>OX031071.1:13390118-15790118 GCA_943736015.1 Tridacna crocea | reverse complement strand
CGAGAGCCATGTTTCTTGACGTATCAAAATTTTACGAACAAGTTTTGAAAAGGGTCACCCAAGGAACATTGCTGAAAAATTCTTTTAAAATCTGACCAGGGATTTCAGAGAAAGAGAATTTTCAAGAATTTCATAATGTCTGGATAGTGCAAGTAGCCCCCATTCATAAGAGCCATGTTTCTTGACGGATCAAAATTATATGAACACTTTTTGAAAAGGGTCACCCAAGGCACACTGCTGTGAAATTATATTAAAATCTGACCAGGGGTTTCAGAGAAGACGAATTTTCAAGAATTTCATTTCTGTACAGTGTAAGTAGCCCTCATTCACCAGAGCCATGTTTCTTTATAGATCAAAATTTCCCAAACAATTTTTGAACAAGAGCGGCAAATTGTCGCAAGATACGCCCGTCTTACCCCAAGTTGTAAAGCTGGGGCATGCACCAGACAAAATTCAAGTATGAAAAACAACAAAGGACAATAACTCAAAAATTAAGCAAGCAAGAGTTGTGATTTCGGTGCACTGCACTCCCCCTTGATGAGATCTATCCACCAATGAAATTTCATAACCCTAGCTAGTATAGTTTTAGAAATATGCTTCGGACAAAAATCAAGTATGAAAAACGACAAAGGGCAATAACTCAAAAATTAAGCAAGCAAGAGTTATGATTCCTGTGCACTGCACTCCGCCTCAGTGAGATCTATCCACCCATGAAATTTCATAACCCTAGCTAGTATAATTTTGGAGATATTCACCGGACAAAATTCAAGTATAAAAAATGACAAAGGGCAATAACTGAAAAATTAAGAAAGCAAGAGTTATGATTCTTGTGCACTGCACTCCCCCTCAGTGAGATCTATCCACCCATGAAATTTCATAACCCTAGCTAGTATAGTTTTGGAGATATGCTCCGGACAAAATTCAAGTATGAAAAACAACAAAGGGCAATAACTCAAAAATTAAGCAAGCAAGAGTTGTGATTTGTGTGCACTGCACCCCCCATCCATGAGATCTATCCACCAATGAAATTTCATAACCCTAGGTAGTATAGTATTGGTGATATGCTTCGGACAAAAATTAAGTATGAAAAACGACAAAGGGCAATAACTCAAAAATTAAGCAAGCAAGAGTTATGATTCTTGTGCACTGCACTCTGCGTCGGTGAGATCTATCCACCCATGAAATTTCATAACCCTAGCTAGTATAGTTTTGGAGATATTCACCGGACAAAATTCAAGTATAAAAAACGACAAAGGGCAATAACTCAAAAATTAAGCGAGCAAGAGTTATGATTCTTTTGCACTGCACTCCCCCTCGATGAGATCTATCCACCCATGAAATTTCATAACCCTAGCTACTATAGTTTTGGAGATATGCTCCGGACAAAATTCAAGTATGAAAAACAACAAAGGGCAATAACTCAAAAATTAAGTAAGCAAGAGTTATGATTCTTGTGCACTGCACTCCCCCTCGATGAGATCTATCCACCCATGAAATTTCATAACCCTAGCTAGTATAGTTTTGGAGATATGCTCCGGACAAAATTCAAGTATGAAAAACAACAAAGGGCAATAACTCAAAAATTAAGCGAGCAAGAGTTATGATTCCTGTGCACTGCACTCCGCCTCGATGAGATCTATCCACCCATGAAATTTCATAACCCTAGCTTGTATAGTTTTGGAGATATGCTCCGGACAAAGAACTGGACGCCGCCCGGACGCCCGCCCGCCACGGGTGATCCCATAATACGTCCCGTCTTCGACGGGCGTATAAAAAGGTCACCCAAAGAACATCTCTGTGAAATTATTTCGAAATCTGACCAGCCGTTTCAGAGAAGAAGAATCTTTAAGAATTTCTTCATTTCCAAATAGTGTAAGTAGCCCCCATCCACCAGAACCATGTTTCTTGACGAATCAAAATTTTGCGAGCAATTTTTTAAAAAAGTCACCCAATACCCTCATATTATTGACAAATTCAATCCAACATTAAGCTTGACCAAAATTTTATGGTCATATACATGTACCTGTGTATGAAATTTAAATTCAATTGACAAAACTTTCAAAAAGGTATCAACTGGACACTATAAACTGCTGCAGAAAAAAAGGAGGTGGGAGCTTGCTTTTATACTCACTTCAAATTTTCCTTTAGGAGCACAAATATTTTCTGACAGCCGACGTCTGATGTCACCTGCTGCGATGTAGACAGGCTCCTTGCTATCTGCGCTGGTTGAACTTTCGATGGAGAACTGAGATATTGTATCACTTGATTTACTTCTCATTGAGATCTGTAACTGAAAGACAATACGAAAACCTGTCTTCATCTGTTATAAAAAGAATCAAATTTTAGTCTCCTCTAATTTTAGAAGCGTAATTCCGTTTTCAACTCTATTCCAGTTTTATATCAGTGGCCAGTATATCTATCCAAGCTTTCCTGAAGTTTCTTTTACCAGTACTTCAAACACTATTTTTTCCGCCTGACCCACTGGCTTCTCTCCAACATAAATATCATCAAAACAGTTATCAGCCTTGAGAGAAGAAGGAATCTTGTTGCAGATAACATCATTAGTCCTTGGAAAGAAATCTGCTAGAGCTGGGTATCTGAATAAGCAACCCCCTGTTGTCAAGTATTGTACGCTAAAGGTTGCACCACTGGGGCTCGGCACTCTATAAAGTAAACTGATTGTTGCAATATAACTTACTTGAATGATTTCATCATCTTCTTGGGACCAACAGTCTGCATCATCAAAGTCTGTGATGTTTCCGTAGACACTGAAATCTCGGGGCGACGTGTTGCCATGGTGATAGTAGGACATCGTCAGATCCTCCTCAGATCTTGTGTAGCGCAGAGTGTTTTCTAGCATTTTATTGGGGATTTGACTAGTTAGTGTGTTCTCGCATTGAAGTATTTCTATGTATATCAAGTATGGGGCCTGAAAACAAAAGGTATGGTATGGGTCATTTAGAATGAAAATCAGGGAATTTCAACCATATAAAATTTTACAAACTAATTCCTACGCATGTGCAGAAAATGGCTTTTAAATACAACATGGAAAAAAGAGTATATAAATGTTTAAAGCATATTCTTCCTTTTCTCACAATATTTCGTTTAAATCATGACTTTCTTATCATCTAATTCATTCCTTTTTTTGTTCGATTGTGGTTTATGTCCATAAATGGTCAAAACGAGTCAGGAATTTTGCTACCATAAGGGATAAGCTTTTTGAAAACATTGTGAGAAACGGAGAAAATGCTGTTAACCATTATTTTCTCCTTTTCCTACAATGTTTTCTACACTTTAAGGAAAAAATTAAGAGGGGCAAGATGGTCTGAATTTTTAAGAGGACCATAGCCAATCTTTTTTTGAGGCACTGAAACACTGGAAACAAAATCATTTTCAGTTTTCAAAAGGTCAGCTGTAAAAGTCATTTCCAAATCTGACCAGCAGTTTCAGAAAAGAATTTTTAAGAGTTTCTTAATTTCTATATTGTGCAAGTAGCCCCCATTCAACAAAGCCATGTTTCTTGACCTATCAAGATTTGACGATCAATTTTTGAAAAGGATCATTCAAGGGACATTTCTGTGAAATTATTTTAAAATCTGACAATCCGTTTCAGAGAAGAATTTTCAGGAATTTCATCATTTCCCTATAGTGCAAGTAGCCTCCATTCACCAGAGCCATGTTTCTTGATGGATCAAAATTTAGCAAACAATTTTTGAAAAGGGTCATCTAAGAAATATTGTTGTGAAATTATTTTTAAATCTGACCATAGGTTTCAGACAAGAAGAATTTTCAAGAATTTCTTCATTTCCATATAAAGCGCACGTAGCCCCCATTCACCAGAGCAGATGAATCAAAATTTCATGAACAATTTTTACAGTGGGTCACCCAAGGAACATCTCCTTGAAATTATTTTAAAATCTGACAAGCCGTTTCAGAGAAGAAGAATTCTTAAGAATATCTTCATTTCTGTATAGTGCAAGTAGCCCCCATTCACCAAAGCCATGTTTCTTGACAGATCAAAATTTCTTGAAACAAGTTTTAAAGGGTCACCCAAGGAATATCTCTGTGAAATTATTTTAAAGTCTGGCCAGCGGTTTCAGAAAAGACGATTTTTAAAGAATTCCATTTGGTTGTCATGGCAACCATAGTTTTTGATGGAATCAAATTCTGTGAACAATTTTTGAAGAGGACCTCCCAAGGAACATTCCAGCCATATTCCAGCCAAGTTTGGTCCAAATTGGTCCAGCAATTTAGGAGGAGTTGATGTTTATAGAATTGTTGACAACGCACAATGGACACCAGGTGATCCTAAAAGCTCCTATTGAGCACGCTGGGCCTCAGGTGACTAAACAAGAGGGCCAAGATGGCCTTGGATTGCTCACCTGAATCTTTGAGAGGACCATAGCCTATTTTTTTTCAGGTATTGAAACATTGGAAACATGATCATAATTATGCCAAGCAATTTTCAAAAGGTCACTTGTGAAACTCATTTCAAAATCTGACCAGCAGTTTCAGAAAAGAAGAATTTTTAAGAATTTCTTCATCTCCACATAGTGCAAGCAGCCCCATTCATCAGTCATGTTTATTGACCTATCAAAATTTTACAAATACTTTATTTGAAAAAGGTTATTCATGGAATATTTCTGTGAAATTATTTCGAAATCTGACCGACTGTTCATGAGAAGAATTTCAAGAATTTCTTCATGTCTGTGTAGTGCAAGTAGCCTCCATTCACCAGAGCCATGTTACCCAAAATTTCGCAAACAATTTTCAGAAAGGGTTACCGAAGGAACATTCCTGTGAAATTAAATGCATTTTCAAGATCTGATCAGGGGTTTCAGAGAAGAAGAATTTTCTAGAATTTCTTCACGTCTGTATAGTGCAAGTAGCCCCCATTCACCAGAGCCATGTTTCTTGACTTATCGAAATTTCGCAAACAAATTTTGAAAAGGGTCACCCAAAGAACATCTCTGCATAATTATTACAAAATTTGACCAGCTGTTCGAGAGAAGAAAAATTTTTCATGAATTTATTAATTTCCGTATAAAGTACAAGTAGCCCCCATTCACCAGAGCCATGTTTCTTGACAGATCAAAATTTAGCAAACAAGTTTGGAAAAGGGTCACCCAAGGAACATCTCTGTGAAATCATTTCAAAATCTGACCAGCTGTTCGAGAAAAGAAGAACTTTTAAGAATTTCTTCATTTCTGTATAAAGTGCAAGTAACCCCCATTCACCAGAGTCATGCTTCTTGACTGATCAAAATTTCACGAACAGTTTTTGAAAAGGGTCTCCCAAAGAACATCCCTGAGAAATTATTTTGAAATCTGACCTACGGTTTCAGAATAATTTCTAAGAATTTCTTCATTTCTGTATAGTGCAAGTAGCCCCCATTCACCTGAGCCAGGTTTTTTTCCGGATCAAAATTTCGCAAACACTTTTTGAAGAGGGTCACCCAAGGAACATCTCTGTGAATTTATTTTAAAATCTGGCCAGCTGTTTCAGGGAAGAAGATTTTTAAAGAATTTCTTGGAAAATTTCACTTGGTTGCCATGGCAACCAGAGTTTTTGACGGAATCAAATTCTGTGAACAATTTTTAAACAGGACCTCTCAAAGAACATTCCAGCCAAGTTTGGTCCAAATTGGCCCAGTGGTTTAGGAAGAGTTGATGTTTAAAGAATTGTTAAAGACGCACGATGGATGACACACAACAGATACCAGGGCCCGTATTCACCAACCATTCTTGAGAATATTCTTAGGCTTATTCTTCAGAATTTTGCCAATGTGAAAGTAACAGAACGTCTGATTGGCTAAACCGGATGGTTTAGCCAATCAGACGTTCTGTTACTTTCACAGTCAGGAAATCTTGAAGAATAAGACCAAGAACGTTCTTGAGAACGGTTGGTGAATACGGGCCCAGGTGATCCTGAAAGCTCCCCTTGAGCATGTTGTGTGCATGTGAGCTAAAAACGAAAGAAATCTTTGAGACACCTTAACCCTATACCACACAATGCCGACTTTTAAAAACTGCAATAGGCTCTTTGAAAACATTTAAGGAAAAGAAGACAATGCTGGTAAACAGCTGTTTTCCTTTTCACACAATTTTTCTACCCTCCCTGAAACAAATTTTAAATTTTGACTCCCAGTTATTGTTTTGTTGTCTACAAATCTTGTTGTCTGCAAACGCTTCCAATTTGGACCAGTCTAAAACTTTGTCGTCCAGCATAGGGTTAAATTATTTCCTGCAAGTGCTTTAAATCTGGACCAGTTAAAACTTTGTTTCATGTTTAAGTCCCTACCAAACATCAATTTCAAAAATCTTATACAATGAAAACATCTGCAGACAACAAATTTGAATGTAGTACAAATGACGTGAATTTCAGTTACAGGATAGAAAACACTGTGGGAAAACAAGAAAATGCTGTTTACAAGCATTTTTCCCTTTTCCAACAGTGTTTTTATAGGATCTCTCCCTCAGTATCATTAAAACTCCAGACTGTTTAGCATGTAGGTAAGTCTCCACAGTTTTTGAAACCATTTAGGGAAACGCAGTACCATTATTTGCTTGTTCAATGTGAAAAAGATCTAAATCTTTCTGCCTATACCTTTTCCTTTGAATTCAGGACAACAGCTTGTGAATGAGGTATTCTAACAACATGGTGATTAAACTGGGCTGTGGGTAGCCACACTCGGGCAGGTAAGTTGAGATTTAACATGGCCAGTTCTGCCATCAAACGTGACGCTGAAAATGAGAATCAGAGTAAAAGTAAATGCACCAGATAAGCAAAGAATTTCACAAAAATGCTCTCATTTCATTTACTTATGTCAGGATTATGAAGTCAATAGTATTTTTCTATTATTTTCAAAATGGAAACAGTTTGATATCATCAATATTAGAAATCAAGAGTTAACTACAACAGTCACTTGCCAACAAGTAATTCTTACTACCTTGTCGCTAGATCAGAAAACAAGAGGGGCCATGATGGCAATTTTTGACTCCACTGCCTTTAAGTACAATTAATTGGCATTGACAAAGACCTAAGACTGTATGAGGTCTGTTAACCAAGAATGTTTCGGAGTCAAAAAAAATGTATCTGAAAAATATATCTCACATCCTTTTCACATGCAATGATGATGATATCACCAAATATAAACAGGACCAACTGTGTATCATTATACCAGATATCAAATATCTGATAAGATTTCCAAAGCTCAGCAGATTTTTTTCTGTAGCATGAATAATCAAGTTTTGCAACAAAAACAGAATGATACAAACTACACTAAATGCTAAATACATCACACTATTGAGGGTAACTATTAATATCAAATTAAATCCTTACCACTGAAAACTGATTTTTTTTTAATCTAGAAAACTTGAATGCACAACACATACTATTTTACAGCCTTTTCTCTAGTTTCTTTTATCAGTACTTTGCACAACATTCTTTCCAAACCACAGCCTACTTACCAACAGAAAGACCATAAAAACAATTTTCAGTTGTAAAGGAGGAATGAATCCTGTCGCAATGATTGTCATAAAGTTGAATCCTCTAAAAGAATTTGATTGAGCTGAGCGTAAAACCAGTGTCCATCGGGTTTCAAGCCCTGTATGTCACTGACTGAGCCACGGTGCAAAATGTCAATTTCTGTGGACAAGGTGTCGAGGTACTTACATCGTAACTCTTTGGTGGGTAGTTGTTGTAATCGTTGACCAATACTCATAAAAGCCTTCACAAATTCTATCTGTGGACTGAGTCTTGGGGCCTGTAAACAGTAGATGCAAAGGTATCTTGTCAACCCTTGACCCCACAAAAAATTTAAATTCATCCAAATTGAGAGCATTAAACAGAGGACAAATAAATGTGGCTCAACCTTTGAATTACTGTCTGTCAAAAAGAGGACAACATTGTTATAAAAGGACACAATGCTGGTTATCATATCAAGTTTGTATCAAATAAGTAAGTTTGTAAGAAGTAAGACGCTAAATCTTTACTACTCCATCCCATGATCTTGCTAAACTGAGGAAGACAGCTCTTGAAAGCCTTGAAGGAAAAGTAGAAATTGCCACTAACCAGCAATTTCTCTTATTTGCAACAAAATTTCCAACCCTGTCACCTGCATGAAAGTTAATTGAAAATATTGCCCCCTACAAATAATCTCAATATGGAACAAGATTGATTTTTTTTTCACCTGGTAAAGATATACAATGTCACAGTGTAATAGGGCTACTGTCGATCACAGAGCTCAAGCTCATGTGTGACAACTTTGAGTGTGTTGACTACAGATGTTTTGAATTTGAAAGTAAACTCTGTTTTCTGGGAATGAGTGTCTCATAATAATATTGCAGCATTTTACACTTACAAAATTTGTAGTAATATATAAAAGTAACATTTTGTTGTAGAAACTATCCTTGGGCTTGTATTTGGTTCTAAATGCTGCGTAAGGAAAACTGGGGAATGTTCGCAAGCTATTAAAGTTTCCTACACAGCTCAAAGCAAATACAAGCCCTAGGGAAGTAACTACAGCATAAGACTTTAGATTCTCTCTTTATTTGTGCCCTCAAAAAGACTTAATTATCCTTCTTCCATGACTTACCCCACACAGACATGTGACTTCTTTCCCTGTCAAATCATTTTTCACACCTTCAGAACTCTGGTGGCACACGCAACCACTATCAAAAGCCCTTCCTGATGCAAGATCTCCTGAGCTAGAGGTATGTAAGGTATTTGCATGTATCTCGCTACCCGGCTTTACATAGATACCTGAAAATAGAAGTAAAATAACCTTTAAATACAGATATGACAATCATTATGACTACATCAAATTGTTGTAGGATCATACCCAATAGAAATATATAGGTCAACTATGGTTATATTACTTATAATATAAAAAAGAGATATGAAAACCATCATTATTACATCAAACAGAGATAGAACAACCATTATTATTATATCAAATAGAGATAGAACAACACCATTATTATATCAAATAGAGATAGGACAACCATTATTATCATATAAAACAAAGATTAGACAACCATCATTTCAATATCATATACAGAAAGGACAATAATCATAATTCTATAAAATAGAGACAGGATGACCATCATAAATATATCAGAGACAGGACAACTAGAGTTATTATATATGACAAAGACATGAAAATCATCATTGTTATATCAAATAAAATATCAGACAACTGTAATAATTATATCAAATAGACATTGTTTGTATCGGACCTTCATCATAACTGTATAAAATAGCGATACAGTATGACAACCATCATTTTTCTTTTACACAGATAATTATGGGACAGGCATCATTGTTGTTTGGCATAGATATGGAACAGCCATCATCATATCAAAAAGAGACAGGACAACAACCATTATGATATCAATCAATAAGTCTTTTATCACACAAGAGAAAAATATACTGAATAAATTGAAAGGCTTATGTGGGTCACTATTAAAGTATGGCTCTATGATAGAATTTGTCTTTGATGGGGTAGAAAACACTGTGGAAAAAGAAGAAAATGCTGGTTACTAGCATTTTCTTGAAAGCTTTCGAAAGACTTCTTCCTAAGGGTTATTAAAACTTGAGATTATGTGGTTTGGGTTACAATTGGGTTGAATATGTATTGTTTGATTGGCTGATTGTTTGGTATTAAATCTTGTCTTCAACATTATTTCAGTTATATGGCAGCAGACATGTGCACCTAACTAAGCTTTCATGGAGTTTCTTTTTTAAACCTTTCCCAAACAATCCCTGCTTTTTACAGGTCAGGAATAGAAGCCTTTTGAAAACATTGTGGGAAAAGGAGAAAATGCTGGTAACCAGCATTTTCTCCTTTTTCCACAATGTTTTCTACTCTATCAAAAAAAAAAATCATCTTTTAGCAACTGTTATCATCTGCAAAATGCTTTCAATTTGGTCTGGTCTAAAATTTGCCGTTTGGGAAAGGGTTAAAGAACTTTGTATGATAGTTTTCCAAAACCAATGGCAGCTATCCCAACTAGCAATCATGGAAACAAAAACCAGAAATGACCAATGACCAGAGGTTTACTAATTCCCATCACATATTTTACCTTTGTGGTGTTTAAGACATGTCTAAGGGATTAATTTATATTAAAAATTAGCCACTACACACATGTTAAACTCTTTAACAAACAATCCTGCGTTTAACTCTTTATCAAACAACAGAACTTTAATCCTTTACTAAATACATACTCATTTTTATGCATTGCTTGTAGGAGCCTTCGGAAAACATTGTGGCAAAAGGTGAAATTGCTCGTGACGAGCAATTTCACCTTTTGTCACAGTATTTTCTATGTTATCAAAAGGTGTGATATACACACAAGAAACGGCTTCATCCTTGGGGTTATTTAGGGTCAATTAGAGATACCGCAGAAATGCCTTATGGGGTCAAGGGTTAAAATGATCCATATTGAAAGCATTTGCAGACAACAGATTCAGTGTGACTCAAATGATGGAAATGGTCTGTTAAGGTAGAAAACATCATGCTGTTTACAAGCATTTTCTCCTTTTCTCACAATGTTTCAAATGGCCTTTTTCTCACGGTTATTAAATTGTGTGGTAATGAGTTAAATGAACGCATAAAAGAAGGTTTCTAAAAACACTGTGGGAAAAGGAGAAAGTGCTGGTCACCAGCATCTTCTCCTTTTTCAACAATATTTTCTACTCTTTGAAATACAAACACATCATTTGAGAGCAGCAGTTAAAATATTCTCTGCAAATGCTTTAAATTTGGTATAGTCTAAAATTTTGTCATTTAGTAAAGGGATTAACTCTTTACCAAATACAGTCGAGCCGCGTTTATCCGGACACTTCTGTTCCCTATGGATGTTTCCGGACAAGCCGTATCTCCGGATCAACGAAGTAGGACCCAAAATGAGTCCATGTTGATAATGGACACCGTGCATCGTAAGAATTACGATGGCGTATTATTTACACCGTGCATCGTAAGAATTTTGCTGGTGTATGTTTTATACAATTACTTGCATGTATGTACATATGTTTTGTTTCTATACGATTGTTCAGATGCATAATAAAATAAATTGTCTTTTTAATCATCTTTATAGTGTGTTTGGAGTAAAATTATTTTTAAGTATTAATTACTGATCAAGTAATAATTAAACAACAAAGGCGTGAAATTGTCACGAAAGTCAGTACTGCAGGTATGGATAGTCTGTCAAACTGAAACTTACCGATGGCAAGCGATAGTCATTTAACACTTTCGGAAAACACTTCTAATTAACACGTGTGTTTTCAAAACGTGTGAAAACTGTCTGCAAAGTTCTATTGATACGAGACTGACATTCGTGCTATTCACATGTACTAACAACCAGTCCACAACCGCTCAAAGTAGCCTGTATCGATATTTATGAAACCAGTCTACTATGACACCTGAGAAAATAACAAGTCTAAATTGTGTAATACACAGTCAGGCCATGTCCGGTGTTTCGGATAAGATATGTATTAGTCTTTAACCCTTCGTTCCCGATTTTTTCATTCCGGTTCCGGAACGCGGATTTCCGGAATAAAAAGTAAAATTGTACAGAAAATATTCGTTCCCTGATGTTTCTTTCCAGATCTTGAGATTTCTGGAAATTTGGAGCCCGGATAAACGCGGCTCGACTGTATTAGTATTTTAGTTTTGTTCAAACTGAAATGACTTGCAGATGGCAAACCAAATATGGTACTAATCGTGACATCTTTCTTCAAAAGGGCTTAACTCTTTACCCGAGAACAAAATTTAATTCCGTTCCAAATCATACGCATTTGAAGAAGACAAACTAAGAGTCATAAAAATCAGAAAAACTCTCTTTGAAGAGTTAGAAAAACATTGTGGGATAAGACGAAAATGCTGGCTACAAGCATTTTCTCCTTTTCCCACTGTATTTTCAAAAATCTTTTCCCTTATGTTGTTTAAACTTGCGAGTGTGTGGTAAAAGGTTGAAAACTGTGGGAAAAGGAGAAAATGTTGGTAACAGCACTTTTCTCCATTTCCCACAATGTTTTCACAAGCTCTCTTCTTATAAGTCGTCAAAACACAGGTTGCTAGGTACAGGCATAAAATGTAATGAGAAACTGTAAAACTCGTGAAAAGGCAAAATAACCTCACACCAAACACAAATCTAAAGCAAAATATTTACTGTTTACCAAACGACAAAATTTTAGACTAGTCCGATTTGACAGCATTTGCAGACGACAACATAAATGTTCATCAAAAATTGAAATTCCATTCGGGAAGAGTAGAAAACATTGTGTGAAAAGAAGAAAATGCTGGTTACCAGCATTTTCTCCTTTTCTCACAATGTTTTCATAAGCTGTCTTTCTCAGGGTACTCAAAAGTCGGGATTGTGTGGTAAAGAGTTAAAAAATTAACTGTTGTGTCAAAGTTATTATCTTACCAAACTTTAAACTTGTTACAATATCAGCATGCTCTACAACAACAACAAAAAAAGTGCCATGTACAGTGAAAAATGGGCTTAACATATCTCTGTGATACATCATACCAGGTAAATCATCTTTATAATTATAGATACATAGAATCTATCATAAAAATCCAATTTGTCTAACAAACAAGTGGGCCCTGAAATAAAATGGTCATTTGGCATGTGAAAAATTGACCTGTCTGTAAACACGAGTTTGCCAAGACAACAAAATAAACGTGACTGAAAATTTGACATTTGTTTGTGAAGGGTAGAAAACAGTGGGAAAAGGAGAAAATGCTGGTCAACAGCGTTTTCTCCTTTTCCAACAATGTTTTCTAAAGGTTAATTTCTCAAGGTCGTCAAAAGTAGGGATTGTGCGGTAATGGGTTAAAACACAATTAACACTGATGTGCCTAGCCATTTTCATTAGGTTATTACTAGATTAGTGCATATAACATCCAAAAGCTATTATCAACAATGCAGCAGGCTCTGGCATATGGGGTTTTTAAGCATGTCTGTGACACATACCGCAATACTACTGATGGATACATTAAAGGTGGCCCTTCAGATTTGGGACGAAAATTTTACAAGAATACAAAAAAAAAATCATCCTTAAACTCCAAAAGCCTTATAATTTTCATTCATAAAACCCCAGTAGTCGAAAACCATCTGACAACAAGAGAAATTAGAGATTTACTACCGCCCAGGTCAACACTGACGGGAAACACTGTCTATTTTTATAGAGCACCTTGCTCATTTACACATCCGAAATATACAGGCGAAACTTCAAACATAGCGTTTGAAGAAGACTTTATGGAAATGAATTACATGTTTGTTGTGTTATGGAATTTCAGTATCATTTGTCACGTGCCAGTCGTTTAACATTCCCACAAATCCCTTTTTTTATTTTTGGCGGGAAATCTAAATATAGCTTAAGAGGTTAAGTAGCCTTTTATGGGAATACTATCAAAAAATGTTTTTTTAAATATTATTTTATGATTTTTAATTATTGATTATTCGTATTGTTTTTTCATATAAACTTCTGTGGTATATATATTTTCTAATTTGGTGAGGTGTGAAAATTCTAGATACCCACCTTTAAACCTATTTTGTCTGACAATGGACTGAATAGTGATGTAGACTAGTCCATGGACATGCATAATATCAAACGAAAGCAAAAGGTTTTGACAAAGGTCAGCCTGTGTGAACTACATGGGCTGATTCTGTTCCTTACAGTTTGCAGATTCATTAACCTATTACCACATGGCAAAGTTTTAGACCTATCCAAATTGAAAGCATTTGCAGACAACAAAATAAAAGTGACTGAAAATTTGAAATTTGTTTTGTGAAGGGTAGAAAACATTGTGGGAAAAGGAGAAAATGCTGGTTACCAGCATTTTCTCATTTTCCCACAATATTTTCAAAAGGTTTCTCCCTCAGAGTCACTATAAGTCATCATTGTGTTGTAAAGGGTTTAACACACTTTTACAATGCATGACTTATATAATTATAAGGTGTTGCATGTTGTCTATGATAAAGTTATCAGTGATCAAACGGGTTCAATTTTAAAAGGTTAGTTATTCTTACCTGTAGCGTCTGATCTTGACCTTGCATGTGTTTTCCGTGAAGATGGCGACAGACTGGAGTGTGGAGAACTGGGAATACTGGTATTGTGAACATAGTGGTAGCGTAGATGGCTCTGGTGATGTTTGTGACTGTGACGACTGAAACAGAAATTTGTACAGTGCTAAAATCAGCATCTTATCACACATCTTCGATAACCTAGGTGACGATCAATATGTGGATTTTGTCATATCAATGAAGTGATTGTCACCTTGGCTAGCCAGGATGCTTATCACACAAATCTAACAACCCTGGGCAAGAAGCCTTTAGAAAACATTGTGCGAAAGGAGAAAATGCTGATATTCAGCATGTACTCCTTTCCTCTCAATGTTTTCAGATGCCTTCTCTCTTGAAGTCCATAACTCAGGGTAGTGTGGTAAAGGGTTAACCTATTCATATGGATTAAAACATTCCAGCATTTCAAAGACCCAAAGGAAGGAATCTTTTGAAATAATTGCAGAAAAAAGAGAAAATGCTGGTGAACAACTGTGACTCTGTACCAGCTTTTTCACCTTTTTTCCCCCAGTGTTTTTTGTCCTTTCAATTTGCATAGTTTTCTTCCATGGCTACTGGCTGCTTTCCCATACAACCATCATCAATGCAACAACCAGCGAAATATCAGGTAGAATAAAACTGAAATAAACGCTGTTTCTCTTTGTATTTGACGCCATTTTCTGGTTAGCTTGTCAGGCTTGACCACCGATATAGCAGCCAGACAAGAATTGGTTCCATCATAGTGACAATCGTCAATCCTAGGAGAGAAATCAGCCAAGCAAAGCTTCAAGCCAGCAACCCCTAGGTTTGAACTCTTACATATTATAAGTTGAACGGTCAGGTGGCTGGGGACTTGGAAACTTGTTCATGGCTGTGGTGAATCATGTTGCCCCCCAGCCAAAGGCCAGCTAACAAATTTATTGTACTGCAAAGTTTTACCCTTTCAAAGCGTGTTAAGCGAAATCTTCTTCTTTTATAATCTCACAAATCGAGTATGCGGATGAAATAGAAAGTCCCTTCTGAGTGCCCAAATTCAATGAGAACTGATGTCACTGGAAACTGATGTCATTAAAACGTGCAGTTTGGTGCATAAACATGCAGTCTGGTGATCGATAAACACCACCATTTTGGATGTTGTGTTGCAAGTGTAGTGATGTTTACAGGGTACTCAAGAGGGAAACTGTCTTTAGGTGGTTTTTGCTAGGATACATGATGTACATGTTCCCTGCATGTTAACCAATCAGATCACGAGAAATTGCTTTGCAGTATAATTATACCTACTGACCTACTGGGCTTGGATTGGATTGGAGTTTTAACGCAATTTTAACAGCTATGGTCATATCACATTGGCCAGTGCATCTACGCATGCGTTTCCTGACTCTTTTACACCAGCACTGACACAAGTTTCTGTCCAAATTTATCACAAGCTTCCGAGGTGAGAGGCAAAAAATTGTCACAAGGTATGTTTGCTGCAATCTGGTGTAAAACCTGGTACAAAACTAACAACCTCTTGCTCACAACTACAGTAGATACACAAATCTACCTGGCTGACCATTGAGCTACGAGAGTAAAATTAACTCTTTACCAAACGACAAATTTTTGGACTGAACCAAATTCAAAGTATCAGCAGAAAACAAAGTAAATCATGGTAATGTGATGATTTCTGACTTTGATAAAAATAGAAGGGTAGAAAATGTGGGAAAAGTGATAAAATAGTGGTTACTAGCATTTTCTCCTTTTCCCACAATGTTTTCTATAGGCTTCTATCTCAGGGTCATTAAAAGTCTGGATTGTGTGGAATAGAGTTAAACTGATAAAAGTACTACCTGAGTTCTTCATTTAACAACATATTCCGAAGTTTTAGACCCTGTGAGGCCTTCCAGTTGGGCTTGAGAACATCTGCAGAAAAAGCACCAAGTAGCCAAATACATTTGACAGAAAATTCTACACTGTTTCTACACCTGAAAAAGTCCAGAGAAAAACAATCTTCAATTGAATTGATTGCTTAATCTGTTACAAAACAATATGTATATTAAACATGTTCTTTTGATACATTGAAAACATCAAAGGAAAAGGAGAAGATGCGAATAAACCTCATTTTCTCCTTTTCCATCGATATTTTCAGACACCCCTTCAGAGATATATGCTTTCCTTTTATTTGGGATTCAGTTAACCCTTTACCTCATGACAAGACTTCAAACCTATCTGAACTGAAAATATTTGCTGATGACAGTTTCAATGTGGCTCATATGAAATGATGTTTCTTTGAAAGGGAAGAAATAATTGTGGGAAAAGGAGGAAATGCTGGTGACTAGCATTTTCTCCTTTTCCAACAATGTTTTCTGAAGCCTTCTCTTTCAGGGGTGTTAAAAGTCATCATTGAGTGGTAAAGGGTTCAAACTTTACCAAACAATCCTGGATTTTAATGAACATGAGGAAGAAGCCTTTTGAAAACATCACGAAGACAGTAGAAAATGTCGGTAACCAGCAATTTCTCCTTGTTCCCCAATGCTTTCTACCTTTTCCAAAATAGGTATTTTTTTTTGTCAAATTTGATTTGTTATTGGTAAGTGCTTCAATTTGGACAAGTCTAAGATTTTGTTTTCAGTAAATATTTTCAATATGAAAAAGTCTAAAATTGTATTGTCTAGTAGTTGGCAGAGTGGTGTTTAGTGATTGACTCAACACAACAAAATTTTGGATTTATGCAAATAGAAATGTAAATCTTCTGGCTTAACCCATCACCAAATAATTCCTACTTTTGACAACCCTGAGAAAGAAGCCTTTAGAAAACATTGTGGGAAAAGGAAAAAATGCTGGCTTGAAAAGGAAATGGAGAAAACACTGTTTACAAGCATTTCTGCTTTTCCCACAATGTTTCTTAAAGTCTTCCTCTCCAGTGTTGTTAAAACATGTACTTGTGCTAAATGGGTTAATTCATCAACTGCAAATGCTCTTAATTTGGACATTTTTCAAACCTTACTGGGACTGGTGAGGAGTTGAAAAAGAAATAAAACAGCATGAAAAGCCATAAAACCAATAAGACACCCTGATAAAATGTTTAGACAAATATTTGTTTTTATCTGACAAAAGTAGAAATATGCTGTGACACTGCAATTTATAGTTTGAAGTACAAAAGTTAATTCAGCCTTGGAAAAGGTTTTAACACTTTACCAAACGAAAAAATTTTAGACTTGCCAAAATTGATACCTTTAATTTGCAGACAACAAAATAATTAAGACTCCAAATCACTTCAAGAAAGGTAGATAACATAATGGGAAAAGGAGAAAATCCTGTTTACCTGTATTTTCTCCTTTTTCCACCATGTTTTCAAAAGGCCTCTTTCTAATGGCAGGAAAAACTTGGGATGTTGCTGCTAATCATTTAACCCTTTATCCCAAAAGGATTTCTATGGTATCTCTAATTAACCCAAAATAACAGCAAGGATGAAGCTGTTTCTTATGTGTATATGACACCTTTTGATAGCATAGAAAACATTGTGGCAAAAGGTGAAATTGCTTGTGACAAGCAATTTCACCTTTTGCCACAATGTTTTCCAAAGGCTCCTACAAGTAATGCGTAGAAATGAGTATCTATAGAGTAAAGGGTTAAAGCCCTTTCACAATTGATGCACAAGCACTATACAACAGTTTTTAGCCTCACACGAGTTTTCGCGTATGTTGCATGATGTTTCACATTCGTTGCATGCGTTTAAGTGGTTGCAGTAGTTAACCTCATAACTTTAGTCGATTTTTTTTCTTCTTTGTCTATATAAACCGCCATTTTGATAGGGAGGAGTCAATTTTTAAATTTAATTTTAGCAATGCAGGTCTAATAACATAGGTATGGATCTCAAGCAGACGAATTCTATGGTACTTTGCCTTGTTGCGTAGGTTGATAGTTTCTAAAACAGGGTGACAAAAGCCCTTCTCTTTTATGGAAGCAATCCAATCCCTTTTCATCTACTGGGAACTACACGGAAGAAAGTCTATTTTTAACCAGTGAGTTCAACAATTGTAACAATCTTTCCTCGAGCAGACAAATTCTTGAGATCGGCTTTGATAAACACTGTGGAAAAGCTTTTTGGGAACGGAAGACAAACTATTCTTGTAAAAGGAGGTCTGTCTATACAGCTTCAAAAACAGGGTGGGAAAAGCCATACTATTGGTTGGATGGATAAGCAAATCTGTTGCCTACAACTATGTGCTAGACAAGGGGAATTACAAATCTCTCTCTCTCTTTCTTTATTAAAAATGAATGTGGGGTTTAACAAGTCTAGACATTCCCTCTACTATTAGATCCGATGAAATGACATAATTATCCAGTTAAAACGAGTTTAACTCGGATAATTTTTACATGTCCAGACAGGTGTATAATAATCCTATATAAATCCGAGATTTTTCCAATTCTCTTCATTCCACTGCAAGATACAGGGAAGTTAACATCGCAGTAATACAGAAATACAGCTAAGTTATCATTGTAAAAATATTATCGGGACATGTAAGTAGACCTGTAAGATGTGAAATCATTTTTTTTAAGAGGTAATTCTCCTTTTTTTACAAAACTAGTCAGCTTCTAGACTCAACTACGCTTATCATATTTTGTGACGGCTGAGTACCTAGAGTGGGAGTTTTATGTTTACATCCTTTCCCTGGGGTAACTCTGTACATGGGCGCCTTTTAACTCTTTTAAATCAGGTGAGATTGAAAGCAACATTTGACGTCTACATTCTTTATTTACAAATTCTATTGACACAATTAAACACATGTTATTTACAATTCTTTGCAACATATCATTCAATGTCACTAGCACTAATCCAAGTCCTCCTCCTCCTCAGGGTGGAAGCCTCCTCCTCCTCCTCATGCTTCCTCCTCCTCCTCAGGGTGGCAGCCACCTCCTCCTCTTCCTCATGCTTCCTCCTCTTCCTCAGGGTTGAAGCCTACTTCTCCTACTCATGCTTCCTCTTCCTCCTCCTCCTCAGGGTGGAAGCCTCCTCCTACTCCTCTCTCTCAGGGAGGGCTTCTTCCAGCATTAATTCTAAACATTTTGCTCACTCAAAACAGAATAAAATAGACAGTTTCAGCCAATTCAAAAATTTGATCACCGATCTCTGGACAGTCAACATGTACAAGTGCCCAGATTGTTATAAAGAATTTACAAAGTGTGACAGTATGTCCCGGCACTGGAAACAAATGCACGAGAATATCAATAAGAGGTATCCGCCTACTCTTTCTGTACAAGAAGGGTCTTCTCACCCTCTACCTATAGAAGCAGAAGTAGAGTCTCAAAGTTAAGTCACAAGATTATATCATCCATTTACCACAATGATTTACGATCGACAGGTAATTTTAATTCTTGTAATATTACTTATTTGGTTAAAATATTTTTATTTTCTAAGGAAGTGAATGTTGATAGTTGGTTCTCTGAATACATGTACATTTTCTCTTCTTTTTTTTTTAGCTTGTGGTAAGACTACTATAGTAGCAACACCACAAGACCAGAATTAAACTGGAAATACAGAGAATCGTTTGGTTATATAGAAGTTGCAAGCCTCTGAGAACAGATTGTCTAATATCAGTTTGACTCTAGGAGACACTGTTCTATGGATACCGGTGTACAAAGACTGTACAAATATCTTCTATATAACCAAATGATATAACCAAACTAAATGTTTAGAATTAACACTGGAAGAAACCCTCCCTGAGAGGGAAGAGGAGGAGGCTTCCACTCTGAGGAGGAGGAAGCATGAGGAGGAGGAGGAGGAGGAGGAGGAGGAGGAGGAGGAGAAGGCTTCCACTCTGAGGATGAGGAAGCATGAGTAGGAGGCATGAGGAGGAGGAAGCATGAAGAGGAGGCTTTCACCATGAGGAAGATGAGGATGGGGAAGCATGAGGAGGAGGAGGAGGATCAAAGCTAGTGACATTGAATGATATGTTGCAAAGAATTGTAAATAACATGTGTTTAATTGTGTCAATAGAATTTGTTAATAAAAAATGTAAACATCGTATGTCTTGTTTTCAATCCCTCCTTATTTAAATGAGTAAAAAGGCAACCACATACAGAGTTACTCTAGCGAAACAATGTAAACATAAAACTTGCATACCAGGTAAGTTGATGTCACAAAAACTCATCTGATATGATAAGCGTACTTGAGTCTAGAGGCTGACTAGTTTTGTAAAAAGGTGAAGCACAAAAACTCATCTGATATGATAAGCGTACTTGAGTCTAGAGGCTGACTAGTTTTGTAAAAAGGTGAAGCACCTCTTAAAAAAATTTAGAGGTCTACTCATGTGTCCCCGTAGTATTCACAGTGTTAACTTAAATGTATTTTCTGTATTACTGCAAAGTTAACTTAACTGTATCTGTCAGTGGAATGAAAAGTATTAGAAAAATCTCAGGTTTATATAGGATTATTATACAGCTGTCTGGACATGTAAAAATTATCCAGGTTTAACTTGTTTTCACTAGATAATTACTCATTTCATGGTATCTGATAGAAGAGGGTATGTCTAGACTTGTTAAACACCACAGTCACATTTACTAAAGAAAGAGAGAGCAAGAGAGATTTGTAATTCATGCGTCCAACACATAGTTGTAGACAACAGATTTGTTTATCAGTCCAACCGATAGTATGACTTTGCCCACCCTGTTTTTGAAGCTGTACCACAACAGACCCCCTTGTAAAAGAATAATTTGTCTTCCGGTTCCCAAAACCCTTTTCCACAATGTTTACCAAAGCTGATCTCAAGAATTTGTCTGCTCGAGGAAAGATTGATACTATTGTTGAACTCACTGGTTAAAAAAAAAAAAGACTTTTTTCCGTGTAGTTCCCAGTGGCTGGAAAGAGATTAGATTGCTTCCAAAAAAGAGAAGGGCTTTTGTCACCCTGTTTTAGAAACTATCAACCTACGAAGCTAGGCAAACTATCGTATAATTCATTTACTCAAGATAAATACCTATGTTATTAGACCCGCGTGGCTAAAAATAAAATTAAACAAGAGGGCCAAGATGGCCCTGGATCGCTCACCTGAATTTTTGAGATGACCATAGTCTATTTTTTTTTTTGAAGTACTGAAACATTGGAACCAAATTTATAATTTTGCCAAGCAATTTTCAAAAGGTCACCTGTAAAAGTCATTTCGAAATCTGACCATCAGTTTCAAAAAGAATAATTTTTAAGAATTCTTTTCTGTATAAGAGCAAGTAGCCCCTATCCAAGAGAGCCATGTTTCTTGATGGATCAAAATTTACAAACAAGTTTTGAAAAGGGTCACCCAAGGAACATCTCTCTGAAATTATTTCAAAATCTGACCAGGGGTTTCAGAGAAGAGAGAATTTTTAAGAATTTCATCATGTCCGTATAGTGCAAGTAGCCCCCATTCACAAGAGCCATATTTCTTGACGGATCAAAATTATATGTACAGCTTTTGGAAAGGGTCACCCAAAGAACATCTCTGTCAGATTATTTTAAAATCTGACCACGGGTTTCAGAGAAGAAGAATTTTCAAGAATTTCTTCATTTCCATATAGTGCAAGTAGCCCCCATTCACTAGAGCTATGTTTCTTGGCCAATCAAAATTTCGCGAACATTTTTAGAAAAAGGTCACCCAAGGAACATCTCTGTGAAATTATTTCAAAATCTGTCCAGCCATTTCAGAGAAGAAGAATTTTCAAGAATTTCTTCATTTCTGTATAGTGCAAGTAGCCCCCATTCACCAGAGCCATGTTTCTTGACCAATCAAAATTTCGCGAACAATTTTTGAAAAGGGTAACCCAAGGAACAACTCTGTGAAATTATTTCAAAATCTAACCAGCTGTTTCAGAGAAGAAGAATTTTTAAGAATTTCTTCATTTCTGTATAGTGCAAGAAGCCCCCATTCACCAGAGCCATGTTTCTTGACCAATCAAAATTTCGCAAACAATTTTTTAAAAGGGTCACCCATGGAACAACTCTGTGAAATTATTTCAAAATTTGACCTGCGGTTTCATAGAAGAAGATTTTTTAAGAATTCCTTCATTTCTGTATAGTGCAAGAAGCCCCCATTCACCAGAGCCACATTTTTTGATGGATCAAAATTTCACGAACAATTTTTGAAAAGGGTCACCCAAGGAACATATCTGTGAAATCATTTCAAAATCCGACCAGCGGTTTCAGAGGAGAAGATTTTTAAAGAATTCCTTCATTTCTATATAGTGCAAGAAGCCATCATTCACCAGAGCCACAATTTTTGACGAATCAAAATTTCACAAACAATTTTTGAAAAGGGTCACTCAAGGAACATATCTGTGAAATTATTTCAAAATCCGACCAGCGGTTTCAGAAGAAAAGATTTTTAAAGAATTTGCTAAAAAATTCTATTTCGTTGCCATGGCAACCAGAGTTTTTGATGGAATAAAATTCTGTGAACAATTTTTAAAGAGGACCTCCCAAGGAACATTCCTGCCAAGTTTGGTCCAAATCCGCCCAGCGGTTTAGGAGGAGTTGATGTTTAAAGAATTGTTGACGACGCACGACGGACGACGGACGACGCACGACGGACACCAGGTGATCCTAAAAGCTCCCCTTGAGCACGTTGTGCTCAGGTGAGCTAAAAAAATTGGCTCCTCCCAATCAAAATGGCAGTTTATACAGACAAAGAAGAAAAAAAATCGACTAGAGTATTGAGGTTAATCCATTACCACACAATCCCTACTTTTGACGCCCCTGGAAAAGAAGCCTTTTGAAAACATTGTGGGAAAAGGAAAAAATGCTGGTAACCAGCATTTTCTCCTTTTCCCACAATGTTTTCTACCCTTCACAAAACAAATTTCAAATTTTCAGTCACTTTTATATTGTCTTTCATTTTGGACAAGCCTAAAATATTGTCGTTCGGTAATGAGTTAACTACTGGTCACATCAAGCTTCTTCAAAATAGTGGACAATCAAGCTTTTCAGACGCTACTGAATGCAATCCATATTATCGTAATGCAATGCATGAACATTAGTACAAACGTCCTGCAGCGTTTTGTGTACTTGCAAGATTGATGCATGATCTTTAACAGTCGTAAGAATCGCAGCAGTCTATGTGCGTGTTTTGTGAACCATGAGACTGTTGCTCAATGTGTCTCACGTAATCTTGCAATGTTTTACTATCATTGCACAATTTGCCAGTTTCAATTTGCTATGCCTTGCCACTAATATATTACCATGTATATCATCAACTGCTGCAGCAGGTCTTGGGCCTCCTCCTTCTGGGCCTTCTTTCTGTGGTTTGTCACCTTACCTTTGGCTTTTGCTTTGGTCATGTTCTTGGGCTGCATTGTCTCTCAGCATTTTTTCCTTTCATGACAATGTTTTCTATGCCTCCAAAGGCATTTATAGTATTTGGATCATATTAAACTTGTTGTCTACAAATTAGTGAGTTCAGTTTGGACCAGCTGCAAATTTTGTTAATTGATAAAGGGTTAAGGAAAACTTTGTAAATACCTGTGGACTATATAAGGATGGAGCGCTTCAGCCACATCGTGCATGTGTATGTACATATTTAACAACTGTGGGAGGTAAAAATCTACGTCGTCCTCTGGAAATGTGAACATTTTATTGGCTGAAATACAAATAAAAACAATAAGATTATTTCTAGAATGGGCCACTTCTACATCGCAAGCAACCTGAATTTACCCTTTACCACACAATCTTGAGTTTCAATGACCCTAAGGAAGTAGCCTTTCAAAAACAGGGTGGGGAAAAAGAGAAAATGCTGGTAACCCCCATTTTCTCCTTTCCTCACAATGTTTTCTAGCCTACCAGGAACAGAAATCACAATTTAAGTTATATTTTATTTCAAGTCTGCAAATGCTTTCAATTTTGTCCAATCTACATGTATAATTTCAACATTTGGTAAACAATTAACCCTTTACAAAACAATCCCAGGTTTTCTCAGCCCTGTGACAGAAGCCTTTTTAAAACATTGTGGGGAAAGGGGAAAATGTAACCAGCATTTTGTCCTTTTCTCACTTGTTTTCTTCCTTCCCTAAAACAAATTTCAATCTTTAGTCACATTTCTTTTGTGGTCTGCAAATGCTCTCAATCTGGACTAGTCTAAAATTTCATCTTTTGGTAAAAAGTTAACAGAACATTATTATACAATTTATAGCCATACTCTGTGAAAAGGCAGTTTCATGCATCTACAATAAAAATATGAAATCAGGTCAGCCTGCACTGTCCCAGCAGTAGATTTTGTGCATTTCAAGGACCAGTCTATGTTGTTATTCAGTTGATAGTTAGAAAAAGAGATTTAATGGATCAATAGATACATGAATATGAAAATTTGCTAGATATGTATTATGCAATACACTGTTAAACATGCTTTTCCCACATCTATGCTCATATTCAAGTAAAAAAAAGTCAACATTCTGTTGAAAAATAGCTGTAACAAAGCCAGCAAGTGTCATAAGCTTTGAGTGTCACCAGGGCTCCCGCTGTCGATCGCCAGTGGCGCCAAATGCGAAAATTTAGAAAAAATGGCACCAAAAATGAAGCACTGGCGAATGTATTGGCAACAAGCAAATGTCTATTAACAATCCTCTGACATACACAGTATGTATCAAGTGTAAATGAAGCTCGCCTAACTGTTTATCACACCTTATCAGGCTGGCATTCATTAACGGTCTTGTCTAAATTACCTACCATACAAGTTTGCATACATACCACTGCTAAACAATCTAATATCAATATTTCTGTATTACTTTTAAAATAGTAATTCTATGTCCCTGCAGCTCAAAACCTTGAAACCACTGGGGTAAAAGAAACATAAGTAAGCTTGTACAGCACTATTGAGCAATGTATTTTAAAGCTTTAGCATTGGCCAATAAACTGAAGTATCTAAAGCACTATGTGGCTACCTCAGTTGGCTCCTACTGGCCCTAATTTTTATGAAGTGGCGAATTTGATGGCGCAAAAATTAAAACTTGCAGGGGAAGCCCTGTGTCACATATACCTTTTACCAAACAACAAAATTTTAGATAGGTCCAAATTGAAAGCACTTGCAGACGACAAGATAAATGCAATTCAAAAATTGGAATTTGTTTCCAGCAAGGTAGAAAACATTGTTGGAAATGGAGAAAATGCTGTTAACCAACATTTTCTCTTTTTCAAACCATGTTTCCAGCCCTATAAAAGGCAAAGTCCATGATTTTGAGCAGAATTTAAATATTTACTGTGGATAGATCTCTCTCTCTCTCTCAAAATGCTTTAACTCTTTACCACACGAGAAAATTTTAGACAGGTCCAAATTGAAAGCATTTGCAGACGACAAAATAAAGGTGACTGAAAAATTAAAATTTGTTCTGGGAAGGGTAGAAAACACTGTGGGAAAAGGAGAAAATGCTGGTTACCAGCATTTTCTCCTTTTCCCACAGTGTTTTCAAAAGGCTTCTTTCTCAGGGGCGTCAAAAGTAGGGATTGAGTGGTAATGGGTTAAACATGGACAAGTCAATCTTTAACTGATTTGACTTACCTAAATATGTTTGAACTCCTGGCTCCTTTGAATTAAATAAATATGAAATAGCTATTGACATATCAAACATCTTAGATTCAAACAGTCTTAGCAGCCAAGATGACTGCTTCGCTGCCCCAGCTTTATGTTTTGACTTCCCATTTGGCAAGGGTGGTTTCGATTTAGAAACAACCACTGGACTAGCATAATGAGCATATTCTAGGGGTGCATCCACATTCTTACTTTCAGAAAGTTGAGCACCTTGCTGGTCACATGAACTACATGTCACAGGACTATCACCGTCTGTAAGTTTTAAATCACCCATTTCATTAACTTCCTCTTCAATCGCAGTTGACATAACATGTTCAGATGAACCATGCCGAAACTGTGTTTCCCGATAGAATGCTTCCGAATACGGATTACAGTTCCCCTCTATTGCTGAATATGAAATACTCCGTTCTAAAATATGACTTGGCACACCATATTCCAAATTAATCTCCGATTCACTGTAAGTTTTCACTAATTTTCCATCTCCTTCTTCATCTGCAAAACTCACTCTTGATCCTGTCCCTTTGAGGGATCCAGACTTAGGTCTGTAATCCGAATTATTGGAATCTGAATCAGCATCCCGAATCTTATAATTTCCATTAACCTCCGAACTGAGTGTCGAGCCTTTCCCCATATCACCCGTTGACAGTGAAAATATCTTTAACGAGTTTGGCTGTGTGATCACTAAATCTGTCTCGCTCAGCGAATTCTTTGCCATGATTCAACCAATTACACCCACAATGGGTCAGCCTACAGCAAATTTTCCTCTCACATGTCTCTCTTTCATCACCTGTAATATAATGATGAGTAGATATATAAATAAAACCCTTTGCCCCTTTCCCTGAGACAGCTCCAAGATTTAACAACCCTGAGAGAGACAGCTTTAGAAAACTTTGTGGGGAAAAGGAGAAAATGCTGGTAACCAGCATTTTCTCCATTTCCCAACAAAGTTTTCTACCTTTCAGGAAACTAGCTCAGTTGTAACAAGTCTTTATTTCAATCAAATGGTTTCAATTTAGAGGAGACTAATGTATTTCTTTTGGGATAGGTAAACTCTTTACCAAAACAGCGAAACTTTAGACTGGAGTGATTTGGAAATATTTTCGATTCAATTTCAATGTTGTGTACAAATCTTTACTGGATGAGAATATTTTTGACTAGTTAAAATTGAAAGCACTATGCAGATAACAAAAGTAATGATTTTGACTCCATTGATTTTCAATGGCTGGTTAAAAAATGACTGGGGAAGGAGAGAAAATGCTGGTTAACACCACTTTCTCTTTATTCAACAAGGTATTTAAAGCTTTCTTTTTCTGGATTGTTTAAACTCAGAAAAAAATGGTTAAGGTTTCAAAGAAAATTCTTGTCTTTGAAATGGAAGAAAACAATGTGGGAAAAGCATTGTTCTTTTTCCCACACTTTTTCTCAGAGTCACACTGTTTTCATAACGCTTCTTTTTCAGGAGTGTCAAAAGTCAGCATTGTGTAGTAAAGAGGTTTAGCTATTAAACTTTTTACCAAATGACAAATTTGTAGACATGTCCAAATTAAAAGCATTTGTAGACAGCTAAATAAAAATGTGGCTCAAAAATTGAAATTTGTTTTGGAGAGGGTAGAAAACATTGTGGGAAAAGGAGAAAATGCTGGTTACCAAAGGTTTCTTTCACATGGGTATTAAAAGTCAGGATTGTGTGGTAAGGGGTTAAGCTATTTAACTCTTTACCAAACAACAAAATTGTAGACATGTCCAAAATGAAAGCATTTGCAGACAACAAATTGAAAATGTGGCTCAAAAATTGAATTTCTTTTGGAAAGGGTAGAAAACATAGTGGAAAAGGAGACAACACTGTTTACCAGCATTTTCTCCTTTTCCTTCAATGTTTTCAAAAGGCTTCACTGTCAGGGTTGTTAAAGTCTGTATTGTGTGGTAAACAGTTAATCCATTACAACAAAATCCTTGGCAACTTTTAACAACTCTGAGGAAGTATCTTTATGGAAACGTTGTGGACGAAGGAGGAAATGCTGGTATTTTCAATGCTTTCAACGATAAACCATATTATTTAACCCTTTCCCACACAATCCCGAGTTTTAACTACCCTGGGGAAGAAGTCCTCTGAAAACATTGTAGGAAAAGGAGAAAATGCTGGTAACCACCATTTTCTCCTTTTCCCACAATGTTTTCTACCCTATCACATACAGAAATCATCTGTTTAGCTACATTCAATATGTTGTCTGCAAATGCTTTGAATTTGGTCTAGGCCTGAATTTTGTCGTTTGGTAAAGAGTTGAAACCAATTTGTCATCTGAAAATACTTTTTAATTTGTGAAACTTGACTAGAGTTTTCTTGTGTCATAGAGGGTTAAATGCCAGTACTGAGTGTGAAAACTGCATTTTACATTGTACTGGGCTAAACCATAAAATGCTTGTTACAAGCCCATACGATATTTTTAAAAGGTATACAACCTTTATACCACAAGGGTGTAAAAGGTCAAACTTGTTATTTGATATGATGGGTTTTTAAATAAGTGACAGGAAACACTAAAGATTTTATTGCCCTCTATCTTTTTTCCTACCTAACCTATATCTTTATTTTGATCATATCCCATGACCTCGCCCCCCACCCCCAATACTTTATAAAGACTGTACAGATTTCTCTGAAACTCTCTGCAGCTTGATCTTACTCAACAATACTTTTACACACAGTTAAAAGCTTAACCCTTTCCCAAACGGCAAATTTCGTACCGACCAAATCGAAAGCATTTTGCAGATGACAAATTAACATTTGCTAAAAAGATGATTTTTCTATATGATAGGGTAGAAAACATTGTGGGAAAAGGAGAAAATGCTGGTTACCAGCATTTTCTCCTTTTCCCACAATATTTTCAAAAGGCTTCTATTCATGACCCAGGATTAAAAAACCAGGGATTGTTTGGGAAAGGGTTAACCCTGTACCACACAAGAAAATGTTTGATGGGTCCAAATTGAAAAGCATTTGCAGATGACAAAATGCGACTAAAAATTGAACCTTGGTTTGGGAAGGGTAGAAAACATTGTGGGGAAAAGGAGAAAACGCTGGTTACCAGCATTTCCTCCTTTTCACGCAATGTTTTCTATAGGCTTCTTTCTCAAGGTAGTTAAAAATCGGGATTGTGTGGTAAAGAGTTAAATGCTTCACTTGTTACCAAACAACATTATTTTCAACTCAACAAAGTTGGGCGACAAATTCACTATTACAAACTAGCAGGAGATCACTGATGGAATGGAAAATTTTGTGGGAAAAGGAGAAAATGCCGGTTACCAGCAGTTGATAATTTTATCATCCTCTATGCCAGCTAGTAGTAATTTCACTTTTCCCCCCACTGTTTTCAAAAACTTTCCGAATATTTGGTAAAGGGTATTATGGGAATGGGAGAAAATACTGATAACCAGGAATACTCCTTTTCTTTTTCCCACAATGTTTCTTATCATGGTAAGGACAATTCCAATCAATCACCTTGAGTATATTTTCCCTCATAGCTGTGTTGTTTGTGAATATATTACCAACAATGTTCACTCTGAAAGAAACTTGGAGCTTTTACTGAAATAAACAAATATCCTCTATATATTGAGTTTTTCCATTGAGTTTTTCAAAGTAGTGCATACAATTTTCTTTCAAACTGAGGTCCTGCCTAATCTATCTATCTATCTAATCTTCCAAATGCCATCGACCTTTGGGTAACAGCTGTTTACTACTGGTCTTGCCTTAACAATCAAACCCTTTACCAAATAATCAGAAGTTATAACTAGTCTGAAAAAGAAGGCTTTGGAAGACACTGTGGGAAAGGAGACAAGAGGACCATGATGGTCCTATATAGCTCACCTGAGTACTAAACAGTAAAGGTCTAAAATAAAGATAAATACCAAATATCAAGGTTCAAGGCCAAATGATAATGAAACAAAAGCAGCAAATTGTCACAATTTGACTAGAGACTTCAAAGTTTCATTCTGCACAAGCAAGAGATACTGTACAAATGAAGATTGAAGTGGAATTACTAAAAATCTGTGCTAGGTAGAGTTAATGTTCTTGAGCAATGTACTCCGTAATATTGCAACAAACATGCATACCAAGTTTGAAGTCGTTCTGAATGCTGTAAACATGATATTCAAAGGGAAATAACTCAAAGACAGCATGAGACAGAGTTACAATTCTTATGCACTACACTTCGAAATATTGCAACAAATAAGCATACCAAATTTCAAGTCATTCCTAGTTAAGATGACAAAGTTTTGCTCCTGACAAAAAAAAAATGCTATAGAAATGAAGATCAAATGGGGAATAACTCAAAATACGAGCTAGGAAGAGTTATGGTTCTTGTGCACCGCACATCGTAATTTTCACCTATCATGCATATCAAATTTGAAGGTGTTCAGGCTGCAGATGACAAATTTACATGTACATGTATATTCTAGACATCAGAAAATGCTGTAAAAATGATCAAAGGGAAATAACTCATAGACACTATAGAGTCATGGTTCTTTCACACTGCACTCTGTATTGTTGCAGTCAACATAAATGCCGAGTTTCAAGTCAACTGGACTAGAGATGACAAAGTTATGCTCTGGACTTTGAACCGTTCTACAGAACTTTGTAAATTAAGGGCAAGTAACTCCAGTTGTTCCAGTCCAATTACACCCATATCGAACTCATCCGAGATCTTACCGTCATATATATTTTGACCAAGTTTGGTGCTGATTGGTTGATATTTGTAGATGGTAGAGTGTAAACAAAAAAGTCAAATGAAGTAATTTTTCTAATACAAGGGCAAATAACTGCAGTCGTTCTTGTCCAATTAGGCCAATAATCGAACTCATCAGAGATCTTATGGTCATATATACTTTGAATAAGTTTGGTGCTGATTCAGTAATAACTGTAGATGCTAGATTGTAAACAAAGTCAAATATCGCAATTTTTCTAATTAAAGGGCAAGTAATTCCAATTGTTCTGACCGGATTAGGCCCATAAAACTAATCCAACATCTTATGGTCATGTATATTTTGACCAAGTTTGGTGCTGATTGGTTAAAAATTGTAGATGCTAGAGTGTAAACAAATGCAAATATAGCAATTTTCCTAATTCTTCCTTGTTCTCTGATCTTCACTGTCTGCTTTGTATCTGATCTTCCAAATTCCTCTGACTGTGAAGAAACAGATGTTTACTGATCTTACTTTTGTAAATGAAAGTTTGACATTTAAAGCATGGAGAAAATAACCGAGTCACACAGGATCGCTACTTTCTGACCCACTCTTCAATGACAGATTGTTCATAGCCACAATAATTTGTGTATGATATTAATTTAATTGCATTTAAACACCTGCATTGTTTTATTCTTAACCACAAGTTGGCCTTTAACTCTTTCCCAAACAACTAAAATTTAGACTGGTCCAAATTGAAAGAATCTGCAGACGACAAATAACACTGGATTGATGATTTTTTGTTTTGGAATGGGTAGAAAACATTGTGGGAAAAGGAGGAAATGCTGGTTACCAGCATTTTCTCCTTTTCCCACAATGTTTTCAAAAGCCTTCTTTTACAGGGCCATAAAAACTCCAGGGCCCGTATTCACCAACTATTCTTGAGAATATTCTTAGTCTTATTCTCCAAGATTTTCTATATTTGTAAGTAACAACTTCTGATTGGCTAAACTGAATGGTTTAGCCAATCAGATATTCAGTTTAGCCAATCAGAAGTTGTGTTACTTACAAATGTAGACAATTCTGGAAAATAAGACAAAGAACGTTCTTAAGAATGGTTGGTGAATACAAGCCCAGATTGCGTGGTAATGACTTAAATGATAAAAAATTTACCAAAGTACAACTGTAGTGCCATGTCCCGTTGAGAACATTTTCTGAGCTCAAATTATTACATTGACTACATGTATAATTATGGTACTGGTCTTTACGGAGTAAATCTTCTCCGAAAATAGGAGAAAATGAAGATTCTAAGATGCATTTCTCCTTTTTGACAACGTTTTCAAAAGCCTTCTATTCACTGAACTAGGCATTGTTTAAACTAGAGCAAAGAGCTGTCACTGAATGTGACTAAATACCCCCTCCAGTGCTTTGACAGAACCAAACCACAGAAGGACACACTGACGGATACATGGACAGACAAGTCAGGCTGATTCCAGTATATATCCAAAAATAATCATTTTGCAGGGGTATGAAAAGGGTTAAGTGACTGATTGATTGATTTTATAGTTTATAGTTTCCTTTTTCGGCATTATTTCAGTTATATATCTCTGCGGAGAGTGCACCCTGCTTTCCTGGAGTTTCTTTCACTGGTGCTCCACACAATATTCTTTCCAAGCCACTGGCTGCTTTTCCACATAACAATCATCAAAGTAATGTTCAGCAGTGAGAAAGGAATTAATCCTGTCAAATTGACTATCATCAAACTTGCAAGGAAATGGCCAAGCTGGGGATCAAACCAGTGACCTGTTCACAAGTCCTGTACTCTACTGACTGAGCTACTTATGCTCGGTAGTAAAGGGTTGATAAAGTGATCCTTGAACCCTGTACAGTATGATGTCAGTTGTCAGTCACAGTAATTGATTTGTTTTACCCTTAACTCTTTACCACACAAGAAAATTCTAGACTGGTCCAAAATGAAAGCATAATCACAGACGACAAAATAAAGGTGACTGAAAAATCAAAATTTGGTTTGGGAAGGGTAGAAAACACTGCGGGAAAAGGAGAAAATGCTGGTTACCAGCATTTTCTCCTTTTCCCACAGTGTTTTCAAAAGGCTTCTTTCTCAGGGTCGTTAAAAGTCGGGATTGTGTGGTAAAGAGTTAACTTTTTCAGCAACAAATAAATACTCTCAATCTCTATCAACAGCTCTAAATACAATCTATTCACCCTTATCCTGCTTTGAACTAAAATTAAATTTTCACTTCGATAAAAATAACACAAATATTGCTGTTTCAAAGTTATGTTTTGGGTAATAATATCTCCTTTTCTGACATTATAAATTGAAGATCAGAATGCAAATTCTGTGCAGTCTGATCTTGATCTACACTGTCCGCGACAGGTCAGCGCAGTAGCAGTACTGAGCAGCCAAAGGGTTAAAACTTACAAAGATTTTAAATGTATAGGCTTGACTACACAAGTGGAAGGTATACATCAAAGATCAGTCTGCATGTTCTGAACAGTCTGATCTTGATCTATGCTGTCTTTGGAAGTCATTATTTTAGCCTATGGCACCGAAAGGGTTAACCAAACAATCCAAAAAAACAAAAGTCTGGATTTTTCTAACTTCTAAGCAATTGCAGATGAAAAATTGAGTGGGGCCCAAATGATGAAGTTTGTTTTTGATAGGGTAGAAAACAATGAGGGAGACGGAGAAAATACTACTTACCAGCATTTTCGCCTTTCTCCTCTATGTTTTCAAAAGCCGTCTTTGTTAGGGTCCTTAACTCTTTACCAAGTGGCAAAATTTTAGACTCGTCCAAATTGAAAACACTTGCAGATCACAAAATAAACTCAAAAACTGAAATTTGTTTCGAGCAGGGTAAAAAAACATGGTGGGAAAAGGAGAAAATGCTGATTACCAGCCTTTTCTCCTTTTCCCACCATGTTTTCAAAAGACTTCTATCTGAGGGATGTAAAAACCAGGGGTTAATTGGTAAAGGGTTAAACTCTGGATTTTGCGGTAAAGACTTAACTCTGTACAAAACCAGAAGATTTTGTTGTTTGGTAACGGTTTAACCCTTTACCACACAATCCCTACATTTGACGCCCCCGAGAAAGAAGCCTTTTGAAAACACTGTGGGAAAAGGAGAAAATGCTGGTAACCAGCATTTTCTCCTTTTCCCACAGTGTTTTCTACACTTCCCAGCACAAATTTCAATTTTTCAGTCACCTTTATTTTGTCGTCTGCAAATGCTTTTAATTTGGACCAATCTAAAATTTTCTCATGTGGTAAAGAGTTAAGGGATAAACTTGCTGGGATTAAAGATGTGTGACAGTCTGATGTGTGATCGGGACAGACTGATAAGTTCAAATGGTCAAGCCAATCAGAAATTGAAGTACTTTCAAGTTTAAAAAATTCTGGAGGATAAGACTTACAATATTCTTATGAACGGTTGATAAAATGGACCCCAGGGTTTGATCATATTGGTATGTAGTTTGATTCCTGGCACCGATTGACTATATATTTCAGTCCATGGGTGACAAGAGTCAAACTACGGACCCCTATGGGTTGGATGCCCCTTCGAAATATCCATCAGATAAAATATGAGCCAAGTTCTAGAAATGGGGGATTAACCCTTTACCACATTGCATAATAAACCTGTCCAAAAACAAGGCAATTACAGACGACATTTTCATTGTGGCTCAAATGATGAAATTTGTCTTTGATGTGGTAGAAAACATTGTGGGAAAAGGAGAAAATGACGGTAACCAGCATATTCTCCTTTCCCCACAATGTTTTCAAAAGGCATCTTTTTAAGAGTAGTCAAAAGTCGTCATTGACTGATTGAGTGGTAAAGGGTTAATGCATCTATGTATCACATTATTCCAAGCAAGTCACTGCATGATTATATATTATCGACAAAGTCCACTTTGACTATGAAGCAACTAAATCAAGAGGTAGACTGATCCTTTCACATGCATAAGAGTAACCAATTGCAAAAAGTTTCGACCCATGTTAGCCTGCTCCGACTGCCACTGCAGCAAATTATTGTGCAAATCATGTTATAGAATTGAATTTCACCAAACAAATTTTGGAAACATGCCAGACCTCACATAAGAAAATTTGAAGTTACTTGTTACCCTTATTGACAAATTTTGTGTCAAAACATGTAGAAATATCCATCCTGAAACTAACAGGCATGAAAAATTGATTGGTGCATAAAATACTAAAATCCATAACAAAACAACTGTTTCTTGATCTTATCAGACTGGTGCTTCAGCTTTTTAATGACTCTAAGCAGTAAATTTACAAAAATATCAGATAATCTAATTCTTACTCCAAGATTTACAGCTTTAGGAGTAAGTGTACCCTTGAAATAAAATGCTAGTGGAAACACTGAAGGGTCAATATTTCTTGCAGATCTATGTATTATTATGTCTCCTTTTCCACAGTCCATAGGGTCAGTTTTTCTGTACATCAAGTTTAATGTCGGGTCATCTCAGTAAAATGTCATGCTTCAGATTAAATAGAAAAAATACTATGACATGTATTGGCCTCTAGGTAAATACCAACATACTTTTAACCCTTTACCAAACAATGCCAAAGTTTATTGACCCCGAGGAAGACGTTTTTGAGAACATTGGTAATCAGCACTTTCTCCTTTTCCAATATTGTATTCTACTCAAATACAGAAATTATTTATAGTACAGTACTTCAATCAGTTTGTCCTCTGCAGATTCTTTGAATTTGGCCGTCCTGAAATTTTTCATTTGATGAAGAGTTATCCCTTTACCAAACAATCCCTGGTTTTTACGACCCTGAGATAGAAGCCTTTGGAAAACATTGTGGGAAAAGGAGAAAAATGCTGGTAACCAGCATTTTCTCCTTTTTCCACAATGTTTTCCACTCTACTTGAAACAACATTTAATTTCTGAGTTACATTTATTTTGTCATCTGCAAGTGCTTTTAATTTGGACCAGTGTAAAATTTTGTCATTTGGTAAAGAGTTAAGTCACTGACATGGGTGACATTGAGGTATAGTTCAAACAGTTACACATCTAACCCCCAGCTACCGATTTAAACTTATTGTGCTTAAATGGTTCCCAAGCAAGAACAGTTTAGACACTTCCAGAATAAAGCGGTTGCAGATGACTAGTGTTTGTTATCATGCTATATGGCTATGCTGACATAAGAACACTTTTTTAGCCATATGATATTGTCCAGTAGTCTTGTGCACCCAAGCAAACAACTGTTTAATTATTTCACTATAAATTAAGAACTGCTAGATCCTCACTGCCCTTGATCTATCTAGAGAAATATTTCATTTAGATTATGATTCAAGATAGTTACAAAAAGATTCCATGAACTACATAAAGATTCAAGGACTAAATACCAACCATGAGGTTTTATAAGGCTATGCGGTTGATTCCATGGTTTTTTACTTGTGGCAGGATTCATCTTTTACCATTTTTTTCTGCAACATTGTAAATTTTGTTGCAAGAAAATCACAAATACTGCTCTCAGGTACAAAATTTGGCTTACTATCTGAAGTTTTCTCTGTTATTCCAAATTCCAATGGTCAAAGAAACTCAACAAATGGGCAGAATCACAGGAACTTGTCCTTCGTTTTGTTGATGCTCTTGGGTGGGTAGGGCATTTTTGTTGTCGCCGGCAATCGAGGTGTTGCATTCCTTGTGTTTCTTTATACATGGGGGATATTTTTTTCTTTTTTAATATTATTTTTCATTGTAGAATGTCAAATACCTGTTAATGAATTCATCAAACTCAAGGACCAGGAATCTACCCAGTGTGTAAGATAAACAAGAGGCTTGATTAACATATGGCAAGATTATTAGATGCAATGGTAATCCACTTTACTGTCTTCAAACATGTTGGATTTCAAAGAGTCCATTAGTTTGCCTATTGATACAGAAATACTGCAGGCTTACACTTTACATTTAACAATATCGGGTGCATGGAAATACCAAATTACACCTGATTTACCGAATTATACCGAATTACACCGAATTACACATAGTGATACCGAATTATACATTCAAAACACTTATTTATTAAGTAATATATGAAAAAAACTTACAAAAATTATATTATTAGGCTTTTTTCTGGCCCTTAACTGTTTAATTTGGTAATTCAAATTACCGAATTACACTATACTATGATTGGTATCAAGCTATGTTACACCTGATTTACTGAATTATACCGAATTACACCGAATTACAAATAGTGATACCGAATTATACAGTTAAGGGCCAGAAAAAGATTAATAATATAATTTTAATAAGTTTTATTCATATATTACTTAATAAATAAGTGTTTTGAATGTATAATTCGGTATCACTATGTGTAATTCGGTAAATCTGGTGAAACATCGTGCGATACCAATCAAAGTATATAGTGTAATTCGGTAATGTGAATTACTGAATTAAACAGCTAAGGGCCAGAAAATGCTTAATAATATAATTTTAATAAGTTTAATTCATATTTACTAAATAAATAAGTGTTTTGAACGTACAATTCGGTATTACTTTGTGTAATTCGGTATAATTCGGTAAATCAGGTGTAATTCGGTATTTCCATGGACCGAACAATATCCTCTAATAGAGGCTCTATTGTAACGAACCTTGGGAAAACATGGTAACCTGTAATTTCTCCTTTCCCCACGATGTGTTCGAAAGTATTTTTAACGTAGGATCGTTAAAGCTCGAAACTACTTTGGAATGGGTTAAAAGATTCAACAGAGAAACAACTTTTGTACCCAATCTAACTTCTTATCACGATAAACATGCATGGCATGTTCAAGAACCAATTAAAAATATCTATAGCGAGTACAATGAATATCTTATCAGACTTTCAATCGCTGGAAAAAGAACATTAAAGTTTAAAGAAATCGAATGGTTAAATTACAACAGGCGAAATACCTTTTATCAATGAATAATCGCTTCTCCTTTGGGCTTACTCACACTGTGACAGATTGTCCGACTCCATATTTTTTGACAGCCTCGATTTCATATTGACCTGGGGGAGAAAAGCGATGACTTGAACATGACGTCATGCAGTATATAAAATGTGGGTTTCCCCAAGTTGTCACTCAAGACAAAACTAAGAAACCCGTTTTTCCTTACCATGTAGGCCTTACACACACCTGTACAGAAGCGATAGTTCGCATAAAACGTGTTAACTTGTTCGTTAAAGTATATCACAATCATTAAAAGATCTAATGCGTTGTCTGCGCATGTCATACTCTTCGAAGTTTTGACATGTCTGCTATACGCATTACTCCCATTATCTCCCGCTAGATGGCATTCTATAAATACTCATACTTCGAATCTTCGAAGAATATGACATGCGCAGACAACGATTACTCTCCCACACTTTTTGGGGGATTGTAGTAATACGCGCAATAAAGTAACAATACAGAACATGGTTTTTATCAATTTGATACGTTTAAGGAGAAATCATGCCTGTTTAAGCTCCAGATTTCTGTAAACTGCTGATCATAGCTGAATGAATCGCACCAGGTAGCGTTTTATTGAGTTTACAAACGTTTATTTTAGCTTGAAATTCAAAGTAACGGAACTTGTCACATAGAAAAGTAGTCCGGTTCTGTACCTAGAAAGCCCAATATTAAATAGATGTGGATTTGTAGAATGCCATCTAGCGGGAGATAATGAGATATGGTATTTAATGGTCGACGTCAGCCGGTGTGAGTCTACATGTTAATATTACTTACTATAGGATCTGAAATAGATCTCGAATGTTTTTTTTTTAAAGTCAGATCAGCCGGCATTGAATTAAGAATGTTATCGGCGTTGACTTTACGGTGAACATCATTTAATTAAGCTTTCTTATCCTGTACCAAACAAGAGTTTTAAACACATCAATGAGGCCACTTAAATTTTCGGTTTTGTGACACTGAACCCCTTTGAGACATATGTTACAAAGACCCCATTTCGTCTGGAATTAGGTTATGGTTCTTATTTTTCTTGCTAATCAGCAATGTAATTTCGACTGTTTAATCTTTCTGAATGGTCAAGAGTATATATATCTGTAATGATCTTAAATACACACATGTATATGAGTCATGCTCTTTGAAAATGGGTCCTATTGCATCCGTGAAAAGTATCGATTCAGGTCATCCTGAGCAGCCCGCTCAGGCTGAGCCGGGCAGAATCGTTTCGCTACTGGTCAAAGTTCTGTATGTCAGAGGACCATTTAGTAAATCTCGTGATTTAGTCAATTGTAAGACAAAATTGGTTTTATGGACCCACAGATATGTCATGTTTTGCTTGTTGTCATCACCGAGATTCAATATCTCCCCCCTCTTTTGCCAGAGTACGGTTTATATACGATCCTATATAAAATATATACCACCCTTAAATAAATATTGAACGAGAAAGATTATGAAACTATTGGGGTGGTATGTTGGAGACCCGCGTTTTCAGCTTTTCCCATGATAGAAGTTAGGAAAATGAGTATTGACCGCCAGAACCATGTTTGTGGTTGAGTCACGGTATCGTCGTTATTTCGTGTGATCCTAACGCATTAATAGAAAGATTTGACAAGTCGTTAGCGAGCAAAGAAGCGGGTAACACAGGTTTAAGAAACGAGTTAGTAAGCATATGTGACGAATTAAAAAGGCAAGGTGTTATAGATTCGAGCGCTTATAAAAAATTAATGTCTATACTATAAAAAAAATGATTACGCCTAAAAACTGAGGATTTAATAAAAGGTATGCATACGGAGGTAGCGGAATATTTGGCAGCATTGCAAACTTTCTTACAAGAGTTTTTACCAGTAGCCCGGCAAAACAAATTGCATCAGCTGCCTTAGATGTGGGTAAATCATAGAAAAATTACCGCAAGCTATTACATTTCCAGCCTTTCCATCTATAACAGCTTATGAAAAACCAACTGAAGAAACGGGTGAAGACACACAGTTTATTGGCTCAATAGCAACGCAGTATTTAAGAAAGTTTGCTACTCATAATATTTTCAAAAATCCTGACAATCCCTTTGTAATAGCCACATTCAAGATCGGAAAAACTCATTGTCCTGCAATAGACGATTTGCCAATTAGATTTGATATAAGCGATATTTCCGTTTTATCGTAAGCGGCGCACCAGAAGTATCACGTGACACCGGACAATCAAAGCATTAATTAAATAACAAATGCCGTATGTCCCGTTCGCAAATCCTTTAAATTTGGACAAATAACTGAAAAGAAAATGACATAGCAAGCATCTATGGAAATCAATTCTAACACAATTCAAACATATTTCATGATATTGCCTTTGAAAAAAATAATCATAAACAGACAAAATATGCATCTTATGAAATCGTATTGAAAGAAGAGCATGCAGAGACTAAGAACGGACTTACCCTCTGAAACTTGTATAAAATTCATAATCCTGACCATTAATAATCATCAGACGGGTAAATTAATGTGAAACAAAAGATAAGAAGAGTCAATTTAATGTGACACGTGTGTGCTAATCTGTAAGAAGCAAGTACATTACAGCTGTTCTAAAGGTCACCCACCCTGCAGTGCGATACCGAGATCAAAGGAACACAGATTTAACCCTTCGCCCATTTCCTTTTTAGTAAGACTTCATTAGATACACATTTTTGAATACTCAAAATGAAGCTTGAAGAAGTTATGGAAGGTCTGAAATTTGATCTGAATCCACGTTTCCTTTGTTCATGATCTATAACATGAAGTTATTCGTCAATAGGTACATGCCTGAAAGTGCAACAAGGATGTTTGATAATAGTGCTTTAAAATCAGTAAATGGACTGTCCCTATCTTTCTGAAGACACTGGACAGCTAATCAACCTTTTACTAAAGTATTTCGAGCGACCCGGATAAAAAAGGGACAGACGTGCTGATTTGTCCCACTTTCTGTTATTTGTCTCACTTTCTCAACCTTAACACCACCCCTTTAAAAAAAAAAACAACAAAAAATAAAAAAAACGAAAACTAAAAGTAATCAATATGTAATTCAGAAACATCTGTGAAAAACTAATTTTCAAAGTGTGAAAGAAAATATTTGGGGAAAAAAGGAAGGGCTTGCAATATGCATTTTCTCCTGTTTCAACAATGTTTTGTTTTTTACTTTTTCAAAGACTATCACAACCTTTTGACCCACGTTTATTCAATCTTCTCCATATGCTTAGTATCTGGACGAGTCCAAAGTGTTGTCGGGTGAAAACATTCGCTGTAACTATTTAAAACCCTATGCCACGTAACCCAAGCTTCTTACGACCCTTAGAAATATAGTTTTTAAAAATGTTACTGAAAAGGGATAAAGTTCAAGTAACCAACCTTTTCTCTTTTTCCCTTGCTATCCTTCCTAAAGAAAATTTCATTTTTAAGCCACATTCAAATTGTTATCTGCAAAGGCTTTCAATTTGGGCAAGTCTAAAATTTTTGTTTCGTAAAGAGTTGGTGAAAGATTCAGTGTTGTAAGAAATGGGGTGGGGATGGGTGATAACATCAATATACCTGCAGTAGACCTTTCCTATTTTTATGTCTGATTATTCAATCAATATTTGCAGAATTCTGTAGCTAAGTTTGTAACGTACAGGCACAAAGTCCAGGAATCTGTGGTTTGATTTATTTAAACTATTAATGTGATAATTTTTCCAAAAAATCGTTCCAGTATCTGCTAAAAGACAGAGACCAGAGACAGTCTATTAACAAAAAACTGAGACATTATACATTTTGAATTCATAGCGAAAATCCTAACTTTGAAATGATTTTTAAAAATCTGTATAGTTGTATGTTTGTCATGTTCCTGTTTGAACTTCCTTACAAGTTGACTTTCGTAATAACAAAGTTTAATTCAAATTTTTAAACTTCCACACCCTGTAGAAAAAAAAATATATATGTTAGAGATTCATTTTCAGGAAGCGAATACGTGCTATACTTGTTTTCATTGAAAAGCTAGTCAATGGTTAGCTGGATGTTCGTTTGATCTCGGTATGATATAAAGTGGATGATCTATATGAAAAGCTGTTGTGTTCTTTTTAGGCACGGACTAACACACAAGTGTCATAATTAAGTGTTTATACCCGTTTAGTCTTACGTTGATCACTTGTAAAGTTTTGGAATTGTTAAAATCTGTGACGGAGGGTAAGTCTGTTCTAATTACTGGCCCTAAAAGATGCATTTTTCTGCCCGAACATTTTTTTCAAATGCATTATGTAACATGCGTTAACACTTTTACAGGTCCCACTTTCACGGTATATTTGCCCAAATTTCTTTAGGAATGGAGGGGTGGGTGATATTTTTTTTAAGCTAAACCTTATCTTACTAAATAAATTAAATGCCACTTTTAAAGCCGATAGTAAAAACTCAAAAGTTGTTTCAAAGGAATATCTCGAGGAAAAATATCTCCGTATCGGATAGTGTAGATCTAGGATCAGACTGCACGTTCTTCCTGGTGTGATCTGAATCTCTATTGTCTGCAAAAGGTCATTGAGTCGCACTTGGTAGCCAAAGGATTAATGCAGTCTGGATACAGAAAGTTCTATCAACACGCCCGGCTGGAGACAGCGCTTATGATACCGCTTTACTCTCTGAAGTCTACCGAAAAATTAATAAAACAACAGTTCTTTTTTGTGTGTGTCTACGAAAAAGATAATTGATAAAACTATCGGCACAGCCGTTTTAGGTTGTTTGTCTTATTTATGCGTTTAGGGTATAATCCATTTAAAAAAATATGACCCTAGCTTTCACTATTCGGGTATATACAAGATTGGGAAAGATTGTCCGATGGAAAGGGAAGTAACTCGTGGGACGCTTCAGTAACGGTATTTGGCAAATTATGGTCTATTAAACAGGTGTGCATTCCTAATATTTCCCTGGAATTTGACATTCTATAATTAAAATATATGATTAAATATGAAAAAAATGCTCACCTAATTATGTAGGGAAGTATTTTTTTTTCATATATTCTAAACATTTATTTTCATAATATTAGAATGTCAAATACCTGTGCATGGATTGATCGACTTTCCACCTGTAAGAAAATTCTAAATAGCCGAATGGATAGTTACTGTACTCAACGTAATAATACAAAAACTATTTGTAAATGGATAATATAATTTTAAACATATTAAGATGATAAAACTGAGCATGAAATGTTTATCAGTGAGTTATATATACAACCAATTTATCGTTTTATGACGATATCTATACATATTTATATACACTACGCCTATCGACTTTCTAAATTTTCCCTCATGAAATAACTGCCCGCCTAGCTCAGTCGGTAGAGCATCAGACTTTTAATCTGAGGGTCGTGGGTTCGAGTCCCCCGGTGGGCGAAAATATTTTACTCCTTTCAATATCATTTGAAAATATTCGTTTTGTTTCACGTCTCACTTAAACTCAAACCATCACTTTTACATTTACTTTTTGTTTAGCCGTCTTACTTCAGTTACGATTTAATTTGAACATTTCCTTTTTGTTTTACCGACTGACTTTAGTTTTAATCTTATCTAAACAATTTCTTTTTGTTCCACCGTCTCGCTACAGTCTCAATTTCAGATGAACCTTTTCTTTTGTTTCACCGTCTCATTTCAGTTTTAATTATCATTTGAACATTTTCTTTTCGTTTCACCATCTTACTTCAATTCAATCTATTTGTTTTACAGTCTTATTTCAATCTCAGTTTCTTTTTAACAGTGTCAGTTTGTTGCACTGCCTCACTACAATCTCACTTTTTTTTTTTTAAATTCATCGTCTCACTTCAGTTTTAATATTTCAACATTTAATTTTTCACTGTTTTACTTCAGCCCCGATGTCAATTGAACTTTTTCTACTTGTTTGAGCGTTTCACTACAGTCTCTTTTTCTTGTGAACCGTCTTTTTAAGTTTTACCGTCTCACGTCAATATCCAATATTTATTTGAACATTTTGTTTTACCGTCTCATCTCAGTCTCAATTTCGTTTGAACAAATTGCTTCACCGTCTCAACTCAGTCTCAATTTCATTTTAGAATTTTGTTCACTCTCTGACCTCAGTATCAATTTCATTTTAGCATTTCATTCACTCTCTGAACTCTGTATCAATTTCATTTTAGCGTTTTGTTCACTCTCTAACTGCAGTCTCAATTCCACTTTAGCATTTTGTTTCCTCTCTGATTGCAGTCTCAATTTCATTTTAACATTTTGTTCAGTCTCTGATTGCAGTTTAAATTTCATTTTAACATTATGAATTAAGTCTAAATTTTATTTCATCATTTTGTTCACACTCTGATTGCAGTCTCAATTTCATTTTAACATTTCGTTCATTCTCTGACTTCAGTCTCTTTTTAATTCTAATATTTTGTTCACTCTCTTGACTTCATTCTCAATTTCATTTTAACATTTTGTTCACCGTCTCCCCTCAGTCTCAAATTCATTTTCAACATTTTTGCCCACCGTCTCACTTCAGTCTCAATTTCATTTAAATAGTTTGTTCCCTGTTTCCCCTCAGTCTCAATTTCATCTGAACATTTTGTTTTATTGTCACACTTCAGTTTCAATTATTATTTAACATGTTTTTTCACTTTCTTACTTCAGTCTCCTTTTCATCTGAACTTTCTTCTTACCTCAGACCCGATTTCATTTGAACATTTTCTTTCACTGTCTAACTTCAGCCTCGATTTCATTTGAACATTTTCTTTCACTAACTTCAGCCTTGATATCATTTGAATATTTTCTTTCACTGTCTCACTTCATTTTCTATTTGATATGAACATTTTGTTTCACTGTTCCTGCTCAGCCTTAATTTCATCTGAACCTTTTTAACTGTCTTACTTCTGTCTCATTTTCATTTGAACATTTTCTTTCATTGTCTCGCTTCAGCCTCTATTTCATTTGAACATTTTCTTTCACTCGATTTCATCTGAACATTTTCTTTCACTGTCTCACTTTAGTTTCAATTTCATATGAACAGTCCATTTTTGTTTATCTGCGTCATAGCTGCCTGTCATTCTGTTTCCATGTACATGTATTTTTGTACACACGTTCAATCCCGACCGTGTTAGTGCATGTAACTCGTTACCTGGTGGTTGCTAGTTTGATACTCAGTTATTGCAAACTTACCTTTCAACGATTTTTTGCCTCTCACCTCTGATGACAGTAAGAAAAGTAGGCAGTGACTTGGAAGAAAGTTGTATCAAAACTGGAATGAAAAAGCTAGGAAACATGTGTAGGTGCACTAATCACCATGATAAAGACCAGAATTTTCTTCTTTTCCAACAATGTTTTTAAAAGGTTTCTATCTTTGGGTCGACCAAATGGATTGTTCGGGAAAGGGTTAATAAATCTTGAAAAATTATCGACCGAGGTCGGAATGTTCAGCCTACCAAGGCGAACCTCGGTAAAAAACTCTCTTTACTGTTGTTATATTTCACTCCATGCCAAAGAACCGCTCTAAACAATGAAATAACCGCGATAGATTCATAACAACTGACTGTTGCATGGGAAAAGATAATGCTTTGGAAAAATGCATGCGGCAACCGGAAAAGCAGCAGCGGAAATGCTGTTATGATGTAATTTGACTGTCTGCTCAGCTGGCGCCATTTCGACAAATTTCCAAATACATGTGTATTTTTTACGCAAAATGATGTATTTCAGATCGGGAAATGGGAGCGCAGCAATGTGCATTAGTTGTTTCACGCAGCTTTTGAAAGTTAACAAGACAAGGATTCAATGTTTCAACAGTTTTATTTTCTCAATCTTCAGAGGTGTATAAACAAAGCTCCAATGTTTTTTCAACCTAGTTTTTAGGAGTTTAAATTTTTTCTATATGTCTCAAGTCTTTGGCGCCATGGGCAGAAAACAGGGCGTTCTGTGGATAGCCTAGATCATTATCAGACTGCACAAAACGTGCAGTCTGATGTTTGATCCTGCCACGGCCTTTTCAGCTAAATTTATCAGATGAAAGTCTTTCTAAATATCAGATATGGTCAATTTTGTATTTTTGCAACTAGAAGATTTGCTCTTCACACTGGCATCATTAAACTGATCATTTAAAAACTGCAGTAACTAATCTTAACATTTAACAGTTTTAAAGACAAAAAACTCAACACTTCCTCCATCAGTTAACAATACGATAGGCGAGTGCAACACTATTCTAAGTGCCTGTACATTGTACAGGCACTTAGAATAGTGTTGCACTCTCCTATCGAATAGTTTTAACTGTTTATCAATTGACAAATTTCAGACTCGTCGATACTGGCAGCATTTCGAGGGGTGAATGCCGAAGTATTCCATTTACATTTGGAAAAAATTACAGGTGAGGGAAAAAACTTCTCATTTCTCTGAAAAAAAAAAAAACCATTGTAAGACCATCTTTTTTAGATCTGTTGTGTTGAATCCATTGCATTCACCCAATCCAACACAGCTTATCTGAAAAAAGGTAATCCAAGAAATCTTTTCAGAGAAATGATGAAGCCATTTGCAGACGACAATTTCAAAGTGGCTCAAATGGTGCAATTTTGCTTTGATAGGATAGAAAACTTTGTGGGAAAAGGACAAAATGCTGGTTACCAGCATTTTCTCCTTTTCCCACAATGTTTTTAAAAGGCTTCTTCCCCAGGGGCGTTAAAAGGTGTCATTGAGTGAGAATGGGTTAAGGGGCTTAAGCCTCACGCTGACAAGCGTGACTCAGTGGCAATTTATAACAATGTAAATTAAGAACAAGACTGCATGGAAAGTGCAGTTTTATCTTAGATCTAAACTGTCCGTTAAGGAGTTTTTTTCCCAAGTAAGTTTGAAACAAGAGGGCCATTGGCCCTTGAACGCTCACCTTAGACTATAGCTTATGACTGAAATTCAATTCTTTGAACAACTTTGGTCGAGCTTTACCAAAGGAACATTCCTGCCAAGTTTCATCAAGATTGGCCCAGTGGCTCAGGAGAAGATGTTTAAAGAAATTGTTGACGGACGATGGAAGCTGGACATAGGGCGAGCTAATTTGTGCTAAGGTGAGCTAACAAATATCAAAGCTCTACGCCTTCCAGTTTCAAAGAAGAATTCTAAATTTTCCTTCTTTGTCCTATGTTCCAACTTGTGATCCCCGGGGCTGGGTCAGTTTTGACCAAAGCAGCATATTTGGTAGAGAACCACTCAAAGATGCTACATACCAAATATCAAAGGTCTACACCTTCCCGTTTAAGAGAAAAAGAAATTTAAAATTTTCCTTCTTTGTTCCTATGTTCCCACCTGTGACCTCTGTGGCAGGGCCAGTTTTGACTCCAGGGACATCATATGACCAAACTTGGTGGAGGTCCAGTAGAAGATTCTGCATATTAAATATCAAAGCTCTGCACCTTCAAGTTTCAGAGATGAAAACTTTTAAAGTTTTCCCTCTTTATTGCTATGTTCGAACTTGTGACCCACGGGGCAGTGCCAGGTTTGACCCCAAGAGCATAATATGAACAAACTTGGTAGAGGTCCACAAGGAATTGCTTCATGCCAAATATCAAAGCTCTATACCTTCTAGTTTTAGAGAAGAAGAATTTAAAAAAAATCCTTCCTATGCTCAAATGACCCCCGGGGTGGGGCCAAATATTAAAGCTCTATGCCTTCTAGTCTTAGAGAAGAATTTAAAAAATTTCCTTCTTTGTTCCTATGCTCAAATGACCCCCGGGTGGGCCCAGTTTTGACCCCCAGGGGCATCATTTGAACAAACTAGGTAGACTAGGACCAATAGGAGATGCCACAGACCGCACATCAAAGCTCTACACTTTCTAGAGTCAGAGAAGATTTTTAAAGTTTTCCTTCTTTGTTCCTATGCTCAAACTTGTGACCCCCGAGGTGGGGCCATTTTTGACCCAGGGACATCATTTGAAAAACTTGGTAGAGGTCCACTAGGAGATGCTACATACCAACTATCAAAGCTCTATGCCTTCAAGGTTTAGAGAAGATTTTTAAAGTTTTCCTTCTTTGTTCCTATGCTCAAACTTGTGGGCGGGACTGGTTTTGACCCCAGGGGCATCATTTGAACAAACTTGGTAAAGGTCCACAAGGAGATGCCACATACCAAATATCAAAGCTCTACACCTTCTAGTTTCAGAGAAGAAGATTTTCAAAGATAATGTACTTTTTTTGGTTGCCATGGCAACCAGAGTTATGAGTGGAATTCATTTCTTTGAACAATTTTGGTAGAGCTTCACCCATGGGACATCCCCTCATCAAGATTGGCCCAGTTGTTTAGGAGAAGATGTTTAAAGAAATTGTTGACGGACGCCGGACGCCGGACATAAGGCGATCACAATAGCTCACCTTTAGTACTTTGTGCCAAGGTGAGCTAAAAAGTCTGGTTGCCATGTCAACTATAGACAAACACTGATCAAGTATGTGGAAAGGGGGTTCCAGTTTGACTGCTCCGGGACCAATTATTCGGAAAATGAATGCCTAGACTGTGGGTATCATTACTACAAAATAGCTTGTTTAATTTTCTGTCAACTGTATATCTACGGGCATCCAGGTTTATGGAAGTATTCATATTTTATATGCAGAGTCCCCTCAATATGTATATGTTGAAGGTTTTATGTTTAAGATCAAAGTCAAATCTAACACTTGACATAAAAACTGAATATGAAAATTAGTTTTAAAGCTTAACAATTGCCAAAATCTTTGAAAGTGATTATGTTTGATCTATACTTACCTTCCAATTGAAATGAATCATCTTTTAATGACATTGTAAAAGTTATAGCACAAGTTCAAGGTCAAATACCAAGGTGTTTCTGATAGGTTTCTTGTTTTATATGTATTTATCTCAATTATTGTTTTTGGTTACTGGATAAATTGTAAGCTTCTTTTTGTTAAAAAAAAAAAAGATTCAATCTATTCAAAGATTACTCGATATAATATTAGTTTCAACTGAGAACCATACATACGTACATAAAAGCATCTCAATGACTTCCTTTTCAGACTTCTCAAGAATAACGTTAAGTATCAAAACGAGATCTTGGAGGTTTCAAAATTGTGATCGAAAATACGTGGATAAGATCCAAAATGTTGAGGAGTCAAAACATAGCAATAGCTCGCCTTCAAAGAACATGAGAATTTATTTCCTTTTTTTTTACAATTCGGTTATTAAATTTGAATGGTAGATGGGAGAACGCCATGAAATTATTCTAACGTTGGGAACTCAAGTTTGGCCACTTAATGTAGTTCTTTATCAGGCTGATCTACTTCCAAAATTGTGAAATCAGGACAAACCTTCTGACCCAGTTGGATGTGGTTCAGAGTGAAAGTATTGGCTTTAGAGATTTATCTAGAAGGCATATATTTTTGGACCTAGAGCAACAATACTGAGAACCCAAACTTGTCTGCAAACTTCTCATCTCATAATTTTTGGAATGAAAATGTGGCCTCTGGAGTGTAAACACAGTTTTTGTATGTTTTTTTTTTAATATGATCAAGTGGCCTACTTTTATACCTGACTTGACCAATTTTTAAAATTCTTTCCGGGTCATTATCCAGACAAAAATTCTGTCAGACTTTTATAGTTTCAGGCTAAAAATACAGCCTTAGACCATACCAAAGGTTTTTCTGAGATCTGAACAACTGACTTACTTTTTCACCCAACAAGACTCACATTTTTCTAATCATTTGAGGTGTCATCAAGACAAACATTCTTACAGATTTTCATGCAAAGCGATGGACACAGCAAAATCATAAGAGCTCAGCTTGATCTATTCATTCCCAGGTGAGCTTATAATGAATAAGTTGCAAGACAAGAAACTGCTCATGATGAGTAATTTAGCTTTTGCCAAAATGTTTTCAAAAGGTTGTGTGCTGCAGAATACAAAATTTTAGACATGTTCAAATAAGAAAAGCTTGAAGAAGACAATGAAATTCTGCTCAAAAGAATGGGATACTTCTTAGAAAGGCCTGAAGACATGGTGGAAAAAGGAGGAAATGCTTGTATATATCACTTTCTCCTTAGCTCACAATGTTTTTAAACGGCTTTTTTCCCCTCAGGATCATTTTAACTAAGGTTTGTTTTATGAAAGGGTAAAGAGTTTTACATCCCTTCCATAAAATGTTCTAAATTTATGCCAAGGATTATGAATTCAACATATACAAATATATCTTAAAATCACAGTCGACTAATAAATTTAACCATCACAAGATACAAACTGTACAATCTAAATTTATCTTATAAATCAATATTGTAACTATAACTGCTACTCTTTCAAAATAATAAGTCCCAACAACTGAAAACAAGAGGGCCAAGATGGCCCTGGATCGCTCACCTGAATTTTTGAGATGACCAAAGCCTATTTCTTTTTTAGGTATTGAAACATTGGAACCATAATTATTATTTTGCCAAGCAATTTTCAAAAGGTCACCTGTAAAAGTCATTTCTAAATCTGACCATCAGTTTAAGAAATACAGAATTTCTAAGAATTCATTTCTGTATAAGTGCAAGTAGCCCCCATTCACGAGCGCCATGTTTCCCGACAGATCAAAATTTTACGAACAAGTTTTGAAAAGGGTCACCCAAGGAAGATTGCTGGGAAATTCTTCTAAAATCTGACCAGGGGTTTCAGAGAAAGAGAATTTTCAAGAATTTCATCATGTCCGTATAGTGCAAGTAGCCCCCATTCACAAAAGCCATGTTTCTTGACAGATCAAAATTTCGCGAGCACTTTTTGAAAAGGATCACCCAAGGCACATTGCTGTGAAATTATTTTAAAATCTGACCAACCGATTCAGAGAAGAATTTTCAAGAATTTCTTCATTTCTGTATGGTGCAAATGGCCCCCATTCACTAGAGCCATGTTTCTTGACGAATCAGAATTTCGCGAATACTGTTTGAAAAGGGTCACCTAAGGAACATCTCTGTGAAATTATTTTAAAATCTGTCCAGCTGATTCAGAGAGGAAGAATTTTAAAGAATTTCATCATGTAGTGCAAGTGGCCCCCATTCACAAAAGCCATGTTTCTTGACGGATCAAAATTTCACGAACAACTTTTGAAAAGGGTCACCCAAGGCACATTGCTGTTAAATTATTTTAAAATCTGACCAGCCGATTCAGAGAAGAAGAGTTTTCAAGAATTTCTTCATTTCTGTATAGTGCAAGTAGCCCCCATTCACCAGAGCCATGTTTCTTTAAGGATCAAAATTTCGCGAACAACGTTTGAGAAGGGTCACCCAAGGATCATCTCTGTGAAATTATTTTAAAATCTGACCAGCGGTTTCAGAGAAGACAAGTTTTTAAGAATTTCTTCATTTCTGTATAGTGCAAGTAGCGCCCATTTACCAGAGCCATGTTTCTTGAATCAAAATTTCACTAACAATTTTTGAAAAGGGTCAACCAAGGAACATCTCTGTGAAATTATCTTAAAATCTGACCAGCGGTTTCAGAGGAGAAAATTTTTAAAGAATTTCTTAGAAAATTCCATTTAGTTGCCATGGCAACCAGAGTTTTAAACGGAATCAAATTCTCTTAACAAATTTTAAAGAGGACCTCCAAAGGAACATTCCAGCCAAGTTTGGTCCTAATTGGCCCGGCGGTTTAGGAGGAGTTGATGTTTAAAGAATTGTTGACGACGCACGACGCACCATGGACGACGGACATCGGGTGATCCTAAAAGCTCCCTTTGAGCACGTTGTGCTCAGGTGAGCTAAAAAGTAACAATTTTGACAATCTATTTTACATAAATAATGCTTAATGACTTAAAGAACTGGACATAAGTAACAAATACATGTACCTTTCACTGGTTGCCTTCCACTGGACTAGGATAACATTATCAAATAGCAAAAATATCAATACAGACAGATAGACAACAAACAGAAACTTACAGATACTTTATATATTATATATCATGTGTCTTTTTTTAGAAATGTTACGGGTAAAGAAAAGTCGTAATTTAGGCTGGGGAAATTATTTCCCCGTCACAGTAAATATTTTCCTCCTACTTTTTTGAAAATATCAATTATCCGGTCAATTGACTTGTTATCACTAGTTTTAAAAGTGGCATTTGTTGACAAAATAATCAGAGAAAATATAATATATAATTTATTTCATCAGCTTGTGGTTAATATGGGGAAATATTTGCCTCAAAAGGGAAAGCCCCTTCAAAATAACTTGTGCTTTACTGCACTCGTTATTTTCGCATACCTTTCCCTTTTTCAGCAAATACATCCCCATATTAACCCTTTCCCAAACGGCAAAAATTTAGACTCTTTCAAACTCAAAGAGTTGCAGACGACAATTTCAAATTTGATAAAAATGGCAGAAAGTTCTCCAAATGGGTAGAAAACACTGTGGGTAAAGGAGAAATTGCTCGTTACGAGCAATTTCTCCTTTTCCCACATTATTTTCAAAAGACTTGTACTGCAGAGACGTAAAAAACAAGGGCTTGTTTGGGAGTGGGTTAACCACAAGCTGATGAAATAAGCTTTATACAGTATATTGCAGTTGGGGGTATATAATAACATAACTGAGCCATGGTCTGGCAAAATAGGGCTTTTCTGTGATGCATTATATAAGCAAGTCATCACAGAATAACAAATGCATAAAATTCACTTTATCTAACAACTGATTGAATCATGAGGTAACCTTGTCATTGGACATACTGAAAATTGATCACTGGCAAAACTTTTGGCCGAGGTCAGCCTGAGCAGACAGCACAGGCTGACATGAGTCCACAATTTTTGCAGATGCTTTAACTCTTTTTAACAAACAATCCATGGTTTTTACAACCCAGAGGAAGAAGTCCTATGAAAACATTGAGGGAAAAGGAGAAAATGCTGGTAACCAGCAATTTCTCCTTTTCCCACAATGTTTTCTCCTCTAACTCTTCTTAAGTCAAGTTTTAATTCTTTAGTCACATTTATTATGTTGTCTGCGAATGCTTTCAATTTGGACAAGTCTAAAATCTTGTCATTTGGTATAAAGTTGAGCCTCCTTGACAAAAAGCACGAGTCATATATATAGGAGCCATGCCCTGTTGACAGCAGCATGTGTTGTATTTTGTTTCACCTTGCAGCATATATAAAATATTTATAAAAGAAGGAAAAGCTCTGAGCCGTCACAGGAGGACAAAATTTCAGACTTATCCATGTTAACATACATGTAGGTGGCAGATTGCAAATTGCATGTGGCTCCAATGATGAGATTTTTTAGTTAGCATTGTTCCGTGACCTGCATTAAGCAGCATTATTTCATGCTTTCCGGTGGGATATCGAGAAATAGCAGTGAAAATATTTTTCGATCTTACACCAGTGAAAATACCGATTTTCACGTTCTTGTTGCCTAGGTAAATTGCGCGTGCCTAACAACCAGATGGGAAATATGACGTCATATACCTTACATTTCTCGCGCTTGACGTCACGTTGCTATGCGGGAGGGGTACGCCACGGGGAATGAGGGGAAAAAATTGTACTGAATTTTGATAAAGCTCCTCCCAGAAAGGGTTAAAAGCATAAAATAAATAGAATATTTGTTTTTTTCGGTGTAAGATCTAAATTTATTTCATCTCGTGAACACCATCGGTAATATTTTCACTCGTGGCTGCGCCACTCGTGAAAATATTACCGATAGTGTCCACTCGATGAAATAAATTTCGATCTTACACCGAAAAAAACAAATATCCTCTATATATCACCTTTGTGCCAAATTTTTTCCACATCCCTTTTTTATATTAACCCTTTTACCACAAAATCCCAAGTTCCAATGACCCTAACAGGAAAAACTTTTGAAAACACTGTAGGAAAGAACAAAATGCTGAAAATCGGCTTTTTTCCTCTTTCAAGCAAAGTTTCTCATCCTTTCAAACAAGAGGGCCATTGGCCCTGGAGCGCTCACCTAAGACTATAGCTTTATTTCCATTAAACAGGGGGTGGTGGGGGGTCACCTATTCTTTTGCTCCTGATAAATGTTACTTTTTAAATGTGAATTGATGTTCCCTCTATCCTTTCTTTAACTCATTACAACACGAGAAAATTTTGGACTGGTCCAAATTGAAAGCATTTGCAGAAGACAAAATGAAGGTGACTGAAAAATTGAAATTTGTTCTGGGAAGGGTAGAAAACACTGTGGGAAAAGGAGAAAATGCTGGTTACCAGCATTTTCTCCTTTTCCCACAGGGTTTTCAAAAGGCTTCTTTCTCATGGGCATCAAAAGTAAGGATTGTTTGTTAATGGGTTAATCCTTTATTTATGGGAAAATAGAACAGAATACGAAATTAAAATAGAGACAAATTTTTAAGGAAATATTGAATTGGTATAAAGTTTTGGCTATTATTGAACATTTCTATAATGGTCTGTTTTGTTCAATATTTATGTATGGAATTATACAATTTCATGGTCTGAGCAGTATGTTTTTATGGTACCTGCTGAGCCTTTGGTATAAGCAAAAACAAGATCTAAAGCTGATTAGTTATCAGCCAAATTTGCTGCTTAAAGTTTGTATCAAGTCTTTTTCTTTATCAGATACATCAATGTTGAAGTCTCCAAGTATAACTAGGCTGCTATTTTTATTCAAGTGAGGAATGAGCTGTTTTGAAAAGTTCTCAAGAAACCCCTCTCATTCATTGTTGCAGAAAGAGAAATTTAAAGTTTTCCTTCTTCGTTCCTATGTTCCAACCTGTGACCTCCGGGGCAGGGCCAGTTTTGACGCCAGGGACACCATATGACCAAACTTAGTAGGAATCCATTAGAAGATTCTGAATACCAAATATCAAAGCTCTGCACCTTCAAGTTTCAGAGAACATTTTTAAAGTTCTTCTTATTTGTTGCTACGTTCGAACCTGTGATCCCCTGGGCGGGGTCAGTTTTGATCCCAAGGGCATAATATGAACAAACTTGGTTGAGGACTACTAGGAATTGCACCATGCCAAATATCAAACCTCTATCCTTTTTGTTTAAGAGAAGAAGAATTTTAATTTTTTTTTTCTTTGTTCCTATGTTCGAACTTGTGACCCCCGGTCCAAGGCCAGTTTTGACCCCAGGGGCATCATATGAACATACATGTACTTAGTAGAGGTCCACTAGAAGATGCTACATACCAAATATTAAAGCTCTTCGCCATCAAGTTTCAGAGAAGAAATGTTTTCCTTCTTTCTTCCTGAGTTCGAACTTATGAACCTGGGGCTGGGGAAGTTTTGACCCCAAGGGTATCATATGAACAAACCTGGTACGGGTCCATTAGAACATACTGCATACCAAATATCAAAGCTCTATGCCTTTCAGCTTTTGAGAAGAAGAATATCAAAGTTTTCATTCTTTGTTCCTATGTTTGATCTTGTAACCCACAGGGAGGGGCCACTTTTGACCCCAAGGACATCATGTGAACAAACTTGGTAGAGGTCCACTAGGAGATGCTACATACCAAATATCAAAGCTCTACGCCTTCAAGTTTCAGATAAGAAGATTTTAACAGTTTTCCTTCTTTGTTTCTATGCTCAAACTTGTGTACCCTCAGATGGGGCCAGCTTTGACCCCAAGGCCATCACTTGAACAAACTTGGTAGAGGTCCACTAGGAGATGCCACATATCAAATATCAAAGCTCTACGCCATCTAGGTTACGAGGAGAAGATTTTTAAAGTTTTCCTTCTTTGTTCTTATGCTCAAACTTGTGACCCCCGAGGCAAGGCCAGTTTTTACCCAAGGGGCATCATTTGAACAAACTAGGAAGAGGTCCGGTAAGAGATACCATAGACCAAATATCAAAGCTCTACGCCTTCTGTTTTCAGAGAAGAAGATTTTTAAAGCTTTCCTTCTTTGTTCCTATGCTCAAACTTGTGACCCCCGGCATGGGGCAAGTTTTAACCCCAGGGGCATCATTTGAAAAAACATGGTAGAAGTCCACTAGGAGATGCTACATACCAAATATCAAATGCTCAAACTTTTAACCCCCGGAGTGGGACCAGTTTTGACCCGAGGGGCATCATTTGAACAAACTTAGTAGTGGTCCACTAGGAGATGCTATATACCACATATCAAAGCTCAATGCCTTCTAGTTTTAGAGAAGATTTTCAAAGATTTTGTATTTTTTTCCTTTTTGCTGCCATGGCAACCAGAGTTATGGGTGGAATTCAATTCTTTGAACAGTTTTGGTACAGCTTTACACAAGGAACATCCCTGCCAAGTTTCATCAAGATTGGCCCAGTTGTTTAGAAGAAGATGTTTAAAGAAATTGTTGATGGACGAACGACGGATGCCAGACATAGGGCGATCACTATAGCTCACCTTTAGCACTTTGTAGTAGGGAGAGCTAAAAACAAACACAAAGTGTGTAACAGTGGTACTTTTGTTGATTGTTACAGGGACAACCCCACACCGGACAATTCCATTTTAACCTTTGACCTACTAGATATGCAAAATGAAACTTTTAAGCCGGATTCCTGCAACTTTTAAATTATCTTTTAAGGGAAAAATACCTCCTTATAGGAACACACGGGAAACCAGATGAGGCCCCATTTATCATGACTTTACCTGATGAAAAATTTTCAAACTTGTCCAAACTGCAAGCAACAATTAAAAATATGACTTCAATGATGGAATTCCGAAAGAAAGCCTTTGAAAACATCGTGGGAAGAAGAGAAATGCTGGTAAGCAGCATTTTCTCCTTTTCCCACAATGTTTTCTACCCTTCCAAAATCAGTTTTCGTTTTTTGATAAACATATATTTTGTTGTCTGCAAATGCTTTTAAGTTGAGCAGGTCCAAAAGTTTGTCGTTTAGTAAAGTGTTAACTCAACATACTTTGAAGAAGTGTAAAATTAAGACTGGATGGCAAGTTTTGTTTATTCTTATCCTGATCAACAAAGACTGTAAAAAGAACTACTGTTATGAAAGACACCCTCATGTTTAACTAAACACATTATCATAGTTTTGATTCCTTCACTGATTCGGTTGATGTACTGCTTTCCCTACGCTGACCTTCCAGGTCAAGGTCAAAGTCCTCTGGTTGAAGATCATCAAAGTCAGCTGGAGGCTTCATGACAGAAGTCTCGTGATCCGAGTCAGTAAATGCTTCATCATACGCTGTTTGAAAGACTGCTTCAGATTGTGGACCATTATTTGAAGTAAAGTCAAGTTTATTTATGGACGTCATAGAATTTAAAATATCACGAACCTGTAAAAAAAGAAGTATAAAAAGAGATGAAAAAAACTTATTGTTCTTCAAGTATTTTTTAGTAAGGGGACAACTGTAGAATAAACGTAAAGAAAGTGGTGATAATTCTAAACTAAGTATTATGCATAAACGCATTCAAAACTTATAGTAACATGTATCTTCAAATTATATCACAGCAGGTAGAACATCTTTCCATACTTTCATGGCGTTTCTTTTACCAGTACTCAATACAATGTTCTATCCAAGCCATTGGCTGCTTTCCCACAACATCAAGTTAAAAAAAAACAATACTCAGCAGTGGGAGAGGAACGAATCCAGTCACAATGGCTATTGCTTGGAGAGAAATCAGCCAAGCTCAGGATTGAACAAGCCAACCCTTTTTTCAAGCCCTGCACATAACAGACTGAGGTACGGGGGCTTAGCACTGACAGAGAAGTTGAAAGGCTGACTTCAACATACCTGTAAAAACAGTCATTCTGTGAGTTGTACATCAATCAACAAAACATTATTACTGTATATGGAAAAAAGACATGATGTCATAATGAGAGAGATACTCACTGGCATTCCTCGCTGCATGTCTTTCTTATTTTTGTGTCGTATCAAAAACCAAACAACTGTAAATAAAGTTCCACCCAAGATCTTTAACACAGCTGAGGTACCTAGAATTAAAAAAAGAGTGCCATTAAAAAAAGAGAGCTCACCTGAGACTAAAGCTTTATTTCCCTTATGTTTACGTGATGAACTTTAAACTGTCTATTTACCTTACTCCAGTGTCTTGACTTTGACAGGGGTAGGGGGGTGGGAGGTTTCACCTATTCTTTTGCCACTAGAAGATTCTGCATACAAAATATCAAAGCTCTGCACCTTCAAGTTTCAGAGAAGAAGATGTTTAAAGTTTTTCTTCTTTGTTGCCATGTTTGAACCTGTGACCCCCAGGCCAGGGCCACTTTTGACCCCAAGGGCATAATATGAACAAACTTGGTAGAGGTCCACTAGGAATTGCTACATGCCAAATATCGAAGCTCTATGCCTTCTAGTTTTAGAGAGAAAGAATTTTAAAATTTTCTTTTTTTTGTTCTAATGTTCAAACTTGTGACCCCCGGGCCAAGGCCAGTTTTGATCCCAGGGGCATTATATGAACAAACCTAGTAGCGGTCCACTAGAAAATGCTACATATCAAATATCAAAGCTCTGCGCCATCAAGTTTCAGTGAAGAAAATGTTTAAAGTTTTCCTTCTTTGTTCCAGTGTTCATACTTATGACCCCTGCGGTGGTGCCAGGTTTGACCCCCAAGGGCATCATGTGAACAAACTTGGTAGAGGTCTACTAGGAAAGGCTACCTACCATATCTCAAAGCTCTATGCCTTTTAGTTTTTGAGAAGAAGAATATTAAAGTTTTCATCTTTGTTCCTGTTTGAACTTGTAACCCCTTGGGCGGGACCAGTTTTGACCCCAGGGGCATCATGTGAACTTCGTAGAGGTCCACTAGGAGATGCTACATACCAAATATCTATGCCTTCAAGTTTCAGAGGAGAAGATTTTTAAAGTTTTCCTTCTTTGTTCCTATGTTCAAACTTGTGTCCTCCGGGGTGGTGTCAGTTTTGACTCGAGGGGCATCATTAGAACAGACTTGGTAGAAGTCCACTCGGAGATGTCATATACCAAATATTAAAGCTCTACGCCATCTAGATTAAGAGAAGATTTTTAAAGTTTTCCTTCTTTGTTCCTATGGTTAAACTTGTGACAGCCGGGGCAGGGCCAGTTTTGAACCCAAGGGCATCATTTGAACAAACTAGGTAGAAGTCCACCACAGACCAAATATCAAAGCTCTACGCTTTCAGAGAATAATATTTTTGAAGTTCTCCTTCTTTGTTGCTATGCTCAAACTTGTGATCCCCAGAGTGGGTGGGTCCAGTTTTGACCCGAGGCACTTAATTTGAAAAATTTGGTAGAGGTCCACCAGGAGATGCTACATACCAAATACCAAAGCTCCACGCCTTCAAATTTTAGAGGAAAAGATTTTTAAAGTTTTCCTTCTTTGTTCCTATGCTCAAACTTGTGACCCCGGGGTGGGGCTGGTTTTCACCCGAGGGGCATCATTTGAGCAAACTTGGTAGAGGTCCACTAGGAGATGCCACATACCATATATCAAAGCTCTACGCCTTCTAGTTTCAGAGAAGATTTTTAAAGATTTTGTATTTTTTCCCTTTTTGTTGCCATGGCAACCACAGTTATGGTTGGAATTCAATTCTATGAATAATTTGGTTGAGCTTCACCCAAGGAACATTCCTGCCACCTTTCATCAAGATTAGCCCAATGGTTTAGGAGGAGAAAATGTTTAAAGGAATTGTTGACGGACGACAAACATAGGGCGATCATAATAGCACACCTTTAGCACTTTGTGCTTAGGTGAGCTAAAAGGTTAGAAACAATTTTTGATAAAATATTCACTAAATTAAGGTAATGGCCTTGATTACATAGTCCTCATAAAAAAAAAAAATGGTTACACAAAAGGGTGCGAACTTTCTCAAAGGTTTGTTGGTTATGAAATTATTTATTAGGTGACCAAAATTCATGTGTAAAGAATGAAAATGTGGCCTTTACAGTTGAAACAATGATTATTTTTTTTTTTAAGATTTGACCCTGTAACCTACTTTTTTACTTTTTCCAACCTGACCAAATTTCTGACTTGTCCTAATCATTATCGTGACAAACATTCTGACCAAGTTTCAAGAGTACATTACAGATAATGTGACCACTACGAAACTGTTGATGCTAGGATAATAAAGAACAGACAATGAACATGGCATGATCACAAAAGCCAACCTCAAGCATAATGTCCTCATATACACAGCATGATTACATACGCTCACTTTGTGTTTATTCGAGTTAGAATGAAAAAAAAAAAACAAACTATGCTGTACAAACCTTTATTGTGTATGGAATCTGAAGTTTTAATGACCCTAAGGAAATACCCTTATGAAAACCTTGTGAATAGAAGAAAATGGTGGTAAATTGAATTTTCTTCCTTTCCCACAAGGTTTCTACAATTGAACCGACAGTTACCAATCTTTTTAGATACATTTAACATCTACACAGGCATTCAGTTTAACTAGTAGAGTTAAAAGAAAAAAAGAACTTGAGGACATCTTGCAAGACTAACAGTCTTACTATTTAACAAATTCATCCATGCAACTTGAAGCAAAATCCAGCCCCAGAAGAGTTACTATAAAGTAATAGTCCATATACATATACTGTCTGTAACATGAATTTTAACACTCATGAGTCATTAACAAAGAAAAACAAGAGGCCCTGGAACGCTCACTTTAAACTGTAGCTTACGAGTGAAGTTCAATTCTTCGAAAAACTTTGGTAGAGCTTCACCAAAGAAACCCTGCCAAGTTTCATTAAGATTGGCCCATTCACTTAGGAGATAAAGATGTTTAAAGAAATTGTTGACCGACGAAGAACGCTGGTTGACGGACGACAGATGCCAGTCATAGGGCGATCACAAAAGCTCACCTTTAGCACTTTGTCATAACTGAGCTAACAATTATCAAAGCTCTCCACCTTCCAATTTCAAAAAAGAATTTTAAATTTTCCTTCTTTGTCCCATGTTCGAACTTGTGATCCCAGGGGCTAGGCTGATTTTGACCAAAGCAGTATACTTGGAACAAAATTGGAAGAGGTCCACTCAAACTGCTACATAGCAAATATCAAAGAGCTACACCTTCCCGTTTAAGAGAAAAAGAGATTTAAAGTTTTCCTTCCTTGTTCCTATGTTCCAACCTGTGACCTTCCAGGCAGGGCCAGTTTTGACTCCAGTGACGTCATATGACCAAACTTGGTGGAGGTCCACTAGAAGATTCTGCATTACCAAATATCAAAGCTCTGCATTTTAAAGTTTCAGAGAAGAAGATTTTTGAAGTTTTCCTTGTTTGTTGCTATGTTTGAACCTGTGACCCTCGGGGCGGGGCCACTTTTGATCCCAAGGGCATAATATGAACAAACTTGGTAGAGGTCCACAAGGAATTGCTACAAGGCATAACATATCAAAGCTCTATGCCTTTTAGTTTTAGAGAAGAATAATTTTAAATCTTTCTTTATTCCTATGTCTGAACTTGTGACCCCTGGAGCAGGGCCAATTTTTTTTACCCAAGTTGCATCATGTGAATAAACTTGGTAGAGGTCCACTAGAACATGCTACATACCAAATATCAAAGCTCTACGCCATCAGGTTTCAGAATAGAAAATTTTTTAAGTTTTCCATCTTTGTTCCTGTGTTCTAACTTACAACCCACGTGCTGGAACACTTCTGACCCCAGGGGCATCATTTGAACAAAACTAGTAGAGATCAAGTAGGAGATGCTACATACCATTAATCAAAGCTCTACGCCTTCTAGTTTTTGAGAAGAAGAATATTAAAGTTTTCATTCTTTGTACTTACATGTATGTTTGAACTTGTAACCCCTGGGGCGGGGCCAGTTTTGACCCCAGGGGCATAATGTGAACAAACTTAGTAGAGGTTCACTAGGAGATGTTACTTACCAAATATCAAGGCTCTACACCTTCAAGTTTCAGAGAAGAAGATTTTTAAAGTTTTCCGTCTTTGTTCCTATGCTCAAACTTGTGTCACCTGGGGTGGGGTTTTGACCCCAGGGGCATCATTTGAACAAACGTGGTAGAAGTCCACTAGATGATGCTACATATCAAATATCAAAGCTCTACGCCATCTAGTTTCAGAAGAGAAGATTTTTAAAGTTTTCTTCTTTTTCCCAATGCTCAAAATTGTGAACCCCAGGACCGGGCCAGTTTTGACCCCAGGGGCATCATTTGCACAAACTTGGTAGAGGTCAACTAAGAGACGCCACAGACCAAATATCAAAGCTCTACGCTTTCTATTTTCAGAGAAGAAGATTTTAAAGTTTTCCTTCTTTGTTCCTATGCTCACAATAGCTCACCTTTAGCACTTTGTGCTAAGGTGAGCTAAAAAATAAAAAATATGAAAGTGAAAAGAACTGTTCAGCCATTGACAATTAAAATAATGGCAACTTTGTGGGATGGGGATTGTCGGCATTTTCTACATTACAGGATTGAGTGGTAAAGGCTTTAACACCCTTTGTAAATGAGAGATACATACCAACATATCTGTATCTGAACAACTCAATATCATAAACTAGACAAGACCCGTTTTCTCCGCACTTTTCCCTCCATAACAAACATGCTGTATCAATGATATGTCCAAACACCATAGGGGCAGGAATATATGCTGAAATTAAGACAGAAACATGAGCATGGCATGCCAGTACAAACATCCAGCTGCAGTTGCTTGATTTTTAGTGAAATCTTACACTGAAAAAGGGGCAAACTGTGTCAAAAATGTGTTTAGGGTTATCTGCTTTAGTTGTATTGGTTCCCCTTTTGGACAGGTAACAACTTGTCCAAGCTTGAAGCAAATTTTACCAAACGACAGACACAAAATGCTGATGCCAGAACCACAGCAGTAACTCCATGTTTATTCAAAAACAGCCGTGCTAAAATTGCATATACATGTATTTAAATATATAACTTTGTCGAAAATATTTAAAGAGTAACTTGCCCTCCTAGTATGGGTTCCGTTTTAATAGTCAGTCCAAGTTTGACATAAATATTGTAGGATATCTTGATAGAAGTTTAGGCCTACAAGGTTGTATACTGTTTAAACACCAATAGGTTTTTAACTGTGCGACAGTTGATAAAATGTATCCCTTTACAACAGTTGATAAAATGCATCCTTGCAGATTCAAATTCTTGACCAGGCCTTGACCTCCAAAAGCCAATGTTAATAAAATATGAAATTTCATTCTTGTAAGAATATTTTTTGCTAAAAAAATATAAAAATATGTATTATCTTACCAAGAAGTCTTAATATCACAAACTGCATTCCCAGTGCAAAACAGCGTTCTTCTTCACGCACAGATCTGAAATATATTTTTGCATTTTACCACATAGTCCCCGGTTTTATTCACCATGAAAGAAACAACTTTGAAAACATAGTATGGAAAAGGATAAAAACTAGCTATTCCAACAATGTCTCTACCTTTTCAAAGACAAATCTCTTAATTGGAGTAATACTTAAATTGTTGTCTGCAAAAAATTTGTTAACATTTTGATGGTTAAATTCGTTTTGTGCAGGATTAAACAGTAACCCATTTGGACACAAAATGTTCAGATACAACTAGAGCTGTCACTGAATGTGACTTTATACCCCTGCCAGTGCTTTGACAGTGTTTTGTACACGGACGGTCACATGGACAGATGGATGGACGGACAAACGGACAGACAGGCTGATTCCAGTATACCCCCGAAAAACATTCTTTTTGTGGGGGTATAAATACATAACAAGAGGGCCAAGATGGCCCTGGATCGCTCACCTGAATTTTTGAGATGACCATAGTCTATTTCTTGTTTGAGGTATTGAAACATTGGAACCAAATTTATAATTTTGCCAAGCAATTTTCAAAAGGTCACCTGTAAAAGTCATTTCGAAATCTGACCATCAGTTTCAAAAAGAAGAATTTGTAAGAATTCTTCATTGCTGTATAAGAACAAGTAGCCCCCATCCACGAGAGCCATGTTTCTTGATGGATCAAAATTTAAGAACAAGTTTTGAAAAGGGTCACCCAAGGAACATTTTGGAAAATTTCTTTTAAAATCTGACCAGGGTTTCACAGAAAGAGAATTTTCAACAATTTCATCATGTCCGTATAGTGCAAGTAGCCCCATTCACAAGAGCCATGTTTCTTGACGGATCAAAATTATATGTACAGCTTTTGAAAAGGGACACCCAAGGAACATCTCTGTCAGATTATTTTAAAATCTGACAACGGGTTTCAGAGAAAGAAGAATTTTCAAGAATTTCTTCATTTCCATATAGTGCAAGTAGCCCCCATTCACCAGAGCCATGTTTCTTGGCCAATCAAAATTTCGCGAACAATTTTAGAAAAGGATCACCCAAGGAACATCTCTGTGAAATTATTTCAAAATATGTCCAGCCATTTCAGAGAAGAAGAATTTTCAAGAATTTCTTCATTTCTGTATAGTGCAAGTAGCCCCCATTCACCAGAGCCATGTTTCTTGACCAATCAAAATTTCGCAAACAATTTTTGACAAAGGGTCACCAAAGGAACAACTCTGTGAAATTATTTCAAAATCGAACCCGCTGCTTCAGAGAAGAAGAATTTTTAAGAATTTCTTCATTTCTGTATAGTGCAAGAAGCCCCCATTCACCAGAGCCATGTTTCTTGACCAATCAAAATTTCGCGAACAATTTTTGAAAAGGGTCATCCAAGGAGACACTCTGTGAAATTATTTTAAAATCTGACCTACGGTTTCAGAGAAGAAGATTTTTTAAGAATTCCTTCATTTCTGTATAGTGCAAGTAGCCCCCATTCACCAGAGCCACATTTTTTGACGGATCAAAATTTCACGAACAGTTTTTGAAAAGGGTCACCCAAGGAACATATCTCTGAAATTATTTCAAAATCCGACCAGCGGTTTCAGAGGAGAAGATTTTTAAAGAATTCCTTGATTTCTGTATAATGCAAGTAGCCCCCATTCACCAGAGCCACATTTTTTGACGGATCAAAATTTCACGAACAATTTTTGAAAAGGGTCACCCAAGGAACATATCTGTGAAATTATTTCAAAATCCGACCAGCGGTTTCAGAGGAGAAGATTTTTAAAGAATTTGCTAAAAAATTCCATTTGGTTGCCATGGCAACCAGAGTTTTTGATGGAATCAAATTCTGTGAACAATTTTTAAAGAGGACCTCCCAAGGAACATTCCTGCCAAGTTTGGTCCAAATCCACCCAGCGGTTTAGGAGGAGTTGATGTTTAAAGAATTGTTCACGACGCACGACGGACACCGGGTGATCCTAAAAGCTCCCCTTGAGCACGTTGTGCTCAGGTGAGCTAAAAAGACACCAGCATCAGATCATGCATTCTGTTAGACCTTTTGAGGCTATAATATGATGATTGATTGTATGGTGGTTAACGCAATTTTCAACATTATTTCAATTATATCGCAGCGGCCATTTCACCAATCCATGCATTTCTGGAGTTTCTTTTACCAGTACTTTGCAAAATTTTCTTTCCAAACCACTGGCTGCTTTCCCACACGAATATTGTCGAAACAATGGTCAGTGGTGTAAGTGGAATGAATTCTGTCGCACTGACTATCATCAATCCTCCGAAAGAAATTGCCCGAGCCAGAGGTCATAGCCTGGGATCAAACCCTGTGTTCTCAAGTCCTGCATACTACAGACTGAACTACCAGGGCTTGGCAATAATATGATCAATATGCTGAGAAAACAGCCCAGAAAAAAAGAAATCCCCATGCCGGTGCCAATGCTCAGCTGACTGCAAGTGCTTGATTTTCATTAAAAATTCTTCATAGAAAAAGGGTGTAATTGTGTCAAAAATAATTTAATAGTTACCTGCTCTTGTTGTATAGGTTCCCCTTTAATAGTTTAACTTCTTGTCAAAGTTTCAAGTAAATATCTTCAGTAATAAGAGAGATATTTGAAGGTTGAAGTTTTTGCCAAACAGAGACAAGCAGATGATGAATGCAGTCAACACTACGGATACCACAATACCTTGATATTTTCTTTGAAAACAGTTGATTCAATGCCACATTCTCCTCCTGGTTAAAAGGAATCAGACACTGGTTTGCCCAATCCATAAATCAGCAACTCACCAACCAACCCACCCAACCAACCAGGCAATCAATCAACCAAACATACTGAAACGAATATCTAGTGATGACCTACCTCAGTGTGACCATCAATATGGGCATTTGTGTCCCAGCCACACAGAATGTCATAACAACCAGAAGTATGAGGAAGGGTAACAGATTCTGACAAGTAGATTTACAGGGTCCACTAGTTGCCATTGGAGACATGATCACCTCTGACATTTGGTTTGCTAGTATACAGGAACAACCAGTGAAATTCTGAAAATGGAAATTGAGGTTTTAATGATGTCTTGTACAAAGTTCAATGCCTAATTCAACACAATTTATTTAAGTAAAACTAAGTAGGGACAATTGGGCATTTTCAAAAAAAAAGTATGGGACAGGGAACACAGAAAAAAAGTTAGGGAAAAGTGATGCCCCCTTGAAAGCCTGTCGGTTGAAAAAGATGCATAACCATGTCAAAAAGAGGGCCATTGGCGCTCACCAGAGACTAAAGCATAATTATGAACAAACTTGGTAGAGGTCCCCCAGAAGATGCCTCATACCAAATATCAAAGCTCTATGCCATCAAGTTTCAGAGAAGAAAATTTTTAAAGTTTTCCTTCTTTGTTCCTGTGTTCGAACTTGTGACCTCCTGGGCTGGGCACATTTTGACCCCAGGGGCATCATTTGAACAAACTAGGTAGAAGTCCACTAGGAGATGCCACAGACCAAATATCAAAGCTCTACGCCTTTAAGGTCATGAGAAGAAGATTTAAGTTTTCCTTCTTTGTTCCTATGCTTAAACTTGTGACCCCCAGGATGGGGCCAGTTTTGACCCGAGGGGTGTAATTTGAAAAAAACTTGGTAGAAGTCCACTAGGAGATGAAACATACCAAATATCAAAGCTCTACGCCTTCAAGTTTTAGAGGAGAAGATTCTTAAAGTTTTCCTTCTTTGTTCCTATGCTCAAACTTGTGACCCCCCGGAATTTTGACCCCAGGGGCATCATTTGAACAAACTTGGTAGAGGTCCACTAGGAGATGCCACATACCAAATATCATAGCTCTACATCTTCTAGTTTCAGAGAAGAAGATTTTCAAAAAATTTCTATTTTTTTCCTTTTTGACCATTCTACTTTAGTATTTCGCTGGTTGTCAGACAAAAATAACTAGAATGCCCTGAAATCGCTCCACTGGCAGAGATTTTGCTTTTATGCTAGCATACATTATGAATTCATGATGCAAAATATGGCCCTGGATCACTCACCTGAATTTTTGAGAGGACCATAGACATTGGTTTTTTTTTTGAGGTATTGAAACACTGGAAACAAAATTATTATTTTGCCAAGCAATTTTCAAAAGGTAACCTGTAAAAGTCCTTTCAAAATCTGACCAGCAGTTTCAGAAAAGAAGAATTTTATGGAGTTTTTAAATTTCCATACAGTGCAAGGAGCCCCATTCACCAGAGCCATGTTTCTTGCCCTATCAAAATTTTGCGAAAAGGGTCATTCAAGGAAAATTTCTGGGAATTTATTTAAAATCTGACCAGCCGTTTCAGAGAAGAATTTTAAAGAATTTCTTCATGTTCGAATGTCAAGTACCCCCATTCACAAGAGCCATGTTTCTTGACGAATCAAAATTTCACAAACAAATTTTGAAAAGGGTCACCCATGGAACATCTCTGTGAAATTATTTCAAAATCTGACCAGCGGTTTCAGAGAAGAAGAATTTCTCAGAATTTCTTCATCTCTACATGTACTAGTATATAGTGCAAGTAGCTCCCATTTGCCAGAGCCACGTTTCTTGACGGATCAAAATTTTGCGAACACTTTTTGAAAAGAGTCACTCAAGGAACATCTCTGTGAAATTATTTTAAAATCTGGCCAGAGGTTTCAGAGAAGATTGGTCCAAATTGGCCCAGCAGTTTAAGAAGGAGTTGATGTTTAAAGAATTGTTGACGATGGACACCGGGTGATCCTAAAAGTTTCCCCTGAACACGTTGTCCTCAGGTGAGCTAAAAAAAAGAGTAACAGACGGACGGATGGACAGACGTTGGAAACCCCGCCATGACGTCAGCTCTGCTGGCTTTGTGACTGTAGAGCTAAAAATTATACAATGACTTCTTTGGTATAATGCATCACTGATAAGCTATAAACCCCCTTTTCCCAGAGTATGGCTTATATCTTCAATGATGATAATATGATCTGCAACCTGTAAAATGGGGCATTCAGACATGTGCGTAAAGTGTCGTTTTGGACAGGCTAATGCGAGACTGCACTTATCATCAACATTAGATTTTGTCCTGCAGTATATTTGAGTGAAACATAAAGTCACATAAACTTGGAAAGTGTCGTCTTTGATTAGTCTGTGCGCAGGCCATTCCAAGAGGACACTTTATGCAAATGTCTGAAAGCTATTTTTTGCCTGTTACAGACCATAATATTAGAAAATGTTTAGGAATTCAAACAACAAAAACCCAGAAAATGAATGGCTATGACAACAGCTTATCGATATCTTCCAAAACAGCAAGCTGAAAAACAACCCACCATTGACATTTGATCTGCTGCTATCTCATTGGTGTTAAATTGTGTACATCCTGCATGACATGGTGAAAAGTAGGTCAACCCATTAATGCCACATATAGGTTCAAGGTCATTGTTTGAACAATCACAGTACATGTTACAGGTGGAAGTTAGATTGGCTTCAAAGTCGTAGTTATCCACTAAATTATATCCAGAACTGAAAGTGATTAAAAATTATTAATGAAAAAAAAAAGTCCACAATGCAATACGTGTTGTACCAGAAATAATTTGTGGGAAAAAGGGAAAAGGCTGGTTACCAGCATTCTCTCCTTTTCCAATAATGTTTTACAAAGACTCTTTCCTCTAGGCTGGGATTTGGGATTGTGTGATACAGGACATCAAGATTACACAATTGTCTGTATTGAAGGCATGTGAAGGTACTGAAAGCATGTGCATATGAAAAATTAACCTTTACTCATATGATGAAATTTATCCATGAAAAGGTTTAAAACATTGTGTGGGAAGGAGGAAATAGTAATTACCACCACTTTTCCTCTTCCAAACAGTGTTTTCGCAGGACTTACAAACACGACATTATTTGGTTTACAGTGAAGTTCTGTATAAAAATATCTTAACTCTTATGGCACCTTAGACAAAAGCAGTGATTTTTGTGGGAGGCATAGATCATGATCATTCAAAAACAGCTCAAATAATAGAGGTGATAAGTTTTTGCCTTGTCTTACACCATTCTGGCAATCATAATATGCGAAGAAGGTTCCTTGTGATGACACACATGACTTAATATTACTATACATATCGTATATTACTTAGAATATTTTACCATTTATGTTATGATTCAAAACTTTTTGCCATAGACTGGTTCTATGAACCTTTTCAAAGGCTGCAGAAAAGTTGATGTATGTGCAAAATAACTTTTTCCTTCATGCTTTAAGAATTTCAACACAGGAGTAAAGTGTAAAAATATGGTCTTGGCAGCTAAAACCACTTCTGAAACCAGACTGATTTTGATTAAGTAAATTATTTGTTTCTAGGTAATTTGTCAAGCGTTCATTCAGAACTGACGTAAAGAGTTTCCCAAGATAGCTCAGAATAGTGACAGGCCTATAGTTTTGGGTTTGGACTGGGTCTCCTTTATTTTTGTAAATGGGGATTATAACACCTTTGACCAATGCTTCTGGTATGAATCCTGTATCCAGGAAACAATTAAAAAGTTTAGTAAACAAAGGAAGTAAAATATTTTTTGAATGTTTGAAATACTCATTGATAATACTGTCAACAGGACTGCAAGCTTTACCATTTTTTAAACTCTTTATGCATTTTTCAATTTCAGATTGAAGTATCTGAGAATTTAAATCAAGGTTTGTTTGGTCAATATGTGGTAAGTCCGCTATTTGGTTGTGTTCAAGGTCACTGGAATTGATGCTTTTGTAATAGTCATAAAAATCATGCAGTTGGAATGTTACCATCAGGTGTTTTCGGTTTTAGCCCTTTCAAAAATTTCCAATAATATTTGGGTCGCTTAGATGACATTAAATTGAGCTTTTTCGCTTTATTGAATTTATAATTTTTCATGTGAAAATTAATGTTGCGTATAACTGTTTACTAGTTTTATTTAAGATGCCTTTGTTATAATTTGTAGGCGATTGATGATTATTTCCGTTTAGCATGATTGTATTTTTTTCGAGCGCGATGACAGTTTCACCCAAACCATAGTTTGTTATTGTTGGTAAAGGAGTAAAACCTACGTACACTTGTATTAAAGATCATACTGTTTGCATTTTGGAACAAGAGCGATATTTCATTTGTGATGTTTTCAATTGTCGCTTTGGATTGGGGATACCGGTTAGTATTCAATTGATTAGAGAATGATTGTATATGCATTCTATTGAGATTATGTACAAAATCTGAGATTCAACTCTCCTGCCATCGTGGGAAATTCCACTGTAGCGTATTTTGAGGCTCACATTTTGGTAGCTGTAAAACTTCAAGTTCAATGTGCAAAATTGAATGACCATCGGATAGCATTGCATCAGTCTCCAAAATATCATAGCCTGACATGTATTTAAGGCAGTCAGAAGTGGCGATTGTTTAGTCAAAGACAGATTTTTATTTCAACATAAATTTACCGTTAGTATCGTCAAACATGCGACCATTTAGAATAAATAAATCATTGTTTGCACAAGTCTATAAAACATATGCCATGAGAGTTTGTCTTTTTATCTTATGATTTACGATTTAATGGGAAGTTAAAGGTTTTCTGATTCTGTGTATTTATCTAATTCAGATTAGTCTGCAGCATTAACATCAAACATATCAAGAAGGAACGGATCAGATCAGACGAAATCAGATAACTAAGCAGTCCTAGAGTTTGCATCACCACAAATATCAACATACTTGTGATTAAAATAAATATCAGAGACTGAGTTTTCGAAGAGGTCAAATTCATGTTGCAAAAAGAATCTGGAGTTTTCAAGGGGGATATAGATTGTTCCTAGCACAAGTTTGTCTGGCAAGCCAGTAACTGACTTGTCAACAGATAGCCACAATAGATTCGGTGCTGCAGTGTTCTAGCTTTATAAACTTGAATAAACATGATCGAATATATACACCAATTCCTCCGTTTATATTCCCGAGATCTTGGTAGTGAAATGAGATCAAAGTGTTCTATATCAACGATATATGATGAATTGATATGAGTTTCAATAGTACAAAAAATATATGAAGAAATCAATCCCAGAAATTCGGGATAGTTAAGTCTTTTCTTTGGACCGCTGACATTTAAAAGTTCTGATTTTCAGAGACGCAGAGTTTGGGAAATTCCCATATCTGTCCTAAGTTGTAGTAGTAGTCTGAACATCAGCAGTATCAGAGTAGTGGAACACTAAGTCTTTCACTTACCTGTTAAAGTAAGGAAAAGTGGCTCCAGCGATTTTCAGATTGTCACAGCCCAGGAAAAAGAACACCACACAACCAAACAGTGCTAGCACATCCATCAGGATGGTCAACTGTATTGCACCTGAAAATGGTAATTTTGTTTTTTGCTTAGATAACACAACAAGATTGTGAGTTTTTTTCATAGTAGTCACATGCATTGTCTTCCTTTTCCATAACATTTTCTACCATCTCTGAGACAAATTACAACATGTATTCAAAGTTCATCTGTCCTCTGTAAAATCATCCAATGTAGACAGGTCTGAAATGCTATAACCTAGTAATGAGTTAATCTTCTAATATCTCTGTCACCTTACAACACCTTATAACAAAAGGACCATGATGGTCCTATATCACACACCTGAGTACTAAGCTGTAAAATCGAACTTGTGACCCCTGGGCAGGGCCAGTTTTGACCCCAGGGGCATCCTAAAAAAGATCTTGGTAGAGGTCCACTAGGAGATGCTACTTACAAAATATCAAAGCTCTACACCTTCTAGTTTCAGAGAAGTAGAATTTTAAAGTTTTCCTTCTTTGTTCAAATGTTTCGAACTTGTGACCCCTGGGGCAGGGCAAGTTTTGACCCCAGGGGGATCGTATGAAGAAACTTTGTAGAAGTCCACTAAGAGATGCTGCATCCCAAATATCAAAGCTCTATGCCTTCTAGTTTCAGACAATAAGAATTTTAAAGTTTTCCTTCTTTGTTCCTATGTTTCAAACTTGTGACCGACGGGGCAGGGACATCATATGAACAAACATTCTAGAAATCCCCTAGGAGATCCTACTTACCAATATCAAAGCTTTACATCTTCTAGTTTCAGAGAAGAAGAATTTTAAAGTTTTCCTTCTTTATTTCTATGTTTTAACCTTCTGACCCCCGGGGCGGGGCCAGTTTTGACTCCAGGGACATCATATGAACAATCTTGGTAGAAATCCACTAGGAGATGCTACCTACCAAATATCAAAGCTCTACACCTTCTACTTTCAGAGAAGAAGAAATTTAAAGTTTTCCTTCTTTGTTCCTATGTTTCAAACTGGTGACCCCAAGGGCGGGGCCAGTTTTGACCAAAGGGGCATCATATGAGCAATCTTGGTAGAGGTTCACTAGGAGATGCTACATACCAAATTTCAAAGCTCTGCACCACTTAGTTTTAGACAAAAAGAATTTAAACGTTTTCCTTCTTTATTTCTATGTTTCCGACTAATGTGACCCCCGGGGCGGGGCCAGTTTTGACCCCAGAGACATCAAATGAACAAACATTCTATAATTCTACTAAGAGATCCTACTTACCAAATATCAAAGCTCTACATCTTCCAGTTTCAGAGAAGAAGAATTTTAAAATTATTCCTTCTTTTCTTTCTATGTTTCAACCTTCTGACCCCCGGGGCGGGGCCAGTTTTGACCCCAGGGACATCATATGAATAATATTCATAGAGGTCTACTAGGAAAGGCTACATACCAAATATCAAAGCTCTACACCTTCCACTTTCAGAGAAGAAGAAATTTAAAGTTTTCCTTCTTTGTTCCTATGTTTCAAACTTGTGACCCCCGGGGCTGGGCCACTTTTGACCCAAGGGGCATCATATGAGCAATCTTGGTAGAGATTCACTAGAAGATGCTACATATCAAATTTCAAAGCTCTGCAACACCTAGTTTCAGACAAGAAGAATTTTAAAGTTTACTTCAGTTTTGACCCCAGGGACATCATATGAACAATCTTGGTAGAGGTCCACTAGGAGATGCTACATACCAAATATCAAAGCTCTGCACTTTTTAATTTCAGAGAAGAAGAATTTTAAAGTTTTCCTTCTTTGTTCCTATGTTCCAAACTTGTAACCCCCTGGGCGGGGCCAGTTTTGACCTCAAGGACATCATATGAACAATCTTGGTAGAGGTCTACTAGGAGATGCTACATACCAAATTTCAAAGCTCCACACCATCTAGTTTCAGAGAAGAAGATTTTCAAAGATTTTGCTATTTTTTTTCCTTTTGGTTGCCATGGCAACCACAGTAATGGGTGCAATTCAACCCTTGAACAACTTTGGTAGAGCTTCACCCAAGGAACATCCCTGCCAAGTTTCATCAAGATTGCCTCAGTGGATTAGGAGAAGAAGATGTTTAAAGAAATTGTGGATGACACACGATGCACGACAGAAGCCGGATATTGGGCGATCACCAAAACTCACCATGAGCACTTGTGCTCAGGTGAGCTTAAAATAGAGTAAACAGGTGCACCAAAAAATGGTCATAGCACAAGTTACCTTTGGGGCCCATTTGGAACCGTTTCAAAAGAAATCCCCCCAACAGAACTCCAAAAATAGCACCAGGGATTGCAATGCCACCTGAAACAGAAACATAATTGATGACCAATCTTTTGTTTAAACCTTAACCAATCACTTTTGAGTTTTAATGATCTTAACAAGGAAGGATTTTGCAAATATTGTGAAAGGTGCTTTTAGGGTTCAGCACATCAGAAACTTTCTCAACCTGGAAAACAAAGTGAAACATTGTAATATCAATTTTTTTTTCCCCAAAATATTTCCTAAAATACCAGACAATGCAGACCCAAGATCAGACTGCAAATCCTTTGCAGTCTAATCCTGCTCTACACCACCTGCAGAACACACACCATTCTTGATCTCTGTTTTTTTTACAAAAAAAAAAAAAATCATATACATGTATGCTTGTCAAGTGCTGTAAAAGTATATTATCCCTTTACTCCATAGATACTCATTTCTACGCATTGCTTGTAGGAGCCTTTGGAAAACATTGTGGCAAAAGGTGAAATTGCTCGTCACGAGCAATTTCACCTTTTGCCACAATGTTTTCTATGCTATCAAAAGGTGTCATATACACATAAGAAACAGCTTCACCCTTGCTGTTATTTAGGGTCAGTCAGAGATACCGTAGAAATGCCTTATGGAGTAAAGGGTTATACCAGAATTTCAAGAATGGTAAAGGGTTAACCTTTACCAAACTGACAAAATTTTAGACATTCTCTAAATTGAAAGCATTTGCAGAGAACCAAACAAATGTGACTCAATAATTGAAAATTGTATTTGAAAGGAAAATAAAAATTAAAGGATTAGGAGAAAATGCTGTTTACCGGCATTTCCTCCCTTTCTCACCATGTTTTCAAAAGCTTCATCATAAGGGTTGCTTAAAGTCGGGATTGTGTGGTAAAGAGTTCATGTACTCTATAGATCACTTTTTTTTCAGGAAATTAACATTTTTTTTTTTTCAATATCACACTGAAAAAGTCCAATCTTTCAATGCTATACATACAACAAAACGGACAAGATGGCCCTGGATCACTCGCCTGAATTTTTGAGAGGACAATAGCCATTTCTTTTTGAGGTATTAAAACTTTGGAAACAAAATCATTATTTTGCCAAGCGATTTTGAAAATGTCACCTGTAAAAGTCATTACAAAATCTGTAACCACCCCTACAATCATCATCACAGCAATGATTATGATGAATCAGAATTCTGTAAATAAATTTTTGGATAGATCACCCAAGAACAATTTCTTGAAGAAAACCACATGCTCAATAGTGACTAAAAACATGTCAAACAAGAGCCCCACATGCAGGTGCCAACAACTGGCGGTTGTTTTTTGACGGATACATATTTCCTTCTCATTTTTTGAAAAGAGTCACCACAGAAACATTTCTATGAAATTATTTCAAAACCTGTCCAGCAGTTTCAAAGTTTTGCAAAGAATTTTTGAATAGGGTCATTCAAGAAATATTTCTGTAAAATTATTTCAAAATCTGACTAGCAGTTTCAGAGAAGAATTTTCAAGAATTTCTTCATTTCTGTATAGTGCAAGTAGCTCCCACTCACCTGAGCCATGTTTCTTTATGGATCAAAATTTCGCAAATAATTTTTAAAAAGGGCCATCTAAGGAACATCACCGTGAAATTATTTAAAAATATGACGAGCGGTTTCAGAGAAGAAGTAATTTTAAGAATTTCTTCATTTCTGTATATAGTGCAAGTAGCCCCCATTCACCAAAGCCATGTTTCTTGTTGAATCAAAATTTCGCAATTTTTGAAAAGCATCAAACATGGAAAATATCTGTGAAATTATTTCAAAATTTGACCAGCAATTTCAGAGAAGATATTTAAAGAACTTATTAGAAAATTCTATTTGGTTGCCATGGCAACCACAGCTTTTGATGGAATCAAATTCTGTGAACAGTGTTTAATGAGGACCTCCAAAAGTACATTTAACTCATTACCACTCGAGAAAATTTTAGACTGGTCCAAATTGACAGCATTTGCAGACGACAAAATAAAGGTGACTGAAAAATAGAAATTTGTTCTGGGAAGGGTAAAAAACACTGTGGGAAATGGAGAAAATGCTGGTTACCAGCATTTTCTCCTTTTCCCACAGTGTTTTCAAAAGGCTTCTTTCTCAGGGGCGTCAAAAGTAGGGATTGAGTGGTAATGGGTTAAGCCAAGTTTGGTTCAAACTGGCGCAAGGGTTTAGGAAGAGTTGTTGCTTAACAACCCATTACCACACAATCCCTACTTTTGACGCCCCTGAGAAAGAAGCCTTTTGAAAACACTGTGGGAAAAGGAGAAAATGCTGGTAACCAGCATTTTCTCCTTTTGCCACAATGTTTTCTACTCTTCACAAAACAAATTTCATATTTTAAGTCACTTTTATTTTGTCATGTGCAAGTGCTTTCGATTTCGACAAGCCTATAATATTGTCGTTTACTAATGAGTTAAAGAATTGTTGATGACAGACAAAGACACAGGGTGATCCTACATGCTCCCCTTGTGCATGTTGCGCTCAGGTGAGCTTAAAAGTATAGTTTTGCAGACAGTAAATATCAAGTTTAAGACAGCTTAGAACATGCAGTCTGAAATTTAAACTATTCATCTGCCTGTTTGGTCAAGCTAAGCCTACAAATTAAGAGACTGAGTTATGTTTTCAACTGTAAGTCTCTAAAGGGTTTATATTTATACATTTGGAGCTAAAGAGTTCAGGAAATCTGTCTCGTCCAAAGACAACCAGCAAAGCCATCAAGGATAAAAACATAAAACCTTTACTCAGATGACAGTACTTTGACAATGTTTTCATTAAAAGGCAGCCAGTGGGCTCGAAAAATATAGTGCTATATTGGTAAAATAAACCTCCGGGATAGCACAAACAAGTGCACTGGCCTCCACAACACAACTAGCAGAAATTTCTAGCACAAAAGCCAAGTAAGAATAGACTCTCTAACCTGTGAAGAGTGATGCTTCTGACTTTGATGTTCCAAACTGCGTCTCGATATACTTTGGCAGGAAAACTACAAATCCACTGACAATGGAAATTTCGCAGGAAATACCAAATGAGGTAATAAGGTAAATCTTATTCTTTAGTAAACTCAAAATGGATCTGGGAATGTCTGCAATGAAATGTAAAGAAAAGATTATGTGCAACATTTTTACAAATTTTCATCAAACATCAAACAGATTTCAACACTTATCCAGTTAACTCATTACCACATGAGAAAATTTTAGACTGGTCCAAATTGGAAGCATTTGCAGACGACAAAATAAACGCAACTCAAAAATTGATATTTGTTTCCAACATGGTAGAAAACATTGTGGGAAAAAAGGAGAAAATGCTGGTTACCAGCATTTTCTCCTTTTCCCACAGTGTTTTCAAAAGGTTTCTTTCTCAGGGGCGTCAAAGGTAGGGATTGTGTGGTAATGGGTTAAGTAAATAAAATGAAACTTTAAAGCCAATAGTAAAACACAAATTTTGCTATGTCAAAGGTCATACTTTGGCAGAAAATATATCCTCATCAGAAAGTGTAGATCAAAGATCAGATCTCTAAAGTCTGTTCTAAATCAATACAGTATGAAAAAGGTCAGTGAGTCACAGCCTAAGCATTTAATGCTTTATGAAAAAAAAAAACAAATTCAGACTTAAAGGCATAAATTTTGCAGACATTCATCAAAAGGGCCTAAAAGTATGCCATTTGCCTAGTAAAAGGTGGAACACAATGATGAGAAAAAGGAAAAATACTGAATACCAATATTTTCTATCATCCTTTATCCTGCTTATCGAAGACTTGCTGACCTTTTGCGGACAGCATAGATCAAGATCAGACTGCACAGAACATGCAGTCTGATCTTGGATCTACACTGTTCGATATGGAGATCTTTTTTTTTTACAAAATCCATTTGAAATAGCATCGTTTGGGTTTTTACTATTGGCTTGAAAAGTTTCATTTAATTTATTCAGCAGAAGTGTTCTTATAACAACATCTTCAAAAGCCTACTTCTCTAGCTAGGGTCATGAAAAACCTACTTTTGATCTTTTGGTAATGGGTTAAATCAGTGCATCATTTTATTATGAGGTTTTCTGTCCTCTGAGCACTTTGCACACCATATAGCTGCATCATGTCCCATTAGAAAAGAAGAATGCTCCATTAATGATACAATATGATGCCCATTTATTACACATTTTCCCTTTTCAATCTCCCTGAAAACTAGTTTTGAGTGCATTTCCCTCTTTCTGGAGGTTTTAATTGATTGTTTATTCAGCCACACAGATAAAAACACACTGCCTGTAGAGGATAGACTGCACAGTCCATGTAATCTATCTTCGATTTACATTGACTACTTTTTTGTGCAATTATTCTTTTTTTGTGGTTATTTGTATTGGAGTTTCACACTATTTTAACAGCTATGGTCTTATCATGGCAGTCAGTGTACCTAGGTATGTGTTTCCTGACTTTCAGACACATCAGTACTGACACAGCTTTTATCCAAGTCACTGACTACTTTTCTAACATGCATCAAAGGTGAGAGGCAAAAAAGTTGCCAGCAACAAAGTACACCTCTTTTGAATATCAAACTCGCAACCACCAGGTCACGAGTCAGATATGCAAAGTGCTGAGCCATTCGCTGGGCAAAAATGATATTTTTTCCAATCATCCTTGAAACAGTAATCCTCTGAATTATTTCCCTGGTTGACTTTTTTTTTTTTTAAACTTTTGAAAACAGAGTAGGAAAAGAAGAAAATGCTGGTAACCAGCATTTTCTCCTTTTCCAACAATGTTTTCTACTTTGTCAAAAACAACATCTCATCATTTGATGTCATGTTTCATTTCTCCTCTTTGAATATTTACAATATGGATCAGAGTCTAAAATTTTGTTGTGACGTAAAGGATTAATGGTTTTAGTCTGACTCCTGTTATTTGTTTCAGATGCAAAATAAGCAAAACAAACCACACATGCAATAACAAACTGCTGACTCATTGTGTATTTCTATCTGAATCTGTGAACTAAGTGAAGTAATGTGACAAACATGTATGGTAATGTACAGTTACTGACATTGATGCAATGGCAGAAGAAATTCTGATACAGCTTGAGTTTCGACAGACATGATGACAATAGCATATTTGATTTGATTGATTGGTTGACCGAATGATTGATTGATTGATGGTGTTTAAATGACATTTTCAACACTATTTCTGTTATATCTTGGCAACCAATGCACCTATCCATGCTTTCCTAATTTTTCTTTCTACCAGTACTCCGCACAAATTTTTTCCCACACTACTGTCTGCTTTCCCACATACTCATTGTCAAAAAAAATGGTCAGCAGTGTAAAGGTAGTCTCAATGACTATCATCAATCCTCTTAAAAAAAGAAAAATGCCATGCCAGGGATAAACCCATTACCAAACGACAATATTTTAGACTGGTCCAAATCGAAAGCATTTGCAGACGACAAAATAAAAGTGACTGAAAATTTGAAATTTGTTTTGTGAAGGGTAGAAAACATTGTGGGAAAAGGAGAAAATGCTGGTTACCAGCATTTTCTCCTTTTCCCACAATGTTTTCTAAAGGCTTCTTTCTCAGGGGCGTCAAAAGTAGGGATTGTGTGGTAATTGTTTAAACCAGCAAATCTCTGTTCTCCAGTGCTTGGTATCGATTGACCACCCATTCTCAAGAATGTTCTTAGTCTTCCTCTAAATCAAAATGGTTTAGCCAACCAGAAGCTGTGTTACGTTCAAATTTAAAAAGATCTGAAGAATAAGACCAAGAATATTTTTCAGAACGATTGGTGAATACGAACCCATAGTATGCTACCACCTTAGCTGTCAGGGCTTAGCTTAAGACTTTGGAAAAGAGGCTGTAGTGGGAAAAGTAGAAAATGTTGGTATGAGCCAATGTCTGTTTGATTTATTCCGCACTCAAAATGAACAACCTATGACTTTTTGAATTCTAAAATTACATTTCAAAGCTAGCCAAATTGGTCAAGATTAGACTTCAAATAATATGCAGTCTCATTCTTGGTTTACATGGTACTCTAAGTCTAACCACATCATCAAAAGCAAAGGAAGGATAACTTTAATGAAAGCTGGAAACAGTCTAGAGATTGTGGGGGAGAAATTAATGAAGGGCAAAATTAATCTAGCTCTTATTTTGTTTACATCAGTGAGCTGGCGATCCCAAGAGAGAGAGATTCTGGCATGAAAGCATTATCAGGTTACTGTGTACTAGTGGCCGGCAGATTTTGCCTTGCATTAACTCATTACCACACAATCCCTACTTTTGACGACGCTGGGAAAGAAGCCTTTGGAAAGCATTGTGGGAAAAAGAGAAAATGCTGGTAACCAGCATTTTCTCCTTTTCCCACACTGTTTCCTACCCTTCACAAAACAAATTTCAAATTTTCAGTCACTTTTATTTTGTTGTCTGCAAATGCTTTCGATTCGAACAAACCTAATATTTTGTCGTTTGGTGATGGGTTAATTGACTTCTCTTAAAATGTTAGCCCGTTATGTAATTCTCAGTTAACTACATTAAAGACAATCATTTTAAGAATTGGCAAAACTAGAGAAAACGTCATGGGAAAGGGAGAAATTTTTTTTTACAAATAACAGAGTTGTTCTTGTCAAGTAAAATGGAAACAATTTTCTGATTTTGGGGCCTTTTTGGCCACTGCACTGAACAGATATAAGCAACAAAATTGTAGCACTGTGGATCCAAGACCAGATGTCAAATTCCATGTATTCTGATCTTGATCTAACTGTCCCAAAATGCAAGAAAAATAAGGCTTCACAATTTAATTCTTTACCTAGCAATCTCATGTTTTGATAGCAGACCAGTAAAAAATCCTTTTGAAAACATTGTGGGTAATGGAGAACATGCTGGAAATCTGCATTTTCTCCTCCCACAATATTTTCCTAACATCTTTCTGGCCCCTTATAATTAGATGTCTACAAGTTAATGCTCTCTGTTCGGATGCCCTCTAGAATTTTGTTGCTCAATACAGGGTTAATGGTAAAACATCAATGCCTCTCAGAGACAATCCAAATCACATGACACAAACCATTTTGATCATGGTAATGTAAAGGAATGACATTTCCAAACTAATTCTGATCATTGTTACTCAAACGACTGATGCATCAGAATCCATTTTGATCACTGTTTCAGAGACTGATTGGTCCTTAGAGAATGAATGTAAGGATTGGAAACGAACATAGGAAAACAAAACATACAAGGGCATGTAAAAAGATATATCTTCCAATAAAATTTTGAATGATTCATTACGTTGTTCTACTTTCCATTAGTTTTTGATCACTGTATGTATATTTGTCATGTCATTTCTACATTAAGCCTTTACAACACATTTCTAAATTATAACCACCCTGCTGGTCACCAACACTTTCTCCTCTTCCCAGAATGGTTTTAACCATTCCAAAAAGTAATTTCAATTTACTCTTTACCAAATGACTAAATGTTAAGACTGGTCCAAATTGAAAGTAGTAACTGCTGCAGACAACAATTTTAATGTAGCTCAAATGGGGAAAATTGTCTTAGAAAGGGTAAAAAACATTGGTGGCAAAGGAGAAAATGCTGGTTTCCAGCATTTTCTCCTTTTCCCACAATGTTTTCAGAAGGCTTCTTCCTTGGGGTTGTAAAAACCAGAGATTGTTTGGTATAGGCTTAAACCACACTATAATTTGCTACTTGCAGATGCTGTCAATACGGACAAGTATAAAACTTTGTCCTTTGGTAGAAAGCTTAGCCTTATCACAACATAATTCCAAGTTATGGTTCAGGGAAGAAATGCTGATTTCCACCATTTTCTCCATTCATTTGTCATGATGTTTTACAAAAGTTTTTATTCTTGAAGGGTCTTGAAAACATAGGGATCATTTCTGGAAAGGCAATTAATAACAAGAGCGGCAAACTGTCGCAAGATACGCCCGTCTTACCCCAAGTTGTAAAGCTGGGGCATGCACCAGACTAAATTCAAGTATGAAAAACGACAAAGGGCAGTAACTCAAAAATTAAGCGAGCAAGAGTTATGATTCCTGTGCACTGCACTCCCCTTTGATGAGATCTATCCACCCATGAAATTTCATAACCCTAGCTAGTATAGTTTTGGAGATATTCACCAGACAAAAATCAAGTATGAAAAACAACAAAGGGCAATAACTAAAATATTAAGCAAGCAAGAGTTATGATTCCTATGCATTGCACTCCCCCTTGATGAGATCTATCCACCTATGAAATTTCATAACCCTAGGTAGTATAGTTTTGGAAATATGCTCCGGACAAAAATCAAGTATGAAAAACGACAAAGGGCAATAACTCAAAAATTAAGCATGCAGGAGTTATGGTTCTTATGCACTGCACTCCCCCTTGATGAGATCTATCCACCTATGAAATTTCATAACCCTAGCTAGTATAGTTTTGGAGATATTCACCGGACAAAATTCAAGTATGAAAAACAACAAAGGGCAATAACTCAAAAATTAAGCAAGCAAGAGTTATGATTTCTGAGCACTGCACTCCCCCTTGATAAGATCTATCCACCCATGATATTTCATAACCCTAGGTAATATAATTTTGGAGATATTCACCGGACAAAATTCAAGTATGAAAAAAGGACAAAGGGCAATAACTCAAAAATTAAGCAAGCAAGAGTTATGGTTCCTGTGCACTGCACTCCCCCTTAGTGAGATCTTTTCACCCAAGAAATTTCATAACCCTAGCTAGTATAGTTTTGGAGATATGCTCCGGACAAAATTCAAGTATGAAAAACGACAAAGGGCAATAACCAAAAACTTAAGCAAGCAAGAGTTATGGTTCCTGTGCACTGCACTCCCCCTTAGTGAGATCTATCCACCCAACAAATTTCATAACCCTAGCTAGTATAGTTTTGGAGATATGCTCCGGACAAAATTCAAGTATGAAAAACGACAAAGGGCAATAACTCAAAAATTAAGCAAGCAAGAGTTATGGTTCCTGTGCATTGCACTCCCCCTTGATGAGATCCAAGCAATTTCATAACCCTAGCTAGTATAGTTTTGGAGATATGCTCCGGACAAAAATCAAGTATGAAAAACGACAAAGGGCAATAACTCAAAAATTAAGCAAGCAAGAGTTATGGTTCCTGTGCACTGCACTCCCCCTTAGTGAGATCTATCCTCCCAAGAAATTTCATAACCCTAGCTAGTATAGTTTTGGAGATATGCTCCGGACAAAGAACTGGACGCCGTCCACCCGCCCGCCCGTCACGGGTGATCCCATAATATGTCCCGTCTTCGACGGGCGTATAAAAATTATTCCTTACTAAATAATTTCTATACTACATGTACAGTACCTACCCATGATGCACACAGAACAATACCTTTTGCGTCTTTGCCGTACTCCTCTCTTTTCTCCAAGCATGGAGTCGGACTAAGTAAATCTTCCCTGGCTTTGCTCTCGAGAACTTTTCTCTTCTCATTCACCAAGAGTTGTGGAAAGGCCAGGAATGGTATGGAAATTGCAAAAAGGGCAAGGCCGCATATAATGAACCCTCCCCACCAAGCCCCGATCCAGCGGGGATGTGCGGGTGAAAGATCCACTTTATAACTAAATAAATCTACGTAAAACTGGAGAAGAAGGGCCCCAAGGGCATAGCCAACCACAGGTCCAAGGGCTCCAGTAGCATAGGTAAATGCTGAAAAGGTTAAAATAGGCTTGTGTTAATTAACCCTTCAATCTTTTACCACACAACAAAATTGTAGACTTGCCTGTTTAACTCAATACCAAACAACAAAATTTTAGCTTTGTCCAAATTGAAAGCATTTTGCATACAACAAAATAAAAGTGACTGAAAATTTGAAATTTGTTTTGTGAACGGTAGAAAACACTGTGGGAAAAGGAGAAAATGCTGGTTACCAGCATTTTCTCCTTTTCCCACAATGTTTTCTAAAGGCTTCTTTCTCAGGGTCGTCAAAAGTAGGGATTGTGTGGTAATGGGTTAACTGTGACAAAAATGAAGGAATTTGTCTTTATAGAGGTAGAACATAGGAGAAAAGGAAGAAAATTGCTGGATTACCAAATAACTCTTTACCACACAATCCTGACTTTTAACGACCATGAGAAAGAAGCATTTGGAAAACATTGTAGGAAAAGGAGAAAATGCTGGTTACCAGCATTTTCTCCTTTTCCCACAATGTTTTCTACCCTGCTTTGAAACCATTGTGGAAAAAAGACAATGGTGGTCAACAGCATTTTTGCTTCATCCAATTATGATGTTCTGTACCCTATCAAAGCCAAATCAAACTGTTCGAGTAACAATGAATCTGTTGTCTGCAAATATAATATGTACTTTCATCTTTCAATTTGAGCAAGCCTAAATATTGGTTGTATGGTAAAGATTGAATCCTTTATCAAACAGTCCCCAGAACTCCCACAGGAAATTAAGCCTTTTGAAAACAAGGTGAGAAAAGAAGAATAGCAAATAGTAATGCCTCTTTTTTTTCACAATGTTCTTTTACCTTTTGACTAGCCTTTACTCTTTATGAAGCTATTTGAGTCTGGACCAAACCAAAAGCAATCAATTTTGCAGACAAAAAATTAAATGTGACGCAAACTATGAAGTTTGCCTTTTGAAAGAGTCAATGAAGTAAAGTGTTTAACTTTGGTAACATTTTATAAATTTTTGACAGTCTGAGGTTGTGACCTTTTGTCTGCATTTTAGTTAAGTCCAAATCATTTGCATTTCCTGAGAGAATGTCAGACATGTGAAGTTTTTTTTTCAAATATCGTAAACTTGATGCATTCTCATAATTTGTGTTTTCTAAAATCTTCACGACTGACTTTCTAAATGATGAAACAATTGTCAATCTTGAAAAACTTTCCCTTGTGTTAGAAATCTATCTGTATGGCAAGTGAACCCAAATGAAAGAAAAGCAAATTTTTCAATTAACCCTTTACTCTTTACCTTTAGATACTCATTTCTACGCATTGCTTGTAGGAGCCTTTGGAAAACATTGTGGCAAAAGGTGAAATTGCTCGTGACAAGCAATTTCACCTTTTGCCAAAATGTTTTCTATGCTATCAAAAGGTGTCATAAACACATAAGAAACAGCTTCATCCTTGCTGTTATTTAGGGTCAATTAGAGATGCCACAGAACTGCCTTATGGGGTAAAGGGTTAACTTGTTATTCAGGACGAGTTGGTCTTGAAAAATTTTCAAACCCTGCTGGTGGCTAGGCTAGCCTTTTCGTTTTCCAACCACATATTTCTTTCAAAATCAAATCCCATTATTTTAGCCAAATTTGAATTGTCATCATTAAATATTTTCACCTCGGATAAATCTAGCAGTTTCAGTCATGTAGTGCAGAAAAAAGATAATTTTGAACATAGTTAAAAAGTTATGAAGAAGTTTCAAAGTTAAATTGTGGCTATTCTAATTAAAGGATAAGATCTCACACTCTGGGCAGTCTGATCCAGGTCTTTGATGTCTGGTATTCAAGGACTTGATGCTAGTGTAAAAGTGCATCAGCAATAAGCTTCTCTAATGATCAAAGTTTGCCAAAAACAGAAGAAAACTCAATATGCAATCACTGCAAATATACAATTCTTCAGTAACAGTAAAAAAAAAATCCCATGGCTAACATTATTAAAGCTTGAATGGTTGCCATGGCAACTGAAAATATTACAGCTCTAGCTAAAATGGAATATCTCCAAGTTATTTGAGAATCTCCAATAAGTTCCCATTAAGGGATGACAGATAAGCGACACACTGAGAAGTAAAGTCAGGCTTTCTTGTACCGATTGATTTTTGTTAAAATGTTTTTTTTCTTGTTTTTCATATCTCCCAAAACCCCAATGAATTGCTATGAAAACAAGCATTTTTAACCAGTATACTGAATTCCCTTCAAACAGATTTGACTCTTTACCCTTTACCACACAATCCAGACTTTTAACGTCCCTGAGAAACCTATAGAAAATATTGTGGGAGAAGGAGAAAATGCTGGTTAACCAGCATTTTCTCTTTTTTCCACTATATTTTCTATTCTATCAAAGTCAAAAATTGTCATATTAATAAGATTTAATTTGTTGTCAGCAGGTGCTTTGAATTTGGTCCAGTCCAAAAATTTGTCATTTGGTAAACAGTTAACCAACAACAAAATTCTGGCCTTGCTTATAAAAATTTAAAGTATGTTCAGATGAAGAATCAAACATGACCCTAACACAGGAAATTGTCATTAAAAGGGAATAAATTAAAGCGTGAAAAAGAGAAAATGCTGGTAACCTGCATTTTCTCCTTTTCAGTTTTCACACAATGTTCTCGAAAGATTACCTACTCAGGTTTTTTAACTCTTTTCCAAACGACTAGGATTTAGACTATTCCAAATTGAAAGCATTTTATTTTGCAGATCAAAAACTGGCAAAAGTGGCGGAATCAGTGTCCTTGAAAGAGTAGAAAATCTTGTGAGAAAAGGAGAAAATGCTGGTTATCTGCATTTTCTCCCTTTTCCACAATGTTTTCAAAAGGCTTCTTCTAAAGGGTCATAAAACCTAGGGATTGTTTGGTAAAGGGTTATAAATCTGGCAAAGAGTTCAGAGTTGAGTCTTACCAAGATAAGCTGGTGCTTTATCCTTTGGTACATGGTTGTCGATGTATGTCGTCCCCAGGGTGAAGATCGGAGTTCCTCCTGTACCAATCAAAATCTGGGCTGTGATCAGTATCAGAACGTACATCAAATTCCCTGCATTTTTGTCTATACAATTGTCTGTGGAACGTTTAGTAGTTGTACGACACATATTGTCGTCTGTGAGGTTAGAAATTATATGGTGATGTACTGTGTATTTTTTTGCAATGATATGTGGTAAAGCGAATAAGAGAGCACCGAATCCCATTAAAATCACTCCTTTCCCAATCCAACGGGGAATGTGTCTGCGTCCACCAAAGTATGATATGAATATTACCGCCACGAGGCTACCAAACTCGTAAGAAGCTGCGATGAGTCCAGAAATAGAACTGCCAATTTCGAAACGTTTCTCAATAGTTGTGATTACGCTGTTAAGGTACCCTGTTGACAGAGTTCCTGACATTGTTATCAATACACACATAAAAAATACAAACAGTTTAATGCTGGCACATCCTTGTATACACTGAGGACGGCATTTTCCAATCCCACACTGGCGATCTTCTGGTTGTCCTTGTATCTGGTAAAGCTGGTCTTCTATTATAATATCTCGCTCTGTTCCACCACGTAACAAATGAGAGCCACTACTTGCGGAATAACCACTTGTAGAGCTTTCGACTCCGAGAGATCTTTGACCTAGACTGTGACCCCCTGGTGTGGAAAACTCCCCTCCTATAGCTGAGAAAGGTTTCTTGACCTTGTCAAGGTCAATGTGGTCAGGTCGTCTAGCCATTTTTTTCCCCAAGGTCAGCTAGATCTGTTTTCCAGTTCTTGTGGCCTAAAAATTGACTTCATCCTTACTGAAAAGAGAAATGCAACATGACTTCATCCTTACTGAAAAGAGAAATGCAACAGACTTTAAATTATGTATTATCCACTGAACCTTTTCTAGGTGACAAAATTTTAAGACTGATCTATATTAAAAGCAGTTCACAGAGGACAATCTGACTATGGCCATTAATAGTGAAAGCCTTTACTGCGAGTGGAAAAAGTGGTTCAGTGATTGTGACTGAATGGTGTTTTATGCCGCTTTAAGCATTATTTCAGTCAAATCATGGCAGCAGCTGACATATTCGTGTGTTTCCTGGGTTTCACCATGGAAATATTTGGGCTCTGAGGTATCTTGCTCAAGGATTTTCCCACTAAAAGCTTAGTGGACCCCATGAGGCTTGACCCAGGGCCTCCACATCAGGAGGATCAGAACTTGTGTAACTTCTAAGTCTTAAGAATAACTCCTTACCACACGACACAAATACAGACTGGTCCAAGTTAGTAACATAATGCTGACCACAATATAAAATTAGTTCAAATTATGAAACTTGTCTTTGTCTGTGGGTTTCAAAGGATTCTTCCTCAGGGTTGTTAACCCATTACCACACAATCCCTACTTTTGACGCCCCAGAGAAAGAAGCCTTTAGAAAACATTGTGGGAAAAGGAGAAAATGCTGGTAACCAGCATTTTCTCCTTTTCCCACAATGTTTTCTACCCTTCACAAAACAAATTTCAATTTTTCAGTCACTTTTATTTTGTCGTCTGGAAATGCTTTCGATTTGGACCAGTCTAAAATTTTGTCGTTTGGTAATGAGTTAAATCTTGTGGGCGTGTGGTAAAGAAATAAGGCAACAAATGTTCCAAAAGTGTTTGGTGAATATGGACACAGGACACATTAGTAGAGAACCGGTAGATAAAGCCTAATGAACACAATCAAACCGGTAGATAAAGCCTAATGAACACAATCTATCTAATTTATCTGTAGCAGGCAAAACAAGAGGTCAATTGGATGGACAGAACTCTAATTTTTTGGATTAGCAAACAATCATGGGTTCTTTGTATTCATGTGAAAAGGGTGTTGAACGTAAACAACGTAGGAAAGGTTCTGTCTGTGTACAAAATATGATAACTGGTCTTCTAATTCAAAATTGAACATTCAATATTGAACTCACAGTGGCATTGTCTTTGACAAATGCCACAAAAATCTCACATTTTTATGACCCTGCTTAAAACAGCATTCCAAAGCATTAGAAGAATAGGAGGAATTGCAATAACCAGCATTTTCTCCTGTACTCCCAATGTTTTTTATTATTTCAAGGATAGATATCGTCGGTTTACTTCCAAAACCTCTCGTAACTGCAGCTTGAAACAAGCTGTAGTTACGAAGTTTTGGAAGTAAACCAACGATATGGTCTTTCTACACTGAATTATTTGTCATCTACAAATGCTCTCAAACTGGCCTTGCTTCAATTTTTGCCATAATCATAATGATAAAGACTTAATATTTAACCCATTACCACACAATCCCTACTTTTGACGCCCTTGAGAAAGAAGCCTTTAGAAAATGTTGTGGGAAAAGGAGAAAATGCTGGTAACCAGCATTTTCTCCTTTTTCCACAATGTTTTCAACCCTTTCCAAATCAAATTTCAATTTTTCAGTCATATTTATTTTGTCGTCTGCAAATGCTTTCAATTTGGACAAGTCTATAAATTTATCGTTTGGTTAGGAGTTAAACAACCCTGAGAAATAACGCTTTAGAAAATGGTGTGGATAAAAGAAAATGCTAGTAGTAGCAAGGATTTTCTTTCTTTGGCACAATGCAATTCTAACGTCCCTGTGTCACATTTCAATTTTTAATAATGATTATTTTGCCATCTGCAAATATAGTAATGGTAAAGAGTTAACCCTTTACCCCATAAGGCATTTTAATTGTATCTCTAACTGACCCTAATAATAACAGCAAGGATGAAGCTGTTTCCTATGTGTATATGACGCCTTTTGATAGCATAGAAAACATTGTGACAAAAGGTGAAATTGCTTCTCACGAGCAATTTCACCTTTTGCCACAATGTTTTCCAAAGGCTCTTACAAGCAATGCATAGAAATAAGTATCTATGGAGTAAAGGGTTAATCCTTTACCAAACCATCCTGACATTTAACCACCCTTTAATGAAGAAATCTTTTGAAAATATTTTGGGAAAAGGAAGAAATGCTGTGAACCAGCATTTTCCCTCCTTTATCTGCAATATTTTCTACCTTTCAGACACAAATGTCATACTTTGTGTTAAGTTCATAAATTTTGTCATCTGTAAAATGATTTGGAATTGGTCACTACTCAAAAAATTTTGATGATTGGTAAAGAGTTAATCAATAATTCAATACACAGACTTTTTGATTTTCTGATTTCATTACTCTTGAGCTTAGAACCAAGGTCTCTCTCTCATTTGATTAAGTGATAGTAATGGCAGTTGTTAATTAAATTAACAGAGGAGGTTACATAATTGATGAAACTCGAGGTATGGGCAGACTCTGTATAAAACAGACTTTAACTTTTTACCCGACAATTGACTGACTGAATTGGAGTTTAAAAATGGGTATTTAGGTTTTTAACATCTCACCAAATTAAAATATATATATATCACTGAAATTTATATGGAAAAACAATACAAATCATCAATAATTAAGACTCATAAAATTACAAAAAGTAATTTTTTGATGGTATTCCCTTAAAAGGCTTAGTTACGCAGCCTCTTAAAGTATTTTTAGATTTCGCGCCAAAAACCAAAAAAGCATTGTGGGAATGTCAAACAACTTGCACATGACTAATAACGCTTAAATTTCCATAATGTCTTCTTCAGACGCTATGTTTGAAGCTTTTTCCGTGTATTTCCTGTATGTAAAAGAGGGAATTACACATCTAAAAATAGAATATGTCTCCGGTTGGTGTTGACCTGGGCCATAGTAAATCTCTAATTTCTCTTGATGGTTTTTGACAGCTGGGGTTTTATAAATGCAAGTTAAAAGGTTTTAGGAGTATAAGGGTGAGTTTTTTGCATCTTTGTAAAATTTTCGTCCTAAAATCTGAAGGGCCACCTTTAAAGCCTTTTTAACAGCTTAGGTTATCTCATGGCAGTCAGTGTTCCTAAACATGTGTTTCCTGGGCTCGTATTCACCAACCATTCTTAAGATTGTTCTTTGTCTTATTATTCAAGATTTTCTGACAGTGAAGGTAACAGAACTTCTGATTGGCTAAACCATATGGTTTAGCCAATCAGAAGTTCTGTTACTTTCACACTGACCAAATTCTGGAGAGTAAGACTAAGAATGTTCTTAAGAATGGTTGGTGAGTACGTACAGCGTCTTTCTCACACCAGCACTGACACAACTTTGTTTCCAAGTCACTAACTACTTTCTCACATGCGTCGGAGATCATGCTGAGAGGCAAAAAAGCACCAGGAAAAAGATTCCCTTAACCCATTACCACACAATCCCTACTTTTGATGCCCCTGAGAAAGAAGCCTTTAGAAAACATTGTGGGAAAAGGAGAAAATACTGGTTACCAGCATTTTCTCCTTTTCCCACAATGATTTCTACCTTTAACAAAACAAATTTCAAATTTTCCGTCATTTTTATTTTGTTGTCTGCAAATGCTTTCAAGTGGGTTAATAGGACAATGGAACTGACAACCCCCAGGACACAAGTCTGATAATATATGCTAACCACTTGGCTACCACGGCAGGCTTTACCAGACAAAACTTTCGACCTGTCTGAATCTTAACCCATTACCACACAATCCCTACTTTTGACGCCCCTTAAAAAGAAGCCTTTTGAAACACTGCGGGAAAAGGAGAAAATGCTGGTAACCAGCATTTTCTCCTTTTCCCACAATGATTTCTACCTTTAACAAAACAAATTTCAAATTTTCCGTCATTTTTATTTTGTTGTCTGCAAATGCTTTCAATTTGGACCAGTCTAAAATATTGACAATGGAACTGACAACCACCAAGTCACAAGTCTGATACATGCTCACCACTTGGCTACCACGGCAGGCTTTACCAGACCAAACTTTAGACCTGTCTGAATCTTAACCTATTAAATTACACAATCCCTACTTTTGATGCTACAGAAAGAAGTCTGTAGAAAACATTGTGGGAAAAGGAGAAAATGCTGGTTACCAGCATTTTCTCCTTTTCCCACAGTGTTTTCTACCCTTCCCAGAACAAATTTCAATATTTCAGTCACCTTTATTTTGTTGCCTGTAAATGCTTTCAATTTGGACGAGTCTAAAATTTTCTCGTGTGGTAAAGAGTTAAGCGTTTACAGATCTATGACAAATGTTGTTGAAAAGATAGAGTATTAGTCTCTGAAAAAGGAGAAAACACGCATTTGTTGGTTACCAGCACTTCCTCCTTTTTCCTAAATATTTTCAAAAGCTTTCTTTACCAGGGTCATGAAATCACAGAATGGCATGGTTTTCGTTAATGAGCCAGCAATTTCCCTTTTCCCACAATGTTTTCAACCCTTCTCAAAACAAATTTTAACCCTTTACCACACAATGACAACTTTTGACACCCCTGAAAGAGAGGGCTTTTGAAAACATTGTGGGACAAGGAGAAAATGCTGGTTACCAGCATTTTCTCCTTTTCCCAAAATGTTTTCTTCCTTTTCAAAGAAAAATCATTTCATATGAGCCACACTGAAACTGTCATCAGCAAATGCTTTTAATTTGGACAGGTCCAAAATCTTGTCATCTTGTCAAAATTTCTCCTTGTCTCACAATGTTTTTCAGAGCTATAGATAGTTAGTGTGTCAAAATGTGGCATTGTGTGGCAATGGGTTAAATGTCAAAATATGTAAAAAACAAGAGGGCCATGATGGCCCTGTATCGCTCCACTGGCCAATTCGTAAAAACACTACAAGCCAAACATTACATTATTTGGCCAACTGGTTTCCAACTTGAGGGCATACAATTTTCTTTCCATAAAAACCAACAAAAAAGTTGTGACCCCTGGGCAAATCCAGGTTTGACCACAAAGCTATAATTACTTGAATCCTGGTGGAGGTCTACAAGATAAAGCCCCATACCAAATAATACAGGTCTAGAATGTGTGGTTATAAACAAGAAGATTTTCAAAGTTTTCTCAATAAAAGGCCCTGAAAAACATAAAATCCATGAGACAGGGCTAAATTTAGTGGTCCTAGTCTTTATTATGGTTAGTAACAAGATGACTTAGAAAGTCTTCATCACAAAAGCCCATGTAAAACTTGTGACCCCTGGTGTGGGGACAAACTTGACCCTAAGGCTATAATTTGGGCCCTCCTGGTAGAGGCCCACTAGATAAAGCTACATGCAAAATTTGGTAGCCCTAGGCCTTATAGCTAGGTACAAGTAGATTTTGAAAAAAATCCCAATATGAGCCCATGTAAAACTTGTGACCCCCAGGACAGGGCCAAATTTGACCCCAGGGCTACAATTTGGGCACCTTTGGTAGACAACCACTTGATAAAGCTAGATGCAAAATTGAGTAGCCCTAGTACGAAAAGATTTTTAAAGTTTTCACTATATAAGCCCATATATAAAACTTGTGACCCCTGGGGCCGGGCCAAAATTGACCTCTGGGCTATCATTTGGGCACTCTGGGTAGAGGTCTACTAGATAAAGCTACATGCCAAATTTGGTAGCCCTAGGCCCTATGGCTAGGTACCAGAAGGATTTTAAAGTTTTCCCTATATAAGCCCATATAAAACTTGTGACCCCCGAGGTGGGGCTAATTTCGACCCCAGGGCTAATATTTGAAGGAACTTGGTAGAGGTCCACTAGATAAAGCTACATGCCAAATTTGGTAGCCCTAGGCCTTACGGTTTCAGAGAAGATTTTTAAAAATTTTCAATATTTTTCAGTTTTGTTGCCATGGCAACCAGAGTTTTTGAAGGAATAAAATTCTTTCAAGGAATTCTGAAGAGGACCATAGCAGGATTATTTCTGTGAAGTTTCATCAAAATTGGATGAGTAGTTTCAGAGAAGAACATGTTTGAAATAAAAGTTAACGCACGGACGGACGGACGCACGCACAGACGGACGCACGACGGACACCGGGCCATGACATAAGCCCGCTGGCCCTCGGCCAGTGGAGCTAAAAACTACCTTAGTGTGTCGCTGTTGAGACTACTCCTCGAGTTAACGTAAGCAGCCTAGGGGTAAAATCTGAATAAACGGATGAGGCGATAAAATAATCAGCAAGCTCTTCCCAACACATCCTTTTAAGATAAAATGATTGTACATGTTTATCTTTATCCTTGAAAGAATACAACAGGGAGCATTTAAAGCCCCAGTTGCATCAAAAGGTTAATATTACCTTTACACCATGTTCCCAGCGGCCAAGTTACAGACAACCATGGAAGAAATGGGACTGATGTCATAAAATGCACAGAATGAATAAGCAAACTGTCAGACAATTAATGCCTTGCCAGATTTTTAAAATGTCAAAACAATTTGCCATGGCAGCCCCCAATCCAGATGCAGAAGAGATAATGAAATCACAACCTGGCTGTTGCAGGTTTGATACCTGGTTTAGGCAAATTAAAGCTGCATCAATGACCTTGACAGAAAATTGTGCAAGAACTAGTGTGAGAAAGCCTAGAAACACATGCATAGGTGCACTGATGGCCGCGATATGACCTAAGCTGTTATAACAGCGTTAAACTCCAATACCAAAAAAAGAGTGAACACAACAGAGAATCAGTGTTTAATCTGATCTTGAATATAACCTATCCAGTGTTTTGATCAAAATATATTCTGGTGAGAAGTACTAAAACATTTTATGTACTGTGTTGAAAATGTACATTAATTTTATGAAAGGTTAGAGAAACTGCCAAAGGGCAATAGATGTAAAAGTTGACAGTCATTTGCCAATACTTCACTAACCCTTTACCACTCGATCTCGACTTTTAACAAGAAAGTGGCTTTTTATAAACATTGTGTGAAAAGGAGAAAATGCTGGTAACAAGCATTTTTTTCCTTTTCCTATCATGTTTTCTACCCTTCCCAAAGCAAATTTCAATTTTTCAGATTTAAATGTCAAGAAAAATTTCCATTTGGACGCACCTAAAACTGTTGTTTGGTGAAAAGTTAATAGATTTGTAATGACTAACCCTTTTCCAAACAACACTATGTTACACAATGTCATACCGTGGAGTGGTTTAGATTATCAAACAAGAGGGCCATGATGGCCCTGTATCGCTCCACTGGCTAATAAGTTATAACACCACAAGCCAAACATTACAATACTTGGGGCGGGGCAAAATTTGACCCTAAGGCTAAAATTTGGGCACCCAATAGATAAAGCTACATGCCAAATTTGGTAGCCATAGACCCTATGGCTAAGTACTAGAAGATTTTTAAAGTTTGCCCTATATAAGCCCATGTAAAACTTGAGACCCCCAAGGCTGAGCCAAATTTGACCCCAAGGCTACAATTTGGGCACTCTTGGTTAACACCCATTTGATAAAGATACATGCCAAATTTGGTAGCCTTAGGCCCTATGGCTGGGTACCAGAAGTATTTTAAAGTTTTCCCAATACATGTATTATAAAGCCCATATAAAACTTGTGACCCCAAGGGCAGGGCCAATTTTAACTCCAGGGCTATTATGAAGGAACTTGGTAGAGGTCCACTAGATAAAGCTACATACCAAATTTGGTAGCCCTTATAGGCTTAATGGTTTCAGACAAAGATTTTCAATATTGTTCAGTTTTGTTGCCATGGCAACCAAAGTTTTTGAAGGAATCAAATTCTTTCAAGACATTCTGAAGAAGACCATTACAGGATCATTTCTGTGATGTGTCATCAAAATTGGATGGGTAATTTCAGAGATGTTCTCTGCAGAGAAGATGTTGGAAATAAAAGTCCTCGCATGCACACATGCATGCACGGATGTACACTGGGCCATGACATAAGCCCGATGGCCTTCGGCTAGTGGAGCTAAAAATGGTTATGTGGAAAAGCAACCAGTCGCTTTGGTAGAATAGTATGCAAATTACTGGTAAAAAAACCCTCAGAAAATCATGGACAGGTGGCATAGCCACAGCTGTGATATAAGTTTTTTTATGTTGAAAGTGACTTGAAACCACATGACCAATCAATCAACCAATCAACCACTGGTTGAAAGCATGTTCTCCTTTTGCAGCAATGCTTTCAAAACCATTTTTTCCTCAGTCTTTAAAATATGGGATTATGCATGATGGAGAATTAACTTCGGACTGAATGACAAGTTCAACACTCATCAAAACTGTATGCATGTGCAAATGAGAAATTGCATTATACCTTCGTGCAAAAATGATGGGGATTTACCTTTAAACAAGTGGAAAACATTGTGTGAAAAGGAAAAAAATGTTGCTTAACCCTTTCCCAAACGACAAAATTGTAGACTGGTCCAAATTGAAAGCACTTGCTGACAACAAAATTAATGTTACTCAAAAAGCAAAATTTGTTTCCAGCAGGGAAGAAAACATTGTGGGAAAAGGAGAAAATGCTGGTTACCAGCATGCTGGTTACCAGCATTTCTCCTTTTCCCATGATGTTTTCAAAAGGCTTCTCTCTCGAGGTCGTAAAAACCAGGGATTGTTTGGTAAAGGGTTAACAGCATTTTCTCCTTTTCACACAGTGTTTTCATTATGTTTCTTTCAACATAAGAGTTGCGTGATAGAGGTGTAAAGCTTTGCTTTGGGAAAAGATAACAAGATCTTGCATTTATCACTGTATGAACCTTACTGTGTCATTCAATGACAGATAACCAAGGAACATGTACATCATGTGAAAAATTGCTGATTCTCTGTGTGTTCATCTTCGCGAGCCAAGGTTACGATCACTACGTGGGCTCTTACCTTGCCTGATTGAGCCCGAGGCTGAGATTCCTGCGATGCGCCCTCTATTGGACTTGTGATCTGGTCCCTGTGTTACTAAGATAGTTACACAGACTATTAATGACTTTTAACGAATACAACTTTTAATGACCCTATCAAAAAGACCTTCAGAAAAACATTGTGGGAATAGGAGAAAAAGCTGGTAACCAATATTTTCTCCATTTCCAACAATGTTTTCTACCCTATTAGACTAATCAACCCTTTACCACACAATGACACATTTTAATAACCCTAAAAAAGAGGCCTTTTGAAAACACTGTGGAAAAAAGGAGAAAATGCTGGTAACCAGCATTTTCTCCTTTTCCCACAAAGTTTTATACCCTATCAAAGAAAATTTGCATCATTTGAGCCACTATGAAATTGCTATCTGCAAATGCTTTCAATTCAAATAGATCTAAAATTTTACCATGTGGTAATTGGTTAATATCCCCAAATCAGTCACAATTTAATTGTCGTCTGCAAATGCTTTCAATTTGGACAAGTCTATATTTTTAAGTATATTTTTACTTCATATGGAGAGGTTAAAAATTAACTACCCCTGCAGCAAAATGTTCCAGGAAAACAATGATTTTTGGAAGGTTAAAAATCATTGTAGACCAGAGCTTCGCAGAGCAGCTCATGTACGCCCAAAGGGGCTTGTCAGTGAAATGAGTTGCAATGACAGATGGGCCTGAAATGAAGAGCAGTTATTCTCCATGACATGTGAAAAATAAGGGTCGCAAAGTTACAAATTTTGTAAATTGCTCTTATCCACAAGGTGTTTTATCAGTTTTTGAAGGTTCAAGATCATAGCTTTTATATTTTAGAAATTATGGCCCAGACGAAAATTCAAAGTGAAAAGGGCAATAACTCAAAAAGAAGGATGGCAGAGTTATGGTTCTTGTGCAATGCACTTCTTCATTATGTGTTCTGTTAGTCTTTGAAGTTTCAAGATGATGGATTTTGAAGTTTGGAAGTTATGGTCTTTACAAAAATTCAAACTGAAAATTAAAAAAGGGCAATAATTCAAAAAAAAAAAAAAAAAAAACAGTGGCAGTCCATTATGGGTTCTATCAGTTTATGAAGTTCCAAGTTAATAGCTTTTATAGTTTGGAAGTTATGGCCTGGACAAAAATTCAAACTGGAAAATAACAAAGGGCAATAACTAAAAAAATAACGGTGGCAGAGTTATGGTTCATTTGCACTGCACTTCTCCATAATGGGTTCTATCAGTGTATGAAGTTCCAAGTTAATAGCTTTTATAGTTTGGAAGTTATGGCCTGGACAAAAATTCAAACTGAAAATTAACAAAGGGAAGTAACTATAAAAATAACGGTGGCAGAGTTATGGTTCATGTGCACTGCACTTCTCCATAATGTGTTCTATCAGTGTATGTACATAATTATAGTTTCAAGTTGATACCTTTTATAGTATGGAAGTTATGGCCTGAACAAAAATTCAAAGTGAAAAGTTGGTTATTTCAGAAATCAGGGGCAGATAATTTTAGAATGCAAACAGCAATCCAAATTCTAAGAGTCAGGTGCACAACTAGTCATCATGCAGATTCATTGTGGCAAGTTTCAAATAATTACGATGGAAACTGTGGGAGGAGTTGCACACCTAAGAAATATGCTAACAGACGGACGGACAACCGGGGGTATAACATAATACAACCCTTCGGGCATATAAATCAAAGCGATGAGAACGCTGAACTGGTATTTGTCCAAGAAACCCATTGTATGGAATTAACAGTTTGAAAGAAAAAGAGACATATTGTTCAAATATTGGCTTAAAAGTCAACCCACTAAGCAAATAAATACCTTTTCGGTTAAAGGGAGAGTGCTCATGTACCTTAAAACTATAATTTTGAAATATCTTTAGCCTTTTACATTTAATTTCCAACATTTCAACCAATTACTTCGATCTATAAATATTCATGAGCAATCACACGGAGAAGCGTGCAATCATGGAATGAATTGGTTTGGAACGAAAAAGCAGGCAAATTTGTATCATTGCGCCAATAAAAGGCTATGAGTGATAGAAGCTATTTTCAATAAAAAATAAGTATCTCAACAATCGATGGCCTGGCCCAATGTATTTTATTATGCCATTTCAAATTACATTGGCCTCGCCCAGTGTATTTTATTATGCCATTTCAAATTACATATATGAGTGCTACCGAAAAACACATTTGCCTGTGAAAAAATTAGTTTAACTGGGTTTATTTCCTTCGGCTTTGCACAAAATAAGATACATGGTTATCAAAATTCAATCTTGAACTCATAGTGGTATTGTGTTCGACAAATACCACAAAAAGGAGAATATGCTGGTTCTTGCTTTTTCTCCTTTTACCACAATGTTTTCAAGAGCTGTCTTTCTCAGGGTTGTAACATATTAATAGAACTCCTGATTGTGTGATGAGGAAATAGTTAACCTTTACCAAACAATCCTGAGTTACCAGTATTTTCTCCTTTTCTCATAGTATCTACTTAACTATCTGAAACAAGTCTTATCATTAATTTTGTGCCAGATAAATTTTTGTTATCTGCAAGTGCTTCCTAATTAGACTGACTAAAATATTGTTGTTTGGGAAAGAGTTAAACTAAAGTGACTTTTGGGAATTATGGTACATTTCAAAACCTTAATTTATCTCAAGGAATGCAATTGTACATAACTCATGCTTGCGTTATAGAAGCTAACTTCCCCAAGTAGGTCAGTTGCCACAGGGATATCAGCTCTTCAGTGCTGTACAGTAATGGGCTAAATTGATATTGGATCATGCCCAATAACAATCAAAATGTACCATATTATTCAATGCCAGTCTCCCCCCAACATTTTTGTTATTATGAAATCCAGCTGGCAACCTGTAGAAAAATATCTTACACAATTTTGAGAAAAATGATTGATAATTATAAATCTGTGGTACAAGTTTAAATATAGACCAACCTCCCTCCTCATCAACTCCTTGATTTTATCAATAATGAGGCATTTATGGTGCTTTTTCTCATATTTGGACATAATTATACTGTGCACCACACCACCTCAAGTCTATTGCAAATTTTCGGTTAGCAAAGCTTAGATGCACTTTAATGACTTCCTGTTTTGTCTGTTTAATTTAATCTTTATTGCAGCAAAATGCAAAAAAAATTTAAGTGACAACAATAACCAAGGACAAATTAAAGCACTTGTAGTAGTAATTTATAACATCTAAATCTCAAAAAAAGCTATCAAGCATTTTCTCCCCCTCAAAAGATATTTTCTACCCAACCAAAGAAAAATTGCACCATTTGAGCCACAATGAAATTGTCTTCAAATCCTTCAATTTGGATAAAACTAAATTCTTGTCACCTGGCAAAGGGTTAAATGAATGATAATACATGTAGTGTTGTTACTTACTGTCACTTTTCCACAATGTAATTACAACTCTGACCATCACACACTACAGTCCAATTAGTACTAATGGGTACAATACACATCTATGCTGGAGTAATTAACTGTGTAACAGTGAACTGCAGTGACACCTACTCGATATATATCAGTGAACCTTATGATGGATAATATCATCATACAGATAAATATGAGCCATGCTCTTGCAAACAAAGGCTTAATGCATCTCTGACGCATTATACCAATCAAACTTTCGCATAATCACAGATCCCTAATAGCCGCTTTTTAACCCTTTCCCAAATGACAAATTTTAGACTGTCCCAAACTCAAAGTGTTTGCAGATGACAATTTTGAATTTGATGAGAATGGCAGAAAGTTTTCCGATAGACTAGGAAACACTGTGGGAAAAGGAGAAATTGCTCGTTACAAGCAATTTCTCCTTTTCCCACAGTGTTTTCTAACGACTTGTACAGCAGACACGTAAAAACCAGGGCTTCTTTGAGAAAGAGTTAACCCTTTCCCAAACGGCAAAATTTCAGACTGGTGCAAATTGAAAGCACTTGCAGGAGACAAAATAAACGTAACTGAAAAATTGAAATTTGTTTCCAGCAGATTAAAAAACATTGTGGGAAAAGGAGAAAATGCTGGTTACCAGCATTTTCTCCTTTTCCCACAATGTTTTCCATCTTCTTTCACAGGGTCATTAGAAATTAATACTACGTGTTTATAACCCTTTCCCAAATGATAAATTTTGGACTCTTCCAAACCGAAAAGAGTTTGCAGACAACAATTCTATATTTTGAAAAAATGGCAGAAAGTTCTCAAAGAGTAGAAAACACTGTGGGAAAAGGAGAAATTGCTCGTTATAAGCAATTTTTCCTCTTCCCATATCATTTTCAAAAGACTTTTACTGCAGACATATAAAAACCAGGGCTTGTTTGGGAAAGGATTAAGAGTTCAGACTTAAGTGTTTGCCCTTTTTGGTGTATGTGTGTGAGGTGGAGCGTCGGCTTTGTAACTATACGGCCTGAGTTTGATACCCAGAAGGGGAATTTGGACCCTCATTGGCCCTGGAAGCAGAATCGAAAGAGATTTAAAGCACATTGGTTGCTAAAACTTGTTTCTCAATCGACAAAAAATAAGTGTTTAACCCTTTACCACATGGTGCAAATTTTCAAGAACTCTTGGAAAGAAGCCTATTGAAAAGGATAAAAAAATGTCAAACCACTTTCTTCTCATTTTCCTATAAGGTTTTCTACCCTTCACAAAACAAATTTCAAATTTTCAGTCACTTTATTTTGTCGTCTGCAAATGCTTTTGATTTGGACAAGCCTAAAATATTGTCGTTTGGTAATTTAAAGTTAAAGTTTATTAACACAATAAAAGTCGAAATCGCAGATCCCTTAGTATGTAATGCATTTTCTTTAACGTCAACAAAAGCCGCAGATAATGGTCCAAATCATAAGCATTTGCAACTGACAATAAATTATAAACAGGTCTAATATGATAGAAATTGTCTATGTAAGGATTGCAAACATTACGGAAAAAAAAGTATTCAATAACCTTCCTCCTCAGGTACTGTGTACGTGACAATTTTTGCGACATGGAAATTTCTGCCATTTTACCAATTCGAAAAATTTGCAAACTATTTTGTTCCCCTATTTAACCACAAGTTATTTTACTTACAATAACAAGTGTCTTTAACTTGCCAACATTTCCGTATGCAAAACAGGGCTTTTTTTTCTTTCTTATAATAATTGAGGCCGATATTCGGTGACTTCCCAATTGCAAAAATTATTCCCAATTATGGCAAAAGAATTTCCCAATTTTGCTGGACGAATTTCCTAATTTTGCTGGAAGAATTTCTCATAATATGATGCAGAAATTCCCAATAAGCCGAAATACCAATTTCTCAAAAGCTATTTCACAAAACTTGCATTATTTAGCAAAGATTGAAACCAACAGCAGGCTTTTTATTGACAAGTACCGAAATGACTCTGCAGTACAGCCAAAATGTTGCAATTTCCTCGCACCATTAGGTTTGTTTAACTCTTTACCAAACAACAAAATTTTATGGTTTGTCCAAATCAAAAGCATTTGCAGATGACAAAATAAAAGCGACTTTTCATAAAAACTTTTCACTTTTAAAAATCATTATGCTAGCTAAGAGATTACTGTTTTTCGGGTGGGCTTAATCATTCTAGGCACTCCCTAGGGGAATTCTGGGGCAGTCAAGGTCATTATATTAAAAACGTGACTGGTTATGCACATGACTGGTTATGCATGGGTCACAAGTACATGACATTGTGATCAGAGGAATATGAATAATTTACTTTGTATGATTACCCTCTGGAAATGATGAAGTTACCTCTTTCTTAGCATTTTTCTGTTGCAACCAATCTGAGGATAACGGCATTTCAAAACATAGTTGGAAAATAAGGAAATGCCCTTTTCCTATAATGTTTTCAAGCCTTTTAAAAACATAAGCTGTTATGTGAGGCACATTTAATTTTTTGTCATCCAATGTTCTTCAGTTTGACAAGTATATAAATTTGTGGTGTACCATTAAGATTCAAAGAACTGGGTTTCAGTGCAAGCAAGTACATTGCATAAATCTTTTCTTTCTCCCTAATTGATTTATGTATTGCTTTTTTAATGTCTGATTGTTCTTGGGAAATATGGTCACACTTCCCGAAACACATCTGTCCGCCAGACATGACCAAAAAATCTTGACAAGGACCGACAATTTTTCAGGCCAGATTGATTTGACATTTGTGAAAATGAGACTGCAATGTTTTCAACAACAAGAGGACCATGATAGTCCTATATCGCTCACCTGAGTATATTTGTAACTTATATGGTTTATCAAGGGCAGGCTATTAATTCTTTTCAAATAAGGCACACCCTGGGGTTCGTCACAAAAATATGTTTACAGATTTTCTTCTTTGTCTTTGGCCAGTGGAGCTAAAAGCTGCTGCTTATCATCAATTTTTCTCTTCACAGTGTCTTGTTCCCATTTTGACTTGTAGTTTAGCCATTACCAGACGACAAAATTTTAGACCATTCCAAATTGAAACAAATTGCAGACGACATTTTAAAATGTATCTAAAATGAAAAATAAGTGATCTATATGGTAGAAAAGATTGTGAGAAAGGAGAAATTGCTTGTTACAAACAATTTCTCCTTTTTAGATGGAATTGATTTTAAAAATTTCCTTCTATGATTCCATGTGAAATAGTGTGCACCAGGGCACAGAGCCAAAATATGACCCCAAGGGGATCATTTTAATTATTTTTATAAAGGGTCACTAGATGATGCTACATGCAAAATATGAATGCTCTAGCCTTTATGGTTTGTCACAAGTAGATTTTTAAAAGATTTCCTTCTTTGTTTCTATGTAAAATAGGGTGTGCCCGGGCAGAGCCCAAATATGACCGCAGAGGGATAATTCTAGCAATTTTGGTAGAAGATTATCAGATTTTGCTACATAGCAAATATGAATGCTCTAGCCATTACGGTTTGTCAGAAAAAGATTTATTAAAGGTTTCCTTCTTTGTGTCTATGTAAAATAGGGTGTGCCCGGGCAAAGCCCAAATATGACCCAAGGGGAAAAATTTTAACAATTTTGGTAGGGGGTCACCAAATAATGCTTCAAACAAAATATGAACGCCCTCCGCCTTATTGTTTGTCACAAGAAGATTTTTAAAGATTGTAAAATAGGGTGCGCCCGGGCAGAGCCCAAATATGACCGCAGAAGGATAATTTCAACAATTTTGGTAGAAGATCATCAGTTAATGCTAAACACTAAATAGGAATGTTCTAGCCATTATGATTTGACACCAGAAGAAGTTTTAAAGATTTCCTTCTAAATTTCTATGTAAAATAGAGTGCGCCCGGGCAAAGCCCAAATATGACCCCATGGGAATGATTTTAACAATTTTGGTAAGGGGTCACCCAATGATGTTTCAAACAAAATATGAATGCTCCCAACCTTATGTTTTGTCACAAGAAGATTTTTAAAGATTTTAAAATAGGGTGTGCCCGGGCAGAGCCCAAATATGACAGCAGAGGAATAATTTTAACAATTTTGGTAGAGGATCATCAGATAATGCTACATACCAAATATGAATGCTCTAGCCATTATGGTTTGTCAGAAGAAGATTTTTTAAAGCTTTCCTTCTTTGTTTCTATGTAAAATAGGGTGCGCCCGGGCAAAGCCCAAATATGACCCCAGAGGAATAATTTTAACAATTTTGGTAAAAGGTCACCCAATGATGCTTCATACAAAATATGAATGCTCCCGGCCTTATGGTTTGTCACAAGAAGATTTTTAAAGATTTCTTCCACTTTCAGCCATTTTGTTGCCATGGCAACCAGAGTTTTTGTTGGAATTAAATTCTTTTAACAATTTTTGTAGAGCTTCACCCAAGGAACATTCCTGCCAAGTTTTATCAAGATTGGCCTTCTGGTTTTGGAGGAGAAGATTTTTAAAGAAATTGTTAACGGATGGACGGACGGCCGGACGCCGGACGATGACCGGTCACAATAGCTCCCCCTGAGCACGTTGTGCTCAGGTGAGCTAAAAATGGTGACGTTGGAATGTTACGAAGTCGCTGAACCTTAGCAAAAAAAAAGAAAATTAATGTCAGAGGGGTCTGCCAAATAGAAAAAAGAATATGAGAAAAAGAGACCAGTGAAAAAAGTGATTGAAAAAAAAGGCAACAGCAACGAGAATGGTTGGTTTACGACTCAGAAAAAGTGCAAAATTTATGCACTGCATGGCGAGAAATTTAGAACGGACCAACATCTTCGCAATACAAACATAATTCATTCTTGGATGCACAAATTTAATGAATTGATTTGCTTTTACTGTTTATAATTTTTTCCTCCTCCAATAAAGTTTTCTAAAGCATTTTCCTCAAGGTATAATTAAAAATCTTGATTGCTTGATAAGGGTTTAAATATTAGTGTATGTGACTTTTGAAAGTCTTCATGAGTGGAGAAGTATTTTAATATTATTATATGCATAAGGTTGATATAGTTGGTTACCCTTCTTTCTTAAATGTTTTCTTTGTTTTTGTTAAATCTGATTCGTTCTGACAAATTTTTTTCTGGCCTTGGAAGACCGAATGTCTGACACTTTTTGTGAGCTTTCCGGAAGTCTAATAGATATAAAGAAAAATGTTATTTACATAATGTTATTATTAAGCCTGTATCACACAACCCCAACTTTTAACAACCCTCAGATTATAGACTTTTAAAAAATTTGCAGAAAAGGACATAATGCTTCCTAACCAGCATTTTCTCCCTTTCCTGCAAAGTTTTCTTTACTTTCAAGGATGAATTTTGTCGATTAGACTACCCTTTGTTGTCTGTAAATACTTTCAGCTTGTAACAATCTTAAACAGTCACTTGCTTAAAGGTAAACTTTTTCCAAAATAGTTTAGCCAAGAATAAAAATGAACTTCTTAATCCAAGATATAAGGTTAAAAAAGTGCAGAAATGCCATATTAAATGGACCTTTTTAGTCTATAAATTATATGTATATGTCGTAGTCCAAACTGGAATCCAGGCAGATCCGGAATCTGCCTAGACCAAACTGGAATTTGTCTATAACAAATCAGGATTACAGCTTAGCTTTGCAGCTCTACAATCTGCCTAAACCAAATCTTAATAATTTCTCGTTGAATATAGGGCGTCTACATATGAATCATCTTACTTTTAAACGTAAACCCCAAAATAAAAGAAGTTTTAGTCAGAAATTCATAGTAAATAAAAATTTTGAATGTTTTGTACTAATAAAAAGGTGGGAAAAAAAGAGCGATTGTGGAAAAATCATATAAAATGCTTAAAATGAAAATACCTCTCAATTGTAAACATAATCAGATCAATATATTTAACAAGAGGGCCAAGATGGCCCTGGATCGCTCACCTGAGTTTTGAGATGACCATAGCCTACATTTTTTTTTTGAGGTATTGAAACATTGGAACCAAATTTATAATTTTGCTAAGCAATTTTCAAAAGGTCACCTGTAAAATTCATTTCCAAATCTGACCATCAGTTTCAAAAAGAAGAATTTTTAAGAATTCTTCATTTCTGTTTAAGAGCAAGTATCCCCCATCCACGAGAGCCATGTTTCTTGATGGATCAAAATTTATGAACAAGTTTTGAAAAGGGTCACCCAAGGAACATTTCGGAAAATTTCTTTTAAAATCTGACCAGGGCTTTCAGAGAAAGAGAATTTTCAAGAATATCATCATGTCCATATAGTGCAAGTAGCTCCCATTCACAAGAGCAAGGATCACCCAAGGAACATCTCTGTCAAATTATTTTAAAATCTGACTAGGGGTTTCAGAGAAAAAGAATTTTCAAGAATTTCTTCATTTCCATATAGTGCAAGTAGCCCCCATTCACCAGAGCCATGTTTCTTCATGGATCAAAATTTTGTGAACAGTTTTTGAAAAGGGTCACCCAAGGATCATCACTGTGAAATCATTTTAAAATCTGTCCAGCCGTTTCAGAGAAGAAGAATTTTTAAAAATTTCTTTATTTCCCTATAGTGCAAGTAGCCCCCATTCACCAGAGCCATGTTTCTTGACGGATTAAAATTTTGTGAACACTTTTTGAAAAGGGTCACCCAAGGAATATCCCAGAGAAATTATTTCAAAATCTGACCAGTGGTTTCTGAGAAGAAAAATTTTTAAGAATTTCCTCGTTTCCCAATAGTGCAAGAAGCCCCCATTCACCAGAGCCATGTTTCTTGACGGATCAAAATTTCGCGAACAATTTTTGAAAAGGGTCACCCAAGGAACATCTCTGCGAAATTATTTCAAAATCTGACCAGGGGTTTCGGAGAAGAAGATTTTTTAAGAATTCCTTCATTTCTATATAGTGCAAGTAGCCCCCGTTCACCAGAGCCACATTTTTTGACGGATCAAAATTTCACGAACAATTTTTGAAAAGGGTCACCCAAGGAACATATCTGTGAAATTATTTCAAAATCCAACCAGCGGTTTCAGAGGAGAAGATTTTTTAAGAATTCCTTCATTTCTGTATAGTGCAAGTAGCCCCCATTCACCAGAGCCACAATTTTTGACGGATCAAAATTTTACGAACAATTTTTGAAAAGGGTCACCCAAGGAACATATCTGTGAAATAATTTCAAAATCCGACCAGCGGTTTCAGAGGAGAAGATTTTTAAAGAATTTGCTAAAAAATTCCATTTGGTTGCCATGGCAACCAGAGTTTTTGATGGAATCAAATTCTGTGAACAATTTTTAAAGAGGACCTCCCAAGGAACATTCCTGCCAAGTTTGGTCCAAATCCGCCCAGCGGTTTAGGAGGAGTTGATGTTTAAAGAATTGTTGACGACGCACGACGGACGACGCACGACGGACGACGCACGACGGACGACGCACGACGGACACCGGGTGATCCTAAAAGCTCCCCTTGAGCACGTTGTGCTCAGGTGAGCTAAAAAGAAATATTAGAAAACAATGCATTTTGGTCTTCACAAAATTTGAATTCTAATTTGGTCTAGGCAGATTCCGGATCTGCCTAGATTCAAATCTGGCCTACGACATATATATTACTTATTGTTTGCCTACCTAATTTTACCTGATCCTGACCTTTATGCTAAATATTTAAGTAGGGACATTAATAGAACTGCTATTATTTGGGAAATTATATTAACCCTTTACCAAACAATCCCTGGTTTTTACGACCCTGAGATGGAAGCCTTTTGAAAACATTGTGGGAAAAGGAGAAAATGCTGGTAACCAGCATTTTCTCCTTTTCCTACAATGTTTTCTTCCCTGCAGGAAAACTATTTTAATTTTTGAGTTACGATTATTTTGTCATCTGCAAGTGCTTTGAATTTGGACCAGTCTAAAATTTTTTGTTTGGTAAAGGGTTAACAGGATGGTACCAATATATACTGGCAAGCAATTTAACCCTTGGCCTACAAAGCACGACTCAAAGTGCTTTTGAGGTCAGTGTAGATTAAGATCAGACGATACAGAACGTGCAGTCTGATCTTGGTCATGCACTGTTCGATGAGGAGATATATCCCTCAAAAATAACTCTGAAATTGCAATATATGCTTTTTTTTAATTGACTGGAAATCTTCAATTAACTTATCTAGTATATTTCGGGATGATTGGTGTATGCCTTGCGAAATATTTTCGAGACCATTTGTAACCTATGAGGGTAAAAATAGAATATTAATTTACAGAAATGATTTTGACCTGCATCGGGTTAAATGAAGTAGATAATATTCAAAACAAAGCACCTAAACAGTGGCTACCATTCACAGTGCTGACAGCACTTTGATTACTATATGGACTTGAGGAAAGAAGCAGAATGAAAAAAGCTTATAATTATCTGAATCTGGGATACATCCTTATGCTGTCTTATCTTGATCTAAGCTTTTAGTAAAAGATTGTTTTCATTAATCAGTTGCTGCAAGGGTCTAAGAACATAAAACACATTTCTGCAAATGCTGTGTAATTTAAAACCTAATTAAAACAATGATAGTGTTTATAAGCAGGAAATTAACTTGTCAGGAAACTGTGTATTTAACCACTGATATAAGATATAAACCATGCCTCAACTCTTTCCCAAAATGATGAAACTAATGACAACTTTAACTCTTTACCACACAAGATTTTAGACTTGTCCAAATTGAAAGCATTTGCAGACAAGAAAATACAGGTTACTCAAAATTTGAAAACTGTTTCCAGCAGGGTAGAAAACACTGTGGAAAATGGAGAAAATGCTGGTTACCAGCATTTTCTCCTTTTCCCCCAATGTTTTCAAGGGGCTTTAATCTCAGGGTCGTAAAAACCAGGGATTGTTTGGCAAAGGGTTAAAGCACTTTGCAGTAGCAAAAAGTAAAGAAGACTAACTGGAATTAAGTTTTGGAAGGGAAGAACTCTTAAGAGAAAGGAAAAAATGCAGGCAACCAGCATCTTCTCCTCTTCACATGATGTTTTAAAAGATTTTTTTTTCTTTTAAAAAACTGGATTGTTTTAGAAAAGGATGAAAACCCATTTTACTCAAGATATCATAGTCAAATTAAAACCCAGTGTTAGACTAATTTCTATCAACCAGCTATCGATGTTTTGCCCCTGCAGTAGTCTTTTCTTGAAAACAATGTGAAAAAGGAAACAATAATTACTGCATATCACAAACATGCTCCATTTTAACGGCAATCATATTTCATCCATGTCCTATTGAAAGCATTTGCAGACAAAAATATGTGGCTCAAATATCCAGATCTTTTTCCATAATGCTGAATGTGGGGAAATGAGAAAATGCCTATTTCCTTTTCACACAATGTTTTCAAAAGGCTTCCGTCTCAGGATCGTTACAGACTTTAAGATAATTTTGTAAAAGATTTTCCATATCTGTTCAATGGAACAGTATTAGTTGTACAATCAGGTGGCAGGGGACTTGGAAACTTGTTCATGGCTGTGGTAAATCATGTCACCCCGAGCTGAAGGCGAGGTTGCGACATGATTGGACACAGCTGTGAACAAGTTTCCAAGTCCCCTGCCAAATGACCTTACAACAAATCTATTATACTGCATAGTTATACCCTTTCAAAGTGGATTAAGCCAAATTTTCCTCTTTTATAATCTCACGAATCAAGTATGCTGGCAAAACAGAATCCCTTCTGAGTGCCCAATTCAATGAAAACTGACATCACTGGGAACTGGCTTCACGAAAAAGCAGTTTGGTGCATGCATAAACATGCCATGTGGTGATCGATGGACGCTGCCATTTTGGATGTTGTGTTGCAAGTGTAGTAATGTATAGGGGGCACTAAAACGGGAAACTGGTTTTACGTTTGTTTTGCCAGCGTACATGATATGTTCCGGGCATAGTATTCAATTGGATACAGGAATTTCTTTGCAGTATAAATAAAGATACTTGTCTGGGCACTGGTGTGAAAAATACATGTAAGATGTTGGTAAAAAATTAGGACTTCGATCAGATAGGATGGGGGAAAAGGAGAAAGCGCTGATTACCAGCATTGTCTCCCATTCTCATAAATTTTTCAGCAAGCTTCTTTACCAGGGTCGTTAAAACTCAGGATTATTTTGTGAAAGATTAACAGCATTTCCCATATCAGTGTTCAAGCATGTAAATGGTACTTGTCTCAAATGGCTTCTAGGGCAATCGGATAAAAACCAGATACTTGTGTCTTGCTGTAATTGGATAATTCAAGGACATTAATTGAATCAAGCTCCTTAGCTCACTCTGCACTGAAACTTACAGAAGCTGACATGAAAAATTGTGTGATTCTGTGCCTTGTTTGGTTACAATTTAACTCATTACAAAACAACAAAATTTTAAGTTTGTCCAAACTGAAAGCATTTGCAGAGGACAAAATAAAAGTGACCGAAATATGAAATTTGTTTTGTGATGGATAGAAAACTGTGGGAAAAGGAGGAAATGCTGGTTACCAGCATTTTCTTCTTTTCATACATTTTCTAAAGGCTTCATTCTCAGGGTCGTCAAAAATGTGGATTGTGTGGTAATGAGTTAAACAGGGTGTTTGAATGATAGTGAGGAATCCTGCTTTTGAAATCTTTCTGGGAAAAGGAGAAAATGCTGGCGACCAGCAGTTTCTGCTTTTCAAACATACATGTAGCTTTATTTCCAATCCAAAATCAATTCCATTGTTGGAGCCAAATTCATTCTGCCATGGGTGAATTCAGCTTAACTCTTTACCAAACAACAGAATCTTAGACTAGTCCAAATTGAAAGCATTTGCAGATGACAAAATAAATCTGAACTAAATACTGAATTTTGATCTGGGAAGGGTAGAAAACAATTTGGAAAATTGAAGATATGCTGCTGACCAGCATTTTCTCCTTTTCCCGGCAATATTTTAAGAGGGATTCCTACCCTGGATTGTAAAAAGCAGGAATTGTTTCGGATAGGGTTAAACGACTCTGAAAGATTGTTTTCTGGATATGAGTAAAATACAAATGGGACCATCACTTATTGTTCATGTCACTGGTCTATATGGGTTCAGAGATTTTCGACAGTGTTCTAAATGTATTTACAACCCACTGGCTTTTTTCCCTCATTATAAAGTTAACCCATTATCACATAATCCTAGTACAGATAACTATCCCCAAAGGTGATGTTACTTTTCGACCGGTCGGCTCTGGGTACAGAGACAATCCGGACAAAATCAAGTGAAAGTTCCGCACAGATTTTGTGCGCAAGTTTGAACTCTTATAATTTCCTAAATAGAGCACAAAACTAGGATTTAAACATACCTGTGGCTTGCGTATTCAATATTCTTTCATTTGAAATACAAATATTTCCAATTCAAACGCTGATCGTGAGAAAATACCATGCATTTCATCAGTGACTCGAGCTGTTTACGTTCCCGAAAACATTCAAAATGGCCGCCACGCACGATAAATTTCGTCCGTGATTTTTCCGAGATAAACATGTTGTAAACGACTTCTACAAGCTGTTTATGTAATGAATGGTTTAACAATTTGTTTTTGGTCATGATTAGTACTAAAATTTAATTGCATTTCACTGCAATACAGATAAAACCGACGAAACCAAAAGTAGGTATAGCGCTCTATATTTGCTACCGGAAAATTTACGATGGACTTGAGATAGTACAGTGTACAGTAAATGTCCAAATATGAAAAAGATCACCAGGGCGTCTCAATATTGGGACTACACATAATCCCTACTTTTGAGAAAGAGGCCTTTAGAAAACATTGTGGGAAAAGGAGAAAATGCTGGTTACCAGCATTTTCTCCTTTTCCCACAATGTGTTCTACCCTTCACAAAACAAATTTCAAATTTTCAGTCACTTTGATTTTGTTGTCTGCAAATGCTTTCAATTTGGACCAGTCTAAAATATTGCCGTTTGGTAATGGGTTAATTAAGCAATCTTTAGAATCTAAATTATCTGTCGTACCTTGCAGCATGGCGTAGAAAATCTTCCAAAGAGTTTGTCTTCATGATCTACAAGACATAAAATTATTGTTAATATTCTTTTCATACAGCTATGAACTCTTTTAAGTCAGGCAAATTTTGGAAAATCCTTTGTACAGTTTTACACATGCTCTGATCTTAACCCATTACCACACAATCCCTACTTTTAACGCCCCTGAGAAAGAAGCCTTTAGAAAACATCGTGGGAAAAGGAGAAAATGCTGGTAACCAGCATTTTCTCCTTTTCCCACAATGTTTTCTACCCTTCACAAAACAAATTTCAAATTTTCAGTCACTTTTATTTTGTCGTCTGCAAATGCTTTCAATTTGGACTAGTCTTAAATTTTGTCGTTTGGTAATGGGTTAAAACAGACTCTACCAGACAAAGATGCCCTCTGAATGTTCAGTAGCCATGTGCTGGCATTCATTTGGTTTAAAATTCATCATTTTGTTCCTCCTGTACTTATCCACCTCACATCAGCTGCTGTATAGCCCATTACCACACAAGAAAATTTAGACTGGTCCAAATTGAAAGCATTTGCAGACGACAAAATAAAGGTGACTGAAAAATTGAAATTTGCTCTGGGAAGGGTAGAAAACACTGTGGGAAAAGGAGAAAATGCTGGTTACCAGCATTTTCTCCTTTTCCAACAGTGTTTTCAAAAGGTGTCTTTCTCAGTGGCGTCAAAAGTAGGGATTGCGTGGTAATTGGATAGTTGACCTTATTCTATGTCACACTCCTAAATGACATGTGACAGCACAAACAGCAATTTCCTTCATATTAAAGCCGCAGTAAAGCCAAGAAAAGGTAATTTTCACCGTTTATAACTCGAAAATATATCGGATAACTCATCACAACACACAAATATAAGATCGGAGACAACATGAATATGTCAGTTACTACATTGGCTGCCTAGCTGATCATATATGCGTGGCAAAATGCATAGAGAGGCCCTTTGATTTCATGGATCAATTGATTGAGATAACTTTTGTTAACGTTCGTCTTTATTTGAACTAGGTCTTCGAGAACGTCATGTGATAACATTGCATCTCATTCAAGTGCTATGACGTAGTAGACAGGACTATAGTTTACAATTCCAACATCATGTCATCGGAGAGTGAGATTGCTCATTCTGAGTCTGTTTTCTTATTTCGATGTAGTAAACTCTTCCTGTATTGATGATAGATGAATATGTAATGATCAGGCTGTGTCCTTGTTTTGTTTAAAATGTTGATAAACTTCAGTTTTTCAAACCTAGAATGGGGACAAATCAATCAAGTGAATGAAGGGTTTGTAGCGACGCTTTGAATTATCGCATGGTGTTTATGTCACTGCGAACATTTACGGCGAAGAGTTGGCTTATCATCAGCAATCATCAATATAATGAAATGCGGCATGGTTACGTGAGGAGCAGCCTCAGCTGTTCATTTGCTGCGACTGATTGGAACATTCTGCGAACTGCACCTTTACATATCATGAAGGTCATAATGATCGCCATATTTTTACAGGGTAAAAATGAAATTTACTTTCATTTGATAAACAGGTTGTTTATTCAGTTGGATCCTACTGAGACTTTGCAAGTTCAGTGGACGTATATTGGTGGTCCAATAATTGCGTGAAAACATGTGACATACTTATTGAAAATGATAAAATCTGGATTCCCCATCTTGCACAATATACTCTCTCATTACCTTTTCCTAAATTGCCACGGATGAGGACAGTCTAGAATTTCGCAGATATTCATCATATTAAAACCCTCCTGCAATATCAAGTGGCCTTTATGCACAAGCATAGATTTGAATGACCTTCCCAAGGTGCCAATCTGAAAATTACCCATTCATAACCAGTCAAGATTTATGCCACTATGTATCCATATAGTAAGCCTCAACTTACCTTATTTATTTGCAGAATTTCCCATTATAATCACCAAAAGAGAAATTACAGGTACAAACATGTTCTCATTACTCCAGTTAGTAAAACATTTTGCCATTGATTTTGCTCATGTATTGCATTTTAACTATACATGTATGTTTAACTCATTACCAAACGACAAAATTCTAGGTTTGTCCAAATCGAAAGCATTTGCAGACAACAAAATAAAAGTGATTGAAAATTTGAATTTTTTTTTGTAAAGGGTAGAAAATATTGTGGGAAAAGGAGAAAATGCTGGTTACCAGCATTTTCTCCTTTTCCCACAATGTTTTCTAAAGGCTTCTTTCTCAGGGTCATCAAAAGTAGGGATTGTGTGGTAATGGGTTAAATGCTTGTCTATCTGTCTTAGTTGGCTGTCTGTTAACCTTTTACCAAAATACAAAATATTAGACTACTTCAAATTAAAAGCAACTGCAGACAACAATATTAAGTGACTCAAAAATTGAAATTTGTTCTGGGAAAGGTGGAAAAACCTTGTGGGAAAAGTAGAAAATGCTGGTTACCAGTATTTTCTCCTTTTTTCCACATGGTTTTCAAAAGGCTTCTTTCTCAGAGTCGTCAAAAACCAAGATTGTTTGGCAAAAAGTAAACTGACTGAGAGTTGTCACATACATTTTCCATAACTGTGCCATCATCATAACTTTGTGTTTTATTGGCTTGATAAACAAAACAGCAGAGACTTGCAGCAGTCGGACGTCAATTTACAGTAAAACCTCACAAGGTGTTACAGATGAAACTTGGTCAAATAGGAACGAATGCTGACACAAACACTTTAATTAATTCTCAGAAAAAACCTTGGATAAAGTTTCACATTTTGCTTCAAATCCCAAATTTAAACAACCCTGAGGACAAAGGGTTTTAAAATAATTGTGAGAAAACAAAAAAATGTTTGATACCAACATTTTCTCCTTTTATCCACAATGTTTTCTACCCTGTCACCAACAAATGTCATACTTGGAACCGCACTTGATATTTTGCCTGAAAGTGTCTGCAATGTAGATAACTACACTAATGACTACAAAATTTCTGCCTGTTGGATTGTGTTAAAGCACTGAACTTGGATAGATAACTAAGATGTATAATTCAAATTCAATTTACCGTATTAACCAGGAAATGTTTTCGCGCAATTTAATTTGGCTTCTTTCATGGCAGGGTTTGATCTGCAAAAGTATTCTGTAAATCACTCGCTTGCCATAAAAACGCTAACTTTAGTCGCTTGGAAAAAGTTTGTTTTCTAAGAAAACTTACAAGATGTCTATCCATTTACTTTCATAATTTTCTACTGGCAATTTTCTACTGCACATTTTTCATGGAAACAACTTTTTGAAATAGAGTGTCTTTGAACAGTTTTTTTCTCTTACTTTACTAATACAAACCATATATACTTTGTGAAATGACAGTTGTGTAATTACGCGAGATTAAATATGTTCAACATACTCAACAAGTATGCATTTCCTTCAAAGTGTGTTTTGTTTCGCTGGATTTCCAGCCTCCCGAATCAGTGACAGTAAAATGCCATGTAAATGCTCACACTTTTAGCAAGTCCGAAAATTCATCATTTGGTAAAGAGTTAGTAACCAATCCATCGCTCATTTATCTAAATTATCATATTTTTGGAAAATTACAGTCAGCATGAACATACCTGGTAAAAACAATTTGTCGATGCATCAATTTTTCTGTTGACAATACTTCAGATTTTCCTTCATCAAAAACTGCATTTAATTTCAAAGTCCTCAAAATTTTGTACAAAATTCCATGCAGAAGTTAAGTTTTGTCACACAAAGATATTTATAGTAAATTAAGTGCTACTACACCAGCGGCCATATAGTCATATGTGATTTATATAGAAAAACACATTTTGTACCACTTTACTGCACCACAAATTTTAGACTTGTCCAAATTTAACCCTTTACCACACAATCACGACTTACAACGACCCTCAGAAAGAAGACTTTTGAAAATATTGTGGGAAGAGGAGAAAATGCTGGCAACCAGCATTTTCTCCATTTCCCACAATGTTTTCAAAAGGCTTCTATCTCAGGATTTTAAAAACCAAGGATTGTTTGGTAAAGGGGTAACTCATTACTAGACAATCCCTACTTTTGACCCCCCCTGAGAAAGAAGCCTTTTGAAAACACTGGGGGAAAAGGAGAAAATGCTGGTAACCAGCATTTTCTCCATTTGCCACAGTGTTTTTTTACCCTTCTCAGAACAAATTTCAAATTTTCAGTCACCTTTATTTTGTCGTCTGCAAATGCTTTCAATCTTGTGGTAAAGAGTTAAAGAAAATAAATAATTTAATGAGTCAAAACACTTTTTTTGTCATAACAATTATGAGTGGCAGTATGAAATCATACCTCAATCCTGCAACAAAATATATCTTATTCACACCATAAACGAATACCAGCACAGACAATCTAGCACAAAGTGGTACAGTAAAACATCAAATCTTTAAGTCAAGCCAGATGTGATATAACACCAGCCTACTTTGTCCAATAACCATCCGTCTAAACCACCACCGAATACCAACTAGTCTATCAATAATGCCAAAAACATTGATCATGCCCGTGATTTATTGGCAGACTGTGATCTGTGATTTATTGGTATCAGTTTCTCTGGGCTAGCTAGAACACTGTGTCCAGACTGTGTCCCCTCAATGAGTATTGCAGGGTACCTTCCTGTTGTGTTTTGTACCAGGCTATTGCTACACAAGACAATTGAATTAAACTTTTACCACATGCCATTTCTTTTCTGTTTTTGTCCATACTAAATGCATTTCTGAACAAAATATTAAATTTTGGTGGACTCAAGTGTTATTATTTAAAAGGATAGAAAAAATGTGCAAAAAGGGGAAAATGCAGGTTAGCAGCATTTTCTCCTTTTCCCACAATGTTTACAAGGCCTTTTTCTTAGGGTCGCTAAAACTTCAGATTGTGTGGTAAAGGCTTAAACACTGTGGAGTGTGGCAAAATATTGCTCAACAAGGTCTGATTCGGCGTGACAACAAACTGTAATTTATTACTAGCAGTTTCTCTCTGCCATCTTCGCAAGCCAAGGCCGACGAGTCATTACGTTACTCTACCTTTGGCGGATTGAGCTTGATTCTTACATTCACCCGATACGCTTTTTCATTGGATGCAGCCAGCTCTAGCTGCAACCAATGAAATCGCTTGTAGCATTCTATCTTTGATAAAAATAGAACAAGGTCTCTACCTTTCGAATAAAAGGTAAAACATGGAAACCCACGTGGATGTCTGCGTATCGTTGATGTCTGCTTATCGCTTCATGTGTATTCCTAAACGATTTGTAAAAGCCCGGTCACACCGCCAGAACTTTGCTGGAGCATTCCTGGAGCGGTGAAAAAAATTCATCACCACTCATAACCGTTCACCACCGTTTAACAAAAGTTGGCCCCCCGTTAAAGCAACGCCGTATACGCACGGCCACCGCTGATGTTTCTCTAGGGACCCTCCTACCGCTCCGAAAGTTGCACAAAATATTGCAAGCGTTGAGGAGGGGATAACTTTCCGCCCCGGCAAAGTTCATCCCCGCTCCACCAACGCCAATTCAAAGTTTGGTACCGCTAGACACAAGTTCATGGACGCATGGGTCCGCTAGGCCAACGCAGCAATCTTGAATGCTGGACCACCGCTACTTCACCAGCATTGCCCAGGCAGCAATTAAACGTTGCACAAACTTTGGTGGAGCGGTTGTAAGCGTTTTACCAGCGGACACAGGATTGCTGGAACTGTGTCAGGCGTTGAAGCAGCTAGCCATGGCGGCAATGAACTTTGTTTTGGCGTTGTTATAGAGATGTCGGAGCGGGACCAGATTTTGGCTATAAATACGGGAAGAAATGGACCAGCAGCTCATTTGGAATCTAGCTGCCGTTGAGTTCAGACCTCATCTATATCGAAATTGCTCGAAGTTACAGTAAAATTGTATCACCAATTATGGATACTGAGAGACTTGCTATGATGGGTGCACCAGTCCAGCAGCAGAATCAGAACTGGCCTCTGATTGCAACAAGCTGTTGACAGAAGAAGAAGAGAGAGAAATAGCAGAGACAGAGTTGTGTGGGTCAGACAGTGGACACTGAAAATGATCCGTTCAGCTCCGTAGTCACAAGTGGTATGCCGCTACACCAACTTTATAGACCCACCAAGGCAAAGCCCGAATGCACAGAATGCCACTATACCAACGCTCGCATCACCGCTAAACCAAGGCTCGTTACTGCTCAACCAACGCTAAAGCAACGCCACCTTCAGCGGTGCACCGCTAAGCCAATGCCCGTGTTTTGGATTTTTTCCCCATTTTGTGCACAGTGACAAGTGTTGTTGAAATTCGCCCCCCCCCCCCCCCCCCCCACCGCTCAAAGAACGCTCCAGCAAAGTTCGGTCGGTGTGACCGTGCCTTAAAACGATATTTCAGTGGCTTTTAGAAATATGATGTAAGGGGGAGTAATAACCAGCATCCAATAGAGTGCGCATTGCAGGAATCTCGAAATCAGGCTCAATCAGCCAAGGTAAGATCCCTGTAGTGATCGTAAACTTGGCTTGCGAAGATGCTCCCTGCTGGCTACTTTATTATGCAAGTTTTATTTTTAGCCTTTTAATGTTTAAGGCATCTGCAAACAGCATGGAAAGTGGAGAAATTATTCTATACTTAGATGTTAGTTTGGACAGACTAAGACCTTTGATTTATAACTGTTCATCTGGGTGGGGACGTACGTTTTGGCCAAGGATGTTAAGGGCAATACTTTGCAATTTTCTTTGAAAGCAGCCCAGGTAAAAATGTCACCCAAAATGAAGCACTGGCGATTCCACTGGGTGCTAGTAATGTCTTTATGTGAATTTCAAAAGAACTCTTGCAAAAACAATATACCAAGTAAGTATGAGAGATTTGTGCATGGCTGTTTATCACAGCAATCCAGCTGGCATGCCATTTATGAAAAAGTAATGATGATGTTAATCCACTTACCTAGTGTAAAAGGACAGGTTTTGACGAATCCTTACCATCAGCTACCCCCTTTTGATAATGTCAAATCAGAGTTCAAGATAGAGAGAGTGATATTGATTTTAAAATTGAAAATACAGTTAAACCTGTGTTAGAGACCACCTGTATTAAGAGACCACCTGCTTTAACTCTTTACCACACAATCCCGACTTTTAACAACCCTGAGAAAGAAGCCTTTTGAAAACACTGTAGGAAATGGAGAAAATGCTGGTAACCATCATTTTCTCCATTTCCCACAGTGTTTTCTACCCTTTCCAAAACAAATTTCAATTTTTCAGTCACCTTTATTTTGTCGCCTGCAAATGCTTTCAATTTGGACCAGTCTAAAATTTTTTCGTTTGGTAAAGAGTTAAGAGACCACTGTTCTGATACAACACACCTTCTTACATTAACCTAATATAACCTGTATTTAAGGACCACCTGCTGTAAGAGATCAACTTCATACTTCCCTTGAGTGGTCTCTGAATACAGGTTGTACTGTATGTATTACTCTCCACTAAACCCTATATTGTGGGTACTCATTAGAATCGTCTCATCGAGACCCACAACATAGGGTTTCAAAAGGAAATAATGGATTTAGAAAGCTATCACTCGGTCTTATCTGGAGCTCAGTCAAATTATGTAAAAACACCCATCTAGCAATTATCTGACATAAAAAATAAATCACTGCATTAGCTATGAAAACCCATGACACATGTTTTCAGTTTCAGTTTGTTATTGTTCATTCAGAAGCACTTCAAACTGTCTTTTCAGCTTCATCAATGACTTAACCTTGTAACACACAATGACGACTTTTAACAACCCTGGGAAAAAAGCCCTTTGAAAACAATGTGGGAAAAGGATAAAATGCTAGTAACAAGCATTTTCTCCTTCTCCCACGTTTTCTTCCCTGCGTAAAACAAATTTTAATTCATAAGTCACATTGTCATCTACAAATGCTTTCAATATGGACAAATCTAAAATTCTGTTGTTTGGTAAAGATTTAAGGGTGAAAATCGGTATAAAACAATGTATGGGTGCTGAAATCTCTGTCTAGAGGTGTGGAAAAACACTTGAATAATTTTATGAAATGAAATTATAGAATAATATCGTAAATTTCTGGGCTGCATCTAGCATGTCATACTGCTGGGTTGCAAGTGTAACTTCCCCTTTGTCCCCACTGTTTTCAGAAAAAAATTCATCTGGTTCATTAACTCTTTTCCAAACAATGAAATTTTAGACTGGTCCAAATTGAAAGCATTTGCAGATGTCAAAATAAAAGTAACTGAGAATATGAAACTTATATCTAAGAGGAGAGATTTAAACATTTGTGGAAACGGGGAAAACACTGGTTACCAGCATTTTCTCCTTTTCCCACAAGATTTTCAAAAGGCCTCTTTCTCAGGGTTGTCAGAAGTCGTCTTTGTGTGGCAAGGGTTAAAACATAGGATTGTTTGATAAAAGAGTTTAAAGTTTTCTTACTTGACCTTTGCAACGTTTTAGCAATCTTCCTCCATTACCACTTGACCTTCAAACTGTTAAACCCATTACATGACATTGATGTACAATTTAACTATTTTATAATACCACACAGAACTGACTTGAATGACCCAGTGAAAAGAAAGCCTTTAGGAACATTGTGGGAAAAGGAGAAAATGCTAGTAACCAGCATTTTTTTTCTACATTTCCCACTATGTTTACTGCCCTTTCCAAATCAAATTTTAATTTTTGATTCACATTTATTATAGTTTAATTAAACATATTTATTTTACATCTATTGAGAAACATGTTCTAACAACTTGTACTAATCTCTCTCGATTCTGCTTCCTGGAAAGTACACCAGTACTCGCGCTGAACGTGTGGGCCAATAAAAAATCCCAAAGTTGAAACCCGCTCCTGGGAATCAAACTCAGGACCTTTAGGTTTTGAGGCCGACGCTCTACCTCATGACCACGGACTATTTTGTGAAGGGTAGAAAACATAGTGGAAAAAGAGAAAATGCAGGTTATCAGCATTTTCTCCTTTTCCCACAATGTTTTCTACAGGCTTCTTTTTCAGGGGCGTCAATAGTAGGGATTGTGTGGTAATGGGTTAAGGATAATGACCCTTAACTCTTCCATAAATATCATGAATGTAACAACAACATTTTCGTCAAGGCTATCCCGTCAATCTCTACAGTATCCATCTTTTTATTTAAATGAGAGTGGCTGTAGACTCACTAATTTGTTGTTAAATATAAGTAACATCAACGTCTTCATTAACCCATTACCACACAACCCCCACTTTTGATGCCCCTGAGAAAGAAGTCTTTAGAAAACATTGTGGGAAAAGGAGAAAATGCTGGTAACCAGCATTTTCTCCTTTTCCCACAATGTTTTCTACCCTTCACAAAACAAATTTCAAATTTTGAGTCACTTTTTTGTCGTCTGCAAGTGCTTTCAATTTTGACCAGTCTAAATTTTTGTCGTTTGGTAAAGAGTTAAGGCTATTCGGCCAATCTCGGCAAGCTTCTGTTTTTTAATATAAGAGTTAGTGGCCATAGACCTTTATTGCATAATCATTCTTTCTGTTTTGAGCTAAGTTGGTTGGTTGTTTTGGAGTTTAACGCCACTTTAACAGCTAAGGTCACATCATGGCGGTCGGTGACGCACATGTGTTTCCTGGCTTTATCACACCGGTACTAACACAACTTTCTTTCCAAAGCCACCGACTACTTTTCTCACATGCTTCAGCAGAAGTGAGAGGCGAAAATACGCCGGAAAGAAAGTTTGCCTCAACCGGGTATCGAACTCACATCCACCAGGTCATGAGTCCAACACGCTCACCACTGAGCCACTCGGGCGGGCCCTTTGAGCTAAGATTGCTTGATATCCACAAGTAGTAAAATATTCCACAATCACTGTATGAAATAAATTCATTTCAACAATGCATTGATTTGGAGTCAGCGGTCAGATTTGAGATGTTCTTCATTGTGGAGATATGTGCAAGCTTACAGCTAAATATTAATACAAAATGATTGCATTTTGTCAAATTGGTTACCCTGGAAACCAGAGTCCAATCAATGAGTGTTATGTCTCTCCCAATCAAGACAACTGAGGTTCTATGCTGATATATTGATTGTTTAGAGTTTGGGGGAGAAATTGCCTTTATCTTGTACAAGACTGATTACCATTCCTTTACAGAAAATGTTTTTCTGAGAAACCAGACTTAATAATGTATATTTAACACTTTACCGAACAACAAAATTTCAGACTTGTCCAAATTGAAAGCATTAATTTGCTAACAACAAAATTCTTCTTGTATTGATGATATTAAAACAAATATTTGCAACGATCAGCCTGTGTCGTATTTTCTGTTTACAATGTCGTTAAACTTGGCTTTCTAAGCCTAGAATGGGGACAAATTGATTAAGTGAGAGACAGTTTTGTCTCAATGCATTGAATTATCACATCATGTTTACATCACTCTTACTTCACTGCGGAGATTACATGAAGAGTCGGTTAATCATCGGCGATCATCCATGTGAACATACAGATAATGCAGCATGGTAGGATCGGTTCTAGTTTCAGAATTCTTTTTTCTGCCATTGACTGGAACTTTTACGAACTGCACCTTTACATATCGTTAGTCATAAAAATCACCATATTCTCACAAGGTAAAAATGAAATTTATTTTATAAACAGACCTTTTAATTTGGAAGCTACTGAGACTTCAAGGAAGCTCAGTGGCTACAGTACTATTGACTGTCGTCCCAAGTTCAAATCCCATACCAGCCTTTTTATTCCCCACAAAAGAATTGCTTATAATGTGTATTAACTCTTTACCACACAACAAAATTTTGGACTTGTCCAAATTGAAAGCATTTGCAGACGACAAAATAAATGTGAATAAAAAATTGAAAATTGATTTGGAAAGGGTAGAAAACATTGTGGGAAAAGGAGAAAATGCTGGTTACCAGCATTTTCTCCTTTTTCCACAATGTTTTCAAAGGCTTTCTTTCTCTGGGTCATTAAAAGTCGGGATTGTGTGGTAAAGAGTTAAACATGCTATAACTCTTTACCTCACTTATTTCAGGTCAGTCCATACTGAAAACATTTGAAAAAGAGTTTCAATAACCCTAAAAGATAACTTCGAAAAAATTCTAGGAAAGAAGATAGTGGTAACCAGTGTTTTCTCCTTTCCTCACCTTGTTTTCTACCTTGTTACACACAAAAATGCCTAATTTGATACAATAAATTTGTTCAGTGTCAGTCTTTCCTAGAAACTGAAAATGTGAGAGTTTTTCCCCCTCCATCCATTATAAAAATATTCAGGATTTTGAAAAACTAGGTGAAATAATCTTTAACTCTTTACAAAACGTCAGAATTTTAGACTGGTCCAAATTGAAAGCACTTGCAGACGACAAAACTCAAAAATCGAAATTTGTTTCCAGTAGGGTAGAAAACATTGTGGGAAAAGGAGAAAATGCTGGTTACCAGCATTTTCTCCTTTTCCCACAACGTTTTCAAAAGGCAAATTCTATCTCAGGGTCGTAAAAACCAGGGATTGTTTGGGAAAGGGCAAAACGGAAAGCATACAGGTGAAACTCAGACTAGTGGCTTCTCTTGGACTACCAGTTTTTTTTCATTTGATTACTAACTCTTTAGCACACAATCCGAATTTATAACAAACCTGAAATAGAAGCCCTTTGAAAACATTGTAGGAAAAAAAGAAAATGCCGGTAACCAGCATTTTCTCCTTTTCCCACATTTTCTACCCTTCTCAAAACAATTTTCAGTTTTTTCAGCTACATTTTTTGACCTGCAAATACTTTCAATAATCACATGTCCTTAACTCTTTACCACACAATCCCAACTTTTAACGACCCTGAGAAAGAAGGCTTTGGAAAACATTGTGGGAACCAGCATTTTCTCCTTTTTCCACAACATTTTCTAGCCTTCCTAAATCAAGTTTCAATTTTTGATACACATTTATTTTGTCATCTGCAAATGCTTTCAATTTAGACCAGTCTAAAATTTTGTTGTTTGGTAAAGAGTTAAGTAGACACTTCTGTCTGCTTAAAGTTTTCAATAAAATTATCTCATCTGGAAGAGAGTTAGTACAATAATTAACAGGACATTCTTGATGGATGACAGAGATCAAATTATTAATTTTGTTTTTATAGGCCTTTTGGTCAGAATATTCAATGCTATTGTGAAAGAAAAACAAATACTGGTATACAAGCAGAACATTTTAGCACTTTAACTCTCAACCACACGAGAAAATTTTAGACTGGTCCAAATTGAAAGCATTTGCAGACAACAAAATATATGTGACTGAAAAATGGAAATTTGTTTTGGGAAGGGTAGAAAACACTGTGGGAAAAGGAGAAAATGCTGGTTACCAGCGTTTTCTCCTTTTCCCACAGTGTTTTCCAAAGACTTCTTTCTCAGGGCGTCAAAAGTAGGGATTGTGTGGTAATGGGTTAACCAGTGGTAATGGGTTAACCAGTGTTCCCACTCAACTTTGTTTTTAGGTGTACATACACTCCCAGGAGTAAAATTTTGGGAGTGCATGAGAAATTCTGGGAGTGCACTTAAATAATGATACGTCTACCGCAGTTGAACTAATTTTACCGTTTTCTAAGGTAGAGCATCTTGGACTTTGCTTATATTTTAGGGCTTCTACAGAGAAAATAACAGATGGTCAGGTGCACTGAAAGTATGCTTTTAACTCTTTACCACACAATCCCAAATTTTAATGACCCTGTGGAAGAAGCCGTTTGAAAACATTGAGGGAAAAGGAGAAAATGCTGGTAACCAGCATTTTCTCCTTTTCCCACAATGTTTTGATCCCATCTATTTAACCTTTTACCACACAATCCCAATATTTAACGACCCTGAGAAAGAATCGTCTTGAAAGCATTGTGGGAAAAGGAGAAAATGCTGGTAACCAGCATTTTTTTCCCCTTTTCCCATAATGTTTTCTTCCCTTCCCAAAAGAAATTTCAAATTTTCAGTCAGTTTTAATTTGTCGTCTGCAAATGCTTTCAATTTGGACAAGTTTAAAATTTTGTTGTTTAGTAAGTAGTTAAGCAACTGGTGACCAATATTTTCTCCTTTTCCCACAATGTTTTTAAAAGGCTTCTTTTTCAGAGTCGTGAAAACCAGGAATTGTTTGCTAAAAGGTTAACCATGCTTTTAAAAATCAAGTTTCTATGGTAAATGTGACAGGATAAATACTTGTGTCACTACTTGACATTTTTCAAGCAATGTAAAAGAAGAAACTGGAAAACAGCCTGTGACATTGAAGAATGTGCAAAGCATATGAGAAAGAAACTCTATGGTTTGGTGTATTTCTCTCCATGGAAGTTAAGCAACATGCATTAGATTAGTGCCTGGATGGGTGACCAGGTCATTGCATGTTACATTTGGTGGCAGCTGTGGGATCAATGACAACTGCCCGACTGGAGTTGCTCTACCCATGTTTATGCCCCTGGTTTATTTGTATATACATTCTTGTATATCAGTGTCAGGGTACAGACTTCTCAAAAGGGGAGGTAATGTCATGGAGAGAGGTTAGATATATAAGCACTTGAAACCTGCCCTTTTTACGGCCATGTGGTTTGGTGTATTTCTCTTTGTGGAAGTTACAAAGCAATGTGCATTAGGTTAGTGCCTGGATGGGTGACCAGGTCATTGCACGTTACAATTATAACTAAATTAACTGTATCCAAATGACGAAATTTTAGATCTAACCAATTCAAAGCATTTGCAGAGAGTTTGGATGTGGCTCTAAAATGATGAAACAATTATTTTCAAAAGGCTTCTTCCTGAGGGTGGTTAACCCATTACCGCACAAACCCTACTTTTGTCGCCCCTGAGAAAGAAGCCAATAGAAAAGATTGTGGAAAAAGGAGAAAATGATGGTAACCAGCATTTTCTCCTTTTCCCACAATCTTTTCTACCCTTCACAAAACAAATTTCAAATTTTCAGTCACTTTTATTTTGTCGTCTGCAAATGCTTTCAATTTGGACCAGTCTAAAATATTGTCGTTAGGTGAAGAGTTAAAAGGCATTGTGTGGTATAAAGTTAACTGTTTACCACACCAGGGTTTTCCATGACCCCCTCTTTTCAATGAATTTTGAGGGTTTGACCCCCAAATTTTTCCAAATGACCCCCAAAATTTATTATTCTACCTTCTTTAAATTATATGAAGGGGATCATTGTGACCCCTTCAACAGAAAGTTGAAGGAAAACCCTGCACACAATGCCAATTTTCAACAAACCTTGAAAAGAAGCCTTTTTGAAAATCATGTGGGAAATCAAGAACATGATGGTAACCAGCATTTTCTCCTTATCCCACAATTTTTTCAACCCTATCACAGGGATTATGTATATTTTGACATCCATACCCATCACAAATAATTGCATTATTTGGGCCACATTAAAATCGTCTGCAAATGCTTTGATTTTAGAAAAGGTTAAAATCTTGTTGTCTTATAAAGGGTTAATGGTCACCAGCAGTTCCATCAATCAGGGTTGTTAAAATTTCAGGATTGTGGTTGAGGGTTAAAAAATACTGGCTAAATACCTTGTCAGGGATAGAGTTCTGTAACAGAAAGGATTTAGGCTGACCTACACTACCTGACCTAGAAAAACAACTGCTGACATGCTTGAAGTATTTACTGGTAAATTCAAGAAGTCGGACATGAACACTTTACGTGTGTTAAGAATTTTGAAATAATCTCTTCGAGTTGTGCAATTTCAAAATTTCTGAGGCAATGCATCAAAATCAATAAATATAGATATATACTACATTCAGAGCAGCTTGCAAACACCTGTACAAACATTCTGCTTTCACGTAAGATCGCCAATATACGCTGTAAAGTAAGCTGATTTTGCAGTGATTTTCATTTCACTTTATCAAGCGTCGATTAAAAACAGATGCATACGCCTATGGAGACCATATTTTGAATAAGCGTCTGTCTCACTTGGATTCTTCGAGTCAACCACTGAGAAAATACGGTTTAAAACAAGATAAAGAAAGACTCATCTTGAAAATTCAGTACAAAACAATTCTAAATGAAAACCAATAATAAAATCAAACACACATACCTTGAACAACATCGCTTCAATCTGTTTACATTTTACCCAAAGCGTTTCAGCCTCTGTATCTGTCAAATTCGATATCCGGTTAAATAGACAGCTTTGATTGGCTAATTTGTCGTTACACACGTGATTGTAACGTGACAAGCAAGTTTTGCGCCATTCTTTGAATGTTACGGAAAAATATGGACAGAGAAAGAATCAGGCCGTTGATCTACTTCATAGGTTTAGATCTAGTAGATCTAGACCTATAGCCAGAATTAAAATATGCAGACAGTGACGCACGAAGTGCAGAATGAGGATGGAAAGAGGGGCGGGGAGTAGGGGTGGGAGGCTCATTCGGAAAAGGGGGTGGGGGTGTTTAAGAGGAATTCCCTTGTCATTCACGAGTGCATCTAGACTATGAGCCATCCGGGTGTTTGCTTCCCCCCCCCCCCACTCCCACCCCCACTCCGCTGGGAGATTTTCGGGACTATGATTTTCTTGAGCCCTAAGGTCTCCCGAGCAAATTTCGAAAACTTGTCTGCCACCTGGCGAGTGGGGCGTTCCAAGGAAGTTATATAGAGGTCAAAGGTCATTAAATGCACCTCTAACGTTATTAGTTGATCCTCAATTGACTTTTTTTTTTATTAGATCTAGATAGATCTACACTGTGAAAGTCCCAAATGACCTAAGGTGATGTAGATCTAGATCTAATAAGCATATATTTAGATAATTCTATGCATTTAGAACTAGCAATATAAAATCAAAGCACTGACAGCGCTATTTTTATGATTCAAGCTTCCAAAACATAGATCTAGTAATCTGAAAAACTACATGGATATTTTTTAGATAAAGCGCATTTGCTTCACAACAAAATGCCTTGAATGCATCATAGAAGCGTTAATGAACTTGTTTCTGACATATGCAGTGCACTTGAAGACTTTTGACCTCTGTAACTCCCAAATACCCTACTTGCCAGGTGGCAGACTTAAATAAAGTGTTCAGGAGACCTTAAGATTTCAAAAAATGATAGTGCCGACCCCCTCCCCCTCCCCCCACGGGGGCAGGGGAGCTGTTGTCGGCTCAAGGTCTAATCAATTTTACCAGGGATTTAACCCATCTATTTAGTTTGAAAAGATATGCAAGCTTGCGTATCTATCTAGAGAAAAATCATGACATGCATATTATAGATCTATCCTGATTTACAATATTAGTTGCATTTTTTTTTAAAACGTCGTTGTAAGTATAACAGAATCTTCCGAAGAGCGTTTTTCACTCTTTTCTACTCTTTGAAAGTCCCACCAAGGGATATAATCGCTATTGATCATGAACAAAATTACTTATACGAGTTATCTGGTTGATTTCACTCACCAGTCACCCTCCACCAGGAATCTTATGTACTATATATACGATCCATGCCTTCACCAAACAGTCAAGGTCGAAGAAGATTTTGAGAATATTGTAGGGAAAGGGGGGGGGGAAACAAGTAACTTGCTTTCCTATTTCCCATGCTGCTTCATAGATCTATCTACCTTTTGACAGAAAAGTCATTGCCCATCGATGTAACGTTATGGATCTTGATCTAGCCCCTTTTGATTTGTTGTTTGCAAGTTATGCTTCAAATATGGAACAGTCCAAAATTTTGTCATCTGGAGAAAAATTGCACAGTCTGTAGAGATTGTATAGATCTATACAGCTCTTTAGTCTTTACCACAGAATCCCGACTTTTAACGACCATGAGAAAGAAAGGTTTTGAAAATATTGTGGGAAAAGAAGAAAATGCTGGTAACCAGCATTTTCTTCTTTTTCCACAAAGTTTTGTATCCATCTGAAATTAAGTTTAAAGATTTAAGGTCACATTTATTTTGTCTACTGCAAATGTTTTCAATATAGGCCTGGCCAAAATTTTGTCGTTTGGTAAGGAGATAGATAAGCAGATGCGTAGCCTATGTAGTTCTATGCCCAGGGGCTGTCATGGTGTATAAATTTTGGTAGTTTTTCCCCCACGAATTCTACACAATACGTGTAGATTTATCTATTTCTTTCCGGTGTAATGCAGAGAAATGACCCCCATTACAAAATGACCCTCGGTCCTTTCTCGACGTAGAGGAATGACCTATGGGTCATTTCTCTACTTCGAGAAAAGACCCATGGGTCATTCATCTACGTCGAGAAATGACCCGTGGGTCATTTTGTAATGGGGGTCATTTCTCTGCATTACACCGGCTCTAGATCTGAGTATACAGAGTCAATAATTTGTTTAATTCCATCTCCCCAAAGCTAATTAAGTCTACCTTTAGACCTTGGGCTGCTAAGCTCGAATCACATAGTTTTTGCAGACAGTTTAGAACAAAATCAGACTGTACAGAACGTGCAGTCTGATCTTTTGATCTACACTGTCCGATAAAGAAATATTTTCCCCTAGAAATATCGGTGAAATAGCAAAATTTTGGTTTTTACAGCGGGTGTGCCTGACATGTCTGGTAATATACCTCACATATGATACCATATATCATGTCTGGTATCATACAGGTGCCTGACATGTCTGATAATATACCTCACATATGATACCATATATCATGTCTGGTATCATACAGGTGCCTGACATGTCTGGTAATATACCTCACATATGATACCATATATCATGTCTGGTATCATACAGTTGCCTGACATGTCTGGTATTATACCATCCCTCTATATAGAGGGATGGTATGATACCAGACATGTCAAGCACCTGTGATCGTGACTGTGACCCTTATTCTCAAGTTCCGCACGCTACCAAATGGGCTACGGGGTCTCAGCATGAAGACGGTCGAAGGTCAGGTTATGCAGCTACGCAGACAAAAAAAAAAAATACAAATAAAAGAAGATAAAAACAATTGTTTTTTATTGGACAAAATATTTGGTGCCCTTTTATCTAAGTAGTTTCACGTTGATAAGGAAAATGGGACAGTTTTAAATGGTATTTATTACACGCCAATAGATTTATTTTTGCAAAAGTGAAAAGAAAATGGGTTTACAAGAACGAGTCGTACTTATTCTTGGATTTTTGCAGGGTAAACATTTTAATCTTATGACTAGGTCACAAATTAGCTCTCATCCTCGTAAAATATCGCTAGTCAACATTGACAATGTTTAACCCTTTACCCCATAAGGCATTTCTATGGTATCTCTAATTGACCCTAAATAACAGCAAGAGTGACGCTGTTTCTTAAGTGTATATGACACCTTTTGATGGCATAGAAAACATTGTGGCAAAAGGTGAAATTGCTCGTCACGAGCAATTTCACCTTTTGCCACAATGTTTTCCAAAGACTCCTACAAGCAATGCGTAGAAATGAGTATCTATGGAGTAAAGGGTTAACCATTTAGCAGTTGAATACATTTTTTGATAGCCGAAATTCAAAGCTTTTGAGAAGACAAAATAATCGTGACTGAAAAATGGAAAAATCACCTTTGCAAAGACAACAAACATTACGGGAAAATAAGAAAATGCTGGTTAATAGCATTTTCTCCTGTTACCACAATGTTTTCAAAAGGCCTTTCGATTTAGCAGTTTAGACATGGAATTGTGTGGTTAACTCTTTATCACACAATCCCGACTTTTAACGACCCTGAGAAAGAAGCCCTCTGAAAACATTGTTGGAAAAGGAGAAAATGCTGGTAACCAGCATTTTCTCCATTTCCCACAATGTTTTCTTCCCTTCCAACCAGGAATTTTAATTTTTCAGTCACTTTTATTTTGTCGTCTGCAAATGCTTTCAATTTGGACCAGTCTAAAACTTTGTCATTTAGTAAAAGAGTTAAGGGTTAATGGGTAAAGACATGCGGATAAAGAAGACAAAGGGATAAATTATTAGATAAATTATTAGATACGATAAGCTACTTCTATTTTACGGGATGTTTTCAACAGTGGTCAACCCAAAGAGGGAAACACTATCATAATATAACCTTTCCTGTTTTCAGTTCAATTATTCGGAACATAGCTATACTTTGGAGAGGGTGTCACACCTGTAAGTATTTGGCATATTGAAAATAGAGTGAAGATCATTCCCATTGATCCAACGCTGCTCTTTCCCAGAGTCAGGCAGGGGAATTCCATTTTTGTGGTATTTGTCAAAGACAATACCACTATGAGTTCAAGACTGAATTTTGATAACCATGTATCTTATTTTGTGCAAAGCCGAAGAAAATAAACCCAGTTAAACTCATTCTTTCTCAGGCAAATGAGTTTTTTGGTGGCACACAGATATGTAATTTGAAATGGTATTTTAAAATACATTGGGCGAGGCCATCGATCCTTGAGATACTTATTTTTGATTGAAAACAGCTTCTCTCGCCCATAGCCTTTTATTGGCGCAATGATCAAATTTGCCTACTGGGATTTTTCGTTCCAAAACCAATTCGTTCCATGGCTTGTTCGTCCTATAATTGCGCGCTTCTCCATTTGATTGCTCATGAATATTTATAGATCGAAGTAATTGATTGTAATGTTGGAAATTAAATGTAAAAGGCCAAAGATATTTCAAAATTATAGTTTTAAGGTACATGAGTACTCTCCCTTCTACCGAAATAGTATTCATTCGCTTTTAAGCCAATATTTGAACAATATGTCTCCTTTTCTTTCAAACTGTTGATTCCCCGCAATGGGTTTCCATGACAAATATCACTTCAGGGTTCTAAACGCTTTGATTTAAATACACTGTATGGCAATGATATTGGAATTTTGGCTTCTCGGTCGATCTTTGTATCATAATCTAGGTAGATATCTTTTGTAAAAGAATAGTAAACTCATAGTACTTAGATCATATGTATTTTTCGCGGTTGTTTTACTGTTTGGCCTCCAGTTGTATAGCGACTTGCTACACGGCGAAGGTTATTTTTTTTTAAATATATAAGTATCAAATTGCAAGTTTTGGAAAAAAAAAAGTTTCTTTTCAGTCTCCCTATTGATCACTGCGCATGCCCGATGTCCGAGCGGTTGGACTGAGTATATGAACAGTTGTTATTGGTTTAGAACAGTTCCTGAAGTGTTTTCTATTGCTCAGGTAGATATAGTGGTTTTCTTCGATGTTTTTCATGTTCTGCAATTTGCATAATGCATCAACCAACGTCAGCCTTCAAAGCCGTGCTGGCTGACCTGAGTTGAAACTTTTTGCTTTGATAAATTTTCTGTATGTAATGGGACCATTAGGGTGCCCTAGATTCGCTTTCACCGATGCGCACATCTAGATTGTAACCCGTCTCACCTTTGGAACTATTGATGCTTTTCAAGGCTCATCTGTGTCTGAGGCCGGCCTTCATGCACAATGTCCTCGAGACAACAACGATAACAAAAAAAAAACTAATGAAAATGAGCCGGTGAGTGGGGAAGCCATGGTGGCTCTATTTTCAAGATCCTCCTCGAAAAAAACCTTGCTGTTCAACTATTTCAACACGATACATGGGCTGTGTGGGTTGTTGTACCTATCTGAAACCACGTGTAACTTACCAAAAAGTGCTGGCCTAAGCTTTTGCTTCAAAGGAAGAGCTAGATCTACCAAATATCTACCCTGAAATACTTGCATCGTCTTCAATACTGGTTTTAAGAGAAAAGTGCCAAGTTACACTATTCAACCTCAAATCATCTCATACAATGTTGATAAAGTCTAGCCTCAAACATTAAATGAGCTCAGGGCATCAATAGTTCTAGAGACAAGACTGATTACAACCTCGATGTGCACATCTATGCAATCGAATATCACAAAGAGACATATATACATTATCCCGCAATACTATACTGTACTGACGGAGTAAAAGTTTTTTTCTGAGTGCCCCAATTCAACGGAAACTGACGTCAGTGGGAACTGACGGCACTGAAACTTTGATAATACGTGCTAAAACGTGCAGCTTGGCGCATAATTTTGATGTTAATCTTGATCGACGCCGCCATTTTGGATGTTGTGTTGATTGTGTAGGACTTCATGTATACGGGGCTCCCGAAAGGGAAACTGCGCAAATTACGTTAGTTTTATACACGATATAGGCCTATATGTTCGGGGCATATTATCCAATCAGATCACGAGAATTTTCTTTCCAGTATAATTAGACTACATGATCGACACTCTTACCTAGCATACCGTGCATGTCACAAAACTGTATGCTTGAACGTATGAAGTAGTAAAAGTTTATTGAATTACCTTTTTAAGGAAGGCCTATACTGTATACCTTTTGCCTACTCAAAGTGTAACACATCTGTAATGAAACACCCTGAAAAACAGAAATAAGGAATCTTAATTTGAACCTTTCTCGGTTATTTATTCCAACAAAAAGCGGAAAAATTAAAAGTCTTTCCTATATAAAGTGTTCGAGTTTCGGCCTAAGATTTACCCATATACAACGAAATTAGACAGCCGGTGTGTCGCATTTTCAGAGGGTAAATAGGTTATGCATCAAGTTCATTCTGTTTTAGCAACATTTTATCCAGACCTTTCAGTAGATCATTTTTTTTTTTTCAGCAAATTTGCAACCAGCAAGGTGGCCATCTGATCCATGTGGAAACAGCACAAGAAAATAAATTCATTCTAGACTCGCTGCGACATCTAACAGGCAAGATTGTAATGGATGCTTCAATGTTTCTACGATCCAATATTATCCGGGTCCAACTTTGAGTTTTTCAAGACCACTATTTCCTCTTTCAAGGGATTGTAGAAGGCTTTAAGTATCACCAGTCAGATCTGGCAAGTCGTTAGAATTCAGAACCGTCCAAAATTGCAGCCTAGGCACCTATCATCCAAAAATGTACCGAAATTTACTTCAAGTGGGTAACAAAAAGACAGTTACTGTCCTTGAAAGCTCTCCACTGCTTCATGAATTCTGAAGAAAACCAATGTTGGTTTTTTTTAACTTTGATATCCTTTGCGCAATTTTGGAATATTCAGGTTTAAATAACTCCGTAAAAAAGTATCAAAATACTACTTCGATCTACTCGTTGTATTTCGATGGCAATAGTTTGTGAAATTTTAGATGCAAATATTATCTTACATATAGTCTATATTAAATTACAATAGTCGAAACTTCTCTTAGTAAAGCAACGACATAAATAAAAGGAAACAGTTGCAAACTGATAAACTTGGTTTGCAGGGGAGATAATAATTTTATTATGTATTTTTATTTCCTAGCTGCTAACTGGTGGATAGGTATGACAGACACTGAGACGGAGGGTGTATGGAAATATACAGGAACAAACATTACAGCCAATTTTACCGGTAGGTACGACAGTACTGAAGGGACATGAAGATTTCTTTGTTCATCTCGTGGTCTTGATATAAGATCTCGTGACTACGACTTCTGGCCATGACTTGATTATTTCGTGGCTTCAAATTTTCATCTCCATGATTTCGTGGCTACAGCTTTTTATCTCGCATGTCCCATCAGATCTGCCATAGGTAAATTAGTCTATATATTTTTTGATAAACTCGACTTCTTTGGACGGTTCAAAACTTGACTCACGAAAACTCACAGGATTGACTAAGCAAGCTAATGATATACATGTATTGCCAATGTAGGCTTGTATGTTGTTTTAGACTTATTTTCGGGTAAGCCTATCCATAGTTTGTATTTTTGTGATATTTGTCGTATGAGTTCAAGATTGAATTTTGATAACCATGTATCTTATTTTGTGCAAATCCGAAGGAATTAAACCCAGTTAAACTCATTTTTCTCAGGCAAATGAGTTTTTCGGTAGCACTCAGATATGTAATTTGAAATGGCATATTAAAATACATTGGGCGAGGCCATCGATCCTTGAGATACTTATTTTTTATTGAATATATACACCCCTCACAACGTACGTCAATGTGACGTCACAGGTAGTGGTATCGGACCCTTGTTATAAAGTCAGTGAGCGTGTTTGGTAAGGCTGGTTTTTTTTTGTAATCGTTCCTTTAAATGATCTGAAAAAAGTCTTTAGACCTCCAAAGCGTACAATGTCTAGGGACTTTGTTAACTACTTATAATAATAGAATAGACTTCGACCAACTATTAAAACCCAATCACTTTTTGATATTTGGTCAAAGTGTTTGTGCATATAGACATCTGCTTCCTGTCTAAAACTTCAGAATATTAAATGTATTCATCTAATGTCTTTGATAAATACATGAGAGTCTTTGTAGTCCGTTTGTATCCACCCAAGCTAGCCTCATTCTATCTTCATATCGTACTTACTTTTCAATACAAGTTACGTAAATGCGCAGGTCCGATATCACTTCCTGTGACGTAGGTTGTTACCCTTGATATAGCTTCTATCGCTTATTGCCTTTTATTGGCGCAATGATACAAATTTGTCTGCTTTTTCGTTCCAAACCAATTCGTTCCAGGGCTTGTTCGTCCTTTGATTTGCGCGCTTCTCCATGTGATCGCTCATGAATATTTATAGATCAAAGTAATTGATTGTAATGTTGGAAATTAAATGTAAAAGGCTAAAGATATTTCAAAATTATAGTTTTAAGGTACATGAGCACTTTCCCTTCAACGGAAAAGGTATTAATTTGCTTAGTGGGTTGACTTTTAAGCCAATATTTGAACAATATGTTTCTTCTTCTTTCAAACTATTAATTCCACACAATGGGTTTCCTTGACAAATACCACTTCAGCGTTCTCAACGCTTTGATTTTAGGTTGGTTTAAGTTTGATACTTTTAGATCGCTTTTCGAGTAAGCTGTTGTATTTTCTACTGTAAGACTGGTTCACTTGTGAGCCAGATAGTTTCTAGTTTTAGTCTGATTTACGTTTGCGACGATCGCGTTTCTACTTTTAGAACCGATCTAGTGGCTACTTTAAGATTTGTTTTAAGTGTGAGTAGATTAAGTTTCTAACTTCAAATTAATTTACGGATGAACAGACCGAGTCTCTAATTTTAGAATGGTACTCGTGAGAACCGATCTAGTCGCTACCTTTACCATAGTGTTGGACCGGAAGTACAGACTCCCAAGTCACACACGTGTACGATGCTTACTTCCGGTTTTACACTGTGTTTACGTTAGTTCACTGGACTGACTTTCACTAAACTGCGGACGCACGAATAAGCAGTTAAGGGAAGTGAGAATCTAGTCTTAAAACAAGTTGGATAACTTTATGATTTTAGTAGATATTTGCATATTTAACTTTACGCCAACTAAGCAGTCATCGTATGTGTGTACATATACATGTGTATCCAATACAAAACAATTTGCGTAAATCTATGCAGCTGATTGAAACGCAGCCCAGGTGAATGAATACATTGTAGATCTTGTGTCTCATTTTAGACTGGTTTACGGGTGAGCCAAACGACTTCGATTCCAACCAAGATTGCGCTGTTTTCAAACCATTATCAGGATACAAGTGGGGTGACGCTAGATGCACATATAAGTGTCAATCAGTTTGTGAGAAAAGGGACATGATTGCCGTCCCTAGTAACTTTAGTCCTTTGATTAACTCTTAACCCTTTACCACACAATCCCTACTTTCGACGCCCCTGAGAAAGAAGCTTTTAGAAAATATTGTGGGAAAAGGAGAAAATGCTGATAACCAGCATTTTCTCCTTTTCCCACAATGTTTTCTACCCTTCACAAAACAAATTTCAAATTTTTTGTCACTTTTATTTTGTTGTCTGCAATTCCTTTCAATTTGGACGAGCCTAAAATGTTGTCGTTTGGTAATGGGTTAAGCTGCTGAATGGGACTCTAGGTCCCTTAGCGGACAGAGTAGATCAAGATCAGACTGCACAGATTGTGCAGTCTGATCTTAAATCTACACTGTTCGATGAGGAGATCCCCCCCATAAAAAAATGACCAATTACAGATTTAGAACGTTACTTTGTACTTGGAAGTTTCAATTTAAGTATACAGCAGGTTATGGGTCAACGAAACCGGTATTGTGATAGAGAGCTCCAATAATATAATCTGAGAAGTAAAAGGTCTAAACCTTACCATACAATCTTGAGTTTAAATGGTCCTATGAGCCAGAGGTTTTGGGAAGATTTTGGGAAAAGGAGGAAATCCTGGTTACTAATAAATTCCACCTTTTCCCGCGCTGTTTTCTACCTTTACAGGAAATATTTTTGATGTATTTAGCTTTTATTAGTACTTTGTCGTCAGAATATCTTTTCAATATGAACTGGCCTTAAATTTTGTTGATTGGTATAAAGGTTTAATACAATAATTCATACGTGTGAAAATTCTTTAATATTGTTTATATAGAACCGTAGAGCATGATGAAACATGCACTTTTTTCCAATGTAATCTATATGTAGAATTCATGTGAAAAAATACGTGTTAATGCCACTCTGGCCCTCCTGTTTGTTTTTCATCTGTCTAACGTATTTTCAGCAATGACCAGGGCACAATGGCTGTAGGGTGACTCGATCTTCTCTGATCATCTAAGCTATTTGTTGTAAAAAAGAGACTGATGCAAATAAATCTTTATGAAAGCTTTACTTGGTAGCCTTTTATAATCTAGGCTAGGACCCCTCGGTGCTCAGTGCTATTCAATGCGTAACTTGGAGGCCCCATAATCAATCCTTACACGAGGCACTAGATTTTTCGTGGGTGCGTCCTTAAGGCACAAAGAGTCTTGGCCTAGTACTGATGCAAGTCCGTGATACAAGATTAATGAATAAATAAGCTGTCACTGTGTAGGCAGCGTAAAAAATCTTTCAGTCATTCAATCAACAAGCAGGCTAGATGCTGTATAGTCACAAAGATATATAGGATCTGAGATGAGTTGACCAGTGTTTGAGATGTATAGGATCTGACAAGATTTGGCTTAAATAGAGATAATAAAATTATTAAAATCGTCCACAAAATATTATTAAGCTCGCCTTTAAGACCCGACAAGTGTCGGATTCTTTTTATAACATTACTGTATAACAAGAATTATATAGTCCAAAATGTGTTAACCCAGAGGCATACATGTCCAAAGAAACTTGCATATATTGATTTTGTTTTCAGCCTAGAAGTGATTAATTTATCAACTTTTTATCACATAACTCTCTTTGTTTTCGATGTAATACAGCCATTACGAATGTTCTTGTCTCACACACGTGTGAGATAAGAAAATAGTGCTGTATTTTGTCAACACTCTGTAATTATACTCTTCATTCTAAAACATTACTGACCAAAGTTCCTAATTAAAATTTGAGGTCAAAATTCTTGTGACATATAGGATCTGACATGAGTTGGTTGTTGAGATAAAAAATTATTAAACGAGTCTACAAAAATGTTATTAAGCGAGCCTTTGGCCAGCTTAATAACATTTTTTTGTGGACGAGTTTAATAAATTTTTACCTAAAAAATCAACGACTGTCAGATTCTTTTTATCACATTACTGTACAACAAGAATTATAGTCAAAATGTGTTATCTCACACGTGTGTGAGACAAGAAAATTCGTAATGGCTGTATTACACTGAAAACAAGGAGGGTTATGTGATTTTTTTAAACGAGTCGCTGGCGAACTTATATTTATTTTTTTCTTGACCAGTTTAACAAGAAATTGTCTCAAACGCCAGCGAGTGTAAGATTCTTTTTTATAACATAACGATATTTCACAAACAATAGATCAGAAAATTCAAAACTATCTATAGATGCACCCGCGTTAAGGCAGTGGACACATAATAGAAAAAAGCTTTTTCAGCTATGCTATAGTTAAAAATGAGTATTATTGAACTACTTTTACCCGGCCACTCTTTCCTTTTTGTCCTTCTTATAATTATCTTTTATGAATCTAAAACCACTATATTCTCATTACAAAGGTAGATAATAATTGCCTTCCTTTTCCAGAAACTAACAAAAGTATAAACAAATAATTTCAAGATGGACACCAAAGGAATTTCTGGTCGGTTAAAAATGTGCAAAAGTTTGATATATGTCTAAATTTGTATTTATCAACTATCAAGAAATTTTATGCCATGCTGCACTAGAAGTATTGCAGGACTACTACTTTAATATCCATAAAACCCCAAAACTTCTATGAAATACTTACAAAATGGCGTCAAAAATAATGTAACACAATTGTGATATCACACGTGTATAAACCATGATATATTCTCTTCTTGAGAAATGTAACTTTTAATTATAAAATATACACAAGCTTTCGGCGGTACAACCGCCTTCTTCAAGTGTGATCCTGTGATTCTATCACAGGATCACACTTGAAGAAGGCGGTTGTACCGCCGAAAGCTTGTGTACATTTTATAACACGTGTATAAGATAAGAAAGTTCGTAATGGGTATATTACACTGAAACCAAAAGAAGTTATGCTATAGATATAGGATCTGAACTAAGGTGGTGTTTCTATTAATCCAGTCCAGGGGATATGTTATTCAGCGAGCTTTTGGCCGTCCTGGAAACCGAAGTTTGAAGCATTACGTAACTCTCCATGCATCACCTCTAGGAAAATTGACTAGCAAATCTTCGTTCCTTATGAATATTCATATGGTTGGGTAGTACCCAAATAGCCAATCGAAATATCGATAGGGTAGGGCGTATTCCATTCGCTGTTCCAAACACTCGGACCATGTTCTAGATGAGGGAATATTTCAGAACACTGTGCTATGATCTTTACGTAGTAATTCAATCGAGGTGCAGCACACCTGCTGAAGAGTTGCTAGGTGATGCAAGATGGCTGAAAGACAGTCAATTCTTCATGGAGAAACTTGCGATTGTCTTTTTTTAAACGTTTTTTTTTTTTTTTTAAAGACAACAGAAAAGAAGTTGTCAGGAAGTGGCCAATAGTATAATGTGTACCATGCTTTTCAGTCTCTTTATATTGTAAAAATGAACAACAACCGCAACAGGAAAAAAAAAAAGAAAATAACGATTATCGCCTCATTTCTTTACAACTTCTCTATGCATCTTTGGAAGTGGTCAACCAATAATTTCTGTGTCACAGTAACGGCTAGGAAAAAGAAAAGAAAACTGATTTTGTCAAAAAATTTGGGTCAGTGATTTCATGCAATCACCATCAATGATTGCAAAAGTCCCTTCCTTGACATGGGTTAGTCGTATTGCAGCCATTTTTCAGAACTATGGACTCAAATAAAGCGTTCCTCGAACGGGATTGCAATAAGTTTTGATAGTCAAAGCGTTGAAAACACTGGTGTGACGGAAGTTTGTTAAGGAACCCATTATGTTCAATTGATGATTTGGAGAAAAAAGAGGGAGAGAAAAATATCTCTATTCAAATATTGGTTTGAAAGAAAAGCTGCTAAGCAAATGGATAGTTTTTCTATGTATAAGGGATTGAGCTCATGCTAAAGTTTGGAATATTTGTGTATAGGATTGGTGGTCTTTGATTATTCAAGAGTAATATCCCTTGACGGTAGGTTGCATGATTGGTAGAGAGAAAAACCATGTAAATGTATAGAATAGGATAAAGTTTGTTCCTCTGAGATATCTTTAACCGTCAAGATCTAATTCCGAATATTATAATCAATTATTTCGTCATGCACGGTAAATACTCATACACAGTCAAAGAGAATAGCGTGCAATCATAGGACGAACAAGACCAGAGACGAACAGGTTTTTAAACAAAGTCAAGAACCAAGCGGTCAACAGGCAAATTTTTATTTATATCGTTCTCCCAATAGAAGGCATTTGGAATGTGAAACTATTTTCAATCAAATAGAAGTATTTTCACGACAGATGGCCTGATCCATTTTATTTCAATTGCTGAGAGAATATGAGTATGTAACAGAATATGTCAACTAAAGGTGACGAAAAATGGCGGATTTAGGCGTTGTAATTTTATGTCAAACACCTTTTCGGTGCAGCAGATATTTAAGATTAACCCTTATCCTAGCAATGAATCTTTCAATCCTATAGGAAAAAAACCAAAATTTTGTTATTTCAAATGTACTCTTTGGGATAATGACATGTCCTGTTCAGACATGTGGTCTGATCTTGATCTACACTGTCTTCAAAAGATCTGTGAGTCGCACTTAGCAGCATTGGGGTTAAAACATTCACGAACCTGCGTTCACGTATAGCATATCGCTTCCCAGTACAATTATGGTCGTTCCACTGAAAGTCGAAGTTGGGTAAGAAATCGGCACAGTCCTCGTGTAGATTATCGTCTGGCTGTCCAAGAAACCAATCTGAGTTCAGGAAAATAATAAACAGAACTTCAGTATGCGAACAAAATGCTATCGCGACGTTCAACATGCAAAAAATACTACTCACAAAGAGACATAAGTTTTCCTACACCGTCCATTGTGGCATCAGCAGACCCAGCAAGAATTTTCACCCCTATGTCGACAGCAAAATCGAATTCGTATCAAACTTTTATCCAAATATCGCTGACCCTTTTCTGGCATCGGCAGTACGCAAACTATTAAACCATATCGTTCTCAGGGCAGCGTTATTTCCCCGTCTTCAACTTTGAACTGATAACAGCAATTCGAAGGATAGTTTATGTTTTCTATTTTCGGTCAGGTTTGGAAAATACTCTGTGTATTATGCATTTGTTATAATGAATTTTTAGAACTACAATGAAACGAACTTCTAAACGGCCACTTTTGTTTCTCTTATAAATTGGAACAAGTAAAAAGAAATGTTAATCAAAGCAAATTGTGACATATATATGGACGTTAATCATGGTGTTGCGATGAAAAGATTCTCGATTTTGCCACTATAAAGACTCTCTTTTTCAAAAAAAAAAAAAAAAAATGAAAACCAGTTGTTTGCGCATGCCTGGTATCTACCAGTCTAAACAATTTAGGAAAAAGAGTAAAAATACTGAACGTTTTTAAGCAATAAGAAAAACATGAAAATTATATTTTGTGAAAGAATGTCATCCGAAAAATCTAACATGAAGTTTTCAAAAACTTGATATTTCAATTTACAATGCTGAGTGAATGAACGACGAATAAGTTCCTTCTGCGATAGGAATTGAATGAATTCATCTCAGAATTTGGCTAAGGTATGTTTTCAGACCGGTCAATTTTTCTGCAGAAAAATGAAACCAAAAAAGCTGTCCCTTTTATAGGCAGCGAACAAGAGAAAAGGTCTACTGGAAAGTACATCTTACAACTATCCGTTTCGAAGTCCGTTTTCAGTGTACATAGTACTGTCGTCTACGGCATTGCAACTTGCAAGTATGTCGATCAGTACATTTCATATTTGTATTGCAAAAGCAGAATTCATGGGAAATAAAATCACAATAAGGAATTATGCCCTATCTCTGGCGAAACAGGTTCAAATCGTTTTTTTCACAACGTTGAAACACACTCTGCCTTTATCTGACAGATCCATGACCTAATTTTTACAGCTTGTCCAAATAAGTAGTCAGTGTAGTTATAATGGGAGGAATGTTTCATTTCTGGATAGTTTTAGGTAGACATCCCGTGCTCTAAATTGTGTATCGTGAAATTATTGAAAGAAAATATGATGGATTCATGATAGTTACCGGACTATGAAATAGAGTTTATTTCAGCTTGTGGTTAATATGGGGAAATATTTGCCGAAAAAGGGAAAGGTATGCGAAAATAACGAGTGCCGTAAGGCATGAGTCATTTTCGCAGACATTTCCCTTTTGAGGCAAATATTTCCCCATATTAACCATAAGCTGATGAAATAAATTCTATATTGTGTTTCCCCTAATTATTTTGTCAACGAATGGCACGATATATGATTGGTAGGAAGAGAAATATGTAAATAAACTGACACTATACATGGATCTCTATTCTTTAACCAATCATAACTGCATTGCTCGTGATATTCTCACAATGTCTGAGTAACACACTTTCTGATGTGTTACAGTGGACGATGAAGCTACTCAGAAATTGTGTTACTTTTTAAAATTTCAATCAGTCTAATAATGCTATTTAGAACGGTAGGTGAATACCGGTTTAATGCAGAGAAATGACCCTCCCCGACAAAATGACCAGTGTCATTATTCTACGTAGAGAAATGACCCCAAAAGTCATTTCACTACGTAGATGAATGACATGGGTCATGCCTCTACGTAGAGAAACGACCCATGGGTCATTTTGTAGGGGAGGGTCATTTCTCTGCATTACACCGGCCCTTGTTTATTGGTAGGTGTAGTGGTATTGTCAGATGCACGATGCCCAAACGGATGGATGCGGTATGAGAACTCCTGTTACTTGTTTGGAAATGATTTGGAGGAGTTTACAACGGCAGAGGTATGAGCAAGATCATTGTCACCTCCATTGGGGATATAGAGGATATTTGTTTTTTCGGTGAAAGATCGAAATTTATTTCATCGAGTGAACACCATCGGTTTTCACGAGTGGCACAAAAATGCGCCACGAGTAAAAAGATTTCCGATGGTGTTCACTCGATGAAATAAATTTCGATCTTTCACCGTAAAAAAAAAAACAAAAAAAAAAACAATTATTCTATTTATTTCATGCTTTTAACCCTTTCTGAGAGGAGCTTTGTCAACATCTAGTACAGTTCTTTCACATTATTCCCCGTACCCCTCCCGCATAGCAACGCATTACAATATTACGTCAAGCACGATAAATGTAAGGTAAATGACGTCATGTTTCCATCTAATTGTGAGGCACGCGTAATTTACCTAGGCAACAAGAACATGAAAATCGGTATTTTCACTGGTCGCACCCGTGTAATATCGAAAAATGTTTTCATTGCTATTTCTCGACATCCTACCGGAAAGCATGAAATAAAAGGTAGTGAGTCACTTTGAAATCACATTAATTCACATATTGGAATATAATAAAAGATAAATATGGGGACCTGACACAAGTACCTGTTTTGATAAAATAAATTCAAGATGTAGATTATCGTCTATAGGAAAATGAATTTTCATAAACTAGCAGGATTTAAGTTTGATACTTGCGTAAAACACATTTTGCAAGTTAAGAGCACCCTTAGCCAAATGGATAAACCTATCCGAAATTGTCTTGCGTTCTATATTTAAGATTAGAAATAAAAATGAACTTAAGAACAACAGATGAATGGGCCTGTGAAGTTGGCTCAACGCTCAGTAATCGAAATTCAACTCAATACCAGCCTTGTTGAGCCAGCTCAACATTCCAGCTCAACGGCCAGCTTCTCAGCAAAAATACATATATATATCAAAATCAAAGTCCGTCGAGCCAACTCGACATTCCAGCTCAACCGCCAGCTCAACAGCACAAATACTTATACATATGTTTCGATCAAAGTCCGTTTAGCCAGCTCGACATTCCAGCTCAACAGCAAAAATACATATATATGTCAAAATAAAAGTCCGTTGAGCCAGATCGACATTCCACCTCAACGGTCAGGTCAACAGTAAAAATACTTATACATATGTTTCGATCAATATCCGTTGAGCCAGCTCGACATTCAAGCTCAACCGCCAGCTCAACAGCAAAAATACATAATATATGTCAAAATCAAAGTCCGTTGAGCCAACTCGACATTGCAGCTCAACCGCCAGCTCAACAGTACAAATACTTATAGTTATGTTTCGATCAATGTCCGTTGAGCCAACTCGACATTCCAGATCAACGGCCAGCTCAACAGTAAAAATTCTTATACATATGTTTCGATCAATGTCCGTTGAGCCAGGTCGACATTCTAGCTCAACGGCCAGCTGAACAGCAAAAATACATATAAATGTCAAAACCAAAGTCCATTGAGCCAGCTCGACATTCCAGCTCGACCACCAGCTCAACAGCAAAAATACATATATATATGATATGATTATATCGAAATCAAAGTCCGTTTAGCCAGCTCGACATTCCAGCTCAATGACCAGCTCAATAGCAAAAATACTAGATTCATTTCCGTTGGTCCAGCTCGACATCCCAGCTCAACCGCTAGCTCAACAGTAAAAATAAATATATATGTCAAATTCAAATTCTGTCGACATTCCAGCTCAACCACCAGCTCAACAGCAAAAATATATAAACATATCAAAATCAAAGTCCGTTTAGCCAGCTCCACATTCCAGCTCAATAGCAAAAATAGTAGATTCATTTCCATTGAGCCAGCTCGACATTTCAGCTCAACCACCAGCACAACAGCAAAGATACATATATATATAATACAATTATGTCAAAATCAAAGTCCATTTAGCCAGCTCGACATTCCAGCTCAATGACCAGCTCAGTGGCAAAAGTATACTAGATTCATTTCCGTACAGCCAGCTCGACATTCCAGTTCAACCGCCAGCTCAACATTTATATGTATCTTTTTTTTCTATTTTTGTATTACTATGGACTAATTTTTAATCGACAAAGATCGTGACACATAAAGCATCGGTTTAATGAAGCTGTTGGCTCAACAGACTTTGATTTTGACATATATATGTATTTTTGCTGTTGAGCTGGCCGTTGAGCTGGAAAGTCGCGCTGGTTCAACGGACTTTGATTTTGACATATATATGACTGTGTTTTTGCTGTTGAGCTGGCCGTTGAGCAAGAATGGCGAGCTGGCTCAACGGACTTTGATTTTGACATATATATGTATTTTTTTCCTGTTGAGCTGGTCGTTGAGCTGGAATGTCGAGTTGACTCAACGGACTTTGATCGAAACATATATACGTATTTTTGCTGTTGAGCTGGCGGTTGAGCTGGAATGTTGAGCTGGCTCAACGGACAATGATCGAAACATATGTATAAGTATTTGTTTTGTTGAGCTGGAATGTCGAGCTGGCTCAACAGACTTTGATTTTGACATATATATGTATTTCACTTTGATCGATTACATATATGTATTTTTGCTGTTGAGCTGGTCGTTGAGCTGAAATATTGAGCTGGCTCAACGGAAATTGATCGAAACATATGTATAAGTATTTGTACTGTTGAGCTGGTGATTGAGCTGGAATGTCGAGCTGGCTCAACAGACTTTGATTTTGACATATGTATGTATTTCTACTGTAGAGCTGACCGTTGAGCTCGAATGTCGAGCTGGCTAAACTGACTTTGATTTTGATATATATATGTATTTTTTGCTGTTGAGCTGGCGGTTGAGCTGGAATGTCGAGCTGGCTCAACGGACTTTGATTTTTACATACATATTTATTTTTGCTGTTGAGCTGGCGGTTGAGAGCTTGAATGGCGAGCTGGCTCAACGGACATTGATCGAAACATATATATAAGTGGTTTTACTGCTAAGCTGGTGGTTGAGCTGGAATGTCGAGCTGGCTCAACAAGGCTGGTGTTGAGCTGAATGTCGATTACTGAGCGTTGAGCCAACTTCACGGACCCTAGATAGATACGACCCCTGTTATATTTGTCCCGTTATGTATTTAGACGTTAGAATTAGACACTTACGATAAGAATGACAATTACAATTATTTACAGCAATTTTGTCGACAACACAACGGACATCTTGTTCACATCGAAACTGCGCAGGAAAACTACTTTCTGAGGGACTGGCTGAAACGATTCAAACGTAAGCAAAGTATCAGTTATTATTCTGTTTATAAAGAGTTACCTATCTGCAGTCTTCTCTCTCTCTCTCTCTCCAAACACATGGCTTGCAAAGGAGATATTATTCAGTTTTAGTTTCATTTCAGTGACCATTTTCAATTTTCAAACCACATATCTAAGCAGGACAAACTATAAAATAAACTCAGGGGTCTTTTTGGTCTGGAGTTTTTCGTTCACGGTTTTACAGATTTTAATTTTGTCTGGTAAGTCTTGTTTACCTGTCAGACGGACTGTCCGGTATTTTTTTCTCTCTAGCCATTGGTCAAGTCTGAAAAATGTTTTGCAGCAAAATAATCTTACACTTTGGCCCCTTGAAAACGGATAAGTCTAAGAGTTTGTACATAAAATAAAGGGTTTAAGATTAACTTGTAGATAATTATATTTGAAATGCTCCATCGAGACTCTTTACATTTTTAGCCATAGCCAGTGGATATATAGATCTGTTAAAAAGTATCGACTCATGTCAACCTTTGCAGTTCGCTTGTAGTATTTTTTTCTTTGCCCTTCGAGACCCCATTCTTTGCGGTTTTGAAACATGGAACTGTTTCGTTGAATGCAATCTAATGGTAAAGAAACAAAAACGATAACTCAAATTGCATTGTGAGTTAACCCATTACCATACAATCCCTACTTTTGACGCCCCTGAGAAAGAAGCCTTTTGAAAACCCTGTAGGAAAAGGAGAAAATGCTGGTAACCAGCATTTTCTCCTTTTCCCACAGTGTTTTCTACCCTTCCGTGAACAAATTTCGATTTTTCAGTCACCTTTATTTTGTCGTCTGCAAGTGCTTTCAATTTGAACCAGTCTAAAATTTTGTCGTGTGGTAAAGAGTTAACAGTAACTCTTGTTTTCTTACCAGCTGCCACCTGGTGGATTGGACTGTCAGACAGTGTCATAGAGCATATATGGCTGTGGTCAGGTACTAACGTTGTGGCTAACTTTACTGGTCAGTATACCATTGTCAAAACAAACACTGTTACGCTCTCATAGTTTTCTTCAAGTCCTGCTAAGGTTGAGTTTTGAACATCTTTAACGATAATGGAATCTTATTACCTTTTTCAAATCAACTGTATTAAATGAGAAGGCATAATCCTACAGTACTGTATCCATTGTTCTCTAATATTGATGACTTTTTAATCACAGAAGATACTCCTATTAAGTCCTACAAATGTTACATCTTAAATTCCAAATTCTGATGAATAATCACTCGATACTGTAGAACTTCATACGGTAACTCTGGGTAGATACGCAAGCTACAAAACCAATAGTTATTTAAAATAACGACAAAAACCCAATCTGGATATTGTAAGAACGATTTGTAGTATTCGGATTATTTTATTATTTCCCTTTAAAATAATGGTGAATTGACATAACTTCATTTGCTCTAGAGGTAGGGTTGGAGACATGAAACATAAATTGAAATGCGATTTGCTAATCAGTCTTGTGGTATTTGTGGAATATAACTACTTAGTTCTGATGGTTTGTTTTGATGTTTCAGAGGCTCAGTTTGTTTATACCGAAAGAGGTGTTCCGCCGTATTTGACCTTTGGTGCGAAATGCTCGTCGTGAATTTGGGGTTCTTCAGGAATAGACTAACATGTACATGTCTATGTAGTAACTAGTTTGTTGATATTTAATGCCAAAATGGCCTATGTGATCAAGAAAATTACTTCTGAAATCATTAACGTGGCCATAGACTTATGATTGTTTTCTTCTTATATAGTTAAGTTCATACATAACTTGCTAAAAGATACCCGACATATAGCTTGGCCTTCCTGAGATTGAATTAATTTTGGTAAACCAATATATGAAAATAGTGCTAACGTTATTGTTTAACTGTCTGTCGGGCTTCACCGTTGCCCTACGATCACGCTTTACTGTAGCTCCTTTGGTATTTATGTAAAAAATAATGGTTTATGTAAGAGTAACATTCTTCATGGCGTGTTATCGCTTCAAAAACCTTTGCTCGGCTTCAAGTTCCTTTTTGTTGCATGAAACACCCTGAAAGTGTGTTGTGCGGCGACAGTTACAAAGTAACCATCTATATGCTACACAGCTCTGGAGGTAGATCTATAGCCATTGGCTGCAGATATACATGCTGCCGGACGCTTGCTTCACTTGATCTCAGGCAATAGCCGTCAAAGTCTTTAACCCTTTCCCAAACGGCAAATTTTGGACCACACCAAACTGAAAGCATTCTGCAGATGACAACTTTTCAGTTACTAAAAAGATGTTTTTTTCTATATGATAGGGTAGAAAACATTGTGGGAAAAGGAGAAAATGCTGGTTACCAGCATTTTCTCCTTTTCCCACAATGTTTTCAAAAGGCTTCTATTTCTGACCCGCAAAAACAAGGAATTTTTAGGGAAAGGGTTAACCCATTACCACACAATCCCTACTTTTGACCCCCCTGAGAAAGACGCCTTTTGAAAACACTGTGGGAAAAGGAGAAAATGCTGGTAACCAGCATTTTCTCCTTTTCCCACAGTGTTTTCTACCCTTCCCAGAACAAATTTCTATTTTTGAGTCGCCTTTATTTTGTCGTCTGCAAATGCTTTCAATTTGGACCAGTCTAAAATTTTCTTGTGTGGTAAAGAGTTAAGAAAAATGAATAAATGGTAGGGAAAATGGTATTTCAATCTTGCTTTCACCATAACATGTAACAATGTAACAAAAAGCGGACAGTGTAGATCCAAGACCGGACTGCACGTTCTGTGCTGTCTGATCTTCATCAATATTGACGACAAATATATCTTCAGTCTATTCCTGCACTGTAGTAATTAATATGTCAGCGCGACTTTTTCTCTTACATCTAGATTGGCTCCCGGGTCAGCCTGATGACTTTCAGAATGCCGAGGACTGCGCGGTATTTAACGACCCAGAACTTCATTGGAACGACATTCCCTGTAATGATAAACAGCTAGCTATATGTGAGAAAAAGTAAGGATGCATGGCAATTTTTTTAGTTTATCGTGTTATCTCCAGAAGCAGTCGGTCGTTCGGAACAAGCAAACAAGAAAACATGCGCGGATCCAGATATCTTTCTAACGGGTGGGGGGGGGGGGGGTCCCCACCGAAAACGCACTCGTCTTATATGGTACTTTGGTTTCCGTATTTCAATAGATGTGAGCCGTTTACAAGCAAAGTTTCCAGTTCTAACCTTGAGGAGGTCTCCACATTTAGAACCTTTTTTTTTTAAATTTATGACTGTATTCTACATAAATGCTGTGCAATATCAAACCAGTACCATTTCACGAATCCGACAACCAAATTTTTGCCAAAATTCCAGGGGGGGGGGGGGGGGGAGGGGGGTCCGGACCCCCCCCCCCCCCCCCCCCCCCCCCCCCCCCCCCCCGCATCCGCCCATGGAAAATGTCGTTTCGGATTAACCTACGTGGACTGCGCAGGCTGATCCCGGAGAACACTATGCAAACGTCTGAATGTTGCTTTTTGTGTATTTCAGAACAATGGATTTTGTACATGTGAACCCGAAGCCGCTAGACAGTTGAAACGAAAATTTCGACTGAACAGTACTAAACCAAATATTTCCATTTCGAAGTTGATTTTACCAGAACAAAAAAATGCCTAATCGGAAAGTGCAGATTCAAGATCAGACTGCACAAAACATGCAGTGTGATCTTGATCTATGCTATCCGCAAATGTGCCCCTAGTCGCGCTTAGGAGGGTAAGGCTTAACAGGTTTCTTCTATTTCAATTTCAGGGACACCGATGATGAACTGATTGTGGGAAGGGACATAACTCTGTAATAAAGTTACAGAATATAACGAAGAACCATGAATAAAGTCTGCTTTTAGCGAATGTAAAGAAAACCTTGGTGTTGCTGTGTAAATAAAAAGTTGGGTATAGAGTTTTTTATCATCATTATTATCATTACCATAAAAAGTTGCAACTGTGGTTGCCCAGTACGGATGAGCTACGGTCGTAGTGCTTTCGAATTCGACTGGTTAAAATTGCTGATCGCTTATACTACCACGCTGCCAAGAAAGAAACGAGGTTTTTCCTTAACTACGGTAACTACAGGATATACAACGGTAAAGTCCGGGGTCAATTACAGTTACCTAAGGTCAACTACCTTCAAACTACATGTACGGTCATACTATGGTTTCAAAATTAATACTTTGAAAAGTTATGTATCTACGGGAAAATAATAATTTCAAACAATGCTCATTACTACGATTATCTTACGTTCAACAACGTTCAAGTATGTCGAAATACGTTCAATTACGGTGGACTATTGCCATTCCCCACTAAGACTACATAAAATGTGACAACAGTTTTAGATCATACCACAGGGGCCAGTGCACTTTCGCATATTTTCTCTGTTCTTTCGCACCAGTACTCATACAACTCTATGTTCAAGTTGTTGGCTACTGTCACGCACGCACCAAAGGTGAGGAGCGAAAGATTTCCGGGAAGAAAGTTTGCCCAACCCGTGTATAGAACCCGCAACCACGAGGCCACGAGTCAGATACGCTGAGCTGCGCCGAAATAATTTAGTAATAAAGGGAAGAAACAGAATGGCAAAACGTATTGTTTACATTTTTCTACGGTTTAAGTCATTTCAAAAAGTATTCATTGCGATAGATTTATTAGACTTTAACGTCAAGTAAAACGTTACTCTGTTCTTTTTTGTTACTATATATTCGACGGTAAAAATGTAGCAGCCACGCTGATTGCTCCTTTGAGATAACAACGATGTGTTGAAGCATGGTTTGAACTTGCATTGTCTGATTTTATCATTGTCATTATCAATTAACCCATTACCACACAATCCTTAGTTTTGACGACCCTGGGAAAGGAGCATTTAGAAAACATTGTGGAAAAAGGAGAAAATGCTGGTAAACCAGCATTTTCTCCATTTCCCACAATGTTTTCTACCCTTCACAAAACAAATTTTAAATTTTCAGTCACTTTAATTTTGACGTCTGCAAATGCTTTCAATTTGGACAAGCCTAAAATTTTGTCGTTTGGTAATGGGTCAAAGTTACGAAATAAAAGTCGAAATCGCAGATCCCTGATGGTGTAATAGTATTTCGTTAACGTCAATAAAAGCCGCAAGCGTTTATTTCTTGTTTATTGATCTGGGAAGGGTAAAGATGCGTAATAAAAAAATGCAAGTACGTAATAGAAAAGAGGTGCGTAAAATGAAACCCCAATTGCGAACAAAATGACAATGCAGGGTGTTAAAATGTATTTTAGATTTAAATCATACAATTGAAAAGTTAGCTGATGGAAAAAATAAAAAAATGAAAAGAAAAGACATTTAAAATGAAGCAAAAAGTAAACAAAAGAAAAAACATTGTACTGTTTTTGTGTACTAATGATATATAGCTTCCCTACATATTCATCGTTGAAAAAAAAAAATGATTAGCGGTGAGAGAGGAATGAATTCTGTTGCATTGACTATCATCAGTCCTTGAAAAGAAGTTGGCCGAGCCGGGGATTGAACCAGTGACCCTCCCCCCCCCCCTCGTCCTTGGTTGCTGTACGCAGCCCCCTGCCCCACTGGGTTTCGATGTTAACCGTTAAAGTGCTGAATTAACACAAGAGACACTTTTAAATAGGAAAAAACATCTGGGCCCGTATTCACAAACCATTCTTAAGAACGTTCTTTGTCTTGTTCTTCAGAATTTTCAACATTTGTAAGTAAAACAACTTCTGATTGGCTAAACCATTCGGTTTTGCCAATAAGAAGTTGTGTTACTTACTAATTTAGAAAACCTTGGAAAATAAGAATATTCCTAGGAATGATAGGTGAATACGGGCCCAGAAATACTGCTGTACCAAGGTATTTTGGCCAGAATGTGTTACAAAGTAGTGGACAGTGTGGATCTAAGATCAGACTGCATGTTCTGTTCAGTCTGATCGTGATCTACACTGTCAACAAAAACAATTTAATTCGCTTCCAGCGCTTCAGGGATTAAACAAAGTAAAAGAAAAGCCAGAACCGGGGCGGGGTTATATGTAGTTTAAGTAAAGCACGGGACATGTGTTCGAGACCCCGAGGCGTTGTAGATAAACACAGATCGCTATCTTAGAGTTTACAACAATGGCTTGCCGAGAGGGAAAATACCTAACTTCTCGCCTTAACTCATTACCAAACGACAATTTTTAGGCTCTTCTGAATCGAAAGCATTTGCAGACGATAAAATAAAAGTGACTGAAAATTTGAAATTTGTTTTGTGAAGGGTAGAAAACATTGTGGGAAAAGGGGAAAATGCTGGTTACCAGCATTTTCCCCTTTTTCCACTATGTTTTCTAAAGGCTTCTTTCTCAGGGGCGTCAAAAGCAGGGATTGTTTGGTAAGGGGTTAACCCTCAACCAAAAAATCACGCGAAGAAGAAGTTTTTTTTTTTTCACACTGGAAAAAAAGGAGTGAGATACTTGTTACTAGCTTTACCTCAGTTTCTCTCCGTTCAATGCTTTATTTATCATTTAAAGACAGGTCCGGAATCACTCTACCCTTTTCCTGTTATGTAAAAGAAATAAAACTTTTAAGCCGATTGTACAACCCCAAATATTTGCTTTTTGAAAAGTAGTTTTGAATGAAAGATACCTCCATATTGGACAGTGTAGGGCCAAGATCAAACTGCAAGTTCTTTGAAATCTGATCTTCTATACTGCGGGCAAAATGTCAGAGAGTCACCCTTAGGAGCCTAAGGATTAAACTACTTTTCTTATGTCTGCAAATACTTTAAACTAGACTTGTACGGATCTAAAATTGTCTTCAGGTTACCTCATTCCGTATTTATGACGACTTTAATAGCGTCTGCGGATCGCGTAGATCAAAATCACACTGAACAGAACATGCACAGAACGTGTAGTCTGATCTTGATTTACATTATCCGCAACCTAGTGCAACACTTTGACTCGGGTCTCCTTTACCAGCAACGGTGACTTCTTCTTGCCGACTTCAAAAAAACAAGTTTAATTTCTTGAGCTGGAAGGGAAAGAGTCTAGAGTTTAACTCTTTACCAAACTACAAAATTTAAGACTGGTCTAAATTGAAAGCATTTGCAGACAACAAAATTAACGTGTCTCAAAATTTGAAATTTGTTTCTGGCAGGGTAGAAAACATTGTGGGAAAAGGAGAAAATGCTGGTTACCAGCATTTTCTCCTTTTCCCACAATGTTTTCTAAAGGATTCTTTCTCAGGGTCGTCAAAAGTAGTGATTGTGTGGTAATGGATTAATGCCGTTTTAACATCTAAGGTCATATCAAGGGTGCCTGTCCAGTACACCTATCCATGTGTTTCCTGGCTTACTTACACTGACACTGACAAAACTGTCTTTCCAATTCACTGATTACCTTCTCACATGCACCAGAGGTGAGAGACCGAACGTTGCCGCTAAGAAAGAATGCTGGAACCATAAAAACATAAACATTACATCTCTTTATTGCACCCATGACTATATTGTTATACAACAGAAGTAATTCTAATACTATTGTGAAATAAAACTAACGGAGTTCCAGCGATAAAAACCCAGAGATAGGGAGCACGACAAAGAAAATAAGAGGTAAAGATTCGTTTCAGGTATCAGGTATCAAACACGCAACCACTAGCTCACGAGTCAGATCTATATGTTAACTACTGAGCTACCCGGCAGGGCCCAATCACGAGTCAGATCTATATGTTAACTACTGAGCTACCCGGCAGGGCCCAATCACGAGTCAAGTTTATATGTTAACCACTGAGCTAACCGGCAGGGCCCAATCACGAATCGGATCTATATGTTAACTACTGAGCTACCCGGCAGGGCCCAATCACGAGTCAGATCTATAATTATGTTAACTACTGAGCTACCCTGCCGCCCAATCACGAATCAGATCTATATGTTAACTACTGAGCTACCCGGCAGGGCCCAATCACGAGTCAGATCTATATGTTAACTACTGAGCTACCCGGCCGGGCCCAGTCACGAGTCAGATATATAGGTAACTACTGAGCTACCCGGCAGGGCCCAATCACGAGTCAGATCTATATGTTAACTACTGAGCTACCCGGTCGGGCCCAATCAAATTTATATGTAAACTACTGAGCTACCCGGTCGGGCCTAATCACGAGTCAAATCTATATGTTAACTACTGAGCTACCCGGCCGGGCCCAGTCACGAGTCAGATATATAGGTAACTACTGAGCTACCCTGCAGGGCCCAATCGCGAGTCAGATCTATATGTTAACTACTGACCTACCCGGCAGGGCATAATCACGAGTCAAATCTATATGTTAACTACTACTGAGCTACCCTGCAGGGCCCAATCGCGAGTCAGATCTATATGTTAACTACTGACCTACCCGGCAGGGCATAATCACGAGTCAAATCTATATGTTAACTACTACTGAGCTACCCTGCCGCCCAATCACGTGTCAAATCTATATGTTAACTACTGAGCTACCCTGCCTCCCAATCACGAGTCAGATCTATATATTAACTACAAAGCTACCCGGCAGGGCCCAATCACGAGTCAAATCTATATGTTAACTACTGAGTTACCTTGTCGCCTAATCACAAGTCAAATATATATTTTAACTACTGAGCTACCCGGCAGGGCCCAATCACGAGTCAAATCTATATGTAACTATTGAGCTACCCGGCAGGGCTCAATCACGAGTTAAATCTATATGTAACTACTGAGCTACCCGGCAGGACCCAATCACGGGTCAAATCTATATGTTAACTACTGAGCTACCCGGCAGGGCCCAATCACGAGTCAGATCTATATGTTAACTACTGCGTTACCGGGCAGGGCCGCCCAATCACGAGTCAGATCTATATGTTAACTACTAAGCTACCCGGCAGGGCCCCCACACGAGTCAAATCTATATCTTAACTACTTAGCTACCCGGCAGGGCTCAATCACGAGTCAGATCTATATGTTAACTACTGCGTTACCGGGCAGGGCCCAAATCTATATGTTTACTACTGAGCTACCCGGCAGGACCCAATCACGAGTCAAATCTATATGTTAACTACTGAACTACCCTGCCTCCCAATCACGAGTCAGATGTATATGTTAACTACTGAGATAACTACTGACCGGTGAACCTATCAATGCTTGGGTGTTGCTGGTTCGGTCCCTTTTTCGGCCAATTTCTTACCTAGGATTGATGATAGTCATTGCGACCGAATCCATTCCTCTCCCAGCACTGATGGTTGTATCGACTATAGTTATGTTGGATAGCAGCCAGTGACTTGGAAAGAATATTGTTCGAAGTGCTTGTAACTCAAACCCCAGGGAAGCATGGATAGATGCACTGGCCTCCTCGATATAACTGAAACAACATTGAAAACGGCTTTAAAGGTGGGTACTTAGAAATTTTACATCACACCAAATCAAAAAATATATATATCGCTGAAATTTATATGAAAAAAACAATAAAAATCATCAATAATTAAGAATCATAGAATTACCAAAAAAATTTTTTTGGATGGTATTCCCTTAAAAAGCTACGTAGCCTCTTAAGCTATTTTTAGATTTCGCGCCAAAAATTTAAAAAATGCATTGTGGGAATGTTAAGTGACTGGCACGTGACCAATGACGCTTAAATTCCATTACATAACAAACATGTAATTATTTTTCATAATATCTTCTTCGGACGCTATGTTTGAAGCTTCGTCTGTGTATTTCCAGTTTGTAAATGAGTAAGGTGTTCATGTAAAAATAGAACGTGTTTCCCGTCGATGCCAACCTTGGCCGTAGTAAATCTCTAATTTCTCGTGTTGTAGGATGGTTTTCGACTACTGGGGTTTTATGAATGACGATTATAAGGCTTTGGGAGTACAAAGATGATACTTTTGTATTTTTGTAAAATTTTCGTCCAAAATTCTGAAGGGCCACCTTTAAAGTCTACACAATCCATACAATCAGTTATAGATGCAAGATCAGCCGGCACATCCGCGATACGTCCGAAATGTCGTTTTATACGGTCAATCTCTTTTAGTGACCGCTGGTCGTTCGGTAAAGGGTTAAGGCATTGGCCTGCAACACGCGAAAAGGGTCATTCGGACATTTGCGTAAAGTGTCGTCTCGGATCAGCCTGCGCAGTCCGCACAGGCCAATCCGAAACGACACTTTCCGATTTTATGTGATTTTCTGTTTTACGCAGGTCTACTGTAGCACAAAATCTAATGTAGTCGTAAAGTGCCGTCTCGGATTAGCCTGCGCGGACCGCGCAGGCTAATCCGAGAGGACACTTTACGCAAATGGCCGAATGCACCTTTTCGCGTGTTGCACTCCATATGTGAATATGACTGTATTTACAATCCTCAAAACTACCACTGCCGTATTTAGGAGGAAATATTTATAAATTCATTTATTTGTCGGGGTTGCCGACTTTTCCTTTTCTTTATTTTAACCTTTATTGCCTGAAGTGAAATATTTTATCACTGAGACATAATGAAACATCTATAGGTTTGTTTTTAATCAAAGTGACATAGGTGTTTCTCTGTGACTGACAATATTAACTAGTGATTATTTATCATTTCATCTGATATTAACACTAATGATGCTAAATAAGTTAAATAACTATTTTTTCAAGCAGATAGTAAAAATCCAAGTATTTCTATTACAAAGTGTTTTTTTTTTATGTGAAAATAAAACCTTGTAAGACAGCGTAGATCCAAGATCAGACTGCACGTTCTGTGCAGTCTGATCTTGATATACACTGGCAACAATTCGTACTTGTCTCGCGCTTAGCAGCCCAAAGGTTAATTTAATGATATAGTTACTTTCATGCATAGTTTCGAATACAAACTGAAAAAGGAAAAAATACATAAATCCGCGTTCATTGGATAAGAAAATGTGAAAAAAAATCGCGACAAAAAAAAAGAAAGAGAAAACTTGCTCGCTGTTATCACTTTTTGTTTTTTCTATTTAACATATTATTTTCTATATGAAAATTAACAGGGATTACAGTTGGATTTTGAAGACATAATAATTTTGTTTTGTGCTGAACTAGAATTAGAATACAAATGAAAGTGAATGGAGAACAAATGAAAAATATCGCAGAAAAAGTCACCGATTGTAAGGACATAACATAGATGCGGATTCTAAAACTAGTAGTGATTTTTATCAGTATTATTCACTGGAATGTATTCGTGGGGGTCGGAACAAGAGCCGCACCCCTCGGGCACAGTTCATTTCAACCAAATAGTTTATTTCCTCAACAAAACTGGGTAAGTACCGTCTACGTTAGAGTTTGAATGTTTGTTCGTTTGTTTGTTTGATTGAATGTTTGATGGATTGTTTGATTGATTGATTGAGATTTTAACGCTGCTCAACCGCTTGTAAACGTCATAACACGGCGGTCAGTGTACTTAAGCATGTGCTTCCTGGCTTTCTCTCACCAGTACTGACACAACAGTCTTTCCAAGTCAGTGACTACTTTTCTCACATGCAACACAGGTTAGAGGCGAAAAAATCGCAGGAGACAAAAATTTGCCTAAACCGGGTATGGAACTCAAAATCACTAGGTCATAAGTTCGACTGGCTAACCCACACCGCGCTACCCGGCTGGGCCTCTACGGTACAGACTATTTGTTTGGTAAATTGTTATTAATTTATTAGATACTATTTTATCCCGTTACCAAACAAAACCTTTTTTAATGACCTAAAGGAATATATCTCGTGAAAATATTATGGGAAAAGGAATGCATGTTGAACAAAAGCACATCCTTCTTATTTTGGGCGAGTCTGAAAAATATTGTGTCCTAAACATTTAGACTACTGTAAATCTGATTTTATTTCTTACATTCCAAGTCTTGCTTTTTGATTGACTTAGAAATTATGTCCTAGCAAATCTGTTGTTAAAAATGCATTTAAATTTAATCAATTAGTACCCGTTTAAAAGTACAGATTTTATCGTGTAGAAAACAGTCTATTTTTGTATGGTCGATGCCAGCATTAGTCGGTTACAGAGGAATAATTTCAAAACTACGTTATAACACATCTTTTTTCCTCTTTACTTTTTTGCCTGATTTTAAATTCATTTTTCTGCCCTTGACTAACACTTTGACCGACCACACAGTAACAAATTATTTACTGTTTATTACAGAGCATAGTTCTTATACATTTGAAAATATTGTGACAAGGGAGGAATTACTAGTTACAAACAATATCTCCTTTTTTCCCAATGTTTTTCGAAAGTGATCAGCAGCAAGACGAATTTACGTCTACAAGAGTCACCATTTTGGTATGGCACTAGTATATTGGTTCTTTTACGGACGCCGTTATTATTAAATATTGATAAAATAAATACATGAAAACTGTTGTGACAAAAGAGGAAATAGCACGTTTCGAGCAGTCTTTTTTTTTTTCTCAGTGTTATAAAAAGTTGTACAGCGCAAGAAGAAAGGCTATCTACACAGAAATTACTTGTTCTCTTACAGACACCGCCAGAGAAGTTAAAAGATGGCCAGAGTATTATGGACAAAATCTTTGTTATGAAGATGATCAATTTTCTAGAATGGAACATTGTAAAAAAACGTGGAGTTTTTAGGGTACGTTGACTTACTGTTTATTGCTTCGAATGTAATCTTTAATGCCTTTCCCGAAACTTTCAGGTGATGACAATGCTCAAGTTTGTAATATAGTATCTTTTTGGCAAGTATTTCTATGAAATCAAATAGCTTTTGCCATTATAGGAAAAGTGATTTAACTTTTAAACTACTAAATAAATGACAAGATGACTTCCACCCTTTCAGTCTGGTTTTAGTCTGAACTGTTCGCAATTTTAAGTGCCCCGAGTCGCCCAGGTAGCCTTAGGGTAACATCCGTTCAGAAATGTTGTCAGGTCCTAGTCAACATATTTTAAAAATAACGTAGCTTGACGTACTTTAGCCTTGGTTACACACACGTTAGATAACATTTTTAAGCCGTGTTCACACACGCATAAAATACTGTTTGCGTGGCTTACTGAAGCAGTGGTCACACATACGTTGAATAACGTATAGCTTAACGTACTTAAGCTTTAGTCACACACATGTTGAATACGTATTCTAATATAAGCCTTGGTTACACATACATTAAATATTTAAGAAATAATCTTCTTCCTGTCGTGGTTTATCGTTCAATAAACCACAGTTGTGAGTTATGAGGTACAATAAATAATCCACGAGGGCGATAGCCCGAGCGGTTTATTTATTGCGCCTCATAACTCACAACGGGGTTTATTGAACGATAAACCACGATAGAATGAAGATTATTACGATTCTAACTTGGCCAATTCTTAATGAAAGGAAAACAAGTTCAAATTTGGAGTAAACATGCGGATGAAGATTATGTTCCATTGAATAACCCACTCATCAATTGACGTCACTCGATATAGAATGACGTCACTCCACATGGATTGTGGCAGATTTTACCACGCTTTCCTTGCTCTGTGTTTATAGAGCCGAATTCGCGTGTCATGTTAGAATGTAGCTTAACGCACCAAAGCCTCTCTCACATACAATCAGGTAGCTTAACATTCTAAGCCTTAGTCATACATACGTTAAAAAACGTAACGTAACGTACATAAGCATTAGTCACACACATTTAATTAAGTAGCTTAACGCACTGAAGCCTTGGTCACACATTCGTTAAACATTACAGTGCAGTATGCATGTTCATTAGAAAGAAAAGAAAACACATATACGTTGTTTTCAAGTACGTGAAAGACAGCTTTATATGGTTAAACTAGGGCAGTTATGAGCAGATTCGAAGCACGTTAAAAGAGTATATTATATTTCATGACTCTATTTTTAGAAATGTTATGGATAAAGAAATGACGTCATTTAAGCTGGGGGAGGATGGGGATTATTTCCCCGTCACAGTGAATATTTTCCTCCTGCCGAAAATCTGGAACAATTTTTTTTGTTGTACTTTGCTATAAATTGACTTAATCGGTTTATTGACTTGAGATCACTGGTTTTAAAAGTGGCATTCGTTGACAAATTAATAAGAAGAAATATAATATATGATTTATTTCATCAGCTTGTGGTTAATATGGGGAAATGTTTGCCTCAAAAAGGAAAGGTCCGCGAAAATAAATCGTGCCTTACGGCACTCGTTATCTTCGCATAGCTTTCCCTTTTCGGCAAATATTTTCCCATATTAACCATAAGCTGATCATGAAATAAACTCTATTTATTGCGCGTTAGACTTCGATCCATGTCGATAGTTGACGTCAGGAAGAACGTTGGATATCACTTAAAAGTAGGGACAACTGCACTTCAGTGAGTCAGATCTTGGATCTACTCTGTCTGATCAGGAGATAAGCTTGAAATAGCAACGTTCTGGTTTTTTTACGATCAATTTGAAAGTTTCAGTAAAGTTATCTAGAGGGTTAAGGGTTAAACTAAATTTAGAATCTAACTTTTTTTTGAACTTCGCTTCTCCCTCTACATTTCAGACTTACCCGTTTCTAAGACAATATATCTACGAGGGAGACATCATTTTAACAAAACAGCAAGCTCTGAGTTTCGCATACCCAGCCTCAAAATCCAATAGAAAGAGGCGAAAAAGGAAATTGGATGTCGAAGTTTTAGGGGACAGCCCCGTTAAAAAATGGGCTTTACCAATCCATTATCAGATTGACCAATCACATTGTGAGTATTTTTTTTTTATTTCGTACCTGTTATTGTTCACCAAATGAGCACGAATATAACTTTTTACGCACCGTACAACAGACATACAATAATATTTGTACTTGAAAATAATAGAAAAACCAGTGACAACGTCGCTAAAGGTTATAGACCAACCAGGGTCTGTATTTACCAACCATTCTCAAGACCATTCGTAGTCTCATTCTTCAAAATTTTGTCATTGTGAAAGTAACAGAACTTCTGATTGGCTAAACCAAATCAGAAGTTCTGTTACTTTCACAGTCAGGAAATCTTGAAGAATAAGACCAAGAGCGTTCTTAAAAATGGTTGGTGAATACGGGCCCAGATCTACCAAAACGATTCAGAATGGCTCCTAATATTTAAATACTTAAAGATATATCATATAAAATACATTGTAACTTATGCAACAAAGATCGTAATAAAAACTAAAGCTATTAACACACAAAAAGTATATCTTGTCATCAATATGCTTGAAGCAATTTCAGTCAAGATCAAAGATTTCCGATGAATTTGTTTTTTACAGTAAGCATAGATAATCAACATTCTTGGTCGCAAAAACTATGTCTTTCTCTAACTTTATTTTCACATTTTTCTTTTTTTCTTTTTCCTCCATCGTGAATTCGTTCGTCGTTCTACGGAACGTGTGCGTATGTTATCTAACGTTGTTAGATAGCTTAGTATAAAGTACCTAGCGATGTAGATCGATGGTCTGACTACAGTTTGATCTTGATTTACGTCATCCACATAAGCTACACAGACTAGAAATGACAATGAAAGGTATAGGAAATTGACATTTAGTCTGATCTTACAAAGTCATGCAGATATTTGGAAATGTTTTCTGTTAGACTTGATTGGGTTTCAAAATTTACAAAAGTTATGAGATACATGTTACAATAATAAGACAATTTTTTTTTATCCAAACTGATTCACTTCAATTTTAAAATACAAACTGTGCATAGCCAGTTATATTTGTATCGACGACCGCATTGATCACGTTTACAGATTCGTGTGGTTGATACAGGAAATCCCTGGTCACAGGTATTTCGGTAGCCATAAAAACTTTATATGTATGAATTGAAAACAAACTTGAAATGACCGATACATGTACAATTTGAAGTTACCAACAATAAGTAAAGGGATGTATACTAAATAATTATGCGTATTTTCGGTAATGATGTATTTTGGGCCGGTAATATTGTATTGTATTGGCACAATTTTCTTTCCAAGCTACTGACTATTATTGTCAGCCTTTTGACCAAACATGACATTTTTTTAAAATCTCTTCTAAAATATATAGACAAATGCTCGAACAAACTTTCATACGTATTGCACTGAGAACGTAGCATCAAGAATGCACAGAAATGTCTACCAGAATGTGTCTTAGTGACCTGCCTCTTAGCCAATTGCAGTCAATTTTCAAGCCCTTGTGGATAGTACGTAGACAAACATTTTGACCACTTTTCATGAGTATTGGACAGCAAATGTGGCATCAAAAACGTGCATAATGTTTTTTTTCTCTACGATTTGATATTGTGAACTTATTTTTGAACCAAGATGACAAATTTCACACTCTTGTCCCAGATATCATCATGACAGACATTGATAAAAAACCTCAACAAGTATTGCACTGAAAATATAAATATGGCCTCTAGTGTGTACACAAGCTTTATCAAAGCCTCAACCTGATGACATAGTTGTATCCCCACATAACCAATTTTCAAAGTCCTTTAAGATATCAACAAAAGAAAGTTTTGAATTACTTTCATTGGCAATGGATTGAGAATTCGACCTCCGGGTTTTACTAAGATTTTATTTGCCGAATTAGTTTTGATCCCGTGAAACCCATTTTAAAACTATCTGGAAATATGCTGAGAGCCCGTATTTACCAACCATTCTTGAGAATATTCTTAGTTTTATTCTCCAATTTTTTTCTACATCTGTAAGTAACACAAGTTCTGATTGGCTAAACCATTCGGTTTAGCCAATCAGAATTCGTGTAACTTACAGATGTAGAAAATTCTGGAGAATAAAACAAAGAACGTTCTTAAGAATGGCTGGTAAATATGGGCCCAGGACAAATTTTCAGGCCAATTTTCAAGAGTACTAGACAGGAACTGAGGCCTCGAGAGTGTACACAGTATTTCAAAGATTTGTCCTTGTGACCTAGTATTGAATTCTCTGTAGCACATTTTCAAAGTCATCTAAGATATCACAAAGAAAAATATTCTGACTGACGTTCATCTATATTGGTTCTGGCCTCTAGAGTGTTCAAAGACTGGATTTCTGCCAAAGAGTTTAACATGAGTGGAAACCGTTACTTTTTTGGCTATATAAAAGTATATCACTCATACAGCTAACGAAAGGAAAAAATGCTTTTGGACACGGAAAATGGTCTTTTAGTGAAGGATGGAAAACAATTGTCAACGAAGGAATAATATGATGGCCGGTAAAATATAGAATGAAAACCATGTTACTGTTTTGACGCAAAGCAGGTTTGTTCAGAATACGTAAAGAATACATCACTGCTGGTATGAAAAGTAAACCAGTTAGGTAGGGTCAGCTTTAATGTCAATTAAATACATTCACAGAATATTGCAATCAGAAAACTGGTCGGGGGCTTCATGTACAATTTTATACACAATTATAATTATGTTCACTATAGTTGTAGTCCGGTGAAAGTATATTTTCAGGGGTGTCAGTTCACTGAATACAACAATTGAAGTTCATATTAAACATACGTAAAAGGCCAACCATTTTTTCATAGTGTCTCGGTATTTCTATCCTTGAGGGTAAAGTTTACGGTAAAGTGATTTTATTGACACCCGAAATGCGGGTCAATAAGTGGAATGTCTGAATTATCTACAGCTTCAAGTCGTAATCCTTTACCTGGAAAAAAGAAACAGTGCTTAGTAGAGAGTGTAAACGAAGTTCAATCTGCACGTACGAAAACACTCTCTCTTTTCCTGTTATTTGTATAACTCAGGAAGTCAACAGTGAAGGCAGGATGATAAGGATTTTTCTTTAGTAGAGAATATATTTTTCTTTGTTTGAAAGTTTTTGAACCGATTTCATTCAACAGTTACTGTTTCCCTAAATTCAACTGTTTTACCCCTTTTAGGTTGGTCTGTCATTCGACTGCAATATCCGTTTGTGACAGTGCGACTTTTGGACACATATTCGGACCAACTTATTTTCAATAAGGTGAAAATAGCCGAAACCTAGAAACGGGCGAAAAGGACTATTTTTCCTCATTTATATTGTCATAATCTGTGCAGATATGTTTATCTGACACTACCCAGCAAATGTTTGCTGGCAGTAGATATCTATTGCCTTAACTCTACCAAACGACATATTCTACACTCTTCCAAACTAAATACTTCTGCAGAAAACATCAAGTTCCTCGTAAAATTACTGGTGTAATTGAAACTAGGTTGAAAACAGTTAAACACCATAAATTCATACATCCACCCCTTAATCCATTAATCCAACTAGAGGCCTTGATGGCTTGAAATTGCTCTACTGACTGTAATTTTCCTTTTTGCAAGCATACATCATGAATTCATGACGCAAAAAGAGAGAAGGCAAAAATAAAAGGGGGGCGGGGGCGGGGGAGTGTTCTTGCAACTGGGCTTGAATCCACTAAGGTAACATGAGCAGCTTGGTGAACTGAACAGTGAAAAAAAAGAAGTGCAATTTCTCAACATTAATTGCTTGGAATAGAGCCAGATTTAATAGGGTTTCAGTAGGCCTTATTCTAGTAAATTTCAAAGAAATGTGACTAATAATGTGGACTTTGCTTAGTAAACAATACAAATTGATCAGGTGGGTGCTTTTTCTGATGGATTACTAGATTTTCTTCACTTTTAGCAAAGTTCAATCCCTTGATTGACCAAATAAACTTTGCAATTTTCGAGAGAATTGGATCAAACTGTACATTTCATTGCATAAACAAGAAATAGAGACTTTAAACGTTAAATGGCTACTTTTTCCATACCTATGTTTTTTTCCAAATTAATAGGGTTCAAGCTGTTGATGACACAAAGTATCTGTGCAAGTTTCATGAGAATCTGACCGCAATTGCAGCCTTAATGGCATCGACAATAAATGGAAATTTTCAACTTTAAACGGTTACTTTCCCCGTACTGTTTTTTTTTTTTTCAGAGTCATTAGTGTTCAAGCTGTTGGTGACATAAAAAAAATGATGACAAATGCAGACTTTATCATGCAAACAAGAAATAGATTTTTTAAAAACTTTAAATGGCTACTCTTCTTTTAAAATCATTAGGGATCAAGCTATTGTTAAATAAACAAACTGATCAAGTTTCACGAAAATCTTAGCACAAATGCAGACTTTATCGCGTAAACAAAAAAAGACTAACAGATGGACCGTCAGACGAACAAACAGACAGACGGACGACGGAAACCTTACCACGACTTGGGTCAAAAGAAATCAATGTATCAAGTACCTCGTCTCTTTCTGTCATCCAAAATCCCAGAAATATCTTTTATTCAATCCTCTTCATGCATGTATAACCCAAATATCTATCCCTCGTCATCATGTCGGCTTTCTGAAAATCAACAATATCTACAATACTTTTTTTTAATATGTATATATAAATAACCACTAGAGAAGAAACCTTTTCACGAGCCTCGTGAACGAAGTGTGAAAATAATACAAGACATTTGTGAGGGTGTTGAAAAAATCAAAACGAACACGATATAGAGCGAACTGCAAAAGGACGAACGGGATCAAGGCCGAACATCAGAAAACTGACGTCAAAGCAAGTGTTGTAAAATCAGACTTGCCTATTTGTAACTGGTCCTCCTCTGAGGGTTACAAAAACTGCTAGTCGTCTTTTCTACAGGCAAGTGCCACACATCAACAAACACAAGGTACAAAAACACGTCTTCACAGCTTGGCTTCTCGATCTCGTCTGAGGCTATCTTTTTCACACGGGATTAACCGGCGCTCATTATGCGCATGCGGGACTGGCTAAAGTCCAACCAGTGAAATCACCACACAAGAGTATCGAACTGTGCAGTTCATACATGTACGTCATTGCCTTGTCTGCGCATGTCATTTATTTTGTCTAACAACCGAACAGAATTACGAGGTTCACTGGTCCTAGGACAGGCATAGAATTGAGCAATAGCAATCAGCTTCGGCCCAGGTCAGCCTGCGTGGATTGTGCAGGCTGATCTTAGTCGAAACAGTTTACAGATTTATTAACCCCGTCCCCCTCCCCCTTTTCTCTACAGAGCATATGCCACCGTTCAGAGTTATCATTGTCAACCCATAGAGATTGCACGAGTTTGGTTTCACTGTATTTACATGTACCTCCGCTTGTCCATTTAAGGCCTTTTGCAGATTCAAGAAAACATTTTGTTTGTGTTGTGTGTTAATGTTTGTGCGCAAGTTGTTTATATTACAAAGACATGCAATGCATCGTAATGTTTGAAGATCATGTGATGTATCCATCATATGGTAACAGAGCAGCCTCTGGCGGGTCAGAATATTTAAAACCACCAAACACCGACAAACAGACCGAACATAAATGAAATTTCTAAACATCATCAAACACTGTTTGCTTGAAAGCGACATTAAACATGGTGTGTGGTGAGGTTTGCAAACGAAGGTTTGCTAGTGTAAACGGGCTGTAATACCATAACAAGTACAATTCACTGGCGGATCCAGGGGGATTCGGACGAACCCCCTAAATTCCCAGATTTTTTTGATGGACTTCCAACTCATTGGCGACTGATTTTTGCTTTGGGTCCGTGTCTGCATATCTGAGTTTGACCGAGTTGAAACCCCCCCCCCCCCCCCCCCCCCGAAGAAATCCTGGATCCGCCCCTGAGTATTCTTCTTGTATTATGAACTTCAGCTTCCGAGGGCCAAGAACAGATCCGGTTAGCCATAGAGCACTGGGAAAGCCAGACGTGTATCACTTTTGTGGAAGCACAAGTCCCTTCAAGTCCCTATTTAAACTTTATTAAAGATGACGGGTAAGTACTACTGATACTGCAGTTTTAATGGGCCTCAGTAAAATATAACAAAGATCTTGGTGCCTCTTTAAGTTAAACTCTTTAGCAAAATGTGAGACATAAATCAACTAGCCCCGACTTAAAGGCCAACCTGATCCGCTGAGTTTTTGGCGGGAGTATCCTTGAGCAAGACACTTCTAAACCCTATCCAGTAATAGAAAAACCCAGGAAAATTTAAGAATATGCGAAGGGTCACCATACTAGCTAATATAATGTTGAAAGAAGCCTAAAACACCAATCATTTAACATTTTACCAAGCAATCCAGTGCTATAACGACCTCCACGATGAAAGTTTTGAAAACATTGCAGAGACCAGCATTTTTCTCTTTTTTTTCCAACTCTTTTTACGACAATTCTTATTTCTAATGAACGCTTGTTTTTGTTGTCTGCAGATACATTCAAAGTAGAAACGTACGATATTTGTTGTTTGGTAAAAAGTTCAATATTCTATACCGAAATAAACAAAAAGAAAGATTTCTCTGCAAAGAATAATCATTTTAGGTTTCTGTCGGCTTTCATTATTTTAATTTCTTTTCTCTGGCCATGGTGGCCATGGTGGCAGGGTTACCAGGGATTTATGTCATTAATTTTGGGTTCGTTTTTAACTCTTTACGGGATAACAAACTTGTTGACTAATCCGATTCGAAAGAAAAAGGAAAACGGATATCTTGAAAACCTTATAAACTTCTGATTTGACTCTAGTGACAAATATAGAAAATTTAGTAATTTTACATTATTGCGAAAAGTACTTGGGTACAAATCTAAAACCTAATACAGAATAAAACATATCTATTGGCTATACATGAGCAAGGTTTTTTTTGTTGATCTAGCAGAACGTAAAGATGAAATAAATTAACATCAAAACTGTTAACTTTTTTAACACCCTCTAGTGTCCTACAGTATTGTTGTTCAAAGATCTAGTTATTTTTAGAATTAAATGAATTAGAAAAAAAGTAAGCTAAAACAAATGGGATTTCTAAATGCAGGTGTACGTCCCAATAAATTTCTCCACAACAAATTCATTATAAACTTCATTGCTATAAGTTGTTAGTCTAATACATATAACTACTAAAACAACAATTTCTGTTACTTGAGTACAAAGACCTTATGCAGGTGACACTGTTAAAGATTTTACATATACATTTGCAGATGCTACACATTTGTGGGTAGAGCCTCCGACTCGGGAGCGCAGTCTGTCTTTATAAGCGAACATTGTTATCAGGTAACTATTTCAATAATTGCTTTTTGTCGCATTTTTTGTTTTCAATATAACATAGTCATAATTACATGTATTTTTATAACCTTTGATACGTTTGAAAAAAAGCATTATGTGACATCGTCATGTTATGTGATTATACAACCCCCCCCCCCCCCCCCCACACACACACACACACTCACAAAAGATCTTAAAACCCAGCTATTTTATATTGTTTGGATATCAGCTAGTAAAACCTTTGCTTGGAAAAATCTGTTTGTCAAAAGTAAGTTGATCAGTGTAAGTTTTATAGTAATTTAAGCGCTTTGATTTGGTATTTAAATCTCTTTGAAAAAAATACTTGCACTGCTTTGATATTCACAAGCGAGCACATTCCTGTTGAAGCATTGAAAGTATTTTTTTTTAAGTGAGAAAAGGAAAACATGCTGGAAGTTAATATTGATTGCTGTATGACGCCAAGTAGATATGCTATGATCATCTGTGCAGCACTCCAAGCAAGTCTTCACATAATTATGGATCCATAAATGCAATTGAGGTATTGTTGACAAGTGAAAAATTGACTGATTGCAAAAAAGATTCGACCTTTTTTGTACAACATGGTCCATAAATATATTTCTTTTCTACTTTTCTTACAGAAAGGCATAATATCACACGAGATCGGCCATTCGATTGGCTTCTGGCACGAACATGCACGTGAAGACAGGGATTTATATGTTTATACCATTGTAGAAAACATTCTACCAGGTAAGTGTTTTGTTTTTAATTGTTTGCTTTCTTTTGTACATCATTCATTAAAATGACTTCAAAATAGACAGGTAGTAAAGTTTTGGGGTTTCTGGTAAAGGAAAAAAAAAAGGATTATTACGACTAGTCTTTCTTGACATTTTCATTTTATGATTTCAGGTCAGGAACATAATTTCCAAAAAATAAGCTGGGCAATGATCGACAATCTTGGTGTTCAGTACGATATATCATCCGTCATGCATTACAATGCTCTTGTAAGTAAAACTGTTAGTGGCCAATGCATAACTATCGATTGAGTAACAAGTTCTATTGTTACGGAATTTTCGTTAGTGATTTAGTACCTTTGATGTTTTGTTTACAAACAAGATGTGCGCAGAACAGTCAAGAAAGAATATTATTTTTTCACGATTTTAATCGATAGTAATGTATGTACACTTAACGAATTGTATGATAGGTCCAGGATATCCTTGTCTAATAAAATAAGGAGAAAAATTATTAATATTTTCATTGCCTTACTTTAGCATACGAGTATGTTTCGAATTCTCCAGTGTTTTTCTCGTAAATACTCCGGAAATTTTCGGGTGTTCTCGATTCTTCTGTTTTGATATAAAAGGGCCCAAACACCGGTAGGCAGAGTAGAAGGAGAATGAGTTGGGAGATTGATGTTTTCGAAAAATTTTAGTTTGACTGTAGATTGGAAAGGATTTAAAGATGAAATATTCTACTTTGTATCAACGCAAACTCATATGCTGTCATCGTTGAATTCTCAGCTTATGCGAATCAGATTCACTTGGATTGAAAATATTACCGATGATGTTTACTCGATAAAATAAACTTCGATCTTTAACAAAGAATACATATATATCCCCTATTTCTCTAACGCTGTCAGTCGTATTTTTAAGATATTTCTTGTTCAACATTTGTTACTGTTTCAGGAGTTTTCCATCGACGCACAAGACGATTTGGCGACGATAAAATCACGTGATTCTTTTCTACAAAACAGCATGGGTCAGCAGTTAGAACTGTCGTTTTATGACGTCAAGCTTGCAAACAAAGCCTACTGCGGTGGTATACAAAATTAATCTAGTTACAGCCTTTTAACATCTCTGGGCAGCTCATTTTAAGTTTCAAAAAAGTGGTAGCAGGGAAGAGGGGAAATGGCTAGCGTGAGCAGTTGCTCCTGTCTAAACCTATCTCATTCTTTAAACTTCTAATATATCATCGAAAATATTTAACCATACTCTGCACAAGCTGACATTAACCCATTACCACACCATCCCTACTTTTGACGACCCTGAGAAAGAAGCCTTAAGAAAACATTGTTGGAAAAGGAGAAAATGCTGGTAACCAGCATTTTCTCCTTTTCCTACAATGTTTTCTACCCTTCACAAAACAAATTCAAATTTTCAATCACTTTTATTTTGTCGTCTGCAAATGCTTTCAATTTGGACCAGTCTAAAATATTGTCGTTTGGTAGTGGGTTAAGTGATACTTATCGCTATATTTACATGTAAAAGGACTATCCTAAGATGACACGTGGATTAAGCTCTAAAAAGGTATTGCAGGAAAAGCTAGGTAAAATCGACGATATTCAGTATAAAGTTACGTCTTTCTTTGTAAATTAAATCGCCTTTGGCTGTTCCATGTCTCCATCCTACCATGTTTGATCAATGAAAGTCGCTTGACGTAACAAATCGCTTTTTTTTCCGCTTCTTTACCTACGAGGAAGGAAAGTCCTATAGGATTTACCGATATCCTTTTCATAAAAATTGAGAATGATGGATTTTTTTATGTATTTTTTTGTACAGATCAGTAAACCAAGTTCTTTTATGTTAAAGATCAACATCAAAATTGGTCGGTATTACATTGTACATTGGAATTGGGATGGGAGCGGGTGGTGAAATATTCAGAGCGACTGATAAGAGCGGGTTGGGGTATATTCAGGGCTTTCGGAGTGACTGATAAGAGCGGGTTGGGGTTTATTCAGAGCATTTTGGAGCGACTGATAAGAGTGGGCTGGGTATATTCAGACCATTTGGAGCGAGTGATAAAAGCGGGTAGAGGTATATTAAGAGCACTTGGAGCGACTGATAAGAGCGGGTCAAGGTATATTCAGAGCATTTGAAGCAACTGATAGGAGCGGCTGGGGGTATATTCAGAGCATTTGGAGCGACTGATAAGAGCGGATGGGGTATATTCAGAGCATTTGGAGCGACTGCTACTCTAATAATGGACTTCTCATTCTTCCTTTTTGTTTGAAAGGACCAAAATGAATTAGTAAAACGATGCAGGTTTATTTTTGTGTGTGTGCTTGTTGGGTAAGGTTTTATTAAATTTTAACTTTTTGACAGGGCAGCAGGTTTAAGTTTTGGTTAGTACCTAGAACAGCTATGTTTTCATTAAAGGGAAAAAAACCGAAATCGCTTTTGAATACTAAAATGAGCGTGCTTTCCTTTGATCACGAGTAAGTCATGTTAGATTGAAAGAACCGTCTTTCTATCTTAGTTCCTCGTTAAGTAAACCTTGGTTGTGAGTTATGCACCACATTCAATAAACAACTCGGGCTAACGAGCATGTTGTCCCTCATAATGTATAATATAGGAGCAGTTACCGAAAAGAATAATGGCGTCATCAGCTTTTTTTTCCTATAGATGAATAACAAACACACAAATGAATGTACAAAGAAAACATGTTTCAGACGTTTGTGACCCAGCTTTGCTTCTTGGCGTCTGCAATCATGACGGGTACCAGGACCCAAAGAACTGTTCCAGGTGTAGATGTCCGGACGGGTTATCTGGGGACTACTGTGAAACGGTAGCGCCCTCCACCGGTAAGAACAAGTCTCTACATACAATGTTAGCTCCTGAATCGTGGCTCTTTTAGACCTAGATGTCTTCAATAGGTTTTTATCTTGGTTTCCATTATCATTCTATATTTTTTGAAAAAAAAAAAAAAAAAAACAGTCTTATGTTAGGAGTAATTCAATGCTTGGTGCACAACCCGTAAGAAATAGCATGTTTTATAAGTAACGCCATCTTGAAAAAGGTATTTAATATATCTCCAAAACGTGTCGACACGGGTCAGCCTGCACAATGCAGGTGTCGAAACATTTTGCTTTTAGTAAATTTCCTGTATTTCCAAGAGCTTTACTACCTCATAAATCAGCAAATCACCAATAATTCATAAGTGTATGATGTTTGTATTGGTATAAGGCATCTCGCAGATGCATGACACCCCAGTTTCCAGAGCATGCCTCATAAATAATTGCCAAATAAATCTTTTGGTGATGATTGTCTAAATGGCATACATAACGTTTGTTTTCTTTTAAATCTAACCGCAAATTCCCATGGGGGTGACCTTTGAGACACGTGGATTATAAAACGTTTGTATGCAAACAGTTATATATTATGTCATATCTGGGCGCTTATGTATACAAACAAATTTTTCGATTCCGAATCGACTACTCTAAATTCACTGAGTATTGGCGAAAGTAAATGATTTACCGGTTAATTTGTTATCGGTTAACAACAACGAAAAGAAAAATGATAATACAATATAAGATAAGATAATAACCCAAGCCAGAAACAAAACAATGAGCCCAGAGCCAATCACGCTACCATAGTGGCTATCATCTGGCCCTTTGGAACGGTATACATTTTGTAAATTATTGTTTGAAAATCTTTATTTAAATTCAAACCATCAGTAATTAGCGTCGACAAGAATAAGCTTGATAAAGTTTATACCATCACAGCTCGTGGATAAAACACGCACTCCTCAAATAATTACGTAAAATGTTAATGAAAGGTATATCGGGTTAGAGTCATGCTATTTATTGCTTTGTATTATGTTTACAGATGACTGTGGATCAGAAATAATCCTTACAAATTATACAGTAACCACTATCCAGTCACCAGGATTTCCAAATGCCTATACCTCGGGAACTAAATGTTATTGGCTGTTACAGGTACGAGTAAATTGATCTCACCGTTGTACCTATACAGACATATTTTCACAATAGTGGCAGAGGCTATTTTAACGATTTTCTTCATTATATAAACTTAATTAGCAAAGTTGACCAATCGGAATGTCTTTAATATATTACACGTTGCCGTGATAGAAAGGTAACTGCTACTGATAGAGAAAACCGACTATCTTGTGCATACAGTAGGGACTCAAGACTCGGTTAAATATACGACCCTTTAAAACCTGTCGTGCTGTTGGGACTAGCATTTACAGCGATGCGGTAACCAGTATTTGTCTGCTTTTCCCACTATGTTTTCTATCCTTTAGAGAAGGAATTTCATTTTATATGGTCATATTTAATCAGTTATCTCCAGAATCTGTGGATCTGACCAAGTCTCAAATTTTGTTGTTAAGTAAAGGGTTCAGCAGGATGCGTTATGGATAGTACCAGGATAAAGGACTATATCGTTACCCTTTAAACAAGTAAATAACTACTTATACTTTACAAATTATACTTATAAAGTTAAAAGTGAGAGTCTATCTAGATAATCTAATAATCAAACAATCATTAAATTGGTGCAAATGGGTGAACGTCTGTATGATAATAGGCTGCCCATTTTCATATGATAATCAGTCATGTTTTAGTCATGTCGAAAGAAAATCGAGCTAAACACACAGACAAAATGTATCGATCTGGATTCGGGTCAGCCTTCGCAGCCCGTACACACTAACCAGTGTTGAAACATTTTACTTTTGGTAAATTTTCTACATATTCAAGGAGTATTTAAGCTTACATTTCGCCGGTTATTACACAAAAATTGATTATATGGGTCCATAACTATGTTAGGTTTTTTTTGTATAATGCAACGCGAAGATGCTTTAAACCATTTTGTCAAGGCATGGCACTTATATATGATACAGTATGACATTGATTATTAAGGGGGTTTGTATGAAATTCTATGGTCGCCAATAGTGGTCGTAACTTGCATGGTCACTGGTCGGAGACACCAGGAAATTGCTTACTATGGGTATGTTACCTATGAAATGTCGGCAAGGTATTTCAGGCAGTCGTTTACAGCAGATGACCATTAAATCCAGGTGGTTGTCTGAACAGATGCGACTCTAATTTTACACACTTACCTGTGTTTCTTGCTGTTGAATTGTCTATTTGCAGTCACCCGAGGGCACCATCATCAAAATGAAGTTTACAGAACCATTTATGAACAGTTCATTTTGTAAATCCAATCATCTTTACTTACCCTGTATCGATTTTGTTGAAATCAGGATAAACGATAACTTAGGAAATACTGGTAAGTTCGACAAGTAACAGAACTAATCAGTTATTGCTTGAATTTGAACTTCATGTATAGCAATTCATCTTTACATACAAAGTACAACACAGCATACATACAAGAATGATCAGGAAAAAGAAACAAACTTTTAATATGATTTGAAGTACTGAAATTAAGTAATTTAACATTTTGCCGCATAATGCCGACTACCCTGGGAAAGACGTCTTTTAAAAACTTTGTGGGAAAAGGAGAAAATGTCAGTAATCAGCATTTTTCCAGAATGTTTTCTTATCCTATCAAAGAATATTACCCCCATTTAAGCTGTACTAAAATTGTCTTCTGCAATTGCTCTGAGGTTGAACAAGGCTTTAATTTTGTTGTCTGGTCAAGGGTTAAGAAAGCAGTGATAATCAGCAGCAAAAATGTTGGGCGGTCGAGGCTGCTCTAAAGTCAGAGTACTGGCCCTGTAAGCTACAAGGTCCGAAGTAGTATGAGCGCCGCTTTGGGGGGCCAAACAAGGATGACGCAATCGGCAGACACCTTAACCTACTTTCAGCCATTGTGTTACTATTTTTAGTGACTCATTTCCGTTACAAAATAAATGAATTCAGACAACCTGGTGACATGAGCCAAACGTGTTCAAACACGAATGTTTAAAAACATGATGCATGTGCACTTGATATATTGAAATAAGACTTATAATTTTTTGTCATTTACATTTAGGACGTTGATCACATCAAAGGTAACGTTTTATATTTATTTCCGTATTCTATTTTTGTAGAATTTTATGAGATACTTCAAAGAGCATGGGTGTGTCGTTAGACCGACTAAACCGCATAGACTTGGCCGAGGGTCGTACTACGGTTAGGAATCGGCTCTTTGACTTGGTGTGGCATTAAAAATGAGTCTAAGTGGGAATATCTCCGTCTTGTAAAAGGGCCTAATCCTTAATGCCCGCGAATATTACTAGATAGAGTATACACGTCAGCTCTGTATACTGTTAGGATACTCACTGATATGACTCATTTTTAAAGCTATTTCTCTCTAAATTTATAACTGAACAAAAAACCAGTATTGGTGCAAAGAAAAAAGGGGTCGTCCAAAAATTAAAAAGAAAATTGTCATCTAAAGTGATTGCCAAAATTAATACATCCAAGGTCTGCTGGTCAATATATAAAAATCATTCAAAATAGCCGCTCATCTAAAAATTAATAATGCGTCATCAAAAATGTCCGCTGGTCTAAACATAGTAACATCCTTATATGCAAATGAGTTACTAGTTATAGTGAACAGGTCATACGATATTACTTCATCTTTGTTTGGCCCTGAAAGGGGGTATTGTTCTGATATCCGGCTTAGGTCAGATGCGCTGAGGACTTGAAGAAGAATTAAGTTTGACAGGTAAAAGGGGCATTGTTCTGACATCCGGTCATATATCAATAGAACCGTGACACGCTGGCGACTTAAAAGGGATTAACTTGAGGAGTTGACTAGATCATCTGACGCCTTATATAGCTGATGTAATGACACTAAACAAAGTTGATGATCACACATCTACGTTTTGCTTCACGCATACGCATACTTTTACCTTAGACCCTGTTCTGGACTAAAGGTCTTATTTGAAAGTCAGACTTTGACTAGGGCGTTTTTCGGAGTTGCCGGTAAATTATTATTCATTGGCTGGCAAGGAAAAGGCGTGGCCCTCAATGCCCGTGAGAACTTACCAGCACGAGGGACAGATGTCAGCTCTGTATACTGATCTTGATCCAACATGGCCGACCTTTATCCAAGATGGCCAACCCACATCCAAGATTCATCATACATGCTGCGTTTTCCCATGACACACCTATAACCTTTTATATGCAAATAAGGTACTAAAATTAGTAACACAATGGCCGAAAGTAGGTCAAGATGACGGCCGATTACGTCATCTTTGTCCCCAAACCGGCCCTCATACTACTCTGCGATGTTCCAGACACATGCCTGCTTTAACCTGGGGAATTAATTGGGTAATATCTACATCATATTAACAAATTCTAGGACATACAGGTTAACTGTAGGGGAGTCAAACTTGAAACTTAAACCTGCTGTAGAAATTAAAAACGATCTTTTAAGCCTATATTAAAGGTCCAGATGTTAACATTACTAAGTTTCTCGGAGAATGTCTCCTTATCTGACCGTGTTCTGCCGTCTCATCTTGATCTACACTGTCCAGGATAAGTTCTTATGCTCGCCGTGCAGCCAAAGAATCAATTGTGATAAGAGTATTTTAAAAGGGGTGAACTTATTTAGGAAACATAAGTACAAGTAAATAAGAGGCATCCAATTGTTTAGGATAAACATTTACTTATATTTACGAGATTGGAAACGGATTTTGAATGAACATTTTGTGAGGTAGGAAAGGCAATTTGACGTCTATAGATAAGTTCGTGGTGTCGAAATATATAATAATCAAGAGGACAATGATGGTCCTACATCGCTCACCTGAGTACTAAACTGTGAAATCAAACATGTGGCTCCCGCCCGGGTGGCTCAGTGGTGAGCGTGTCGGACTCATGACCTGGTGGTTGTGAGTTCGATACCCGGTTGAGGCGAACTTTCTTTCCGGCATTTTTTCGCCTCTCACCTCTGCTGAAGCATGTGAGAAAAGTAGTCGGTGGCTTTGGAAAGAAAGTAGTGTAAGTGCTGGTGTGAGAAAGCCAGGAAACACATGTGCGTCACCGACCGCCATGATATAACCTTAGCTGTTAAAGTGGCGTTAAACCCCAATACAACCAACCAAACTTGTGGCCCCTGGGGCAGGGCCAGTTTGGACCCCAGGGGCATCTTAAGAAAAAACTTGTTAGAGGTCCACTAGGAGATGCTACCTACAAAATATCAAAGATCTACACCCTCTAGTTTCAGAGAAGTAGAATTCTTAAGTTTTCCTTCTTTGTTCCTATGTTTCGAACTTGTGACCTCTGAGGCAGGGCAAATTTTGACCCCAGGGGCATCGTATGAAGAAACTTTGTAGAAGTCCAGAGATGCTACATACCAAATATCAAAGTTTTTCACCTTTTAGTTTCAGAGCAGAAGAATTTAAAAGTTTTCGTTCTATGTGCCTTTGTGTTAAACTTGTGACCCCCGGGACGGGGCAAGTTTTGACCCCAGGGACATCATATGGACAATCTTGGTAGAGATTTACTAGGAGATGCTACATACCAAATATTAAAGATCTGCATCTTCTAGTTTCAGAGGAGAAGAAATTTAAAGTTTTCCTCCTTTATTTCTATGTTTTGAACTTGTGACCCTCGGAACAGGGCCAGCTTTGACCCCAGGGACATTATATGTACAACCTTGGTAGAGAGATGCTACATACCAAATATCAAAGCTCTGCACCTTCTAGTTTTAGAGAAAAAGAATTTTAAAGTTTTCCTTCTTTGTTCCTATGTTACCCCCGGGGGGGGCAGTTTTGACCCCAGGGGCATCAAATGAAAAATCTTGGTAGAGGCCTACTAGGAGATGCTACATACCAAATTTCAAAGCTGTTCGCCTTCTAGTTGCAGAGAAGAAGATTTTCAAAGATTTTGCTATTTTTATACGCCCGTCGAAGACGGGACGTATTATGGGATCATCCGTGGCGGGCGGGCGGGCGTCCGGGCGGGCGGGCGGGCGGCGTCCAGTTCTTTGTCCGGAGCATATCTCCAAAACTATACAAGCTAGGGTTATGAAATTTCATGGGTGGATAGATCTCATCGAGGGGGAGTGCAGTGCACAAGAATCATAATTCTTGCTCGCTTAATTTTTGAGTTATTGCCCTTTGTTGTTTTTCATACTTGGATTTTGTCCGGAGCATATCTCCATAACTATACTAGCTAAGGTTATGAAATTTCATGGGTGGATAGATCTCATCGAGGGGGAGTGCAGTGCACAGGAATCATAAATCTTGCTTGCTTAATTTTTGAGTTATTGCCCTTTGTCGTTTTTCATACTTGATTTTGTCCGGAGCATATCTCCAAAAGTATAGTAGGTAGGGTTATGAAATTTCATGGGTAGATAGATCTCATTGAGGGGGAGTGCAGTGCACAGGAATCATAACTTTTGCTTGCTTAATTTTTGAGTTATTGCCCTTTGTTGTTTTTCATACTTAGATAGTGTCCAGAGCATATCTCCAAAACTATACTAGCTAGGGTTATGAAATTTTATGGGTGGATAGATCTCATTAAGGGGGAGTGCAGTGCACAAGAATCATAACTCTAGCTTTCTTAATTTTTGAGCTATTGCCCTTTGTTGTTTTTCATACTTGAATTTTGTCCGGAGCATATCTTCAAAACTATAGTACCTAGGGTTATGAAATTTCGTGGGTGGATAGATCTCACCAAGGGGGAGTGCAGTGCACAACAATCATAACTCTTGCTTGCTTAATTTTTGAGTTATTGCCCTTTGTCGTTTTTTATACTTGAATTTTGTCCGGTGAATTTTTCCAAAACTATACCAGCTAGAGTTATGAAATTTCATGGGTGGATAGATCTCACCGAGGGGGAGTGCAGTGCACAGAAATCATAACTCTAGCTTGCTGAATTTTTGAGTTATTGCCCTTTGTCGTTTTTCATACTTGAATTTTGTCCGGAGCATATCTCCAAAACTATACTAGCTAGGGTTATGAAATTTCATGGGTGGATAGATCTCATCGATGGGGAGTGCAGTGCACAGAAATCACAACTCTTGCTTGCTTTATTTTTGAGTTATTGCCCTTTGTTGTTTTTCATACTTGAATTTGGTCTGGTGCATGCCCCAGCTTTACAACTTGGGGTAAGACGGGCGTATCTTGCGACAATTTGCCGCTCTTGTTTTCCTATTGGTTGCAATGGCAACCAGAGTTATGGGTGGGATTCAATCTCTTGAACAACTTTGGTAGAGCTTTACCCAAGGAACATTCCTGCCATGTTTCATCAAGATTGGCCCAGTGTTTTAGGAGATGTTTAAAGAAATTGTGGACGACGAACGACGTACGCCGGACATTGGGCGATCACAAAAGCTCCCCATGAGCACTTTGTGCTCAGGTGTGCTAAAAATGTAAGTCTAGACAATTCTTATAATTGTATTTTGAGGAAAGTACGAAGAGTATTTTTCATGCAGTCTGATTTTGATATTTCCTGTCTAAAATGTTTTCTGTTTTCGCCAAAGGCGCTGAAACGCTTGACAATTTGATTTTCAGGTGGGCGTTTTTGCTGTGATGATCCATTCCAAAGAGAGAGACTTTCAACAGATATTTATTCCCATAATAATCATACTCTCATCCTATTTAAAACCATCGCTGACGGGGATCATGGTTTTCAGCTACAATTGTCTGCAGGTACATGTGTGCTTTGTGCCAGTCTGTGTGTGTCTCTCTCTTTTTCCGTTTCTCTGTCCTTGTCTTTGTAACTCTCGATGTATCTTTCTCTCTTTCTCTATCTCTCTCTCTCTCTCTTTAATAAAAGCGAAGTATCTATAGTAATTCTGTATCAATTTTATAACGGCCCGGTTGGAAAAATGAGCCGCTATCACGATATGATAGAAAACAATTTTGAAGAGAATATACTTTTTGAAAGTATAATTTTTACCTTAGTGGAAAAAAAGACAATTCCAAAAGCTACTCAGGAAAGAATATGATTTACGGATATTTTAGGATTTGATTTATGAGGGATTTACAACTTTATTTTCCCGTCTTGCTTTACAAGCTTGCCTCAGACCTACTTGTATTTCTGAATCTCGGATTAATAAAATAATAATAAGTTGCGATCTGCTAAAATTCTGAACATGTTTATTTTGAGGACTGCTGCGGGTTAATTCCTTATGCTGTTGAATACTGCAGTAAGTGAAATGAAAGTTTTACGCTCCCTGTAAAATAAAACAAACTTTGATATTTCAAAGGTATTTCTAAAGAAATGATATCTTTTTATCACGAGTCATTGTATACTTATGAATCCATAGAATGTTTTTCTTTCTGAAAACAAAAAAATGTACTGTAGAATGGTCCTTAGATATGCAGAGATTTTTTTTTCAAATGGAATAATGTTTCGGCCCAGGTCAGCATGAGCTGATTGCACAGTTTAACCTAAGTCGATACCTTTTACAGGTGCATTCAAAACCCCATATTACAAAGCATAGCTTTTTTTATTATTTCATTTCCTATTATAAAGTCTTACGTCCGAACGCCAGAATAATTTACTATAGTTTGATTTCATTTTCGAACTGTTTTCAGAAAGCTGTGGCGGATGTGGAGACACTAACGTGTCTATACAAAGACCATGTTCACGTCACGTGACTCCGCCATGCTACCAGACTTGGACTGCAATAGAAAATGTCACAACATATACAAACCTTTCTTATCCATATGTAAATAGTTCAGTTACGACACAGCAGTAAGTAAAATGGTTGAATGTATACACAAAACTTTCTTAATTATATTCCTGAGATCCTAGGCCGGTCATCTGATTGGCTGGCACAGTCTGTATTAACTAATTAAATGGCTTGCCTTAGAATTCAAAATTCAAATGCCGTTTAATGGTTCTTTTTTCGAGGAAGGAAATTTTGCTATTTTCCCGAGAGGATCATTCTCAACAATCAAACAATATATTCCCTAAATATGCTGTATAATCTGAAAATCTTCCTGTGATACAAGACATCAAAAGATGTATCTTTCTTTTTTTTTTTTTTTTTTTTGAATGATCAAGAAACAGACAGACTTAACAGAATAATTAATACATGTATACATGTACGTTGAGTTGTCTCCAGATACAAGTACAGAAGTTTGTTCAAAGTCGTTTCCCTCGGTTTCCCAGAGTCCATTTGTCGTCAAGTGATTCTATGCATTGCAAAAAAATAAACAGAGTAGGAAATACCGGTAGTCTAGGATTTGAACAATTTTTTTTCTTATTTATCTGTTTATTTGGGAGTTCATCAAATCTCTCAAAAATGGTGAGTTTAAAATGCAGACTGCCACAGAATTTGCTGTCCATTTTTCTTGCAAAATTGATACTCAGTCTGTTCTGTCATGGTTTCGTAAATTAAGCGAAATAAAAAAAAAAAACAGAAACAGAAAATAAATGTGGTTTAATTTAATTTAACGAATTTCAGACAGGATTTGTTACATTGATTTGCCATGGCTGCAAATGACCTCTCAAATAATTATTTATTAATTTTTCATTTAACAAATAGATTTAAATCCATGCCGAAGAAGAAACTGAGATTAATTACGTTAAAAAAGAGAAAGACGACCGCTGGACAAGATCTTGCGACTTGAAAACGCGGCAAGAAGGTTAAATGATCGCCATGTAAAAAGCATATGAAGTTTCTATGCTGTGGCTTTTTTACTTGTTCGTTTACTTGTACCAAAATATATTTAGTTGAAAACCATTTTAAAAACCATTTGAAAATATTATGCTGACCTCTCCTGTCTTATTTTGTGAAGAAGCCAACTTGCACATTCACCATCAGAATCCCTGGGAAAAGGATTAATTTTGTAATATACCGAATATGATGTTGTAGCGACTTTCCTGGTGGAAGTAGTTTATTTGAGCCGCGTGAAAATATTTGATATCGCGGGAAACAGACGGTCAAGCGGTTTCAAAGATTTTTTGCGAGGCGAGAAGCAAATAAAAGCACCAGGAATGTTACTAAAGCATAATATTACTTTTATTATCTACGTGCACCTTTCAAAAAATAGAAAATCAATGCAATTGTTGACGGTTTAGTTTTTTTCAGAAAAGTAAAACATGTGACGGTGTAGTACCGGTAACTTCGTTTTTATGAATGGCGGATAATTATAAAAACGTGAAATTTTGACTGATCAATTGCAAATGAATACATAACTATACCGCTCATGACTTACGTCATGATGACGTCATCATACCATATTTGGAATAGCTTTTCACAGTGTGTAGATACAGATTTTTTCCTTTTCTGAAAAAAAGGCTATTTAATGATTGGAAATACGTGATTTTCGAGGTAAATCTTGTGATTTTCTTTTTATGTTTTTATCTTTATTTTTTTCCCATTTTTCTTAGTTTTTGTTTTTTTTAGTTTTTTGTAGGTTTTTTTCCTTGTTTTTTTTTGTTATCTCTTAGTTTTTTTTCCCATTCGCATATGCCCCTAGATGGTAATGTTCAAAAGGTTTAAAAGTGGGTGGGTCCATACATGTAAGTCGTTGCATATTTTTATGAATTTTACATCAGTGTAGGCCTGACACCTTAGATAATGTTCAAATTACGAAGCCAACATTATTTTATGAATAATTTCAGAGAAGTTGAAAAGCAACGCCTGACTGCATGTCCAACAGAAGTGCTCTACTGTTGCCAGGGTTACGTGCTGACAGCTGATAATTCGTCATGTACAGGTGAGTCCAACAACGTACACTATTACTGTTGAAATATCTGACATAAAAGCATCAGCCACAACATTTACGGCGATATATAAAGAGTCAGTTTAGACTAATGGCCTATTTGGAAAGACCAAGGTACTAGGGGTTGCCGGTTCGGTTTCCACCATGGCAACTTTTTGCTTTTCGGAAATAGTCACCATAACAGTATATAGTGTAAAAATGAGCTCATCAATTTAGATGCTTTGAACGATGTGTGAAGGCAAGCATTTACCTGCTGAAAAAAGTATTCCAGTACTAGCAGATAAACAAATATAAATTCCAGGAAAGACTGGATAAGTGCACGGATTTCTCCCACAAAAACGAAATAGTATTAAAAAGAATTAAGGACATATGCAATAGTTTTCTCTGCTCAACGGTTTTCGCTCGCTTTCTTTTCTTAACTCTACTATATTCAGTGGGGTTGCCCTGGCATTGAGATAGTATATTTATATCTTTAATATGTGGGTTGCATGAAAGAAATCTAGAAAGCACAGGCGCGGAAGAAAACAGAAGATTTATAAATGATCGGGACGCCAAATCACGCCAAAAGATATGTTTACTATAAAAGGAGTAAATTCATTTCCTCATTATTTTTAAAAAATGCCCCCACTTGATCATTTATTTCTATTTCTATAAAAGATATTAGGAAGTACTATTTCTTTGCAAAACTGGAAAAAGATTTTTTTATATCTATTGAAAAAAAGTGTCAGAAAATGAGTCTTTCCTGATACGTTAGATCATATTGTAATCTGGATGGAGGCTAAATTCTTTCAGCTAATCTTTTTACTGTCTGCAAACACCATTTTTCTAAGAATAGTCAATGATTTGAATTGTACTTGCTTATCTTTCGGTGTAATGTAGAGAATGACCCTCCCCTACAAAATGACTCATGGGTCATTGCTCTACATAGAGGAATGACCCACGGGTCATTTCTCTACGTAGAATAATGACCCCGGTCATTTCTCTACGTAGAAGAAGGACTTCTGGGGTCATTTCTCTACGTAGAATAATGACCCGGGTCATTTTGTAGGGGAGGGTCATTTCTCTGCATTACACCGGCTATTTTACTATACTTAACAACCGGGATAAGGAGCGTTCGCCCGTGAAAAAGGGATTCGTCGACCACTGGTTGTTTAATCATTTAAGAAGACACTTTCAGAGCTCTAAAGACGTCTTTTAGTCTTCTTTCTTTTTTCACATGTATTTCGAACAATTATTTTGGAAAGCAACGGGCCATTTTGCGACTTTATTAGGCGAAAAAATGATCGGCGGTAGGAGAAGAATAGATTTGGTGAGATTGTCCTTAAGGCAAGGTACTGTAGTATCCAAGCCATCTCATCTGTATTAAAAATTCGGGAAAAAAGGTATCAAGATAATCAGTCGACATGGAATCTTATATGATATCAACACTGGGGGTAAAAGTGGAGTAAAAAGCTCATTCAAATAAAATGTATTTCTTGTTTTTCCTAGAATCGTTCTCATCGACAACAAACAATCCATCTTCGAGTACAAATGCCGATGTGACAGACTCCAACATTGGTAACCCAGACTTAACTAACAGACCCGAGAACGAAGGTGACGACCCTATGACCGGATGGTCCCCATGGAGCACATGGAGCACGTGCTCAGAGGAGTGCGGGGGCTGCGGAATCCAAACCAGAACTCGAAATTGTGAACAGCAGTCAACGTGCACGTAAATATCTTACCTTTGCCAAGTCCTACCGGAAAAAAAGTCGGTTTTTGAACTGGGATGCAAAGCATGTAAACTCAGATTTATCATGTGAGATTTCGAACTACGAAAAAAGGAGAAATGAATTTGTGGTGTCTAATTTCTAAATATCAATGCCCGTCAAAAAGGTACCATCAAGATCCCACTCCATTCAGTTTGTCATTAATGCAACACTTAAACGACGATAACAAAAGGGAAAAGTTACACGACATGCATGCTACATATGTCAGGAAATACAGAATTATAACAGAAAATGGGAACAAACTAGTTTGATAAGGTGGGAGAATTTTGCGGTGGAATACTTGTTTTTGTACTGGTCCCACTAAAAAGCGACTATGTACAGGCTACATGAGCCGCTATGGAGAGTCCACATGTGCCAAGAAAAGACTAAAAACGACATGAAAAATCTATAGGTCTTGGCTTATTTGTCCAAAGATTGCCCAATAAAATTCTTTCTTGTGATTTTATCAAGAAATACTTTTGCATCTTCCTAGAATAGTAGCAATCATGACAATCTTTCTTTTGACACATTTGAATAATGTGTTGATTCATGGCCTAAAATGTAATAATTTCATGCCAAATAAAGATTGTCACTGAATTATTTGAAGGTCAAGAAAATTGACTAAGGGGCATATTTATGCCTAAGACCATTATTTTACTACTCCCTACCTAAAACAAATATTTATGTCAAGGAATTGGAGCTATCTTTTCACAAATTAGAGAAAGCGGCCCATTTCGAAATAAATAAAGAAAGGAAACAGAATAACAAGAAGGCTATCATTGGCCTATATCACTCTACTTCCCAGCAGATAAACGAGCCATGATTAGCTTAATCAGCCCGTATTGCTGTAGAATTTCATATAGAACAAGAAATATCTTTTAAAAAGGTGGATGGCGTATGATGCACTAGGATATGAATATTTAACTTCGTTTGAAGTATACTATTAAGGGAAATAATGAAAACTGTTATGAAAGTAGTCTCTTTTAATTGTTTTGCATATGGTTGAAAGCAGAATTTTTTAAGAATGAAGAAGCTCTCGTAATGAGCAGTATATGGCAATAGGGCTGTAGGACAAAAGCCCACTAGGACAAAAGTCACTGGACAAAAGCCCACTAGGACAAAAGCACACTGGGACAAAAGCCCACTAGGACAATAGCCCACTTTTAGTTAAAATCAAGTATCTAATTAAAAAGATTTGACTTGTCTGTAGAAGAGAAGAAAACATTATGTGAAAAGCAGAAAATGCCTGTTAGCAGCATTTTCTCCCTCTCTCACATTGTTTTCAATAGCACAGCATTTTTCTCCTTTTCTCACATTTTTTCAGAAGTCTTCTTTCAAATGGGTGTTATACAAGTATGGGAAATGTTGCAGAGAAATAAAACTTGAGAAGAAGGAAAGGCAATTTGATCATAACGATCATTAAATCCCTAATGTGTTTTTCTTACAAAAAAGATAAAAAAAAAATGATTTACTTACAGTTTTTTATAAGCAGTGGGCTTTTGTCCTCTCTGCCAAAAATAGCTTTTGTCCAGCAGGCTTTTGTCCTAGTGGGCTTTTGTCCCCGGGCAGCACACATATCTCATGTTATCCTAAAACGAGTGTTGATATTCTGCAATGTTCTTTGATTTATATATTTTTTTTGTATTTAATTATTGAATATTTTTTAAATAAAGGTCTGTTGAGACCATACGATGAAATCTTTAAAAAGAAACATAAGTATGTATGCATTTCTGTACAAAATTGAAGCAGCTTACAAACATCGACCGTTTGTCGTTACCAGAAGGCGGGATTTTATCACTGTTTCCAGACAAGTGTAACAATTAACAATATTTATCAATAAATACAGACAAAAGAGTAAAAGAAGAGTTAGGTTTGAATGAAATTTTGAGATTTTTTAATCTCAGAACAAGAAATAGATGAATTATGTTGAGATTACAAAACGTATGAAAATTCTTGTTCCTAAAACCTAAATTAACAATATTTTTAAGTTGAAAATAAATTATGAGCCACCTGTGTTTAACTGATAAACAATTCCATCTCACAGATCTATATACCAACACTCTGCACTAATTCTGAATCCTTAAAGCCACAAGTCAAATTTCAAAATCCAAATCCACCGAGTAAGTCACTCCTATTCATATCAGCTTGGAAATGTCCAGGGCCCGTATTCACCAACCATTCTTGAGAATATTCTTAGTCTTATTCTCCAAGATTTTCTACGTTTGTAAGTAACACAACTTCTGATTGGCTAAACCGAATGGTTTAGCCAATCAGAAGTTGTGTTGCTTACAAATGTAGAAAATTCTGGAGAATTAGACAAAGAACGTTCTTAAGAATGGTTGGTGAATACGGGCCCAGATCGGTCTTTTCTAGAAAGATGACAACGTGGACTGGTTAACAACGTGTTTACTAACAACCTGTTCCTAAAAATAATCACAATGGAATAACCAATGATTTTTTTTATGTTTCTAGAATATTCTGTATATAGAGTGAAAGCGATAATGAAAACAGGTTACATGTATATCCTATTTACAATACAATCACCTCTCCCAATGCTTGACCACACCCACATACTTACTAAAAGTAATTTATTAGAAACTCAGTTTTTTCGCTAACATCATAATAAAACCTATTATTATACTGCAAAGAAATATCTCGTGATCTGATTGGCTAACATGCCGGGAACATAATATTATGTTCCCTGGCAAAAACCACGTAAACCAGTTTCCCTTTTGAGTGCCCCGTAAACATCACTACACGTGCAACACAACATCCAAAATGGCGGCGTGAATCGATCACCAGACTGCACATTTTTGCACCAAACTGCACGTTTTAGTGACGTCAGTTTCCAGTGACGTCAGTTTTTATTGAATTGGGGCACACAGAAGGGAATTCTATTTCGTCAGCATACTCGTTACGTGAAATTATAAAACAGGAAAATTTCGCTTAACGCGCCTTGAAAGGGAAAAACTTTGCAGTATAATAAATTCGTTGTACGGTCAGGTGGCAGGGGACTTGGAAACTTGTTCACGGCTGTGGTGAATCATGTCGCCCCCTCGCCTTCGGCTCGGGGCGCCATGATTAACCACAGCCGTGAACAAGTTTCCAAGTCCCCTGCCACCTGACCGTACAACTAATATTGTTCCCGTAGGAAGGCAGATATTCACGTTGCATATTAAATCGCTGAATCCAAGACATTTTTTTTCATTGTGAAGAGAGATACAATAAGTTGCTTCACAACTCGTTTTCGTGTAAGACAATAGATCGGTATCTAGCCGTCACATTTCGTTCTATGCAAGGAAAATCGGACCAAAAATCGTACACTAAACAAAACAGAAAACTCGATAATACATTCAGGCTACGCCGAAAAACCAAACCCTCTACAATAACATTATTTACATGTTAAGACATCACCTGTACATGGGTGCCAAGTCAAAGATCATTCAAACAGAATTCTAACAAGATTTCCAAAGACCTTGCAGCTGAATGGATATTTTGTTTGGTATTAACTCGTTAAAAAAACGATGCTTGGTGAAAAGAGGGCTTAATGAATCTGTAAAAAGTATCGATCTTTGTAAGCATCTGCACTCATCGCAGGCAGACATGGGTAGAAATGTTTGCTATTGGTCGATTTTCTGGATGGCAAAACATCAGTGTATCCCAATCTCCAGATGATTATTGTCGAAAATGGATTTGAATGATCAATAGTTATCTAATGACTTGCTTCGTATCATGCATCACAGAGATTTATTAAGTCCCCTTGTCACAGATCATGTCTCAAATACTGTTCCATATTTACCACTACTGGATAGGTCTGATGACCTCTCAAGTGACCGATAGCAGTATGATTCATTCACCCTTTTGTTATTTTACTGATTGTTTAGCAAAAAGCCTGCAAACAAAAACATACATTTCTGTTTCCATTTTCAGGGGTAACTCTTCAGAGGAAATATCCTGTGGTCTGTCTCCTTGTAGTAATGGAAGTGAAGTGCAGACATGCTCACGAACTGTCACCAAGTATTATCACTGTGGATTTGCATTTGGTGCAACTACGTGTTCTAAGTAAGTTTTTTGAGTTTTATAATTGGAAAATATAGCGTGTATGGGCGTAGCCAAGGGATGTCTTCGCCAACCATTTCGTGTTACATTCTCAGTCTTGTATTCTAAAATGACACGTGAATCTGGCTCCACAAACACGGTGAAACGAAAAAGTGGTATACTACTCTGCGTAACCTTTGGCACAAATGGTTACAAACTGAAAATAGTAGACTTCATCTTTATGTTTATAGTAGTGGACACGTGAAAGAAAACAACTATTTCCACTATAATATTATCCGAACGAATTTGCTATGATTAAAATAGAGTATTACTGTACTTCTTTAATGAGCCACTTTTTCCTTTTTTGCCCTGTTAGAATTATCAGTTATAAATCTAAAACAACTATATTTTCATTACAAATGGAGAAAGTGGTTACCTCCCTTTCCTCAAAATTAACAAAAATATCTACAAATGATTTCAAGATGGACAGAAAGAAATTTCTGGTCGGTTAGAATGTGCAAAAGTATTATTCCTGTATAAATCAGTATTTATCAATTATCGAGAAAACTTTATGCCATTTAGCACTAGAGGTTTTATGGGTCTACTTTGCAATTTCACATGGTTTCGGTCATTGACTGATTGATTGAATATAGTTCAATACCTCTTTCAACATCATTTTGGTCAAATCACAGCGACACGTATTTCCTGGCGATTTCTATAATAGTTGTGACAAACGGTGTAAATTTGATATCGGAGTGAACGTTTTGATCGATAAAATGGCTAGCCTTGGTATTCAGAGAGGATCTTGCATGGATGAGCGTTATCTAGTGGTGGCCTGGTCCCGTGCTCCTGCCTCACTTGAAGCACTGGATTTTCTGCTATCCTTGGGCATGATATTTCAGTATCCTAGAAACCCAGGACATATATGAATATTTGATATGTAGCCGTTATGTGACTGAAATAGTTATGAATGAGGTTAAAATCCAATCAATCAATCAATCAATCAATGTTTTTTAAAATCAAAATTCATCGGATATTGATTGGTGAATACCGCCCTGGATCTTGCTGAAACGATATTTATTTGACCTTACTTGCCAACATTTTATTTCAGACAAGTAACAGAATACTATACTAATCCAATCAGCTGTTGTTGTGGGTACGAAATAAATGGAGACAGTTGTGTTAAACGGACCACGTGACTTTTTAATCACACAGTGACCTTTTGATAATTTATGAAGGATTCTCTTTGATTTTTGAAATAAAAATGAAAAATTGATTGAACTAGCGTTTATGTCTATAATTCATTAATATTTTCCTGTATAGTTCCTACAAAAAAAAAGAAGAATCAGACCAAAAGTCTTCCTTATAGATTATTTAAGTAGAGATTCAAGGGCATAAACTGAAGAAAGGTTTGTATCCTGCAACAAGAGTTATTATCACATGACACACGAATTTGGCTGTATAAACACAGTGCAAGGAAAGCGTTGTAAAATCTGCGACATTCCATGCAGTGACGTCATTCTGTGCAAAGCAAGTTAGTGAGTTATTCAATGGAACATAATCTTCATCCGCGGTTTTACTCCAAGTATGGACTTGTTTTCCTTTCATAAAGAGTTGGTCATGTTAGAACCGAAATAACCTCCTTCCTATCGTGGTTTGTGGTTCAGTTAATCATGTTGCGAGTTACGAAACGCAATGAATAACCCACTCGGGCTATCCCCTCGAGGATTACTAATTTGATGTGTCTCATAACTCGCAACTATTTTATTGAATGATAAACTTCGATAGAAAGAAGATTATTCCTTCATTAATTTATATTAATATATTATCCATTCCCAGAGAATGTCACTTTTTTTAAAGATTCCAAAGAACAAAGTTTTGAAAACAAAGTGGAAAAGGCCGATTTCTATTTGTTCATACCAACAACGAATATCAGAATCATGTACAGCAACATACAACCTGTCGTCTGCATATGCTTTTCAATTAGGACAAGGCTGGTATCTGTTGACTAGGGTTATAAAAATATGTTCAGAAATGAAAGGTGCGTTACATGAATATGTGAGCTGTCGCCGTGACATGACTCAGGTGATATCGAAAGTGGCGTAAACCACCTTTCGAAGAAACAAACAATCAAGTTTGTGTTTCTTGGGTGTCGCCAGTGGCTCTGCTTCCCGTAACCTACAGACCAGCATCGCGAACGGGGATTATACTCTGAACCTCTAGGATTACAAACTCAACAGATTATCTATTTAAGATAACGTATAAGTGATTGAGAAAAGCTGTGTGTGTTATAATACTGGCATTCTCGAAAATTTCACCACAATAGTCGAGACAATTACATAAATTAAACAAACCACATTTTTTAGACCTGTTCTCTTAACGGTATGATTTATAACTGAATTATCACCCAACTTTCATTACAAAGATGATATTGAATAATCTCCCTTTCGAAAAAAGAAAAATACAAAAGGTCATTAGAAAATGTTATTAAAATGAAAACAAGAACAAAGCACGGCGGTTTAAAATGATAAATAGTAATTTCGGTTTATATGTTTGTTGTTTTATTAGGATATTATTTTCAGTTAGACACTGCCCCAGAAGAATTAACCTTGATATACCCAAAGTGCCTTATATATAGTCTCGGCTTCTTTCTTCGAATAACCATTCAATTGCCTGAGACTAAAACAGTTTCCATTTTTATTTAAAGCTGGACTACACAAGCTAAATAGAATAGATTTAGATAGATAAAACAACGGATAAAGACGATCTATGGAGCTTGATCGGGATCTTTATTGTCAAAAAAACCCTCTGTTTTCGCAAACACCACTTGAAGCGTTAACAATTGTGCACTTAGGAGCGCCATCAAATAAAAAGAGAACAATTCAAAGAGTCGAAATAGTTATCACTAAATCATTTAATGTTTTATCAAAATTCTAGCGGTCGTAACAACACATTCAAAACAACATCATTAAAAAAGAAAGTTTACACTAAAATACACTAAATTATAACAAAACAATGGACTTAAATTATTTCAATCATGTGACATGTTTTTGTTTTGAAGAGTAGCTCTAAACCCTATATTTACACCATGTTCCCGGCAGCCACGGCAGCCATGTTTGTGACATCCATGGGTAAAACGGGATTGATGCTATACAACGCAGTGGAACAGGATAAGCAAACTTGTAAAACCTTGATCGCTTTGGTTGCCGTGCGATATTTTTTCAGCCTCTATGTCCAAACATGGATCATCTCCGAGCCTTACTATGGCTTGTTACGTGCTGGTAAGTTCTGATGCGATCAAGTGTGCATATACCGTTCCTCTGTGTTGTATTACATCAATTCCTTTTTGTGTACGGTTGTCAGAAACAAGGCTGTCGTGGCTGCAAGGAGTATGGTGCGACCACAGGGTTTACACACGACAAAAATTTGGAACTGTTCAAATTGAAAGCTAATTGTCATTTTAACCTATGACCTATAATCGTTAGTGTTTGTCGAAACTCAATTATACCGTCCTAGCAACCGGTAGTTATTGTTTGAGTCTAGAGTGTTAGCAAACACCAAAGTTACCCGATGTATTTTGACGAAAGTTCCAACACTAAAGGGTTAGAAGCATGAATGAATTGATGATTGTTATTTCGGTGAAAGACTGATTTTATTCCATCGAGTGAACATTATTGGTAATGTTTTCACGACAGGCTGCTTAGCAACACGTGAAAATATTACTTAAGATATTCAATCGATGAACTAAGTATTGGTCTTTCACCGAAAAAACAAATCCTTTATATATGATTTTTTCACATGCCAAGATGATGTCACCACGAACAAGCATGTCTAAACCGTGATCATTCATATCAATGAACTGTGACAAAGAGCAGTCTGACGGAACATTTCCAAGATTTACATGTAAGTGGCAGAAAATAAAAGAACCAACTACAGTGTCTTTCCATTGCATGAATGGTAAATCTCTGGACAAAAAAAAAACAGAATGATACAAACCTCACTTCATGTTCAATTTTCAATAGTCAAGGAAAATAGATGGTAACATTTTTAATGTATCTTTAAGATGAAAAAGCAGGTGTTATGCTGGTGTTTTTATAGACAATACAAAATATTCATATTCAGTTATTTTTTGTTACGTATAGACCATATCAGAAACACTTCTGTGCACTATGAGCCTTCCTTAGAGCAATGGAGATGGTTTGATCATATGACCGTGTTAAAAATCCAGATGGTTTTGTCCCAAATGAAAACAATCCCTTTTTTACCAGATTACTCTGAGTAAAACACTTGTTCACCTAACAGATAATTTATATACGGTTATTTGTATTAATCAAGTGGGTTTTGAAAACATATCAATGTTTGGTAACAGAGTGAGTGCAAATATTACTGTACAGATATCAGTCTGTGTGCATGTGTCCTACGCAAAGAAGTGGTCAGTCTTTCTGTTTTTTTCGAAATATATGGCAAGCGTAAAAAGTATAATTAATGTTTGATGTTTTCAAATAGATGGGTAAAATTTCGGAAAGATTTGGTAGATTTGGGAGAGATTTGGTTAGATTTAGGAGAGCTTTCGGTATGTGGAAAAGATTTGTGTGGATTTGGGAAAATATTGGAATTTTGCGCTGCCGCAGTAGTAAGTACGAGATGAGATCGATCAATGTGTGGAATGGATTGATTAGCGAATAGCAATGCATTCAGATATATCGCCAGTTTCATGAATACATGAATTAAAAAAAGATTGACTACTTCATCACAATCTAAAAAGTTTTGACATTATACTGAAGGCCAGGCCAAAAGTTGGCACTACAAGCGAAGAATTCTGTGGTGATTGTTCAGTAAGGTAGCGGGCAGTTCAAGATCGACAAGCGGACTGCACGTGCTATGCACCATAATTTTGATATACACTGTCCGCATCAGATATTTAGGTCGCCACCGATACTTAAACAGGTTATTCCACTATCACGGCCAGTATCCATCCACAATTCAAATAACTAATCTTTGTCTTATTCCAGATTCAGAGAAAAGAAAAACGCAAGTTTTGATTTGCTACACTATTTGGTTAAACCAACCAGAACTTGTGTAACTTTCAAGCTTACAAAAATTCTTGACAATAAGGCTAAGAATGTTCCTAAAAATGGTTAGTGAGTATTAATCTAGGTCCGTTGTTGTATTAGAATGGAATAAAGGGAGATTACACTGGCCTTTGTGTTCTTTCTCATTCGGGATGAAATAAGATACCAGACTATAGAAGCTATAGTCAAACGTCCGAGACGTCTGCTGCGAGCGCCTGGGGTGACCCTAGCGGCATGAGTACCACATGATCAGCTGGCTGAGGTGATTTAAGGGCTTGGTTTTCATCTTGAGACGCTTTCAACTCTTCAAGATCGTCCGTTGTTAAACTTGTAAAGTCAGTTTTGCATAATTGCGTCGGGGAGTTTGATTCAGGCGTTATTGGTTCACAGAACGAAATGTCCGCCAAGGAATTCTGAGAATTAGGTTGGTCAAAATATTCGGAAGGTGTTAATATTTTATGCTGAGTATCCCAGCTATTTGTTATGCCATTTTCGACCACAAGACTCGAGGGCGTTTGTTTCGTCACCGGATTGGCTTGATGATGGTTCCCAACTTGAATGTCAAATTTTCGATAACAACCAGTCTGTGCTTTGAACTGCTGGTAATCACAGAAGGTATTTTCCGGAATTTTAAATGGATTTTCACCCAAGTTCGGGGAACCGGATTGAAATCGATACGTTACCCGTTTTCTTATTCTGGAACTTAAATCTGAATGATTTCTCTGCATTAATCTACGAGGGTGTCGATTTGTTATGGGGGACGAGGGTTCACTGGTATATTGCTTGTCGACTAGAATTGAGCGGGGTTTGGGGCCAGATTCGTCCCGAGTGTCCCCATCTTGGGGTGGACTGTCTGGCATCCGTCTTTGTTCCTGAAGTAATATTTTTCGATCCTCTTTATACAGGTCGATGAGCAGGTCCAGTTTGGACTCTATATCCTCTACCTACAACACACACAAATCAATTTAACCCTATATGGATAGGAAGTACCGGCTGACCTTAGTTTTACAGTAAGTGGGGGAAAAAAAGATTATTAATCTCCGAATCCCTATTGACAGACATGTATTTCTTACTCATGTAATAATTATTGGTATTTATACAACTAGCCTATTGAAACTGATAAGAACAAGACGTATCATAAATTAAACGGTCAAACGCGCCAATCGAGCAGTAGTATAAGTGTCTCTTTGGAGCCAAACAAAGATGACGTAAGCGTCGGTAATCTTGACCTACTTTCGGCCATCGTGTTACTATATTTGGTACCTCATTTGCATATAAGGAGTTGTTGGTGTGTCATGGGTATCGGCCATATTGGATAAGGGTCCGCCATGTTGGATCAGAATAAGTATACCGAGCTGACGTGTATACCTTGTGCTGGTAAGTACTCGCGGGCATCGACAGGCAGGCCCTTTCCTTACCAGACGTTAAAATATATGCAAATAATTTACCTGCAGCTCCGCGAAGTGCCCTGGTCAAAGTTTAGATATGGTTCGGCCATATTGGATCAGGATTAATATACAGAGCTGGCGTGTATACCTCGTGCTGTAAAGTGCTCAGAGACATTTAGAGTCAGGCCCTTTCTTTACCAGACGATAAATAAATATGTAAATAATTTACATGCAGCTCCGTAAAGTGCCCTGGTCTGGTTGATTGATTGATTATTTATTTATCGTCTGGTAAGGAAAGAGCCTGACCCTCAATGAGTACTTAACAGCACGAGGTATACACGCAAGCTCTGTATACTGATCCTGATCCAACATGGCCGATTCTTATCCACACTTTGACCAAGGCACTTCGCGGAGCTGCAGGTAAATTATTTACATGTTTATTCATCGCCTTGTAAGGAAAGGGCATGACCCTCAATGCCTGCGAGTACTAACCGGTACACGGTATACACGTCAGTTCTGTACACTCATTCTGATCCGACATGGCTGACCCTTATCCTGCATGGCCAATCCTCATCCACAATGGTGGACTCAGCATACCCGCCGCGAAAACCCATGACACACCAACAACCCTGTATATGCAAATGTGTTACTAAATATAGTAACACGATGGCCGAAAGTAGGTCAAGATTACCTGCGATTACGTAAACTTTGTTTGGCTCCAAAGAGACGCTTACACTACTTTGAGCTGTCGCTCAAGTGATTAGCTTTCTACCAATATAGTTTTCTTCATCAAACTATGAACCGAAAGAGCGTAATACGCTTTCTCGCCCAGTGTCTTTCCTCTCTTTTACAGTCTGTTTCAAACTATGTTTTAGTCATACTACGACGGGTCTCCACTTATTTCAGCATTTCTTTCCTTTTACCAGTACAACGCTAGGACTCTACAATGCCTATGTCAAGTGCAGTAATCTCATGCTATTTGCAGTCATCGGTCCTCTGAATAGGGTTCCATGAGGACGTCTTGGGTACCTATTCACTGACAATCTTAAAAACGTTCTTAGTCTTCTTATCCGTAATTTTTCAAATTTGAAAGTAAAACATCTTCTGATTGGCTAACTTTCAAATTTGGAAAAGCTTGGAGAATTCGACTAGGAACGTTCTTAATTATGGTTGATTAACATGGACCCTAATCAAAAAGGTAAGTTGGAGAAAACAAATCTTAGGCTAAACCTACAAACAAACCATACTCTGTGAATAAGGGGGCTAAATGCATCTGCATAAGAAATCGATCAAGGTCAGCCTGTGCAGTCCGCGCAGGCTGACCCTTACCGAAATTTTTAGCTGTTTGTCCATTTTCTGCATATCCATGAACCAATCTACCCCGTGATTAAGTCTGTTGTTTAAGAAGGTAGCTAGGTAGCTATTATGGATCCTTAATTATGTGACGGGTTGCTTGGCATCATGTATCGCGGAGATGCACTAATTCCCCTTTTCAACAGAGTCTGACTCACATGTCCAACATACCTGTCTCTCCACTTTAACTATACGTGAGGACAAACTCACTTTTGATTCATATACATCTTTGTTTTTGCTGCCCTGTTTACCTAGGATCTGGTCTAATCTGTTAAAATGAATATGGATGATATCAAATGAATATTCATGATATCAAAATAGATAATGTATTATATTAAAATGAATATGTATGGTATTAAAATGAATGAGTATGATATTACAATGAATACATTTATGTATGGTATTCAAATGAACATTTTATGATCATTCACTAGGACATGAATCAATAGGCATGACACAAATTTCATATAATTTGGAAAGGAAATGACACATGCTTTTTGAAAATGGGCTATATCGCATGTGCAAAGATCATCGACCCATCCCACGGAGTGCACAGGCTGATCGGAGACGACACTTTACGCAAATGATTAAATATTCCTTCTCGCGTGTTGCAGGCCATAGAAATTTTATCTTTATCCACAGTGCTGACTGGATTCTACACAATGTCAAGTTTTAACCCATTACCACACAATCCCTAATTTTGACGACCCTGAGAAAGAGACCTTTAGAAAACAGTGTGGGAAAAGGAGAAAATGCTGGTAACCAGCATTTTCTCCTTTTCCCAAAATGTGTTCTGCTTTTCATAAAACAAATTTCAAATTTTCAGTCATTTTATTGTATCATCTGTAAATGCTTTCGATTTGGACAAGCCTAAAATATTGTCGTTTGGTAATGAATTAAAGGCGTTTATATTATATTCTATATGTCTATTTTTAGAAACGTTATGAGTATAGAAATGTCGTAATTTAAGCTCGGGGGAATTATGTCCTCCTGCCGAAAATATGGAACTACTTTTTTGTTCTACTTAGCTAAAAATCAATCTACTTTAGCAAGTAATCGTTCGACTCGAGTACAGAAAAACAATGGTGAACAAAATGTATACATGTCACGGATATGTACTGAATTATGACGTATTCCTACGCAACACGAGTCACTCACGGTATTTTTAGAAACGTTATGAGTATAGAAATGTCGTAATTTAAGCTCGGGGGAATTATGTCCTCCTGCCGAAAATATGGAACTACTTTTTTGTTCTACTTAGCTAAAAATCAATCTACTTTAGCAAGTAATCGTTTGACTCGAGTACAGAAAAACAATGGTGAACAAAATGTATACATGTCACGGATATGTACTGAATTATGACGTATTCCTACGCAACACGAGTCACTCACGGTATTTTTTAAAATATCGGTTATCCAGTTTATTGACATGAGATCACTAGTTTTCAAAGCGGGATCTGTTGACAAAATAATCAGAGGAAATGTTATATATAATTTTTCATCAGCTTGTGCTCAATTTGGGGAAATATTTGCCTCAAAAGGGAAAGATCCGTGAAAATAACTCGTGCCAAACAGCACTGGTTATTTTCGCATACCTTTCCCTTTTTCGGCAAATATTACCCCATATTAACCACAAGCTGATGAAATCAACTCTACTTATTCAATCTTCTTGCTGTATGGATGTATATTTAAAGTTGAAAAAGTAAAAACAAGCTTAAGGTTGTGTTGTCGCACTCCTCCTGCCTAATGTGAGGTGTAAAAAATAATTCAAAAAATCAACATATTAAGTGTGTACCTGCACTGTAGACTCTTGACCCTCCCTAACATGTCCACGTGACCAGCAGAATACTGTTCAATGACATCTTTGACGTCATAGGGACGTAATGCCTCTCGGAATTTCTTTCTGGCGACAAAGTATTTGATTTTACGTAAAGCCCGGATGGCCCGCTTGTGTATTTCTGTCAGTTCTCTAACCTTTGGGGAAATATCGGGTTCGTCTGTAATGAAAATATTTCTGTACACTTCAAATACGACATTTCTAACTTTTATGTACAACTCTTTCAGAATCAGTGGAAACTCCGAAGACACTTTTCATGTTATAGACAGGCTTGACTAAATAGTTGGTTGCTATAAATACAAGATCTGACTGTATGTTCCTACATTTTGGTGCTAATTATGCACTTAAAATTAAATACTATCCTGTTTTCGCCTGTGACCTACATGTAATATCAGGTATTTCTGCTTAAAATTAACAATAAAGACTTAATCCTTATCCTGCTAAAAATGCCCATCTGGATAGCTTAGACGTTACTAGCGTATCTGACTCGTGACCTGGATTTTGCAGGTTCGATACCCGGTTGAGGCGAATTTTCTTTCAAGCGAGTTTTCGCCTCTTTCCTCTGATGCATGCATGAATAACTGTCATTGGCTTTTGAACGATAGTAATGTTAGCACTGGTTGGGTAAAGTCAGGAAACATGCGTTCGTCACTGACCGCCATGATATGACCTAAACTCCTGTAGAACCGTTAAATATCGTAACAGTTCGGGTTCCGGAAATTGCCCGAGCCTTGACAAAGAGTTGTTGACAATAACATGCCAAGCAACAACCAATCAGGATCCAGTTGCCCATCCTGTGCATGCACAGGCGTTTTAATGGGCCAGAACCAAACCAGATTCGGCACACTTGACGGACGATATACTACTTACCTGAACTGACCTATTGAAGCACGGCTCCCCACGAGGAAACTTGCTTACATCGCGTTGCACGGACTGGCCGGCCAGAACTTCTGAATACTACATGCAGATAACCGTAAGGTGCCGGTGTAATGCAGAGAAATGACGCTCCCCTACAAAATGACCCATGGGTAATTTTGTAGGGGAGAGTCATTTCTCTGCATTACACCGGCTAAGCTGTATTTATGTTTTTTTTTAATAGAGATCAGTTTCTCTATACTCCGATGATAAGGGAAAAGGAATTTTTAGGTCGATAGTGAAAAAGAAAATCAGGCTGCTATTAGCGGACAGTGTCGATCTACAATCAAACTACGCGTTCTGTACAATCTAATCCTGATCTACACATAAGGTCAGTGAGTCTTGCTAAGCAGGCAAAGTGTGTAATTTTCATGAGTGAGGATAATATGCTTTAACCCTTTACCAAACAATCCCTGGTTTTTACGACCCTGAGATAGAAGCCTTTTGAAAACAGTGGGAAATGGAGAAAATGCTGGTAACCAGCAATTTCTCCTTTTCCCTCCATGTTTTCTACCCTGCTGGAAACAAATTTCAATTTTTGAGTTATGTTTGATTTGTCATCTGTAAGTGGTTTTCTAATTTGGACCAGTTTAAAATTTTGTCGTTTGTTAAAGAGTTAAGTGTTCACTTACCCTCTGATTGTTGCTCTTGTTTTGATGAAAACGACTGTATTGAAGGTTCTTTCATTAAAGCGATTCTGTCTACCCTCTGGTCAACCAGGCCTGTGGCCAAACTCAGATGACTCCTGTGTAATGTATATTCAAGTAGAAAATTAGTCAACTAACTTTATAGCCAACAAGACACGTGGACAATAGCCCCTATGTCGATCTACTTCATATCAGAAATCACACAAACAATGATATGACTAATCCTCTGTGAAAAGGAGTTTAATTGCATTTGTCAAAAGGATCGAGCCTCCGCGGAAACTCTGTATGTCTAAGTACCATTCTATCTCAGTTTTCAGCTGGTTCTTAACTCTATCAAACGACAAAATTCTAGACTGATCATAATTGAAGACAAACACAAACTACAGAAGACAAAATATAGGTATCTCAAAAATTGAATTTTTTTTCCATCGGGGTGGGAAACATTGTAGGAAGAGGAGAAAATGCTGGTTAGCAGCATTTTCTACTTTTCCCACATTGTTTTCAAAAGGCTTCTATCTGAGGGTAGTATAAACCATGGGTTGTTTGGTAAAAGCTTTGAAAATGGATTTGATAAATCCGTAAGCAGAGCCTAAAATGCTTTTGAGGACAGTGTAGACGAAGACAAAAACGGACTGACTAATCCTGGAGTTATAATGTTCAATATCCACTCCCTGGTAAATGAGACCATTGGTCAATGTTTCTTGTTTAATCTATACCACGATTCACCTTAAATTAAATTACCCCTACAAAATGATATTTAAGAAATAAGGAAAATGGAAAGGTAAAAGGAAAATGTTCCTTTTGCAATGTGAAATGATGTTTGGTTGGTTGAAAAAAAGTCATGCCATTACAAATATTTTGAAGCAAAAAAAAAAAATGTCGATTCTGAAAATAACAATAACAAAAGTAGTATATTGTACTGACAAACTTCTCTATTGCCATCGCCGCCATTTTCGATGACCTTGACTACCCTAGACTCAAGCGCCTCAAAAAGAGTCTTTGGTGAAAAAAGAAATAACATAAAAAACTGAAATCCTCATAGAAACGCAGGAAGTTTGGCTATGATTTAGATCTGAACTACAGTTATCTATGACTTATTGTTAGATGATGCAATATTATTACAGATTGCTGCAAACAACACTAGTGCATTTGTAAATGGTAGAAAATAACAAAACTCGAATCGATATTTACATCGAAGATTAATATTGTAGCAGAAATACCAAAGACCATTGCCGTCATGTTCCTGCATTCCTATTGTTGCTATAAACAAGGCCTCTAAAATTGGCATTGAACTATCAATGTTAGAAGTCTAGATTTTGGTACGTTGAAAGTAAACACGTAAGTAATACAAATTACCCTTGGAAAACATATTAAAGAAGAACACCAAAGATGTAAGCCTGTTTTTTAACAACAAATGCACTACAATAAACTGAACAACACGATTATCATTGTGTCTGTGCTTTACAATGTTTTCTATAACAATTGCTAGGCCGATCAACTCAAACTGTGGCGAAATCAACGCTTAAAAGAAGGAAATGGTGGTATTCTGAGAAACTGCGGATTTAAACACTGTCAACGTTAGTGGTACTCAGTTCTGCATAACATTTGAAAAATTAAACAGATGGTTTTACTTTTTTTGGGCAATTGATAAATTTGATCTTAACTTTTATAAATACATGAAACGGATTTACTATCTAAAAATATTTCAACAAAATCTTGCTTGGTTACATCAGTGAGTATGATAAAAAAAAGAAATATAATTACAGGGAGACGTAAAATTATACAACTGATTAATAAGTATCACAGTACATAAAAAAAGGAAAGACTAGGGCAAGGATCAGATAAAAAGTCTTAAACCTTTCAGTACCATAGCTAAAATCATAGGCATTTGCAAACGGTATAGACCGACATTAGACTACAAAGAAATCGCATTCTCCTTTGAGTTGCATGCCATCCGTTTTTTTAGTGAAGACTGTAGAATAAAAGGAAACCTTTCGAAGTGCTAGACAATTTGTATTTTCAGTCGTATAAAGAGTAATATTTTATTCATTTGGTGCTGAAAGATTTAAGTTGGGTAAAACTGAATAATATCAGGAAGGTATGCTAATTGTCTTCTAGAGACTGCTTTTAAGAAACAGTTTAAACAAGCCAGAATCATGTGATTTTACTTCATGGGTTGCAGGTATGCTTTTACAAACCTTAGAAAACATAATGCATGATTTGAAAATGGTAAGTCAATAAGAAATGAAGTAATTGAAGTTTTCCTGCCCTCTAATTTCTGACAATCTCTAGGATCGCAAGAAGCACAGATGGTACTTAGAGTTCTCTGAAGCCTCAAACTGAGAATAACTTAGAGAAGTTTGTAATTTGACTATCTATGTAACTATCGAGAATAGACAAATTGGAATAAACTCTATATAATGTAGCGAAGATAAGGGCTCGTTTTCACCAAAAATTAGTCTTAGTCTCCAGATTTTAGGAATTTTAAAGTAACACACCGTCTGATTGTTTTGTTGGAAGCGATCTTGATGTCTGTTCTTAGATATTTTTCGCTTCCATTCGCAGGTTTATTCTATGATTTGAAAGCGACACAATATCTAATTGGTTCACCTATGTAAATGTTATTTAGCAAAGATTTTGTTTAATTTGAAATTTAGAAAATCTTTGAGTAATAATTTCAAATTAAATTCAAATTGCTATTTTGAAATGTTGTTAAATTTGAGCCCAGATCAGATTGCTCATCCTGGACATTAAAAGTGATTTTCATGGTAGAATGGTTGATGAATAAGAGCCAAGTTCCTCGCCGTAACGAATAGAAGTTTTCCGAAAGAGAAAAAATTGAGCGGCCAAAAAATAACTTAATCATTTTCCAAAATGATTCACAGTTTTAACTGCCTTTTAAAAGAAGGGTTTTGTAAATATTGTTGGAATAGGGGAAATGCTGGTAACACCCTTTTCCCTACATAGTGTTTTTTTCTATATTGAGAAAAACATCATTAGAGACAAATTTCATTACTTGTTTTCAAATGCTTTCAAATCGGAAGAGTATAAATTTAGATCGTCTGGTAGAATTGATACCTCTGCCCAATAGTAGGACAGCAAATATAGAAGCTGAAACTTTAAATAATCATTGCGTAAACATACCGAACTTGAAACAAGTTTATTATTTTGCTGAGTTGTGTCTCTTAATTATTTGTGAATCTTACTAAAGTATGAAAATATCAATGAAACCAGTCTCAAATCACAATCTCAATTGACGCCGAAATTGGTGAGCGGTTATGAAGAAATCAGAGACATAAGGTAACATCATTCTAATGGAAAATTGCTATTTTCACCATAACATTATCCTTAAAAAGTTGGTATGATTGAAAATAAATATTGTTTGTACTACTTTGGCACGCCCACTTTTTCCTTCTCAGAATAATCATTTATAAAAGTAGGGCCACTCTATTCTCATCACGAAGGGAGATAATAATTACCCCTCTTTTCTTAAAACTAACAAAAATATCAACAAATAATTTCAAGATGGACATCAAAGAATTTTTTTCTGGTCGGTTAGAAATGTGCAAAAATATTATAAGTACAGCGTCGGCCTCTCACACCAGAAGTTCCGGGCTCAAAATCACTGAAGAGACGGAGCAACCTTTTGAAATATCTACAGAACGGTGCAAAGGCTTGACCAATTTTCCAATAAGCAATCATGGAAAGGTTTATATCAGTTGTAAGAGCTTCTTCGCAATCGATGTTAGATAAATCTGTACAGTTATTACAAGTTCCTGTGAATAGTCGAAGATATTTTCAAACTGAGAAGCTTGTTGGCGACAAAAATACATCTGTGCATGCCAAGACGGCCGAACAGACGAACAGTTCGACTCCAGTAGAAATAGTAAACATGTGTCACAAAAACAAAACGGTAGAATCGGGTTCTGCTTACCACGTGCGGTTCACAAAGCTAAAAATAGAACCAGAAGAAACAATAATAAAATCAAGCTGTTCACAATCACAAAATGATTAGGCGTGCGCAGTGCAAATCATTGAATGGTGAATATTGTCTCAAACTGATATAATGACCAAAGTTGTCAAAGAGAAATGGTTACCCGTTACGAAACAATCCAGTGCTTCAATGCACAAGATGTTGATGGCTTTTGAGAAAATGTTGAGAAAAGGAGAAAATGCTGATTTAAGCAATGTGTCCTTTTCCAAAATGTTTTTAATCCTTTTCCAGACCGAACAACTCATTTGCCAGGCAATCTCATCATTCTTGATAACTAGAGTTTTTTTTTTCTCTCTCTCTTTCTCTTTTTCCCCGTTAAGCTTTGTTCTTAAAGGCTGTGTAACATATGGACGGTTTGGTAAAGGGTTCAAATTGATAAAGCAAAATGTTTTCCCCTTAGTTTGCAATGAAACCCTATCAGGGCTTTTTCAGTGTGTATATCAAGTGCACTTCATTCACCACAAACATGAATATGATAAAACCTCGATAATTCGATATGCTGTGAATTGAAATATAAGTTCGGATTAACGGAGTGTTTCTCAGAACCCTAGTCCATACTTGTTTATAATAATATTCAATACCAATTTAAAGTTTCTCTTTGTGAAATCGCGACTAATCCAAAAATTCACCTTAAAGTTAGGAGAGGTTTTCACATATCTTTAACTGTCTTAGTTTTCACATATTCATAAATGGGCTTATTTTTTCTTTTAAAAAAAAGCAATACATATTTGCTACATAAAACTGCTTCCACATCATCATAATACAGCATTACGTTGGGCTTATATATCTCTATTCTAGCCATAAACTTTGTCATGCGGATGTCAATGGGAACTTGTTTTGGTAACAAACTGTTTTCACTCTTATCCTACTAATAAGTGACATCAAACTGTCAAGCCGATAGTAAAATCGCGAATTTTGCCATTTGAAAGGTATCTTTGTGAGAAAGATATGTCCGTATCGGACCAAGATTAGACTGCACACTGTGTGCATTTTCTGTTCCCTTCGGCAGTTGCTTTACTCTTACACTGCTTTGTTAGTCAAATGAACATTTTAAGCCGAAACATAAACCTAAAAGATATCGGCGATTTCAGTCATCTCTTTTTGGACTAATTCGATAGGATCTGACCGTGTATAATCGATAATAGAAATGCAAAAGTGCATTGAAACGGGTTCAGAAGCCAAAGAATTTCTACAAATCCTAAAGCTTTTGTATCAACAGAGGTTCTGATTCTCGAATGTTCGAATGATCAGATATTCGATTTATCGAGGTTTTACGGGACATACATTTGTCAAATCATGGGGTGTTCTATATCAGGTATAGGCTAGATGTGTGGTAGTGTGAAAATACCTGGTGCATAGTGTCAGATGTAAATTACCTCAGTAATTGGGTCACGGAGTTGGTTAGGTTAAAACTACAGGGAAACCAACGGGAACACATAGATACGATTAATTGTAATATGATCATGATTATTGTCTCTCTAATTTAGAGTCATGCTCTGTCAAAAAGGGCTTCATGCATCTCTGAGATGCATTATACCAAGTAAGACACAACTGAATTGTGGATCCAGAAAATATTGTCGTCTAATAATTGACTGAATCTGGCGGACGAGTAGTTCTTGGAAATGTAAAAGAAAGTACTAATAGCAAAAAGTTTCGACCCAATTCAGCCGGACTGCGCAGGCTAACATGGTTCGATTCCTTTTGCAAATATAATAATTAAGTCCCCTTTTAATAGAGCATGGTTCATTTGTTCTTTAATCATCATCATCTCTTATTTTGCTCCACTTCTACGTGTGAATATGAGGAGTGTCTTAAAGGATCACCTTCTGTTGACCTTTAAGTGCAACAATTTGCTCTTTCCTCAGCACAGATGTTCTGTGCAGGCGAATATTGAGATATCAAAGAACAAATTACATCATTAATATAAGAAACCTTCCAAGTTCTTAAATTTTTTTCAAGAAATACACGGGAAATTACATTTGATAAAGTTTTTCAGTGTTTTTACCAAAATTTTGGGCAAAACTTTAGATAGGCTCCTTCAAAACCTATTGATTATTCTCTTTTGTAACAATGTGCGAAATTAGCTTAATTAGTCAATGAATGCTCCATTTGAAGGAAAAAGAACTGTAGTAAAGTTATATCAAGATTTGAAAAAATTCTTCAGTCAAAGAAATAATGGAGCTCTACCTTTGTAGCGTATCCGGTATTTCTTCTTCAGAGCACGAACCGTTCTTCCGGTTTTCTCTGCGGGATAACATCGGAGAATGTGGGCTTATGTTTCCGCTTCCGGTACCTGAGGACGTTCTCTCTTTCCGCCTTGTTGAAAATCGGCTCACAAAGGAAGTATTGTTTTTGAACGGCCTTTCCCTAGGAAAAAAAGTGAAATAGAAATTGAGATGCCATATTATCAGAGGATTTAAGCAAGGGCTGTTGCTTACTCCGCTAAAAAAACAAAAAAAAAATACGTTATAGAATGGGTGATAACTCACTCATACATGTTTTCTATACTTCAGACGTAAATAAACTCGTCAACTTTACTTTTTCAGTGTAAATTAATAAACATAAACCTCTTTTGACATTTTTTTTTTCTCTAATAGACTTGACAAAGCAGGTAGGTGGTATAGTCCAAGATCAGACAATATGTTTTGTACAGTCTGACCTTGGATCTACAACAACCTCATACCCGTGTTCCTGCCCCTGACGCTGGTAGGATAAATGTACAGTTAGCAATGTGTTAGATAGACAGAGGTAGAGTTTTCTAAATTTCAAATGATCCAATTTTGATTGGCTACTTTATAAATATAAATCTAGAACACGAATAAAAATGCGGTTTGACGTTTGTATATTAAGGGGCAAGCTATTTTTTAAAAACTTTTCCAAAACATCAGATTTCAGACTCTTCCAAACTGACAGCATCTGCAGACGACAAATTCAGATTTTGTACGAATTACCTTTGTCTCAGGGGAGAAAACATTTTGGGAAAAGGAGAAAATGCTGGCTACCAGAATTTTCTCCTTTTCCCACAAAGCCTTCTTTCCCAGGGTCATGAAAACCAGAGATAGTGTGGTTAAATGTCGGCATGTTGATGTGACTGTTTGTCCATTATGTAAGTATTTGCAGCCGACAAATTAAATAATTTTTATGTCTCAGATGCGATAAGGGTTGGTGACCAGCACTTCTTTTTTTTTTTTCTTTTCGCACAATTTTTTCAGGCGGTTTTGTGATAGAATGATGGAATTTGTTCACGAGGGGGTTCTATAGATAGTGTCAGAAGTCGAAAACTCTGGTAGCCAGCATTTTCTCTTTGCCAACAATCTTTTTTTTTTTTTTAAATCTCCATTTTCAAGTGACTTAAACATCCAAACTGCCTTTAAAACAAGAGGGCCATTGACCCTGGAACGCTCACGTTAGACTATAGCTTAGGAGTGAAATTCAATTCTTTGAACAACTTTGGTAGAGCTTCACCAAAAGAACATCCCTGCCAAGTTTTATCAAGATTGGCCCAGTGGCTTAGGAGAAGATGCTTACAGAAACTGTTGACGGACGACGGACGACACACGCCGGACATAGGGCGATCACAATAGCCCACATTTAGCACTTTGTGCTAAGCTGAGCTAACATATATCAAGGCTTTACATTTTCCAGTTTCAAAGAAGAATTTTAAATTTTGCATTTTTGTCCTTTGTTCGAACTTGTGATCCCCGGGGCTTAATCAGTTTTGACCAAAGTAGCATCCTTGGAACAAACTTGGTAGAGGTCCACTCAAAGATGCTACATACCAAATATCAAAGCTCTACACCTTCCCGTTTAAAAGAAAAAGAAATTTAAAGTTTTCCTTCTTTGTTACGATATTCGAACCTGTGACCCGTGGGGCAGGGCCAGTTTTGACCCCAAGGGCATAATATGAACAAACTTGGTAGAGGTCCACTTGGAATTGCAACATGCCAAATATCAAAGCTCTATGCCTTGTAGTTTTAGAGAAGAAGAATTTTAAAATTTTGTATCTTCGTACCTATGTTTGAACTTGTGACCCCCGGGGCTGGGCCAGTTTTAACCCCAGGGGCATCATATGAATAAACTTGGTAGAGGTCCACTAGAAGATGCTACATACCAAATATCAAAGCTCTACGCCATCAAGTTTCAGAGAATTTTCTAAAAGTTTTCCTTCTTTGTTCGTGTGTTCGAATTTATGATCCCGCAAAAGGCCAGTTTGGACTTCAAGGGCATCATATGAACAAACTTGGTAGACGTCCACTATGAGATGCTATATGAATTTATAGTTTGATCAAATATCAAAGCTCTATACCTTTTAGTTTTTGAGAAGAAGAATATTTTCTTTCTTCGTACCTATGTTTGAATTTGTAACCACTGGGCGGGGCAAGTTTTGGCCCCAGGAGCATCATATGAATAAACTTGGTAGAGGTCTACTAGAAGATGCTACATATCAAAGCTCTATGCCATCAAGTCTCAGAGATTTTTTTCTTTAAGTTTTCCTTCATTGTTCCTGTATTCAAATTTATGACCCCCCCCCCCCCCCGGTTGGAGCCAGTTTTGACCCCAGGGACATCATTTGAACAAACTTGGTAGAAGTCCACTAGGAGATGCCACATATCAAATATCAAAGCTCTACGCCATCTAGTTTCAGAGAAGAAGATTTTTAAAGTTTTTCTTGTTTGTTCCTATGCTCAAACTTGTGACCCCCGGGGTGGGGCCAGTTTTGACACCATGGGCATCATTTAACTTGGTAGAGGTCCACTAGATGTTACATATCAAATATCTAAGCTCTACGCCTTCTAGTTTCAGAGAAGAAGATTTTCAAAGTTTTTCTTCTTTGTTCCTATGCTCAAGCTTGTGACCCCCGGGGTGGGGCCAGTTTTGATCCAAGGGAGGGACATCACTTGAACAAACTTGGTACAGGTTCACTAGGAGACATCACATACCAAATATCAAAGCTCTACGCCTTCTAGTTTCAGAGAAGAAGAGTTTTAAAGATTTTATATTTATTTGCCTTTTTGTTGCCATAGCATCCAGAGTTATGGTTGATATTCAATTCTTAGAGCTTCACCCAAGGAACATCCCTACCAAGTTTCATCAAGATTGACCCGATGGTTTAGAAGATGTTTAAAGAAACTCTTTACGGACGACGGACGCCGGTCATAGGCCGATCACAATAGCTCACCTTTAAAACATTGTGCTAAGGTGAGCTAAAAAGTAAGAAATGTTTGGAAGAAAAAGAAAACAGCTTAATAATAGCATTTTCTCCTTTCACCACTATTTACTCCCTCCCTCTCCCTCTCTCTCTCTCTCTCTCTCTCTCTCTCTTCTCACAAATTACTAACTTAATGATCATTAAAACGCAAATTTTTTTCTAGTAATGGAATAATTCTTTATCTTGGACTATTTGGTGTGTTTTACAAAAGATTTCAACTGCAATCGAAAATGGTTAGTATCACTGTAGCAGACTATCTAGATCAAAGATCAGAATGCACTTCATGTAAAGTCTAATCTAGATGTACACCCTCTGCAAGGAAGGTCAAGATTAGCTGAGAAAAATTTGAAAGACAAGACACACCAGACTAGCTGGGAAAAAACAAATGGATTGCCACTCTGACCCAAACAATGAAATAAAGTAATTGTTTTAAATGAATAAATGAATATCCAAGACAGAGCACAGAGCAATGTGACTGTAGACCATTTTGAAAGACTGTTTCAAAAATGTCATACTGCGAAGATTAAAGGTCCTAAGACCATAAGTAATTTTTTGTAATTTTATCTTGATCTTCGCCATCCAGAAAAGCAATTTCTTACGCAATAAATGCCCTTAGAGGGTTTAAGAAAGACACATACGTTGGCACATGACACAACCTCAGCACATTGACAATACATGTAATTAGAAATTTGACACACTGACAAATAGGTTTGTATGAAATGTAAGTACGCTGTAACACCCTTTTTAACTTTAGGCTATCAAGCGCTACTCACAGACCTTCTACGGACACCGTAGACTGTACAGAATGTGCAGTGCGATTTTTTCTTTTATCTATACCGTTCGATAAGGACATATTTCTCCCAAAAATACATTCTAAATAACAAAGTTTGGGTTTTTACTATGGCTTAGAAGTTTCATTTCACTTAGTTAGCAGGATGGTATTTAACGACTGATATGACCATCATGTGCAAAAAGGCACTCGTTATGTTCATCCAAACATGATGAATTTATAGTTTGATTAATCTATTACCACACAATCCCTACTTTTGACGACCTTGAGAAAGAAGTCTTTAGAAAACATTGTAGTAAAAGGAGAAAATGCTGGTAACCAGCATTTTCTCCTTTTCCCACAATGTTTTTCTACCCTTCACAAAACAAATTTCAAATTTTCAGAAACATTTATTTTGTCGTCTGCAAATACCTTTTGGACAAACCCAAAATTTTGTCGTTTGGTAAAGAGTTAAATACGTTTTTTTTTCTTATCTTGATTGGGTTCGTTAGCAGAAATCTTAACCCTTATCCCGCTAGATAAGTGAAGAGAAACTAGTATATAATAAAGAATAATGCTAGTTCAAACTTACATTTTGGAGCAAAAAAAAAAAAAACAAGAGCCGTCAGAGACGGGTTATGCTCCCCGAACAAGTGCTTGTCATAAAATATACGAAATTGATATAAATTCACTTCTTTTATCCTAGAAGAACCTGTTCATACCCCGCAAAATTTGGAGTCAAAAGGCAATTACTATCTTAGAGATAGCCAACACAAACTTGTAGAGGACAATAAGCCCAATAAGCCCCCTTGAAGCCCCCTTTTCCCATAAGACAATATTGGATCATTGCAATAAATACAACGGGTGTGTAGTTTGTGGCATTTTTTAATAATAAATCAAAATTCGAAATTTCATAAAATTTTCAGCAGTCATGTATTAAATATTACATAAAACAATTTTTTACATGAAGCCCCCTTTTTTCCGAGACGCAGCCTGAAATTGAGAAAAAGGAAGAGAGGTACCTGGGCAACGTTCCAATAAGTTCAGATTTGAAATTTCACAAAGTTTTGAGCACTGATAAAGGAGAACCTGGTGAAAAACAATTTTTTTCCATAAAGTCCCCTTTTTCCGTGATGCAGCCTTAATTTGAGAAACCAGGAAAGACGTATTTGCGCATTAATAATTCATAGATTCCAAAAACAAAGGGCACATGTTGAAACTTGTAAAACAAGATATAACCATGAAATGTTGACAAAAACTGAACAAGATATTAGGAAAAATTGCATTAGGGCCCCTTTTTCATTTTACAAGAAACCCCCTTTTTCCATGACAGAGGGTCAAATTGAAAAACACATAGATAAAGAAACAAGAGCACATGGTGAAACTTTGAAAAAACAATATAACCATGAAGTTTAATGAAATTTTGACCAAAACTGAATGAAATATTAGTAAAAATTGGAATTTTGCAAGAAGCCCCCTTTTTCTATGACAGAAAAATTGCCCAGGTTAAAAATAGCAAAGGCACATGCTAAAACTTTCCATAAACAACATAACCATGAAGTTTCACGATATTCTGAATGAGATATTGGTAAAAATTGCCATTTTGCATTAAGCCCCTTTTTTCCATGATACGGGGTCAAATTGAAAATCCGGGAAAACTATATCGGCGCCTTACCCTAAGGAGTTCATATATGAAGTTTCATCCAATTTGGTCCAAGGGTTTTGGAGAAATCGCTTCGGACGGACGGACGGAAGGACGGACGGACAGACGAAGCGGCGACTATATGCTCGCCCTTCGGGGAGCATAAAAATCTCCTAGAATCTCCTTATCGGACAATGTAGATCCAAGATCAGACTGCACGTTCTGTGCAGTCTGATCTTGATCTACACTGTCCGCAAATGGTCAGTAAGTCGCACTCTGCGGCCTAAGGGTTTTAAGAGAGAGTTTTGATTTAAGTGTGAAAAGAGTTAGAATTTGGAAAGAAAAAAGGTACACGTTCATTAGCGTTGAAATAGGAAAGAGAGGACCACGTTTGTAATAAAACTCCAAATTGCTGTAAACTTGTGAAATCTTCTAAATTCGCAGGAAACCTTTAGTATCAATTGAATATTTAAGTTTTCCTTGGGATTTCGGTGAATTAATACTATAGGCATACATTTTTATTACAAACGTAGTCCTAAGAAAGCAAGATAGTCAACATCAAAGAAAAGAAAAAAGGGGATGGAACAATATGCCTTTTCGTCATTATCTTTGTAAACATAACTATTACTGTTGTGACATAAAAGAGAAAAACATAGCATAGATTTAGCTTCGGCATGTCAATTGACAGGAAAAAGTCAGAAATCAATTTTGAAAAGAAAAAAAATACATTAGACCTGTTTCTCAGTGAAATTATCTTAAAAAATACATTTGATTCGGGAATCGACGAAACCGCATTCCCATAATTTCGTGATTTGTTTTCAGTTAAAAACAGAGTCATTCCAAATGTTGACCAGTGATGTAAATACCGGGGGTAATCCAAAAGGTCACTGTCTCTATATTTATCACAAATAAATTTTCTGTGTCGTATTTACCAGTAATGTGTTCTTACTACCATTAAAGATTTTAAAATCTAAAGGTTAAAGGAGGTAAAAAACAGAGTGTGCAATAAAATAAAACGTTTGCAAATGTAGATACACGAAGGAATTGGCGGATTGATGTAAATAATAGTAATAATAATAATAATAATGAAAGAATTATAATAATTACAGAAATCTAGAAGTTAAGGGCAACACAGTTGCTAAAGATACGTTGAAAACTTTATAGAGAGAGACATAAGTATATCGACAAACACCTCATTATACATAAAGCTAAATGCAAGAGCATTCAAAACCTAGCAATTATTGGCCTAACACTTTGAGAAAAGGGGGTGTTGGACGTCTTGTTGTAAGGACGTTTTGGTCGGTGACCTCGGGTTCGAATCAGATCAGATTTTATCCAAATATCTTTGTAAAATAATAATGTTTTTTTTTTTTCAGAAAAAAAAAAAATAGTGAAACAAGGTAGTGTCATTAAGTCTTTATCAACCGGAACAATTAAAGATTTGACAACAATCACAGCGACAAATAAACTATGACTTAAATTTTTGAAATTTGCTTTCTCAGGTTTGGAAACGTCTTTGGTGAATCCTAGAAAAATGAATTTTCCTTTTCTCCCACAACGTTTCCTTCCAAAAGTATTTTCCATGGGCTCTGTATATCACGAAGTTTGGAGAAGGTTCATCAAGAAGCCATTTATACCACATAATTCGAACTTCCCATTGGTACTTTGCAGACGTACGCAGGAGTGAATATTTCTTTTTCAATTTAGGTTCCGTGTCACTTTCTGTTTATATCGTGTAGATTGTGCAGCTACTACTGTAGATGTATAAATAATAAACAGGAGGGCCATGATAGCTCACCTGAGCCTTTTGTACAGGATCCATTTTAAACCCCTTTCCAGATATTATAACAAACATTCTATCGTGCTTCTATAATTATTAAATTGAACATTAGGCCTCTAGTTTGCATGCAGCAAGTCTTCTTTTAGACTAATCCATGTCACCAAGACAAACATTTTAACCAAGTTTCATTAATATTGAACTTAAATTGTGGCGTATTGAGTGTATACAAAGTTTTTTCATGACCTAGTTTTTCATCCAACCTGACCCATTTTCAAAATGACGTGAAATGTCATCGAGACAAACATCCTGACCACACTTAATGAGTATTGGACAAAATATGTTTGGCCTCTAGAGCATATACAAGGTTTTGTTTTTTTTAAAGATTTAACAGACTGGCCTAGTTATAGACCGGACGTGACCTATTTTCAAAATCCTCTTAGATAACATCAAGACAAACATTCTGAGTAACTTTACAGAGTATTACACTGAAAATGTAACATCTAGAGTATGCATAAACATCATCATGACAAACATTCAAAACAAATTTCAAGAGTATTGGACTGAAAATGTGGCTTCTACAGTGTACACAAAGTTTTTCTAAGATTTGACCTAGTGACTTGTTTTTTACCCGACCAGACTCATTTTTGAACTCGTGCAAGAGAAGACAAACATTTTAATCAAGTTTCATAAGTATTGGACTGAAAATATGGCCATTAGAGCGTACAAAAGGAAAAGGTTTACGAAGGACGACGGATGACGCACGACAGACGCCAGACACAGCTCATCTTCAGCACTTTGTGCTCAGGTGAGTTAAGAAACGTTTACTTTTTTTAAATATATAGGTATGCAAAAAGTAAGCTATGCTCCGAGGAATGCAAGCCTTTTCTTGCTAAAGCTTGTTCAAATTTAAAAAAGAATAATGTCATATAGGGAAAAAGGCGTAGGATTGTGGTACTTTCTTTTTTTCGTGATCAAAATCAAAGATAAAAATTCAGTCATTAAAAACAGGAGATGTTGAAAGGACACCAGAGCACCATTTAACAACAATTCCAAGCTAGTATACAACAATAACAAAAAGTAAAACGGTTTCAAAATACGGGGATCATTCCATAGAAAAAAACCACAAAGTGCAGTTTCTTTACCCGACCTTTTCGAACCCGTTTCCACCAGACCGCAAGCCCACCAATATCCGCTAGAAAACAGGCAGGTGGGTTAGTATGGTGGCACATTTCTGCCATGAGATACGAGATAAATATCACGATAATTCTAGAAAACCGTCCTGGTAAATAGAAATTTCCTGGAAATTTTATCTAGATAGTGAAAAGTTTCGTGAAAAAAGTATCACGATACACTTTACAATCTAGAAAACTCAATTCAGATTAGTAAATACTTTAACGCAAAATTTCTCCAGCTGACAATCGAAATAAAATTGTTGTGATGATTACATCCATGATTACATCCATTTCGCAGTATCTATAAATAGAAAATTTACCATTTTGATGAACTTTGTAGTTTCTGATTTTAGAAGGTGATAGTAAGTAAAATGTAGAATTATTACAGTAGTAGCTTAAATATTACATTTTGACCACACTTTCAATGAAAAGAAGTCCGTTAAACACAAAGACGACTAAAAGTGCATCCTGCGAATAAGTCTGAAACCATTCATGCAACCATTAATTAATTTTTAGGCAAAAATGTTCCGAAACCGTATCTAATTAAATATACTGTGAATGTCAGTTGTGGGCACAAAGGCAAAAGTAAATCGTGATAAAAGTAAGAATTTTAGCGATTTTTCTTTTTTCGTGAAACTTTTGTGATCTAGATAATATTTTCGGGAAAGTTTGATTTATCATGATAGTTCTCTTAAATTTTCACAATGGTTATCTCGTATCTCATGGCAGACAAATGCCACCATAATTGTTTTAGTGAACTTCTATTAAGAACTGTGGTGATTACTGTTAGAGGACGACGTATTTGTAAGAGCAGTTAAAGATTGTTTCTGCTCTTGTTTTCGAGCGGGGAATTAATACTTTTGCAATGACGATCATCTGTCCACTAAAAAGAAAAAAGTCGAGTTCTAGATCTGAACCTGCGGCCTTTGGTTTCAAGTTCTGTACGTTAGGCAAGGACTTTGAACAAAGACGAATTGTGCATTTTTGCCTAGAACTTTCAACCTTTTAAATGTTATTTTTACCTTGAGTACCATACAAATACAGAATAAACACTGAATACCTATCAACTTTTTCATGGGGTAAGCAAAAGTGAAAAAAAACCGAATACTTACCGTCTTAAAATAATAAGAGAAAAAGAAGGATAATGCAGTAAGATTTTCACCACTAACCGCTCCGTTAGCGGAAAGGGGGCTTTTGCAGACGTCACAGATGAAGATCAGAAAGTAAAGGATGTGCAGTATGGTCTTTGATCCATACCCTCCATTTTTTTAAAGCTTGTAACATAAACATCTTTCTGACTACAGTGAATTGGATTTTAAGTTTCCTCAAATTTCGGTCAAGTATGGCACAGAAATAGTTAACCCTTTTCCTGCTAAATACCTAAGATAAAAAATTTCAATTCGATAGTAAAATCCTTTGCTAATTCAAAGGTATGTTTTTTGGGAATAATATCTGCTTATCGGAAAGTGTATATCCAAGATCAGATTGCACGTTTTTTGCAGTGTGATTTTGATCTACACTGTCTACAAAAGGTCAGCGAGTCGCACTCAGAAGCTTAAATGTTAAAAAATGGTTTCACTTTGATTTTACAAACACACGTAAACAAGAAGTATTGATAAGTGTAACGAGTATAAAGACATAAATCGTAGCCAAGGCTTTTAGGTTTCCAGACATTCTGGACAAAGCTTTAGAGTCTCATGAGAAAAAAAAAACTGATTCGCCATGATGTTTTGAACTTTGCGAAGAAAAGATTAAGGTCTTAGACTTGTAAAGAAAACAAAATTTATTGCCTTTAGCCTAGGAAGATTTTCTGAAATTCCTCTCTAGTAAAGAGCAGTAGGCATGATCAGGTAGAATTTGGCACCGTATCATTTTAACATAATTTGGGTATGCTGAATTCAATGGTGGGCGGTGCCAGGCTGAAATTTTTGGTTTTCATGTAAGAAATTACACTTTAAAAAGGGAGGTAATTTACAATTACGTTCACATACTTATATATCATTGATAGACACTGAAAATGATAAAATTAAGCTGGGCCTACAAAATATGCATTGATAAGATATTTTCACTTTTGTCAAGAATAGGGAAAATAAATTCCACTTATATGGCTCAATATTTTAGAAAACTAAACTTCCATGGGTCCCTTTTTGCACTGAATAAAGATATATTTTGGTTTAAGTAAAATTATCTGACCTTTTGTTAATATTACAGTCAAGTGCATTGAAAGTCAAATTGTTTATGTTGCTATTTGCCGTAAGATCACAAAAAGTTTACTTACGTTTCTAGCCCTCACGACGAAGACGTTGCAACAATACAGAGGGCCAGTCGAGTCTGGTGTTTTGTCTCTAATTGTGGTTAGTCATCCACTTATTGTGGGAAGTCGCTTAATCTGGGTTATCACACTTGTCGCTTAATGTGGGTAATTGGGGAGTCACTTAATATATGGGTAATCAAAGTTGTCCCTTAATGTGGATAATCATCCACTTATTGTGGGAAGTCACTGGGAGTGCATTACACAGGTCTTAACTTAATGTGGGTAATCATCCACATATTGTAGGAAGGCACTTAAGGTAAGACCTGTTTAATGCACTTCCGGTGAACATGGGATAAAATTCCTAATTGGTCGATAAATAAGGATTTATGTAGAAATAATATTTTTTCACATTTCTAACGGATCAGAAATTCCGTTAACGTCCATCTTGAAATTATTTTGATACTTTTGCTAGTTTTCTGAAAAGGGAGTAATTATTATCTCCCTTTGAATTGAGAACATAGTGATTTTAGGTTCATAAATGATAATGCTACATGTACTAGTTATAGTTGTTTGGGATTTTTTGAGTTTATCTATGTGAGACTTGCTCGTAAAGGTGCTGTAGCAAGTTTTGTGCCATTTCATAGGACCTGCAGGATTGCTATGAGTGGGTGATAGTATGTTTTCTATAGCTGTTCTGTTGTTTGGATCTTTGAAAGTTTGGCGTAACTTTGCTGCATTTATTAATGTAGATAGACCCGTATCTGTAGAACGCAAATTTTCCATTTTAGTTTCCTGACAAATAATATAAAGACTGTATTCAATTGGTCCATTTTTAAAAAGGAAACAATCTCCAAAATTTTAAAGGTTCACAGCGTCGTATTTTCACTGCAAACTAGGCTGAGAAAAACTTTTAGAAAGAAATATCTGGAAACTTCAGATATCCCCGGATTTATAGAAAGAAATACAATGCTGAACAGAATTTTCACTGCATGTTTGGGTTACAGTTTGACCGAAAGATTGAAAGAAGATATAGAGAATACGTACCTAGTGTTGTAGAATATCAAAAATATCTAACGAGGTTGGGAGAATTGATAATTGTCGAGCCTTGGCGAGACAATTATCAATTCTCACAACCGAGTTAGATATTTTTGATATGCTACAACACTAGGTACGTATTCTATTTATCTTTCAACGTCTGATTGGTCGGTTTTTGTTATTCCTGTTTATTATTCAACAAGAAAAAACACGAATTTATCGCTATATGCAAATTAGCTAATGATACAGCACGCGCTTTAATCTAATACACAAACAATTTACTCATAGACGTACAAGCCTGCACAAAGAAAGAAGTTCAAGATGTTTCTTCGTTTTTGTACACAGTCAAACGTTTAAAAAAAAACAAACCGACAGAAATTGAATTTTTGTCAATATTGTAACAGAAATCAAGTGTGCATTTGACCAGAAATACGTTGGATAAGCCGTCGCTTAAAAAAAATATGTCACGGGTAACCGGCAAACTGTTTGTGTACTCTCAAACGGTCGTGTAGTACAAACCATTGAATTTTAAACGCAGGAGAAAAGTACATAGAGTTTTTGACAATTCTATCGATCAGATAAGATTATGATATGGATACACATTTAATGTGCCAACGTTTAAGACGGTTCCGTAGAACATTGGAGTTGTCACACTGCTATTCTTAGTGGAGATATTCAGGTTTGGAATATGCAGCTGTTCGGGTATGGCGGGTGGAGTTACTTAGCCTTCACACACTGGATTTTCATGGACTCTAGCTTCATTTGCAAATGCGAATTGATTGGAAAGCCGAGATTGGGCTGTGGAGATTTGAGACACGCTATTACTGGGTGGGGGACAGTGATTTTCAAGACCTGACAGCCGGTGAAAGGTACGTGTCACCGCTGCTTGTGTTTGCCGAAATGTTTGACCATATTTTATCCCGTTTCCACGATATTTTGTACAGGTTTCAAAACTAATTTCAAGATGCGCGTTGAATTTGATTTGTCATCTGCAAATGATTTCAATTTGGACTGTTGTATAATTTTTGTAAAGAATTACATTACGTATTTTTTCTCTGATATATTGAAAACAATGTGGGAAATGGATAAAATGTGCATAATAAATTTTTTCATCCTGCTCCTTGTACTGTTTAAAAACCTTTCTTCCCTTGTGTGCTAAAGGGATAAATTGTTTTGAAGTATGTATGAGAAAGAAAATCAAATATGCCAACATATAGAATATCAAGGAAACTCTCCCCTGGAGTAGATTTGCCATTCTCATAGTCACTGTGCTATTCTGTAAATCTTCATTCAGAAAATTAAGAAAATGTGCTCATAACAAGACAATTTCCCATTACTGCAATGCTTTCTACTGTAAAAGTCTGCTTACTCTGAAAAAGACATAATTATGATGTAAAGGGTTACTCTGCTGATTTTCTTTCCCATAATTAGGCATTCAATTTATAATTTCTTTTTTCTAATTTCAGTGCAAGACAGCTCAAAATTTTAACTGAAATAAGGCATGGAGTTATGGAAGAAGTTTTAGTAAACATTTAAAGATTTTGGAAGACAGTCAGCATTTTACCTGCCTACAGAACTACACCAGACCTACAGTGTGGCATATTCTGTATTTGTTTAATTTAAATAAAGACAACAAAAGTACTGTTTTTGTTCTATAGATTTTTTTGTTCAAGCGACTGTTGTCCTGCTTGGATTTGTGTAATGACAAAATGTCAACAAGAGGTCATGTTTTAGGTCTAAAGTAGTTCCGGCATGTGCTATAAATATCCGTGGTATATCATTGTTCTAAAAATAACCGTGGTATATCAAAAAAAATATATCATGGGTGATATTGCATGGATATTCGCGTAGTTGAAAGATAAATAGAAATACACAGCATATAAAGAAAGGACAGGAGAAAGTCAATTCAAATGTATTTAATTTTTGTGTGTTGTGAGTGCATTCCAAACAACATGATATTGTGTCAAAAATTTCAGATTATACTTCAAAGTTTGAAATTAAAATGTGAGGTAAGACCTAGCCATAATATAATATGTGTAATAGCAATAATTTTAATTTGTTTCTGCTACCTTTCTAAAATTCTAGTTGTGATCAGACAATTACATATCAGGCCAGACAATATACATGTATATATGAAGATATTACGTCATTTCCTGAAACTGACACCTTTGGCACTTGTGACAGGCAACCTTAGTGTACCTAAGTGAACTTTTATGATTTTAAAAGTACATCAGGTCATACATACATGTTTTTTGTTATGAATCATTCTCAAATGTAATTGTACATGTTCCTAATGACAAAATACCGCCTGTAAGGCAGTATAGTTAGCACTACACTCTATAAGGACAATGCCGGGTATTTTGTAGTAGCACTACACTCTTATAAGGACAATACCAGGGATTTTAGTCGCCATTTTTAGCTCCACTGGCTAGCGGGCATATGTCATGGCCCAGCGTCCGTGCGTGTGTGCATTAACTTTTATTTCAAACATCTTCTTCTCTGAAACTACCCATCCAATTTCGACGAAACTTCACAGAAATGATCCTGCCATCGTCCTCTTCAGGATTTCTTGAAAGAATTTGATTCATTCAAAAACTGAAATATTTTGAAAATCTTCTTGTCTGAAACTGTAAGGCCTGGGGGACGGGGGGCGGTTCATAAGTTTTACATGGGCTTATGTACAGAAATCTTTCAAAAATCTTCTCGCACCTAGTCATAAGGCCTAGGGCTACCAAAGTTTGCATGTTATAGCTTTATCTAGTTGATGTCTACCAAGGATACCCAAATTATAGCCTTGTGGGTCATAATTTTTACTTTGGGCTTATGAAGGGAAACTTTGGAAATACTCGTATGTAGCCATAAGGCCTAGGGCTACCAAACTTTGCATGTTGCACCTTTATCTAGTGGGCCTCTACCAAGAAGACCCAAATTGTAACCTTGAGGGTCAAGTTTGGCCCCACTCCAAGGGTCACATGGGCTTTTATAGTGAAAACTTGATAAATTTTCTTGTAACTAACCATAAGACCTAGGGCTAACCTGTCTCATGGGTCTCGATTTTTTCAGGAAGTTTTACTGAGCAAACTTTGAAAACTTATTTATAACCACACATTCTAGACCTTTTTATTTGCTATGGCGCGGTATCTTATGGACCTCCACCAGGATTCAATTAATTGTAGCTTTGTTGCCGAAAAAGGCATTTCCCTGGGGTCACAAGTTTCTCATAGGATTTTATAAAAGAAAATTTTGTATGTCATCTAGTTGAAAACAAATTGGCCAAGTATTGTGATGTTTAGCTTGTAGTATTTTGACTTACTAGACAGTGGAGCGATACAGGGCCATCATGGCCCTCTTGTGTTAAAATGGCCGCCATTTTGTACACCAAGATGGTCCATGTTTTATTATAAATAATCCTCATAAGTACTAAACATGTTTTAATGAGAAAAAGTGCAACCTTTTAAACATTATAGCTAGCACTACCTTCTAAAAGCATAAGATCGGCCATTCTGGTAGCCATTTTGTAAAATGGCCACCATTTTCTTAAAATGACCAATTTCAGCTTAGCACCTGGCACCATTGAATTCAGCACCCTTTAATTGAAATGACCAATTTCAGCTTGGCACCTGGCACCATTGAATTCAGCACCCTTTAATTGATAAAGATAGGTTAGGTGCCCACTTCTACCTAACAAGAGGGCCATGATAGCCCTGTATCGCTCCACTGGCTAATTCGTAAAAACACTACAAGCCAAACATTACATTATTTGGCCAACTGGTTTCAAACTTGAGGGCATACAATTTTTTTCCATAAAAACCAACAAAAAAGTTGTGACCCCTGGGCAAATCCAGTTTTGACCACAAAGCTATAATTACTTGAATCCTGGTGGAGGTCTACAAGATAAAGCCCCATACCAAATAATACAGGTCTAGAATGTGTGGTTATAAACAAGAAGATTTTCAAAGTTTTCTCAATAAAAGGCCCTGTAAAACATAAAATCCATGAGACAGGGCTAAATTTAGTGGTCCCAGTCTTTATTATGGTTAGTAACAAGATGACTTAGAAAGTCATCACAAAAGCCCATGTAAAACTTGTGACCCCTGGTGTGGGGACAAACTTGACCCTAAGGCTATAATTTGGGCCCTCCTGGTAGAGGCCCACTAGATAAAGCTAGATGCAAAATTTGGTAGCCCTAGGCCTTATAGCTAGGTACAAGTAGATTTTTGAAAAATTCCCAATATGAGCCCATGTAAAACTTGTGACCCCCAGGACAGGGCCAAATTTGACCCCAGGGCTACAATTTGGGCACCTTTGGTAGACAACCACTTGATTAAGCTAGATGCAAAATTGAGTAGCCCTAGGCCTTATGGCTTGGTACGAAAAGATTTTTAAAGTTTTCACTATATAAGCCCATATAAAACTTGTGACCCCCCCGGGCCGGGCCAAATTTGACCTCTGGGCTATCATTTGGGCACTCTGGGTAGAGGTCTACTAGATAAAGCTACATGCCAAATTTGGTAGCCCTAGGCCCTATGGCTAGGTACCAGAAGGATTTTAAAGTTTTCCCTATATAAGCTCATATAAAACTTGTGACCCCCGGGGTGGGGCCAATTTTGACCCCAGGGCTTATATTTGAAGGAACTTGGTAGAGGTCCACTAGATAAAGCTACATGCCAAATTTGGTAGCCCTAGGCCTTATGGTTTCAGAGAAGAAGATTTTTAAAAATTTTCAATATTTTTCAGTTTTGTTGCCATGGCAACAAGTTTTTGAAGGAATAAAATTCTTTCAAGGAATTCTAAAGAGGACCATGGCAGGATCATTTTTGTGAAGTTTCATCAAAATTGGATGGGTAGTTTCAGAGAAGATGATGTTTGAAATAAAGGTTAACGCACGCACGCACGCACAGACGGACGGATGGACGGACGCACGACGGACACCCGGCCATGACATAAGCCCGCTGGCCTTCGGCCAGTGGAGCTAAAAATGCCTACTGATGATAAGATTTCAGAAAATCTTTCTAGGCTATTTACTCGTATGTTTTCTTTTTGTTAAAACGATAGTCATGGGACAATAAAGAAACAGCCTATTTTACAGAGGAAAATAGGGATAGGAAAAAGTGCATCGATAAGAAAAAAGATATAATTCTTTAACAAATTGATATTGTCCAGCAAAATAAGGGGTTGACTGTATCTTCTGAAAGTATCGATACAGATCAGCCTGCGCAGTCCGAGAAGAAAAAAATAAAACAAATTTAGTTGTATTTAACATTTTTAAAAGATGGTATATTAGGAGACATACTGGGTTGGACTTGGGCACGGAATCATGTGGGGTTTCCAGGTTGCTATGGACATAGAATTTTCGTCTGCTGCATAGCAACGCCACAAGCTTTGTATCAGAAGAGCCGCTGGTACCCGTCTTCGAATAAGATGTTTCTGCCGCTGTTGTTGTTGTACTTTCAAAGCGAAGCCAGAACCTAGGATGCCCTATAAACGACAGAAAGAGTTGAATTGTGTCATGTACCAACAAGTAAGTTTTAGTGGGATGAAATGGTGAAGTTCGAACTATCCGTCTTATAAGATGAAAATAACCCTGATTGTAACATCACTATAAATATGTCCTTTTTAGTTCATTCTTTTTCGGTGGTTTCTCGAAGAAAAGTAACGTAGATCACAGTCGATATTTCATAGTTACTATCAATGAAAATTACCTATTTTATTTTCTAACTTTTCTATTTCTGGCAGATTTAGTAGTTAATGTGCATTAAACAGAGTTTGTATCATCAGCTTGTGGTTAATGTGGGGAAATGTTTGCCGAAAAAGGGAAAGGTATGTGAAAATAACGAGTGCCGTTAGGCAAGAGTTATTTTCGCAGACCTTTCCCTTTTGAGGCAAATATTTCCCCATTTCAACCACAAGCTGATGAAATAAATTATATATAATATTTCCTCTGATTATTTTGTAAATGAATGCCACTTTTAAAACTATTAATCTCAAGTCAATTAACCAGATTTTCGGCAGGAAGAAAATATTCGCTGTGACGGGAAAATAATTCCACCGGCTTAAATTACGTCATTTCTTTAGCCATAACATTTCTAAAAAAAGACACATGGAATATAATATTGACATATATATGTCTAGTGCGTGATTTTCAACCAGATGGAAATGTGAAGTAATTTACCCAACATTTCTCGCCCATTACAATGTACTATATGTTGTTATCGGATGGGTAGGCCTACGCCACGGGGAACTAGCGAAAACAACTGCACTGGATTTTGATGTAAGTCCTCCGAAAAAGGAGCATGAAGCGTGAAATAAATAGAATATGAATGAATTTTTATCTTTCACCAAAAAAGAAAAACCCAAATATCCTCTGTGTCTTAATCTCTTCACTTAATGGTGTTGCAATTATCTTAGATTAGTTTACGGTTTACGTGACAGTTCTATCTTGTATTTACAAAATGAAGTTTATTCACACAAAAAAAGATGTCATTAGGTACATAAAAAACTAAAGGCAAAATAATATATTGATATTAGCTTTACATACCGCTGGTAGTGCAAAGAAAGAAATTCCCAGAACAGCTGAAAACGAGGCTATCAGTTTACCTGCCCACGTGGACGGGACCACATCGCCATATCCTACTGTACATAGCGTCACCTGTCAAACATAGTTTAGCATGCTGCAAGTCTCTGTTAACACTTTCTTGTGGTATTCATGAAGGATACCTAAATTGGCTGGATTTTACGCCAAAATTTCAAAGTAATATCAACATGACATTTTTGCGAGCCTTGTGAATTGTTAAAACTTTTGCATAGTCCATTTCACTGTAGAGACCTTGGCCCCAAAATAAACGAAATGTTTAATATCTGCATACTCTTATCTATTCGAATGCGATGTTCAAAGGAGACCACCTTTACAATTGAGCCAGCCTGTGTAGTCTACACAGGTGGCCATGGGTCAAAACTTTTTAATTGGTCGATGTTCTGCATGTAAAAGAATCAGTCTATCTCATAATGCACTCGGTTGCTACTAAATGGAGATTTAAGGATCCACGTGATGTCTTGTGTGATATAACGCATTGCAAAGACGCATTCTGTCTTTTTGTCAAAACATGTTTTCGTTTCATTACAAGTTTTACAAACATATAACTAAAATATCCAAGTTCTTCCGTACATTAAAGTTCCCAACAAATACATAACTGAAACACAAATTGCATTTGACGAAATTCGAACCCATGCAGACAGATATCTTCGTTTTCGAGGTTTAACTCATTACCATACGACAAAATTTTAGACTGGTTCAAATTGAGAGCATTTGCAGACGACAAAATAAAGGTGACTGAAAAGTGCGTTTCGGGACAACACCTCGGGGATTAGTGGACCAATGGCCAATCCCAGATGAGCCCCGATCTTACGAACAAGAAAGTTTGCAACAATTTCATAGCTGAAATACAAACAGTGATTATAACCCACTGAACTAAAAAGATATAGAGGATAATCAACTGGTTGTTTTTGATATGAAAAATATCTCACGAGGATGGTTGTTAGGCGTTGAAAAAACGAGTGCGCAGCACGAGTTTTTTTAACGCCTTACAACGCGTCCGAGTGAGATATTTTTCATATCAAAAATAACCAGTTGATTATTCTATTTATTATATACCTTATTAACAGCATTATTTGTAATTTTGCGTTTGAAAGTCGAAAAATGTAGTCGAAAAAAAAGTAGTTCCCAAATTACGGCATGAAGTCAAAGTGAAAGTTGATAACGTCACTAGTGATGATATCAAACTTTATTACACTGGGAAATTCCAGGATTTCACTGCTAGGTATATAACAAATTTCCCTAACGCAGTTGTTAGGTATTGTATTAAAATCGGGACGAAGCCATGCATGAAGGAGTGGTCTCCCGTTAAAAAGTAATTAAAGAAGAAAACGAAGCCATATCTTACCACTCCCCACCAGAGGGCGTCAGCATAGGTTCCAAATCGTTGAGGGTTGGCATCTTTCTCTGCGAGATACACGAGAAATGAGGACAACAAAAGGCCCAGAAATCCGATATATAACGTTGTCAGCAATTCCTGCAAATATAGTGCAACATATGTACCTTAACTTTACTCATTTGTGAAGAATGTTGACAGTCATAGTAATATTGTTCAATATGTATGTCTTAAACCACAGAACATTGATTAACATCGTCTTGTTAGGCAAATGCATGTAGGTTGTACCGGCAAAACAAATATATGAGACACCGGATTTTTTTCCCTGAAAATTTATCTTTTTATTTTAAAACTTAAAGGACCCTGAATAAACAATGGTAACGCCGGTAATGTGAGAATGCAATCCATTTCTTTAAAAAAAAAATTCATAATTATCCCGCTGAAATAGAGTTTATTTCATCAGCTTATGGTTAATATGGGGAAATATTTGCCGAAAAAGGAAAAGGTATGCGGAAATAACGAGTGCCGTAAGACACGAGTTATTCTCGAGCACCTTTCCCTTTAAAAGCAAATATTACCCCATATTAACCACAAGCTGATGAAATAAATTAAACTATAACAAACAAGAGGGCCAAGATGGCCCTGGATCGCTCACCTGAATTTTTGAGATGACCATAGTCTATTTTTCTTTTTTTGAGGTATTGAAACATTGGAATCAAATTTATAATTTTGCCAAGCAATTTTCAAAAGGTCACCTGTAAAAGTCATTTCGAAATCTGACCATCAGTTTCAAAAAGAAGAATTTTTAAGAATTCTTCATTTCTGTAAAAGAGCAAGTAGCCCCCATCCACGAGAGCCATGTTTCTTGATGGATCAAAATTTACGAACAAGTTTTGAAAAGGGTCACCCAAGGAACATCTCTCTGAAATTATTTCAAAATCTGACCAGGGGTTTCAGAGAAAGAGAATTTTAAAGAATTTCATCATGTCCGTATAGTGCAAGTAGCCCCCATTCACAAGAGCCATGTTTCTTGAGGGATCAAAATTATATGTACAGCTTTTGGAAAGGGTCACGCAAGGAACATCTCTGTCAGATTATTTTAAAATCTGACCACAGGTTTCAGAGAAGAAGAATTTTCAAGAATTTCTTAATTTCCATATAATGCAAGTAGCCCCCATTCACTAGAGCCATGTTTCTTGGCCAATCAAAATTTCACGAACAATTTTAGAAAAGGGTCACCCAAGGAACATCTCTGTGAAATTATTTCAAAATCTGTCCAGCCATTTCAGAGAAGAAGAATTTTCAAGAATTTCTTCATTTCTGTATAGTGCAAGTAGCCCCCATTCACCAGAGCCATGTTTCTTGACCAATCAAAATTTCGCGAACAATTTTTGAAAAGGGTAACCCATGGAACAAGTCTGTGAAATTATTTCAAAATCTAACCAGCTGTTTCAGAGAAGAAGAATTTTTAAGAATTTCTTCATTTCTGTATAGTGCAAGAAGCCCCCATTCACCAGAGCCATGTTTCTTGACCAATCAAAATTTCGCGAACACTTTTTGAAAAGGGTCACCCAAGGAACAACTCTGTGAAATTATTTCAAAATCTGACCAGCGGTTTCAGAGAAGAAGATTTTTTAAGAATTCCTTCATTTCTGTATAGTGCAAGAAGCCCCCATTCACCAGAGCCACAATTTTTGACGGATCAAAATTTCACGAACAATTTTTGAAAAGGGTCACCCAAGGAACATATCTGTGAAATTATTTCAAAATCCGACCAGCGGTTTCAGAGGAGAAGATTTTTAAAGAATTCCTTCATTTCTGTATAGTGCAAGAAGCCCCCATTCACCAGAGCCACATTTTTTGACGAATCAAAATTTCACGAACAATTTTTGAAAAGGGTCACCCAAGGAACATATCTGTGAAATTATTTCAAAATCCGACCAGTGGTTTCAGAGGAGAAGATTTTTAAAGAATTTGCTAAAAAATTCCATTTGGTTGCCATGGCAACCAGAGTTTTTGATGGAATCAAATTCTGTGAACAATTTTTAAAGAGGACCTCCCAAGGAACATTCCTGCCAAGTTTTGTCCAAATCCACCCAGCAGTTTAGGAGGAGTTGATGTTTAAAGAATTGTTGACGACGCACGACGGACGACGGACGACGCACGACGGACGACGCACGACGGACGACGCACGACGGACGACGGACGACGGACACCGGGTGATCCTAAAAGCTCCCCTTGAGCACGTTGTGCTCAGGTGAGCTAAAAAGTAGTTCCAGACTTTCGGAAGGAGGAAAATATTCACTGTGACGGGGAAATAATCCTCTCCCAGGTTAAATTACATTTCTTTACCCATAACATTTCTAACAATAGGCACATGAAATATTATATACTGCTTTTTTAACCAGGCAGCATCGATACCAACACTGTGACAACTGGGCTTTATTGACGAGATCTGCACTCTGGCAAAATATATCGTTCTTACAAGATTTTCGCTGTTTGATAGTTGCACTCTTCCTGCACCGAATCATTGAAATCGGCCTTATAAAATACATTCCACTGAGATTAATAAAGATTGTTATCTTACAAGCTCGATTCGAACAGTTCAAATCAGAGATTAAGACAGCATCTTCTTTGCATTCTTCATTTAATTCTTTACCAAACGTCAAGGTTTAAGACTAGGCCAATTGAAAGCATTTGCAGAAGACACTATTAATGTGACTCAGAAACTGAAATTTGTTCCGAGGAGGTAGAAAACATTGTGGGAAAAGGAGAAAACGCCGGTTACCAACATTTTCTGCTTTTCCGATGTTTTCTAAAGTTTTTTTTCAGGGACGTAAAAACCAGGGTTAAAGTGGATCCCTACCCGCCTATGAGCCCAGACCACCGAGGCTAGTAACTTCCAGGTTCCGGCACGCCTGTCTATTCTGACCATGCGCAGTATCTGGAAAAACCTCAAACCTCGTAAAGTGGCAGGTGCGAATCTCTCACTGGTGCTGCCCACTAGCAATACTAGGACCGTGGCTACAATAATGACTAAATCTGAAAAAAAAAAACACACACACACATAAAGATGGAAATAAAATTATCATGAAAGTTTAATCCTGATTTCTCATGATACTGAGGAAGAAGACTTTTTGAAAACATTCTATTAAAGAAAATGCTGGTATTTTTTAATTATGTTTTTTTTTTCTTGCAAAAGACATATTGGACTATTTCAGCCATATTTTAACCTATCCCCTGCTAGTACTTTCACTTTTGACAAGTCTTAATTTTTGTGGTCTTTAGGGTATATTTTCCTCAGAAGATCCATCGACAATCCGCTTAACTCTATATCAAACCACAAGATTAGTCTTTTCCATTCCAAGAGTAGAGGACAAACTGCTGGGCAAATAAGATTTTATCATATATACCCACGTGTAACATTCAAATTGTCAATGCAATATATTCATCACGAATTTACTTCTCTTAAACACGTTTTAGATAAGCAATGCATCACGTCATTTGCAACTTCATTTTGTACTTCTTTCATGGAAGTGAGCCGGGTTTTACGGAAACTAAAAGGTGTGCGTGGACGGCTTTGCATAGTGTTATGTAGATATGATACTCAGTGACCTGTTTTCAAAATAATATGGAACCATGAAGAACGTGTATTGGTTTTCCCATACTGGCTATTTTTAGAATCCGGCTGTTTACTAATCAATGATGTCATCTTTCTAGAAAAGACAAATCTAGAATTTTAGACTACTCTAGAATTTTCCAAGCTGATATAAATAGGAGTGACTTACTTGACGATTTTGGATTTTGGAGTTAGACCTGTGGCTTGAAGGATACAGAATTAAAGAAAAGTGTTGGATTTAACTTGGGATATACATCAGTAAGTTGGAATATTTTTAATTTTGATACAATTGCTCATATGTACTTGCAATTTGAAACTATTATTAATTTAGGTTTAAGGAACCAGAAATTTCATTTTTTTCTTTTTGTAGTCTGGCCTTACGGATATTACGGCGTGTGCATCTATGAATGTTTTTGTATCATTTAAACTATATATTGTAAAATGCCGTTATGTGATAAAACTAATTTGACATTCGTGGACGTTTGAGAGAGAAACGTTCGAGATGTATGTGATAAAACGAATGTCATATCATTTGATTTTTGAGGAAAAAAATCTTATTAATCTATTAAATTTTTTCTAGACTCGTTCAATAAGATTTAATCTTGAAGGCCAACATATGCATTTTAGTGAAAATACTAAGCGAACAAAAGGTCATGACAGTGTCAAAAATATTGTTGAAACAAGCTATTAAGCCATCAGAAGTTTTGCAGATACAATATTGCCCATCGATGTATAGTCGTGGGATTTGATCGACTTATCATCCGGTGTTAACCGAATGAGTTTTTTTCACCACGACGATGGCACAGTCTGCAACAGGGCTATGACAATACTTCGACGTGTGTTTTGAGACCTGAGCTTCACCAAAACCATTCTTAAGAATATTCTTCGTCTTATTCTCCAAGGTTTTCCGAATTTGTAACACAACTTGTGATTGGCTAAATCGAATGGTTTAGCCGATCAGAGGTTGTGTTGCTTACAAATGTAGAAAATTCTGACATTCCAGCTAAGCTCAAGAACGTTCTTGAGAATGGTTGGTGAGCACAGGCCCTGGGTCCGTATTCACCAACCATTCTTAAGAATATCTTTTGTCTTATTTTTCAAGATTTTCTAACTATGAAAGTAACAGAACTTCTAATTGGCTAAACCGAGAAGTTTTGTTACTTTCATATTGACAAAATTCTGAAGAATTAGACTAAGAATGTTCTTAAGAATGTTTGGTGAATACGGACCCGGAAGAACTACCACAATACCACTTCTTAATCCTCATCCTGCTGCATAACTAAAATGAAATTTTCATTTCTTTACTAAAAACCCAAATACTGCTGTTTCAAAGTTATGTTTTGGGCAGTAGTATATCTTTATCCGACAGTGTAGATCCAAGATCAGACTGCACGTTCTGTGCAGTCTGATCTTGATCTACACTATCCGAAAAAGGTCCGTGAGTCGCGCTCAGCAGCGTAAGGGTGAAACGAACAGCCATGCTACCTCGAGAAGAGCCGAAATAAGATAAGCTGAAGTATTTAAACCTGGTTCAGCACTTACTAACCATTCATAGCAGCATTCGTGGTCTGTTTAAAGATTTAGAAAGTAAAACGACTTCTGATGGCTAATCCAGTTTGTATAGCCAATCAGATATTTGAATAGATTTCAAATTAAGTACATTTTTCAGAATAAGGTTAAGAATTTTGTTCAGAATAGTTGGTGAGTGCGGACACCGGAATTTCGTCAAAAGCAGACCTACGAGATCTCGTATACGTATTGTAAGCAAATTTTATAAACGGCAAAGACGGCTTGGCGTATATAAAAGATTACGTTGTGACAGGTTATGAAATATTTTGGAAAAGTAGAAAATGCTGGGTACCAGTATTTTCTGCCTTTTCCACGATGTTTTCAACAGACTCACAATTCAGGATCCTTAGAGACGGGAATGTTTTGCAGAAAGTTGAGTCTTCGATACTGACAAGCTGTCTGCGAGCGAGTAGATTTTGTATTCGACACATCGAAACGTTTCTTAAAAGCCTGACATGTTAATCTCATAGATTCTCGTCTCGAGAAACACGAGACTTGTTTTAATTCACGTTGAAGGTGCTATTTAGAGCGAGAAGGAGTTATGCGGCAAATACGATTATATGCCTTTATCTCAATCTGTCTACCCGTCTACACTTTTTCCTTTGTTTACCAAGATGTTTGAACAATATAAGCTGAGCAACAACGAACCGAGACATTCGATATATAAGGAAAGGCGTCGTTTTTAAGAAGACTAGATTACGTATGCTTTGACAAACAACAAGACTGCCTATATACAGCCTGATCGTGTACCTATGGTTTGCAAAGGCACTAAAGTTGTAAGAAATCAAGATGACGCTTAACTTTTTCAGTGACAAGTATATAGGACTGGAAATACTAAAAGATGAAACTCAGAGAGATCCTAAAAAAAGTGATACATAGATATCTCTTGCGAAGAGTGCGAACGAGAAGCAATAAGCGAAATTAGTGGGAACTATGTGTTTCATTCTTATGATTCAATCTTGTTTCATTAGTCCGACCCGCGCTCTTCTTGCCACATTTGCGGAAGACTGGGAAACGAGCACGGTGCCAGATTACGTGTGTGACTTACATAAAATATCGTTTTTCCCCCCCAAGAAAAAAATATACGCTGAAAAAAACTTCTACACAACCACTTTTAAGCCGGATTTTCCCATCGACCTCTCTTGGCATCCGCTGTCCAGAAAAGAATCAGTTTATTTTGTTTGATGTTTCGGGGGAAAAGTTGACCGATGGAACATCATACTCCAGTCTAAGTTTGAAAAACAGTTTTTTAGCTTGATCTATCAAAATTGAAATATTAAATAACATTGAAAATTGTAAAAGCATTTAGTTTAAAACTTCAAGCTCCTTCTCTCGGTTTATATCTTTGTGCAAAAAACTAGTTTTCATATTTTTCTTATTGCTGACAAAATTTCAATAATTTATGCTACTCTTTTCAACCTGGTTTGCTTAACTCATTACCAAACGACAAAATTTTGGACTGGTCCAAATTGGAAGCAGTTACAGACGTGAAAATAAATGTGACTAACAATTTAAAAATAGTATCGAAGAGGACAGAAACATTGTAGGAAAAGGAGAAAATGATGGTCTAAAATTTATCATTTGGGAAAGGGTTAACCGTGTATCAGGTCATAAATAAGACACGCCTGTTAAAGCCACATCTATATATACATGTATCTACCTATTTTGAAGTAGATAGCTGAATACTAAAGGAACACTTGGAAGATGAAATTTTGTCTCAAAAATCCGCACTCTTATTCAATTTTATTTCAAAATTCAGTATTAAACGGCCTTTTGAACTAAAGTTTTCAAGTGCGATTTTTCCCTTCTTAAATGATGTTTCTGTAAAATTTACGATGAATATCACCCTTATATATTTTGAAGTAGATGGATGAATTCTAACTGAATATAGTGGAGTTGAAAACTATGTTTCAAATATCCGTATTTTTCTTCAATTTTGTTTCAAATTTCCGCACTTTTCTTCAATTTTGTTTCAAATATCCGCATTTTATTTTTAATTTTGTTTCAAATTTTCGCTTTTTTTTTTTTTCAATTTTGTGTCAAATTTCCGCATGAAACGACCTTTTTTAAATTTTTTTTTCAAATGCTCTTTTCCATCTTTGATGAAGTTTCTGTGATGTTTTTGGATCAAAATCATCAACATAATTATATCCATTTTGAAGAAAAATATGGGTGAACACTAAAGGATTATAGGGAGGTCGAAATTTTTATATCAATTATCTATTTTGAAAAACATGGGTGAATACTAAAGGATTATAGCGATGTCGAAATTTTTTATCAGTCAATATGAATGAATGAATTTATTTGACTTAAACAAAGTTTTTCGTCATACGATATGATAATACGAAGAATGTAAATGACACGAGACACACACACTCTCTCGCATACATCTCACAAACATAATATAACCTATCACACTATCTGTTGGACATGTGAACAGTTGAACTCTTTATCAGTGCAAATCGTTCAGTTAATGTTACGTTTTCATTTTTTATCAAATATCCATTTACTCAAAACGGGTTCTAACATACGCCTACCACCGGGCTGGCTATACGGCCGTGCCGGTGAATGAATTGCTCAATGGATGGACTAATTATATGATGACATATACAACCTCCTCCTCCACACAAAAATACTGTTAACTAACAGGAAATGTATTTTACGTATAAATCAAGCGGGTTCTGACATTTCATTTAACTGAATATGGAATCTATTCATTCATTCCCGTAGCATACCTAAAATATTGCTCCCGAATGACCGCTTATACAATAGTAAAATAATTAAACCATATCAATGAACAAACCCTTCGGCTTCACACAACCATATTAGTTGTTATCTGTGATTAGAGTATTTCAACTGCATCTGCAAAAAGTATCGACTCATGTCAGCCTGCGCAATCCGCTATACTATTGTTAAATTTTGTGCGTATTAAAGGACTGTTCTACCCCATGAGTCTACTCGTGGGGTCCCGGTTTTTTTTACTGTATAGAATAGGACCTCGGCCTTTCTCTATGGCATGTCGTAGAAGGCGACTAAAATTAGAGACAAACGGCTGCTTTCCTCGTAATTCGTAGGATTGCAGCAGGCTGGGTAGTTCTTATTTCAAATCCTATATTTCTTTCTCGATGTAAATAGGGTTTGGAATGGGAATCAATTGGCCTGTGGGACCCCGTGTGGGTAATCGGAGGTACAACAATAAACCACTGCAGTCCCGCGATCGTCACATCTGCCATTTAACCTGGAACAAAAGTGACAGCATGCATGTCGTAAAAGGCGACAAAAGGGGCATCATTTTGTGTTTCGTCCATTCCTCATTTATCATGTTTGTCTTATGTTGTTGCACATATATGTTATTTTCACCTCGCATTATTGTTTACTAAGTAAGTGCGCCCAATATGACCTAAGTTGTCGATGGGCCTTAAAACGCTATATTCATTTTTTTATTTAATACTACCCCATGAGTCAGCCGGATTTTAGACGAAATGGATCAATACTTGGCTTGTATACGATAATGCGTTGACAAGTTGCATTCATTAAAGTCCTATTTTTTTTGCAAGAGAACCTCTTATATGTTTTGAGATCTATTTTCTTTTATCGTTTGAGGTCGCCTACCATTAGGCTACCATGCATGACAAATTCTGACATGTTTTGAACTTTTAAGAATTTATGCTCCTTTAAAGTGAAACAAATGTAACAACCGAAACATAAAAACTTGTAAGGAGCACATATCTCTAAGAGAGAGAGAGAGGCAGAGAGAGAGAGAGAGGGAGAGAGAGAGAGAGAGAGAGAGAGAGAGAGAGAGAAACAGAGACAAAGAAGAGAGGGACAGAGACAAAGAAGAGAGGGACAGAGAGAGAAAAGGTGTTGAGCACGAGAGGAGAGAGAGTGCCAAAAGAGAAGGGGAGAGAAAGAGACAGAGAGAGAAACGGACGGACGGCCAGACAGACAAACAGACAGACGGACGGACGGTAGGACAGACAGACAGACAGACAGAGAGCACGAAATAATTTTCTCTTAATTTCTTTTTCACCACTCCCACCATGTTACAAAGACTGCAATATCTGATTTTCTGGCTTCTGACGTTAGTGTCTCTCGATAGAGCCATAAATCCTTTCAGCGCAACAGTCGAAGAAGTGGGCATTTGTGGACGTGATAAATAGAAGATGAGACAGCACAGAACGTGCAGTCTGATCCACTGTCTATCATGTCCTCTTGTTCATTCAATCTCAATCCTACATGATAATTAAGAAATTGTTTTTCGTTGCATAGGATCGTATTTCTAGGCGTAAAAAGAGGTCTTAGATACACATATAGCGCTGTAGAATTTATAAGAGTGTATGCTCTTTACAACATCTGTGACCGTATATCGAATTCATTCTTGTTGCTACTAAAAATTTAGTTACCTTTGTTACTTCAAACGTCTGACGTTGAGCTTGCCATCACAGGCTGTAACTTACAGAACTTTACCATTTACGCTGATAAGCGGTCAAGTACGTTTTGCGGACAGCGTAGATCAAGATCAGACTGAACAGAACGTGACGTCTGATCTTGAATCTACACTGTCCGATACAGAAAAAAAACTGTCCGAAAAAAAATTAGAAAAAGCAAAATTTAGTTTTTAGTAATGGCTTGAAAGTTTCATGTCGCCTATTGAGCAGGATTCGGGTTAATATCAGTAGGTCGCTGGTTCGAGTACCTCGCTCTGCCAAATTCATTCCAGGGCTTTATGCTAGCAAAGGCTGTGTTTAGGAGCAGCCAGTCGTTTTAGAATAATATAATGCGAAATAGCAATAACAAACACTTCGGTAAGACAAGATAGTTGCAATATGGCCGTATCGATATGACAGATATGATGTTGAAAACGACGTTAACTCATTACCAAACAATCCCTGGGTTTTACGACCCTGAGATAGAGACATTTTGAAAACATTGTGAGAAAAGGAGAAAAATGCTGGTAACCAGCATTTTCTCCTTTTCCCCACAATGTTTTCTACCCTACTGGAAACAAATTTCAACTTTTGGGCTACATTTATTTTGTCGTCTCCAAGCGCTTTCAATTTGGACCCGTCTAAAAATTTGTTGTTTGGTAAAGGGTCAAACACCACACAAACATCTCCATTTTTTCCTACAATTAAATGTTAAAAGTTGGAATAGTTTTCCGTTGAAACTTGTAGGTATATAACAAGCTATTTAAACCTTTAAACAGTCTGATCTTGATCTACACATTCAAAGAAGTTTACGTTCTAGCTGCTTCCCTGGTATTTGTATTTATTTCGAGCAGTGTGAAAAAAATGACACCGTTTGAGAGCGGAAGAGTTTAAATCGTCGCTTATATCCTTTGCATTCTGATCTTAACCCACACTGTCCGCCTATGCTACACATCCGTTCTAAGCAGTCTGGTCTTGATCTAAAATGTCTGCAGATGCAATTTAAATTTACTTTAATGGCGTAGGGATTATTGAAGAATTAACCCTTTCCCAAACGGCAAAATTTGGACCAGACCAAATTGAATGCATTTTGCAGATGAAAAATTAACAGTTGCTAAAAAGATTATTTTTCTATATGATAAGGTAGAAAACATTGTGGGAAAAGGAGAAAATGCTGGTTACCAGCATTTTCTCCTTTTCCTACAATAATTTCAAAAGGCTTCTATTCCTGATCCGTAAAAACCAGGGATTGTTTGGGAAAGGGTTAAACAAAAAAACACTTACACACATAAAAAAAAGTTAAAAGATTCTTCGAATTTCCGTGCAATAAAACAGACGTCACGCAATCTGTCAAATTCTGAGAAAGTCTTCTTTACATTTGAGCCATCCTCTAGCAAAACGGGCTTTAATGCATCTCTGCTATACAATGTAAGTTGTGGATCCATAAAATCTATTTTATCTAACAATCGGCTGAATCCAGAGGTAAGCTGACCCTTTGACAAGCAGAAATTTGACCAACAGCACAGAGGTTTAAGTCTAGGTAAAACTGTGCGGACTGCGCAGGCTGACCCGAGTCAATATTTTTAAATGATGCATTAAGACCGCTTTTAATAGACTATGGCTAATTTTCTCTTAAGTGTGTGGACATTTTCCTTGGGGAACTTTAGTTCTAGCATTTCGAGTATTTGCATTATTTCTTCAACTTTGACGACAAGTTGTCAAACAGTCTTTTTAACTCTAAGGCTGTTAAGTGCGATTCACAGACCTTTTGTTGGCAGTGTAAATCAAGATCAGACTGCACAGAACGTGCAGTCTGATCTTGGATCCACACTGTCCGATAAGGAAATTTTTTTTTCCACAGAATAACTTTAAAATATTTTTTTTGAGTGCAATTATCAATGCAGTTTTGGTGTTTTTTTTTTTACTGACACCAAATGGCAATCATGTCGATTTTTTTCAAGGCACTGGCTACTTTCCCAACTAAACAAAGTTCAAACAAAACTTAGCTTTCAGAACAAAACTAAATTGAACCAAGATTTATGAAAATTGAATTTAACGCATCAGCACAATAGACAAGACCAATATCACCCAGGGCAGCCCAGCAAATGCTGATATCGTTCGGCACTTTTTGCTTGTTGCTAAATCTTTTGCATGTCCAAGGACCAGTATAACTCATGATTCAGATACATTAAGGCTCCTTTTGCCAGAATATGGCTCATATATTTGGCACTTAAAGATATAAACTTGTATAACATGTAGATTGCAGTTTCTGAAAGAGAAATACCATAAATCAATAATACAGTAGGAATATCTTGCCATCGATGGAAATGTGCTGATTGTGCATTTTGTGTGTATATAAACCGAACACAAGGGAGTTGTCTTGAATGTAGTGCAGATTAGCTAGTGTTGAACGGGGCAAGAGACGTGATTACGAAATTCCCACTGGGTAAATGTTTGTAGGATGTTTATCTCCGTTTTCAACATTATTTTAGCTATATCGCGGAGGCCACTTGGACTGAGCACACAACATAACCAATATCATACTGTCATTTTCACAATATTTTTTTTTATACTTTTTAACCCTTTACCCCATGAGGCATTTCTATGGTATCTCTAATTGACCCAAAATAACAGCAAGGATGAAGCCGTTTCTTACGTGTATATGACACCTTTGATAGCATAGAAAACATTGTGACAAAAGGTGAAATTGCTCGTCACGAGCAATTTCAACTTTTGCCACAATGTTTTCCAAAGGTTCCTACAAGCAATGCGTAGAAATGAGTATTTATGGAGTAAAGGGTTAAATACTATGATTTGAGTTTAAAAGCATTTTGATTTTTGATACGCCATTGGGCCTTTAATAGATAGCTTTGGTCATGTTTGTATCATCGATCACTCTAGTTCATAGGAATCGCAAAAGATCAAACAATTTTCGCTTATCGAGCATCATCTTCAGTAAAACAGACACAGAATAAGGGTTGCAATACACGCAGAAATGAAAGTTTATTGCAGACAATTTTAATTTATTATCTTATAAATGTTTATAAAAAGCACATTAAATTTTGTTCACTGCGATATACTGTATCTCAATAGGTTAGGTTAACGTGCTTTTTTAACTCTTTACAAACAACAACATTTAAGACTGGTCCAAAATGAAAGCTTCTGCGGACGACAAAATAAACGTAACTCAAAACTTGGAATTCGTTTCCAGCAGGGTAGAAAACATAGTGGGAAAAGGAGAAAATGTTGGTTACCAGCATTTTCTCCTTTTCTCACCATGTTTTCAAAATTCTTCTATCTCATGGTCGTAAAATCCGGTGATTGTTAGGTAAAGGGTTAACTTGGTTCAAGTTCCCAAATCATCACCGTTATTTCTCTCTTTTACTGTGCTTCCCCTCTTTTATTGAAAAATGAAAATAGAAATGGAGTTGTTAGCGCTTGAATCGCAAGAGGGTCGATTCTATTGATCCTTCATTAAGGAAGCATTGACTCTTAGAAATAGTATTTTAAACATTATCCTGTAACTATTACTTTATCATCATTCTTGTTCGTCCTCTCTCGATTTATGATATTTTTGTCAAATGATCCATTTTCGAAACAAATCTGAAACACTACTATCATGTACATCTTTGTCATGGTGTGCGTGCGTTTGTGTGGATGGGTGGGTGGGTGTAGATGCGGGTGTGGGTGTGCTTTATATCTTCTTTTTCTCTATCTCTTTTCCCTTTTCCCTTTTTTCCTTTGTTATTTTCAGGTTTATATTTGTTCACGTGACTAAATTCATTTTATGTATATGTGCTGTGACAATGTACAACTTGTATACGTCAAAAAATGTCTGTCTGTCTGTCTGTCTGTCTGTCTTTACCAAAACAGCCCAGAAGTTTAGACTACCTAACGAAAAGGGCGTCTGAAAATATTGCGGAAAAAGGAGAAAAAGCTTGTTCCAGCATTTTCTTCCTTTTTTCCACAATGTTTTCTACCCTATAAAAGACATAAACCTTGATGTTAGCAAATTCTAATCTGTTAGTCTACAGATACTTTGAATTTGGAGGAGACGTTTTTTTTTTCCTCATTAGGTAAAGGGTTATTTAACCCTTTACCACACAATGAGTACTTTTGACGACATTTGAAAGAAGCCTTTTGAAAACATTGTGGGAAAAGGAGAAAATGCTGGCTAACGGCATTTTCTCCTTTTCCCTCAATGTTTTCTTTCCTATCATAGAAAAATCATTTCATATGAACAACAATGAAACTGTCATCAGCCAATGCTTTCATTTCGGAGAGGTCTAAAATCGTGTCATGTGGTAAAGAGTTAGTGTTTTGTAAATTACAGGCCATTATCATCGAAATAAAAGCGAAAGATGATTTAAAAAGTTATTTTTTTAAACAAACAATTATTAAAAGTTTATTGCGTATTGTCACGCACCGTTTAAAATTTACAATTCTTTGGGGGCTTTGTGTCCCACATATTGAAATAAATTAACCCTTATTCTACTATTCTTCTAAATTAGTGAAATGAGGTAACAAAAAAACAAATTTCTACTGTTTCAACATTTTTTTGGGGGGAGGGGGAAACCAGGGTAGGATATGTCCTTATCGGAGAGTGTAGATCAAAGATCAGACTGCACGTTCTCTGCGGTTGTGATGTGAAATGTGAAGGATATCTTTTGATTCTTATACTGCTATGCTCAACTCAATTACCATTTTCAGATAGTGCGGATCAAGATCAGGCTGCACAGAACGTGCAGGCAAATTGTATCCGAACAGCTTATCAAAATCTTCAAATTTGCTTTCAGATGGCTTTGGTATAGGTATTTCCTAAACTAAAAGATAAAAAGGGAACTTAAATCTTTACCACACAATCCCGACTTTAAACGACCCTGAGAAAGAAGCCTTTATAAAACATTGTGGGAAAAGGAGAAAATGCTGGTAACCAGCAGTTTCTCCTTTTCCCACAATGTTTTCTACCCTTCACAAAACAAATTTCAAATTTTCAGTCACTTTTATTTTGTCGTCTGCAAATGCTTTAGATTTGGACAAGCCTATAAAATTTTGTCGTTTGGTAAAGAGTTAACCCTTTACTCCATAGATACTCATTTTGACGCATCGCTTCTAGGAGCCTTTGGAAAACATTGTGACAAAAGGTGAAATTGCTCGTGACGAGCAATTTCACCTTTTGTCACAATGTTTTCTATGCTATCAAAAGGTGTCATATACACATAAGAAGCAGCTTCATCCTTGCTGTTATTTAGGCTCAATTAGAGATACCAGAGATACCATAGAAATGCCTTATGGGGTAAAGGGTTAATACATCTCCATGACGCATGATACTAAGTAAGCTATAACATGGTTATGGACCAAAAACTGCCACTCTTTTTTAACAACCTATTTAATCACGAGGAAGGCTGGCCCTTGGACAAACAAGAAACTGGCTAATAGCGCAGGCTGACTTGGGTCGATACTTTTCACAGATGCGTTAAGCTGTCTTTTCACAAAGCATGGCTCAAATACCAAACAACAACAATAACACGGACAACAACAACAAGAAGTTTTTACTGCCATATCTTACCTACAATACACAGTGGGCGTTGAGCAAATCGAAGTCGACCCTGCCAGCCTTGATAGCGGGACCGGCAACCGGAAGACCATACCCGTATTGCGTATTCAGCCATTAACCAGAGCAACAGAACGGGCTCCTGGAATAAAAAAGAAAAAAAAACAGAAAATGTACATTATGGTGGCATATTTCTGCCTCCTGGAAATTATATCTAGATAATAAAATTTTATTATCGCGATAATTCCATTTTTTAATATATTTTTTCTTTTGCTTTCGTGCCCACAACTGACATCCACCGTTCCTATAATTAGATACGGTTTAGAAGCATCTTCGTCTTCAACCTTATGACTTCTCCTTTTCCTTGAATGATTTTAAAGTGTTCGTAGGAGGCATTCAAGTCGGCTCTGTGATTTAACAGACTTTTGTTGATTTTGAGTCTGTAAACACCCAGTTAAACAAAACATTCGACCAGTAAAATTGTCTATAAACACCCAGTTGAACCAAACATTCGACCAGTTCGAATTCGACCAGTTCGACCAGTTAAATTGTCAATAAACACCCAGTTAAACTAAACATTCGACCAGTTAAATTGGCTATAAACACCCAGTTAAACCAAACGTTCGACCAGTTAAATTGTCTATAAGAATCCAGTTAAACCAAACATTCGACCAGTTTAAATGTCTATAAACATCCAGTTAAACCAAACACTCGACCAGTTTGATTGTCTATAAACACCCAGTTAAATCAAATATTGCACCAGTTAAATTGTCTATAAACACCCAGTTAAACCAAACATTCGACCAGTTTGATTGTCTATAAATACCCAGCTAAAACAAACATTCGACTAGTCAAATTGTCTTTAAACATCCAGTTAAACAAACATTCGACCACTTTAATTGTCTATAAACATCCAATCAAACCAAACATTCTACCAGTTAAAATGTCTATAAACATCCAGTTAAACCAAACATTCGACCAGTTAAATTGACTATAAACATCCAGTTAACCATCAATTTAACCAGTTAAATTGTCTATAAACATGCTGTCAAATGAAATATTCGACCAGTTAAATACAGTATAAACATCCAGTTAAACCATACATTTGACAAGATAAATTGTCTATAAATATCCTGTTAAACCAAATTGTTAAATTGTCTTTCAACATCTAGTAAAACCAAAGATTCGACCAGTTAAATTGTCTATAAACATCCTGTTAAGCCAAACATTTAACCAGTTAAATTTTCTATACACATCCAGTTAAACCAAACATTCTACCCGTTAAAGTACCTATCATCATCCAGTTAAACCAACAATTCGACCACTTAAATTGTCTGTAAATATCCAGTTAAACCAAAAGTTCGACCAGTTAACTGGTCTATAAACATCCAGTTAAACCAAACATTCGACTACTTAAATTGTCTGTAAACATCCAGTTAAACCAATTTTTCTACCATTTAAATTGTCTTTAAACATCCAGTTAAAACTTAACATTCGATCACTTAAATTGTTTATAAACATCCAGTTAAACCAAACATTCAACCAGTTAAATTGTCAATAAACATCCAATTTTATTACCAACCACTACTGCGGAACCAACACGCAATGTTCTATACAGTAAACACACTTTCAACCTATCCATGTCTACTGATGGACATTTGTATGTTTTTCCTGTCAATCATACATCCATTCGTCCATTACCTCGCTGAGCACCGGCAGCTCAATCGGTAGCCTATAGAGTCACTGATTAGATTAGGTTCCTTTCTCACTGCTGACAATTGCTTTGACAATAATTATTTTGGAAAACAACCCTTGGCTTGCAAAGAACAGTGTGTGGAGTATTGGTAGAAGAAATCCAGAAAAAAAGGCAGGGATAGGTGCACTGACCGCCGCGATATAACTGAAATAATGAAGCAGCGTTAAACACAGTATAGCCAATCATTGATCAACTCATCAACTAACCGACCGAATACCCAACTGTAGGTCCAGCCTCACTATCAAACATAATGTTTGCTGATGTCTGCAAACAAATGTTTGCTAGTCTAGAATGGCCTTAGTTAAGATCTTCAGCCCATAACTCTCATGATCGAAGACGGAAAATGCCGAGATTAAGGAAATAGACTTTACGAACACGTCGATGTTACACGATATCTACCGATGAGTTAGTAAATGACCCAAACTCTCATATTATAAGACGGAATCTGTCGAGACTGGCCGAATAGTAAACGTAGAGGTTACATGATATTTACCGATGAGTTAGGGGTTGTAATACTACGACCTCTCTAACTCATCGGTTAACCCTTTACCAAACAATCCCTGGTTTTTACGACACTGAGATAGAAACCTTTTGAAAACATTGAGGGAAAAGGAGAAAATGCTTGTAACCAACATTTTCTCCTTTTTCCACAATGTCTTCTACGCTGCTGGAAACAAATTTCAGTTTTTGAGTTATGTTTATTTTGTCATCTGCGAGTTCTTTCAATTTGGACCAGTCTTAAAATTTGACGTTTGGGAAAGGGTTAATATTGAGTAACATCGACCTTTTCGTACAGGCTTTTTTTTTGGCCTATCTCGGCATTTTCCGTTCCTTATTATGAGAGTCAGGGGCTGTAGACCTTAAACAATCAACCAAACAACAAAACTTTAGACTGGTCCAGATTCAAAGCATTTGCAGATGACAAAATAAATGTAACTCAAAAATTGAAATTTGTGTCAAGCAGGTTAGAAAACATTGTAGGAAAAGGAGAAAATGCATTTTCTCCTTTTCCCACAATGTTTTCAAAAGCCTTCTATCTCAGGGTCGTAAAAACCAGGGATTGTTTGGGAAAGTGTTAAATAATCAACCAAACAAGTATGCATCAATGATAGATGAACTATTGTTTCACTTACCAGATACATGACTGTTGTACTCATTGTCGGTTCATACTTGTCGATGGTGGAGAGAGCACTTAGTATGAGCATTCCGATACATACAATACATCTGAAATGAGAAGCGAGACGCCATTTTATACGTCATTTTATATTATTCCAATCAAATTTATTCTTTGGCTGCAAAGCGAGACTCACTGGCCTTTGGCAGATAGTGTAGTCAAGATTAGACTACACAGAATGTGCTGTCTGATCGTGAATCTACACTGTCTAATATGGAGATATTCTTCTCAAAAACAATAATGTTCAATATCCAAGTGGACCGCAGTATTTGGCGTTTTTTTTTTTACTATGCGTTTTAAATTTGGTTTTATTTATTCAGCAGGTTTAGTGTTGATATAGGAACGCCAGAAATGTACAACATGGATTAGAAGCACCCTTTTTCGCAATGTTTTCAGACAGTGAAAGGGTATGCACTTCATTTGACCATAAAGCAAAGGATGGATAAATTGTTGTCATGATGCATTTGTATAAGTCGATCTACAATGAACAATTTCGAACCGGTTCGAGGCAACAAAAGTGAAAAAATTGTGTGTTTTTTTCCAGAAGTTTCTAATTTTGAAAGACATACAGCTTCTGATTGGCTAATCCAAATGGTTAAGCCAACGCGGCAATTGTATAACTTGCAAATTTATAACATTGTTTAGAAAACGACGAAGAACACTCTAAGAAAAGGATGATTGATGAAATCAGACTCCGATTGACTTACAGTCTATGTCAAAGGTTATAGCTAAACCCTGACAGTCTATGTCAAAGGTTAGCTAAACTCCTGACAGTCTATGTAAAATGTTAGCTAAACTCCTGACAGTCTATGTCAAAGGTTAGCTAAACTCCTGACAGTCTATGTCAAAGGTTAGCTAAACCCCTTACATTCTATGTCAAAGGTTAGCTAAACCCCTGACATTCTATGTCAAAGGTTAGCTAAACCCCTGACAGTGTATGTCAAAGGTTAGCTAAACGCTGACAGTGTATGTCAAAGGTTAGCTAAACCCTTGGCAGTGTATGTCAAAGGTTAGCTAAACCCCTGGCAGTGTATGTCAAAGGTTAGCTAAACCCCTGGCAGTGTATGTCAAAGGTTAGCTAAACCCCTGACATTCTATGTCAAAGGTTAGCTAAACCCTGGCAGTGTATGTCAAAGGTTAGCTAAACCCTGACATTCTATGTCAAAGGTTAGCTAAACCCTGACATTCTATGTCAAAGGTTAGCTAAACCCTGACATTCTATGTCAAATGTTAGCTAAACCCTGGCAGTGTATGTCAAATGTTAGCCGAACACTGCAAGGTCAATTCTTACACAGCCTGTAAAAAGATATCAACGATTTCGTATCGGGCTCATAAATATGACAATATTTTCAAAAGCTGTTTACGATACGGGTCTCAAAATTATTTATTTGTAACATTATAAAGAAATTATTTGGCTCGTCTGTGAAAGAATCAATTTCATCAAACTGTCTAGACAAGTAAAATGTGTCTGCCAACAACCAAGAAGACATTATCCTGTCAAATTACAGGAATTGTTGTTTGTCTACCACTGTACGAGACAAATCTTATGCATGAAAAGAAAATGTGATAAAGGGAAAGAACGTGTTGGTAAGTGTTAAAAGAAAGAAAGAAAGAAAGAAAGAAAGACATCTTTCGTCAGCATAATCATGTATTTAAACATTTTCAATTATTGTGGCGAGCGTTCAATCAGTTGTCTGCGCATGTCATATTCTTCGAAGATTCGACCTGTCTGCTATGATTCATCACCCATCTCCCTAATACCTGGGAAAAGTAGGGCTTATACCAAAGATATTAGCCTATTACCCAAGCATATAGAAACAGTTTTAATGAATGGTCGATGAAAAGTTTACATGCTAGCCGATTATAGCTGAATAAATCGTACCAAGTAGAGTTTTATTGGGTAAACGTTTAGTTCATTTTGAATTTCAAACTAATGGTTGTTGTTTTAAAAAAAAAAAAGGTCCGCTTCTGTACCCAGCATGCTCAAATTAGGTAGATGTGTATTTGTAGAATGCCATCTAGCGGGAGATAGCGACGTTCATTCAACTCGTTTATATGCTCATTCTCTCCTGATACATTTGTTGCAGACAATTTTCGACAGATCATTGATAAAGTTTGGTTTTTGAAGAAAGCTTCAAACAAGATTTCCGTTCTGCGATATTTCTTTTTTTAAAAATCTAAACAAAAACCAGTAATTTTCAACCGGCTGCAAAGATGACTTTTTAACATTACAATAAATAGTATTCTGCATAAACCAAGGCGAACAACGTGTTTGTTATTCGTCTATTAACATTACTTTTACTCCTACGTACAGTGTACATGCATATTTAGTACGAAAGGGTATTGGCCTTATGTAATGAATGTTTTTGACGTGCTGTTTGGTCAACTTTCTGGATATAACTCTCAATGATATTTGCTATTTCGTTTTTTTTTTTCTTTTACATACATGTACATGAAAGGTCAGTGTTTTGTTTTATTGATAGAAAGATTATCGTTTGATAGAGTATTTATCATGTACAAACGTCGACAATATAATGCATTTACAAGTAACACTTCCTCATTATGCCATGATGTTCGCCAATTGCGCGAAATCTTTACCTCTTTTAATGCCAATGTAACATTTAATAGAATAGGTTTTGCGAATGGTGTAGATCAAGATCAGACTGCAACAAATGGGCAGTCTGATCTTCGATCTACACCATCCGCCAATAATTGTAATCTTTGATCACGAAAATGGTCATAATTACGCAAGGAAGATATACTTATAAGCCTCAAGAAATGGTTGGATCCATTTAGTGGGTAGCTAAAAAGTAATGCCGTTTTCAACATTATTTCAGTTATATCGCGGCGTCCAGTGCACATGTCCATGCTTTACTGGAATCTCTTTCAACAGAACTCCGCCAAATTTTCTATCCAAGCCATACAAATTTAATAGTTTCAGCCAAAACTAAATTTATGTTTACAATTACTTTGAATTTGGGTTAGTCTAAAGGTTTGTCAACAGGTCGGTAAAGAGCACAGTATATAGAAGTAAATAGCCTAATTTTGACTAAAGTACGTCGTAAAAATGTGGCCCAAACAGTATTTCTCCTTGTCCATATTTCCATACTTCCTTTTCAAATTAGTTTCTTCAGGAAAATCCATTATGATATGCCAAACGAAGCCCGTACAAAATAGCCATAAATAAGTCTGGTTTCTATGTGAAGAAATAGTTATATCTCATAATGGCACGCTATAGTGGTTTCGGAAATTAATGAAATATCAGAGAATCGAAAGTCTCTTAACTCATTACCAAACAAAAATATTTTAGACTGGTCCAAATCGAAAGCATTTGCAGATCACAAATTAAAAGTTGCTAAAAAGATGATTTTTCTATATGATAGGGTAGAAAACATTGTGGGAAAAGGAGAAAATGCTGGTTACCAGCATTTTCTCCTTTTCCCACAATGTTTTCAAAAGGCTTCTATTCCTGACCCGTAAAAACAAGGGATTGTTTGGGAAAAACTCATTACCAAACAAAAATATTTTAGACTGGTCCAAATCGAAAGCATTTACAGATGACGAAATAAAAGTCAGTGAAAATTCGAAATTCGTTTTGTGAAGACTAGAAAACTTTGTGGAAAAAGGAAAAAATGCTGGTTACCAGCATTTTCTCCTTTTCCCACAATGTTTTCTAAATGCTTCTTTCTCAGGGTCGTCAAAAGTACGGATTGTGTGGTAATGGGTTAAGGAATCTATCGCTGAAATATGAAATAACATGACTGTATAGTCAAGTTCATCCAAACCCAACAACACGACTTTGATGTGTCGAAAACTAAAATTCTAATGAAAACATCTTGGGTGAAGGAAAACTATTTTCAGCAATGCTATGTGAAACGGGGTGAACCCGGCTGATACCTTTTGCTTGTGGTAAATTGTCTGCATGTCAAAGGGCCAGTGTACCTCTTAATTTAGTTGGTTGTTATACAAAATAAATTGTATAGATCTATATTACTGTGAAAATTTGCAAGGTGTAATGCATTACAGAAATATATCATGTTTCATGTGTCTATTTTTAGAAATGTTATGGGTAAAATCAATATCGTAATTTAAAGGTGGGTATTTAGAATTTTCACATAACACCAAATTGAAAAATATTTATGTTACTGAAATTTATATGAAAAAACAATACAAATCATCAGTAACTAAAATCATAAAAATTAAAAAAAAAATTTTTTTTGGTGGTATTCCTTTAAAAGGCTACGTAGCCTCTTAAGCTATTTTTAGATTTCCCGCCAAAATCAAAAAAGCGTTGTGGGAATGTTAAGTGACTTGCATGTGACTTATGACTATTAAATTCCCTAACATAACAAATATTTAATTATTTTCCATAATGTCTAGAACTTCGGATGCTATGTTTGAAGCTTGGTTTGTATATTTCCGGTATGTAAATGAGCGAGTTGCTCATGTAAAAATAGGTCGTGTTTCCCTTCACTGTCGACCTGGGCTGTAGTAAATCTCTAATTTATCTAGCTGTCGGATGGTTTTTGACTACTGGGGTTTAATGAATGAAAATGATAAGGCTCTGGGAGTACAAGGATAATTTTTTTTGTATTTTTTTGTAAAATTTTGTCCCAAAATCTGAAGAGCCACCTTTAAGGTGGGGGGATTATTTCCCCGTCACAGTGAATATTTTCCTCTTGCCGAAAATCTGGAACAAATGTTTTTTGTTGTACTTGAGATCACTAGTTTTAAAGTGGCATTCGTTGACAAAGTAATCTGAGGAAATACAATATATGATTTATTTCATCAGCTTGTGGTTAATATGGGGAAATATTTGCCTCAAAAGGGAAAGGTCCGCGAAAATAACTATTCCCTTACGACACTCGTTATTTTCGCATACCTTTCCCTTTTTCCAGGTCATGACTCACTTGTTACACGTAATTTCTTCTTTAATCCAAGTTACGAGCTCGATGTAGCATAAGGAACTTCAGAACTGGGGCTGTATTCACCAACCATTCTTAAGAACATTCTCTGTCTTACTCTTCAATATTTTCCAACTGTGAAAGTAACAGAACTTCTGATTGGCTAAACCATTCGGTTTAGCCAATCAGAAATTCTGTTACTTTCACATTGACAAAATTCTGAAGAATAAGACTAAGAATGTTCTTAAGAATGGTTGGTGAATACGGTCCCAGGAAGTTGCAGGTTCGAATTCCAAACTTGGTAAATTTCTTTCCGTCGATTGATGATAGTCATTGTTGTAGGATTGATAGCTACGACAATCAAAGCGTTGAGAACGCTGAAGTGGTATTTGTCAAGGAAACCCATTGTGTGGAATTAATAGTTTGAAAGAAAAAGAGACATATTATTCAAATATTGGCTTAAACGTCAACCCACTAAGCAAATAAATACCTTATCGGTTGAAGGGAGAGTACTCATGTACCTTCAAACTATAATTTTGAAATATCTTTAGCCTTTTACATTTAATTTCCAATATTACAATGAATTACCTCGATCTATAAATATTCATGAGCAATAAAAAATAGTAGCGGGCAATCATAGGACGAACGAGCCATGGAACGAATTGGGTTTAAAACGAAAAAGCCCAGGGTCAGTTGGCAAATTTGTATCATTGCACCAATAAAAAGGCTATGAGCGAGAGAAGCTATTTTCAATGAAAAATAAGTATCTCAACGATCTATGGCTTCGCCCAATGTATTTGAATATGCCATTTCAAATTACATATCTGAATGCCACCGAAAAACTCATTTGCCTGAGAAAAAATGAGTTTAACTGGGTTTATTTCCTTCGGCTTTGCACAAAATAAGATACATGGTTATTAAAATTCAATCTTGAACTCATAGTGGTATTGTCTTCGACAAATACCACAAAAATTATACTCTGACTATGAAAGGCAAACAAAAGCAAAGTACTAAAGTGGTAGCATTATCCCTCGCTAGATAGCATTATACAAATACTCATTTATCTAATTTGGGCATCCTGGGTACCTAACAGGACTACTTTTCAACGCGTCAACCGTTACTTTGAATTTCAAACTAAAACAAATGTTTGCCCAATAAAACACTTCCCGGTGCGATTCATTCAGCTATGATCAGCAATTTAGAGAAATCTGGAGCTAAAACAGGCCTGATTTTTCCTCAAACGTTTTGATAAAAGCCATTTTCTTTATTGCTAATTCGTAGCGCGTATTACTACAATCTCCCCAATATCGGGGAGAGTGATGCTTCATATAAGACAAGTCGAATATTCGAAGAATATGACATGCGCAGAGAACGGAAGTGGTAGAGAACCTCCTATTTCTGCAAAGAAAATGCGGAAAATTTATTAAAAGATAGAAAAATATATTTCTTGCCTTCTCTTGAAATACTGTAACAGAAATAAGTTGACTGTTACAAGAAAATGCCTTTTCCCTTTTCCATCAATGTTTTCAAATGCCGTCGCGTCGCCTTACTTCGACTTTCAAAATGAAACAAACGTTTACTCAAAATGGTATTATTGGCTTTGTTTCGTCCCAAACGAAATTCGCTATTCCTTGTAATTGGTAGATAATTTTCCCCGAAATTCCATCCTACAGTTGTAGTCAAACAAGTGATCAATCAATTAAACAAGTTACAAGTGACGTTAGATGTTTTCCTTTACCTTTTACCAAACATTCCCTTCTTTTAAGGACTCTGTTAACGATCACCTTTTTAAACATGATGGAAAAAGGAGAAAATGCTGCTAAGCAGCATTTTCTTCCTTTCCCATCATACTTAATACTCTTCTGAAAACAAATCCTATTTTTTCAGCTTTATTTGAAGGGTGCAAATCATTTCAATTTGGACTAGTTTAAATTTTCCTCTTTATGGTTAAGGGATAAAACAATTATAGGACTCCGTAATAAATTTCGTACAAGTTCCTATCCAAACGCGACACAGTATATTCATCTATCTACTGAACATGTCATAGCAATACTTTATTCTCTAGAACAGTTACTGTATATGATTAGTTACCTCACGGAAGTGTAGATTCATGGACAAAACAATAGAGTGGATAAGCACAATAAATCATCCGTTTAAAAGGACCAACCTCATTTGAAAAAAAAAAACAAACGTAGACAAAATTAAAAAGAAAATGAAAATAAAGAACAGTCAATGTACCTATTATGACCCCCTCCCCCCTACATGTTGGTACTTTTTTTTTGCTACAAAATGTTACATGTTCTACAATATAAGGCATACACCCTGATGTATGATAACTAGAAATTTATGACACTACTATGAAACCATATAAAATTCTTCTACTTAACCCTTTACATGATATGCCAATTTGAGACTCTTCCATTTCAGCAGCAAATAAAGATATGATGTCAAACATATGGACAAAATGAGGATAAAATATCTGATTGAGTGGAAAACATTGTGGGAATAGGAGAAATTGCTCGTTACGAGCAATTTCTCCTTTTCCCACAATGTTTTCCAAAGCTGTCTGTTGTTGATGCGTCAAAATGAGTATCTATGGAGTAAAGGATTAATGAATCATGAGGTAAACTGATCCTTTGACAAGCAGATATTTGACCCAATACACATAGAGCAGACACAGGTCAGTATGCGCGGAGAGTATAGGTTGACCGTTGTCGATAATTTTGTATTCAGATGCATTAAGCCTCATTTTGTCGGATCATGGCTTGTATACATAATGTAGCCTCTGTCACCATTTTAACCCATTACCACACAATCCCTACTTTTGACGCCCCTCAGAAAGAAGCCTTTTGAAAACACTGTATAGGAAAAGGAGGAAATGCTGGTGACCAGCATTTTCTCCTTTTCCCACTGTGTTTTCTACCCTTCCCAGTACAAATTTCAAATTTTCAGTCACCTTTATTTTGTCGTCTGCAAATGCTTCCAATTTGAACTAGTCTAAAATTTTGTCGTGTGGTAAAGAGTTAATGGGAAAACAGGCCAAAATTTCGTATGCGTGAAAAGTGTTACGGTACAAAACACTTCCTTTTGAAAAGAATTAAAAAAGAAATAAACCATTTTCGTGTACGGGAAAAGTAGGTGCTCCCAAGTGACAATGAAACATCTAAATTCCTGGAAAGTATAAGCAGGCAATTTTATCACGAACATTACTCTGTACGTAACTCTTACGGTGTCAATATTTACAGTAGACAGCTGAAAAAACAGTCATCTGGAACCCACAAGAGCTTTTTCTCTGTCAGACTTGACTGCAAATGCGGGCGGTGTAGATTAAGATCAGACTGCGTGTTTTGTGCAGTCTGATCTTAAACTATACTGTCTGCAAAAGTCCCCATTTTCGTTTATGATGCGGAAAGGGTTTAACTGTAAAAACCATCACCAAATCTGATCTGATCTTAGTCCAAAAACATGTTTCCATTATAACTTACGACCTTTGGGAAATAATTGATATTTTGCTTCCAGCCCCATTTTTGCTTGGAATTTCATTGAAATCTAGTACAGCTGCTTTTTGTTATTACGTGGCAGAGAGAGAGAGAGAGAGACAGACAGACAGACAGAGAGGAGACAGAGAAGGGAAGGCCGGGCGGACGGGCTGGTATAGGCAGGCAGACAGACAGAGAGACAGAAAATGAAAGACAATAAGACGTAGAAGGTAATTAGAGCAAAGGGAAATCTAAGGGACGGTACATCTACAGGGACTTAGTACCACAAAATGTTTCCGAAGGAGATACGTATTTTATACATATATTTTCCCATTTATCTAAACTGGTCATTGGAATCTGAGGGTAATTGCCTAGCTTGACCTTAGCGTCTAACTCTTATCGTAGGTCGGACAACAACAGACCTGCATCTCTTTGTCAAACATTCTGGTAGAATAACATTTCACACAGCAATGTCTTTTGGCATTTCTAGGAAATTTCTGCTTTAACACCTACGCTACCACGCGCGACTCTCTGACATCTTGCGGACAGTGTAGACTAAGATCACACTGCACAGAACCTGTAGTCTGATTTCGGATCTATACTGTCCGATAAGGATACAGTTTTCGCTTCCCTCTGAATTTTGAAATAACATTATTATGGCTTTAACTATCGGCTTTACCACACAATCCCTACTTTTGACGCTCCTGAGAAAGAAGCCTTTTGAAAACTCTGTGGGAAAAGGAGAAAATGCTGGTGACCAGCATTTTCTCCATTTCCCACAGTGTTTTCTACCCTTCCCAGAACAAATTTCAAATTTTCAGTCACCTTTATTTTGTCGTCTGCAAATGCTTTCAATTCGGACCAGTCTAAATTTTTTTGTGTGGTAATGGGTTAAAGTTTTATCAACCTTGTGGCAGATAAAAGACCCTATAAAGACCAAAACTAAACAATGGGGTAGCCAAATGTATCACTGAATTAAAACATAACATTTATGAGTATACAAATGATTGTGAGGACGACAATTTGTTACACTGCGGTCCGTCCAAGAGTTAGTCGCTGAAAGAAAGAAAAAAAAATCATTGAAAGAGAAAACAAAGCATAGGCCGACCCTGGCAACTTTTTAACATTGTTTTAGATTTCATATTTCTACCTATAATTTATACATGGACCGACTGCACAAAAACAGATTGTCATATTCATAGTAATTTGCATCCTTTTAACATTTTACCAAACAATCTCTGGTTTTTACGACCCTGAGATAAAAGCCTTTTGAAAACATTGTGGAAAAAGGAGAAAATGCTGGTAATCAGCATTTTCTCCTTTTCCCACAATGTTTTCTACCCTGCCGGAAACAAATTTCAAGTTACCTTTATATAGTTGTCTGCAAATGCTTTGAACTTGGACCAGTCTAAAATTTTGTCGTTTGGTAAAGGGTTAAATGGCATGGTTTAAATTTAAACACATTTCAACCTCCGCTTTGTTTGCTTTTGGCAGTTAGATGGCCTTTAAGATAAGTGTCAATTATCTTGCCCTTTAACCCTTTACCCCATAAGACATTCCTATGGTATCTCTAATTGACCATAAACAACAGCCAGGATGATACCATTTCTTATGTGTATATGACACCTTTTGATAGCATAGAAAACATCGTGACAAAAGGTGAAATTGCTCGTCACGAGCAATTTCACCTTTTGTCACAATGTTTTCCAAAGGCTCCTTCAAGCAATGCTTAGAAATGAGTATCTATGGAGTTAAGCGTTAAGTGGTCAGTCGTCATCACAAAAAAAGAAGACAGTTTAGTTTAGTTTAGCATCAAAAGAACAATTCGGGGGTTGAAAGAGAGGCAAATTTAATATACACAGGTTACCAGCGTTTTCTACGTTTTCCCGCATTGTTTTCAAAAGTTTCCGTTTTCATAATTATTAAAAAGACTACTATCATGGGTGAAGGGTTAAACAGTTCTATCTAGACGTATTGTGACTGTCGGCAGAGAAAATTGGCATAACAAATATTGGGCTTAGTCGATCAGATGTTGTTGCATTTATTTTACCAATTTATCCAGTTATAAGTCGCCCCAGAGGAAAACAACACAGCGATATATTTTTGACGGCAAATTGCCTTACTTTAACTCTTACTTTGACATGGTTTCGGGCAGTCTCCACGTAAAAACCCCGAGACCACCGAAAAACTTTTTTTTCGGCGTAGCTGTATGATTTCACTTTTGACCTACTTAAAGTACTAGGAAGAAATGAATTGTTACTCGTTTTGTGATTGGCCAAATATATGTAAACTACTCAAAAAAATGAAGGTCACAGTAGAAGTTTACCGATACTGGATAAAAGTGTCCATGACTAAAAAATTATGTAATCAAATTTTCCTGTGTAAAGTTATACTTTATGGCCATGCAGGTGTCAAACTCGGGCAAACATCCATAATCGAAATCATATTAATAAACTAATAGCAATGGGTAGTGAAAATTGTCGTTTCATATGTTTAGCAACTCAAAGATTACAATGGTTAAATAGTACAATGACATTTTGGTTGACCTAACTTGTTTCCACGTTCGCATGTTTGACTAAATGTCCAGCCGTGTGTTTGACGTCTGAATACGTAGGCAGATACATGTAATGGTGTGCCAGTAAGTGGTTGGTATGAGGGAAAAGAAGTGATTTGTATTGTGTTTCAAAATAAATGTGACTGAAAAATTGAAATTTGTTCTGGGAAGGGTAGAAAACACTGTGGGAAAAGGAGAAAATGCTGGTTACCAGCATTTTCTCCTTTTCCCATAGTGTTTTCAAAAGGCTTCTTTCTCAGGGGCGTCAAAATTAGGGATTGTGTGGTAATGGGTTAAAGTCTTTTTCAATATATTACAACTTTATTGCAGCGGCCAGTACACCCTTCCATGAAGCAGTACTCATACAATGTTCTTCCCAATACAAAGTTCTTTATCCGTCTAAAACCAATGTCGAAACAGTGATTAGCGGTGAGAGCTGAATGAATTCTGTCACAATGTTTTTTTTTTTATCAATCCTCGGAATAAAACAGACCTAGCCGAGGATTCGACCCGACGATCCCTGTGTTTCATTCCCTTTAAGCTACTAATTTATCTACCGAGCCTGGCGTTGATAGGAAAAAATGTTTATGCAGTTCTATGAGCCCTTATCATTGTTTCTTTTTTCTAATTTTAAAGCACTGCGTATTTTCGCTGGTAATCTGACAATGTAAGTTGGAGACCAAACTGCCTTACGTCTATTGATGGGTAAGGGCTGCGTACAGACAGACAGAAAGGCAGGCGAGCGGGCAGACATACATACATACATACAGATAGACAGACAGGCAGGCAGGCGAGCAGGCGGACGGACAGACACACCAAGCAGGAGGGATTGTCAGGAAACCTAAAAAGTACAAAGTCGACGAACTTTACAAAGACAGATAACGCTATGAAGAAGCAGACAAAATTTGCATAGTTTTGTGAGGAATGATAATTCACAGATAGATAGATACATAGACAACTCAATACATAAATAAACAGACGGAGAGAAAGACAGATGGGCCGGCAGACAAGTGTTGAGAGAAATTTCTCCGATTCCACGATTCATTGCCGGATTGTGCTGTAACGATAACAGCGCTCACTGTTGACGTGTGTCTAAATGAATTACAGCCTCAGATGTTTTGCCCCCCCTATGTAATGTAATAGGCAAAAACAATTCAATAAATACCGTATTCAATTTAAAAAGAAGGCCTTGTTGACGATTCTCCTCTGTTTCACCGTTTTCTTTTGTTTTAAACCTTAGGCTGCTAAATGCGATTCTTTTACAGACAATGTGGATTCATGTTCAGGCTGCTCGGTATTAGTTGTACGGTAAGGTGGCAGGGGGACTTGGAAACCTGTTCACGGCTGTGTTAAATCGGCGAGATGGCGACATGATTTAACACAGCCGTGAACAGGCTTCCAGGTCCCCTGCAACCTAACCGTACAACGGATTTATTATGCTGCAAAGTTTTACCCTTTCAAAGCGCGTTACGTGGAATTTTCTTGTTTAATAGTCTCACGAATCGAGTATGCCGACGAAATAGAAATTCCCTTCTGAGTGCCCAAATTCAATGAAAACTGACGTCACTGGAAAGTGACGTCACTCAAACGTGCAGTTTGGTGCATTAAGCGTACAGTCTGGCGATCGATCGATGCCGCCATTTTGGCTGTTGAGTTGCAAGTGAAGTGATGTTTACGGGGAACTCAAAAGGGAAACTGGCTTTACGTGGTTTTTGCCAGGGTACATGATATATGTTCCCAGCATGTTAACCAATCAGATCATGAGAAATTTCTTTGCAGTATAATAATCTGCGCAACTTGAATCTGTGCAGTCTGATTTTGGATCCACGCTGTCCGATAAAGAGACTTTTTTTTCAAATAATGTGATAAGCTTGAAAAAGCGTTATTCGGGGTTTTACTATCGGCTTGAAAACATAACTGCACTAACGTATTGAGAAGAACAGTGTTTAGTTCTTTGCCACACAATACTGACATAATCCTTATCTTGCTTAATAAAAAAAATGAAACTTGCAAGCGGATAGTAAAAATCCAAATATTGCTGTTTGAAAGGTATTTTCAGAGGAAATATATTTCACTTGAAGGACAGTGCAGATCCAAGATCAGACTGCATGTTCTGTGCAGTCTGATCTTGATCTATGCTGTCCATAAAAGATCAGTGAGCCACTCTATTAGCCTAAGGGTTACCTACCCTGACAGAAAAGACTTGAAAATACTCTCGGTAAAGGAGAAAAAAAAACAAGCATTTCTTCTCTTCCCACAAGTTTTTCCTATATTTTATGAACAGTTCAAAGCCTGCACGTTCTTTCAATGTAAATAAGTCTAAAATTGTGTCGGTTGCATGAAGATTAATCATTAAACCTGATGAAGTGAAATGAATATTAAAGGAATCGGCCTTTGATTGGAATATGTCTAGTTTTAATTGGCTATGGGAATAGCAATTAATTCTAACTTAATAGATATTGTAAAGTAACTAATTCATAATTTGCAATGAATAAAAAGCAATTAAAACGAAGAAAGTTTATTTAAAAGTCCAACATTACAGTGGTACCCTTATTGGCAATGTTCGCCATGCGACAATTCGGGAACCGATGTAACTTGAACGTACTTCCGTTGCTTTAAAACATGACAGCTACGAAACTTTCAAGCATTTATAAAATATTACGGAAATAAGCTGTGAAACGTAACTCGTTACCAAACGACAAACTGTTAGACTGGTCCAAATTGAAAGCAATTGCAAAAACAAAATAAACATTACTCAAAAATTAAAATTAGTTTCCAGCAGAGAATAAAACACTGTGGGAAAAGGAGAAAACGCTGGTGACCAGCATTTTCTCCTTTTCCCACAATGTTTTCAAAAGGCTTCTATGTCAGGGTCGTAAAAACCAGTGATTGTTTGGTAAAGGGTTAATTGATTAAAGACATGGCAAACGAGAGCCTATATAGTGAAAACATGTCAACATATACACTCGGCTCGCCAAGGACACGGAATGCAGGATCGAACATTCGAATGACGACTATTCGGTGTACGGTCTCCTATGTACATATCCAATTTCCAGTTTCTACCTCTATTTAGCGTGAATCCCCATCAAGACATTCTACAAATGTTGGAGGAACTATATTTCCCCTGTGACGCTAGCAGTAATCAAAGCTCTATTTCACGCCGGCTTCCAGGTCGATGGGAGAGACTTTTTTATTCACACAAAAAATCGACGCCATGGCGCAATTAGGCACACGGATACTTTTCCATCTTTTCCTTCACAAAAGCTCCGGATAATAAAATCAACGATCGTCACTGGGTTTTATTATGGTTTTATGGTATAAGTTTTCAGTCCCTGCGGAACGCTAAACGGCGTATATTCAGAAGTTTCACACTTAACCCATTACCAAACGACAAAATTTTGGACTTGTCCAAATTGAAAGCATTTGCAGACGACAAAATAAAAGTGACTGAAAATTTGAAATTTGTTTTGTGAAGGTAGAAAACATTGTGGGAAAAGGAGAAAATGCTGGTTACCAGCATTTTCTCCTTTTCCCACAATGTTTTCTAAAGGCTTCTTTTTCAGGGGCGTCAAAAGTAGGGATTGTGTGGTAATGGGTTAACTCTTTCATTACTGACTGTATGAACCGCTTTTTCTCAAAGACTACAAATACGTGTTCGGTGCAAGATCAAGAGAGAGTTAAATCATACTCCAGAATAGAGCCACGTTATGCGCAGTCTGATCTTGATCTACACTGTCCATAAAAGTTTCTGACGTCGTCGATGGTAAAGAAAGAGATATTTTTTTCAGGCCTGAGAATGTGGATAAAAACTCGACCTGACTGCAAAAGTAACAGAACTTCTGATTGGCTAGACCAAATGGTTTAGCCAATCAGAAGCTCTGGTACTTTCACACTGACAAAATTCTGAAGAACAAGAATAAGAATGTTCTTCAGAATGGTTGGTGGATACGGATCCAATTTGGCGGGTGTATTTACAAGCTGCTAGTACCTAAGATTCTTTTTGTTTATCCGAAAGGTTGACCAAACAAGCTAAAGGTTTAAATCTAAGATTAGACAGCACATTTTATGCAATCTGATCTTAATCTATTCGGTCTGCAAAAGCCTCAGTGCACGTCCATGGCAATGAAACCGTAACCAGATGACACAGAATGCAATAAGTCCAAAAACATACCGTCTTTTTCATACACCTTCGAGGGTTGTCCCAAAATTCCGAAACAATTTCATAAACAACAGAAAATGAAACGCTACAATGCAATTTTCAGATATGTTTTCGGTATATACAATGCAAACAGATCAGAGGAAGGCATGGTGCTCAAAATCTATTAGTTCTCTTCGAAACCCTATGCTGTGGGTACTGATTAGAATCGTCTTGTCTCTAGGATTTAGAGCGAAAATAATTCACAAAATCACTCCCTCTTTCTGAAGCGCTGATAATGTACCGTGCGATCTCAAAGTCGACATTTTTAAACAAGATCTTCTTGTCCGTGAAATCTGATGATTTTTCAATTTAGCTTTGGTGCAGGTCCATGCATTACGAAAAGGGGCATTCGGTCATTTGCACAAAGCGTCATCTCGGATCAGCTTGTGTAGTCTGCACAGGCTGATCCGAGACGACACTCTTCGAACGTGTGCGATTTTGTATTTTACGCAAGTCAATTGTAGGACAAAATCTAACATTGAAACAAGAGGGCAAAGATGGCCCTGGATCGCTCACCTGAATTTTTGAGATGACCATGGCCTATTTTTTTTTTTGAGGTATTGAAACATTGTAACCAAATTTATAATTTTGCTAAGCAATTTTCAAAAGGTCACCTGTAAAATTCATTTCGAAATCTGACCGTCAGTTTCAAAAAGAACAATTTTTAAGAATTCTTCATTTCTGTATAAGAGCAAGTATCCCCCATCCACGAGAGCCATGTTTCTTGATGGATCAAAATTTACGAACAAGTTTTGAAAAGGGTCACCCAAGGAACATTCCGGAAAATTTCTTTTATAGTGCAAGTAGCCCCCATTCACAAGAGCAAGGATCACCCAAGGAACATCTCTGTCAAATTATTTTAAAATCTGACTAGGGGTTTCAGAGAAGAAGAATTTTCAAGAATTTCTTCATTTCCATATAGTGCAAGTAGCCCCCATTCACCAGAGCCATGTTTCTTGATGGATCAAAATTTTGTGAACAAATTTTGAAAAGGGTCACCCAAGGATCATCTCTGTGAAATAATTTCAAAATCTGTCCTGCCGTTTCAGAGAAGAATTTTTAAAAATTTCTTCATTTCCTTATAGTGCAAGTAGCCCCCATTCACCAGAGCCATGTTTCTTGACCAATCAAAATTTCGCAAATACTTTTTGAAAAGGGTCACCCAAGGAACATCCCTGAGAAATTATTTCAAAATCTGACCAGCGGTTTCAGAGAAGAAAATTTTTTTAGAATTTTCTCATTTCCCTATAGTGCAAGTAGCCCCCATTCACCAGAGCCATGTTTCTTGACCAATCAAAATTTAGCGAACAACTTTTGAAAAGGGTCACCCAAGGAACAACTCTTTGAAATTATTTCAAAATCTGACCAGCGGTTTCAGAGAAGAAGATTTTTTAAGAATTCCTTCATTTCTGTATAGTGCAAGTAGCCCCCATTCACCAGAGCCACATTTTTTGACGGATCAAAATTTCACGAACAGTGTTTGAAAAGGGTCACCAAAGTAACATATCTGTGAAATTATTCCAAAATCCGACCAGCGGTTTCAGAAGAGAAGATTTTTAAAGAATTCCTTGATTTCTGTATAGTGCAAATAGCCCCCATTCACCAGAGCCATAATTTTTGACGGATCAAAATTTCACGAACACTTTTTGAAAAGGGTCACCCAAGGAACATATATGTGAAATAATTTCAAAATCCGACCAGCGGTTTCAGAGGAGAAGATTTTTAAAGAATTTGCTAAAAAAATCCATTTGGTTGCCATGGCAACCAGAGTTTTTGACGGAATCAAATTCTGTGAATACTTTTTAAAGAAGACCTCCCAAGAAACCTTCCTGCCAAGTTTGGTCCAAATTGGCCCAGCGGTTTAGGAAGAATTGATATTTAAAGAATTGTTGACGACGCACGACGGACGACGGACACCCAGTGACCCTAAAAGCTCCCCTAGAGCACGTTGTGCACAGGTGAGCTAAAAAGTAAAGTGCCGGCTCGGATGAGCATGCGAGGAATGCGTAGGCTGAATGAACAGTTCATCATCATTTGACCGTTTTCTACGATAGAAAATAATTTGCAAATAGTTTTAACCTTTTCCCAAACAAGCCCTGGTTTTTACGCGTCTGCAGTAAAAGTCTTTTGAAAACACAATAGGAAAAGGGGAAATTGCTCGTAACGAGCAATTTCTCCTTTTCCCACAGTGTTTTCTACCCTTTTTGAGGACTTTCTGCCATTTTCTCCAAATCAAAAATTGTCGCCTGCAAAATCTTTTGGTTTGGAAGAGTCCAAAATTTGTCGTTAGGGAAAGGGTTAAATGCCAAAATTCACACTTTAATAGCTATCCTGCCAAACAAGTGATGTAAAACTTTTATGCAGATAGTAAAATCCAAGAATTTTCCTATTTCAAAGGTTTTTTTTAGGGGGGTATCTTTATAGGACAGCGTAGATCAAAGACCAGATTGCACTGTCTGTGCAGTATGATCTTCATCTACACTGTCTGTAAAAGGTCTTTGAGCCGCGCCTGGAAGCCTAAAGGTTAATAGATGTGGTTGCTCTTTCAAAGTCCCCAGTTGGTTGGCGTTTGCAAATTAAATGCGCATGTTGCTCATTTCCTTAATTGGTAAGCGCACCGGCTTATTTTTTCTAAAAGAAGATCTGATGTAATTACATAGGTCGATCGGTCTGTCTGTCTCTCCGTATCTCTTCCTGTCTGTAAGTTCGTCTGTCCGTCCGTCCAACCATCCACTCAGCCGTCCAATCTATCTATCTATCTATCTATCTATCTATCTATCTACCTATCTCATAAGCTTTCTGTTAATTCATCCGTCTATCAGTAAATCCAACCTTCTATCTCTCTCGAAGTAAACAACTAGTTCAGTTATTTGTTTGACTGTCTCCCCTGCCTATCAAATGCCCTACCGTTCTGTGTGAGCAATAACAAAAAAAATATAGTAAGTAAACATCTTTTACAATTCGTGTCGAAATTCATCACGAAGATTCGATAACGTCCAGCCACATTACTCTCGTACGTCTATTATTATTTAGGTTTTGTTTAAAAAAAAAAACGTCTTTTATTTATCACTGTTTGGTGTCTCGTTGTTTCACGATCCACAGACAGACCATAGAACTTTAGACCTAATCCATTTACAAAATAATCCTGCGGTTAAAGGTCCCGGATGAGGAACACACTTGAAAACATTGTGGGACAAGGACAAAATGGTGGTAACCAGCATTTTCTCCTTGTCCCACGATATTTTCTACACATTAAAGATTTGATCATTCAAGCAGAATCTTTTTTTCCATCTAGATGCTTTCAATTTTCAATCCGAAATTACAATTTCTCCTTTTGAAATAAAGTTTTCACATGTGCTCATCGAAGAAAAAAAAAATTGCTAACGATATTTTACCTGAGTATTTCCCACACTGACATTTTTATGTACGAGATCTGATAGACTACATTTTGGCATTTGAAGTAAAACTTGAAATAAAAAAAAAAATATCTCGGTTGGCGCATGCTGACCTCAGCAGAAACTTTTCGCTATTGGTCAATTTTCTGTATGCTCAAGGACCAGTTTATTTCATGATTAAGTCGGCTACTAAAGTAGGAGGCGGTTTTTGATCCATACGTATATATATGATGCATGATTCGCTTTGTACCATGAATCAAAGAGATGCATTAAGCCCCTTATTGCCGTAGCATGACTCCAATAATTTATATATTACACGCCTGCATGAAGTGTAAATACAAGTACATGTAACTAAATCGACCTCTGTTATTATCAACCGTACGAAATCCACAGCATAAAGATTAAATCAGGAGTGGAAAAAGATCGAGGGAAAAAAAGTTCCAATTCATGATTCCAAGGGATTGACTTTAAGTTCTAATTTTGAATCAAATAAGGCAATAAATTAAGATTGATTGACATGCTCTTTGTTAGACCGTCATTCGATTTTCTGATAAAAAAAAAACATCCCTGCAGTATTTGTTGGCAAAATCTAGAGAAAAAGTTTGTGGAATTTTACAGAATTCGCTGCGACTTTTCTTTCTCAGAGAATTTGTGGAATTTCGTAGAATTCCCTGTCCGGCCGAGTAGTTCAGTGGTACGCGTATCTGACACGTGACCTGTAGGTTGCAGGTTCGATAACCAGTGGGCACAAAATGTCTTTATTGGCGATTTGTCGCCTCTCCTCTCTGATACATGTGAGAAAAGTAGTCAGTGGCTTTCGAAAGAAAGCTATGTCAGTCCTGGTGTGAGAAAGCCAGGAAACACATGGTTGTTTCACTGACCGCCATGATATGACCTAAGCTGTTAAAATTACGTTAACCCTTTCCCAAACAATCCCTGGCTTTTACGGTTCTGGAACAGTAGCCTTTTGAAAACATTGTGGGAAAAGGAGAAAATGCTGGTAACCAGCATTTTCTCCTTTTCCCATAATGTTTTCTACCCTATCATAGACTGAAATCAACTTTTCATCAAGAGTTGAATTGTCGTCTGCATTTGCTTTCAATTTAGTCTAATCCAAAACTTTATCGTTTGGGAAAGGGTTAAACTCCAATTTAAATCAAATGAAAAAGTAGGCTTCCCTTGAGGATTTGAAATAGAATAGAACAAGGCCCATCTTTATCAATCATTTCAAGTCTTATTCTAGTCTCGGCAAAATAACACGATTTCTCACTGGCTATAGCATTTAAGACATACTCTGGTAAAAGAAGACTTAATGCATCTTTTCAGGCTCTTTTAATAATTTTTTTCATCACATAACCTCCCTTGTTTTCAGTGTAATATACCCATTACGACTTTTCTTATCTTACACACGTTTGATATCACATTAATTTGTGTGACGTCATTTTGACGTAATTTTGTACGCATTTCATACTGGTCAGTGAATGGGTCACATGGAAAATACCGCAGATGCATTTATGAATGTTTCTGCACCATCTGATCTATATTTTGTTAAATACCGTTATGTGATAAAAATAATCTGACATTCGTGGGCATTTGAGATAGAATTTTATTAAACTCGTCAAGGAAAATGTTATTTAGCTCGCCAAAGGCTCGCTTACTAACATTTCCCTAGACTCGTTTAATAAAATCTTATCTCAAAAGCCAACTCATCTCAGATCCTATATATCTCAAAAACCAGCTAATGTCAGATCCTATGTTATGTATTCAACTGCAAATAAACAGACGAACAGACAAAAAAATCATGTAGCTCTCTTCTGTTTGTGATTCTATTTATTTGTAAAGCAAAGTGATAGCGGGAACGTGTCAAGGATTTGTACGATTTCATTTAAAAGTAAGAGAAAGCCAAAAAGTGTTTATCTCTTTATCGGACAATACCGACTTTCAACGACCTTGTGAAAGAAGCTTTTTGATAACATTGTGGGAAAAGCATTGTGAGGTAACCAACATTTTCTCCTTTTCCCACAATGTTTTCTAAACTTGCAAATCAAATTTCATGTTTTGCTTCACATTTATTTTGTCGTCTGCAAATGCTTTCAATTTGGACAAATCAAAAATTTTGTCATTTGGCAAAGAGTTACTGGAATTTTCTGACAGTTTGTAAAATCGGAATGCTAATCAAATGTGTCATTGTCTGCGAGGAAAATGTGATGGATGATTGTATGCACCCTGGGTTCCAATAGTGCTGGGCAAGGGTAGAAGCCTGGACCTCCTGATTACGGGCCCTACAATTTACCAATGAGCCTCACTGGTCCTGGAAATTCATACATACTACAGCCTTCTGCAATCAATCAATCAATCAATCAACCAACGAATTAAATCAATCAACCAACCAAAGAATTAAATCAATCAATCAACCAACTAATAAAATCAATCAATCAACCAACCAATCAATCAACCAATTCAATCAATCAATCAATCACTAATAACATATTCTTGCTAGCAAGAAATGGCAGTCAAGAGTTACATCTCATAAAAACATTTCAGTAATACCTTCAACACTCCTGATGAAACAGTGTCACAGAGTATGCTAAAACGTGCCGAAAATAACAGATGAAAGTTATAAAGTTGCTCTATTCTTTTCCAAACAACCGCATGTGTAAAGAACTTTTTTTAATATTTCATGTGTCTATTTTAAGAAATGTTATAGGTAAAGAAATGTCCTAATTTAAACTGGGGGAATTATTTCCTCGTCACAGTGAATATTTTCCTCCTGCCGAAAATCTGGAACTACTTTTTTGTTCTACCTGAGATCACTAGTTTTGAAAGTGGCATTCATTGACAAAGTAATCAGAGGAAATATGAAAGATAATTTATTTCATCAGCTTTTGGTTGATATGGGGAAATATTTGCATCATGGCACTCGTTATTTTCGCATACCTCTCCCTTTTGAGGCAAATATTTCCTCACATTAACTACAAGCTCATGAAATAAACTCTATTTAAAAGATGACTTTTGCAAAAAAAAATAATAAAAAGGAGAAAATGCTATTGAACAGCATTGATTTTCCTCTTTTTTCACAATTTTTTCTACCCGTTTTTTTATGCCAAATTCCATTATGTGAGTCACCATAAATTTGTCGACCGCGAACGCTTTCTATATGGACAAGTTTAAAACGGCTTGTCGTGTGAATAAAAAATAACCTTTATCTACTAAAGAACTAAAAAGAAAATTTCCTGTCTATAGTAAAACCACAAACAATACTATTTCAAATTTACTTCGAATGAAAAATATCTTCACGTTCTGTGCAGTCTGATCTTGATATACACTGTTCGCAAAGGTCCTTGAATCACGTTTAGTAGCCTAAGGATTAATGAATATGCACTCTAAGGAATCAAACGTGGGATAATTAGCGGGAAGCATCCATAGAATTCCGATCTGCGTGTCTTATAGAAAAGAATGAAAAGTGAAGTTGATACAATTATAAACCTCAGTGCGCTTTCTCTCATTCAAAACTTAATTTTTAAGTCAATTTTACCCGTCATCAAAAAAAAAATAGGTCCTACGGAAAAAATTGAATTTAAGATGAGGGCACCCAAATAGCATTCGTGTAACATCGGCTTTTATCGCCAAAATCGTAGGGATATGGCTTTGAGTCGGTCAGTCCGTAATAGATGCCGAGAACCATCGTCTATCGCCCGATCGATTACGGATTACCCGAGTCTTGGCCGATAACATGCGTTATATTTCGGCGATGAAAAGGCGACGTTACAAAAATCCCCTCAGGATGCCATATTCTTACTACAAGATGAAAAAAACAATAGGCCTTAGAAAGCCACCATGGAAAAAGAAGAAAATGCTGGTGATCAACATTTTCTCCAGTTCCCACAATGCTATCCGATCATTTGGGCCCCATTTAACATTTTCCCTAAAAATCTCGAGTTTTAATGAACATGAAAGAAACGGCCTTTGGTAAACTACATTCTTTCCTTTTCCCACGATGTTTTTTTTACCATATTTTAAAAACGGAAATCAGTATTTGAGCTTTATTTTATTTGTCTCCTGCAAAGCAGCTTTCAGTTTCGGCTAGTCTAGAATTTAGTGAATTCAGTTTCTGTGAAAGATTTATGCTTATCGGTTCCAAAGCGCCACTTCAAGACCCTTTGCGGATGGTATAGATCAAGATCAGACTGCACAGAACGTGCAGTCTGATCTTTGATCTACATTGTCCGATAGGAAGATATTTTTCCAATCAAGAAATACTTTTGAAATAGCAAAATGATAATGGTTTTTACTATTGGCTTAAAAGTGTGTGTGTTTTTTTAACTTACTTGGCAGGTCAAAGGTTAATTTGCTTCAAATGCCCCCCAATACAGACGAGTCTACAATTTTATTGTCTGATAAGGCAAAAGACTAAAGAAAAGTTACTTTTACTCAGAATCTTTTGATCAAAGTCCCACTGAGGATGAAAAGGTCAAAGGCCGATAGAAGGTCGTTGTTTGATTGACAAGAAGGCGTATTTAATCTACCTACGAACGGTATCGCTCTGTTGTTTATTTCATGTTGAACTTCCGGTATTGTCTCAATTATTCACACTTTATTGATTTACATGGGTGGGGGATGTTTTCTTATATTACTCTAAGGGGTAAATCTTGACAGCCAGAGAGAAAAAGAATTGTTTCATCTGTGTAGTGTATAGAATGGTTCAGATATTGGTCAGCTGCGTAAACATAGATAGATAATCAGTAAATACTTTCGGGATAAAGAAACTGAAGAAGGTACTCTTCGATTTAAAACCGAAAATGACAACCGTACTTCCTTTGATGGCTCAAACAGAATGAAATGGAGTTTATTTCATCAGATTGTGGTTAATTTGGGGAAATATTTGCCAAAAAGGGAAAATGACGAGCGCTGTATGGAACGAGTTATTTTCGCGGACATTTCCCTTTTGAGGCAAATATTTCCCCATATTAACCACACGCTGATGCAATCAATTATATATAATATTTCCTCTGATTATTTTGTCAACGAATGCCACTTTTAAAACTAGTCATCTCAAGTAGAACCAAAAAAAAAAGTACATGTAGTTCCAGATTTTCGGCAGGAGGAAAATATTTACTGTGACGGGAAAATAATTCCCCAAGCCCAGCTTAAATTACGACATTTCTTTACCCATAACATTTCTAAAAATAGACACCTGAAATATAATACATGTACATGCATTTTCTATAGGTCATCTATCTATCTATCTATCTATCTATCTATCTGAGTAGAGAACTTCATAAGCATGTGCCTCTATGGTCCTTTTCTTCTTTGTTTGGTCTTATATTACCCGCTTCCGGCCCATAACATTCGGGTGAAAACTTTACTGGGTTATTTATCCAAAATTTTTCAATTAATTTTTAAAACTAGCTAAACTGTGTCACCTTTCAATTATCAGTGGCACAGAACATGCTGATACTCTGTATTAAAAAAACATTCTTGTGGAATATATCGAAGAAAATGTCACTATCAGATCAATAATAGATATTCAATATCAAATTTTGAAGACAATGTATCGTATTTTGTGTAAAACCGAAGGAAATAAACCAAATTAAACTCAATTTTTTCTGAGGCAATCGAGTTTTTTGGACGCACACAAATATATTTTGAAAAAGGAGGAAATACATGTGTATGAACACGCAAATTGCTTATTTTCCAATTTTGTCTCTCAAAGTTTTCAGCTTCGTGGGCTAAACTAAACGACGAAAAAGTAGACTTGTAGAGATTGAAAGTTTTGCAGTCGACAATAATTTGAAAGTAGCTCAAATAATTTGATATTTGTCTCCAGCAGGATAGAAAAAATTATTGGAGAAGGAAAACAATAATAGTTACAAGCATCTTTCCTTCAAGTTCCTGCTTTATCGGAAAGTGTAGATCAAAGATCAGACTGTAAGTTCTGAATAGTTTAATCTTTATATACACTGTTCCCAAAAGCAGACATTCAATTAGACTGATCCGATTAACCCTAAGAACTGTCTATAGTTAATTAATTACCTCTTAGACTGCTGAGGGCGACTCAGTGACCTTTTGCGGACGGTGTAGATCAAAGATCAGACTGCACAGAACGTGCAGTCTGATCTTGGATCTACACTGTCCGATAAGGAGATAACTTTTCCCCCAATACCTCTGAAACAGTATGTTGAACATTACACTTATAGTGATGGATGGGTTGAGGAAACAGATATGTTCTAAAAGCGAAAAGTAATAAGTGCAACTCATAATTTAATCTAATCTTGATCTACACTGTCATAAATCATCCAGTCTGATTCTAATCTACACGACATACTGTATCAACTATAGTGTCCCCTGCAACTGTACTGCGCTTTCGCGTTTTTAGTTTCTTAGATATCTTTAAACCGAAACTCAGAGTTTTCGAGTTTTAACACATTCCCTCACAATCCCTACTTTTGACGACCCCGAGAAAGAAGCCGTGAAAAAACATTGTGGGTAAAGGACAAATTGCTGGTAACCAACGTATTTCAAATTTTCAGTCACTTTTACTTTGTCGTTTGCAAATGCTCTGGATTTGGACAAGCCTAAATTGTTGTCGTTTGGTAATGATTTAAACCGAAATTCAGAGTTTTCGCGTTTTAAGATACGTCCATGCCCGCTACCGGGCAATTTTCATCGGGTGTTAAAAAAACCATTTCGTTTTTATTTACGAAACTATTGTTATTCTTGTATTTTCATGCCAAATATTGCCCCTGATGGCTGCAAAATAACAGGCACAGCAGCCACTCGTGAAAATATTACCGATGGTGTTCACGAGATGAAACAAATCTCGATCTTTCACCGAAAAAAAAATATTCTATTTATTTCATGCTTTTAACCCTTTCTAGGGGTAGCTTTATCAAAAACCCAGGATAGTTTTTTTCCGTTATTCCCCATGGCGTACCCCTCCCGCATAGCAACGCATTACAATATTACGTGAAGCCCGAGAAATGTTGGGTAAATGACGTCATATTTCCCATCCGGTTGTCAGGCATGCGCAAAAACATGAAAATCGGTATTTTCACTGGTCGTACCTTGTAATATCGTAACATATTTTCACTGCTATTTCTCGGTATCCTACTGGAAAGGATGAAATAACCAAACCTTACCTGTGTTTACACAGCTGAGCCCTCCTACGCACTTTCAAGTTTTAACAGAGGTTGTTTTTTCTAGCCTGAAGGATGTAGCTATAAGAGTCATTCGACCTATTTCTTTAATCGTAATATCGTTGTCTATGAGGTTTTCGAGTTTTTACTGAATGTCTTTACCAAACAACAAAATCTAAAACTTTATAAGTGTGCTAGCGTTTGTATACGACAAAATAATAGTGAATCAAAATTTGTATTTTTGGAAGGGTGGGAATGAGTATGGTAAACGAAAAAAAAAAACCCTGTATAGCAGCAAAATTACATATTTGTCAGTCAAACATATGACCAATGTGCCACCTAATTCGTACAGTATACGTCCGACCGGGTAATTCGGTTGTTAGCGTATCTGACTCGTGACCTGGACGTTGCAGGTTCGTTGACCAATATCGACGAACTTTCGTTCCGGCGATCTTTGGCCTCTCACCTCTGATGCATGCGAGAAAAGTAGTCAGTGGCTTTGGAAAGGAAGTTGTGTTAGTACTGGTGTGAGAAAGCCAGAAAACACACGAGTGCGTCACTGACCGCCATGATATGACCTAAGCTGTTGAAATTACGTTCAACTTCAATACAAACCAAACCAGTGGCACAATCTACAGTCTGTAGAAGGAAAGTGCTAATTGACTACTAATCTATATATATCGTGACAGAAACCAAGTTTGACCTTTCTTGTAACCTTTGATGTGCTTATTGCATTTTACTGTGCAAGCTCAAGGTCGAATCCTCATAAAAAATGTACGATGTTTCTGCGTCCTTGAACACAAGGGTGCTTGGCATATGAGTCATGCTCTGGCAAAAGGGGCATTTAACTCATTACCAAACGGCAATATTTTAGGCTTGTCCAAATCGAAAGCATTTGCAGACGACAAATTAAGAGTGACTGAAAATTTGAAAACTGTTTCGTGAAGAGTAGAAAACACTGTGGGAAAGAGAGAAAAGGCAGGTTACCAGCATTTTCTCCTTTTGCCACAAAGTTTTCTAAGGGCTTCTTTCTCACAGTCTTCAAAAGTGGGGATTGTGTGGTAATAGGTTAATCCTTATTCTGCATAATAACTAGAATGAAATTTTCATTTTGATAGCAAACAACTAACTAATGCTTTTTTTAAAGTTATATTTTGGGGACAGCATGTCCTTATCAGCCAGTGTAGATCTAAGGTCAGAAATATGAATTTATACAGATATAGTAATTTTGCACATTTCTAACCGACTGGAAATTCCTTTTATGTCTGTCTTAAAGTTATCTGTTGATACTTTTGTCAGTTTTCAGAAAAGGTAGGTAATTATTATCTCCATGATTTGTTATGATAATATAGTGGTTTTAGATAAATGATAATTCTAAGAACGAAAAACAGGAAAAAGTGGGCTCGGTTAAAGTAGTACAATAAATAAGGTTTATTTCATCAGCATGTGGTTAATATGGGGAAATATTTGCCGAAAAAAGAAGAGGTATGCGAAAATAACGAGTGCCGTAAGGCACGAGTTATTTTCGCGGACCTTTCCCTTTTGAGGCAAATATTTTTCCCATATTAACCACAAGCCGATGAAACAAATTATATATTATATTTTCTCTGATTATTTTGTCAACGAATGCCACTTTTAAAACTAGTCATTAAACCGTAATAAAAAAGTAGTTCCAGATTTTCGGCAAGAGGAAAATATTCACTGTGACGGGGAGATAAATCCCCCTATAATATTTCTAAAAATAGACACATGAAATATAACATTACCCATTTTTAATAATAGCCAATTTTGTAGGATAATATCAGTGGAAATAGCTGTTTTCTATTACGGGTCCAATACCTCACACCGGAATCGACATCATCGATTGTTTGGAATGACCTCAAAACATGAAATACACTCTTAATCTACGAGATCTTGCAGCCATCATGGGCAACTTTCAGTATGAAGACACAAAATGGTGTAGTTTCCCAAGATAAGTATGAAAGTTAAAAAGTGACTGAAAACTGGCTGAAAACGAGTTGAGACGTACTTTTAAATTCGGCCGAACAAGTTTAACAAGACCGTCATTAATGTATTCTAGGCACTTACACCAAACACAAGTAGCATTCAGTTTGTCTGGAGTTTCTAATAAGTGCACTGCATAGACATCTAATCCGTAATCTGGCAGTCTGTGTGTTTGGTGGGGGGTGCATCCAAGTGATTTTATGCTTTCAACTGGACCAGTCTGGTGTGCAACATAAGAAAGGGGACATTCGGACATCTGCGTAAAGTCCGCGCAGGCAAATCCGAGACGGCACTTTACGACTACATTAGATTTTGTGATACAGTAGACATGTGCAAAACAGAAAATTGCAGAAAAACGGAAAGTGTCGTCTCGCGGACTGCGCAGGCTGATCCGAGACGGCACTTTACGCAGACGTCCGAATGTCCCTTTTCGCGTGTTGCAGGCCAGTCTGTAAATGGGTTGCCGGAACTGGGTTAAGAGTAATAGTTGACAGTCCAGGAAACTCTCTTGTAAATTGTATGCATATCAGAATCAGATAATATCTTTCATTTTCTGACACAACAAAAAATGTCATTTTTGGTCGATGATCTGTCAACCCGGGTCCATTTTTTTTATTACGTTGCCGAGCCCCAATGGCTGCTGGTGAAGTGTATAGAATTCAAGAAAAGGGGTCGGCGGTTCGAAGATCATTTTCGAGGATTAATGAAAATCATTGCAACAGGATTCGTTCTCACCATTGACCATTACATAGACGACGGTGATGCCGGAAAGTGCTCAAATGGCTTGAAAGAATATTGTGCAGAGTACTGCCTAAGGCTCGCTTAATAACATTTTTGCCGACTCGTTCAATAAAGTTTTGACTCAACAACAAACTCATGACAAATCCTATATATATGGAAATTAAGCACTTGAAATCGAGCGTTGGCACCACAACGTAATGCTCTTGTAATTTCTATACATTTATGGGTATGCCGGAAGGTCACCTGTATCGTTCAGGGCAAGTGCAGTAACATGGGCTTTCGAGTACAAATCGAAGCTCAGTCAAACTTCTTTAACACTTTTCCACACGATAAAATTTTATACCTATCTATACTGAAACCGTGCACAGTCGCAAAAATTGTTTATTGAATGGTCTACACATCAGCACACAAGATGCTTGGAGGTGTTTGTAAAGCAATGTTCACTAGTGCAGACGGATCATTATTCCTGACTGCGTCCATCTTCGCCCCCCCCACCCCCCATATCCCACACCACCACCAACTCTCAGTGTTTTGAATCAGTTTTCGTGATAAATGATGTCAACTCGGCCAAATGTATCTTTTGTTATGCATTAATGGATAATTCTCTCCACAGTGAATGCGCGCATTTTTCCCAGAGGGGCCTACGTAATATTTCCTAGATTGAGTCTTTGTTAGACCGCAAAACTCCAATATATGGAATTTTGCCCTAGTATTACTGTCCCGTATTTCTGTAAACCTTTGCGAGACCAATTGCCTGGTTTGGTTTTCTTTGTCAATTTTTTTTTAAACAGTAAATAACTTTACATATCATGAAAGGAAAAACCTCAGTACAAGTAAAAAAAATTAGCAATGCATTGTGAAATGGAGGCTTAATGCATCTCCGTGATTCATTATCCCAGGAAAGTCATCTTTTAACCCTTTACCACACAATGCCGACTTTTAACGCACATGAGGAAGATACCTCTTTATATTACGTAAATCATGTCATATAGTTCACTCATTACCTCATGTAGTATTCTTATTATGTAATAATGAGAAAACTACATAACATAACAAATTAATACCATAACGTAAACTATAATCACCATCACGAAAATTAAAGAACACATAATGTAATCTCAATACCACATCATGTCATATCATATCCCAACAACATAATAAGAAGACTACCTAAGATAATAAGGAAACTACATACATGACATGTATAATTCAACACTATAACGTGATCTAAAAACATCATCACGTAATATAAAGACAACATGACGTAATGCAAAGACCACACCTCGTAACGCATATATGAAATGATGGAATAAAAAAAAAACGACTAGACAATCTAAAATATCACATAAAGGAATGTTTTAGGACAACATAAGACAGTTATGGCGTTCCATATGTTTGGTTAATAGGTTCGGAATAAGGCCTACTTTTCCCAAGAATATGGGATGGGTGACATGTCATAGCAGACAGGTCGAATCTTCGGAGAATATAATATGCACTGACAACGAGTGGTGACTGTCGACCAGTAATGGCAGCAACAGTCACGGTGAAGAGCAACATATCGCTGAAAAATGCCAATGGAATTGAAAGACTGACTCAGACATAAATCTATACACTGTTTGTCATTAGATTTCCATACAAAATTGTGATAAGCGTTTTCCTTATTTTAGTGGGCATTTCGATCTTTAACCCTTTACCCCATAAGGCATTTCTATGGTATCTCTATTTAACCCTTAATAAGAGCATGGATGAAACCGCTTCTTACATGTATATGACACCTTTTGATAGCATAGAAAACATTGTGACAAATGTTGAAATTGCTCGTTACGAGCAATTTCACCTTTTGCCACAATGTTTTCCAAAGGCTCCTACAAGTAATGCGTATAAATGAGTATCTGTGGAGTAAAGGGTTAAAACGATGTATTGTCTACGTAGAAATTTACCGTTTAGGTACAAATCAAGCTACGTGATACGGCTGAGGGCCGGGCCTGAGCAACACACTATCCGAGGTTTCCCGATTGATCTGCAAATGACACAAACCTTTGCTTTCAGTTAATCAGTCTCACAGTTGAACTGAATAAGAAATTTGAGACGGGCGTTGTTTCATAAACAACAGGAAATTATACCAAAGCTTCCAAAACTGTCACATGACATAACAGAATTTTATCTGAATCGTGGGAAAGGTAAGAAAGGCGGATATGTGATAAATAAAATTGAGCCATGCTCTGTGAAAAGGAGGCTTAATATTTATATTTGTTCAGGTGACTCAATTCATTTTATGTATAGGTGCTGTGACAATGTACAACTTGTATACGTCAAAAAATAAATGTCTGTCTGTCTGTCTGTCTGTCTTAATGCAATTTGCGAAAAAGTGTCGATTCAGGTCAGCCTGTGCAATCCGCACAAGCTGATCTGGACCGAAACCTTTTCGGTATTGGTCAATTTTCTGTATATCCAAAGACCAGTTTACCTCATAATTAAGTCGATGGTTAAAAAACAGTGCCCGTTATGGACCTATAAATTTGTTTTGATTTGCTTGGTATGACGGATTACGCATATTCATTAAGCCCCGTTTTTCCCAGAGCATCGTTCAATAATTAACCCTTTACTCCATAGATAATCATTTCTCATTGCTTGTAGGAGCCTTTGGAAAACATTGTGACAAAAGGTGAAATTGCTCGTCACGAGCAATTTCACATTTTGCCACAATGTTTTCTACACTATCAAAAGTTGTCATTAACACATAAGAAACGGCTTCATCCTTGCTGTTATTTAGGGTCAATTAGAAATACCTTATGGGGTAAAGGGTTAATATTGTTAACGTACATTGGGGTTTCGCATAACACGTCTAATAATTAACAATTCACTTTATATAATACAACATTCGATATTTAAGTCCACCCAAAGAGCTGATATGTGATAGTGTTTCCATCATTATACTAATATATCATTCCAATTGTGAAAACGTATTCGTTCTTATCCAGTCAAATTTGAGCCTTGTCCCAGCAAAAAGGGGGCTTAACACATTTAAACACAATCTCTACTTATGACGACCCTGAAAAAGAAGCCTTCAGAAAACATTGTGGGAAAAGGAGAAAATGCTGGTTCCCAACTTATAGAAAGTGTCAGGTATTCTGATCGAAACGATGCTTGATGTCTCTCAGTCTTTTCAAACAAACCCCTCCCCCTCCGAAATAAAAATAAAAAATAAAGCATTCAGTCGATTATTTGATGGCAAATACATTTCGTTTCCATGGCAATAAATCTGACATTTTACTGCAGTCATGCGTTATCATTTTCACAATCGTTTTGAACGTGTCACAAATGAAATACGTTTCTATGTTCTTTTCTCTTTCACAGTTCTGCATCTCTCACAATCTATTCCGAATATTGATATACACGATGTTGTTGAAGGCCCACTAAAGGCCAAAATATTAAAGCAGGGGACATAATATATTTAACCCACTACCACACAATCCCTACTTTTGACAACCCTGAGAAAGAGGTCTATAGAAAACATTATGGGAGAAGGAGAAAATGCTGGTAACCAGCATTTTCTCCTCTTCCCACAATGTTTTCTACCCTTCACAAAACAAATTTAAAATTTCAGTCACTTTTATCTTTATCGTCTGCGAATGCTTTTGATTCGGACAAACCGAAAATTTTGTTGTTTGTGAGGAGTTAAGTTGAAATCATACCATTTAACCCATTACCACACAATACCTACTTTTGACGCCCCTGAGAAAGAAGCCTTTAGAAAACACTGTAGGAAAAGGAGAAAATGCTGGTAACCAGCATTTTCTCCTTTTCCCACAGTGTTTTCTACCCTTCCCAGAACAAATTTTAATTTTTCAGCCACCTTTATCTTGTCATCTGCAAATGCTTTCAAATTGGACCAGTCTAAAATTTTGTTGTGTGATAAAGAGTTAAAAGGATGGAAAATATTGTGGAGATGACGATCTTTTATCGTGTGGTAGGGACATTATATTAGTCGGTGGCAGAAAAAAAAAACAGGCAAAAAGTAAACAAAGACACGGCTACCTGGCAGGTTTTAACCTAGTTTTGAAATTCACTACCCTGTCAGCGACTAACAGTTGGACTGGCCGTACAATGACAGACTGTCATCTACAGAATAATTTCCATACTTTTTATGGTATCGTATAAATCTAAATGCATGTAAACAGCCGCTTTGTTTATATTTGGCCTTTACTGTTACAAGTTTGATATTTTTTTTTACCTCAAAAAGCAACGATTCTTTTTTTGTTTCTGTTTTTTCACATTACTGTATAACAAAGAGTTATTTTCCAAAAAGTATTAACCCTTTCCCAAACGACAAACTTTTTGACTAGACCAAATTGAAAGCATTTGCAGACGACAATTCAACTCCTGCTGAAAAGATTATTTCTGTCTATGATAGGGTAGAAAACATTGTGGGAAAAGGAGAAAATGCTGGTTACCAGCATTTTCTCCTTTTCCCACAATGTTTTCAAAAAGCTACTATTTCAGACCCGTAAAAACCAGGGATTGTTTGGGAAAGGGTTAAACCACAGGCATACATGTATCACGTGTTGTGAAATTTACATGAAGCCTGTGCGCTTACTTTGACAGGTACATTACAAACGAAAAATAGTTTCGAAAAAAACTTGCATATATTTCTTTTGTTTTGAGTCTAAAAAGTGATTAAATTAACAACAATCATGATTAAGAATTTTGATCATTAATGACCTTCAGTAACCTTGGTAAGCAATGTTTTAGAAATGAAGCGTATAATTACAGTGTTGGCCAAGTACAGCACTATTTTCTTATCTGACCCGTGTGTAAGACAAGAAAATACGTAATGGCTGTATTACATTGAAAACAAGGAGAGTTATGTGATAAATGAATATCTCCTGATCCATTATAATACTACTGACGTTTCCATGTATCTTAAAGAATCATCTGTCTAATTCACCCCTACAGTCTTACACAAAGGTTATCCGAAAATATCATATAAATTAAAGTTTTAAGAAAATAGAATGGCATCTTCCTTGAAACTAAAATTATATCGCGCCTTGCTCTGAGAAAAGCGGGCTTAATGCATCTCCATGATACGTGAGACCTAGCAAGTAATTCCTTGACTATGGACCCGTAATTGCGATTTTTTTAAGGTAAGACCTGTGTAATGCACTTCCGGTGAAAATTCTAATTGGTTGATAAATAAGGATTCATGCAGAAATAACATTTTTTGCACATTTCTAACGGATCAGAAATTTCGTTTATGTCTATCTTGAAATTATTTTTGATACTTTTGTTAGTTTCTGAAAAGGGAGGTAATTATTACCTCTTTCTGAATTAAGAATATAGTGGTTTTAGATTTATAAATGATAATTCAAAGATGGAAAAAATGAATCGGTGAAAGTAGTTCAATAATACTCATTTCTAATTATAGCTAATTTTGTAGGATGATATTTTAGTGGAAATAGCTGTTTTCCATTACACAGGTCTTACCTTAAACAAACAACTTAATCCTTTCTCTACTGTCTAGGGTAAATTCTCTACTTAGAATAATGACTCAGGTCATTCTTCTACGAAGTGAAATGAACCATGTGTCATTTTGTAAGGGAGGGTCATTTTTCTGCATTACACCGGCGTTTTCTGGTATGCTTAGACGCCTATATTTGGATTAATTGAGACACTAGGTACGGACGTACCTTACCTGTGGCTTTGCTAAAGTGATTAGAAGGAAAAGATCGATATTCCAATCTACTCAATTACTAAGAATCGTATAGAGTACGGTGATATAAAACACCTCTGCCTATCATTATTTTCTAACCATGTGACATTTGGACTTCTGCCGATTTAACCCATTACATACAATCCCTACTTTTGACGACCCTGAAAAAGAAGCATTTATAAAACATTGCAGGAAAAGGAGGAAATGCTGATAACCAGCATTTTCTCCTTTTCCCACAAGGTTTTCTACTCTTGATAAACCAAATTTCAAGTTTTCAGTCACTTTTATTTTGTCGTCTGCAAATGCGTTCGGTTTGGACAAGCCTTAAATATTGTCATCTGGTAATGAGTTAATACAAGCACACATACAAACAACGATTCATAATATTATGATAATAACTGGTTCAGGGCCCGTATTCCCCAACCATTCTTAAGAACGTTCTTTGTCTTATTCTCCAGAATTATTTTCTACATTTGTAAGTAACACAACTTCTGATTGGCTAAACCGAATGGTTTAGCCATTCAGATGTTGTGTTACTCACAAACTTAGAGTAAGACAAAGAATATTCTCAAGAATGGTTGGTGAATACGGGCCCTGCTGATTTATTTTGTTTATTCGTTCGTTTGTTTATGCGTTTGTTTGTTCAAATTCAGACACGCTGATAATATAGTGCAAATAATAATGCAGTGCAATTATAGTTTGAAACATGAGTACTATACAGGGTGAGCCTATAAAATACTACCACTTTACCACGGCAGACAAGTTTTTGAAATTAGAACCTATTTCAACATTCTATGTACGGAATTGTCACGGAAGCATCAAATTAGCATTTGATACTAAAGGTTTCCCTCATTGTCTCTTGTTTTCCGCATAGTTCAATAATTGATAGCATGTTCATTCCACGGTCCTGCTCTCTCGTCGATAGTTAGCAGCTGTCTAAAGTTTGAAGTTAATATCTGTAGGAATTTTCAAAGATATAAAATTTTCAAACTTCTGGCACGACGAAGTGGACTACCGAGTTGACGCAAATGAGGGCAGGGCTGGACAAAAAAAAAAAACCTTGACATTCTTGTTTTCGAAAGCTGCCGAGCTAATGAAAATTCTGTTGAACGAGATAAAAGCTAACGCGCACACACAAATAAAACAGTAATTGTATGTATTTGTAGCACTTAAATATCGAGAAATGACGTTGCAATATTTTTCGATATTTCATCGTTACGACCAGTGAAAAATCTCAGTTCTTTTTTAAACTCTCCATTCGATAGCGGAAACAAAAGTTCCCACACCCTAGTTTCTGAGGTAAACAGCGCGTGCCTCTCAACCAGATGGAAGAATGACGTAATTAACCCCACGTTTCTTAACCCATTACCACACAATCCCTATTTTTGACGCCCCTGAGAAAGAAGCCTTTAGAAAACATTGTGGGAAAAGGAGAAAATGCTGGTAACCAGCATTTTCTCCTTTTCCCACAGTGTTTTCTACCCTTTCCAGAACAAATTTCAATTTTTCGGTCACCTTTATTTTGTCGTCTGCAAATGCTTTCAATTTGGACCAGTCTACAATTCTCGTGTGGTAAAGAGTTAAGCTTTATGTAATCCATGTTGCATTGTTATGGACAAGGGGTACGCCACGGGAAATTACCGAAAAGAACGGTACTGGATTTTAAAGTAAGTCCCTTTAAAAGGGTTAGAAGTTTGAAATAAACAGAATACTTTTTTTTCTGTCGGTGAAAGACTGAAATTCATTTCATCGAGTAAATATCGTCTGTGATATTTTCACTAGTTTCGGCCTGGCCTCTCTGTTCGCTTTTCTTTTAAATATTTTAACAATCATTATGGCCCCGATTAACGGCCCCTGGAATAGGATTTCTGTAAGAATAATACTGACTTTTTGAAAGTACACGCGCTGGTGGGTTGAGGGTTAATTATCCACTTGTTTGGGCTATAAAACTAAGACCAAAGATTTATGCCGGAAGTATGACGATATAAATGGACACGTAAGTAAGGTATTTACGTCAAACATTAGAGACAGGAAAAAATAAGAAACTAGCGGAAGCCAGGTAGGAAGACAGGCAAGCGGGCTGTAGTAAGAAAAACTGAGATGAACAGAAAATAACAGAGATAAGCAGAACTGAAGTCGTACGTTACATAAGCAATCTAAATGTACTTTTGAAGACAATGTAAATCTAGCTCCGACTGCCGGGAGAGGGTAGTCTGATCTTTGATCTGCAATCTTCGACACAGTGAGCTCATTTCCCGGGAAAATGATTAAATCGCAATTTTTCGGTTTTAACAAATTATGGGAAATGTCTGCTTCAATTCATTTTGCATTTTAGTTAACACGATATAATACTGCACTTATATGCGCTAAGTAGCAGTGTAACCGATTTATTTTGATTTTGCAGACAATATAGATCCAAGATCAGACTGCACAGAGTGTGCAGTCTGATCTTGGATCTACCTTGTCCGCTTTTTTGATCATCACGGTATTCCGGCCAAAATAGTTTTAAAATATCAATGTTTGCTTTTTTTATTGAATAGTACCATTTCATGTACAAAGCGCTTACTTATTTCTCTACACCAGAGTTCTATAAGTTAGAATTCTATGCAAGTATGCATATATGGGCTGTACATTATTGGTGATATTCAATGACTATCGTAAATAATATTTTAATAGCACGTATTCAATGCGCGTGCCTCGATACACCCTTGGGACAGGAAAATGCATGCGCCTTGGTTTGATTGATCGTCCCTGTCTGAGGAACAATAATCTACCTCAACCCTCTGTCCCTTAGGGCGCTAAATGAATATATTAATCCATTTTGCTTATAGAGAAAAATCTACCACTTAGAATTTCAAGGACGAGAATCGATGATATACAGGTATTGTGCTAGGGTTGTGAGTTCAAATCTTTGTAAAGTAAACACTCTTTACGTAAACAGATGATTTCGTTTTACTGCTATAGTTTTTGAACGGGTAAAGAAGATTTATCACAAATTTGATTTGAGTCCGTACTAACCAACCATTCTCAAGAACATTTTTAGTCTTATTTTTCAAAATTTTGTCATTTTGAAAGTAACAGAACAACATCAGGGCCCGTATTCACCAACCATTCTTGAGAATATTCTTCGTATTATTCTTCAAGGTTTTCTAAATTTGTAAGTAAAACAACTTCTGATTGGCTAAACCGAATGGTTTAGCCAATCAGAAGTTGTGTTACTTACAAATTTAGAAAATTCTGGAGAAAAAGACAAAGAACGTTCTTAGGAATGGTTGGTGAATACGGGCCCAGGGCCCGTATTCACCAACCATTCTTAAGACTGTTCTTTGTCTTACTCTTCAAGATTTTTTGACAGTGAAGGTAACAGAACTTCTGATTGGCTAAACCATATGGTTTAGCCAATCAGAAGTTCTGTTACTTTCACACTGACGAAATTCTGAAGAATAAGACTATAAGAATGTTCTTAGGAATGGTTGGTGAATACGTACCCTGATTGGTTAAACCGAATGATTTAGCCAATCAGATGTTCTGTTAATTTCACAATCTGAAAGTCTTGAAGAATAGGACTGAGAACATTCTTGAGAATGGTTGGTGAATATGGACCCTAGTAGCCTAGATACTGACCGTACGTGCCTCAGTTTCGAAATCGTCGTAGATATCATCAGGACACAATTCTTATGAACTTTCATGTGCTCTTGGAGTAAGATGTGCCCTCTATAGTGCACACAGGGTTTTAAAAGATTTGGCATTGTGACTTAGTTTTTTTGACCGGACGTTACGAATTCTCAAAGACACCCAAGATGATTATTATATATAAAAAAATTCTGATTACCTTTCCAGTGTATTGGACTTCTAAAGTTTTTTTTCAAAGATTTAACCTAGTTTTTGCTAGGACGTAAGCCATTTCTAAACTAGTAAAAAATAGATCAAGACAAGCATTTCTACCAGCTTCCATGACTATTGAACATAGAAATGTGATTCATTGAACCTACACAAGGTGCAAAGATTTAATCTGGTGACCTAGTTTTTACCCAACTTGACCAATTTTCGAAGAAGATATTATCAAGACAAACAGTCTGAGTAAGTTAAACGAGTATCGGGCTCGAAATTTTGCCTCTAGAGCGAACACAATTGACGACATAAGACGGACGGACTTGTGCTCTTTGTACTGAGTTGAGCTGAGCAAAAACAGAAAGCATAGATAATCTTTATTCTTGAAATCGAACAGATTATTCCGTATATATGCTTAGGAATTCAACTTACATTTTACGAAGCAAAACTATGAAAAGATAAACGTTAAAATTCAACGAATGAAAAATACGGCTTTAATCGACCGAAAAAATCGAATTATTCAATAAAATCTGAACCCAAACTAATCAAACATGGTTGCCAGGAATAGATACGCACATAAAATTTCGCAATCGATAGACTTAGATGTTCCATGTCATTATTTGGCTATAAAACATACTTTACTTTTTCACATTTTGTTCCTTCACTCTTCTTTTTTGTTGTGCGATTTCAACGTGCAGTGTGGGACTGGGATATTGGCACGACTGCTTCTAAACCTTCTTACGAGTATTCTGTGATGTGACGACATGAAAACGATACTTACATGTATATACTTAGCTTGCAACATGCGAAAAGGGGTATTCGGAAATTTGCGTAGTCCGCGTAAGCTGATCCGAAACGGCACTTTACGTCTACGTTTGATTTGTTCTTCAGTACACTTGCACAAAACAGGAAATGACATAAAAACGGAAAGTGATGTTTCGGATCAGTCTGTGCGGAATGCAAAGGCTGATCCGAGACGACACTTTACGCAAATGTTCCAATACCCCTGTTAGCGTGCTGAAAGCCACTTTATATCCTTTATTTGATTCATGCCTTGTGAAGGGCGTTTAAGCCATTACCACACAATACCTACTTTTGACGAGCCTGGGAAAGGAGCCTTGAGAAAACACCGTGGGAAAAAGAGAAAATGCTTCTGCTTTTTCCCACAATGTTTTCTAGTCTTCACAAAACAAATTTCAAATTTTCAGTCACGTTTGTCATCTGCAAATGCTCCCGATTTGGACAACCCTTAGATATTGTCGTGTGGTAAAGAGTTAATGCATCTACAATAAGTGAACCACGGTTTGACCAGGATCGACACAATTAGCTAGCTGTATTGTTTCCACAGCATTCTACCCAACGATTCGGCCGGTGTCATGCAGAGAAATGACCCTCCACTAAAAAATGACCCGGATCATTATTCTACGGAGAGAAATGATCCAATAAGTCATTTAACTACGTAGAGGAATGACCCGGGCCATTGTTTCTTTTAGAGAAATAACCCTCTGGGTATACGTGCATGTAGACAAACGTGCTTGTAGAAATACGTGCTTGTAGACATACGTGCTTGTAAACATACGTGCTTGTAGACATACGTGCTTGTAGACATACGTCTTTGTAGAGATACAGGCTTGTAGACAGACGTGCTTGTAGACAGACGTGCTTGTAGACATACTTGCTTGTAGACACACTTGTGGACATGTGCTTGTAGACATTCGAGCTTGTAGACACACGTGCTTGTAGATACGTGTGCTTGTAGATATACGTGCTTGCAGACATACGTGCTTGTAGACATACGTGCTTGTAGACACACTTGCTTGTAGACATACGTGCTTGTAAGTATACGTGTTTGTAGACATACAGGCTTGTAGAAATACGTGCTTGTAGACATACGTGCTCGTAGACACAAGTGCATGTAGACATACGTGCATGTAGACAAACGTGCTTGTAGACATACGTGCTTGTGGACATGTGCTTGTAGACATACGTGCTTGTAAACATACGTGTTTGAAGACATACGTGCTTGTAAACATACGTGTTTGAAGACATACGTGCTTGCATACATACGTGATTGAAGACATACGTGCTTGTAGACATACGTGCTTGGAGATATACAGGCTTGTAGACATGCATGCAACAGAATTTACGGAGACATAATTATGTTATGATTTTTATGGCAAAGTGGAGATGAATGAACACCCCTCCCACTTTTTCCAGAGTTTGCGCTATTTCATCTTAATCTTTGGGTTGATAAATGTAAGTCACTGTGCTGCTGCTGACAGAGAAGATCAAGATCAGACTGCACAGAACAATCTACACTTTAGAAGTGTATATATAATTGAGGAAAAATGCTAGCTGGACTGTTTTTAATCCTTATCCTGCTAAAAAAAATGAAAATGAATAAAGAAATAAACAAAACACAAATTTTATATTTTCAAACAAGTTTGGGGGGGGGGAATATGTCCTTATCGGACAGTGTAGATTTAGGATCAGACTGCACTTTCTGTGTAGGCTGATCTTGATCTAATGTGGCCGCAAAAAGTCAGGAAGTTACCCTCAGCAGCCCAATGGGTTAAACATCAGGTAAGTTCTAACTACAAATATTTCAAGGTTGCAATAAAAAAAAAATCATACTTCTCAGTGGTTGATATGATAAACACAGAATAGATTACATTTACATACAAAATTTCTTTGAGGGCCACCGTATATAGAAATCACAATTCATTTAACATTGCAGACCCAAGCCCCCTACTGTCTGATTCTGATCTACACCATCAGCAAAATAACAATGAAAACACCACTTGGTAGGAAAAGATTTAGATGTGTGCACACGACACCACATAAATCTATTTTCAGTTATTTACAAAACCATTATGGTGTTTTCTTACATTTGAAGAGTAGACATTTGTTTGCGATTTTATGCCGTCTTAGGTCATGACCTCGAAATAATTACTCTTTTTGTTCCTTTTAGCAGTTCAATTCGGGTAAAAAAAAAAACACTGCGGCAAAAGGTAAAGTTGCTTACATGGCACGATGGTTCAGTAAATAATTCCAAGTATTGACTTTAACCCATAATCCCCAGCTTTAACGATCGTGAACAAGAGGGCTATTGAAAACATTGCGGAAAAGTGAGAAAATGCTGATTACCAGCATTTTCTCACTTTTCCACAATGTTTTCTAACCTATCAAAGGCAGAAATCATCACTTGAAATACATTTCAATGCTTTCAATTTTGGCAAGTCGGAATTTTGTCATGTGGTGAACAGTTAACTCATTACCAAACTACAATTTTTTAGACAAAATTGAAAGCATTTGCAGACGACAAAATGAAAGTGACTGAAAATTTGAAATTTGTTTTGTGAAGGGTAGAAAACATGGTGGGAAAAGGAGAAAATGCTGGTTACCAGCATTTTCTCCTTTAACCACCATGTTTTCCAAAGGCTTCTTTCTCTGGGTCGTCAAAAGTAGGGATTGTGTGGTAATGGGTTAAGAAGAGTGTCACTAGATACGCCTGCTGTAGGTTTTCGGGAAAACTTCAGTACCATCCTTGGTCATAAACTCAGTACTACAACCAACTTAAAGGTCCTGTAAAGGCCAAACTATCAGGGCCCGTATTCACCAACCATTCTTGAGAATATTCTTGGTCTTATTCTCCAAGGTTTTCTAAATTTGTAAGTAACACAACTTCTGATTGGCTAAACCAAATGGTTTAGCCAATCAGAAGTTGTGTTACTTACAAATGTAGAAAAATCTGGAGAATAAGACAAAGAACATTCTTAAGAACGGTTGGTGAATATGGGCCCTGGTGTCGTGACACTTATAAAACTTAAATCATGCTATTTGAAAGTATGGAAAATATTGTGGAGAAGGCAGTCTGTTATCGAGTGGTAGGCTTATATGTTAGTCGCTGACAGAAAAAAATAATCTTAAAAGTCGGCAAAAAGTAAACAAAAGACGGGGCTACCTGGCATTCGTCACAACTCGGCCGATTCCGTACCTACGTCTAACCTCATCTGTATCAAGATTTCCATTTTGAAATGAGAATAACGTGATTCTATATATATAGCGCACCACTGACTGTTGTTTAGCAACGACATAAACCACCTTGATGAAGTTATTCACATCTGTCTATTTGTCGGTGAAAACTTCAAACGGAATTGATAAACCACGTTAAAAATGAATGTACGAACTGTTTGTCAACTGAAATATAGTTATAAAGATTCGATAGAAAATATTGAAACTCAAGTTATCTTTTGTAAGAGGAGCCTTACCAATCTCAGAACGGTAAACCGGCGTATTTCCGGGCGATGAACGTACCGATCTGACATATAAATCCACCAGTTACAGCCAAGGGATATACTCAACTCAACTCAACTCAATACAAGAAAATATTGATGCTGAACATCAATGGCGCCGCAAACCACATATTTTTGTAACAGGGCACAATGCATTGGGCCGCGTTAAACCGTTTATGAAAATCACGTGATCGTTCAACTCATTATCAAACGACAAAATTTTAGGACAGTCCAAAGCAAAAGCATTTGCAGACTACAAAATAAAAGTGACTGAAAAACTGAAATGTGTCTCTTGAAGGGTAGAAAACATTGTGGGAAAAGAAGAAAATGCTGGTTACCAATATTTTCTCCTTTTTCCACAATGTTTTCTGAAGGCTTCTTTCTCAGAGGCGTCAAAAGTAGGGATTGTGTGGTAATGGGTTAACAGCTCAGTAGGAATCATATCGTTGATCACCTGACTCATTTTGTCACGTTTAACATCCAGTATAGTATATGTGGAGAAAATCGTCGCCCTTGTAAGATTTTGTCTACATAAACGGACATTTGTCGGCAATGAATGAACAGTCACGCAAGTTTTTAGGTTTGTTGAACAATAGGGTCCAAATGTTTCGTCATGTATCACAAATGGCTATATTTTCTTTCCAATTATAACTATCAAACTGTTTGTGAAATAGAAAATATACTTCTTAATGTCATACAAACACAGTATTGCCCAAACAAAACTTAGGTTCGGTAAGGTCAGGTAAAGTTCGGTAAGGTTCTGTGTTTCCCCCCGGTCTCACAGACCCCGATTTCCAAAATAATCGTAGTGCTTCGGGAGAGCGCATTTTCTCCGATTTACCACGAATTCAAGCCGTTTTTCTCCGATCATCCTTGGACGAGGGGTATTTTTAGACATACATCGGTGTGTTTCTGATGGGCTGCGAAAAACTACGATGCGATACGATTTACTACGCTTTTGCCCCGATTTTGTTCCGAAGTACGCCGAATTTAGGAGCCGAGTTACTACGAAACAGTACGATCTAGACCGATTGTCCCGATTTCTTACTACGATGGACTACGATGCACAAAGATTTACTGCGACATACGCCGACAGATCCGAATCGACTACGAGTTTCAAATCTTATTTCAGGATTATGCCCCGATTTCGTCCAATGGGTATTAATTCCATGATTAACAGCAAAAAAAAAAAAATCAGTTATCATATGGATATTAGACGTCATCCTCAAACTCATTTTGAAGGACAACTGGCTGATCCGGCATAAAATCAGGGTAAGGTTAGTTCTCTGTGCTTAATGGTGGAGCTTCGGTGCTCGATGGAGGAGGCATATCTGTTGTAGCTGACTGCTTTTTCTTCGAAAGCCCCCTTTTTGGTCCCATTGTATCGAAGTATAGGGAAGCGTCTCGTTCAAAGGTTTGGAAAAAATCTGCAAATGAATTGTTTTCAAAGTTGATTTGCCTTTTTATACCAATCGAAATTCGGGGTACTTCGTAGTACTACGGGATGATATCTTAGCAGTTCGTAGTTATTCGGTGTATGTCGGTGTAGCTCGTGATGCTAGTCGCGTATCTCGTCGTAGTTCATCGGCGAGAATCGGGAGTTACTCGTAGTACATCGGCGTTATTCGGGGTTCATCGCCGAGGTAGGTACGCCGAAATAGGACCGAATAACACCGAATAACGCCGATTTGATTACTACAAACAACGACGACTTAGTAGGAGGAACACCGAGGTACGCCGATTTCGGCACAATTTTCCAAATCGGGAGAAAAATTTGCGCATGTTGAAATTTTTGTCCCGATTTATTTTTGATCCCGAATTGATGCCGATTTGAGTCACGAGGCACTACGACTCTCCCAAAGCTAGCCGATTTCGCGCCCATTTTGAAATTTTCGAAATCGGGATTAAATCGGGGTCTGTGAGACCGGGGGGTTTAGGGAGACCGATCTGTCACCCGCTCAAACATTGACCTAGTTACAGTTAGCTGGTCTTAAAAACACGATCGGGATAGGAAAACAATATTTGTATAATCCATACAACACTAGAACAAAAATATAACGGGGGTCACAAGAACCACATAGGGTGCTCTATAGGGTCAAAGAGCTTGAAAATATCTCTTAACCTTTTTCCAGGGTAAGATATTTAAAATGGCGGCTTCGAAAATTTGTGGCAGATAATTTTTTATCACTTGACTTATTTTTCGAAATGGATCTTTATTATTTTTCGAATTGAAAATGTTGATATGTCTACAATCCCGGTTTTTTATCCTTCTAACAATGAAAGTACAATATAATTATTATATATTTAAAAAAATCACACAAATAAATAAAAAAGTTGATAATATGGACCCCGATCTGGTAATCAAAGTATAGTAGATATAGATGGATGTTTAAACAAAGCATGGAACCAGTTCAATATGGCTGCCTCCATAGGCACTTTATAAAACCGAATAAAAATGACCCACAATAATAAAACGGCGCCACAATAATAATGGCTTTCATCACCCGAGGTATGCCGAATGGGTTACCTGGTAGTTTTCACCTAGTTTCGAAATCGACTTCACTGTTAGCGACTTACACTTGGACCGACCATACAATGACAGACTGACATCTTCACAATAATTTCCCTGCTTATAAATGGTGACATAAATGTAAATGCATTTAAATACCCACTTTGTTCACTTGTGGCCGTTTTCGTTACTTTAACGCTTTACCAAACGACAAAATTTTAGACTGGTACAACTTGAAAGCATTTGTCGACAAAATTAATATGACTTAAAAATTGAAACTTGTTCTGGGAGGGTAGAAAGCATTGTGGGAAAAGGTGAAAATGCTGGTTACCAGCATTTTCTCCTTTTTCCACAATGTTTTCAAAAGGCTTATACCTCAGGGCCGTAAAAAACAAGGGATTATTTGGTATAGGGTTAACAGTTAGGCTGAAAAAAAAGCGCAGTGTTGAAATATTGCCAAACGTAGATCATGCATATTCTACTCATAGAGATGTAAGGGATAAAGCAATTTTAAATGCGTCAATTTGAGATAACTTATCTTTACTTTCATTTGTTTTCTGAAATGCTATTCATACAAATAAATTTCTAGGCAGATAAGACAATTGTTTGAAATAGGAAAAAAATACCCTACTTTTTCTGTTGCAAATACAATCCAAACTATTCACACACAAAAAAAATTCAGTTATTCTTTTGTTGGTTGGTTGGTTGGTAGTGGAGTTTAACCATTTTAACAGCTTAGGTCATATCACAGCGATCAGCGACGCACCCATGTGTTTCACGGCTTTCTCACACCAGAATTAACACAACTTTCTTTCCAAAACCACCGACTACTTTCCTCACAAGTATCAGAGATGAGAAGCGAAAATTCGCCCAAAAGAGGGTTCTCCGAAACCAGGTATCGAACCCGCAACCTGTAGGAAACGAGTCAGACACGCTAACAACTGAGCCAGCCGGCCGGGCGTCCATAGTGCATGGTAAGCACTTCGCGGTATCCAACTATTGACTGAATCATGACATAAAATGGTTCTTGGACATACAGGGAATTTATAAAGAACGACACGTTTTGCACATACAACACAATCTATTGTTACAGAACATATTTCATTTCTAAGTATTGTTGTGAATATGCTTTTAAATTTATTTTCAGTACTTTATATTTGTGGCGCCGCATGAGCGCTATATTTTTATTCGGTTTTGAAAAGCACCTATTGAGGCAGCCATATTGTTTAATCAGTATCAAGTCATTTCGTACCTAGGCCATTTCGTGAAATTTTGGTCATTTCGTACCAACGACTTTTTTTATTTTTGTCATTTCGTACTCTCTTCGATCATTTCGAACCCATTTTAGTCATTTCATACCCACTTCTAAATATCAATTTTGTAATTTGGCACCTAGTTTTAATACTATTTTATTCTGTTGTTTCTCAAATGACAACTACATTTGTACATAGTTCCACCTGAAATTATGTTAGTTTTCGCCGAAGAATGGCCATGCTTGTGTCTTACCATTATTGGCTCTTCTTTTTCTAAGTTTTAATTTGCGACATGTCTAAAGATTGTTTAGGACTTCTCGGTTCATTTGTCACCAAGTTCTGAAAAAAAAAAATACTTTGATGAATTTAAAATGCTGTAATGTGCCTTATTTTAGAAACAACTGATTTGCGTCGCCATTGATGTTATGCATTAATATTTTCTTGTTATTCTATTTAAGTAACAGTTGAAAGTTGTCTTCGCCATGTCTTCTATCCCATTTTTCAAGGCTTTAACACGGATTATTCTACGGTGGATAGCCGGGAAAGAGTGCTATGAGGAAAATGGTTTACAAGAAAATGTCAATAGAATTATGTAGTCTGAAGGTTAGACATCCGTCTTATAGTACAAAGAACAATAATCTATTTTGGCAAATTATGGACGACCAAATTTGATAACGATTGATCATTTCTTTGATCCCGACCACCGTACATACTATTATGGTCTGCAAGACGAAAAAACGGGAATATTCGGACATTTGCAGAAAGTGTCGCCTCAGATCAGCCTGCGCTGTCCGCGCAGGCTGATCCGAGGAGACACTTTCTGATTACACTTTTTGACTGCAAGGCGTGCAGCCTGATCAGTGATGTACAATGTCGACTTAACTTAAACATTTAATGGTCATAAAAATCTATGAAATAGGAATTATCTGGGTCGTTTTTCTAGGATGAAAACTTACGTTATTTTTTTTTTTGCGCTCTAAAGAATAAAGATTTTCTGCCGCTACGAAGCGTCCAGTTGATCTTTCTTGATAAGCCGCGTTTTTGTGCAACCGGGACTTTTCTCAACTATCCATGAAAGTCCACAAAATTTTGCTACAGTATTATCCTTGGATTTGACTGGCTGACGTGCTTTTTTAAGTTACAACCATGTCTGACAAATCATTCCCAAAAGGGCTTCTTTGATGTTGTTTTGTCAACAGAGGGCGCCTTTAATTGATGTCTTAAAGGCTTGACTTGCTTCCTTTAATGAAGTCTTCAAGGATGTTAAAGACAATATTAACGATTCAATTTGGGTCTAAGTGGAATAACAGGAAACATGTCAGAGGGGTACTAACTGAACCCGGACCGGATATACTCAGCGTGTGATGCTATACGACCGTTGTCTGCCCATGTCATATTCTTCGAAGATTCGACCTGTCTTATATGAGGCATCACTCTCCCCGATATCAGGGAGACTGTAGTAAAACGCGCTATAAAGTGACATTGGAGAAAATATTTTTTATCAATATATTTGAGGAAAAATCACTTTAAGCTTCAGATTTCTCTAAACTGTTGATCATAGCTGAATGAATCGCACAAGGTAGCATCTTATTGAGTAAACGTTTATTTTAGTTCGAAAGTAACGGTTGTCGCGTAGAAAATTAGATAGATGGGTATTTGTAGAATGCCATCTAGGGGAAGATAATGGTTATATGACCGATAATGAAAACCCGATTAATGTTATTTTAAACTGCCCGGACCGAGTAGACTGATATGGGTTGAAACTTTTCTCTTTTTTAACTAAATGCTTTAAGCTCCCTATTCACATGACATCAGTCAGAGTAACATTAAATATAATGACAATCCAATCTTTAACGTTCTATCGCATTGCATCAAAACCGGGTCCTACTATGTTGGCCTAAACAGTTGCTGAAAAAGTGCATATTAGGTGAAAATTCATTAAGTCACATAAATGACCAAAGCTCTGACAAAAGGGGCTTACTGCATCGCCATGATCCAAGATATCAAGCAAGTCATCACATAATTATGGATCCATAAAATCCATTTTCTCTTACAACTGAATCATGAGGCAGATTGGTTCTTTGACACTGCAAAAAACCAAACAATATCGACCAAGGTCAGCCTGCGCGTTTGCAAATCCATCAACCGACCTAATCACTAGGCATAGCCGAGCCCCCGGTAGCTTAGTCGGTAGCGGAGAGGACTTGAGAAGGGGGGTCGTGAGTTCGAGCCCCGGCTTGGCCAATTTCCTTCCCATAATTATGGTAGTCTTTCAGACAGGATTCAATCCTCTCCCGCCGCTGACGATTGTTTCGACGATGATCATGTGGGAAAGCAGCCAGTGGCTTGGAAAGAAAATTATGGGGAGTACTGGTAAAAGAAACACCAGGAAAGCATGGATAGGTGCACTGGCCGCCGTGATATAACTGAAATAATTTTTAATTTAGAAAACGGCTTTAAACACCATGCAATCAAGTAATACAACCTATCTCTGGGTGGGCATAGCGCATGTGTTTTCCTTTTTTTACAAAACAGGACTTTCTACACTTTAAAAGATCTTGTTATTTTGATGTATTGTTTGGTATTTGGTACCCGGAGGGCTGAAAGCGCAACGTCTGATTATATTGCAGTTTTATGACTTCAAAGATATTTGCCACAGCTGCAGTTAGCACCAGAGACTCTTCTGAAATAAATCCTTTTCTCTTTCGCTGACATTTGGATTTCCTCTCTTTAACCTATGTTTTACCCTATGTGTCCGTGGTTTGTGAGGTAGAGCGTCGGCCTCGTAACCATAAGGTCCCGAGTTTGATACCCGGACGCGGGTGTCATCTTTAGTATTTTTCATTGGCCAACACGTTCGGCGCAAGTACCGGGCCCGTATTCACCAACCATTCTTTAGAACGTTCTTTGTGTTATTCTCCAGAATTTCTACATTTGCAAGTAACACATACTTTGATTGGCTAAACCATTCGGTTTAGCCAATCAAAGTTTTGTTACTTACAAATTTAGAAAATCTTAGAGAATATTCCCAAGGAACTTGGTGAATACGGGCCCTGAGTTCTAAAGAAGCAGAATCGACAGAGATTAGTATAAACTGTAGGAACGTAATTCTCAATCGATGTAATGTAAATATATTAAAACTAAACTATCATTATGAGCGCAAAAGGCGAAAACAGGAGCATATTGGCGGCGACAATCAAGATCAGAAAGCATGGAATCATAGTCTCATATTTGATCTACACCGCCCGATAGTTTAGTCAGTCGTACAGGATAAAAAAAGAAATATGCGTTTTAGGGGAACGTTTTCTCATGCATTTTAACCCATTACCACTCAATCCCTACTTTTGACGCCCCTGAGAAAGAAGCCTTTTGAAAACACTGTGGGAAAAGGAGAAAATGCTGGTAACCAGCATTTTCTCCTTTTCCCACAGTGTTTTCTACCCTTTTCAGAACAAATTTCTATTTTTCAGTCACCTTTATTTTTTCGTCTGCAAATGCTTTCAATTTGGACCAGTCTAAAATTTTCTCGTGTGGTAATGAGTTAATGCATTTGCGGAAAGTATCGGTTCATGTCAGCCTGAACAGTCTGCGCAGGCTGACATGGAGGGAAATGTTTTGCATTTGTCAAATTTTCTGCAAGCCACACTACCTCACGATCAAATCGGTTGTTTTACAAAAAGATTTCCAAGGAGCAATGATTCTGTGATCACTTTTTTGGAACAAGGCATCACGGAGACTCACTAGATACCCTTTTACCAGAGCATGACAGAATTATTTGGCGCATCAAAAGTTACGGTTGTAAGAACTATTTGTCATAATTATACAAAATCAGCAACGGCTTAGCTCTGACTAAATACCTTTCAACATTATAAGGACTGCTCTTAAAATTCGCAGTTATATTTAGCTATGACACGATCGGCAAGTTGGCGAGGTTTAGGCGAGACAAACGGACAGACAGACAGACAAAAAGACAAGGAACAAGACAGAGAAGGATGAAAGACTTGCATTTACCAATAAATAACTGTATAATTCTCTTAATCGTGTATCAATAAAACCCAAGTTTACGCTTTTTGAAAACATAAGCAACATGTTCTCCTTTTCCCATAAAGTTTCCTGTTATGTCATTTCAGAGTTTTTGCTAATTTGTACCCATTTTGAATTTCTCATCCACACATGCTTGAAACTGAGTAAAATTTGAAGTTCGTTATTTGGGAATGGAAAAATGCATGTATCCATTGCAAGCGACCATTTTTTGTCACCAGCTTCACAATATTGGTAATTTTAGATTACTGGAATGTTGATCTGAACAGAATAGACTAATAGAGCAGTGAAATCTGTTGTTTTCTACAGAGTTGAGTTACGGGAATAACGATCTATTTTATATGACAATGATAAACAGTCAGAAGTGCGGTTATTACCGGTTTTTAGCCAACAGGAAAGGATACATTTCCTTAATGTAAATGGCGGCAAAACTTATTTTCTAACAGCGAAACAACATCGTAAATGCAGAAGCAAATATGGATAACATAAAAAAGCCGTGTCATGTGAAAAGGGAGTTTAACCCTTTACCAAACAACAAAATTTTAGACGGGTCCAAATAGAAAGCACTTGCACATGACAAAATAAACATAACTCAAAAATTGATATGTGTTTCCAGTAGGATAGAAAACATTGTGGGAAAAGGAGAAAATGCTGGTTACCAGCATTTTCTCCTTTTCCCACAATGTTTTCAAAAGGCTTCCATCTCTGGATCGTAAAAACCAGGGATTGTTTGGGAAAGGGTTAATGGATCTTCAGTTAGTATCGACCCAGGTCAGCCTGTGGACCGAAACTTTTGCTATAGGTCAATTTTTCTGCATGTAAAAGGACAATTCTACCCAATATTTCAGTCAGCTGATACACAAAACGGATTTTATAGATACCTAATTACATTATATCTTGCTACGTACACTGAATTACGAGGATGCATTAAGCCCCCTTTTGCCAGAGCATGGATGTTGTTTTACGCCGCTTTCAACACTATTTCAGTCATAACAACCATCTTCGCGAGCCAAGGTCACGATCGTCAGCCTTGGCTTGCGAAGATGGGTAACAGCTCAATGTTGTACTATTTCGTGGATTTCACCAGTACTTAGCTAGGGCTCTACTCAAAATGTTTTGTCCAAAGACACTTCCACGTAACACCCAAATAGTAAAAAAAAAGTCCATAATGCTTCCGTTGCGGCCAGCCTAGATCAATATCAGACTAAACAGAACCTGCGGTCTGATCTTTGATCTACACGTTCCAGGTAAAATCAATCGTGAAATCATGCCGTCTGATACCTTCCATATCAAGAGAACGTCCAACAATTGTATGCGGGGGATGGGATAATTCTATTTAACTATAGCAGACAACTCGAATATTTAACACTTCATTCATCATTGCAGACAAGCGTGTAAAACCCTTCAGGACAAAGTTTAATTTATTTGTCTGTTCTGCCATCGAGTTTTATGAGAAAACTCGATGAAGACATTCTTGATACCACTTTAAGGCCGGCCAAACATAATTACGCGTCAAGATTTCTTTTTTCATTCCCGTTTTTTTTTTATCGTGCAACTGAGGAGAGGGGTGGGTAGGTAGGGGTGAGGGTAGACCTATACAAAATTCACATTTAAGGAGCGATATGGAAAAAAATCTAAAATCAGCACAATAAGAGCACTCTTAACCCATTACCACACAATCCCTTCTTTTGACGACCCTGCGAAAAACAGCATTTTCTCCTTTTCCCACCATGTTTTCTACCCTTCACAAAACAAAATTCAAATTCACTTTTATTTTGTTGTCTGCCAAATGCTTTCGATTTGGACAAGCCTTAGATATTGTCGTTCGGTAATGAGTTAAGCAGATTTAGTATTCTTTATGGCTCTCTCTCTCTCTCAAGCTTTTTCAAAACAAAACGATCTGACACCCTTTGTCCAAGAATAATCCTGCGTGACCAGTGAGTCGGACAGTGTAGGTCAATGAGCAACCTGCACGTATCTGACAGTCGGATCTTTGTCTACCGTCGCCGAACAAAAACAATAAGGATCCCATTGGAAAAATAAGTACTGATATACGGCTTGCAACACGTGAAAAGGAGCATTCGTACCTTTGCGTTAACTGTCGTAAAGTATCAGCATGCGCAGTCCGCACAGGCTAATCCGACACGACACTTTCTGTTTTTATATAATTTTTTGTGTTGCACAAGTCTACTGAAAGTCTACAAAATTTAATGTAGTCGTAAAGTGCCGTCTCGGATTGGCCTAGGCGGGCTGTACAGGCTGATCCAAGGCGATATTTTACCCAAATATCCGAATGCCCCTTTTTCCCGTGTTGCGGGCAATATGTGAGCAGCACTCTTAGAAAAAGAGGCATTAATGGGCCGACATAGCATGTATTAACGGTTAACAAGAGGGCCATGATGGCCCTGTATCCTCCACTGGCTAAATAAGTAAAAACGCCACGAACAAAAGATTACAACATTTGGCCAATTGGATTCAAACTTGTGGACATACCAATTATTTTTCTATAAAATCCTACGAGAAAGATGTGACCCCAGGACAAAGCCAATTTTGACCGCAAAGCTATAGTCCACAAGATAAAGCCCCATACCAAATAATACAGGTCTAGAATGTTTGATTATAAACAAGAAGATTTTGAGTCTTCTCAATAAAAGGCCCCGTAAACATGAAACCCATGAGACAGGGCTAAATTTACCACAAAAGCCCATGTAAAACTTGTGACCCTGGTGTGGGGACAAACTTGATCCCAAGGCTATAATTTGGGTCCTCCTGGTAGAGGTCTTCTATACAAAGCTACATGCAAAAAAATTTGGTAGCCCTAGGCCTTATGGCTAGGTACATGTAGATTTTTAAAAATTTCCCAATATTAGCCCATGTTAACTTGTGAACCCCAAGACAAGGCGAAATTCAATCACAAGGCTATAACTTGGGCACCTTTGGTAGCCAACCACTTGATCCAGCTAGATGCAAAATTGAGTAGCCCTAGGCCTAATGGTCAAATTTGACCCCTGGGCTGTCATTTGGGCACTCTTGGTAGACAATCACTTGATAAAGATACATGCCAAATTTAGTAGCCCTATGCCGTATGGCTAGGTACCAACAGATTTTAAAGTTTTCCCTACATAAGCCCAAATAAAACTTGTGACCCCCGGGGCGGGGCCATTTTTGACCCCAGGGCTATTATTTGCCGGAACTTGGTAGAGGTTCACTAAATAAAGCTACATGCTAAATTTGGTAGCCCTAGGCCTTATGGTTTCAGAGAAGAAGATTTTTTTTTTTTAAATCAATTCTCTTCAGTTATGTTGCCATGGCAACCAGAGTTTTTTAAGGAATCAAATTCTTTCAAGGAATTCTGAAGAGGACTATGTCAGAATCATTTCTGTGAAGTTTCATCAAGATTGGACGGGTAGTTTAAGAGAAGATGTTTGAAATAAAAGTTAACGCACTGACGCACGACCGACACCGGGCCATGACATAAGCCCGCTGGCATTCGGCCAGTTGAGCTAAAAACCGAGCGTAAACAAGAGAAAACGTGTAACAAAATTTCATGCGCCGTTAACGCCCGGCTTCGTACTTTCAATGCCCTCGATTTGAGCTTTTATTGTAAACCATATAAGTTGAACGTTTATTCTTGTCATAATAACCCCAGAATCTGATCGACAAAGCTGTAGGAACTAGTACAATATTAGATCCTTCTTCTGCACTGTCTTTCATACTTTTAGTACATCACAAATGAGACCTTGCCACGAGTCTCAGTGTAATCGAGATCTGAACGAAAGATCAATTGTGAAATCTAGTTTTATATCAATTATATCCCACCCATTTCGTTAACGTTGTCGGATATTCTTTCGCTTGGTATATCCATTTGACGGCTTCCAGTGATAGAAATTCATATCAATTCCAAGCAGTAATCGATTCAAATTCAATTCAATTGCAATAAAGATTAATTTATATTAAATATCATTAGAAGTGAATTTACAACGCGAGACGGAAATAGTGGCATAGGACTAATGGCCCTTCACGGCGACTAACAAATACTTCTTTGCGAGTTCCGGTTTTGACTTGTATAGTCATCGTTGGCTTTTTTGCATTTTTATAGAAATATTTTGTGCTCGCGTTGCAAGTTATTGCTAAATACCGTTACATTGTGCAAGGACAGCATTAATTTATGTTTCATCGATCATAAACAACGCGAGACGGAAACAGTGGCATAGGACTAATGGCCCTTCACGGCGCCTAACAAAAACTTCTTTGCGAGTTTCGGTTTTTGACCGGTATAGTCATCGTTGGCTTTTTGGCATATTTATAGAAATATTTTGTGCTTGCGTTATTAAGTTATTTCTAAATACCGTTACATTGTGCAATGACAGCATTAATTTATATTTTATCGATCATAAACATTAGCAGAGGCCATAAAATTGGTTTAACACCCTTGTGCTTCTTACTCGGGTGTTTCTCTGCGGATGTTCACGACCTCAAAAGGTGAATTGACCCTACATTATGAAGTAATTGTCTGATTATTATCGAACCAGTTTTACTACTGTAGACAAACTAAATGTTGCGGAGTCACATCATAACAAATATAGAACTCTCATTTTTACAATGCACTCCTTAACTCTTTACCACACGAGAAAATTTCAGACTCGTCCAAATTAAAAGCATTTGTAGACGACAAAATAAAGGGGACTAAAAAATAGAAATTTGTTCTGGGAAGGGTAGAAAACACTCTAGGAAAAGGAGAAAATGCTGGTTACCAGCATTTTCTCCTTTTCCCATAGTGTTTTCAAAAGGCTTCTTTTTTAGGGGCGTCAAAAGTAGGGATTGTGTGGTAATGGGTTAACTCTTTACCACACAATCCAGACTTTTAACGACCCCCAAGGAAGTTTGGGGAGCATTATTTGGGTTTTTAGAATGGGATTGAAAGTTTTTTTCTTTTTTAAAACGGCGTGAAACACCATCCAATACATTGTTCGCTTAACCCTTGACCACAGAATCCCTGGTTTTTACGACCCTGAAATAAAAAAGCCTTTTGAAAACCTTGTGGGAAAGGGAGAAAATGCTGGTAACCAGCATTTTCTCCTTTTCCCACGATGTTTTCTACTCTTCACAAAACAAGTTTCAAATTTGCAGTTACTTTTATTTTGTCATCTGCAAATGCTTTCAATTTGGACAAAACTAAAATTTTGTCATTTGGTAATGAGTTAATTCAGTTGTTAGACAAAATTGCTTTTATAGATCGATTATTGTATGTTGACTTACTAGGTATAATGTGTTACTGAGATGCAGTTAGTAAGCCTCTTTTAACCAAAGTACGGCTGATATCTTGTTTTCAACTAAAAATGGTATACTCAACAAGTGACGGGCAAATAATAAGTAATTATGTTCAAAGAACCCATGCCGAAATTTTTTCCCACATTCTGGACCAAAAAAAAGAGAGAGAAATCAGAAAATCGAACGAGAAACGTCTGAAAAATAAACTCGTAAGTGAAAAGATTAATTTAAGTGTTCCTCGAGTAATTATTGCGATTCTACTCGCACCAACAAATTTCTATACGATTTGTTTCGGGAAATAACGTTCGGTTAGACAAATCGAGTACAGCACGCGATCAATTTAATCTGATCGGCACCATTTAACCCAATGAATGTTTTACGTGACTTGAAGAACGTTTTTGTGGAGAGTGTAGATCAAGATCAGACTGCACAGAACGTGCTGTCTGATCTTGGAACTACACTGTCCGGTGGTGTGGAGTTCTTTTTTGCTAAAAATGAAAATTTGAATGGGTTTGTTTTATTAGCGAGAAATCTTAGTATGATTTACTCAGTGCTAGTACATGTATAACTGAAATAATGACTTCGCTGGTTCGATCCAAAGCTCGGCGAATTTCTTTTCGGAGGTTAATATGGTCATTCCTGAAATTCATGAAAAAGCAGCCAGTGGCTGGACAATGATATTATGAGGATTGCTGGCCACTGCGATATAACTGAAATACGAGAGACTTCATTTATTAACTCATTACCAAATGACTATATTTCAGACTGGTATAAATTGTAAGCAATTGCAGATGACAAAATAAACGTGACTGAAAATTTGAAATTCGTTTCCTGAAGAATAGAAAACATTGTGGGAAAAGGAGAAAATGCTGGTTACCAGCATTTTCTCCTTTTCCCACAAGGTTTTCAAAAGGCTTTTATCTCAGGGTAGTAAAAACCATGGATTCTTTGTTAAAGATTTAAGCAAACAATGTATTGGATGGTGTTTTATGCCCTTTTAGAAAAGAAAAAAAACTTTCAAGCCCATTCTAAAAATTCAAATAATGCTACTTCAAAGGTAATTTTGGGGGAAATGTATCTCAGTATCGGACAGTGTAGATACAAGATCAGACTGCACGTTCTGTGAAGGCTGACTTTGATCTACACAGTCTGCAAAGGGTCAGCAAGTTCCGCAAGAAACCTAGGAGTTGATATGAGTCGCCAACAACGACAGGTTTCACACTTTTTTTCTATGTACCATGTTGACCGAGAGATAATGTTATTTACAAATTAACCTAATGATTAAATAATTTGATATTACTCCCCGAAAAAAATAAACCCAAACCCAGTTACATTAATTATTGACGAAATGACGTAACTTCGAATGACGTTACTCTGTCGGTATAGGTGTCACTACATGAGCCATGCTCTGTGAAAAGGGGGCTTAATGTATTTGCCAGAAAGTATCGACACAGGCCAAGTTAGACGGATTGATGGATGGACGGAATGATGGATGGATGGATGGTCGGATGGGTGGATTGTCTGAATGATGGATGGATGCATGGTCGGAATGATGGATGGATGCATAGGTGGATGGATTACAAGTTGTTTTCAGCAGTTTTCAACATTATTTCAGTGGTTTCACAACGACAGCTTATATAAATATTCATGTATGTCCTAGGTTTCGCCACCACTAAGCTTAGCTTTGAACTGTCTTGCCCAAGGACACTCGCATGAATCACTCGGTAATTCCAGTGAAGCACAAGTAAAACACGGGAAAGTGCTGTACGAGGATGTGACCCAGTATATGTGGCCTGCAACACGAGAAAAGGGGCATTAGGATATTTGCACAAAGTATCGTTTTGGATTAGTCTACGCAGTCTGCGCAGGCTAATCCGAGACGGCATTTTACGACTACATTATGTTTAGTGCTACAGTAGTCTTTGCAAAAATTACATTAAAACAAAAAAAATGTCCTTTAGGATTAGTCTACGCGGAGTGCAAAGGCTGATCATGGGCGAGACTTTACGCAAATGCCCGAATAACCTTAGCTCGTGTTGCAGGCATGTACTGTTACGACCAGCCTTAAGTACCATTCACAATAGACAGACAAACAAATACGGCACCTTTTTAAAAATCCTATCAATCATTAGCCTAGTAAACGTGTTCAGTAAAACTTTCCTAGCTATAGTAAAAACCCGAATGTCGCTATTTCAAAGTTATTTGGTTAGACGAAATATTTCCTTATCGGGCAGTGTGGAGCGAAGATCAGACTGCATGTTTTGTGCAGTCTGATCTTGATCTGCACTGTCCGCAAAAGCTGACTGCGTCGAGCTTCACAGCTGTTTGGTTAACGTTGGTGTCCGTAACTAAACAAATAATTTATCTCCACAAATTCCATTAAGCAAAATGGATAACCGCAATAGAATTGTTATGTAACAAAGGACCATGATAAATTAGTTATTATCTGCCATTACAACAGTCTTCTCGCCCACATTGATTACAGGAGCCATATACGCTGTGAAACAAGAGGGTCATTGGCCCTGGAACGCTCTCCTTAGACTACAGCTTGTGAGTGAAATTAAATTCCTTGAACGACTTTGGTAAAGCTTCACCCAAGGAACATCCCTGCCAAGTTTCATCAATGTTGGCCCAGTGGGTTAGGAGAAGAAGATGTTCAAAGAAATTGTTGACGGGCGACGGACGACAGACGCCAGACATAGGGCAATCAAATATCAATGCTCTACACCTTCCAGTTTCAAAGAAGAATTTCAAATTTTCCTTTTTTTGTCCTATATTCGAACTTGTAGTCCCCGGGGCTGGGTCAGTTTAGGCCAAAGCAGCATCCTTGGAGCAAACTTGGTAGAGGTCCACTCAAAGATGCTACATGCCAAATATCAAAGCTCTACACCTTCCCGTTTAAGAGAAAAGAAATTTAAAATTTTCCTTATTTGTTCCTACGTTTCAACCTGTAACCTCCGGGGCAGGGCCAGTCTTGACGCCAGGGACATCATATGACCAAAACTGGTAGAGGTCCATAAGAAGATTCTGCATACCAAATATCAAAGCTCTGCGCCTTCAAGTTTCAGGGAAGAAGATTTCTAAAGTTATTCTTCTTTGTTGCTATGTTCGAACCTGTGACACCCCCGTCCCCCATTTTTGACCCCAAGGGCATAATATGAACAAACTTGGTCGAGGTCCACATAGCTCTATGCCTTCTAGTTATAAGAGACGAAGAATTTTAAAATTTTATTTCTTCCTATTTTTGAACTTGTGACCCCGGGGCGGGGCTAATTTTGACCCCACGGTCATGATTTAAAGAAACTTGGTAGATATCCACTAGGAAATGCCACATACCAAATTTCAAAGCTCTAGGCCATGTAGTTTCAGAGGAGAAGAATTTTAAAGTTTTCCTTCTTTGTTCCTATGCGGGTGGGGCCAGTTTTTACCCCAGGGGCATCATTTGATCAAACTAGGTTGAGGTCAACTAGGAAATGCAACAGACAAAAGGCGACTGCATATTGCTACATTCCATATATGAGAGCTCTAGCCCTTACGGTTTGCGATAAGAAGATTTTTAAGGATTTTCCTCGTGGTGAAATCCGAGAACCTACAACATAGGGCCAATTTCAACACCAGCGCCATAACTTGTAGTATTTTGGTAGAGAGTCACTAGATGATGCTGCATGCCAAATATAAAAGCTCCTGCCCTTACAGTTTGGGAAAAGAAGATTTTTAAAGTTTTCTTCTCTAGGTTGCCATGGCAACCAGAATTCTTCATGGAATTCAAATCTTTGAAGAATTCTGAAAGTGCATCACCTCAGGATCTTTTCTGTGAAGTTTGATTGAAATCTGATGGTTGATTTAGGAGGAGAAGATTTTTTTTTTGTAATTGTAAACGGACGACGGACACTGGCCGATCACAATAGCTCACCTTAAGCACTTCGTGCTCAGGTGAGCTAAAAATCAAATTAAATCAATCATCTCTTTTCCGGGGAATGATGCAAAACAGTAAGGTCTACGTGAAATTACAGCTTACAAGAGGTAGTTTATAAGTTTGCTTAGTGTATAACGCTGAAGTCGAATCAACGCCGCCATTACGACATTCGATCTTTTCAGTGGTCGCCATTAGTTCACGGTCGTCATTTTTGCGGATTACTCGGATCTTGTCCTATAGTGACATAATTATGTTTGCGAGCGTCTCTTACCGCCAAATTCCATTAATTTTATCCGTAACAAGAGATTGTAATAAAGCTTAATCGTTCCCTTCAGAATGTGGACGTGAGCTAATGGCCAAACTTGTGGAGAATTAACGCTTCGCAAGGCGACACATCTTTGACCAGTCCAATTTCAAAGCGTTCACAAACGACACTATCATATGGGTCTCAAATGACCGAATTTTGGCATTAAATTTTGTCTTTCAAATGTAGAAATCACTGTGGGAAAAGAAGACAGCGCTTGTGTCCAGCATTTTTCCTCTTTTCGCGCTATGGTTTCAACAGCCTCTTTCTCCTAAAGATACGGAGTTATGCAAAGGACTTACACTGTAATATAGTCTAACAACATGAATATACCAGTAAAATACTAAGGAGGAGACGTGTAGGGGGTATTGACTCTTTTCGAGGTTAAATTGCTTGATTGACTGATTGGCTATATGGCTTGCTGGCTCTATGGCTGCCTGTTTATCTTGCTGACTGAGTAGCTAAATGACTTGACTAGCTAAACTGGCTGACTAGCTAACTAACTGACTGACCCGCTGACTTACTGATCCTTACTGACTGACCGAGCGACCGAAAAAACGAGGGCCCGTCAGAAAAAACCGGACCACCGACCGAACCAACATATGTCTGACAGACCGAACAAATACTGACCAACTGAACAAACGACAAATCGACCGAACAAATGCCCGAACAAAGGACTAAACGACCGAACAAGCGACCTACTGAACAAACGACCAACAGTCCAAATTAACGACCGAACAAGCTACTGACTGAACAAAACACCAACAGTCCTAACAAACAACCAAATATCCGACTAAACAAACGACTACCCGACCGAACAAAATTTGATCAATTCTGTTTAATTTGCTCTTGAATTCAACTATTCTTAAGAACATTTTTGTCTTATTCAGCCAGACCTTCTGAATTTGAATGTAAAATAACTTCTGATTGGCTAAACCAAACCAGAAGATATGTTACATTTAAATTTAGAACTAATGGCGAATAAGAACGTTTAAAGAATGGTTGGTGAGTACGGGCCTATGGCCCTACAATTCCTTGCCAAAAGACTCTTCAACGTGACCGACGCTGTCTGTTGCGTTCGAACTTGACATCCATAACTACAAATTTAACAGATACTACAAAACACTGAGTCGCAGAGAACCGGAAATGAAAATGTTGAAAAGGAGTTTCATACAAACCAAACAAACAATCGAAGTTCACTCTATCTGCCTAGACGACATATCACGTATTTGTAAAAGCACTTGTAATTATATTCTATTGGAAGCCAGAACCCTGATGAGTGGCAAAACGAGCTCAATTGTTCAACAATATTGAAACCTCTATAGGCCTAAACGCTTAACTCTTTGTCACACGACAAAACTGTAAAATTGTCCAAAATCAAAACATTAGCAGATGAATTCAGACTCAGTGGGCTCTGTCTTTGAAAGGGTAGAAAAGAGTGTGGACAACAATAGTAAAAAAAAAAAATACCGGTTACAGCATTTTCCCTTCGAATTTTCAAAAAAAATTTATGTATTCGTCTTAATGCAGAATCTTTAATAAAGGATTAGTCCGGATAATAGCGATAGTTACAGATGCTTCTGTGGACAGTGGCGACCCAAGATCAAACTGCACAGAACGTGCACAGAACGTGCAATCTTATCTTGAATCAGCACAGTCCGATAACGTGCGGGTATATTCTACTAAAACAAATTTGGTACTGCTGTAATTACGGAGGAATGGTGGGATGGAAGTCGTTCAGTTTGACAGGAAGTATCGGTTTCATTTTTTAAGCACATGAAGCAGAGCTAAGCGTTAATAGCACCTTCTCTCAGGTGATTGAATTGTCGTTAACCGTTACCATGGTAACCATTAGAAATCTATAATTTTCCTGTTACACTAAAACAATCAATTCCCTTCAATTACGTAAAACATTAAAAACTAAAAGAGCGCTAAATGAGTTAAATGGGCATTTTCAATGAGTAGAGATTTTTTAAACGTTCAATTTTCCTGCTTTAATCAAAGAACAAAGAAGGGAGAGGCAAACTTCAAATAGGTACAGTATCTTGACACAATATTATACTTCGGTTTCTAATTAACCTGCTCTTACACATAGTATTCGAAAAAATTAAAAAGAAAAAAAAAATGTGCGATTGCCTTTCTTCCGCTTTTCCTGTAAAACCTTTTCGGTGCCCATATGGACATGGTCGATTATAAGTTAAGAAGTCCATCTTGAAAATATCGCTTATAGGTTAAGAAAGTCACATGGACATTGTCAATTCTAGCTTAAAACGGTCACATAGTCTGTAATAGATTAAGAAGGTCACATGGATATTGTCGATTATAGGCTAAGAAGTCCATATTGAGATGGTCGCTTATAGATTAAGAAGGTCACATGGACATTATCAAAGATGGGTCCAGAAGATAACATGAACATTGCCGATTATAGGTTAAGGTAGTTTTCCATAACACTTTTAGTGCAGCATGGAATATATTTTTTTTATGAAAATATTACGGATTTATACAGATACATGTATAATACTTGTGCACATTTTTAACCGACCGAAGATTCCTTTGATGTTTACCTTGAAATTATTTGTTGATACTTTTGTTAGTTTTTAGAAAGGGAGGTAATTATTATCTCCATTTGTAATGCTAATATAGTGGTTTTATATTTATAAATGATAATTCTAAGAAGGAAAAACAGGAAAAAGTGGCTTGGTTAAAGTAGTACAACAATACCTATTTTAAATGATGACGGATTTTGTATGATAACATAATAGTGGAAATAGCCATTTTCTATTACGGGTCTACTACCTTAAGGTCACATGGATATTGTCAAAACTTGGTTAAGAAAGTCGCATGGACATTGCCGATTATAGGTTCAGAAAGTCACATGGACATTGTCAATTATAGGTTAATAAGGTCATATGGACATGGTCGATTATAGGTTAAGAAGGTTACGAAGGTCAAATGGACAGCTCACACAGACCTTGTCGGTTATCGGTCAAAAGAACTCACATGGGCAAAAACAGTTACAAGTTAAGGTCACATATACCTTCCAAAATAAGAAGCTGACATGGACATAATCAACAATAGGATTAGGACCACATATGGGTATTGTCGATTATAGGTTAAGAAGCTCTCATAGACCATGTCGATTATAGCTTTAGAAGCTCAAATGGGCAATGTCAATTATGAGTCCAGTTCACATGAACATTGTCCATTTAGAAGCTCAAATGGTCACATGGACACTGGTGATCATAGGTATAGAACATCACATAGGAATTGCCGACTACAAAATAACCACTGAGATATCGTGGAACTATAGAGGTGTCACGTAACTTATAGAGATACGGCGGAACTACTTAGATACAGTGTAGCTACTTAAGTATACAGCAAAACTACTGCAATAACGCTGATCTAGTGAGGTAACATGGATCTACTGAAATACCTGCAGAACCACTGAGATACCGCGGGATAGAATGTGCAAACATGGTGTTAACAATAACTCCATTTCGCGAATGGCGTACGCCAGAATAGCATCCAAACATCAAATCTTGGACCTTAAAACCGGAAGAAGAAAACTAGAAATGATGGTAACTATTTTTTACTTTTTCTTGGTATATTAGCCTTATGAAAAGGAGAAACAGAGGGCTTATCTCTTGAATAGCCAAAATTATTGCACTTTAATTCTGACTTTTCTACTTTAATAACTGTGTCCAAAATACGATAACGGAAACGATAGTTTTTAAGGATTTATTTCCTATTGCAGACATGCATCTTGAAGACAGCGATGCGTCTTTTTTAAAAAAAACTACCGGTGCGGCTACGTTTACAAAAGCAGCCATAAAGCCTGCTTAGAAAACTTTCGTTAAGAATTCTGGTTCTTTTAATAATACAGCCAGCGTTTAACCTTCGGCAGCTACCCTTGACTCTATATGTGCTGTTGAAGACATTGTGCATCAAGAACAGACTGCAACATGCGCGCCGTCTGAGCTCATTATCTCTCGCTAGATGGAATTCTATAAATACTCATCTGTCTAATTTGGGCATCCTGGGAACAGAACCGAACCACTTTCCTACGCGACAACCGTTACTTTGAATTTCAAACTAAAACGTTTATCCAATAAAAAGCCACCTCGTACAATTCACTCAGCTACGATCAGCAGTTTAGAGATATCTGGAGCTAAAACAGGTCTCATTTCTCCTTAAACGTATTTATAAAAGCTATTTTCTACATTGCTACTTTATAGCGCATAATATTACAGTCTGCCCGCTTTCGGGGCTGGTGATGCGTCATATAAGACAGGTCGAATCTTCGAAGAATATGACATGCGCAGACAACGCGTCTGAGCTATGACCCGAAGTGTCCGAGATGTTGGCATATTTGTTGCTGTAACGAAGTTTGGAACTGCAATCTCCGAGGTTTTACAGTTTATATCAGGACATTTTCGTAGAAATTTAGATACCAGTCTAGCCAAGTAACTTCATTTGTTAGAACGGCTATACTTATAATTCTACTACATATAATTCTACTACATGGCCCTTATAGAAACGACCCATGCACAGTAAAAAGGTCCGCGCAGGCTGACCTAGCCGAAACTTTTCTCAATTGGTCAATGTCCTGTTTTTTAAAGGACGATTCTAACTCATGTTTAAAGGTGGCCCTTCAAATTTTGGGACCAAAATTTTACAAAAATGCAAAAAAAAAATCATCCCTATACTCTTAGGCCTTTTAATTTTCATTCATAAAACCCCAGTAGTCGAAAACCGTCCGATAACACGAGAAATCAGAGATTTACTACAGCACAGGTTGACACCAATGGGAGACACGTTCTATTTTTAGATGATCAATTCGTTCATATACACACAGGAACAGACAGACGAAGTTTCAAACACAGCGTCCGAAGAAGACAGTTTGGAAAATAATAATTACATGTCTGTTATGTTATGAAATTTAAGCGTTATGAGTCACGTGCCAGTCACTTGACATTCCCAAAATGCTTTATTGATTTTTGGCTCGAAATCTAAAAATACCATAAGAGGCTACGTAGCCTTTTAAGGGAACACCATCAATTTTTGTTTTAATTTTATGAATCTCAATTATTGATGTTTTGTATTATTTTTTTCATATAAATTTCAGTGATATATTTTTTAATTTGGTGAGATGCAAAAATTCATAATTATGCAATGAATTAGGCTAGTATTGTGTAAAATGGGAATATATTAAGCCATCTTTTACCAGAGCACGACTTATAATACCTTTTGGTCAAAAATTTAAATGCAATATGTTGACGGTGTTGATGCAAAATCTCATGTTCTTTGAAATCTAATCTTATTCTACGTCGACCACAAGAGCTACTTACTATCGCTTATTGCACTGAAATGGTAAACTTGGTAATTTACCATTTCTCAGGGGAAATTTCTACTCCAAATTGAAAGTTGACATTTCCGAAAATTAGTTTATGAAAATCACCTCTGCTTTCTGTTACATGTCAACTGGGATGATTTTTTTCTTTTTTGATTAGTTGTCATGGTAACCGTCCTTTTAAATCCGAAGTTTAATTCATTCCAAGGCGCAAAGTTAATCCATTTTCATGAAGGCTTATTTTGTAGATAACCAATAATATTTGAGCAAATGAAACAATTCAAAGAGAAAGATTCAATTAGCCGAAAAGACCTTTCAATGCGCCTCTCTTGGATTTTATGAATGGGAGCAATCAGTATTTACCAAGCGATGTTTTCTTTCCAGCTATGTTTACAGTGCCATTTATAACAACTAAACAGGGTCTGGTATGAGGAGACATTCGAGATAAAAATGCATCAAACGAGTCTAGAAAGAAAAAAAGAATATTAAGGTAAACAGCATCTTTACCTAGGAGTTTAATGAAATCTTACATAAAAAAAAAAACATCGAATTTCAGATTTTCGACAACTACAGAACAAGCAAAACCCTACATGCATAAGAGGTAGGAGATTAGGTGTAATTTTCATGACTAAAACACGTTTTTTTTTAAAGAAATATACAATGACGTCAAACATGACATCACACAATACTTATCATAAAGGACTTTTAAAGGCACTAGACAGATGACTGCCGTAAGTAGACATATTTAAATGTTTCAATAAGGACTAATTCCTGACCATTTTTCGGCAGTAAAGAATATTTTAGTGAATATTTTGTTCTTTCATTTTTTTTTTTACAAAAATTATACTTCCAATGGCGAAGTCTTACGACCAACTTAAGTGCATATAGCGAAGTCTTACAGCCGAGATATTTTTAACTTGACTCTAAGATATAAGTGCACAATCATTGGGCATACATCTGGTAATCCAGTCCAGGGCTCGTATTTACCAACCATTCTTTAGAACGTTCTTTGTCTCATTTCCTAGAGTTTTCTATATTTGAAAGTAACACAACTTCTGATTGGCTAAACCAATCAGAAGTTGTGTTACTAACAAAAGTAGAAAATTCTGGATAATAAGACAAAGGACGTTCTTAAGAATGGTTGGTGAATATGGACCCTGATCTCTCGGCTGTATCTAATAGCTTGATATACACCTACACGGTACATTTCTTTGCCGGAAATACGACGGTTTACCGTTCTGAAAATTGGGTAAGCTTCTCTTTAAAAAGAAACGTTGAGTCTCAATTTTCTATCGAAATCTTTCTAACTATGTTTCACTTGACAGACATTTCGTGCATTCAATTGTGATTGAACTTTTCACCGACAGATAGATAGATATATATAGTCTTTATTTCCTCCATGAATGAAGATTGCAAAAGAATACATATGAACAAACAAACAAAATATACATAGTGCAGTGCAAATGAACAATAATGTGATAGTTTGGCCACATCGTCTGTATGTATGACATACAGCCGATATATATATAATAAACGTATATACAATTACAACCAATGCTATGTCCCCTTAAAGATCAGAGTAAGGGATTTTGAAGACATTATGGGAAGAGCAGAAAGCACTGTTATCTAGCATTATCTCCTCTTTCCACAATGTCCTCTACCATTTCAAAGACAGACACCTTAACTTTAGGCATTTGTGATTTGTCGTCTGCATCGACCTTCAGTTTAGTGCGGTCTAGAACGCTGAATTTCTAGTAAAGAGTTCAATCATTAAAAACTCAGGTCCAAATTTTAATAAGTTTTCTTTCAATTAATCTGAAAAAAATCATCTTTTCGTTTGGACTCAACAGATGGCCAAAACCAGATAAGATCTGAATGACTTGTTCGGCAATTGTACATTTCATCAAATTCTTAAACATTGTTTTGTAGTTAACATATATAATATCAAGAAGTTCTTCAGTATGAAGGACATTTTCAGCACAAAAGAACATAAGGTGTACAACTTTCTGGTTTGTAAAGATGCCGCATTTATTGCAAGTTTTACCGACGAAGTCAGATGTAGACCTGTACGGATTCCGCCGAGTTGTAACGAGTGAGTGCAGGTTATGTGCAATCTGAACTTCATCTTGTTAATCTTCATCAATATTAGTTGGTGTCCACAAAAGCTCCTTTCTTTGCTCATGATGCTAAAAAGTTTCACAAGCCGTATAGAAATGATGCAACGTTCGATCTTTACCATTAAATAGAAGTGGAATGAACATTTACTGATTTATCCTAAATCTGCCATATATTAAAAGAATATTTAAACCGAGAATATAAAATCAAATACCGAAAATTTGAGCTCGTTTTCACCGGAAAATAATCCACTCCATCAGACTGCGTATAGATCCAAGATCAGGCTGCACTTTATGTGCAGTCTGATCTTGATCAACGCTGTTCGCGAGAGCGTTGTTGGATCATATTTGTAACAAATCATATATGTAACACCTGTTACATATATGATCACATATGTAACATGTGTTACATATATGACTCGGAAATCAAGCATAAATGTAACATATTTTGTGACGAATATGATCGATGCCGGTTTTTGATGTGACATGAAATCACATATGTCACAGGTCAATTTTGATTTAAAAACAGTACAAAAGAATGCATATTTACATCTGAAACACATTTGTAGCAGGTTTTTATTCACCAGATGGGCCAATATCTTGATACTGATTTGTTGTGTCACTTTGTCCATCGTCGTCATCGGCGGTGACGTCGACGTCACTCTTTCGCGTCCGCTCCATATTTCCTCAACTCTTTAAAGGATATTCATGAATATAATGTCCGGTATCGTGGCTGCTCTCTGTTTATATATATAAACATATATATATGGGCCACAACGTGAGAAAATGTACCTTCGGACAATTGGTGAGTATTTGATAAACAACGTTATTTTGAATGTATAATATTTCTGGAGTATGTTAGTCTTTATTTGAACAGATTATTCAGGTTATTTTGTGAGTTATGACCAATTTACTATATGAACCCTACAAACGTCATTTACCTGAAAAATGAAGTCAAAGTTGCGTAATGCATTTCTGCGTGTTAGTAGAACCTACAAAACTCGATGCATTTGCTTAAAACTGTTTAAGCACTGATCAAACCCCGTATTGTTACGGCAATATGTTGAAATTATTTTGTGTATTTTATTGCGATGTGGTTGCTATGGTTATCTTTTAACGATAGATATAGGAAAATATATAAAATGGGCTGAGACAAGGGCAGATAACTCCAAGTATTGAAATAAATATGTTTTAAAACTCATTCAGTTGAAAGATTACAATTACAGTGATATTTTTAAAACATTTATATTACATGATTTTTCCTCTTTTTGCAGCTTTCTACTAGTGATGACAGAATGTCCGAAGGTACATTTTGTCACGTTGAGGTTCATGCGTTTGTGTGTGTGTGTGTGTGTGTGTGTGTGATTACACACATGTGTTACATATGTGATCATATATGTGTTACATATGTGATCATATATGTAACACATGTTACATTTGTGATCATATATGTAACACATAGACAACTAAACCTGTTACATATATGCTTCTCATGTCAACCCCCATTTCGGACAAACACATTTGTAACACACTTTATCTGTTACGAATGTGATCATGTACGTAACAAATGTGTTACATATATGATTTGTTACAAATATGATCCAACAGAGCGTATTGAGTCGCACTTAATAGCCAAAGGGTTCGTTAATCATCGAGCCAAGAATCCCATGTTAATGTATTCCAAGACAAGACCAAACCAGACAGTTATTGTACAGTACCTATAACTGATGCAGATTGCATCTTTGGATTTCCGCCGAATGCACGTCCCCTTCTAGCGACAACCGTTACTTTGAATTTCAAACTAAAATAAACGTTTACTCAATAAAACGCTACCTGGTGCAATTCACTCAGCTGTAATCAGCAGTTTAGAGAAATCTGGAGCTAAAGCAGGTCTCATTTCTCGTCAAACATATTGATAAAAGCTATTTTCTACATTACTACTTTACAGAGCGAAATATTACAGTCAGCCCGCTTTTGGGGTTAGTGATGCGTCATATACAAGACAGTCGAATCTTCGAAGAATATGACATGCGCAGACAACGGTTCTAGCGCCATATCTATGGAAATTTACAACTTTTTGATTTTATAGACTTGACTACGCAAGCGAGTTGTATAGGTCAAAGATCATAATGCACGTTCTGTGCAGTTTGATCTCGATCTACACTGTCTACAACAGGTCAGTGAGTCGAGCTCATCAGCCTAGCTGTTAACTCATTACCAAACGACAATATTTTAGGTTTATCCAAATCGAAAGCATTTGCAGACGACATAATTAAAGTGACTGAAAGTTTGAAATTTGTTTTGTGAATGAAAGAAAACATTGTGGGAAAATCTGTAGGATTTTATACCGCATACATGAATTATAGAAAACATTGTGGGAAAAGGAGAAAATGCTGGTAACCAGCATTTTCTCCTTTTCCCACAATGTTTTCTAAATGCTTCTTTCTCGGGGTCGTCAAAAGTAGGGATGTTGTGGTAATGGGTTAAAATACTTTTGCAACAAGGTACCGGATAGTTTACCGATCAGATCTAGATTTGTTTTTACTCTGTAGGATTTTATACCGCATACATGAATTATTCATAATATGTAATTGTATCTACAAATTAGACGCTCTCAGTGTTTTTGGTCTGTGTCTTATTTTTCTGTATTTTTTTCATGTTTCATTTATTTCCGGGCGATTTTAAGAGATACAAATGTTTTGCTTGTTGGTAAATCTCGTTTGTATGTTAGAAAATGTGTTTTTGTTTGATAATATCATTCTCAAATGCATTTTTTTTTTTTCATTTTAAACAGACGGAAGATGGAATGGACTGACGGACGACAGATATACATAAGGATACCAGTATACCCCGTTCTACTTCATACACGGTATATCAAAGGCAGAAACAGTGGTATCAAGAACAATGAGTCTATTTGCTGTTCCTCGGAAAACGATCAAATCAGTCGGAAACACATTTAAGCCCTATTTGGTCAATTTGATAAAATATTGAACCAGAACTGCTTGGTACCGAGTACGAACCGGAAGCATCACGTGCTGATATTAAACCAGAGACAATTTCGGCCGAGACAAGAATCGAAGTTACCAGCTCTTAAAACACTTGTATGTGGCTTTTGCACAACCATGGCTGAGTTGGACTTGTTTGTAAAAAACACTGTGGGAAAAGGAGAAAATGCTGGTTACCAGCATTTTCTCCTTTTCCCATTGTGTTTTCAAAAGGCTTCTTTCTCAGGGGCGTCAAAAGTAGGGATTGTGTGGTAATGGGTTTGTAAATGTCTTCTTAACGGCTTGTAAGTTCTGTGCAGTCTGATCTTGATCTACATAGTACTTATATGATCAGTGAGGCTGGCTAAGCAACCTTATGGGTTTAGTAAGTTCCTTTTATTTCTTTGGTTTAAAATTGATCAGGAACTGTGCAGCTAAAATCTGACGGTTCATTATCGTTTATAATCTGTTCAAATATGAATAATTCATCATGGCGTCTGCAAACAAAATAACATCGGCATCGGCAGCTCGTCTCAGAGTTTTAACCTGTGGCTTATCGGTAAATCAACAATACAATAAATACATTGTTTTTTTCTTCATTTTGCTTCTTCTTTGAATATGCATCAAGTCAGATTTTGTTTTGCATTTCTTCTCGGAAAAAAACAAAACTTTAAAAAAGATATTTTTTATTTGCGTGAGACGATAGGTTTGAAATGTATGAAAATAACACGTAGAATACAATTATCGAAATGGCGTGTATTTTGACAGTTTCTAGATTCCCACTTGAAAATAGTGGAAAATTGGTCATCTGCTTCTACTAAAGGTCACAATAAAGGGTAAATATAACCGAGGCGTATTTAACGTAGAAAAATATTGAAAATTTGCTTTTGAATGTTTCAAATGTAATCATTTTCTTTCAAATTGTGAAAATTACACGCTTTTGTGGCATTTTTGCGCGTTGTTCAATACAGAAATACTACTGAAGTAGAGTAGAATGGAACCCAGGAGGAATTAAATGTCACGAGCGGTTATTCTTTCGGCTTTAGTACATGATCGGAGAAACGAGAATGAACGGTGAATTGAGAAAAGGCAATCATAGTACCGAGAGAAGTCGGTCACTTATGATCTGAATAAACCTGTAAAAATTATAGAGAAACATAAGACGAATGTGTACGAAAGTACCGAATGAAATTGTACAGAAATGTATGATTCACGAACCTATATTCGGTTTAACCCATTACCACACAATCCCTACTTTTGACGCCCCTGAGAAAGAAGCCTTTTGAAAACACTGTAGGAAAAGGAGAAAATGCTGGTAACCAGCATTTTCTCCTTTTCCCACAGTGTTTTCTACCCTTCCCAAAACAAATTTCAATTTTTCAGTCACCTTTATTTTGTCGTCTGCAAATGCTTTCAATTTGAACCAGTCTAAAATTTTGTTGTGTGGTAAAGAGAAATTGGCCATGAGGACAATGCATCGATCATTCAGAGAGAAGTCAGTCATTTCAATCACAATAAAAGAAAAAAAAAACTCAAAAAAGTCCTACAGAAAATCACAAAGACGACCGTTTGCGGACTATTTGGCCATGACGGTCATGCACGGAATATACCGAAAGAAATCGGTGATGTAGACAATATTCTGAGTATACAAGAGATATATGGGACGGACGAACATGACCTGTGAAAAAAATTGTGGTAAACAAACACCGGACATATAGTCACATACGAAATATAACGAGGGCAATTGGCCATGACAACCTTGCATCGAAAATACCGGGTGAATTACAAGAAAAAAATCAAAAAGATTAAGTTATCTAGTGTGAATTATACTGTGAAAATTCGGCTACGGAAAGTTTTGTTGGAATTTTACCGACATCAGTTTAAAGAGGAACGCCGAATTGTGTCGACTTGATTATACGCCAGATACGTTAAATAAATATTAATTGATGTTTGGCGTAAAATATGCTCAGGGGGTCATCAACCAATATAAATTCAATTATCATTAAAAATTCCATGAGAAGCATCTGGGATCGTATTTGTGAACCTCTCATAAATATACATCTGAACCCGTATTCACCAAACATTCTTGAGAATAGTCTTAGTCTTACTCTCCAAGATCTCTAAATTTGTACGTAACACGACCTCTGATTGGCTAAACCGAATGGTTTAGCCAATAAGAAGTTGTGTAAGTTACAAATGTAAAAAATTCTGGAGAATAAGACAAAGAACTTTCTTAACCCTTTCCCAAACGACAAATTTTTGGACTAGACCAAATTGAAAGCAATTTCAGAAGACAATTCAACTCTTGCTGAAAAGATGATTTCTGTCTATGATTGGGTAGAAAACATTGTGGGAAAAGGAGAAAATGCTGGTTACCAGCATTTTCTCCTTTTCCCATAATGTTTTCAAAAGGCTACTATTCCAGACCCGTAAAAAGCAGGGATTGTTTGGGAAAGAGTTAAGAATGTTTGGTGAATACGAACCCAGGGTCCAGTTTAGCGAGCCCAGGGTTTGTTTAGCAAGCCCAGGGTCCAGTTTAGCCAATCAGAAGTTCTGTTAGTTTCACATTGACAACATTCTGAAGAATGAGACTAAGAATATTCTCAAGAATGGTTGGTGAATACGGACCCGGTCACATAAACATTGATGAACTACTATAATATACGATATCGTATAATACAGGTAAGGGATAGAAAATTGACAACACTGATTTCTTTGAAGGTCCCCAGAACATCATCTTCGCAAGCCAAGGCTGACGATTCACTACGGTACTCTACCCTTGGCGGATCGAGCTTGATTTTTACATTCCCCCGATACGCCTTTTCATTGGATGCAGCCAGCTCTAGCTGCAACGAATGAAATCACTCGTAGCATTTCATCTTTGATAAAAATAGAACACCTTTCGAGTAGAAGGTAAACATGGAAACCCACGTGGATGTCTGCTTATCGCTTCATGTGTATTCGTAAGAGGTTTGTAAAACGACATTTCATTTGCTTTTAGAAATATGATGTAAAGGGGGGTAATAACCAGCATCCAATAGAGGGCGCATCGCAGGAATCTCGAAATCGGTCTCAATCAGCCAAGGTAAGATCCACGTAGTGATCGTAAACCTGGTTCGCGAAGATGCCAGAATATAAAATGCAATTTCTCTCTATCATAATCTGTGTAACCTTACAGCCGTCTGGGGCGATAATTTGCATGATAATACAAGAGTGATTATACTTTATAAAATAAGGATGAAACTGGTTTTACAACGGATGTAAAATGCCTGAAAACGTGTAGAAATGTATCTTAACCCATTACCATACAATCCCTAGTTTTAACGACCCTGAAGAAAAACCCTTCTGAAAACACTGGGAAATGGAGAAAATGCTGGTAACCAGCATTTTCTCATTTTCTTACAATGTTTCCTACTCTCCCTAAGTCAAGTTTTAATTTTTGAGTCACATATAATTTGTTGTCTGCGAATGCTTTCAATTTGGACGAGAAACAAATTATAACATTGCTATTTAAAGTTGTGCGAGAATTCCAAATAATTACCTCCCTTTAACGATAATCTATATCAAATTAGGTTTATTTGGAGCATGTACCAGAAACAAAAGTAAGCGTTTTGTTCTGAGTTACAAGTGACGACATCAACGAATAAATCTAATTAATTAAACAACAGGTAATCAAGAAATTCCGATAAAAATAACATTCATCTGTCAATAAATCGATAAATGTTCGTCAATCGGCCGTTCGATCAGTTAACCACGAGAAGTAATGTGCCATCTGTTTATTTTTCATCCCGAGACTGCCAAGCACGACTCAATGACCTTCTAAGGACTGTGTAAATCAAGCTCAAACTGCACACAGGACGTGCCGTCTGATCTTGTACCTGCACTGTCCAGTCATGAGATATTATTCCCCGTAACATAACTTTGGAATACCAATATTTGGATTTTTACTCTTGAATTGAAAATTTATTTAGTTATTTAGGAGTATATGGGTTAACCCATTTCTGTTGATTGTATGGTGTTTCAATCCATTACCAAACGACAATTTTATAGACTGGTCCAAATTGAAAGCATTTGCAGACGACAAAATGAAAGTGACTGAAAATTTGAAACGTGTTTTGGGAAGGGTAGAAAACAATGTGGGAAAAGGAGAAAATGCTGGTTACCAGCATTTTCTCCTTTTCTCACATTGTTTTCTAAAAGCTTCTTTCTCAGGGGCGTCAAAAGTAGGGATTGTGTGCTAATGAGTTATGCAGTTTTCAACATTACTCCATTTATATCGCGAGGACAAGTGCACCTATCCATGCTTTCCTGGAGTTCTTTTCTTGTCAGTACTCTGCACTCTACACAGTATACTTTCCAATCCACTGGTTGCTTTCGACCCAACGATCAGCGGTGAGCCAGGAATGGATCCTGTCGCAATCATTATCATCAATCCTAAATGTACCGGTCTGGTAAAAGTTTGACGTTTGATATATTTAACTGAATGAACGTTGTTTTACACCGCTTTCAACAATAAGCTCACACATTCATTCAAGTCTTAGATTTCACCAGAACTAGGCTGATTCTATCATGTCTCATCCCCCCCCAAAAAAAAACTCCAACCAAAATCCAAGAATTTCAAGTGATGCTCCAACTTGAGCCCTAAAGGTAACCAGTTCTACACTTCAACACTGAGCATCGCAACACGTAGCCATAGGTTCCAATCCAATCATTTTTCCTTCTTTATATTTGGACATTAGTTTTACTGGCTTTGTCAAAAATGATGACACTCATTTTCAACAAAATATAGTCAAATAAATGATTTTTCCTTCTTTATATTTGGACATTAGTTTTACTTTGTCAAAAACGACGACACTCATTTTCAACAAATTACAGTCCAATATATGATTTTTCCTTCTTTATATTTGGGCATTATTTTTACTTTGTCAAATATGATGACACTAATTTTAAACAAAATATAGTCCAACATATCATTTTTCCTTTTTTTTATATTTGGACATCAGTTTTACTTTGTCAAAAATGACGACACGCATTTTCAAGAAAATATATTCCAAAATATGATAAGGAAAAAATGATTAGATTGAAGCCAAGGCTAAGCATGACTCTTCTATGGCTGCATAGGAAAACATTGTTGAATAAATGGTTGACTAAATGAGTTCTGTAGCCATAGTGCCTTGCAACAACTGTTTGTGACAAAATACTGGTAATTATGGGTGATTATCATAGTTTTTAGTATGAAATGATTTAGCGTTCGTTCACATGTCTATCACAGTCTATTTCACTGCCGCCAAAACGATCAATACTGCAATGTTACATAAATTGACCCACCCTCTGGCATATCGGGGTTTAACCCATTACCACACAATCCCTACTTTTGATGACCCTGAGAAAGAAGCCCATAGAAAACATTGTGGGAATAGGAGAAAATGTTGGTGACCAGCATTTTCTCCTTTTCCCACAATGGTTTCTACTCTTCACAAAAAAAAAATTCAAACCATTAGTATTTTGTCGTCTGCAAATGCTTTCAATTTGGACCAGCCTACAATATTGTCGTTTGGTAATGAGATAACGTATCTCCGTGATTCATCATACAAGCAAATCGTCATATATTGCAGATCTATGAAATTCACTGTGGGTAACAAGCAACGGAATCACGAGTTTTACACGGTCCTTTGACAAACAGAAACTTGATCTGTAGCAAAAAGTTTTGATTCACGTCAGCCTGCGCAATGTACGCACACACACTGCACAGGCTGACCTGCGTTGAAACACGTTGAACATGAATAAACTCCATACAAAACGACAAAATTTGTTACTTGTCCAAATTGAAAGCAGTTACAGACGAAAATGTAAATGTGACTCAAAAATCGAAATTCAATCTGGGAAGGGTAGAAAACATTGTGGTAAAAGGAGAAAATGCTGGTAACCAGCATTTTCTCCTTTTCCTACAATTGTTTTCAAAAGATCTCTTTCTCAGGGTCGTCAAAAGTCGGGATTGCGTAATAAAGGGTTAAGCCCCTTTTTCACAGAGCATGTCTCACAACAGTATAGCCAACAATATTATATTGCCTGCAACACGCGAAAAGGAGCATTCGGACATTTTCGTAAAGTGTCGTCTCGGATCAGCCTTCGCAGTCCGCACAGGCTAATCCGAAGCGATACTTTTTTTATGTAACTTTCTATTTTTCGCAAGTTTACTAAGGAACAAAAGTTTATGTAGACATAAAGTACCGCCTCGGATTACCTTCGCAGACTGCACCGGCTAATCCGTGACGACTCTTTTTCCGAATGTCCCTTTGCACGTTTTGCCAGCCATTTAGAGATAGTGTATTTAGTACTAGTCGTAGAAGTAGTAGTAGTAGAAGTAGTAGTAGTAGTGGTAGTAGTAGTGGTAGTGGCATAGCATCAGTACCAGTTGCACAAGTTGTGCTGTTACTAATGCTTGTACATATACTGCGACAACTATGCTATACTATTTTCTGCTACCTCTACAATAACTGCTTCTATCACTGCAGCTACCATTATCATCAGTTTTGGTACATCCAGTATAACTTTATCTACTTCTACCATCAATCCTACAACTACTACCACTAGTACTTCTACCACTCCTTCTTCTAATGCAGCTACCATTATCATCACTTGTGCTCATTCTACTAAAATATACTCTTTCTACACTTGTCACACTTCTATTACTACTACTCTTTCTATTAGCATCACTTTGGCTAGTCAACACTGAGGTCGAGCTTGGTACAGGTGAAACCAAACATAGATACAAATAAGTGAGTCTTCTCTGTTACATGTCTAAATTGCTGTTGATACCTTTTGCATATGCGTTAATCCTTTACCCCATGAGGCATTTCTATATGGTATGTCTAATTGACCCTAAATAACAGCAAGGATGAAACAGTTTCTTAAGTGTATATGACACTTTTTGATAGCATAGAAAACGTTGTGACAAAAGGTGAAATTGCGAGTCACGAGCAATTTCACCTTTTGGCACAATGTTTTCAAAGGCTCCCACAAGCAATGCGTAAAAATGAGTATCTATGGAGTAAAGGGTGAAGTCCTCTTTTCATTTACTATGAACTATATTTTTCTGATTAAATACGGGCGTTATCTAAACCACGCATCTGATTCAACCTTTGGTCCCATCAAATTCGAAGAATTAAAAAAAAAACAGAATTCGGTATGATCCGACCGCACTGAAATGCAGCCCCCATGCAATATTCCTGTAATAAAACACTTGTATGAGTGCATCATCGCAAATAAGCTTTCATTTCATGCTTTCCTACGTAATCCACATGACAAACACTTCATACTCCAGAAGAGGGACTCGTGTATCGTAAACTTCTGGAAAATGAAGAAGAAGAAGAACAACAACAACAACGACGACGAACAAAAGAAGAAGAGGGAGAAGACGAAGAAGAAGAAGACTGAGAGACAGACATACAAACAGAGGGACATACAAACAGATAGACAGACGGAGAGACAGACAGAGAGAAAGAAAGAGGGAGACTGTGGGAGGTGGGAATGAACTAACAATATAAACATGTACTTACATTGCTATATGATACAGGAACGCATACCAAATTTTAGGTCGTTCTAGAAAATTATAAATCCTCGACTGAATCCTTCTATACCGTGCATCCCTTTTATGTTGCTTGTAATTAATAGGTTTTCCTAATAAAGACAATCTTGGTTGGGTATAACGAACACTTCCGGTTCCTTTCCTCGACAATTTACTCAAATCTTTGTTTATTTCCTGCTTTTTCGAATTCGTATCACCGTTATCCATGGTGTCCACGTTTAAAAATCCAACTGATTTAAACTTCCCACTCTGTTTCGGAAAGTTCGTCGTTTTTCGGGTACGATCGAACTCAGGTGAACTCGGAACTGAAATCGACACGTTGTCAGAACAGTATTCCGAATGTTCGATTTGTTCGGTTAAATCCACAGTCCCGGTGTCATCCGGTCCATTTAATTCCGTTTCCGAGTCACAACTATCGCTTTCACTCCCGGAATTACTCTCGTTCGTCTCCCCGATACATTCCTGTATTGGAACGTGGTCGCTTCCGCCTAGAATTCTCGGTACGTGAAGCGAGTTTGAAAATCCGATTTCTCTCTGGTCGTGGGGACTTGTTCCGTTCGCTGTTACCAACTGTTTTATCTCGAACATGTTTGACACTATTTCCTTCTCTTTTTTTCGATATTTAATTACAGCTCCAGGACGGCTTTAAGGAGTTTTAAGTTCCGTTTTCAACAACTTTAATGAATGAAGATAATCAACAATTGAACACTTGTCACACGTTTCCTCAAATTATTCGGAAAACGGGAATCGATTTGTATAATTTAGGTGGTTTCTTTCTCTATCTTTGACTATTCCTGAAAATAAAATCGTATGGTTAAAGTTACTTTATTTACTTCTGTTTTCATTTCTTTTTTCAAGCTTTATTTTTTATCATCACTGTTTGTTTTGTGGCTTGTTCGGTGTTTGGTGCTCTTTTGAGATAGTATTCTATTACGGTAGTCAGTACATCCTACCTATGTTTTTTTCTAACTCTTTACCAAACGACCAATATTTGAACTTGCCCAAAATGGACAGATATGCAGGCGCCCAATATAAATATGACTCTAAAGATGGATTTCTTAAAAATATTGTTGGAAAAGAAGAAAATGTTTGTTATAAACATTTCTCTTTCTCTATCGATGTTTTCTTAAAGTTGGCCCTTCAGATTTTACGACGAAAATTTTACAAAAATACAAACAAGAGGGCCACGATGGACCTGTATTGCTCCACTGGCTAATAAGTAAAAAAAAAACTACAAGCCAAACATTACAGTATTTGGCCAATTGGTTAAAACTTGAGGACGTATAAAATTTTTTCTATAAAATCCTACAGGAAAGTTGTGACCCCCAGGCAGAGTCAGTTTTGACCGCGAAGCTATAATTACTTGAATCCTAGTGGAGGTCCAAAAGATAAAGCCCCATACCATATAATACAGGTCTAGAATGCGTGGTTATTAAAGAAGATTCTCGAAGTTTTCTCAATAAAAGGCCCTGTAAAACATGAAACGCATGAGACAGGATTAAATTTAGTAGCCCTAGTCTTTATGATGGTTGGTAACAAGATGACTTTGAAAGTTTTCACCACAAAAACCCATGTAAACTTGTGGACTTGTACTAGGTACAAGTAGATTCTTAAAAAAATCCAATATGAGCCCATGTAAAACGTGTGACCACCAGGACTGGGCCAAATCTAATCCCAGGGCTATGATTTGGACACCTTCGGTAGACAACGACTTGATAAAGCTAGATGCAAAATTGAGTAGCACTAGGCATTATGGCTTGGTTCGAGAAGATTTTTAAAGTTTTCCCTATGTAAGCCCAAATAAAACGCCAATTTTGACCCCCAAGGGTATTATTTGAAGGAACTTTGTAGATGTCTACTAGATAAATTTGCCAAATTTGGAAGCCCTTGGCCTTATGGTTTCAGAGAAAAATATTTTTAACAATTTTAAATATTTTTCAATTTTGTTGCCATGGCAATCAAAATTTTTTAGGTAATAAAATTCTTTCAATGAATTCTGAAGAGGACCATGGCAGGATCTTTTCTGTGAAGTTTCATCAAATTTGGGTAAGTAGTTTCAGGGAAGAAAATGTTTGAAATAAAAGTTTAAGCACGGACGCATGCACGCAAGGACAAAATGCTCTTAACTAGCATTTTCTCTCTTCCCCACAATTGTTTTTACCCTGCTGGAAACAAATTTCAATTCTTTCTAGTTGCGTCTATTTTGTCGTGTGGAAATGTTTTCCATTTGGACCAGTCTAAATTTGTTACGGATTTTATGGATCTGTAATTATGTGATGACTCGCTTGATTAACACATTACCACACAATCCCTACTTTTGACAACTCTGAGAAAGAAACCTTTCGAAAACCTTGTGGGAAAAGGAGAAAATGCTGGTAACGACATTCTGGTTCTCCTTTTCCAACAAGGTTTTCTACTCTTCACAAAACAAATTTCAAATTTTCAATCACTTTTATTTTGTCGTCTGCAAATGCTTTAAATTTGGACAACCCTAAAATTTTGTTGTTTGGTAAAGAGTTAAGCCTCGTTTTATCAGAACCCGGTTCAAATAAATAAATAAATAGTAAAAGAACAGATAAATAAATAAACAAACAAGTAAATCTTACTTTCTCAAACAAATGAAAGACAAGGAATGGACTAACTACATCCATATTGTAGCATCAACTAAAACACATCATCATGTACTTTACATCCGGGCTTTTACAAAAAACCCACATATAATTATCTCTTTTACAGAAACCGTGATATGAGCACAAAGCCTGAGAAATTCCTTTGAAAGGAAATAATAAACGGCCGTTAACGTACCTTGCAACAACAAACCTTTAATCTAGTTCTATTTTTCTTAACCCTTACCAAACGACAAAATCTTAGACTGGTCCGAATATAAAGCATTTCCAGGCGACAAAATAAAGGTGAATCAAAATTTAAGACTTAATCTTGGAAGAGTATAAAACATTGTGGGGAAAAAAAGGAAAAAATATGTTGGTTACCAGCATTTTCTCCTTTTCAGAAGGCTTCCTCTTCGAGGCCGGGAAAACCAAGGACTGTTAGGTAAAGAGTTAAAGTATTTGCAGAGGATTCATTAAATAATACTCACGCTTGTACAAGCGAAGTGTTGTCGAAATTAAAGGAGGCCCTTCAGATTTTGGTACGAAAATTTTACAAAAATACATAATAAAAAATCATCCTAATACCTCCAAAGCCTTTCAATTTTAATTTCTTAAACCCCAGTTGTCAAAAACCATCCAACAACAAGAGAAATTACACATTTACTACGACCCAGGTCATTCATATACCGGAAATACACAGAGGAAGCTTCAAACATGGCGTCCGAAAAAGACATTATGAAAATAATTACATGTTTTTTATATTACGGAATTCAAGCGTCATTGGTCCCGTGCCATTCACTTGAGATTCCTACAATGCTTTCTTTTTCCGTTATTTCTGTCGCGAAATCTAGAAATACTTTAAGAGGCTACTTTAAAGGGAAGACCATAAAAATGATTTTCAAGTATTGGCGATTTGTAATGTTTATTCATATAAATTTCAGTGATACGCATATATATATTTTTTTTAAATTGGCAAGTTGTGAAAAATCTAAATAGCCACCTTTAAGAGTTTGATTAAAGAAAGACAAGCCGTAATTACAATGCCACTGACCACAACGGTCGATCCTTTCAGCGCTTCAAACGAATACTATAGAGGTTTATGCAGACTGCACAGATCAAGATGAGACTGCACAGAACGTGCAGTCTGATCTTGGAATCTGTACCGTCCGTTTATTTAGTCAGGCCTATTGGATGAATTTCATGAATTTCAATGGATTATATTTTAAGCCTTCCAAAGAGAGCTATCTTATATTGAAATAGAGCTAAAAATGCTGTCTTTATCATTGAAAAGGACGAAACTTGGAAATCAACCAAACATTAGTAAACGACCAAATAAATATAGCTCAAATGAAAATTTCGGTCTTAGATCGAGTAGAAAACATTGTAGGAAAAGGAGGAAATGCTGGTTACCATGGTGCAGCATTTTCTCCTTTACCCACAATGTTTTCTAGGGCCTTCTTTCAAAAGGATGGTTAAAACTCGGGAATGGTAACAGTTGACTCTTTACCAAACGGCACTATTTTAGGTTTGTCCAAATTGAAAGCAGTTGCAGACGACAAAATAAAAGTGATTGAAAATTTGAAATTTGTTTCGTGAAAAGTTGAAAACTTTGTGGGAAAAGGAGAAAATGCTGGTTACCAGCATTGTCTCCTTTTCCCACAAAGTTTTCTAACGGCTTCTTTCTCGGGGTCGTCAAAAGTAGGGATTGAGTGGTAATGGTGCATGATCGTGTTTTATTTACCAAGAATTGATCGTCGGAAATCCTTTGTCGGTGTTTTGTTCTGTCTCTGTCTGTAGATCCGTAACACTTTTCCTGTTGAATAAATGAAACATTGAAAATAAGGTTATCAGTAAAAAAAAACAAAATATTTTGTTCTTTTGTCATGATGTTTTTTGTAACCATTCTTAAGACTATTTCTAGTCTTATGCTCCCTAACTCTAATCAATTTTCTTTCTTCATTTACCTTTGTTCCTTCTGACCGACTTGATTCTTTATCAAATTTCCATTTGTATGCATGTTGTTTCTGTTCATGATCGGAAAGACGGTCTTCCCTACATACTAGCCCGAAATATATTTATTGTGTGTTTTTTTCTTTGATATTACTGGTATTATCGAAGACCATATTGTGCGTTAAACAAAAGGGAATGACCGAAGCTAGGTAGTGAGAACTTGTGGCAAGACCCTTTTGCCTCATTTCTATGAATACTGTCTTTGTTAAATAGAAAACTATGTATACAATTGGCAATAAAATATGTTTTAAACTAAAACTTGTTTTTTTTTTTCAAATTGGAAAAAAAAAACTTCTAACTGGCTGAACCATTCAGAAGTTGTGTTACTTTCGCATTGTGAAAATCTTGGAGAAAAAGACATAGAGCGCTCTTCAGAATGGTTGGTGAATATGATCCCGGGCATCATGGAGGGTGAGAAAACCTTGGGAATTTTGTAAGATCATTGATTTTGGACTTTCTGAAAACCAACAATTTGCCGAGGATATTATCGTATTGGCCTGGGGAAAGAGTCTTCTCTTTGACGCGTTAAATTTAATTAACAGACTTTATCGAATTAAAAATTGATTAGCGAGGTACGGTTGAAAGTACGGCGGGTTTCATATATATATATTGCCTGCTACACACGAAAACGGGGTATTCACACAACTGCGTAAAGTGCCGTCTCCGATCAGCCTGCTAAGTCCGCGCAGGCTAATTCGAAACCGCAATTTCTGTTTTCATGCAATTTTCTGTTTCGCACAAAAATACTGTAGGAAATCAAAGCGTCGAGATTGCTGAAGTGGTATTTGTCAAGGAAACCCATTTTGTGGAATTAAAAATTTGAAAGAAACAGAGACATATTTTTCAAATTTTGGCTTAAAATTGAACCCATTAAGCAAATGAATACCTTTTTCGGTTGAAGGGAGAGTACTCATGACAAAGTATTGGTTTATTTTTGTATAAGTGGTCTCCCTTTGATCATTAGGAGGAAGCAGGAGTAATGCCCCTTGACAGTAATATGACGAATAGTTAGAAAAATCTTGTTGTTATATCAAAAAAAATTAAATTTGCTCCTGAAAACTATAATTTTAAAATATCTCTAGCCTTTTACATTTAATTTCCAACATTACAATCAATTACCTCGATCTATAAATATGTTTGAGCAATCATATGGGGTAGAGCAATCAAAGGACGAACAAGCCATGGAACGAATTGGTTTTGGGACGAAAAAGCCTAGGGTCAGTCGGTAAATTTGTATCATTGTGCCAATAAACGGCTATGACCGAGGGAAGCTGTTTTCAATAGAAAAAAAAGTATGTGAACGATCGATGGCCTCGCCTTATGTATTTTAAAATGCCATTTCAATTTACATATCTGAGTGTCACCGTAAAACTCATTTGCCTGAGAAAAAATGAGTTTAACTGGGTTTATTTCCTTCAGTTTTGCACAAAATAAGATACAAGGTTATCAATGTTCAATCTTAAACTCATAGTGGTATTGTCTTCGACAAATACCACAATTAGATTTTTGTGGTATTTGTCGAAGACAATACCACAAAAATCTAATGTAGCCGTACTGCGGACTCAGCAGGCTGATCCGAGACGACACTACGCAAATGTTTGAATGTCCCTTTTCGCGTGCTGTAAGCTAATGGCTTGCAACACGCGAAAAGGGGTATTCGAACATTTGCGTAAAGTGTCGTCTCGGATCAGTCTGCGGGCAGTCCGCGCAGGCTAATCCGAGACGGCACTTAGCGACCACACTACAGTTTCTGCTAGAGTAGACTCGTGCAGAAAATTACATAAAAACGAAAAGTGTCATTTAGGATTAGCCAGCGTAGACTGTACAGGCCAATCAGGAACGCCACTTTACGCAGATGTCCGAATGCCCTTATTCGCGTATTGCAAGCCATATATGAACCATGCTCTATGAAAATGTGGTTTAACTCATCTTCAAAAGAAAAAAAGAGCATCGACCAAGATCAGTTTGCATATTCCGCGCAGGCCGACTCTTTTTTTGCTATTGGTCAGTTTTCTACAAATTAAAAAAAAAAAAACAGTCTACTCTATGAATACTTTTTTTTGCTACGCAAAAATGATTTTGCAGATTCCTTATCATATGATTAGCTGCATAGTATAATTCATTACAAAAATGCGACAACTCTCCTATTGCCGGAGCAAGTCTGATACGGTTCATCTCACTTGCTACCGCTACCAAATGACGGATTTCGATTTTTTCACGGACTGGAGCACAGTAAAAAACAACATGAGCCACTTTTTGGTCATCGTTTAGATAAAGCAGTGACACTTTCTGTCCATTCTGATCTTGACCTATGCTGTCCCCAAAAGGTTATAAACTCGTCACTGTCAACGATGGGTCGAAAGTAGCAGAAGCGGATTGCGATAAACAGGAAAGACAACTTGAGTTTGATCACCGAGATACAGTTTTCTTATTCATTCCGAGTTTATCTCCCCTGTTTGCTCTGCTAGCGCGATGCTACGATTACTTTGAGGATTGTTACAGAAATCTACATTGATACTCATAAATTGGGATGAGGACAAATAAGACCTTCGCTATCGACGGGGCAATTATTGGCTGGCTGGCTGGCTGGCTGGCTGACTGACTGACTCACTCATTCATTCATTCAAAGCTATCAGATTCTTACAAAAGTAAGAACAATCAACATGTGTGCGTGCACATGTGTATATACGATCCCTCGTACAGTTTGCGCTATATTTTTTTTTCTCTCAAAAGTAGTTAGAAATAGTATGTGGCATAGGACAAAAAAAATGGGTAATTTAAATACTGTTTTTGAAATATGTTGAAATCGACACTGTATTTAAATCGAAATTGTATTGTAAATAAAAAAAAAAAATGCAGCCGTGTCAGGGTTAAATCTTTACCACACAACAAAAAATAGACTGGTCTAGAATGAAAGCCATGATTTGCAGACAACAATTGAAATATAGATGAAATGACGGCATTTGCCTTTGATAGAGTAGAAAATATTGTTGGAAAAGTAGAAAATGCTGGTTACCAGCATTTTCTACTTTTCCAGCAATATTTTCAATTGGCCTTTTCGTCGGGATTGCGTGGTAAAGAGTTAATCAGTGATGAACCGCAGTATAAATTTCCATGAAGTGAATAATGAAATAACAAACTGAACCATAAACAATGCTCCAATAATCTATTTGGAAAAAAGGAAAGAGAAAAAAAAAAAACTTTTCAAAAAATATGCATGAATCCGCGTCTTAGAGGGCAGAGAGATAAGAGACTAAAAGACTATTCAAAGAGAATACCATAGCTGATCTTGGGCTAACAGTTCGTCAGATAGAGAGATAGAAAGACAGCTGCTTAGAGGGAGAGAGAGAAAGACAGAGACCTGTCGAAAGAAAATACATATACACATGCTCAATATTTCTCCATCATCAAATTGACCTGAACTGTAAAGATGAGAGATTTATCGACCGATAATTCTTCCTAGAAATGAAAAAAACATAAAACGTTTGACAGCCCAATGGAAAGTGATATTCGTCTTCAATATCAGCTATCAAAACATCACTGCGGGTCATCTATATAAAAGTTAATGATTCGTATCATGTTTTTCTCCGGACTCATTCGTTAGGCAAGTCTCCGGAGACGTGTAGAACACAAATGTAACTCCCGGCTTATTTGTTTATATCATTATACATGTCCGGTTTTATTTATCAAGAGCTTTCTTATCTTGGAGAATGATGACCAGAAGCACATTTGTCCGTTTTAAACATTCAGCTGCTAAGCGATCTTTGCGGACAGCGTAGGTCAGGATCAGACTGCACAGAACGTGTCCGATAAAGTCACACTAAAGTCAAACTGAATAAAAAACTTGTTTATAAAATAAAATAAAAACATAATGTAAAAATATCGCGATTATTATGAATTTCACAATATGTAGAGGTGCAGTTCGCAACAGTTCCAGTCAATGGCAGAAAAAAAGAATTTTGAAACTAGCGTACAACAAATCCGACCACGTTGCATTGTTTGTTTGTTTGTAAACATCGATGACAGCCGACGAGTAGCCGACTTTTCGTCGTAAATATCCGCACTGACGTAATAGTGACGTAATAGTGACGTAAACACCACGTGATCATTTGAACGACGACTCAGGCTGTTCATCGGTTATTTATCTATCATCAATATAGGAAGAGTTTACTACATCTAAATATGACCAGAGGGCCATGATGCCCCTCATATCGCTCACCTGAGTGTTTTGACCAAACACGACTCATTTTCAGTCTCTTTGGAGGTATTATGACAAACATTCTATCAAGATTTTCATGAGTAATTGACCCGAAATGACCCAATTGCAAGACCAACATTCTGACCAAGTTTCATGAGTATTGCATTAAAAAATGAGGCCTCTAGAAAGTAAGCAGGGTTTTCGGAGATCTGACCTGGTGACCAAGTTTTTGATCTGACATTACCCATTTCCGAACTCTTTCAAAATATTATCAAGACAAACATTCTGTCCAGGTATCATGAGTATTGGACTGAAAATGTGGCCTCTAAAGTGTACAAAAAGGTTTTTCTAAGATTTGAACAAGTGACATAGTTTTTTACCTGACTTTATTCATTATCAACTTATTTTGAGATATCACCGAAACAATCATTCTGATCAGGTTTTAAGAGTGTCAGACTGAACATGTGACCTCTAGAGCGTACACAAATTGTTTCTAAGATTTGACCCAGTGACCTAGCTTTTGACCCGACATGACTCTTTTTCACATTCGTCTGAGATACCATCAAGGTAAACATTTTGACCAGCTTTCAGCAGTTTTAGCTTGTAGATGTGGCCTCTAGAGTGTACACACGGGTGTTCTAAAATTTGACCTAGTGACCTAGTTTTTTTGAATCAAAATAACCTATTTTTATACTTGTCCAAGATATCATACAGAGAAACATGCTGACCATCTTTTAAGAGTTTTTGACAGAAAATGTGGCCTCGAGAGCGTACACAATGTTTTCCTAATATTTCACCTAGAGTGAACTAGTTTTTGACCCGACATAACACATTTTCAAACTCGTCCGAGATACCATCAAGACAAACATTCTGACCAACTTTCAAGAGTGTTGGACTGAACATGTGGCCTCTAGATTGTACACAAGGTTTTTCTAAAATTTGACTTGGTGACCTAGTTTTTGACCCGACATGACCCATTTTCGAACTCGCCCGATATAATATCAAGATAAAGATTCTGACTAATGTTCAGGAGTATTGGACAGAAAATGTGGCCTGTATAGCGTACACGAGATTTTTCTAAGATTTAACCTAGTGGCTTAGTTTTTGACCAGACATGACCAATTTTCCAACTCCCCCGAGATTTTATTGAGACAACATTCCGACCAAGTTTCATGAGTATCAGACTGAAAATTTAGCCTCTAGTGCGCACACAAGGTGTTAAAGTTGACGACTGACGACACAGGTCGCACGACGCATGCCGCACGACGGAAGCCGGACAAAGTACGATCACAATAGCTGGTCTTCATGTATGCCAACAGTCTACAGAAACCCCTGTTTTCGACCATTCCGCTAAAACGATTAAAGAAGATTGGATGGCGCGAAATGGGAAATGGTCCCAAGGCGGTTGAGTTTTATTATCCAGTTTGTCAAGCATATTGCTTGCATTAACTGATAATATTTTTTTAACAAAGTGTATTGTCATCAATCACGTGTTTCCATCAGTCTCTATGATCACGGCGGAAGACTGTTACCCTTTGGCTGCTAAGCGCGACTCTCTGACCTTTTGCAGACACTGTAGATCAAGATCAGACTGCACGAAACGTGCAGTCTGATCTTGTATCTACACTATTTGTTAAGGAGATATTAAACCCAGAAACATAACATTGAAATAGCAATATTTGGATTTTTACTCTCGTATTGAAAATTTCAAATTAAGTTATTCAGCAGGATATGGGTTAACAGCCCTTAAAGCAAAATCCAACCAATATTAGTTTCCCAAGTATTTGAAAAAATCCTTTCGATGCCAGTAAGATCTTATTCGTGTGAAAAGATGGCTTAATTAACCCATTACCACACAATCCCTACTTTTGACGCCCCTGAGAAAAAAACCTTTTGAAAACACTGTGGGAAAAAGGAGAAAATGCTGGTAACCAGCATTTTCTCCTTTTCCCACATTGTTTTCTACCCTTCCCAGAACAAATTTCAATTTTTCAGTCATGTTTATTTTGTCGTCTGCAAATACTTTCAATCTGGACCAGTTCAAAATTTTCTCGTGTGGTAAAGAGTTAATATTAAATCAAAGACAGAGATACTCGTCGGAAATAAAGTTGCACAAATTTCTTATTCCGTCAGTGAGGAGAAAGTCGTTATTGTTTACCTCTTTACCAAACGACAAAATTTTAGACTGGTCCAAATTGAAAGCACTTGCAGACGACAAGTAAAACGTAATTCAAAAATTGAAATTTGTTTCCAGCAGGGTAGAAAACATTGTGGGAAAAGGAGAAAATGCTGGTTACCAGCATTTTCTCCTTTTCCCACAATGTTTTCAAAATGCTTCTACCTCAGGGTCATAAAAACCAGGGATTGTTTGGTAAAGGGTTAACAAAGGATAGAAAAAAATACCGAAGAAATACATTTTCACAAGTAGGTCAGTTGATAGGAGTATAGTGATGGTTTTGGAGTTCGTGGGTTCCTCTCCCACTGGAGAAAAAACATCCATTTTTTTAATTCCAAATCTACAAGTTGACAGTCAAATCTTGTTTTACACTCCTGTAGAAAACATTTCACTACAGTTGCATTTAAGGCAAATTTATATCAAGATCAGACGGCACAGAACACACGGTCTGATCTTTGCTCGTAAACCTTATCATGCAGCAATGCTGATACATTCTTGCTATGGCATCATTTGAATTTGCTTGAGCTAAATTTTTACTTGTTGACTTAGAAATATGTCACGCAAACAGGAACCGTCTGGGAACTGCTAAAAGTGTCGACTATATCAAGCTGCGCGGATTGTGCATATGCGTTAAATAGAGGATAATCAACTGATTGTTTTTGATATGAAAAATATCTCACGAGGATGCGTTGTTAGGCGTTGAAAAAACGAGTGCGCAGCACGAGTTTTTTTAACGCCTTACGACGCGTCCGAGTGAGATATTTTTCATATAAATAATAACCAGTTGATTATTCTATTTATTATATACATTATTAACATCATTATTTGTAATTTTGCGTTTGAAAGTCGAAAAAAAATGTAGTCGAAAAAAAAGTAGTTCCCAAATTACGTCAGGAAGTGAAAGTGACAGTTGATAACGTCACTAGTGATGATATCAAAATTTATTACACTGGGAAATTCCAGGATTTCACTGCTAGGTATATAATAAACTCTCTTTTCACGGAACATGTTTCAAAAGAGGAAAACAAACCGGGCCCTAGACCGTTGTCAGTCCGTTAAATAGAACATTTTCATAAAAACAAAATCATCAAGTAAAACCGCAAACGATGACTCTCTGTTCTCAATGTTCAGAATGTCTGACCTTATTTCAGAGGAAGGGCAAATAACAACACATATTTCTGTGACTTTGCTGTAGTTGTGCACCTTGTTCATTAGAATGACTTAAATGCAGGGCCTGAATGGCAGGCTAACCGGCCCCTTGATCACTTGCTTCTTCTTTTTCAAAATAGATCATATGATACGATTTCAACCAATGAAAATAACGCTATCAAAATAGATGTCACGTGACAGCATTTCTTAATGGTTAGAGACGCATCGACGAATTAGTGACGGTCAAAACAGAGGATATATCATTAGCCCCCATATCAAATTATGTCCCGGAGAAAAATAAATGGGAGCAAAACACGAAACCATTCGGAACAACGGATTAGCAAGTAAAATATCCGATATCAATCTGTCACTTACTTCAAGATGAAACAAGAATAATCGTTATAGGCTGGAAACCTTTTCAGCAAGAGGGGTGAAAAAAATGGACTTTTGCAGACCGTATAGATTCAATATCAGACTGCAAAAAAACGTGGTCTGATCTTGAATTTATACCGTCCACTCGTTCTGTCAAGTCTACAAAAACGTTTTCAGGTTTCAGCGGATTGAATGCTCAGCTTCGAAACGACGACGAATTTACGAAAAAAGTAACCAAACAATTCCTGGTTTTCACTACCCTAGGATGAGGGCCTTTTGAAAACATTGCCGGGAAAAGGAGAAAATGCTGGTAACCAGCATTTTCTCCTTTTCCCACAATGTTTTCTACCCTGCTGGAAACAAATTTCAATTTTTTAGTTACGTTTCTTTTGTCGTCTGCAAATGCTTTCAATTTGGACGCGTCTAAAGTTTTGTAGTTTGGTTAAGAGTCAAATAACCTTTAATCTGCTTACCGAGTGGATTGAAACTTTCCGATCGATAGCAAAAAACCAAATGTTGCTATATCAAAGATCCTTTTCTGTGTGAGGAAATATCTCCTAAGCGTTCTATGCAGTCTGATGTTGGTCTACACTGTCCGCAATTTGCATGTCTGACCAGGGTTGACACTTTTCGCAGTTCCCAGAAGGTCACGTTTTGCGTGATGGGTCACAAATATCTTCAATGTCATGCCCTTTATATTTAACATCTATTGCGTCCATTACTTGTTTCAAGTATCCAACAAGACCAGTAATCACTTGAAATATCTTTTTTTGCATCAATTGAGAAAGAAGTTCTTGCAACTTATAATAATCTATCGATTCTGCTTCCTGGGAACTACATCAGTACTTGCACCGAATGTGTGGGACAGTGAAATATCTCAAAGTTGATACTCGCTCCTGGGAATCCAACTCGGAACCCATAGGTTACAAGGCCGACGCTCTACCTCAAGACCTCGGACACAAGACAAGTAGAATGTGGTACTTCGACGAACGACTACGAATTAACGAGTTCGTACTTTAAGTCTGGACGGACCACTGCAAATATTCTCAAAACTTGCAAATAAATTTCAAAATAAAACTATAGCGACAGGGTTAGGATCCTTTGAGGGTAGAGCATTGATCTCCTGTATCTAATGTTTTGAAGTCGAATGAATGATAAAATAATGTTTTATTGCGCATAGAAAACTTTGGTCGTTTAGCGCGCATATCTGTTAAAAGATAAAAGAAATTGAACTTTTAAACTGAAAAAGGTTTAAATACCTTAATAAGAGTTGAATTAAAAAGGATTGTGTGGTCTTAATATGCATAAAGGACATTATATTCGAAGTCGAAAGCCTGTGGCGAGTGGTACCAACTGTTCATACTATCCACAAGATGGCGCGCGAGCAGGTTTAAATTTACAGCCAGTAATCATCTGAAGTGATTAAAACAAGTTGGCTTCTTAACAAAAGAAGCCTTGTGAGGTCAGCATCAATGTTTTCAAATAGTTTATTGGCTTTTAATTTCAATATGTTTTGGTTCATGTAAGGAGAAAAAAACAAGTTAAAAAGCCGCCGCGTAAAAACATCATATGCTTTACATGACGGCCATCTGACCTTCTTGTCCCGTTTTCATTTGACCTCCTTGTCGCATTATCTTAAAATATATATCATGTACCCGAGTTAAAAACCACGTAAAACCATTTTCCCTTTTGAGTGCCCCGTAAACATCACTACACGTGCAACACATCCAAAATGGCGGCGTCGGTCGATCACCAGACTGCACGTTTATGCACCAAGCTGCACGTTTTAGTGACGCCAGTTTCCAGTGACGTCAGTTTTTTTCATTGAATGGGGCACTCAGAAGGGAATTTCTATTTCGTCAGCATACTCGTTCCGTGAGACTATAAAACAGGAAAATTTCGCTAAACGCGCTTTGAAGGGATAAAAATTTGTAGTATAATAAATTCGTTGTACGGTCTGGTGGCAGGGGACTTGAAAACTTGTCCACAGCCGTGTCGAAATATTGTCGCCCTCGCCTTCGGCTCGTTTTGGCCAATCGCACCTTACTATCTATTCATTCCAAGCTAGTACCAGAAAGTAGGTCAAAAGCCAATGTACACAGCTATACTGAAAACGTGATATCTATACGGTAACAGTTCGTCAGAAAACACCTCTAAGATAAGAAACATGGACATAAAAACCTATAATGTGTTAAATCCGTAAACAGACTATGCGGGTTTCACTCAAACAGAGTTCTAATTACAGGCTGTTGCGATTTGAAGAGTCCGCTACCGAATTTATCGAACTTTGGTTGTCATAAATCCCAGATCCTGTCTGCACCCTGCGGTAAGTTTTTTGTTTTATGCAGTCTTCAGTAAGGTGAATGCTTTCCAGACATCAACACTATTTTAGATCGAAAACGGTCGTAGGAGGACAAAAAATTTGCTTCTAAAGGATTTAACCGTTAAACTGCTTAATCAGTTAACTAAGTTGGTAGTAAACCCAAAAACATTATTCAAACTCTTTTTTTTTTTGGAGAGAGAGAGAGAGAGAGAGAGAGAGAGAGAGAGAGAGAGAGAGACTGTATCTACAGTTTCCTTCACGTTACAGACTGAACAGCAGGTAGCTGGTTCGACCCGAGGCTTGATCAATTTCCTTCCGAGGATTGATGATAGTCATTTCTACAGGATTCATCCCTCTCTCACCGCCAGCCATTGCTTCGGCAAAAGTCATGTGGGAAAGCAGCCAGAAGTTTGGAAAGATTTTTTCGCGGAGTGCTGATGAAAAGAAATTCTAAGAAAGCATGGATAGGACTAGCCGTCGCGGTATAACTGAAATAATATTCAAAACGGCGTTAAACATCATACGATCAATTCCACAACGGTATTAAATGCTTATATCATCAGATGTTAAAATAGTCAATTTTTTCTTCTTTTTCCACAATGTTTACAAACGTCTTCTTTCCTCTGGCTCTGTAAAAAAATGAGATGTAAATGACATTTTCTCCCTTTCTCACATCGTTTGTTATAAACATATTTCCTACCGATCGTTCATACAACTTTTTTCGGAAAAAAGTTCAGGATAAAACCGACACTGACAGTATCTCCCTGTTTTTTGTCACAAAAATCCCTTTTAAGATATTTGTGTGTTTTAAATTAAATGCAATCTCGCCCGATGGCGTATTTTAATTCTAGGAGATGTAACAGCGATCTAAAAGTGACATTTTAGCATTAAGTAAATCATGTTATGTAAGAAATGTTCGTCAAGCATCTTGAATGATTCGTTTTAAAATCTTAGAACGAATGGTAACTAAATTTCGTACAAAAAACTTTCAAACAAATCTTCACATACACATACAAACAAATGACAGTCAATAACTCTTTCGGGGGGTTGAAATTGGGTTAGTGTGAAGAATTTTACGTATCTGCACCTGTTGTTACAAAAATGAAATTTGGGATGAATATCATTTTCTTAATTAGTCCGTCCGGCTGACGTACAGTAGGCATAAGAACAGATCATATGAAAATGAGTTTTTACTCACAGAATAATTCATTCAGCTAGTGTCGTGTTTGTACAGACAAGTGTCTCCAAGGGTGATGCTACTGTTTTACTGGTCGCCTCTGGGTCCAGAAACGATCAAGACAAAAACTGTTGACATCGCATTTCTCTGCAACACAGATTAAAAGAAAGTCAGTATAACGCTCTATGTTTCATACAGGAAAATTTACGATGGACTTATGACGGTACAGTCCAAGGACGAAAAAAAAAACGTAGTGTCTCATTATTGAGACTAGTCTCTTGTGAGTCAATCTTTTCATTTCTTAATTATGTGATTCTCTTCCCTTATGTCATTTATTATTGTTATTTTCTCTATAAATGAAGATCTATTGCTTTCATCATCACAACTGTCATCATAATCTGTCTTTTCATTATTATTATTGATTTTTGTTCGACCACTCGATTGCATGTCACTGTTTTATTGTTTAATAATGTTTGACGAGAAACTTAAAGGTCGATAAAGTATGGTCTTTTGTGTACCGTAAAGAGATTTGATTAAACTTGGTAAACGGTGGAAAACAAGGAACAAACTTACGGCACACAACATTTGGAACAAACGTGACAGCCGTGGCTGCCAGGAACATGGTGTAAATGTAGGGCTGTGTGTGTGTGTGTATAGGGTTGGGAGCGGGGGTGTCGTGCACTATACAGGACGAAATCCGCCTTCAATTAATGGCTCTTTAACGTTCTCGGTATATATTTTTGTCACATGGCACCTGGATTAAACCGTCTAAAAGACTAGAAGTAATGCCATAGTTGGCTTGGAAGACTTGTTCAGATATTTTTCGGTTACAAGTCGCACGACCAGAGTTTAGAATTTTGTCTTTTGAGAGAAAGGCGAACGTTACGGTTTCCCAAGAATACGTTCTCCACCCTCCATAACTACGAACCATGACAGTTCGGGCAGACATAATTGTATTTGCATAATTCAAGAGTACTTCGTTGTCTGTTGAACTAGAAACAGCCTGTCAGTCTAGATCAACGTCACAAAAATAATGACTAGAGCCACACTCTGTGAAAATCGGGTTTAACTGTTTACCAGACAATCCCGACTTACAACGACCTGGTGCATTTCATTCAACAATGATCATCTAGCATGTAACCCATGCACCGGCCATTTATTAACCCGTTACTCCATAGATACTCATTTCTACACATTGCTTGTAGGAGCCTTTGGAAAACACAGTGGCAAAAGGTGAAATTGCTCGTCACGAGCAATTTCACCTTTTGTCACAATGTTTTCTATGCTATCAAAAGGTATCATATACAGATAAGAAACAGCTTCATCCTTGCTGTTATTTAGGGTCAATTACAGATACCATAGAAATGCCTTATGGTGTAAAGGGTTAAAACAGCCTCTATAGATTCGGGCCATAGCTTCTGTGCAAGCCCTACTGTTCCCTGGCATATGGGATGGATGATGCGTCAAAGCAGACAGGTCGAATCTTCGAAGAATATAACATGCACAGACAATGGTTTTACTACGGTCTTGACAGAGAATAAGGGGTTCCTACAAGACTCTGCAGTAAGGTATGGGATTCGTCATCTCATAATGTGGATGTCCCGTGCTCGTTCTGCACTGGGATTTCCTTGTTCAAAACCCAAAGATAGGTGCAAAAATTTAGGAAATGCAGAAAAGTAAATGAGCAAACCCATTTTGAATTTGCTAGAACCAAAAAATAATTATTTGATAGGTGGTGCCATTCAAAGAAAATAGGTTCAGGTCATGGAAAACTTAGACAGCTTCTATTTGTCGAAGAATTTAAAAGGTGCATTAATTTAGACATAAAACTTTCTTACACGAGAAACTTTAGAAGTAGCTGCTTGTTTAGCAGCCAACGTTGCCTGGACTCATAAGGTCTCTTTTATGAATCATCAAAACCTCGAAAACCTTTTTATTCATCTAGTGGTCCTAAACCAAATTTTAGTCAACATAATGACAATAATTCGAAACAGAATAGTCCCAAACCCAAGTCTCCTTATGAAGCCAAAGGTCAAATTCCTTAATTCGACCCAATTGTAATTATTGCAAAGAATCAGATCATATTGTTTCTGAATGCCCTGCTTTAAAAAGAAAACGGGAAAAAACAAGAAAGTTTTAAGCATACAGGCTTTACTTGGTTTAAATCTAACTTGGATTTTAGATATGTACATGTACGTTAGAATTAATTCATTTCTATACTGGTTGCTCATATCATCTATCTGCAAGTTAAAATTATTGTTAATTTAGGAGTTAGGAACCAGACATTTCATCTTTTTGTAGTCTAAACATAATTCTAAATTTTGAGGGATTATTCTATTTCATCAAAGGGGATCGTAACACCTGGTTTTTTCTCACCAGGTCTGTCACTTTTTTCGAGTCACTGACTACTTTTCTCATATGCGTCAGCGGTGCGAGGTGAGAAATCGCCGGAAAGAAAGTTTGCATCAACCTGGTATCGTACTAACAACCATCAGGTCAAGAGTCCGATACGCTAACCACTGAGCTACAAGGACGGGCTGTCTTGATCAACACCGGCCTAAAAAGCGACTTTTCAAGTTGTGAAAGATGATGTGAGGGTTTAAGCTATCAGATATAAATTCAGATTTGTCTGGAATTTGCCATTAGACTTTCAAGGAAATGTCCGTTAGGGACCAATATGTCAGTCTCACAGCGATATTTATCAAAATTAAAGACAATGCAGACGATTTTAAGCAGGTTATTTTAGAAATGAGCTTAGATCCCTCATAAATTCTTACACAAAGTTCGTTTTTAAATCGGATAAAGAACAGTTTATTGAAATCAATCTGAATTGTATCTTAATTTTAGCTTGGTTATAGATAAATTCTTAAGTACTCTCTTTTTTGTCAAATACTTTTGAGCAACAGAATACAAAGTAAAACTTTGGTCTATAACACTATAATTTTTGCGAAAACCTGCATGTATTCATGAATAATATGGTTCTGCTCAGTTCAAGTATTAAACGATAAGATAGAATTCCTGTGAAAAATTTACTGGTGTTTATAGGAGAAATGCCACGATAATTTTCGATATCTGCTGGGGACCCTTTTTTTAAGAATAGGTACGGTTAGACTGTGACTCCATTTGTTTCGAAAACTGCCATTATCAAATGTACTGTTGAACATGTTAGTTAAAAATAATGAAATTATATCCTTTGTATAAATAATCACTTCTCCCATCTGTTCCAGGTGACTTATTGGTAATTAATCTCGACTCCTCCTTATGATCAAAGGAAAACCACCAATACACAAATAATCCTAACTTTGTTATGAGTACTCTCCCTTCAACCAAAGGGGTATTCATTTACTTAATAGGTTGACTTTCAAGCCTATATTTAGATAATATTTCAGTTTTTATTTCAAATTATTGATTCCAGACAATGGCTTCCTTAACAAATATCACTTCAGCGTTCTCAACGTTTTGATTTTTATTCTTTATCATCAAATGATGAAATGATGGTTTGGTGTGCAGTTAGATATAGTACATAGAAATTGCATTATTGACTAGAACCATAAAATTGCTCACGGATATTCATCCGCTGAGTTACAGGAATAAAAATACATAAAATCTCACGCAGGCACAATGGCCAGGGGCAAAATAGTTTGTAGCTTTCGAATGAGCTTTCCCTGATCTTCCTACTAATGGAAAAAACCAATTAATTGTCATCCTGTTAAATAGCTCTGTTAACCCTTTACTCCATAGATACTCATTTCTACGCATTGCTTGTAGGAGCCTTTGGAAAACATTGTGGCAAAAGATGAAATAACTCGAAATTTCACATTGTGCCACAATGTTTTCTATGGTATCAAAAGGTGTCATATACACACAAGAAACAACTTCATCCTTGCTGTTGTTTAAGGTCAATTAGAGATACCATAGAAATGCCTTATGGGGTAAAGGGTTAATTAGCTGAGATGAAACACTTAACTCTTAGGTTGGTAAGCGCGACTCACTGACCTTAAAAAGACATCATTTACTGAACCATAACTTTGAAACAGCACTATTTGGATTCTTTCTATAGAGTTGGAAATTTCATTTAACTCTTTACCACACGAGAAAATTTTAGACCGGTCCAAATTGACAGCATTTGCAGACGACAAAATAAATGTCACTGAAAGTTTAAAATTTGTTTTGTGAAGGACAGAAAACACTGTGGGAAAAGGAGAAAATGCAGTTTACCAGCATTTTCTCCTTTTCCAAATGTGTTTTAAAGGCTTCTTTCTCAGGGTCGTCAAAAGTAGGCATTGTGTGGTAAAGGGTTAAGTTATAACCAAGATAAGGGTTAACCCTTTACCCCATAAGGCATTCTTAGGTATCTCTAATTGACCCTAAATAACAGCAAGGATGAAGCTGTTTCTTATGTGTATATATGACATCTTTTGATTGTGTAGAAAACATTGTGGCAAAAGGTGAAATTGCTCGTCACGAGCAATTTCACCTTTTGCCACAGTGTTTTCCAAAGGCTCCTACAAGCATTGTGTAGAAATGAGTATCTATGGAGTAAAGGGTTAAAGGCTTCTTTCTCAGGGTCGTCAAAAGTAGGGATTGTGTGGTAATGGGTCAAGTTATAACCAAGATAAGGGTTAAGCCAATAGTAAAAACCCAAGTTTTGCTATTCCAAAGATTCATTTTGGAGGGAAAATATCTCCTTATCGGACGGTGTAGATCAAAGATCAGACTGCAGTGAGTCGCGCTTAGCAGCCTTAGGGTTAATCCCTACCGTTTGATATAAGTTTTGTCAGATAATTTGCTTTTATTGCTGTCAATTACCCGATAGCCGTGAGCCTTCAGATGGAGTGAGTGCGTATTATAGTCCTTTAGTGGTCAGTGCAGGTCGATATAAGACTGCGGAACATAATTGTGAAGTTCGATCTTCGATCAACAATGTTCAGTATCTTGAAAATTGCTAAGTTATTAACCCATTAACACACAATCCCTACTTTTGACGAACCTGAGAAAGAAGCCTTTAGAAAACATTGTGGGAAAAGGAGAAAATGCTGGTAACCAGCATTTTCTCCTTTTCCCACTATGTTTTCAACCCTTTCCAAAACAAAGTCAAATTTTCAGTGACTTTTATTTTGTCCTGTGCAAATGCTTTCAATTTTGACATGCTTAAAATATTGTTTGGTAATAAGTCTAAATTAAACTACTAAATAAGTGAAACTTTCAGTGCGACAGTAAAAGCCCCAAAATTTGCTGTTCCTAATTGAACTTAATGAGGGGGTGGGGGCATCTCCTTATCGGACAGTGTAAATCATAATTCTGACTGCACGTTCTGCCTTGTCTGATTTTAATCTACGTTGTCTGCAACATACTAGTACTTTAGACGCACTTTGCAGCCTAATGGTTAACAGGCTTTTAAATGACGTAATGCCGTAATTGATCTCTTGCCGAGTTGTGTCAAAAATTTGCTGCAATTACTTCCAATTACTTCATGACTGCAACCCTTCATCTGCCGTGCCTTTTCTGGTGTTTTGCACACATATCAAATTTATATATATACACCTTAATTATGTGACAAAGTTCGATTTTACTTAATTATCTCAGATATTTTCTTTCAATACTAGTTTAGTTTAAACAAATTTATTTTACATCGATTGAGAAACAAGTTCTTACAACTCATACTAATCTCTCTCGATTCTGCTTCCTGGGAACCACACCAGTACTCGCGCCAAATGTGTGGACCAATGAAAAATCCCAAAGTTGACACCCGCTCCCAGGTATCGAACTCAGGACCTTATCGTTACGAGGCCTACGCTCTACCTCACAGCCACGGACACAACGGACTTTCAATACTACGCTTCTAAGCGCTTCCATTGCTGGACAGTGTCTTTTATACTCTTTCGTCAACATTGCAGATCAAAATTATACTGAACAAAACGAGCATTCTAATCTTGGATCTACACTGCCCTGTATGTGATATTTTATGCCCGTAACTCTAAGCCTTAAGAACATACTGAGTGGCTTTATTTTCTTATGCAGACAGAGACGATCCGAGATCTCGCCTTCGGCTCATAGAACAGAATTCCTACACCCGGTCAGCTTCGCAAGACAAGGGTGACAGTAACTACAATGCTCTACTGAAAGAAACAACGTAGATATTATCACCCTCGGCTAGCTGTGATGAATACTGGACGGAACAACTTAGAAATCGCCAACCACGGCTAGCTTAGGTGAACAGTAAACGGATGATCAAAAAGGTAATCGTCACCCTTGTCTAGCAGTGGTGAATGTTGAACAAAGTAACGAAATAGTCACCACTGTCTGTAGAGTAAAAATATTGAACAGACCAACAAGGTAATTGTGAGCCTTGGCTGGCCAAGATAAATATTGAACAGAACAACGTGGTAAGAGTCAGTCACCGGCCTTGGCTAGCAAAGATAAATATTGAATAGCAACCTAGTAATCGTTACCCTTGGCTAGCTCAGATGAAGTTTTGACGGTGCAACATGGTAACCATTAATTTTGGCTAGCTATGATAAATACTGAAAAAAGCAGGGTAGTAATCGTTACCTTGGAAAGCTAAGAGTAGTAATCGTTACCTTGGCAAGCTAAGATGAATATTGAACAGAGCAACGTAGTTATAATCACCCATGGCTAACGATCATGAAAATTGAACAGGACAACGTACTAATTGTGACCCTTGGCTAGCGAAGATGACGCATTGAAGGACTTCAGAATCCATCACACTAGCCAGCTTGTTTTCAAAGTCGACGTCAAACCAATCGCAATTACTCTTACTGTATTCAAATGTTAATGTAAGATCGCATGCACAAGTATAAAATGAATCTGTGGTAATCATAGGACTCGCTTTTGCTTGCACATTTTGAAAAAACTTCTGATGCTTTTGTGAACACTTCTAGCAATCAATTACTAGAGACGATTTTCTTGCAGACGTTCCTGTTTCTAATTTGTCGCATTCAGACACATTCCAATTATATAAATCTACAGATTTCGAAAAGAAAAAGTATCATTTCACATATAATGAAATTGAGGATGACAACCATTTATCACCTCTGTACCTTGTTATCCTAACAATTGTTTGTAAGTTGATCCGGAATTATACCCCTGTAAAGGTCTTTACCATTTCCTAAAGTTACACGTTTTAACGAACAAGAAAAATATAGATTTTATAAATATTGTGAGATTCAAATGCTGGCTACCAGCAATTTCTCCTTTTCCCAATTTCTTTTTATACTTTTGTTGTTGTTTTTTTTTTCAAAGACAATCCTTATTATATGCACCACAATCTTTTCATGATCTTTCAATTTGAACAAGTCTAAAATTTTGTTATCGTGCACAGACTTAATCCATGTCCTGAAGAATAGTTCCATGGGTGAATCTGCGGAGGACATAGTTCAGAAAGTAGTCTGCAAATACCCGCAGCCTAATCTTAGTCTACACCATCTGCTTCTATATTAATGAAATTTGACAAATAATTCCAATCGGTTATATAAAAAAAAAAAAGCCGGGACAAAGTATGAGCCGTTCTCTGTCTAAAGAAGGCTTACTGCCTCTGCATAAAGTATCAACCCATTGTCAGCCTGGGTCGAAACTTTTATTTATCGATCAATTTTCTGGGTGTCAAAGGACCACTCTACCTCCCTCCCAATCCTGCTGATTATTACTCTAAATCTTTTCTATTTTATTTCATTCTTTGTCAAACTGAAACATGTGATGTCTTGCTTGGTACAATGCATCACGGAAATGCATTTAACCCTTTCCCAAACTAGCCCTTATTTTTACGAGTCTGCAGTACAAGTCTTTTGAAAACACTGTGGGAAAAGGAGAAATTGCTCGTAACGAGCAATTTCTCCTTTTCCCACAGTGTTTTCTACCCATTTGGAGAACTTTCTGCCATCTTTATCAAATTTGAAATTGTCGTCTGCAACTCTTTCAGTTTCGAAGAGTCTATGATTTGTCGTTTGGGAAACGGTTAACACCCTTTACCAACACAATGACTACTTTTTTTGACACCCCTGGAAGTGAAAGCTTTTTGAAAACATTGTGGGAAAAGAAGAAAATGCTGGTAAACAGAATTTTCTCCTTTTCCTACAATATTTTCTACCTTTCTACCCTGCTGGAAAAAAATCAATTTTTAAGTTACATTTATTTTGTAGTCTGCAAGTGCTTTCAATTTGGACCATTCTAAAATTTTGTCGTTCGGTAAAGGGTTAAACACCTTTTCTATATTTTCTTACTAGCACACAATTCGTACTTGGTAGGCTAAGGATTATAGACACACTTTTTTTATTGCAACAGCAATACGTTGCCATCTAATGGTACAGAAACCTGTCTGGAAAATGAGGCAAAATCGCTGTCAATTCGCCGATGCAATGTCATTAATCAGACAAGTACTTCTGTAGATCTACGCAATGCTACCGCCAAATGAATAGTTGTCAATTTCATTTCTAGATTTCTCACAAATGGAAATTAAATTTGATTTTCCAGAATAAAATCGTGTTATATTTTCTTCATCTCTTTAAAATACGAATTATTATTTTATTTAGATTTTTCAAAATCCAGAGTATTTGCGGATAACAGAGTATATGTACTTCGAATGAAGGGTTTTGTTTATAAAAATGGAGCAAACATAGTGATACCAGCAATTTCTCCTTTTCTCACAATGCTTTTGAAAAAACCTTCTTCTACACGGTCATTAAAACGCGGGCTAGACTTGCAAAGTCTTAAAGAAAGCGTAAAATTAAATGAGAACGTTTTTCCATCTTTCGAGTTTTTTTTTTAAGGTTTGGGGAAGACACCAAACGCCTGTAAAACGGGGAAAAATGCTCGACAATGCCATAATTGGCCAGTGTTTTTGGCTGAATAATATTTAAGCACTACACGGCATGCAAAGTGCGGAAAAGGCCATTCAGACACTTGTGTAAATTGTGGCCTTGGGCGACACTCCCCTTTTTCTGTTTTGGGTATGTGTACTGAACAAAAAAATCAAACGTAGTCGTAAAGTGCCTTTTCGGGTTAGCCTGCGCGTACTGTGCAGGCTTATTCAAAACGACACTTTACCATACAATGACGATTTTTAAAACCCTGAGGAAGAAACCTTTTGAAAACACTGCGGGAAAAGGAGAAAATGCTGGTAACCAGCATTTTCTCCTTTTCCCACAGAGTTTTCTACCCTACCAAAGCAAAATTGCACCATTTGAGCCACTTTGATATTGTCCTCTGTAAATGCTTTCAATTTGGATAGGTCTACAATTTTGCTGTGTGGTAACGGGTTAATGTCTTTATTCGCATATTGCAAACCATAAAAAAATCACCAAAATCCAGGAACATAAACAAGTTGGCTTTTGAACTTGTTTAAGAAAAACAAGATTTAAAAAAAAAATAATTTGCTTCTTAGCGACGTTTAATTTTTCGGCAATACATACTTTTAAAAAGCGGCCGATATGAAAAATAAAACGTCGCATGGTAATCTGTTCACTCCCTTCCAAACAACAGAATATTGCCTTGTGCAAACTAGCATTAAAATTTTGTAGACAACATATCCAATGGGACTTAGATAGTGGGATTGTCTACGATATGTTAGAAAAGAAATGATGTAAAATGAGAAAATGCTGATAATCAACGTTTTCTCCCTTTCCATAATGGTTTCAAAAGGGCTATCACTCAAGGTCGTTTAAAGTCGATATGATGCAGTGAAGGGTTAATAAACATAGAAACATCGTCACCAGCTCTAGTTGAAACAATATCTCAACAGGAACCTTACAATTGACTCGTGCACTAATAAGCAATATATCACGTCTCATTCAAATAAAGATCTGTCAGAAAAGAGACAATCATTAGCATTTTGTCAAGGCGACTGTACTAACAAGGCAGATATCACAAGCACACAAAGACAAAAAACTCAATCTCTCTCTGATAAACGACTTTCGCCCATCACTTCTAGGTCTGTCTGAGAGGAAGGAATAAGGTTTTTTTTTTCATCTTTTGCTATATAGTTTTAATTCTTATCCTACTAATTCGATAAAATGAAACTTTCAAACTGATAGTAAAGACCCAAATTGTTCTATTTGAAAGGCATTGTTGGAGAAAATATATCTCCTCATTGGACAGTGTAGATCCAAGATCAGACTGCACGTGCAGTCTGATCTTGGATCTACGCTGTCCGTAAAAGGTCCTTTGGTTGCTCTTAGCAGCCTAAGACAAACATAAAAAATTAATAAATAAAACGCGGGAAAAACAGGAAAACAGTTGAATTTCTCGATACAGTTGTAAAAATTGAAAATGGTCACGTATACACGGACCAATACGTTAAGCCAACACATAAACAATTGTACTTGAACAAATCACCACCATCCATTCGCAAGCCAAGACTGACAATTCACTACGTAAATCTACCCTTTGCGGATCGAGCTTGATTTTTACATTCACCCGACACGCATTTTCATTGGATGCAGCCAGCTCTAGCTGCAACGAATGAAATCACTCGTAGCATTTCATCTTTGATAAAAATAGAACAAGGTCTCTACCTTTCGAATAGAAGGTATACATGGAAACCCACGTGGATGTCTGCTTATCGCTTCATGTGTATTCGTAAGCGGTTTGTTGAACGATATTTAATTGGCTTTTAGAAATACATGTATGATGTAAAGGGGAGAGGGGGAGGGGGTTAATAACCAACATCCATGAGAGAGCGCATCGCAGGAATCTCGAAATCGGGCTCAATCAGCCAATGTAAGATCCACGCAGTGATCGTAACCTTGGCTCGCGAAGATGCCCTCCATTAACAAAAAGGTTAGCATATAGCTTCGGGCTTCATCTTGAACGAATCTGCGAAAAAGATGTAGACTATACTAAACAGTATAAAACAAAACTAAGACCAAGAGGGTTTATTGGGAAAGCCATGAAATCACTGCTAGAGAAATTCGACATCTTCGATAGAGATAAATTGTTGAAAGAAAATAAACGTAAGATTAACTGCAAGAAAACTACATGGGTACCATTGATCCTAACTTAATCATACCTTTTACCAAATATTCACTAAATAGTGTCGAAGCACAACAGATTGTTACATGAATCTGAGCGCATAAGACAAGTTATTCAAAAACCCCGATAGAAGCATTTAGAAGGGACCGGAATCTCATTGACACGCTGGTGCACGGCTAAACAAATAGGGATATACGAAATAACAAGGATACTTGTAAACCCAACTGTGAAATTATTTCAGAAAATCTAGTCGTAGGCATTAATTCCAGAAGAAAGTACAACGTCCATCAAAACCTCAATTGTAAAGTGAAGAATGTGGTTATGCTATTACTTGCAGGCGTTGTGAAATAGTAACGTATGTTGGTGAAACTGAGAGGCAGTTACATGAAAAGGATGCCGGAACACGTGAGAGACGTCCGTTTAGAAAGAGACAAGCCAATAAACTTCCATGTTTCCCAAGAAAACCATTAAAGTTCCAACGTAACATGAAGATGCACTCCGCAGACAGGACAGAACGTCAAATACACGAATCAGCGTGGATTAAAAAGTCGCTGACCGTTCAACCACGAGGTTGTAATGTCAAAGACGCACAATTCCATAATTGGTTTGAAACACAGGAAAAGGGGCATTCGGACATTTGCTTGAAGTGTCGTCTCGGATCAGCCTGCGCAGTCCGCGCAGTCTAATCCGAGACGGCACTAAATACGACTACATTAGATTTTGTCCTACAGTAGGCTTGAGCGAAACAGAAAATCACGTTAGAATGGAAAGTTTCGCTTCGGATTAGCCTGCGCGGGCTGCCCATAATGTTTCGAGACGACGGTTTACGCAAACGTCAGAATGCCCCTTTTCGCGTGTTGCAGGCCATTTATAACGTTGATTGATAACTGACAGAGCACGGGAACGTCGACGTTACCTTTTATTAGTTAAACAATAATATGGCTGCATGATACACGCTAAAAAATGTGCTAGTGGGATAAAGTCTTCGGTCTAACTCTTGAAAAAGGTAACAGCCTAAATACTGAGCATTAGAGTGTTACTTTTCATAGAGTTGAATTGTGACCTGACAAAAGTATTGTCGTTTACTAAAATGCCATGACTACAGAGCCTCAAGTACTTAACCATACAAACCATCTTTATTTTCCTTTTCACACAAGTCTATTGGCAACTAGTACCATCAGTTAGAAATACTTATCGTATTTCCGTGACGCAGTAACTTTTCCCCTTTATGGGTAAAATAGAACTATGAGGCAGATCTTGCAAACTGTGAAAAACGGAGCAATTGCTTGTTACAAGACGATCAATGCTCAAGAATTAGGCAAAGGGGTTCGTTTCTCCTAAAAATCCTTTCCATATATAAATAATTATGTGAACTAGTTTTGGCCATTTTTTAAATTGAACGCGTGGCGTTATGTGACATGTCGGAGGGATATGTCTCCCACTGTATCTGTTTAAACTTCAAGCTCATGAAACTTTCATAAGCCGGTAGACTGAAAGTTTAATATCCGGTACCGAATTTAGACAACAAGATGGAAAAGATTATTCTGTTGACATGGTCTGGAGATGGTTTAGATTAGATACTGGATACCAAGTCTCTTAGAAGTTGCACTCTCATGGCGAAATACAAATTAAACAAGTTTTAGCAGAGTATCTAGACCTCCGGCCCATGTACATGGACGTTATCGTACGTCCACATGAAAAAGAGAAGAATACAAAAAATACAAAGACGGACAGACGGATGTACATATGTATCTATAAATTGATTGATCGATCGGTGGTATTTTACGCAGCTTTCAACGTTATCAATCATAAGCTCCCATGGAAAAAAACCCAGTGGATCCTGTGAGGCTCGAGCCAGGGAACTCCAGGTCAATGATCCTACATTTTGCCACTGAACCACGTAGGGTCCCCCTTAATCTTCCGCTAGGTGGCTTTTTTCAAATACACATCTATCTGATTTTCGCAGTTTAACTCTTTACCAAACGACAAACTTTTAGGTTTGTCCAAATCGAAAGCATTTGCAGGCGGCAAAATAAAAGTGGTTGAAAATTTGAAGTTTGTTTTGGAAAGGATAGAAATCATTGTGAGAAAAGGAGAAAATGCTGGTTACCAGCATTTTCTCCTTTACCCACAATGTTTTCTAAAGGCTTCTTTCTCAGGGTCGTCAAAGGTAGGGATTGTGTGGTAATGGGTTAAGTACAGAACCAGACTGATTTTCAAAATGACAATGATTACTTTGAATTTCAAAAAAAAACGTTTACTCAATAAAACGCTACCTGGTACGATTTATTCAGCTATGTTCAGCTAACATGTCGTCGGTTTTTCTTCAAAAACTTCGTAACTATAGCTCGTTTCAATCTTAGTTACGAGGTTTCTTAAGTAAACCTACGATGTAATCTATGCACAGGTTATCATTGAGCTCAGCTTAGTTTAACCCATTACCACACAATCCCTACTTTTGACGCCCCTGAGAAAGAAGCCCTTTGAAAACACTGTGGGAAAAGGAGAAAATGCTGGTAACCAGCATTTTCTCCTTTTCCCACAGTGTTTTCTACCCTCCCCAGAACAAGTTTCAATTTTTCAGTCACCTTTATTTTGTCGTCTGCAAATGCTTTCAATTTGGACCTGTCTAAAATTTTGTCGTTTGGTAAAGATTTAAACATATTTATTTTACATCGATTGAGAAACAAGTTCTTACAAATTATACTAACCTCTCTCGATTCTGCTTCCTGTGAACTACACCAGTACTCGCGCTGAATGTGTGGGCCAATGAAAAATCCGAAAGTTGACACCTGCTCCCGGGTATCGAACTCAGGACCTTTAGGTTATGAGGCCGACGCTCTACCTCACGACCATGGGCACCACAAGATTGGGCAATGGCTTTAGTATAAGCCTAGATTCATCTTTGTTAATATATATTTTCTGTCAAAAAACCCTACACGAATCCTGGTGTCCCTAAAGTCTATATTTAGAAACTATTCAAAGATGCTGTTAAACAAAAGTTTTTTGTAAAAGCCATTTTTTCCCTTTTGAAATTATTAAATTTTCAAGACCTTTGGAGCGAAAAACAGGCTTCATTTTCCCACTGAAGTAACGTTTATAGTCATTTCTTCCACTGCTAATACTAAGCGGTGTATAAATTTTCTCCTGTATAGGATGGAGTAATGCGCGCTATAGCAGACACGTCGAATCTTCGAAAAATATGACATGCACAGGGAACGACAGGACCCCAAAGGAACAGATGATAGCGACTTAAGGGAGTTACGAGATTATCAAGCACTGGAATTATCGGAGAGCATCTGTTAATTAGGAATTACCGACTGACCCTTTACAGAAAAAAACGTTGGACTTGTCCAAATAGAAAGCATTTGCAGACTACAAATTACATATGGCATAAATAATTGGAATGGTAGTTGAAAAGTAGAAAGCATAGTCGGAAAAGGGGGAAAATGCTGGTAATCAGTATTTTCTCCTTTTCCCACAATGTTTTCAAATGCTTAATTCAAAAGGTTTTGATCGGTTTTATGAAGAGGGGTCTCTTGAAAAAGCTGAGGAATATTGCTTTTGAAAACGTAGTGAGAAAAGGAGAAAATGCTGGTAACCAGCATTTTCTCCTTTACTCATAATGTCTTCTACCTTATGAAAGACAGAAATCGTCATTTTAACTATATTTACTTTGTCGTCTGCAAATACTTCGACTTGTGTCGAGGTCCAAAGTTCTGTCGTCTGGTAAAGAGTAAATAGTTAATTAGAAGACGTCGACAAGCTCAAAGTTATCTGTTAATCTGTCATTACCATACCATTCCATTGTCTCGTGAATAAGCCAAATGTTACGAATCCGAAGCTATGTAGGCTTAACTGTAAAAAACCTCTCTAAGTGACTTCCTCTTTCTAAGACCGTTGGTTCTATTGATTGTACGGGGTTTAACGCCACTTTAACAGCTAAGGTCATATCATGGCGGTCGGTGACGCACATGTGTTTCCTGGCTTTCTTTCCAAAGCCACAGACTACTTTTCTCACATGCTTCAGCAGATGTGAGAGGCGAAAATACGCCGGAAAGAAAGTTCACCTCAACCGGGAATCGAATTTACAAACACTAGGTCATGAGTCGACATGCTCACCACTGAGCCAACCGGGCGGACCAGCACACTTCCAGTAGTAATTAGTTTAAACTTTATTTTATATCGATTGAGAGACAAGTTCTTACAATTTATACTAATCTCTTTCGATTCTGCTTTCTGGGAACTACACCAGTTCTCGTGCCGAAGTGTGGGCCAATGAAAAATCCCAAAGTAAACACCCGCTCCCGGGTATCGAACTCAGTACTTTATGGTTATGAGGCCGACATCACAACCACGAACACCACTCAAGTAGTAGAATGGATGACTTGTAAACATCAAGTCTGTGGCCACTTAATAGTATAGGTTCGATCCCCGCGGCTGGCCGTTTAAAATTACTAATAGTCTTGAAAGACTATCCGAAATCGGAAAAGACGTTAAACCGAGGGTCCGAATGACGGTACTCGAGCATGTTAAAGAACCAGGTGCAACTTAAGATAGGTTTCGTCCTGAATCTCAACTATCTCTCGTAACAAAATTAACAGCCCTCAGGTGGGTGTCACCCCATATGGGTAACCGTGGTGAAGATAAATGAACACCCGACCGAATCATTAGGTAGACTGATCCTAGAACAGAAATCGGACAGATATCGAAAAGTTTCGGCCAGGTAGCCTTCATGGACTACACAGCCTGACATAGCTCGATACTTTTCGCAGATGCTATAAGCCCCCTCCTTTTTGTTGTGCATACCATTTTTCATTTATCGTTATTTTACAAAAAAAAAAATACATTTATGGCGTAAAAAACTATATAGGCCACTTTTAGCAAACAGGCTTAAATTTAGTACCAAAAGAAGGCATATGCCGGTTTACTTCCAAAACCTCGAAACTACAGCTTGTAACAAGCTGTAGTTACGAGGCTCTGCAAGTAAACCAACGAACGATATTAGATCAGTTGGCGGCGCCCTGGAAAAAGAAGGTTTAATGCATTCAAGAAGTCTAATGTATAAGGCCTACACAAAGCAAGTAGCAATATAATCATGAATTTATAAAGTCCATTTGTCTAATAACCGGCTCGTATCATTGGGGTTAAAATGCTCCTTTGACATGCAAACACTGACAAATATCACAAGGAATGCAGAAAACGTTTTTATCTTCTTTTCAGATGCATGAGACTACGTTTTCAAGGAGCAAGTTTCAATCTATTTTCTACAATAGAATCTTCCTCTCGCCACATTAAATCACGCCTTCACAAAAAAACGACACGATTATCAAGATCACGTTGTCTCTATTCCATAAACAATACATGTATCGTCACGTGAGATTTAAATAATCTCGTGAGAGATTAAAAAAAACCTTTCAGAATACATCATTTCAAAAGCTGTTGGGCAATTAAATCTGGGTTTTAAAACTGCAATTGTTCAAACTCTCTCTCTCTCTCTCTCTCTCTCTCTGTCTTTGTCACTGCGTCCGTCCGTCTGTCTTTTTCTCTGTCTCTCGCTCCTTTCTATCTCTTTCTTTCCATCTTTTTTTTGCGGAGTCGTGCGTGGATCAGTGTAAAACTGTAGGAGTTGTAACTTGGAAGCACTGATTCCTCATGACAGTGCGCTAAACCCATTGCCATACAATCCCTACTTTTGACGACCCTGATACAGAAGCCTTTAGAAAACATTGTAGGAAAAGGAGAAAATGCTGGTCACCAGCATTTTCTCTTTTTCCCACAATGTTTTCTACCCTTCACAAAATAAATTTCAAATTTTCAGCCACTTTTATTTTGTCGTCTGCAAATGCTTTCGATTTGGACAAACCTAAAATTTTGTCGTTTGGTAATGAGTTAAGCAAGACTTGTTTTCACAGAACCCTTACCCTAGCACTGAAGAAACCCTGGACACACATGTGCGCCATGCTCTGGCAAAAGGAGGTTTAATCCAACACGCCTCTGTGATGCATTTTACAAGTAATTACACAATTATTACACAGTCATAAAATCCATTTTTTCTAAGAATTGACTCGAAGTTGAATGAGTTTTTTCATTACAGAAAATTAACCAACTGCATAAAGCTTCGACTCATGTTAACCCACGGCTGGCCGTCTACAATTACTAATTGTCTTTCGGATAAGACGTTAAACCGAGGGTATGAATGACGGTACTCGAGCATGTTAAAGAACCAGGTGCAACTTAAGATAGGTTTCGTCCTGAATCTGAACTATCTCTCGTAACAAAATTAACAGCTCTTCGGTGGGTGTCACCCCATATGGGTAACCGTTGTAAAGATAAATGAACACCCGGCCGAATCATTAGGTAGACTGATCCTAGAACAGAAATCCGACAGGAAGTTGAATGGTCTTTGCAATACAGAAAATTAACCAATTGCAAAAAGCTTCGACTCATATATCAGCCTGCGCAGGCTGACACGAGTCGATACTTTTTGCAAATGCATTAAACCCCATTTTCACCGAACATGATTCATGTATACGTGAGATGTCTTCATAACATGACTGAAATAGCGGTATAAGCTGTAACTCAATCAGTCGATCTTCTTTTCCTCTTTTAATCATCCCTCAAACATTGAAAGACCTTCAGATATAATGGTTTTATTTCTATAAAGAATAAAGCACTTTTTTACATCCAGAAGTGGTAGCCTTGGAAAACCCCCGACCCTACTTCGAGGCGCAATTATTTTCGCTGGAATGTCCTTGGGCAAGACATAATAATAAAGTCTGATCTAGTACTGGCAAGACGTAAGATATACATAAAAAAGTAGCTTATCACCTTGTTATTATTGAGATAACATTGGAGGTGGCCCATATTATCTGTTTAAAAATGTAGGATTTCATAATATTGAGAGTGGTGCAAATTACATTTCTGTTTAAAAATGTAGGATTTCATAATATTGGAAAAGGTGCAAATTACCTTTCTGTTTAAAAATGTAGGATCTCATAATGTTGAGAGTGGTGCAATTTACCTTTCAGTTTAAACATGTAGGATTTCATAATATTGAGAGTGGTGCAAATTACATTTCTGTTTAAAAATGTAGGATTTCACAATATTGAGAGTGGTGCAAATTACATTTCTGTTTAAAAATGTAGGATTTCATATTGAAAGTGGTGCAGATCACATTGCTGTTTAAAAATGTAGGATTTCATAATATTGGAAGAGGTGCAAATTACCTTTCTGTTTAAAAATGTAGGATTTCGTAATATTGAGAGTGGTGCAGTTTACCTTTCAGTTTAAACATGTAGGATTTCATAAAATTGAAAGTGGTGCGAATTACCTATCTGTTTAAAACTTTAGGATTTTGTAATACTGAAAGTGGTGCGAATTACCTATCCGTTTAAAATATTGAAAGTTGTGCATATAATTTTCTGTTAAAATTTTCAAAACAAAGTGAAGGATTGTATAATATTGAAAGTGGTGAAAATTACCTTTCCGTTTAAAAGTTTCGGATTTCATAATATTGAAAGTGGCGCATAATGCCCTCCTGCTTAAAAGTATAGGATTTCAAAATATTGAAAGGCAATTGGTTTATTGTCGAAGTGTCCGCAGATCTCAAATCCCTTACACTGTACCGGTGAAACCTTATCCCATTACCACACAATCCCTACTTTTGACGACCTTGAGAAAGAAGCCTTTAGAAAACATTGTGGGAAAAGGAGAAAATGCTGGTAACCAGCATTTTCTCCTTTTCCCACAATGTTTTCTACCCTTCTCAAAACAAATTTCAAATTTTCAGTCACATGCATTTTGTCGTCTGCAAATGCTTTCGATTTGGACAAGCCTAACATATTGTCGTGTGGTAATGAGTTATATACCTATAGATAACTGGTCGCTGTGATGTAGTTTATTGAAGCTGAGTTACGTAAACATTTAACTCTTTACTACACAATCTCGACTTTTTACACCCCATGGGAAAGAAATCTTTTGAAAACATGGGAAAAAGAGAAAATGCTGGTAACAAACATTTTCTCCTTTTCCAACAATGTTTTCTCCCCTGTCAAAGAAAAATTGGATCATTTGAGCCACAATGAAATTGTCGTCTGCAAATGCTTTCAATTTTAAGAAGGATAATGTTTTCTGATAAAGAGTTAATCAATTATTCAATCGAACTATCTGTATATTTCGATCGTCTAAACTCGGTTGCACAGTTGGTAGCGAAAATGCCATGAAATCAATTATTTGTATCCTGCAATAATTAAACTCTACACCAAATAATGACGTTTTCAATGACCACTGTATGGCTTACGAAAACAAATGTATGAAAAGTTAATTATCAGTTTCCCTTGTAACACAATATTTTACTACCCTTTCCAAGATAAATCATATTACTTTAGCCAGGTTTACCTTATACTCTACAAAGCCGTTCCCTTCGGGAAATTTTTGGTAATTTTCTTGTCATCTGGTACAGACAAGAAATTATGTGTGACAGAAATTTTAAAAAACAGTTGTGAAAAATAACTAGGTTTACCACAAAAACTCCATATTTAGAAAGTCCGATATTTCGAACATAATGGCAAATCATAGAATGCTCCGAAACGCGATTGCTTTTTCATTCCTGAGGCTGCTCAGCGCGACTCCTAACCTTTTGCTGGCATTGTTGGTCAAAATCTGAGTGCAGTGAACGTGCAGTCTGATCTTGATCTGTCCGATATAGAGACATTATTCTCCAAAAGATCAGTTTAGAATGTCACCGCCCAGATTTTTTCTATCGGCTTAAAAGTTTTAATAAAGTTTTTAGCAGAGTGAGGGTCAATATCGACACATTAGAAAGTTATCTTAACTGATCGTTCGATATTTCAAAGTTGCTCGGAAACTCGAAGTAAGTATTTGGCCCAATTCGTTTTCGAAATATCGAGGTTATACAAAAAATAAATGTTCATTTGCATGTATGTTCATAAAAGTATCAAATAACGTTAACGTTTAACTCATTACCAAATGTCAAAATTTTAGACTGGTCCAAATCGAAAGCATTTTCAGACGACAAAATAAAAGTGACTGAAAATTTGAATTTTTTTTTTTGTGAGGGGTAGAAAACATTGTGGGAAAAGGAGAAAATGCTGGTTAACAGCATTTTCTCCTTTTCCCACAATGTTTTCTAAAGCCTTCTTTCTCAGGGTCGTCAAAAGTAGGGATTTAAATTCGGAATCATTTACTTATGTAACGACAAATATCAACTATTTCAGGTATGCTCTGTGAAAAGGAGACTTAACGTATCTGCAAAAAGTATCGACCTATGTCAGTCTGCGCAGGCTTTTTGCTATCTGTAGATTTTCTGTATGTCCAAGGACCACTCTACCTGTATATCAAGTCAATTGTTGGACTTAACCCTTAGGTTGCTAAGCTCGACTCAGAACTTTTGCGGCTAGTGTGGAATAAGATCAGACTGCACAGAACGTGCAGTCTGATCTTGGATCCACACTGTCCGATAAGGAGATGTTATTCTAAAGAAAAAAACACAATTTGAGATTGCAATATTCGACGTTTTATTATCGAATAGAAATTTTCTTTTAGTTGGTTATTAGCAGGATAAACCTTCCTATGACTGGCTTGCAACACACGAATATGAGCATTTGGACATTTGCGTAAAGTGTCTTCTCGGATCAGCCTGTGCAGTCCGCGCTGCCTAATCCGAGATGGCACTTTACGACTACATTAGACTTTGTGCTACAGTAGACTTGCGCAAAACAGAAAATTGCATAAAAACGGAAAGTGCCGTCTCGGATTAGCCTGCGCTGACTGCGCAGGCTGATCCGAGACGACACTTTACGCAAATGTCCGAATGCCCCTTTTCGCGTGTTGCAAGCCATCATTGTGATGTCTAGCTCGGCACAGTGCACCAAGCAGATGCATTAAGCTCCCTTTTTATACAAAACATGGATCATTTATTAATGTTCAACACTTTTCCCAAGCGACAAAGTTTTAGACTGGTCCAAATTGAAAGCACTCGCAGATGACAAAATAAAGGTAATTAAAAAATTCGAGTTTGTTTCCTGCAAGGTAGAAAACATTATGGACAAAGGAGAAAATGCTGGTTACCAGGATTTTCTTCTTTTCCCACAATGTTTTCAAGAGGCTTCTATCTAAGTGTCGTAAAAACCAGGGATTGTTTGGTAAAGGGTTAAAAAGAAATTAGCAAAATTTTACTTATGTCTGGAAAAAGTATTAAAAAGCAACTAACTGGCATTTTGTGGATAGTGTAGATCAAGATCAGAGTGTACAGAAAGTGCAGTCTGATCTTGGATCTATAACATTCGGTAAGAAGGTATTTCTCTCATAAAAAGGAGTTTGAAATAACATAATTCAGGTTTTTACTATCGGCTTGATAGTTCTAACATACATAGTGAGAGAAAGGTATATGTCTATGAACGTTTGAAAAAAATAGCAGGTACTGATATGATTAATATCGTCAGATAAAAATTGAAAAAAATATGAGATAGTTTACCAATTTCTTGAAAATATATCCATAGACAGATTAGTACTAAACACTCTTTTGCCACAATCTCTTCCTATTCCGAAGATACAGTTGAATGTAACAGAAAAAAAGTTTTCCAGATCAAACAGTAGCACGGCAAGGCTTCGGATTTTTTTTAACATTCCAACCAATAGCAATCACACAGAATAGCCAATATTTTCCAATAAAAACACTCGCTAAATCTGACGTTGTCCTGTTGATCTTTCTACATAGTACCACGTGAGAAAAAGAATACTTGTTTTCTAAGGGGGAGGGGGCCTCTTATTCCAAACAAATAGATACACTGTGCCCGTATTTACCTACCAACCGTATTCACCAACCACTCTTTACATTTCTCTCCCACCTCTGACCATCTATCTCAAAGATAGTTATGTGTGAAAGCAGCCAGTGGCTTGGAAAGAAAATTGTGTGGAGTACTGGTAAAAGGGTCCCCAGCACTGGCCGCCGCGATATAACTGAAAAAAAAAATTTTTTGAAAACGGCAGCAAATCAGAAGCTGTGTTACATTAAAAATCTTTGAGAATAAAACAAAGAATGTTCTAAACAACGTTTGGTGAATACGGGCCGGGACGTCTTTCGGCGACAGAAAAACAAAATTACTTAAACAGAAAAGAAAAAACCTTTTGGTCCTGACTGATAAAGCTGACGGTACAGATCCAAGATCAGACTGCACGTTTTGTGCGGTCTGATCTTGATCTATACCGTCCACAACGACCATGTTTTCGCCATTGACACCGAGAGCTAAAAAAAGTTTTTCTACTTTTAGATCAATTCAAATGCCTTTTCTTATAGATATATATACGATAATGATATATGAAAATAAGAAGACTAAAACCATCATGTCCAAATGGCAGGCCGTAACAGATTGAAGAAAGTCAGTGAAAGGCAGAATGTTTGTCCATCATTTGTCATAGTTAGCTCTTTCGTAGATGAAATTACCCTTAATGCGACCGTTTTCAGATATTTAAAAGAATCCACCTCCCTTTGTATAAGTAGTTTATGGCATTTCAACGCGGCCGTAAGACAATAAAAAATAAATTATGAATCAGACAATGGAGATCCTAGATCAGACTGCACGTTCTGTGCAGTCTAATTGTGGATCTACACTGTCTGCAGTTGTCAGTTTTAAGAATATTACGCCACGTTGTTCATGGCGTTATGGGATTTTTAGTAGTAAGATGCTATGTCAAGAAAAATAACGAAGGCAATCGATTTTGATGGGGAAATGATACCAATCTATGTGAAAAGAGCATTGCCCGTAGAGTTATTAATTTGATACTGTTGCCTTGGTTATTACTTAATCAGGATTTGTATGTGAAATACAATGTAAATACAAAGAAAAACTGAACCAACATGGAAATACGAGTTAACTTTAAGCATTTTAAGGTTACCATACGACACGTTTTTGACATCACCGAAGCATTTGCCGTTGACCAAAAGAAAAAAATCGTTATCAGCATCTATGTAATTATTATATTGAATAAAACATGTTTGAAGTAAATCGGTATTGTTCAGGGTGGTTTAAAATACAAAATTTAACGGTAAAAAGGTTATCTAAATTTCTACAATCGAACAAAATTTCAACCATTTTTATCGCTGAAAAACCACCAATTTGTCGTTATCCGTCTGGTGTCGTACTCTTCGACCAGTCTACTATGACGCATTACTATTCTGTATTGATAAGCGATGTAACCCAAAAGTCGCCGCCATAATTAAGAAAGTAGCAGTGAAGAAAATGGTTATAGATACATGCAATACCTCTATGGAATAACCTAGCTTGTTGTCCGCACCAAATTTATTGAAAGTATAATTATTTCAAACGGGAAAAATAGTTTTTACAAATGCTATTATTTTACGGCACATGGTTGAATACATGTTCTAAATATAGATTTTAGGGTTCATGCAGGGTTTTTCCAGACATATCTTCAAGAAATGTCTGGACTTACACCGAAGCCAGCAGAAGATATTACCATCAGGTAGTTCATGTGACCATGCGCGCACATGCCTTACACGACCCTGAGAGAGGAAACATTTCCAAATATTACAAGAAAAAAAATTGCATGTCACCAGCATTAATTTTTTCCCCCCATAACATTTTTTCTTTAACATTTCCCAACACTTGAGCCACATAATCAGCTGTTTAGTTAAAGTTTAAACAAGCATTCGAAAGATTGAACCGAAAGTACAGCAAGTCGTAGCCTAACAAACTTTGCTGTACTATGCAAACTGGTCGCTTTAACCCATTACTAAACAACAATATTTTAGGCTTGTCCATATCGAAAGCATTTACAGACGACAACCTAAAAGTGATTGAATATTTGAAATTTATTTTGAGAAGGGTAGTCAACATTGTGGGAAAAGGAGAAAATGCTGGTTACCAGCATTTTCTCCGTTTCCCACAATGTTTTCTTAACACTTCTTTCTCAAGGGCGTCAAAAGTAGGGATTGTGTGGTAATGGGTTAAACAGGCATCCGAAAGATTGAACCAAAAGTACGAAGTCGTAGCCGAACAAACTTTCCTCTACTATGTAAGCTGGTCGATTTAAATACGTTATCCACCCCTGTCACATTAAACATCTAAACAAGCTTTCATGACAAGTGAAAAAGTTTTAAACACTGTTGGTAAGATACATGTAAAAGTCGAAAACATAGTTTATATGAAAAATTAATTTTATCAAAGATAGTTTGTATGATACATGAAAAAAAAAATCCCTGAAGCGGGCACAGGCTGAACCTGTAACCCTTTACATCATAAAGCATTTCTAAGGTATCTCTAATTGACCTTAAATAACAGCAAGGATGAAGCAGTTTCTTACGTGTATATGACATCTTCTGATAGTGTAGAAAACATTGTGGCAAAAGGTGAAATTGCTCGTCACGAGCAATTTTACCTTTTGCCACAATGTTTTCCAAAGGCTCCCTCTAGCAGTGCCTAGAAATGTGTATCTATGGAGTAAAGGGTTTTAAATAGTCTTTGTTGCTGTGTTATCAAGTTGTGCAGTTCATGTACGTATGAATATTTTCCCCATTTTCCATTTCTACCGTCTTACAGCAACAAGTATCTTGGGACTGCATTTCCATTCCAATAACAGTATTGAGGAGAATTTGAAAACCTTATTTAAATAAAAATGTAACATATACCGGAAATTACTGCTTCTCCACGTGGAAAGTAATTGCGCAAATGGCAATTCTTGTGGCTGCCAACACAAGTTTTGCTCAAGAATGGCATGACATTACTATGGGTAGAGTCCGCTTGCGGTAAGCGAAACTTAGTCATCAGGAATGGGTGGTACTTACCAACCATTCTTTATTGCATTCCGAGTCTGATTCTTAATCTAAATAGTAGCGTAACTTGTTATTGGCTAAACCAATGGTTTTAGCCAATCAGAAATTCACAAAGGCTGTTAATTTCAAAGTTTAGGCAAAGCTCTTGAGATTCGTCATTGAGAAATTGGAGAAAAAAGGTCTCAGAAGTCAAACTTTGCTTTGTATTCCGTGCGTGTGTCGGTCAGGTAAATTCATTAAGTCCCGTTTTCAAAGAGCATGGTTGTAAAAAGCTTTTCTTTCTCCGGCAACTTAAAACACAGAGATTTTATTCTATCTTGACAGGCTTACCCAGACTCAACAAACAGATATTTTAGATCCAAGATCAGACTGCATAATCTGTGCTCTCTCTCTCTCTGAGAGTCCATTAACCCATTAGGACGCAATCCCTACGACCCTGAGAAAGAAGCCTTTGAAAAACATTGTGGGAAAAAGGAGAAAATGTTGGTAACTGGCATTTGCTCCTTTTCTCACAATGTTTTCGACCCTTCATAAAACAAATTTCAAATTTTCAGTCACTTTTATTTTTATGTCTACAAACGCTTTCAATTTAGACAAAGCTAAAATTTTGTTGTTTGGTAATAAGTTAATGCATTTACTTTTCTACCGGTAAAAAATAAAATCTGATAATTTCTCTTCTTACTGCGATTTGAATGTAGAAAACAAATTATTTTCAGTATCATTTTTCCCAGAAAATTTTAACAAAAGGCAAACAGACAAACAAGACGACGGTTTCGGCTGATGTATAGACCTTGTAAATAGCAGATCGTGTCTTAACCCTTTACTCCATAGATACTCATTTCTACGCATTGCTTGCAGAAGCCTTTGGAAAACATTGTACCAAAAGGTGAAATTGCTCGCGACGAGCAATTTCACCTATTGTCACAATGTTTTCTATGCTGTCAAAAGCTGTCATATACACATAAGAAACGGCATCATCCTTGCTGTTATTTAGGGTCAATAAGAGATACAATAGAAATGCCTTGTGGCGTAAAGGGTTAAAACTCTTTGGCTGCCAAGCTAACTTACTGACCTTTGCGGACAGTGCAGACCAAGATCAGACTGTATAGAACGTGCAGTCTGATCTTGGATCTAGACTGTCCGATCAGGAGATATTATTCCCCAAAATAAGTTTGAGTGAGCATTATTCGGGTGTTTACTACCCAGCTTGAAAATCTGACTTAACCCTTTACTCCATAAGGCATTTCTATGGTATCTCTAATTGACCCTAAATAACAGAAAGGATGAAGCTGTTTCTTATGAGTATATGACACCTTTTTATAGCATATAAAACATTGTGGCAATAGGTGAAATTGCTCAGCACGCGCAATTTCACCTTTTGTCACAATGTTTTCCAAACGCTCCTACAAGCAGTGCGTAGAAATGAATATCTATGGAGTAAAGGTTAACTTTTATAGCTGGATAAGGTATATTCCCTGTCTATAGCTAAATCACGATAATGAAATTTTTAGTCCGGTAGTAAAAAAACAAACAAACCCAAATATAACTATTTCAAGAATATGTTTTGGGGGAATAATATCCCCTTCTCCGACAGTGTAGATCCAAGATAAGACTGCAATTTCTGTGTAGTCTGATCTTGATCTACACTATCTGCAAAAGGTCGGTGAATCGCACTTGGGAGCTTAAGAGTTAAAAGAATCTATTTATCTTGGCACAAATGAATTCCTTTCTCCAAGTATAAACAGATACATATGATATATGATCAAACCCCGAGATGAATTATAACGGTGAGGCCATAAATTGATCTTGTCTTACTCCGTCTACGTATACTACGATTGAATATCACGATTTTGCTTCTTTTTCGCAAAGAAAATACGCCGAGTACCTTTACAAACGCAATCGACTGGTTTTAGCTTAAAAATCTGCAGGTAATTAAGAAGTACAGATCAAAAATTGCCGTAACAGGGACATGAAACACATGAAACCAAATTTTGAAATGTGAAAAATTACGAAAATGTTTGAATTCGGCAGTCAACTTGCTTTTGTTCGGATGAAGATATTTGTTTTATCTGTGAAAGAATCAGATAAAAAAACAGGAAGAGCATACCCTTTTCTAAGAGACTTCCCTTAATTTTCTCTATAACATTAGTAATGCTATAGATCTAAATTAAGAGCACGCACCTGAATTTTTAGCATGCGTCCACACAGATTCAAAACAAAAATTCGGATTCGCCCCGAGCTGCTAAGCTAGCCTATTGTTATTTTATAGAAAGATTCACATAAGTTTCGTTCAAAAGCTTCAAGATTTTCAAATGGAGAATAATACAAAAAGTATCAAAAGTTTAAGGTCTCTGCCCCTAAGTCATCGTTAAACATCGACGTTTCCGTACAGACCATTCGGCAGCTTCCGTCTTTTAACCCATTACCAAACGATCCCTACTTTTGACGCCCCTGAGAAAGAAGCCTATTGAAAACACTGTGGGAAAAGGAGAAAATGCTGGAAACCAGCATTTTCTCCTTTTCCCACACTATTTTCTACCCTTCCCAGAACAAATTTCAATTTTCCAGTTACCTTTATTTTGTCGTCTGCAAATGCTTTCAATTTGGACCAGTCTAAAATTTTCACGTGTGGTAAAGAGTAAATATGAGAGTTAGGGGAGGTAGACCTTGATAAATGCGAGGAGTTGCCATACCTGAAATTAATCATGTGACTTTGATTTGCAGTAAGGACATTTTTGTATCATTTTCCATTTGAATATCGGTCTAAATTCTGACGAAACTTCATGCAATACTATGGAATAACGGTAAAGATAAATTTTATTAAAACGTATCATATTCCGTATGATTTAAAACTTAGTCAGTCACGGTTGCGTTTTTCAATGCACCGAGTATTGATCACGATCAGACTGCAACTGCCATGAACTTTGGATCTATGTTGTCTGCCAGTTACGCCATAATATGGTCTTCGACACGCGAAAAAAGGCTTTCTGACGTTTGGTTAAGGTGTCATATGGGATCAGCCTGCGCAGTCTGTTGTGTTGTGTTGATAGTGTAGTCATGTATACGGGGCTCCCTAAAAGGGAAACTGCTTTTTTCTGCCGGTTTTGCCAGTAGGGTATGTTGTCAAAATTACACACAGAGGAAGGGTAGCAATAAGCAAATAATTCTATTGAAAGCAAGTGGCTTTTTCCCCGTTTTTTAATATTTTTACTTTTTAAAACATTCTCTGGAAGCCAATGGCTGTTTTTCTATATACCTTTGCATTGCGAGCCGTGCTAAATACGGACTGAATTTCTGGGTTTGGCATTTCGGGTATGTGGTAAAAATGTCACAGGGATAGAGGAAGAGAATAAAGTTAAAAAAAAAAAACTTACATAACAGGACCTCTCAGCAGCAATCAATGGTACAGATAGGCATATCGACTTGGTTGCTTCATCCAGGTGTGTTCCATCTCCTGTTACTTTTCTTGTTGTCTTCTGTACGTCTGTGTGTAAAAGAGAAGGGGGTGGGAGAGAGAGTTAACCCATTACCACACAATCCCTACTTTTGACGCCCCTGAGAAAGAAGCCTTTAGAAAACATTGTGTGAAAAGGAGAAAATGCTGGTAACCAGCATTTTCTCCTTTTCTCACAATGTTTTCTACCCTTCAGAAAACAAATTTCAAATTTTCAGTTACTTTAATTTTGGCGTCTGCAAATGCTTTCAATTTGAACCAGTCTAAAATATTGTCGTTTGGTGATGGGTTAAATACATTTCAGAGTGTAAAGTTGTTGCATTGTAGAACTGTACATCACAATTTGTTTTCAGCTTTTACCAGATGAAAAAAATAGCCCTGTCCAAACTAAAGGCACTTGCAGACGACAATGCAAATGTGACTCAAATAATGGAATTTGACATTGATAGGGTAGAAAACATTGTGGGAAAAGGAGAAGGCTGATTTGCATGCTATATCCAAAACACTAAAAATCTGGGTTTGCATTCGTGTACCTGGTAACAGTCACATAATAGGACGGAAGGCAAAAGGGGTGAATATACAAAAAACTGAAACCAGGAATTTCCAAAACATCCTCTCAAAGCCACTGGCTGCTTTCCTATATGCCTTCATTTTCTAAACTGTGCATGTCTCTGGCTGAAAATCTGTTATTGGCACTGTAGCACATGGTCAAATTGTCGAAGGGAGGTGGGGGGGATCAATAGAAAAGTGACTTACATGACTTGACATCTAAGTGGCGATCTGCGGTACACACACACACATGCATATTCACTTGGTGGCAGTCTGTAATCCACTTGCTGGCTTCTTTCGTTTGTCTGTTTCATCACCTGTATTAACCTACCTTGTTGTCTTGCTGTATAAAAAGACAAAGAGACAGACAGGACAAAGAGAGGCAGTACAGAGAGATACAAGCATTTAAGGCGGAACAGTTCATCGACGACAACAATCTGCAGGTCATCATGATTGTCTGTTAGCAAGTGGGGTTTCATTCCTCTAGGTTTCCAATACTGGTACTTCTCGAAACATTCTCTCAAAGCCACTGGATGCTTTCCTATATTCCCTGGCTGAAAATCTGTGATTGGCACTGCAGCACATGGTCAAATCGTCGTAGGGGAAGTGGGAGAGGGGATCATAGAAAAGTGACTTACATGACTTGACATCTAAGTGGCGATCTGTGGTACACACACACACACAGAGCCATATTCACTTGGTGGCAGTCTGTAATCCACTTCCTGGCTTCTTTCGCTTGTCTGTTTTCATCACCTGTATTAACCTACCTTGTTGTCTTGCTGTATAAAAAGAGACAGAAAGGAAACAGAGAGGCAGGACAGGGAGATACAAGCAATTAAGGCGGAACAGTTCATCGACCACAACAATCTGCAGGTCATCATGATTGTTAGCAAGTGAGGTTTCATTCCTCTAAGTATTCAATACTGGTACTTCTCGAAACATTCTCCCAAAGCCACTGGATGCTTTCCTATATTCCCTGGCTGAAAATCTGTCATTGGCACTGCAGCACATGGTCAAATCGTCGCAGGGGAGGTGGGGAGGGGAATCAACAGAAAAGTGACTTACATGACTTGACATCAAAGTGGGGATCTGTGGTACACACACACACACACACAGCCATATTCAATTGGTGGCAGTCTGTAATCCACTTGCTGGTTTCTTTCGCTGGACTGTTTTCGTCACCTGTATTAACCTACCTTGTCTTGCTGTATAAAAAGAGACACAGAGGACAGAGAATGGCAGGACAGAGAGATACAAGCAATTAAGGCGGAACAGTTCATCGACCACAACAATCCGCAGGTCATCATGATTGTCTGTTAGCAAGTGGGGTTTCATTCCTCTAAGTTTCCCATACTGGTACTTCTCGAAACATTCTCCCAAAGCCACTGGATGCTTTCCTATATTCCCTGGCTGAAAATCTGTCATTGGCACTGCAGCACATGGTCAAATCGTCGGAGGGGATATGGGAGGATGCAATCAACAGAAAACTGACTGACATGACTTGACATCTAAGTGGCGATCTCTGGTACACACACACACACACAGCCATATTCACTTGGTGGCAGTCTGTAATCCACTTGCTGGCTTCTTTCGCTTGTCTGTTTTCATCACCTGTATTAACCTACCTTGTTGTCTTGCTGTATAAAAAGAGACACAGAGGACAGAGAGAGGCAGGACAGAGAGATACAAGCAATTAAGGCGGAACAGTTCATCGACCACAACAATCCGCAGGTCATCATGATTGTCTGTTAGCAAGTGGGGTTTCATTCCTCTGGGTTTCCGATACTGGTACTTCTCGAAACATTCTCCCAAAGCCACTGGATGCTTTCCTATATTCCCTGGCTGAAAATCTGTCCTTGGCACTGCAGCACATGGTCAAATCGTCGGAGGGGAGGTGGGAGGGGGGAATCAACAGAAAAGTGACTTACATGACTTGACATCTAAGTGGCGATCTGTGGTACACACACACACACACAGCCATATTCACTTGGTGGCAGTCTGTAATCCACTTGCTGGCTTCTTTCGTTTGTCTCTTTCATCACCTGTATTAACCTACCTTGTTGTCTTGCTGTATAAAAAGACACAGAGACAGAGAGGACAGAGAGAGGCAGGACAGAGAGATAGAAGCATTTAAGGCGGTACAGTTATCGACGGCAACAATCTACAGGTCATGATGATTGTCTGATGATTGTCTGTAAGCAAGTGGGGTTTCATTTCTCTAGGTTTCCAATACTGGTACTTCTCCAAACATTCTCTCAAAGCCACTGGATGCTTTCCTATATTCCCAGGCTGAAAATCTGTAATTGGCACTGAAGCACATGGTCAAATTGACGGAGGGCAGGTGGGAGGGAGGATCAGAAAAGTGACTTACATGACTTGACATCTAAGTGGCGATCTGTGGTACACACACACACACACAGCCATATTCACTTGGTGGCAGTCTGTAATCCACTTGCTGGCTTCTTTCACTTGTCTGTTTTCATCACCTGTATTAACCTACCTTGTTGTCTTGCTGTATAAAAAGAGACAGAGAGGACAGAGAGAGGCAGGACAGAGAGATACAAGTAATTAAGGCGGAACAGTTCATCGACCACAACAATCTCCAGGTCATCATGATTGTCTGTTAGCAAGTGGGGTTTCATTCCTCTAGGTTTCCCATACTGGTACTTCTAGAAACATTCTCCCAAAGCCACTGGATGCTTTCCTATATTCCCTGGCTGAAAATCTGTCATTGGCACTGCAGCACATGGTCAAATCGTCGGAGGGGAGGTGGGGAGGGGAATCAACAGAAAAGTGACTTACATTACTTTACATCAAATTGGCTATCTGTGGTAAACACACACACACACATACACAGTCATATTCACTTGGTGGCAGTCTGTAATCCACTTGCTGGCTTCTTTCGCTTGTCTATTTTCATCACCTGTATTAACTTACCTTGTTGTCTTGCTGTATAAAAAGAGACACAGAGGACAGAGAGAGGCAGGACAGAGAGATAGAAGCAATTAAGGCGGAACAGTTCATCGACCACAACAATCCGCAGGTCATCATGATTGTCTGTTAGCAAGTGGGCTTTCATTCCTCTAGGTTTCCCATACTGGTACTTCTCGAAACATTCTCCCAAAGCCACTGGATGCTTTCCTATATTCCCTGGCTGAAAATCTGTCATTGGCACTGAAGCACATGGTCAAATCGTCGGAGGGGAGGTGGGAGGGGGGAATCAACAGAAAAGTGACTTACATGACTTGACATCTAAGTGGCGATCTGTGGTACACACACACCCAGCCATATTCACTTGGTGGCAGTCTGTAATCCACTTGCTGTCTTCTTTCGCTTGTCTGTTTTCATCACCTGTATTAACCTACCTTGTTGTCTTGCTGTATAAAAAGAGACACAGAGGACAGAGAGAGGCAGGAATGAGAGATACAAGCAATTAAGGCGGAACAGTTCATCGACCACAACAATCCGCAGGTCATCATGATTGTCTGTTAGCAAGTGGGGTTTCATTCCTCTAGGTTTCCCATACTGGTACTTCTCGAAACATTCTCCCAAAGCCACTGGATACTTTCCTATATTCCCTGGCTGAAAATCTGTCATTGGCACTGAAGCACATGGTCAAATCGTCGGGGGGTAGGTGGGAGGGGTGAATCAACAGAAAAGTGACTTACATGACTTGACATCTAAGTGGCGATCTGTGCTACACACACAGGCATATTCTTTTGGTGGCAGTCTGTAATCCACTTGCTGGCTTCTTTCGCTTGTCTGTTTTCATCACCTGTATTAACCTACCTTGTTGTCTTGCTGTATAAAAAGAGACAGAGAGGACACAGAAAGGCAGGACAAAGAGATACAAGCAATTGAGGCGGAACAGTTCATCGACCACAACAATCCGCAGGTCATCATGATTGTCTGTTAGCAAGTGGGGTTTCATTCCTCTAGGTTTCCCATACTGGTACTTCTCGAAACATTCTCCCAAAGCCACTGGATACTTTCCTATATTCCCTGGCTGAAAATCTGTCATTGGCACTGAAGCACATGGTCAAATCGTCGGGGGGTAGGTGGGAGGGGTGAATCAACAGAAAAGTGACTTACATGACTTGACATCTAAGTGGCGATCTGTGCTACACACACAGGCATATTCTTTTGGTGGCAGTCTGTAATCCACTTGCTGGCTTCTTTCGCTTGTCTGTTTTCATCACCTGTATTAACCTACCTTGTTGTCTTGCTGTATAAAAAGAGACAGAGAGGACACAGAAAGGCAGGACAAAGAGATACAAGCAATTGAGGCGGAACAGTTCATCGACCACAACAATCCGCAGGTCATCATGATTGTCTGTTAGCAAGTGGGGTTTCATTCCTCTAGGTTTCCCATACTGGTACTTCTCGAAACATTCTCCCAAAGCCACTGGATGCTTTCCTATATTCCCTGGCTGAAAATCTGTCACTCGCACTGAAGCACATGGTCAAATCGTCGGAAGGGAGGTGGGAGGGGGAATCAACGGAAAAGTGACTTACATGACTTGACATCTAAGTGGCGATCTCTGGTACACACACAGGCATATTCTTTTGGTGGCAGTCTGTAATCCACTTCCTGGCTTCTTTCGCTTGTCTGTTTTCATCACCTGTATTAACCTACCCTGTTGTCTTGCTGTATAAAAAGAGACAGAGAGGACAGAGAGAGGCAGGACAGAGAGATACAAGCAATTAAGGCGGAACAGTTCATCGACCACAACAATCCGCAGGTCATCATGATTGTCTGTTAGTAAGTGGAGTTTCATTCCTCTAGGTTTCCCATACTGGTACTTCTCGAAACATTCTCCCAAAGCCACTGGATGCTTTCCTATATTCCCTAACTGAAAATCTGTCATTGGCACTGAAGCACATGTTCAAATCGTCGGAGGGGAGGTGGGAGGGGGGAATAAAAAGAAAAGTGACTTACATGACTTGACATCTAAGTGGCGATCTGTGATACACACACACACAGCCATATTAACTTGGTGGCAGTCTGTAATCCACTTGCTGGCTTCTTTCGCTTGTCTGTTTTCATCACCTGTATTAACCTACCTTGTTGTCTTGCTGTATAAAAAGACACAGAGACAGAGAGCACAGAGAGAGGCAGGACAGAGAGATAGAAGCATTTAAGGCGGTACAGTTATCGACGGCAACAATCTACAGGTCATGATGATTGTCTGATGATTGTCTGTAAGCAAGTGGGGTTTCATTTCTCTAGGTTTCCAATACTGGTACTTCTCCAAACATTCTCTCAAAGCCACTGGATGCTTTCCTATATTCCCTGGCTGAAAATCTGTAATTGGCACTGTAGCACATTTTGAAATTGACGGAGGGGAGGTGGGAGGGAGAATCAGAAAAAAAGTGACTTACATGACTTGACACCTAAGTGGCGATCTGTGGTACATACACAGGCATATTCTTTTGGTGGCAGTCTGTAATCCACTTGCTGGCTTCTTTCGCTTGTCTGTTTTCATCACCTGTATTAACCTACCTTGTTGTCTTGCTGTAGAAAAAGAAACACAGAGGACAGAGAGAGGCAGGACAGAGAGATACAAGCAATTAAGGTGGAACAGTTCATCGACCACAACAATCCGCAGGTCATCATGATTGTCTGTTAGCAAGTGGGGTTTCATTCCTCTAGGTTTCCAATACTGGTACTTCTCGAAACATTCTCCCAAAGCCACTGGATGCTTCCCTATATTCCCAGGCTGAAAATCTGTCATTGGCACTGAAGCACGTGGTCAAATAGTCGGGGGGGAATGGGAGGGGGGAATCAACAGAAAAGTGACTTACATGACTTGACACTTAAGTGGCGATCTGTGGTACACACACACACACAGAGCCATATTCACTTGGTGGCAGTCTGTAATCCACTTGCTGGCTTCTTTCGCTTGTCTGTTTTCATCACCTGTATTAACCTACCTTGTTGTCTTGCTGTAGAAAAAGAAACACAGAGGACAGAGAGAGGCAGGACAGAGAGATACAAGCAATTAAGGTGGAACAGTTCATCGACCACAACAATCCGCAGGTCATCATGATTGTCTGTTAGCAAGTGGGGTTTCATTCCTCTAGGTTTCCAATACCGGTACTTCTCGAAACATTCTCCCAAAGCCACAGGATGCTTTCCTATATTTCCTGGCTGAAAATCTGTTATTGGCACTGAAGCACATGGTCAAATCGTCGGGGGGGAGATGGGAGGGGGGAATCAACAGAAAAGTGACTTACATGACTTGACATCTAAGTGGCGATCTGTGGTACACACACACACACACAGCCATATTCACTTGGTGGCAGTCTGTAATCCACTTGCTGGCTTCTTTCGCTTGTCTGTTTTCATCACCTGTATTAACCTACCTTGTTGTCTTGCTGTAGAAAAAGAGACAGAGAGGACAGAAAGAGGCAGGACAGAGAGATACAAGCAATTAAGGTGGAACAGTTCATCGACCACAACAATCCGCAGGTCATCATGATTGTCTGTTAGCAAGTGGGGTTTCATTCCTCTAGGTTTCCCATACTGGTACTTCTAGAAACATTCTCCCAAAGCCACTGGATGCTTTCCTATATTCCCAGGCTGAAAATCTGTCATTGGCACTGAAGCACATGGTCAAATCGTCGGGGGGGAGGTGGGAGGGGGGAATCAACAGAAAAGTGACTTACATGACTTGACATCTAAGTGGCGATCTGTGGTACACACACACACACACACAGCCATACTCACTTGGTGGCAGTCTGTAATCCACTTCCTGGCTTCTTTCGCTTGTCTGCTTTCATCACCTGTATTAACCTACCTTGTTGTCTTGCTGTAGAAAAAGAGACAGAGAGGACAGAGAGAGGCAGAACAGAGAGATACAAGCAATTAAGGTGGAACAGTTCATCGACCACAACAATCCGCAGGTCATCATGATTGTCTGTTAGCAAGTGGGGTTTCATTCCTCTAGGTTTCCCATACTGGTACTTCTAGAAACATTCTCCCAAAGCCACTGGATGCTTTCCTATATTCCCTGGCTGAAAATCTGTCATTGGCACTGAAGCACATGGTCAAATCGTCGGGGGGGAGGTGGGAGGGGGGAATCAACAGAAAAGTGACTTACATGACTTGACATCTAAGTGGCGATCTGTGGTACACACACACACACACAGCCATATTCACTTGGTGGCAGTCTGTAATCCACTTCCTGGCTTCTTTCGTTTGTCTGTTTTCATCACCTGTATTAACCTACCTTGTTGTCTTGCTGTAGAAAAAGAGACACAGAGGACACAGAGAGGCAGGACAGAGAGATACAAGCAATTAAGGTGGAACAGTTCATCGACCACAACAATCCGCAGGTCATCATGATTGTCTGTTAGCAAGTGGGGTTTCATTCCTCTAGGTTTCCCATACTGGTACTTCTAGAAACATTCTCCCAAAGCCACTGGATGCTTTCCTATATTCCCAGGCTGAAAATCTGTCATTGGCACTGAAGCACATTGTCAAATCGTCGGGGGGGAGGTGGGAGGGCAGAATCAACAGAAAAGTGACTTACATGACTTGACATCTAAGTGGCGATCTGTGGTACACACACACACACACAGCCATATTCACTTGGTGGCAGTCTGTAATCCACTTCCTGGCTTCTTTCGCTTGTCTGTTTTCATCACCTGTATTAACCTACCTTGTTGTCTTGCTGTAGAAAAAGAGACACAGAGGACAGAGAGGACAGAGAGATACAAGCAATTAAGGTGGAACAGTTCATCGACCACAACAATCCGCAGGTCATCATGATTGTCTGTTAGCAAGTGGGGTTTCATTCCTCTAGGTTTCCCATACTGGTACTTCTAGAAACATTCTCCCAAAGCCACTGGATGCTTTCCTTTATTCCCTGGCTGAAAATCTGTCATTGGCACTGAAGCACATGGTCAAATCGTCGGGGGGGAGGTGGGAGGGGGGAATCAACAGAAAAGTGACTTACATGACTTGACATCTAAGTGGCGATCTGTGGTACACACACACACACACAGCCATATTCACTTGGTGGCAGTCTGTAATCCACTTGTTGGCTTCTTTCGCTTGTCTCTTTTCATCACCTGTATTAACCTACCTTGTTGTCTTGCTGTGTAAAAAGAGACAGAGAGGACACATAGAGGCAGGACAGAGAGATACAAGCAATTAAGGCGGAACAGTTCATCGACCACAACAATCCGCAGGTCATCATGATTGCCTGTTAGCAAGTGGGGTTTCATTCCTCTAGGTTTCCCATACTGGTACTTCTCGAAACATTCTCCCAAAGCCACTGGATGCTTTCCTATATTCCCTGGCTGAAAATCTATCATTGGCACTGAAGCACATGGTCAAATCGTCGGGGGGTAGGTGGGAGGGGGGAATCAACAGAAAAGTGACTTACATGACTTGACATCTAAGTGGCGATCTGTGGTACACACACACAGCCATATTCACTTGGTGGCAGTCTGTAATCCACTTCCTGGCTTCTTTCGCTTGTCTGTTTTCATCACCTGTATTAACCTACCTTTTTGTCTTGCTGTATGAAAAGAGACACAGAGGACAGAGAGGGGCAGGAAAGAGAGATACAAGCAATTAAGGCGGAACAGTTCATCGAACACAACAATCTGCAGATCATCATGATTGTCTGTTAGCAAGTGGGGTTTCATTCCTCTAGGTTTCCCATACTGGTACTTCTCGAAACATTCTCCCAAAGCCACTGGATGCTTTCTTATATTCCCTGGCTGAAAATCTGTCACTCGCACTGAAGCACAAGGTAAAATCGTCGGAGGGGAGGTGGGAGGGGGGAATCAACAGAAAAGTGACTTACATGACTTGACATCTAAGTGGCGATCTGTGATACACACACACACACAGCCATATTCACTTGGTGGCAGTCTGTAATCCACTTGCTGACTTCTTTCGTTTGTCTGTTTCACACCTGTATTAACCTACCTTGTTGTCTTGCTGTATAAAAAGACACAGAGACAGAGAGGACAGAGAGAGGCAGGACAGAGAGATAGAAGCATTTAAGGCGGTACAGTTATCGACGGCAACAATCTACAGGTCATGATGATTGTCTGATGATTGTCTGTAAGCAAGTGGGGTTTCATTTCTCTAGGTTTCCAATACTGGTACTTCTCCAAACATTCTCTCAAAGCCACTGGATGCTTTCCTATATTCCCTGGCTGAAAATCTGTAATTGGCACTGCAGCACATTGACAAATTGACGGAGGGGAGGTGGGAGGGAGGATCAGAAAAAAAGTGACTTACATGACTTGACATCTAAGTGGCGATCTGTGGTACACACACACACACACAGCCATATTCACTTGGTGGCAGTCTGTAATCCACTTGCTGGCTTCTTTCGCTTGTCTGTTTTCATCACCTGTATTAACCTACCTTGTTGTCTTGCTGAATAGAAAGAGACACAGAGGACAGAGAGAGGCAGGACAGAGAGATACAAGCAATTAAGGTGGAACAGTTCATCGACCACAACAATCCGCAGGTCATCATGATTGTCTGTTAGCAAGTGGGGTTTCATTCCTCTAGGTTTCCCATACTGGTACTTCTAGAAACATTCTCCCAAAGCCACTGGATGCTTTCCTATATTCCCTGGCTGAAAATCTGTCATTGGTACTGAAGCACATGGTCAAATCGTCGGGGGGGAGGTGGGAGGGGGGAATCAACAGAAAAGTGACTTACATGACTTGACATCTAAGTGGCGATCTGTGGTACACATACACACACACAGCCATATTCACTTGGTGGCAGTCTGTAATCCACTTGCTGGCTTCTTTCGCTTGTCTGTTTTCATCACCTGTATTAACCTACCTTGTTGTCTTGCTGTATAAAAAGAGAAAGACAGGACAAAGAGAGGCAGGACAGAGAGATACAAGCAATTAAGGCGGAACAGTTCATCGACCACAACAATCTGCAGGTCATCATGATTGTCTGTTAGCAAGTGGGGTTTCATTCCTCTAGGTTTCCCATACTGGTACTTCTCGAAACATTCTCCCAAAGCCACTGGATGCTTTCCTATATTCCCTAACTGAAAATCTGTCATTGCCACTGAAGCACATGGTCAAATCGTCGGTGGGGAGGTGGGAGGGGGGAATTAACAGAAAAATGACTTACATGACTTGACATCTAAGTGGCGATCTGTGGTACACACACAGGCATATTCCTTTGGTGGCAGTCTGTAATCCACTTCCTGGCTTCTTTCGCTTGTCTGTTTTCATCACATGTATTAACCTACCTTGTTGTCTTACTGTATAAAAAGAGACAGAGAGGACAGAGAGAGGCAGGACAGAGAGATACAAGCAATTAAGGCGGAACAGTTTATCGACGACAACAATCCGCAGGTCATCATGATTGTCTGTTAGTAAGTGGGGTTTCATTCCTCTAGGTTTCCCATACTGGTACTTCTCGAAACATTCTCCCAAAGCCACTGGATGCTTTCCTATATTCCCTAACTGAAAATCTGTCATTGGCACTGAAGCACATGGTCAAATCGTCGGGGGGGAGGTGGGAGGGGGGAATCAACAGAAAAGTGACTTACATGACTTGACATCTAAGTGGCGATCTCTGGTACACACACACACACAGCCATATTCACTTGGTGGCAGTCTGTAATCCACTTCCTGGCTTCTTTCGCTTGTCTTTTTTCATCACCTGTATTAACCTACCTTGTTGTCTTGCTGTATAAAAAGAGACAGAGAGGACACATAGAGGCAGGACAGAGAGATACAAGCAATTAAGGCGGAACAGTTCATCGACCACAACAATCCGCAGGTCATCATGATTGTCTGTTAGCAAGTGGAGTTTCATTCCTCTAGGTTTCCCATACTGGTACTTCTCGAAACATTCTCCCAAAACCACTGGATCCTTTCCTATATTCCCTGGCTGAAAATCTGTCATTGGCACTGAAGCACATGGTCAAATCGTCGGGGGGGAGGTGGAAGGGGGGAATCAACAGAAAAGTGACTTACATGACTTGACATCTAAGTGGCGATCTGTGGTACACACACACACACACAGCCATATTCACTTGGTGACAGTCTGTAATCCACTTGCTGGCTTCTTTCGCTTGTCTCTTTTCATCACCTATATTAACCTACCTTGTTGTCTTGCTGTATAAAAAGAGACACAGAGGACACAGAGAGGCAGGACAGAGAGATACAAGCAATTAAGGTGGAACAGTTCATCGACCACAACAATCCGCAGGTCATCATGATTGTCTGTTAGCAAGTGGGGTTTCATTCCTCTAGGTTTCCCATACTGGTACTTCTCGAAACATTCTCCCAAAGCCACTGGATCCTTTCCTATATTCCCTGGCTGAAAATCTGTCATTGGCACTGAAGCACATGGTCAAATCGTCGGGGGGTAGGTGGGAGGGGGATATTCAACAGAAAAGTGACTTACATGACTTGACATCTAAGTGGCGATCTGTGGTACACACACAGGCATATTCTTTTGGTTGCAGTCTGTAATCCACTTGCTGGCTTCTTTCGCTTGTCTGTTTTCATCACCTGTATTAACCTACCTTGTTGTCTTGCTGTATAAAAAGAGACACAGAGGACACAGAGAGGCAGGACAGAGAGATACAAGCAATTAAGGCGGAACAGTTCATCGACCACAACAATCCGCAGGTCATCATGATTGTCTGTTAGCAAGTGGGGTTTCATTCCTCTAGGTTTCCCATACTGGTACTTCTCGAAACATTCTCCCAAAGCCACTGGATGCTTTCCTATATTCCCTGGCTGAAAATCTGTCACTCGCACTGAAGCACATGGTCAAATCGTCGGAGGGGAGGTGGGAGGGGGGAATCAACAGAAAAGTGACTTACATGACTTGACATCTAAGTGGCGATCTGTGATACACACACACACAGCCATATTCACTTGGTGGCAGTCTGTAATCCACTTGCTGGCTTCTTTCGTTTGTCTGTTTCATCACCTGTATTAACCTACCTTGTTGTCTTGCTGTATAAAAAGACACAGCGACAGAGAGCACAGAGAGAGGCAGGACAGAGAGATAGAAGCATTTGAGGCAGTACAGTTATCGACGGCAACAATCTACAGGTCATGATGATTGTCTGATGATTGTCTGTAAGCAAGTGGGGTTTCATTTCTCTAGGTTTTCAATACTGGTACTTCTCCAAACATTCTCTCAAAGCCACTGGATGCTTTCCTATATTCCCTGGCTGAAAATCTGTAATTGGCACTGCAGCACATTTTGAAATTGACGGAGGGGAGGTGGGAGGGAGAATCAGAAAAAAAGTGACTTACATGACTTGACATCTAAGTGGCGATCTGTGGTACATACACAGGCATATTCCTTTGGTGGCAGTCTGTAATCCACTTGCTGGCTTCTTTCGCTTGTCTGTTTTCATCACCTGTATTAACCTACCTTGTTGTCTTGCTGTATAAAAAGAGACAGAGAGGACACAGAGAGGCAGGACAGAGAGATACAAGCAATTAAGGCGGAACAGTTCATCGACCACAACAATCCGCAGGTCATCATGATTGTCTGTTAGCAAGTGGGGTTTCATTCCTCTAGGTTTCCAATACTGGTACTTCTCGAAACATTCTCCCAAAGCCACTGGATGCTTTCCTATATTCCCAGGCTGAAAATCTGTCATTGGCACTGAAGCACATGGTCAAATCGTCGGGGGGGAGGTGGGAGGGGGGAATCAACAGAAAAGTGACTTACATGACTTGACATCTAAGTGGCGATCTGTGGTACACACACACACACACAGCCATATTCACTTGGTGGCAGTCTGTAATCCACTTGCTGGCTTCTTTCGCTTGTCTGTTTTCATCACCTGTATTAACCTACCTTGTTTTTTTCCTGTAGAAAAAGAGACACAGAGGACAGAGAGAGGCAGGACAGAGAGATACAAGCAATTAAGGTGGAACAGTTCATCGACCACAACAATCCGCAGGTCATCATGATTGTCTGTTAGCAAGTGGGGTTTCATTCCTCTAGGTTTCCCATACTGGTACTTCTAGAAACATTCTCTCAAAGCCACTGGATGCTTTCCTATATTCCCTGGCTGAAAATCTGTCATTGCCACTGAAGCACATGGTCAAATCGTCGGGGGGGAGGTGGGAGGGGGGAATCAACAGAAAAGTGACTTACATGACTTGACATCTAAGTGGCGATCTGTGGTACACACACACACACACAGCCATATTCACTTGGTGGCAGTCTGTAATCCACTTGCTGGCTTCTTTCGCTTGTCTGTTTTCATCACCTGTATTAACCTACCTTGTTGTCTTGCTGTAGAAAAAGAGACACAGAGGACAGAGAGAGGCAGGACAGAGAGATACAAGCAATTAAGGTGGAACAGTTCATCGACCACAACAATCCGCAGGTCATCATGATTGTCTGTTAGCAAGTGGGGTTTCATTCCTCTAGGTTTCCCATACTGGTACTTTTAGAAACATTCTCCCAAAGCCACTGGATGCTTTCCTATATTGCCTGGCTGAAAATCTGTCATTGGCACTGAAGCACATGGTCAAATCGTCGGGGGGGAGGTGGGAGGGGGGAATCAACAGAAAAGTGACTTACATGACTTGACATCTAAGTGGCGATCTGTGGTACACACACACACACACAGCCATATTCACTTGGTGGCAGTCTGTAATCCACTTGCTGGCTTCTTTCGCTTGTCTGTTTTCATCACCTGTATTAACCTACCTTGTTGTCTTCCTGTATAAAAAGAGAAAGAGAGGACAAAGAGAGGCAGGACAGAGAGATACAAGCAATTAAAGCGGAACAGTTCATCGACCACAACAAGCTGCAGGTCATCATGATTGTCTGTTAGCAAGTGGGCTTTCATTCCTCTAGGTTTCCCATACTGGTACTTCTCGAAACATTCTCCCAAAGCCGCTGAATGCTTTCCTATATTCCCTGGCTGAAAATCTGTCATTGGCACTGAAGCACATGGTCAAATCGTCGGAGGGGAGGTGGGAGGGGGGAATCAACAGGAAAGTGACTTACATGACTTGACATCTAAGTGGCGATCTGTGGTACACACACAGGCATATTCTTTTGGTGGCAGTCTGTAAACCACTTGTTGGTTTCTTTCGCGTCTCTGTTTTCATCATCTGTATTAACCTACCTTGTTGTCTTGCTGTATAAAAAGAGACAGAGAGGACACATAGAGGCAGGACAGAGAGATACAAGCAATTAAGGTGGAACAGTTCATCGACCACAACAATCCGCAGGTCATCATGATTGCCTGTTAGCAAGTGGGGTTTCATTCCTCTAGGTTTCCCATACTGGTACTTCTCGAAACATTCTCCCAAAGCCACTGGATGCTTTCCTATATTCCCTGGCTGAAAATCTGTCATTGGCACTGAAGCACATGGTCAAATCGTCGGGGGGTAGGTGGGAGGGGGGAATCAACAGAAAAGTCACTTACATGACTTGACATCTAAGTGGCGATCTGTGGTACACACACACAGCCATATTCACTTGGTGGCAGTCTGTAATCCACTTGCTGGCTTCTTTCGCTTGTCTCTTTTCATCACCTGTATTAACCTACCTTGTTGTCTTGCTGTATAAAAGGAGACACAGAGGACACAGAGAGGCAGGACAGAGAGATACAAGCAATTAAGGCGGAACAGTTCATCGAACACAACAATCTGCAGATCATCATGATTGTCTGTTAGCAAGTGGGGTTTCATTCCTCTAGGTTTCCCATACTGGTACTTCTCGAAACATTCTCCCAAAGCCACTGGATGCTTTCTTGTATTCCCTGGCTGAAAATCTGTCACTCGCACTGAAGCACAAGGTAAAATCGTCGGAGGGGAGGTGGGAGGGGGGAATCAACAGAAAAGTGACTTACATGACTTGACATCTAAGTGGCGATCTGTGATACACACACACACACAGCCATATTCACTTGGTGGCAGTCTGTAATCCACTTGCTGGCTTCTTTCGTTTGTCTGTTTCACACCTGTATTAACCTACCTTGTTGTCTTGCTGTATAAAAAGACACAGAGACAGAGAGGACAGAGAGAGGCAGGACAGAGAGATAGAAGCATTTAAGGCGGTACAGTTATCGACGGCAACAATCTACAGGTCATGATGATTGTCTGATGATTGTCTGTAAGCAAGTGGGGTTTCATTTCTCTAGGTTTCCAATACTGGTACTTCTCCAAACATTCTCTCAAAGCCACTGGATGCTTTCCTATATTCCCTGGCTGAAAATCTGTAATTGCCACTGCAGCACATTGACAAATTGACGGAGGGGAGGTGGGAGGGAGGATTAGAAAAAAAGTGACTTACATGACTTGACATCTAAGTGGCGATCTGTGGTACACGCACACACAGCCATATTCACTTGGTGGCAGTCTGTAATCCACTTGCTGGCTTCTTTCGCTTGTCTGTTTTCATCACCTGTATTTACCTACCTTGTTGTCTTGCTGTATAAAAAGAGACACAGAGGACACAGAGAGGCAGGACAGAGAGATACAAGCAATTAAGGCGGAACAGTTCATTGACCACAACAATCCGCAGGTCATCATGATTGTCTGTTAGCAAGTGGGGTTTCATTCCTCTAGGTTTCCAATACTGGTACTTCTCGAAACATTCTCCCAAAGCCACTGGATGCTTTCCTATATTCCCTAACTGAAAATCTGTCATTGGCACTGAAGCACATGGTCAAATCGTAGGGGGGGGGAGGTGGGAGGGGGGAATCAACAGAAAAGTGACTTACATGACTTGACATCTAAGTGGCGATCTGTGGTACACACACAGGCATATTCTTTTGGTGGCAGTCTGTAATCCACTTCCTGGCTTCTTTCGCTTGTCTGTTTTCATCACCTGTATTAACCTACCTTGTTGTCTTGCTGTATGAAAAGAGACACAGAGGACACAGAGAGGCAGGACAGAGAGATACAAGCAATTAAGGCGGAACAGTTTATCGACGACAACAATCCGCAGGTCATCATGATTGTCTGTTAGTAAGTGGGGTTTCATTCCTCTAGGTTTCCCATACTGGTACTTCTCGAAACATTCTCCCAAAGCCACTGGATGCTTTCCTATATTCCCTGGCTGAAAATCTGTCATTGGCACTGAAGCACATGGTCAAATCGTCGGAGGGGAGGTGGGAGGGGGAATCAACAGAAAAGTGACTTACATGACTTGACATCTAAGTGGCGATCTGTGGTACACACACACAAACACACAGCCATATTCACTTGGTGGCAGTCTGTAATCCACTTGCTGGCTTCTTTCGCTTGTCTCTTTTCATCACCTGTATTAACCTACCTTGTTGTCTTGCTGTATAAAAAGAGACAGAGAGGACACATAGAGGCAGGACAGAGAGATACAAGCAATTAAGGCGGAACAGTTCATCGACCACAACAATCTGCAGGTCATCATGATTGTCTGTTAGCAAGTGGGGTTTCATTCCTCTAGGTTTCCCATACTGGTACTTCTCGAAACATTCTCCCAAAGCCACTGGATCCTTTCCTATATTCCCTGGCTGAAAATCTGTCATTGGCACTGAAGCACATGGTCAAATCGTCGGGGGGGAGGTGGGAGGGGGGAATCAACAGAAAAGTGACTTACATGACTTGACATCTAAGTGGCGATCTGTGGTACACACACACACACACAGCCATATTCACTTGGTGGCAGTCTGTAATCCACTTGCTGGCTTCTTTCGCTTGTCTCTTTTCATCACCTGTATTAACCTACCTTGTTGTCTTGCTGTATAAAAAGAGACACAGAGGACACAGAGAGGCAGGACAGAGAGATACAAGCAATTAAGGCGGAACAGTTCATCGACCACAACAATCTGCAGGTCATCATGATTGTCTGTTAGCAAGTTGGGTTTCATTCCTCTAGGTTTCCCATACTGGTATTTCCCGAAACATTCTCCCAAAGCCACTGAATGCTTTCCTATATTCCCTGGCTGAAAATCTGTCATTGGCACTGAAGCACATGGTCAAATCGTCGGGGGGGAGGTGGGAGGGGGGAATCAAAAGAAAAGTGACTTACATGACTTGACATCTAAGTGGCGATCTGTGGTACACACACACACACACAGCCATATTCACTTGGTGGCAGTCTGTAATCCACTTGCTGGCTTCTTTCGCTTGTCTGTTTTCATCACCTGTATTAACCTACCTTGTTGTCTTGCTGTATAAAAAGAGAAAGAGAGGACACAGAGAGGCAGGACAGAGAGATACAAGCAATTAAGGTGGAACAGTTCATCGACCACAACAATCCGCAGGTCATCATGATTGTCTGTTAGCAAGTGGGGTTTCATTCCTCTAGGTTTCCAATACTGGTACTTCTCGAAACATTCTCCCAAAGCCACTGGATGCTTTCCTATATTCCCAGGCTGAAAATCTGTCATTGGCACTGAAGCACATGGTCAAATCGTCGGGGGGGAGGTGGGAGGGGGGAATCAACAGAAAAGTGACTTACATGACTTGACATCTAAGTGGCGATCTGTGGTACACACACACACACACACACAGCCATATTCACTTGGTGGCAGTCTGTAATCCACTTGCTGGCTTCTTTCGCTTGTCTGTTTTCATCACCTGTATTAACCTACCTTGTTGTCTTGCTGTAGAAAAAAAGACAGAGAGAGGCAGGACAGAGAGATACAAGCAATTAAGGTGGAACAGTTCATCGACCACAACAATCCGCAGGTCATCATGATTGTCTGTTAGCAAGTGGGGTTTCATTCCTCTAGGTTTCCCATACTGGTACTTCTAGAAACATTCTCCCAAAGCCACTGGATACTTTCCTATATTCCCAGGCTGAAAATCTGTCATTATCACTGAAGCACATGGTCAAATCGTCGGGGGGGAGGTGGGAGGGGGGAATCAACAGAAAAGTGACTTACATGACTTGACATCTAAGTGGCGATCTGTGGTACACACACACACACACAGCCATATTCACTTGGTGGCAGTCTGTAATCCACTTGCTGGCTTCTTTCGCTTGTCTCTTTTCATCACCTGTATTAACCTACCTTGTTGTCTTGCTGTATAAAAAGAGACACAGAGGACACAGAGAGGCAGGACAGAGAGATACAAGCAATTAAGGCGGAACAGTTCATCGACCACAACAATCTGCAGGTCATCATGATTGTCTGTTAGCAAGTGGGCTTTCATTCCTCTAGGTTTCCCATACTGGTATTTCCCGAAACATTCTCCCAAAGCCACTGAATGCTTTCCTATATTCCCTAGCTGAAAATCTGTCATTGGCACTGAAGCACATGGTCAAATCGTCGGGGGGGAGGTGGGAGGGGGGAATCAAAAGAAAAGTGACTTACATGACTTGACATCTAAGTGGCGATCTGTGGTACACACACACACACACAGCCATATTCACTTGGTGGCAGTCTGTAATCCACTTGCTGGCTTCTTTCGCTTGTCTCTTTTCATCACCTGTATTAACCTACCTTGTTGTCTTGCTGTATAAAAAGAGAAAGAGAGGACAAAGAGAGGCAGGACAGAGAGATACAAGCAATTAAGGTGGAACAGTTCATCGACCACAACAATCCGCAGGTCATCATGATTGTCTGTTAGCAAGTGGGGTTTCATTCCTCTAGGTTTCCCATACTGGTACTTCTCGAAACATTCTCCCAAAGCCACTGGATGCTTTCCTATATTCCCTAACTGAAAATCTGTCATTGGCACTGAAGCACATGGTCAAATCGTCGGAGGGGAGGTGGGAGGGGGGAATCAACAGAAAAGTGACTTACATGACTTGACATCTAAGTGGCGATCTGTGATACACACACACACAGCCATATTCACTTGGTGGCAATCTGTAATCCACTTCCTGGCTTCTTTCGTTTGTCTGTTTCATCACCTGTATTAACCTACCTTGTTGTCTTGCTGTATAAAAAGACACAGAGACAGAGAGGACAGAGAGAGGCAGGACAGAGAGATAGAAGCATTTAAGGCGGTACAGTTATCGACGGCAACAATCTACAGGTCATGATGATTGTCTGATGATTGTCTGTAAGCAAGTGGGGTTTCATTTCTCTAGGTTTCCAATACTGGAACTTCTCCAAACATTCTCTCAAAGCCACTGGATGCTTTCCTATATTCCCTGGCTGAAAATCTGTAATTGCCACTGCAGCACATTTTGAAATTGACGGAGGGGAGGTGGGAGGGAGAATCAGAAAAAAAGTGACTTACATGACTTGACATCTAAGTGGCGATCTGTGGTACATACACAGGCATATTCTTTTGGTGGCAGTCTGTAATCCACTTGCTGGCTTCTTTCGCTTGTCTGTTTTCATCACCTGTATTAACCTACCTTGTTGTCTTGCTGTATAAAAAGAGACACAGAGGACACAGAGAGGCAGGACAGAGAGATACAAGCAATTAAGGCGGAACAGTTCATCGACCACAACAATCCGCAGGTCATCATGATTGTCTGTTAGCAAGTGGGGTTTCATTCCTCTAGGTTTCCAATACTGGTACTTCTCGAAACATTCTCCCAAAGCCACTGGATGCTTTCCTATATTCCGAGGCTGAAAATCTGTCATTGGCACTGAAGCACATGGTCAAATCGTCGGGGGGGAGGTGGGAGGGGGGAATCAACAGAAAAGTGACTTACATGACTTGACATCTAAGTGGCGATCTGTGGTACACACACACACACACACACACAGCCATATTCACTTGGTGGCAGTCTGTAATCCACTTGCTGGCTTCTTTCGCTTGTCTGTTTTCATCACCTGTATTAACCTACCTTGTTGTCTTGCTGTAGAAAAAAAGACAGAGAGAGGCAGGACAGAGAGATACAAGCAATTAAGGTGGAACAGTTCATCGACCACAACAATCCGCAGGTCATCATGATTGTCTGTTAGCAAGTGGGGTTTCATTCCTCTAGGTTTCCCATACTGGTACTTCTAGAAACATTCTCCCAAAGCCACTGGATACTTTCCTATATTCCCAGGCTGAAAATCTGTCATTGGCACTGAAGCACATGGTCAAATCGTCGGGGGGGAGGTGGGAGGGGGGAATCAACAGAAAAGTGACTTACATGACTTGACATCTAAGTGGCGATCTGTGGTACACACACACATACACAGCCATATTCACTTGGTGGCAGTCTGTAATCCACTTCCTGGCTTCTTTCGCTTGTCTGTTTTCATCACCTGTATTAACCTACCTTGTTGTCTTGCTGTAGAAAAAGAGACACAGAGGATAGAGAGAGGCAGGACAGAGAGATACAAGCAATTAAGGTGGAACAGTTCATCGACCACAACAATCCGCAGGTCATCATGATTGTCTGTTAGCAAGTGGGGTTTCATTCCTCTAGGTTTCCCATACTGGTACTTCTAGAAACATTCTCCCAAAGCCACTGGATGCTTTCCTATATTCCCTGGCTGAAAATCTGTCATTGCCACTGAAGCACATGGTCAAATCGTCGGGGGGGAGGTGGGAGGGGGGAATCAACAGAAAAGTGACTTACATGACTTGACATCTAAGTGGCGATCTGTGGTACACACACACACACAGAGCCATATTCACTTGGTGGCAGTCTGTAATCCACTTGCTGGCTTCTTTCGCTTGTCTGTTTTCATCACCTGTATTAACCTACCTTGTTGTCTTGCTGTATAAAAAGAGAAAGAGAGGACAAAGAGAGGCAGGACAGAGAGATACAAGCAATTAAGGCGGAACAGTTCATCGACCACAACAATCTGCAGGTCATCATGATTGTCTGTTAGCAAGTGGGCTTTCATTCCTCTAGGTTTCCCATACTGGTACTTCTCGAAACATTCTCCCAAAGCCACTGGATGCTTTCCTATATTCCATAACTGAAAATCTGTCATTGGCGCTGAAGCACATGGTCAAATCGTCGGAGGGGAGGTGGGAGGGGGGAATCAACAGAAAAGTGACTTACATGACTTGACATCTAAGTGGCGATCTGTGGTACACACACAGGCATATTCTTTTGGTGGCAGTCTGTAATCCACTTCCTGGCTTCTTTCGCTTGTCTGTTTTCATCACCTGTATTAACCTACCTTGTTGTCTTGCTGTATAAAAAGAGACAGAGAGGACAGAGAGAGGCAGGACAGAGAGATACAAGCAATTAAGGCGGAACAGTTCATCGACCACAACAATCCGCAGGTCATCATGATTGTCTGTTAGTAAGTGGGGTTTCATTCCTCTAGGTTTCCCATACTGGTACTTCTCGAAACATTCTCCCAAAGCCACTGGATGCTTTCCTATATTCCCTAACTGAAAATCTGTCATTGGCACTGAAGCACATGGTCAAATCGTCGGAGGGGAGGTGGGAGGGGGGAATCAACAGAAAAGTGACTTACATGACTTGACATCTAAGTGGCGATCTGTGATACACACACACACAGCCATATTCACTTGGTGGCAGTCTGTATTCCACTTGCTGGCTTCTTTCGTTTGTCTGTTTCATCACCTGTATTAACCTACCTTGTTGTCTTGCTGTATAAAAAGACACAGAGACAGAGAGGACAGAGAGAGGCAGGACAGAGAGATAGAAGCATTTAAGGCGGTACAGTTATCGACGGCAACAATCTACAGGTCATGATGATTGTCTGATGATTGTCTGTAAGCAAGTGGGGTTTCATTTCTCTAGGTTTCCAATACTGGTACTTCTCCAAACATTCTCTCAAAGCCACTGGATGATTTCCTATATTCCCTGGCTGAAAATCTGTAATTGCCACTGCAGCACATTTTGAAATTGACGGAGGGGAGGTGGGAGGGAGAATCAGAAAAACAGTGACTTACATGACTTGACATCTAAGTGGCGATCTGTGGTACATACACAGGCATATTCTTTTGGTGGCAGTCTGTAATCCACTTGCTGGCTTCTTTCGCTTGTCTGTTTTCATCACCTGTATTAACCTACCTTGTTGTCTTGCTGTATAAAAAGAGACACAGAGGACACAGAGAGGCAGGACAGAGAGATACAAGCAATTAAGGCGGAACAGTTCATCGACCACAACAATCCGCAGGTCATCATGATTGTCTGTTAGCAAGTGGGGTTTCATTCCTCTAGGTTTCCAATACTGGTACTTCTCGAAACAATCTCCCAAAGCCACTGGATGCTTTCCTATATTCCCTGGCTGAAAATCTGTCATTGGCACTGAAGCACATGGTCAAATCGTCGGGGGGAGGTGGGAGGGGGGAATCAACAGAAAAGTGACTTACATGACTTGACATCTAAGTGGCGATCTGTGGTACACACACACACACACACAGCCATATTCACTTGGTGGCAGTCTGTAATCCACTTGCTGGCTTCTTTCGCTTGTCTGTTTTCATCACCTGTATTAACCTACCTTGTTGTCTTGCTGTAGAAAAAGAGACAGAGAGGACAGAGAGAGGCAGGACAGAGAGATACAAGCAATTAAGGTGGAACAGTTCATCGACCACAACAATCCGCAGGTCATCATGATTGTCTGTTAGCAAGTGGGGTTTCATTCCTCTAGGTTTCCCATACTGGTACTTCTCGAAACATTCTCCCAAAGCCACTGGATGCTTTCCTATATTCCCAGGCTGAAAATCTGTCATTGGCACTGAAGCACATGGTCAAATCGTCGGGGGGGGGAGGTGGGAGGGGGGAATCAACAGAAAAGTGACTTACATGACTTGACATCTAAGTGGCGATCTGTGGTACACACACACACACACACAGCCATATTCACTTGGTGGCAGTCTATAATCCACTTGCTGGCTTCTTTCGCTTGTCTGTTTTCATCACCTGTATTAACTTACCTTGTTGTCTTGCTGTATAAAAAGAGAAAGACAGGACAAAGAGAGGCAGGACAGAGAGATACAAGCAATTAAGGCGGAACAGTTCATCGACCACAACAATCTGCAGGTCATCATGATTGTCTGTTAGCAAGTGGGGTTTCATTCCTCTAGGTTTCCCATACTGGTACTTCTCGAAACATTCTCTCAAAGCCACTGAATGCTTTCCTATATTCCCTGGCTGAAAATCTGTCATTGGCACTGAAGCACATGGTCAAATCGTCGGAGGGGAGGTGGGAGGGGGGAATCAACAGAAAAGTGACTTACATGACTTGACATCTAAGTGGCGATCTCTGGTACACACACACACAGTCATATTCACTTGGTGGCAGTCTGTAATCCACTTGTTGGCTTCTTTCGCTTGTCTGTTTTCATCACCTGTATTAACCTACCTTGTTGTCTTGCTGTATAAAAAGAGACAGAGAGGACACATAGAGGCAGGACAGAGAGCTACAAGCAATTAAGGCGGAACAGTTCATCGACCACAACAATCCGCAGGTCATCATGATTGCCTGTTAGCAAGTGGGGTTTCATTCCTCTAGGTTTCCCATACTGGTACTTCTCGAAACATTCTCCCAAAGCCACTGGATGCTTTCCTATATTCCCTGGCTGAAAATCTGTCATTGGCACTGAAGCACATGGTCAAATCGTCGGGGGGTAGGTGGGAGGGGGGAATCAACAGAAAAGTGACTTACATGACTGGACATCTAAGTGGCGATCTGTGGTACACACACACAGCCATATTCACTTGGTGGCAGTCTGTAATCCACTTCCTGGCTTCTTTCGCTTGTCTGTTTTCATCACCTGTATTAACCTACCTTGTTGTCTTGCTGTATAAAAAGAGACACAGAGGACAGAGAGAGGCAGGACAGAGAGATACAAGCAATTAAGGCGGAACAGTTCATCGAACACAACAATCTGCAGATCATCATGATTGTCTGTTAGCAAGTGGGGTTTCATTCCTCTAGGTTTCCCATACTGGTACTTCTCGAAACATTCTCCCAAAGCCACTGGATGCTTTCCTATATTCCCTGGCTGAAAATCTGTCACTCGCACTAAAGCACAAGGTAAAATCGTCGGAGGGGAGGTGGGAGGGGGGAATCAACAGAAAAGTGACTTACATGACTTGACATCTAAGTGGCGATCTGTGATACACACACACACACAGCCATATTCACTTGGTGGCAGTCTGTAATCCACTTGCTGGCTTCTTTCGTTTGTCTGTTTCACACCTGTATTAACCTACCTTGTTGTCTTGCTGTATAAAAAGACACAGAGACAGAGAGGACAGAGAGAGGCAGGACAGAGAGATAGAAGCATTTAAGGCGGTACAGTTATCGACGGCAACAATCTACAGGTCATGATTATTGTCTGATGATTGTCTGTAAGCAAGTGGGGTTTCATTTCTCTAGGTTTCCAATACTGGTACTTCTCCAAACATTCTCTAAAAGCCACTGGATGCTTTCCTATATTCCCTGGCTGAAAATCTGTAATTGCCACTGCAGCACATTGACAAATTGACGGAGGAGAGGTGGGAGGGAGGATCAGAAAAAAAGTGACTTACATGACTTGACATCTAAGTGGCGATCTGTGGTACACACACACACACACACACACACACAGCCATATTCACTTGGTGGCAGTCTGTAATCCACTTGCTGGCTTCTTTCGCTTGTCTCTTTTCATCACCTGTATTAACCTACCTTGTTGTCTTGCTGTATAAAAAGAGACAGAGGACACAGAGAGGCAGGACAGAGAGATACAAGCAATTAAGGCGGAACAGTTCATCGACCACAACAATCCGCAGGTCATCATGATTGTCTGTTAGCAAGTGGGGTTTCATTCCTCTAGGTTTCCCATACTGGTACTTCTAGAAACATTCTCCCAAAGCCACTGGATCCTTTCCTATATTCCCAGGCTGAAAATCTGTCATTGGCACTGAAGCACATGGTCAAATCGTCGGGGGGGAGGTGGGAGGGGGGAATCAACAGAAAAGTGACTTACATGACTTGACATCTAAGTGGCGATCTCTGGTACACACACACACACACAGCCATATTCACTTGGTGGCAGTCTGTAATCCACTTCCTGGCTTCTTTCGCTTGTCTGTTTTCATCACCTGTATTAACCTACCTTCTTGTCTTGCTGTATAAAAAGAGACACAGAGGACACAGAGAGGCAGGACAGAGAGATACAAGCAATTAAGGCGGAACAGTTCATCGACCACAACAATCCGCAGGTCATCATGATTGTCTGTTAGCAAGTGGGGTTTCATTCCTCTAGGTTTCCAATACTGGTACTTCTCGAAACATTCTCCCAAAGCCACTGGATGCTTTCCTATATTCCCAGGCTGAAAATCTGTCATTGGCACTGAAGCACATGGTCAAATCGTCGGGGGGGAGGTGGGAGGGGGGAATCAACAGAAAAGTGACTTACATGACTTGACATCTAAGTGGCGATCTGTGGTACACACACACAGCCATATTCACTTGGTGGCAGTCTGTAATCCACTTCCTGGCTTCTTTTGCTTGTCTGTTTTCATCACCTGTATTAACCTACCTTGTTGTCTTGCTGTATAAAAAGAGAAAGAGAGGACAAAGAGAGGCAGGACAGAGAGATACAAGCAATTAAGGCGGAACAGTTCATCGACCACAACAAGCTGCAGGTCATCATGATTGTCTGTTAGCAAGTGGGCTTTCATTCCTCTAGGTTTCCCATACTGGTACTTCTCGAAACATTCTCCCAAAGCCACTGGATGCTTTCCTATATTCCCAGGCTGAAAATCTGTCATTGCCACTGAAGCACATGGTCAAATCGTCGCAGGGGAGGTGGGAGGGGGGTATTCAACAGAAAAGTGACTTACATGACTTGACATCTAAGTGGCGATCTGTGGTACACACACAGGCATATTCTTTTGGTGGCAGTCTGTAATCCACGTCCTGGCTTCTTTCGCTTGTCTGTTTTCATCACCTGTATTAACCTACCTTGTTGTCTTGCTGTAGAAAAAGAGACAGAGAGGACAGAGAGAGGCAGGACAGAGAGATACAAGCAATTAAGGCGGAACAGTTTATCGACGACAACAATCCGCAGGTCATCATGATTGTCTGTTAGTAAGTGGGGTTTCATTCCTCTAGGTTTCCCATACTGGTACTTCTCGAAACATTCTCCCAAAGCCACTGGATGCTTTCCTATATTCCCTAACTGAAAATTTGTCATTGGCACTGAAGCACATGGTCAAATCGTCGGAGGGGAGGTGGGAGGGGGGAATCAACGGAAAAGTGACTTACATGACTTGACATCTAAGTGGCGATCTCTGGTACACACACACACACACACAGCCATATTCACTTGGTGGCAGTCTGTAATCCACTTGCTGGCTTCTTTCGTTTGTCTGTTTCATCACCTGTATTAACCTACCTTGTTGTCTTGCTGTATAAAAAGAGACAGAGAGGACACATAGGGGCAGGACAGAGAGATACAAGCAATTAAGGCGGAACAGTTCATCGACCACAACAATCCGCAGGTCATCATGATTGTCTGTTAGAAAGTGGGGTTTCATTCCTCTAGGTTTCCCATACTGGTACTTCTCGAAACATTCTCCCAAAGCCACTGGATCCTTTCCTATATTCCCAGGCTGAAAATCTGTCATTGGCACTGAAGCACATGGTCAAATCGTCGGGGGGAGGTGGGAGGGGGGAATCAACAGAAAAGTGACTTACATGACTTGACATCTAAGTGGCGATCTGTGGTACACACACACACACACAGCCATATTCACTTGGTGGCAGTCTGTAATCCACTTGCTGGCTTCTTTCGCTTGTCTGTTTTCATCACCTGTATTAACCAACCTTGTTGTCTTGCTGTATTAAAAGAGACACAGAGGACAGAGAGAGGCAGGACAGAGGAATACAAGCAATTAAGGCGGAACAGTTCATCGACCACAACAATCCGCAGGTCATCATGATTGTCTGTTAGAAAGTGGGGTTTCATTCCTCTAGGTTTCCCATACTGGTACTTCTCGAAACATTCTCCCAAAGCCACTGGATGCTTTCCTATATTCCCTGGCTGAAAATCTGTCATTGGCACTGAAGCACATGGTCAAATCGTCGGGGGGTAGGTGGGAGGGGGGTATTCAACAGAAAAGTGACTTACATGACTTGACATCTAAGTGGCGATCTGTGGTACACACACAGGCATATTCTTTTGGTGGCAGTCTGTAATCCACTTCCTGGCTTCTTTCGCTTGTCTGTTTTCATCACCTGTATTAACCTACCTTGTTGTCTTGCTGTATAAAAAGAGACACAAGGGACACAGAGAGGCAGGACAGAGAGATACAAGCAATTAAGGCGGAACAGTTCATCGACCACAACAATCCGCAGGTCATCATGATTGTCTGTTAGCAAGTGGGGTTTCATTCCTCTAGGTTTCCCATACTGGTACTTCTCGAAACATTCTCCCAAAGCCACTGGATGCTTTCCTATATTCCCTGGCTGAAAATCTGTCACTCGCACTGAAGCACATGGTCAAATCGTCGGAGGGGAGGTGGGAGGGGGGAATCAACAGAAAAGTGACTTACATGACTTGACATCTAAGTGGCGATCTGTGATACACACACACACAGCCATATTCACTTGGTGGCAGTCTGTAATCCACTTGCTGGCTTCTTTCGTTTGTCCGTTTCATCACCTGTATTAACCTACCTTGTTGTCTTGCTGTATAAAAAGACACAGAGACAGAGAGGACAGAGAGAGGCAGGACAGAGAGATAGAAGCATTTAAGGCGGTACAGTTATCGACGGCAACAATCTACAGGTCATGATGATTGTCTGATGATTGTCTGTAAGCAAGTGGGGTTTCATTTCTCTAGGTTTCCAATACTGGTACTTCTCCAAACATTCTCTCAAAGCCACTGGATGCTTTCCTATATTCCCTGGCTGAAAATCTGTAATTGCCACTGCAGCACATTTTGAAATTGACGGAGGGGAGGTGGGAGGGAGAATCAGAAAAAAAGTGACTTACATGACTTGACATCTAAGTGGCGATCTGTGGTACATACACAGGCATATTCTTTTGGTGGCAGTCTGTAATCCACTTCCTGGCTTCTTTCGCTTGTCTGTTTTCATCACCTGCATTAACCTACCTTGTTGTCTTGCTGTATAAAAAGAGACACAGAGGACACAGAGAGGCAGGACAGAGAGATACAAGCAATTAAGGCGGAACAGTTCATCGACCACAACAATCCGCAGGTCATCATGATTGTCTGTTAGCAAGTGGGGTTTCATTCCTATAGGTTTCCAATACTGGTACTTCTCGAAACATTCTCCCAAAGCCACTGGATGCTTTCCTATATTCCCAGGCTGAAAATCTGTCATTGGCACTGAAGCACATGGTCAAATCGTCGGGGGGGAGGTGGGAGGGGGGAATCAACAGAAAAGTGACTTACATGACTTGACATCTAAGTGGCGATCTGTGGTACACACACACACACACAGCCATATACACTTGGTGGCAGTCTGTAATCCACTTGCTGGCTTCTTTCGCTTGTCTGTTTTCATCACCTGTATTAACCTACCTTGTTGTCTTGCTGTAGAAAAAGAGACAGAGAGGACAGAGAGAGGCAGGACAGAGAGATACAAGCAATTAAGGTGGAACAGTTCATCGACCACAACAATCCGCAGGTCATCATGATTGTCTGTTAGCAAGTGGGGTTTCATTCCTCTAGGTTTCCCATACTGGTACTTCTAGAAACATTCTCCCAAAGCCACTGGATGCTTTCCTATATTCCCTGCCTGAAAATCTGTCATTGGCACTGAAGCACATGGTCAAATCGTCGGGGGGGAGGTGGGAGGGGGGAATCAACAGAAAAGTGACTTACATGACTTGACATCTAAGTGGCGATCTGTGGAACACACACACACACACAGCCATATTCACTTGGTGGCAGTCTGTAATCCACTTGCTGGCTTCTTTCGCTTGTCTGTTTTCATCACCTGTATTAACCTACCTTGTTGTCTTGCTGTAGAAAAAGAGACACAGAGGACACAGAGAGGCAGGACAGAGAGATACAAGCAATTAAGGTGGAACAGTTCATCGACCACAACAATCCGCAGGTCATCATGATTGTCTGTTAGCAAGTGGGGTTTCATTCCTCTAGGTTTCCCATACTGGTACTTCTCGAAACATTCTCCCAAAGCCACTGGATGCTTTCCTATATTCCCTGGCTGAAAATCTGTCATTGGCACTGAAGCACATGGTCAAATCGTCGGGGGGGAGGTGGGAGGGGGGAATCAACAGAAAAGTGACTTACATGACTTGACATCTAAGTGGCGATCTCTGGTACACACACACACACACACAGCCATATTCACTTGGTGGCAGTCTGTAATCCACTTGCTGGCTTCTTTCGCTTGTCTCTTTTCATCACCTGTATTAACCTACCTTGTTGTCTTGCTGTAGAAAAAGAGACAGAGAGGACAGAGAGAGGCAGGACAGAGAGATACAAGCAATTAAGGTCGAACAGTTCATCGACCACAACAATCCGCAGGTCATCATGATTGTCTGTTAGCAAGTGGGGTTTCATTCCTCTAGGTTTCCCATACTGGTACTTCTAGAAACATTCTCCCAAAGCCACTGGATGCTTTCCTATATTCCCAGGCTAAAGATCTGTCATTGGCACTGAAGCACATGGTCAAATCGTCGGGGGGGAGGTGGGAGGGGGGAATCAACAGAAAAGTGACTTACATAACTTGACATCTAAGTGGCGATCTGTGGTACACACACACACACACACAGCCATATTCACTTGGTGGCAGTCTGTAATCCACTTCCTGGCTTCTTTCGCTTGTCTGTTTTCATCACCTGTATTAACCTACCTTGTTGTCTTGCTGTATAAAAAGAGAAAGAGAGGACAAAGAGAGGCAGGACAGAGAGATACAAGCAATTAAGGCGGAACAGTTCATCGACCACAACAATCTGCAGGTCATCATGATTGTCTGTTAGCAAGTGGGCTTTCATTCCTCTAGGTTTCCCATACTGGTACTTCTCGAAACATTCTCCCAAAGCCACTGAATGCTTTCCTATATTCCCTGGCTGAAAATCTGTCATTGGCACTGAAGCACATGGTCAAATCGTCGGAGGGGAGGTGGGAGGGGGGAATCAACAGAAAAGTGACTTACATGACTTGACATCTAAGTGGCGATCTCTGGTACACACACACACACAGTCATATTCACTTGGTGGCAGTCTGTAAACCACTTGTTGGCTTCTTTCGCTTCTCTGTTTTCATCATCTGTATTAACCTACCTTGTTGTCTTGCTGTATAAAAAGAGACAGAGAGGACACATAGAGGCAGGACAGAGAGATACAAGCAATTAAGGCGGAACAGTTCATCGACCACAACAATCCGCAGGTCATCATGATTGCCTGTTAGCAAGTGGGGTTTCATTCCTCTAGGTTTCCCATACTGGTACTTCTCGAAACATTCTCCCAAAGCCACTGGATGCTTTCCTATATTCCCTGGCTGAAAATCTGTCATTGGCACTGAAGCACATGGTCAAATCGTCGGGGGGTAGGTGGGAGGGGGGAATCAACAGAAAAGTGACTTACATGACTTGACATCTAAGTGGCGATTTGTGGTACACACACACAGCCATATTCACTTGGTGGCAGTCTGTAATCCACTTCCTGGCTTCTTTCGCTTGTCTGTTTTCATCACCTGTATTAACCTACCTTGTTGTCTTGCTGTATAAAAAGAGACAGAGAGGACAGAGAGAGGCAGGACAGAGAGATACAAGCAATTAAGGCGGAACAGTTCATCGAACACAACAATCTGCAGATCATCATGATTCTCTGTTAGCAAGTGGGGTTTCATTCCTCTAGGTTTCCCATACTGGTACTTCTCGAAACATTCTCCCAAAGCCACTGGATCCTTTCCTATATTCCCTGGCTGAAAATCTGTCACTCGCACTAAAGCACAAGGTAAAATCGTCGGAGGGGAGGTGGGAGGGGGGAATCAACAGAAAAGTGACTTACATGACTTGACATCTAAGTGGCGATCTGTGATACACACACACACAGCCATATTCACTTGGTGGCAGTCTGTAATCCACTTGCTGGCTTCTTTCGTTTGTCTGTTTCACACCTGTATTAACCTACCTTGTTGTCTTGCTGTATAAAAAGACACAGAGACAGAGAGGACAGAGAGAGGCAGGACAGAGAGATAGAAGCATTTAAGGCGGTACAGTTATCGACGGCAACAATCTACAGGTCATGATTATTGTCTGATGATTGTCTGTAAGCAAGTGGGGTTTCATTTCTCTAGGTTTCCAATACTGGTACTTCTCCAAACATTCTCTCAAAGCCACTGGATGCTTTCCTATATTCCCTGGCTGAAAATCTGTAATTGCCACTGCAGCACATTGACAAATTGACGGAGGAGAGGTGGGAGGGAGGATCAGAAAAAAAGTGACTTACATGACTTGACATCTAAGTGGCGATCTGTGGTACACACACACACACACACACACAGCCATATTCACTTGGTGGCAGTCTGTAATCCACTTGCTGGCTTCTTTCGCTTGTCTCTTTTCATCACCTGTATTAACCTACCTTGTTGTCTTGCTGTATAAAAAGAGACAGAGGACACAGAGAGGCAGGACAGAGAGATACAAGCAATAAAGGCGGAACAGTTCATCGACCACATTAATCCACAGGTCATCATGATTGTCTGTTAGCAAGTGGGGTTTCATTCCTCTAGGTTTCCCATACTGGTACTTCTCGAAACATTCTCCCAAAGCCACTGGATGCTTTCCTATATTCCCAGGCTGAAAATCTGTCATTGCCACTGAAGCACATGGTCAAATCGTCGGAGGGGAGGTGGGAGGGGGGAATCTACAGAAAAGTGACTTACATGACTTGACATCTAAGTGGCGATCTGTGGTACACACACAGGCATATTCTTTTGGTGGCAGTCTGTAATCCACTTCCTGGCTTCTTTCGCTTGTCTGTTTTCATCACCTGTATTAACCTACCTTGTTGTCTTGCTGTATAAAAAGAGACAGAGAGGACAGAGAGAGGCAGGACAGAGAGATACAAGCAATTAAGGCGGAACAGTTTATCGACGACAACAATCCGCAGGTCATCATGATTGTCTGTTAGTACGTGGGGTTTCATTCCTCTAGGTTTCCCATACTGGTACTTCTCGAAACATTCTCCCAAAGCCACTGGATGCTTTCCTATATTCCCTAACTGAAAATTTGTCATTGGCACTGAAGCACATGGTCAAATCGTCGGAGGGGAGGTGGGAGGGGGGAATCAACGGAAAAGTGACTTACATGACTTGACATCTAAGTGGCGATCTCTAGTACACACACACACACACAGCCATATTCACTTGGTGGCAGTCTGTAATCCACTTGCTGGCTTCTTTCGTTTGTCTGTTTCATCACCTGTATTAACCTACCTTGTTGTCTTGCTGTATAAAAAGAGACAGAGAGGACACATAGAGGCAGGACAGAGAGATACAAGCAATTAAGGTGGAACAGTTCATCGACCACAACAATCCGCAGGTCATCATGATTGTCTGTTAGCAAGTGGGGTTTCATTCCTCTAGGTTTCCCATACTGGTACTTCTCGAAACATTCTCCCAAAGCCACTGGATCCTTTCCTATATTCCCTGGCTGAAAATCTGTCATTGGCACTGAAGCACGTGGTCAAATCGTCGGGGGGGAGGTGGGAGGGGGGAATCAACAGAAAAGTGACTTACATGACTTGACATCTAAGTGGCGATCTGTGGTACACACACACACACACACACAGCCATATTCACTTGGTGGCAGTCTGTAATCCACTTGCTGGCTTCTTTCGCTTGTCTGTTTTCATCACCTGTATTAACCTACCTTGTTGTCTTGCTGTATAAAAAGAGAAAGACAGGACAAAGAGAGGCAGGACAGAGAGATACAAGCAGTTAAGGCGGAACAGTTCATCGACCACAACAATCTGCAGGTCATCATGATTGTCTGTTAGCAAGTGGGGTTTCATTCCTCTAGGTTTCCCATACTGGTACTTCTCGAAACATTCTCCCAAAGCCACTGAATGCTTTCCTATATTCCCTGGCTGAAAATCTGTCATTGGCACTGAAGCACATGGTCAAATCGTCGGAGGGGAGGTGGGAGGGGGGAATCAACAGAAAAGTGACCTACATGACTTGACATCTAAGTGGCGATCTGTGGTACACACACACACAGCCATATTCACTTGGTGGCAGTCTGTAAACCACTTGTTGCCTTCTTTCGCTTCTCTGTTTTCATCATCTGTATTAACCTACCTTGTTGTCTTGCTGTATAAAAAGAGACACAGAGGACACAGAGAGGCAGGACAGAGAGATACAAGCAATTAAGGCGGAACAGTTCATCGACCACAACAATCCGCAGGTCATCATGATTGTCTGTTAGCAAGTGGGGTTTCATTCCTCTAGGTTTCCCATACTGGTACTTCTCGAAACATTCTCCCAAAGCCACTGGATGCTTTCCTATATTCCCTGGCTGAAAATCTGTCATTGGCACTGAAGCACATGGTCAAATCGTCGGGGGGGAGGTGGGAGGGGGGAATCAACAGAAAATTGACTTACATGACTTGACATCTAAGTGGCGATCTGTGGTACACACACACACACACAGCCATATTCACTTGGTGGCAGTCTGTAATCCACTTGCTGGCTTCTTTCGCTTGTCTGTTTTCATCACCTGTATTAACCTACCTTGTTGTCTTGCTGTATAAAAAGAGACACAGAGGACACAGAGAGGCAGGACAGAGAGATACAAGCAATTAAGGCGGAACAGTTCATCGACCACATTAATCCACAGGTCATCATGATTGTCTGTTAGCAAGTGGGGTTTCATTCCTCTAGGTTTCCCATACTGGTACTTCTCGAAACATTCTCCCAAAGCCACTGGATGCTTTCCTATATTCCCTGGCTGAAAATCTGTCACTGGCACTAAAGCACATGGTCAAATCGTCGGGGGGTAGGTGGGAGGGGGTATTCAACAGAAAAGTGACTTACATGACTTGACATCTAAGTGGCGATCTGTGGTACACACACAGGCATATTCTTTTGGTGGCAGTCTGTAATCCACTTCCTGGCTTCTTTCGCTTGTCTGTTTTCATCACCTGTATTAACCTACCTTGTTGTCTTGCTGTATAAAAAGAGACACAGAGGACACAGAGAGGCAGGACAGAGAGATACAAGCAATTAAGGCGGAACAGTTCATCGACCACAACAATCCGCAGGTCATCATGATTGTCTATTAGCAAGTGGGGTTTCATTCCTCTAGGTTTCCCATACTGGTACTTCTCGAAACATTCTCCCAAAGCCACTGGATGCTTTCCTATATTCCCTGGCTGAAAATCTGTCACTCGCACTGAAGCACATGGTCAAATCGTCGGAGGGGAGGTGGGAGGGGGGAATCAACAGAAAAGTGACTTACATGACTTGACATCTAAGTGGCGATCTGTGATACACACACACACAGCCATATTCACTTGGTGGCAGTCTGTAATCCACTTGCTGGCTTCTTTCGTTTGTCTGTTTCATCACCTGTATTAACCTACCTTGTTGTCTTGCTGTATAAAAAGACACAGAGACAGAGAGGACAGAGAGAGGCAGGACAGAGAGATAGAAGCATTTAAGGCGGTACAGTTATCGACGGCAACAATCTACAGGTCGTGATGATTGTCTGATGATTGTCTGTAAGCAAGTGGGGTTTCATTTCTCTAGGTTTCCAATACTGGTACTTCTCCAAACATTCTCTCAAAGCCACTGGATGCTTTCCTATATTCCCTGGCTGAAAATCTGTAATTGCCACTGCAGCACATTTTGAAATTGACGGAGGGGAGGTGGGAGGGAGAATCAGAAAAAAAGTGACTTACATGACTTGACATCTAAGTGGCGATCTGTGGTACATACACAGGCATATTCTTTTGGTGGCAGTCTGTAATCCACTTGCTGGCTTCTTTCGCTTGTCTGTTTTCATCACCTGTATTAACCTACCTTGTTGTCTTGCTGTATAAAAAGAGACAGAGAGGACAGAGAGAGGCAGGACAGAGAGATACAAGCAATTAAGGCGGAACAGTTCATCGACCACAACAATCCGCAGGTCATCATGATTGTCTGTTAGCAAGTGGGGTTTCATTCCTCTAGGTTTCCCATACTGGTACTTCTCGAAACATTCTGCCAAAGCCACTGGATGCTTTCCTATATTTCCTGACTGAAAATCTGTCATTGGCACTGAAGCACATGGTCAAAGCGTCGGGGGGTAGGTGGGAGGGGGGAATCGACAGAAAAGTGACTTACATGACTTGACATCTAAGTGGCAATCTGTGGTACACACACACAGCCATATTCACTTGGTGGCAGTCTGTAATCCACTTGCTGGCTTCTTTCGCTTGTCTGTTTTCATCACCTGTATTAACCTACCTTGTTGTCTTGCTGTATAAAAAGAGACACAGAGGACAGAGAGAGGCAGGACAGAGAGATACAAGCAATTAAGGCGGAACAGTTCATCGACCACAACAATCTGCAGGTCATCATGATTGTCTGTTAGCAAGTGGGGTTTCATTCCTCTAGGTTTCCCATACTGGTACTTCTCGAAACATTCTCCCAAAGCCACTGGATGCTTTCCTATATTCCCTGGCTGAAAATCGCTCACTCGCACTGAAGCACATGGTCAAATCGTCGGAGGGGAGGTGGGAGGGGGTAATCAACAGAAAAGTGACTTACATGACTTGACATCTAAGTGGCGATCTGTGATACACACACACACAGCCATATTCACTTGGTGGCAGTCTGTAATCCACTTGCTGGCTTCTTTCGTTTGTCTGTTTCACAAATGTATTAACCTACCTTGTTGTCTTGCTGTATAAAAAGACACTGAGACAGAGAGGACAGAGAGAGGCAGGACAGAGAGATAGAAGCATTTAAGGCGGTACAGTTATCGACGGCAACAATCTACAGGTCATAATGATTGTCTGATGATAGTCTGTAAGCAAGTGGGGTTTCATTTCTCTAGGTTTCCAATACTAGTACTTCTCCAAACATTCTCTCAAAGCCACTGGATGCTTTCCTATATTCCCTGGCTGAAAGTCTGTAATTGGCACTGCAGCACATGGTCAAATTGACGCAGGGGAGATGGGAGGGAGGATCAGAAAAAAAGTGACTTACATGACTTGACATCTAAGTGGCGATCTTTGGTACACACACACACACACAGCCATATTCACTTGGTGGCAGTCTGTAATCCACTTGCTGGCTTCTTTCGCTTGTCTGTTTTCATCACCTGTATTAACCTACCTTCTTGTCTTGCTGTATAAAAAGAGACACAGAGGACAGAGAGAGGCAGGACAGAGAGATACAAGTAATTAAGGCGGAACAGTTCATCGACCACAACAATCCGCAGGTCATCATGATTGTCTGTTAGCAAGTGGGGTTTCATTCCTCTAGGTTTCCCATACTGGTACTTCTAGAAACATTCTGCCAAAGCCACTGGATGCTTTCCTATATTCCCTGGCTGAAAATCTGTCATTGGCACTGAAGCACATGGTCAAATCGTCGGCGGGGGGAGGTGGGAGGGGGGAATCAACAGAAAAGTGACTTACATGACTTGACATCTAAGTGGCGATCTGTGGTACACACACAGGCATATTCTTTTGGAGGCAGTCTGTAATCCACTTGCTGTCTTCTTTTGCTTGTCTGTTTTCATCACCTGTATTACCCTACCTTGTTGTCTTGCTGTATAAAAAGAGACAGAGAGGACAGAGAGAGGCAGGACAGAGAGATAGAAGCATTTAAGGCGGTACAGTTATCGACAGCAACAATCTACAGGTCATGATGATTGTCTAATGATTGTCTGTAAGCTAGTGGGGTTTCATTTCTCTAGGTTTCCAATACTGGTACTTCTCGAAACATTCTCTCAAAGCCACTGGATGCTTTCCTATATTCCCTGGCTAAAAATCTGTAATTGGCACTGCAGCACATTTTCAAATTAACGGAGGGGAGGTGGGAGAAAGAATCAGAAAAAAAGTGACTTACATGACTTGACATCTAAGTGGCGATCTGTGGTACATACACAGGCATATTCTTTTGGTGGCAGTCTGTAATCCACTTGCTGGCTTCTTTCACTTGTCTGTTTACATCACCTGTATTAACCTACCTTGTTGTCTTGCTGTATAAAAAGAGACACAGAGGACAGAGAGAGGCAGGACAGAGAGATAAAAGCAATTAAGGCGGAACAGTTCATCGACCACAACAATCTGCAGGTCATCATGATTGTCTGTTAGCAAGTGGGGTTTCATTCCTCTAGGTTTCCCATACTGGTACTTCTCGAGACATTCTCCCAAAGCCACTGGATGCTTTCCTATATTCCCTGGCTGAAAATCTGTCATTGGCACTGAAGCACATGGTCAAATCGTCGGAGGGGAGGTGGGAGAGGGGAATCAACAGAAAAGTGACTTACATGACTTGACATCTAAGTGGCGATCTGTGATACAAACACACACACAGCCATATTCACTTGGTGGCAGTCTGTAATCCACTTCCTGGCTTCTTTCGTTTGTCTGTTTCATCACCTGTATTAACCTATCTTGTTGTCTTGCTGTATAAAAAGACACAGAGACAGAGAGGACAGAGAGAGGCAGGACAGAGAGATAGAAGCATTTAAGGCGGTACAGTTATCGACGGCAACAATCTACAGGTCATGATGATTGTCTGATGATTGTCTGTAAGTAAGTGGGGTTTCATTTCTCTAGGTTTCCAATACTGGTACTTCTCCAAACATTCTCTCAAAGCCACTGGATGCTTTCCTATATTCCCTGGCTGAAAATCTGTAATTGGCACTGCAGCACATTGTCAAATTGACGGAGGGGAGGTGGGAGGGAGGATCAGAAAAAAACTGACTTACATGACTTGACATCTAAGTGGCGATCTGTGGTACACACACACAGCCATATTCACTTGGTGGCAGTCTGTAATCCACTTGCTGGCTTCTTTCGCTTGTCTGTTTTCATCACCTATATTAACCTACCTTGTTGTCTTGCTGTATAGAAAGAGACACAGAGGACAGAGAGAGGCAGGACAGGGAGATACAAGCAATTAAGGTGGAACAGTTCATCGACCACAACAATCCACAGGTCATCATGATTGTCTGTTAGCAAGTGGGGTTTCATTCCTCTAGGTTTCCCATACTGGTACTTCTAGAAACATTCTCCCAAAGCCACTGGATGCTTTCCTATATTCCCTGGCTGAAAATCTGTCATTGGCACTGAAGCACATGGTCACATCGTCGGAGGGGAGGTGGGAGGGGGGAATCAACAGAAAAGTGACTTACATGACTTGACATCTCAGTGGCGATCTGTGATACACACACACACAGCCATATTCACTTGGTGGCAGTCTGTAATCCACTTCCTGGCTTCTTTCATTTGTCTGTTTCATCACCTGTATTAACCTACCTTGTTGTCTTGCTGTATAAAAAGACACAGAGACAGAGAGGACAGAGAGAGGCAGGACAGAGAGTTAGAAGCATTTAAGGCGGTACAGTTATCGAAGGCAACAATCTACAGGTCATGATGATTGTCTGATGATTGTCTTTAAGCAAGTGGGGTTTCATTTCTCTAGGTTTCCAATTCTGGTACTTCTCCAAAAATTCTCTCAAAGCCACTGGATGCTTTCCTATATTCCCTGGCTAAAAATCTGTAATTGGCACTGCAGCACATTTTCAAACTGACGGAGGGGAGGTGGGAGGGAGAATCAGAAAAAAAGTGACTTACATGACTTGACATCTAAGTGGCGATCTGTGGTACATACACAGGCATATTCTTTTGGTGGCAGTCTGTAATCCACTTGCTGGCTTCTTTCGCTTGTCTGTTTTCATCACCTGTATTAACCTACCTTGTTGTCTTGCTGTATAAAAAGAGACACACAGGACACAGAGAGGCAGGACAGAGAGATACAAGCAATTAAGGCGGAACAGTTCATCGACCACAACAATCCGCAGGTCATCATGATTGTCTGTTAGCAAGTGGGGTTTCATTCCTCTAGGTTTCCCATACTGGTACGTCTCGAAACATTCTCCCAAAGCCACTGGATGCTTTCCTATATTCCCTGGCTGAAAATCTGTCATTGGCACTGAAGCACATGGTCAAATCGTCGGGGGGGGGAGGTGGGAGGGGGGAATCAAAAGAAAAGTGACTTACATGACTTGACATCTAAGTGGCGATCTGTGGTACACACACACACACACAGCCATATTCACTTGGTGGCAGTCTGTAATCCACTTGCTGGCTTCTTTCGCTTGTCTGTTTTCATCACCTGTATTAACCTACCTTGTTGTGTTGCTGTAGAAAAAGAGACAGAGAGGACAGAGAGAGGCAGGACAGAGAGATACAAGCAATTAAGGTGGAACAGTTCATCGACCACAACAATCCGCAGGTCATCATGATTGTCTGTTAGCAAGTGGGGTTTCATTCCTCTAGGTTTCCCATACTGGTACTTCTAGAAACATTCTCCCAAAGCCACTGGATGCTTTCCTATATTCCCTACCTGAAAATCTGTCATTGGCACTGAAGCACATGGTCAAATCGTCGGAGGGGAGGTGGGAGGGGGGAATCAACAGAAAAGTGACTTACATGACTTGACATCTAAGTGGCGATCTGTGGTACACACACACACACACAGCCATATTCACTTGGTGGCAGTCTGTAATCCACTTGCTGGCTTCTTTCGCTTGTCTGTTTTCATCACCTATATTAACCTACCTTGTTGTCTTGCTGTATAAAAAGAGACACAGAGGACAAAGAGAGGCAGGACAGAGAGATAAAAGCAATTAAGGCGGAACAGTTCATCGACCACAACAATCCGCAGGTCATCATGATTGTCTGTTAGCAAGTGGGGTTTCATTCCTCTAGGTTTCCCATACTGGTACTGCTCAAAACATTCTCCCAAAGCCACTGAATGCTTTCCTATATTCCCTGGCTGAAAATCTGTCATTGGCACTGAAGCACATGGTCAAATCGTCGGAGGGGAGGTGGGAGGGGAGAATCAACAGAAAAGTGACTTACATGACTTGACATCTAAGTGGCGATCTGTGGTACACACACACACAGCCATATTCACGTTGTGGCAGTCTGTAAACCACTTGCTGGCTTCTTTCGCTTGTCTATTTTCATCACCTGTATTAACCTACCTTGTTGTCTTGCTGTATAAAAAGAGCCACAGAGGACACAGAGAGGCAGGACAGAGAGATACAAGCACTAAAGGCGGAACAGTTCATCGACCACAACAATCCGCAGGTCATCATGATTGTCTGTTAGCAAGTGGGGTTTCATTCCTCTAGGTTTCCCATACTGGTACTTCTCGAAACATTCTCCCAAAGCCACTGGATGCTTTCCTATATTCCCTGGCTGAAAATCTGTCATTGGCACTGAAGCATTTGGTCAAATCGTCGGAGGGGAGGTGGGAGGGGGGAATCAACAGAAAAGTGACATACATGACTTGACATCTAAGTGGCGATCTGTGATACACACACACACAGCCATATTCACTTGGTGGCAGTCTGTAATCCACTTGCTGGCTTCTTTCGCTTGTCTGTTTTCATCACCTGTATTAACCTACCTTGTTGTCTTGCTGTATAAAAAGAGACACAGAGGACACAGAGAGGCAGGACAGAGAGATACAAGCAATTAATGCGGAAGAGTTCATCGACAACAACAATCCGCAGGTCATCATGATTGTCTGTTAGCAAGTTGGGTTTCATTCCTCTAGGTTTCCGATACTGGTACTTCTTGAAACATTCTCCCAAAGCCACTGGATGCTTTCCTATATTCCCTGGCTGAAAATATGTCACTCGCACTGCAGCACATGGTCAAATCGTCGGAGAGGAGGTGGGAGGGGGGAATCAACAGAAAAGTGACTTACATGACTTGACATCTAAGTGGCGATCTGTGGTACACACACACACAGCCATATTCACTTGGTGGCAGTCTGTAATCCACTTGCTGGCTTCTTTCGCTTGTCTGTTTTCATCACCTGTATTAACCTACCTTTTTGTCTTGCTGTATAAAAAGAGACACAGAGGACAGAGAGAGGAAGGACAGGGACTTAAAAGCAATTAAGGCGGAACAGTTCATCGACCACAACAATCTGCAGGTCATCATGATTGTCTGTTAGCAAGTGGGGTTTCATTCCTCTAGGTTTCCAATACTGGTACTTCTCGAAACATTCTCCCAAAGCAACTGGATGCTTTCATATATTCCCTGGCTGGAAATCTGTCACTGGCACTGCAGCACATGGTCAAATCGTCGGGGGGGAGGTGGGAGGGGGGAATCAACAGAAAAGTGACTTACATGACTTGACATCTAAGTGGCGATCTGTGGTACACACACACACACACAGGCATATTCTTTTGGTGGCAGTCTGTAATCCACTTGCTGGCTTCTTTCCCTTGTCTGTTTTCATCACCTGTATTAACCTACCTTGTTGTCTTGCTGTATAAAAAGAGACAGAGAGGACAGAGAGAGGCAGGACAGGGAGTTACAAGCAATTAAGGCGGAACAGTTCATCGACCACAACAATCCGCAGGTCATCATGATTGTCTGTTAGCAAGTGGGGTTTCATTCCTCTAGGTTTCCGATACTGGTACTTCTCGAAACATTCTCCCAAAGCCACTGGATGCTTTCCTATATTCCCTGGCTGGAAATCTGTCACTGGCACTGCAGCACATGGTCAAATCGTCGGGGGGGAGGTGGGAGGGGGGAATCAACAGAAAAGTGACTTACATGACTTGACATCTAAGTGGCGATCTGTGGTACACACACACACATACAGCCATATTCACTTGGTTGCAGTCTGTAATCCACTTGTTGGCTTCTTTCGCTTGTCTGTTTTCATCACCTGTATTAACCTACCTTGTTGCCTTGCTGTATAAAAAGAGACAGAGAGGACAGAGAGAGGCATGACAGCGAGTTACAAGCAATTAAGGCCGAACAGTTCATCGACCGCAACAATCCGCAGGTCATCATGATTGTCTGTTAGCAAGTGGGGATTCATTCCTCTAGGTTTCTGATACTGGTACTTCTCGAAACATTCTCCCAAAGCCACTGGCTGCTTTCCTATATCCCCTGGCTGGAAATCTGTCACTGGCACTGCAGCACATGGCCAAATCGTCGGAGGGGAGGTGGGAGGGGAGAATCAACAGAAAAGTGACTTACATGACTTGACATCTAAGTAGCGATCTGTGGTACACACACACAGCCATATTCACTTGCTGGCTTCTTTCGCTTGTCTGTTTTCATCACCTGTATTAACCTACCTTGTTGTCTTGCTGTATAAAAAGAGACAGAGAGGACAGAGAGAGGCAGGACAGGGAGATACAAGCAATTAAGGCGGAACAGTTCATCGACCGCAACAATCCGCAGGTCATCATGATTGTCTGTAAGCAAGTGGGGTTTCATTCCTCTAGGTTTCTGATACTGGTACTTCTCGAAACATTCTCCCAAAGCCACTGGATCCTTTCCTATATTCCCTGGCTGGAAATCTGTCACTGGCACTGCAGCACATGGCCAAATCGTCGGAGGGGAGGTGGGAGGGGAGAATCAACAGAAAAGTGACTTACATGACTTGACATCTAAGTGGCGATCTGTGGTACACACACACAGCCATATTCACTTGGTGGCAGTCTGTAATCCACTTGCTGCCTTCTTTCGCTTGTCTGTTTTCATCACCTGTATTAACCTACCTTGTTGTCTTGCTGTATAAAAAGAGACAGAGCGGACAGAGAGAGGCAGGACAGAGGGATAGAAGCATTTAAGGCGGTACAGTTCATCGACGGCAACAATCTACAGGTCATCATGATTGTCTGTAAGCAAGTGGGGTTTCATTACTCTAGGTTCCCAATACTGGTACTTCTCGAAACATTCTCCCAAAGCCACTGGCTGCTTTCCTATATTCCCTGCCTGAGAATCTGTCATTGGCACTGAAGCACATGGTCAAATCGTCGGAGGGGAGGTGGGAGGGGGGATCAATAGAAAAGCGACTTACATGACTTGACATCTATGTGGCGATCTGTGGTACACACACACACACACACACAGCCATATTCACTTGGTGACAGTCTGTAATCCACTTGCTGGCTTCTTTCGCTTGTCTGTTTTCATCACCTGTATTAACCTACCTTGTTGTCTTGCTGTATAAAAAGACACAGAGAGGACAGAGAGAGGCAGGACAGGGAGATACAAGCAATTAAGGCGGAACAGTTCATCGACCACAACAATCTGCAGGTCATCATGATTGTCTGTTAGCAAGTGGGGTTTCATTCCTCTAGGTTCCCAATACTGGTACTTCTCGAAACATTCTCCCAAAGCCACAAGCTGCTTTCCTATATTCCCTGGCTAAAAAAATCTGTCATTGGCACTGCAGCACATGGTGAAGTCGTCAGAGGGGAGGTGGGACGGGGGAATCAACAGAAAAGTGACTTACATGACTTGACATCTAAGTGGCGATCTGTGGTACACACACACACAGCCATATTCACTTGGTGGCAGTCTGTAATCCACTTGCTGGCTTCTTTCCCTTGTCTGTTTTCATCACCTGTATTAATCTACCTTGTTGTCTTGCTGTGTAAAAAGAGACACAGAGGACAGAGAGCGGCACGACAGAGAGATACAAGCAATTAAGGCAGAACAGTTCATCGACGACAACAATCTGCAGGTCATCATGATTGTCTGTTAGCAAGTGGGGTTTCATTCCTCTAGGTTCCCAATACTGGTACTTCTCGAAACATTCTCCCAAAGCCACTGGATGCTTTCCTATATTCCCTGGCTGAAAAGCGACTTACATGACTTAACATCTAAGTGGCGATCTGTGGTACACACACACACACACAGAGGCATATTCACTTGGAGGCAGTCTGTAATCCACTTGCTGGCTTCTTTCGCTTGTCTGTTTCATCACCTATATTAACCTACCTTGTTGTCTTGCTGTATGAAAAGACACAGAGAGGACAGAGAGAGGCAGGACAGAGAGATACAAGCAATTAAGGCGGAACAGTTCACCGACGATAACAATCTGCAGGTCATCATGATTGTCTGTAAGCAAGTGGGCTTTCATTCCTCAAGGTTTCCAATACTGGTACTTCTTGAAACATTCTTTCAAAGCCACTGGCTGCTTTCCTATATTCCTTCAAAGTCTACACTGTGCACATCCCTGGCTGAAAATTCGTAATTGGCACTGCAGCACATGGTCAAATCATCGAAGGGGAGATGTGAGGGGGGATCAATGCAAAATTGACTTACATGACGACATCTAAGTGGCGATCTGTGGTACGCACACACACACAGGCATATTCACTTGGTGGCAGTCTGTAATCCACTTGCTGGCTTCTTTCCCTTGTCTGTTTCATCACCTATATAAACCTACCTTGTTGTCTTGCTATATAAAAAGAGAGATGACAGACAGAGGCAGGACAGAGAGATACAAGCATTTAAGGCGGAACAGTTCATCGACGACAACAATCTGCATGTAATCATGATTGTCTGTAAGCAAGTGGGGTATTATTCCTCAAGGTTTCCAATACTGGTACTTCTCGAAACATTCTTTCAAAGCCACTCGCTGCTTTCCTATATTCCCTGGCTGAAAATCTTTAATTGGCACTGCAGCACATGGTCGAATTGTCGAGGGGAGGTGGGAGAGGGGATCAAATCAAAAGTGACTTACATGTCTTGACATCTAAGTAGCGATCTGTGGTACACACACAGGCATATTCACTTGGTGACAGTCTGTAATCCACTTGTTGGCTTCTTTCGTTTGTCTGTTTCATCACCTGTATTAACCTACCTTGTTGTCTTGCTGTATAAAAAGACAGAGAGGCAGGACAGAGAGATACAGGCATTTAAGGCGGAACAGTTCATCGACGACAACAATCTGCAGGTCATCATGATTGTCTGTTAGCAAGTGGGGTTTCATTCCTCAAGGTTTCCAATACTGGTACTTCTCGAAACATTCTCCCAAAGCCACCGGCTGCTTTCCTATATTCCTTCAAATTCTGAACTGTGCACGTCCCTAGCTGAAAATCTGTAATTAGCACTGCAGCACATGGTCAAATTGTCGAAGGGGAGGTGGGAGATGGGATCAATACAAAATTGACTTACATGACTTGACATCTAAGTGGCGATCTATCGTACACACAGACGCATATTCACTTGGTGGCAGTCTGTAATCCACTCGCTGGCTTCTTTCGTTTGTCTGTTTCATCACCTGTATTAACCTACCTTGTTGTCTTGCTGTATAAATAGACAGAGAGAGAGGACAGAAAGAAGCAGGACAGAGAGATACAAGCATTCAAGGCGGAACAGTTCATCGACGACAACAAACTGCAGGTCATCATGATTGTCTGTAAGCAAGTGGTTTCATTCCTCAAGATTTCCAATACTGGTACTTCTCGGAACATTCTCTCAAAGCCACTGGCTGCTTTCCTATATTCCTTCAAATTCTAAACACGTCCCTGGCTGAAAATCTGTAATTGGCACTGCAGCACACAGTCAAATTGTCGGATGGGAGGTGGGAGAGCTGATCAATACAAAAGTGACTTACACGACTTGACATCTAAGTGGCGATCTGTGGTATATATATACACACACACACCCAGGCATATTCACAAATATTCTGACCCATTTCCATGAGTGTTGGACTGAAAATGTAGCCTCTAAGGCGTACACGAGGTTTCTCTCAGATTTGACCTGGTGACCCAGTTTTTCATCCAACATGACCCTTTTTCAAACTCTTTTGCAATCTCATTAATACAAACATTCTAGCCATGTTTCATGAGTATTGAACAAAAAGTACTGCCTCTAGAGTGTACACAATATTTTTTTCCTAAGATTTGACTAGTGCCCTAGTTTTTTACCAAACATGACCCACTTTTGAAGTCATTTGAAATTTTATTGAGACAATCATATGACCAAGTTTCATGAGTATCTGACTAAAAATAAGGCCTCTAGATCTCAGGTGAGCTTATTAACATTGTCAAAAGAATGGTCAATAGTGAGAGGAATGACACCAGCTACAAGAACTATCATCAATTCTCTGAAAGAAATTGGGGATTAAACCAGCTTCCATCTTTTCTCAAGTCTTGTAGGCTACTATCTAAACAACTAGGGCTCAGCATTTAACTTTTCACCACGCAATGCCAACTTTTAACTGCTCTGAAAAAGAAGCCTTTTGAAAATATTGTTGGAAAAGCAGAAAATGCTGCTAACCAGCATTTTCTCCTTTTTCCACAATGTTTTCTACCCTTTCAAAACTAAATTTCAACTTTTTAGTTACAATAACCCTTTACCCCATACAGCATCTCTATGGTAGCTCTAACTGAACCTAAATAACAGCAATTTCACCTTTTGCCACAATGTTTTCCAAAGGCTCCTACAAGTAATGCGTAGAAATGAGTCTCTATGGAGTAAAGGGTTCATTTTGTTGTCTGCAAAAACTTCCAGTTTGGACTAGTCTATAATTCTGTCCTCTGGAATAGAGTTAAGAAAAAGGAATATGAATTTGAAAATACCCTTACATCCCCTGTAGATCTGTGAGCTTTTCTCAGAGGTACTGGTTTCATGCAGACATCTATACATCTAGCTTTCAGTCACTCTTTGCATTTTCATTAGACTTGACTGTAGTCTGAAATGAAATATCAGGTCCCAACATAATTTTGGCCAGACACTTCGTAGAAAGTCAAGTTGATTGCCTGAGAATTTGCTGGAGAAACAAGTCAAAAGTTATTAATGCATTACCACACAATTGCAAGTTTTAACGACCCTGAAGAATAAAACTCTTCAGAACATAGGAAAAGGACAAGTACTGTTAACCGGCACTTTATCCTTTTTCCACAGTTTTCTATTTTCTGCAGACACATTTTTTTCATTTGAGCCAAATTAAATCTGATGTCTGCAAAATACTTTCAGTTTGGTCTCGTCCAAAATTGTAGGGCATTTGGTGAAGCATTACTAAACGACAATATTTTAGACTGGTCCAAATTAAAAGCATTTGCAGACGACAATATGAAAGTGACTGAAAATTTGAAATTTGTTTTGTGAAGGGTAAAAAACATTGTGGGAGGAGAAAATGCTGGTTACCAGCATTTTCTCCTTTTCCCACAATGTTTTCTAAAGGCTTCTTTCTCAGGGGCGTCAAAAGTAGGGATTGTGTGTTAATGGGTTAAACCAATGCTCCGACAATGCACATAGAATTGGGTACCTGATGTGGTTAGTAGAAAATTGGTCTTTTATCTAATTTCTTTACAAAGCAACAAAATGTTGGACTTAACAACATTGAAAACTAAAAAAAAAAAATATTAATTAAATCAAAAATATAAATTCACCTTTGGAGGGTAATAAATATTGCAGATCAAGAGCGGCAAATTGTCGCAAGATATCCCTGTCCCACTGCCAGTTGTCAAGAGTGGATAATATTCATAAAGGGCAGGTATAGGAAAATAGCAGTGCAGCAGAAATCATGTAAGTGATTAAAATAAGCATGAATGTCTCCTCTAATGTTAGGGAAACATACATATAAAGTTTCAGGCTATTCCAAAATCAAAAGGCAAAGTTACATTGTAGAGAAGGATGAAAAGCTGTAAAAAAGAATAATGAAAAGGGTATATTCCAGAAAGGCATTAGGTAAGGTTACAGTTCCAGTCCATTGCACTTTCCATAACTGCAACAAACATATAATATAAACAAACATGTTTACCGATTCTCAAGCCAATTTGATTTGAGGTGACAAAGTTCACTTCTGGACTAAATGGTGTAAAAATGATGATCAAAGAGAAATAACGCAGAGACAGCACAAGATACAGTAACAATTCTTGCGCACTACACTTTCAAATATTGCAACAAATAATAATACCATACTTAAAGTCATTCCTTCCTAAAAGGACAAAGTTATGCACCACATAAGCAGAAAATACTGTAAAAATGATGATCAAAGGGAAATAACTCAAAGACAGGAAGTTACTATTCATGCGCACTGCACTTTCAAATAATGCAACAAATAAGCATACCATATGTAAAGTCATTCCTACTTAAAGGCGTTTTCTATAGTTTTATGAAAATTTAATCCTTCCATAAAATTTTCTAATTCTTTCATATGTTGGGTAAAATTCAATAGCAAACTCAAAAATAAAAAGAAAAAGGTATATTGACGTGTTGGATTTTCTGCAAAATGGCTGTTTCCAAGGTAACCGTTATAAAAAGAAAAAGGTATATTGACGAGTTGGATTTTCTGCAAAATGGCTGTTTCCAAGGTAACTGTTTGTATCAAAACACTTAAAATAACTATATCTTCATAAAAGACAGTAATACAGAGCTAGAAAGTTTATTATACAATGTAAATATCATTTTCCATATTTAATACATTATTTGTTGATTATGTATGAATGAAATAATAATCTGAATTCATATTCTTTTTAAAGAATTAGATTTCCTATTTCTTGACTTGCTAAAATATAAGCAAAATCAACATGATGATTGTAGTCTTCAATCAATTCAAAATTTTGAAAAATTCCTTTCATAGAATTTTCTACTATTTTGGTAAATACAGTAAAATTTAATGGCAAGTACAAAAATGAGAAGAAAAAGATATGTTGAAGTATTAGATTTTTTGTAAAATGGCTGTTTCCATAGTAACCGTTTAGGCGCTCAAACCGTTTGGCACTGCGATGTTCAGTAGACCCTAGTCTCTGAGAAAGTCGATACTGCCGAAAACTTTCCTGTATTCTTCTGATCTTTTCCTCTTTAGATATTTTTGCAAAATGTCTGTTTAGTCGATATTGTAGACTCATTCTTCGCTTCGAAACGTACTGAGTCCAAAATTCAAAGTATTGTCCAAACGATATACAAGTACCTTCTTTGAGAAGAATTACTGTCTGTTATTATCTCCCTTGAAATCACCAAAATGATGCGCAGAAATTACTACCGAAAACGTCATCAAGATGATAAAGTAGGTATGTGCCAGACATGCAAGAAATGATATAAAAAATCTAAGGGGAATAACTCAAAGACAGCACATAGAGTTACTGTTCTTTCTCACTGCACTCCACATTATTGCAACAAACACAATTGCCAAGTTTCAAGTCAATCCGACTTGAGATGAGAAAGTTATGCTCCAGACAAAGACCCGGATGCCGCCCGCCCAAATATCATGGGTGATCCTATATGTCTCCTCTTCCACGGCCGTATTAAAAGGAGAAAATGATGGTCACCAGCATTTCTCCTTTACCCACAATGTATTCAAAAGCATTTACCCCCCCCCTTTCCCAGGTTTGTAAAACTGAATTGTATGGTCAAGAGTACAAAATAATTGTGACTCGAAATGTAACCAGCATTTTCTCCTTTTACCACAATTTGTTTTCAAAAGCCTTTTTTTTTTTTTCATGATTGCTAAAACTCAGGATTGTGAGGTAAAGAGTTTATATGATAAAATAATTGTGACTCAAAAATATAAATTCACCTATGGAAGGTAGAAAAAATTGGGGGAAAAAGATAGTGTAGGTAACCAGTATTTCCCCCTTTTCCCACAATGTTTTAAAGTCTTTTTCTTTTCGCAAGATTGTTAAAACTCGGTATTGCATGATTAAGCATTAAGATAATAAAATAATTTTGACTCAATACCATATATTCCTCTTTGGAAGGTAGAAAACATTGAAGGAAAAGGAGAAAATGTAGGTTATTTTCTCCTTTTCACTCTCTATGTTTTCAAAAGCCTCATTTTCTCAAGCTTTACAAATTGACTTTTGGCAGAGTGAAATATTGTGGAGGATATTCTGCTTTCAATTTTTTTTCTTCTATTTCCCACAATGTTTTCAAAAGCCTTTTTTTCTCAAGGTTGTTAAACTCTGGATGTGTTGTAATTAGTTAAGACAACAAACTAGCTGTGGCACAAAAATATAAAATTTTCCTTTGGAGATAAGAAAATATTGTGGGAAAAGAAGAAAATGCTGATCAGCAGCATTTTCTCCTTTTCCCCCAATGTTTCCAAAAGATTTTTTTAATCAAGGTTATGATAAAATAAATGGGACTCAAAAATATAAATTCCTTTTTCCAGGGAAGAAAAGATTGTTGCAAAGTAGAGACCAACATTTTCTCCTATTTCCATATTGTTTTAAAAAGTTTTTATGTCTCAAAGTTATTTGAAGTCGGAATTGTGTGTTAAAGAATTCTTTTTACACTTTTACTTTCAAAATGATTCTAGCATCAATCAATTCTTGGGTTAAATTTAAACCAGCTAGCATTTTCAGGTCAGAAATAATACCAAACAGTAGTAAATGAAGTTTTCACCTTGTAGCAAACAATTCTTCTTTTTCAATGACTCAGAGGAAAAAGTTTTCTGAAAACATGTGGGAAAAGAAGAAAATGCTGGTGACCAGCATTTTCTTCCTTTTCCCACAATGTTTTTTACTCTTCTAATATCAATTTTTGAATTACATTTATTTTGTCATCTAAGAATACTATCAACTTGGACAAAATCTAAAATTTTGTTGTTTGATAAAGGGTTAAGTTTTCTCTTGACCCGAATGCCTCTGCTAACACTATGGTCACAATGTGAAACTCCCCCCTGCCGATTTTTAGACATCGGTGGATTCTTAACCCTTTCCCAAACAAGCCCTTGTTTTTACGTGTCTGCAGTACAAGTCTTTTGAAAACACTGGGAAAAGGAGAAATTGCTCGTAACGAGCAATTTCTCCTTTTGCCACAGTGTTTTCTACCCATTTCGAGAACTTTCAGCCATTTTTATCAAATTTGAAATTGTCGTCTGCAAACTGTGAGTTTGGAAGAGTAAAAAATTTGTCGTTTGGGACAGGGTTAAAGCTACATGCTGCCAGCCGATTTTTTACAAATCGGTGCGAGTGGTCATAAATAACTGTCAGCAAAAGCCACATGACGGGTTCCGGGTGGCACCAGGCAGTCTCTTAAGTTCGAGGGGTGTGTGACGGTCGGTGGCAGATAGGCAACAGGCCAGTTGCCGTCAGATTTTACCTGCTACTGCCCGGCGACCTGGCGGCACTGGCCATTTACACCTGACACGGGCCAGCAGGCTGGTTTACCGGTGATATATAAAAGCTAGATTGCTCTCATATCACTACATAGTGTTCTTCATAATTATCAACCACAAGATAAATAGATCTAATTTTTTAGGAACGTTTTCCTTCCAACAAGATGTCCACTAAAGGCAGCAGCAAGGGGAAGTACAAGGCGGTAGTGACGAAGTGCAAGAGACCAGAGCCCCAGCCACAGTGATACGCACGTCTATGCTAGGTTGGCGTTACCGATCGCCAAAATCGCCATTGGCAATTAAATTTTATTGCTGGCGACTAAAAACAAGGAAAGTACCAATATTGGCGATTGTAAAAAACGTGATCAGAGAAAAAGGCCGACCGTCAAATTGCGTTGTCTGCGCATGTCATGTTCTTCAAGATTCGACTGTCTTATATGACATACCACCAGCCCCAAAAGCGGGCTGACTGTAATATTACGCTCTATAAAGTAGCAATGTAGAAAATAGCTTTTATCAATACGTTTGAGGAAAAGACCTGCTTTAGCTCCATATTTCTCTATACTGCTGATCATAGCTGAGTGAATTGCACGAGGTTGCGTTTTATTGATAAACGTTTATTTTAGTTTGAAATTCAAAGTAACGGTTGTCGCGTAGGAAAGTGGTTGGGCTCTGTACCCAGGATGCCCAAATTAGATAGATGAGTATTTATAGAATGCCATCTAGCGGGAGATAATGGTCAAATTGTTATTGGTTTTGTTTACTGAACACTTCCAAAACTGTGAAATCGGCCTATGCCAACTTAATTATCATATATACTGGGTATCCTAAGCTGTTAACCCTTGTATCTCCCTTAGCTATCCGATAAACGAAGATCTGGTAGCCGCAGAACTTTACGCTTGGCCAGTTACCGGGTACGCTTGTTCTATAAATAGAATACATTATTGAACAATCAGAATTTTTTGGACACTGAGGTGCTGAACGAATTACAGGAAAGCGAAGGTTTACTTTCGTTTATCAATTAAATTTGACAGGATTAATGGCGATTTTTTTCTCAAATACTTCACCTTTTAAGCTCCATGTGGCCTTACAAGATTCTTTTCTAATGAAGTTCTTTTTGTTAAAATGAATGCTAGGTCTATTTCGCCAAATGGGAAATAGATATAAACTTTTGTCTGATCATTTTCGGAGATCGGCATCTTCAAGAAAGGCGAAGTGTGAAAAGGTATTTCTTAGATCATTTGAAAGACAAAACAGATATTTTGGGATGAATTTAATAAAAATTTAAATCGTATCATAAATATCTCTTGCAATGCATAAATTAATGATCAGTACGCAGAAATTGAAGTAGCTGTTGAGCAGAGAGCACATTTTCAGATTCGACCAGATCAATTGAAAGAATTTGCAGACAATCTATATTGTAGCTCATGAGAAGGTGTTTAGCCTTTTTAAAGGTAGAAAACATTGTTGAAAAAAGAAAAAAATACCAGTTTCCACCTTTTTCACCTTTTTCCTAACATTAATAATAGTCTTCTCCTCAGGATTGTTCAAACTGAGGATATACGATCCCTGGTGTGGTGAAAGGTTAAGCCTGATTAAAATACACATTTTTGTTTCTTTTATGAAACTTTTTGATCATTCACCAACCTATAAGCACAGGAATTTGTACCTGATTTTCAATACTTGGCTTTCTGATGTATGTAATGACACCATCAAAAATATTCAAATGTACTGAAAGACTTACAAATTATATCAGTGATGCAAAGCTGTAGATCTAGATTTATATTTATTTTACAGGACTCATTGCCACCAAATACTCAGAAAATGACACTAAGACCAAGTAAAAGGGATTAGGCTCATTGACTTTTATCCCGGGTTTTGACGGACAAAACTTTTGGCTACTAAAAATTTTTGGCTGGCGCCAACCTAGCTATGGGTTACTCTGGTGCTATTAGAATTGCCATGACGACTATTTTGTATAGTGAATGGCCTTAGCCTGCGTGGACTGTGCAGGCTGATCCGAGACGACTCTTTACGCAAATGTCTGAATGCCCCTTTTCCCGTGTTGCAGGCCATATGTAAAAAGGCAGATCTAAGACAGATGGCTGGTTTTATTCCCACATGTAGTGTGATGTCAGAAGCTCTGTCACTGACATACAATGCTTGAGATCAGAGGGTTGCTTATTCAGTTCCCAGTGGAACCAAGTTCTGTCTGATCTTAACCAGTTTTATTCCTATAGTCAAAAATATTGAGGGATACCAGTGTCCCCCTTGGTAAAATCTAAGGGGACATTCTGTAAAACAAAGGGACAAAGTTCACTTCAAATAAAAGTTGACCTCATGCCTTATACTTGTATGCATATTACCACAATCAGTATAGGAAATTTCAAAGCAGACTTGCAACAAGACTGGCATACCGGTACCTGTTGGAATCATTCACTTGTTACCATGTCAATTTTCCCGGCCACTCCTGAGATTTTCTATTTTCTGCTTGGATTTAGAGCAAGATTCATTTCCAGGACTCTAATGTCGGTATCTTGTGAAATATCCCCACTTTACTTTCCTCATTTATAAAATTTGTAGCAGATGACCTTTACTCCATGCCATATGCATATAGACTGATTAACAAATGATTGTTAAGCACAATGAGACAATCTTTTGAACAAATCGAGACCCATTCTTGTAATTTTACATACCCCCTTCAGACTGGTCAGCAATATTATGCACAAAAAGTACACAACAATTAGTGGAAAAAATCTAGGCAAGGTCTACGCTTTAAGCTTCACTATATTACAGAAGAGAACACAGTTGATGTAATGTAACACACATACTGGACTAAGCAAAGTGAGAAAATTGAAAACTTAAGTGCACCTGACATGCAACTCCGGCCTATATTCTTGTATTTATTGGGGAACATTTTCAAAAATATTGCTGAAATCCTATGATGTCAAGGCCTAGGCATAACACTGCTTAGCTTTTGCAAAACATCTTATTCCTCTCTTATCTCTGAATATTGTTCACATACTGACATTTTTATATAGGAAAGAACCAAGGAATGTAGAATGAAGTAGATCTACTGGTAAATGAAGCTCTTGGATCTAGCATGAAAAGGTGCAAGGCCCATGGGACTGTCCTTAGGCAAGATATTTCAGTGTTAGCTTTGTACTGGTTAAATAGGACTCGTATGAATATGAGTGTTGTGGCTGTGATAAGACCAAAGTAATGTTGAGAATGGATGAACTCTTTATCGAGTCACCGATATTGGGAAAAAGACATTTTCTTGAAAAAATTTACTACCCTGTGTATCATCACACTGTTTATCCTCATTTTCTTGATGTAAGAAAATCAAAGGGCAACAAATAAAACCGTCATATACATTAAGCCTTTTCAAAATACATTTTGGATCGTAAGAAAAACAAAACATTGGTCTACAATCTAAACTAAAATGATCCTCTTTATCTCTTCAACAAAAATCTGTTCTGTTCATTTCTTTTTAAACAACATACCTCCAAACTGAACACAAAGGAGAGGCAAGGGTTAACTCGGTATTCGTATTCCTTTGATGTTGGTATAGCACTCCGACAGTGTGAAGTACTGTACCAGTTGTCAGTTCTACAGGCACGTGTCATACTGAACTGACCAATTACACATTTTTAATATGACCATATCAAACCTTTTTTGAATATTTACGACTTAAATTCTGATGATAGATTACCCTTTCATTTGGCAAGTCAAAATAACTATAGAACTGTTTATTTTCTGTAAGAAAATAAGATTTTCGAATAGCAGCAAATGTTTAGAAATATGTCGCTTTAAATGCAGCCTTTACAATCTGTGCAGGCTTACCAGAGCCAATACTGTTTGTAGCTTCACTTAACCACTTTTTCACAGAACATTTCTCATATAGTTACAAAAATGAAATAAAGAATCAGGCTGATCGGGTGACTTGGACATTAGTATGCCGACAGTAAATATCAAAGATCAGAGATTGCATGATGCATAGTCTGATCTCAATCTATGATGTCCATAAAAATCCTAACAAGCACCAACCAGTTATGTTTGACTACATTTGATTTTTTTCAAATTCAAGGGCAAATAACTCCAGTCGTTCTGGTCCGATTTGACCCATAATCAAACTCATCCGAGATCTTATTGTCATATATATTTTGACCAAATTCGGTGCTGATTGGTTGATATTTGTAGATGCTAGAGAGTAAACAAAGTGAAATATAGTAATTTTTCTAATTCAAGTGCAAATAACTCCAGATGTTCTGGTCTGATTAGACCCATAATCACACTCATCAGAGATCTTATAGTCATATATATTTTGACCAGATTTGATGCTGACTGGTTGGTATTTATAGATGCTAGAGTGTAAACAAATTGAAATATAGCAATTTTTCCAATTCAAGGGCATATAACTCCAGATGTTCAGATCCGATTAGACCGATATTCAACCTCATCCTAGATCTTATGGTTATATATATTTTGACCAAGTTTGGTGCTGATTGATTGATTTTTGTAGATGCTAGAATGTAAACAAGAAAATGTGAACGGATGACAGACGGACGGCAGATGGTGAGTGATCACAATAGCTCACTCTGAGCACAAAGTGCTCAGGTAAGTTAAAATTCCTGGTGACCAGCATTTTCTGCTTTTCCCACAATATTTTCTACCCTGCTGGAAACACATTTCAAATTTGAGCTGCGTTTATTTTGTCTTCTGCGAGTGCTTTGAATTTTTTGGAGCAGTCTAAAATTTTGTCATTTGTTAGAGTTAAAAACTGAGAATGGTTCATCTTTATCTTAGCTATGAAATACAAGAGGCCCTGAAAGGCCTGAAATCGCTCTCCTGGCAGAGATTTTGCTTTTATGCTAGCATACACCATGAATTCATGATGCAAAAAGAAAAAAAAAATACAAAAGATTAAAACAAAAAATGCAGACTTCATTGCATAAACAAGAAAAAAACAATTTCAACTTGAAATGGCTACTTTTCCCATGTTGTTTGTTGGATTTTTTTCAAATTCAATGGGGATGAAACTATTGACATGATTAACAAAGTGTTCAAGTTTCACAGAAATCTGACCAAAAATACAGACTTTATCAGGTAAACAAGAAATGAAAATTTTCAACTTGAGGTGGCTACTTTTCCCATACTGTTTGATTTTTTTTTTCAAAATCAATAGGGTTTATGCCATTAATAATTTTAACAAACTGTGCAAGTTTCACAAAAATCTGATAACAAATGCTGGCTGTATCGTGTAAACAAGAAACAATAATGTTCAACTTGAAATGGCTACTTTTCCCATTCTGTTTTTTGGATTTTTTTTTCCAAAATCCAAAGGGTTGAAGGTATTGATGAGATAAACAAACTGTGCAAGTTTCACAGAAATCTAATAACAATTGCTGACTTTATTGAGTAAACAAATGAAAATTTTCAATTTGAAATGGCTACTTTTCCCATACTGTTTGTTAGATTTTTTTCTTCAAAATTAAGAGGATTGAATCTATTGATGGGATAAACAAACTGTGCAAGTCTCAGAAAATTCATATCAAAAATACAGACTTTATCACGTAAACAAGAAATGGATATATTTTTAACTTGAAATGGCTACTTTTCCCATACTATTTTTTTAATTTTTTTCAAAATCAATCGGGTTGAAGGTATTGGTGAAACAAACTATAAAAGTTTTACAAAAGGCAGACCGAAAGTACAGATGTTATCATGTAAACAAGAAATGGAAATTTTCAACTTGAAATGGCTACTTTCACGATTCTGTTTGTTGGATTTCTCTCAAAATTAATAGGAATGAAGGTATTGATGAGATAAACAAACTGTGCAAGTTTCATGGAAATCTGACCAAAAATACAGACTAAACAAGAAAAATACTAACAGACGAACGGACGAAGGAAACTACACCACGAAATAAGCTCTGCTGGCTTTCAGTCAGTAGAGCTAAAAGACAAATTAGACTTTGTATTGGAAATTAACACCACTTTATGACTATGCACCTATGCAAGCTTAGGTTTTATTTTTTCTAACTCATTACCAAACGACAAAATTTTAGGCTCGTCCAAATTGAAAGCATTTGCAAAAGACAAAATGAAAGTGACTGTAAATTTGTTTTGTGAAGGATAGAAAACATTGTGGGAAAAGGAGAAAATGCTGGTTATCAGCATTTTCTCCTTTACCCACAATGTTTTCTAAAGCCTTCTTTCTCAGGGGCGTCAAAAGTAGGGATTGTGTGGTAATGGGTTTTAATCTTCAGTCCTTAACCTGTTCAATAAGAAAAAAGAAATGTTCAAGCCAACAGTATAAACCCAAAATTTACTATTACAAAGCTATTTTAGGGGCAAATAACTCCTTATCCAGGCCCGTCGGAAGGAAATTTCATTTGGTACGGCCAGTGTGGCGAGTGACGAAGTCGCGAAGCCATGCTAGGGGCGTCCGAGGGCATGCTCCCCCGGAAAATTAAAAAAAAAAAGATGCTCTCTGGTGCATTCTGGTGCATTTTTTTAGGTTTATATTGCGCATATTTTTTTTGAAAATTGATCTGGCCATTTTTCATTTTCGGCCGAAAATTTGGTCTGGCCATGGCCGGACCGCTTCCGACGGCCTTGTTATCAGGCATTTGGACCCAAGATCAGACTGTGCATGCTCTGTGCAGTTTAATCCTGATCAACTTTATGTGCAAAAAGGTCCTTAACTCTTTACCACACTATCAAGCTTTTAATGACCCTTAGAAACAGCCTCTGAGGCCTTCTGAAATCATTGTGGGAAAAAGAGAAAATGCTGGTAACCAGCATTTCTCCTTTTTCCACAATGTTTTCCTCTCCTCCAATAACAAGTTTCAAATTTTCAGTCCCTTTTACTATGTCCCCGGCAAATGCTTTCAATTTCGACCAGTCTAAAATTTTGACATTTTGGAAAGAGTTAAGTTGCTTTTAGCAGCCTAAGGGTTGAGTTTCATGGCTGTACAAAATTAAAAAATATTCATGAGAAGACTCAACATTGCTTACAAAATTAGTCAACTTCACGTATTGAAAATAATTACAAAAAAAATCCAAAAGGTTTTATTTAGCAATACAGTAATAAAAGATTAACTAGAATTGTTCTGTCAAATTCTGAGAGACAAGTAGCAAGTCTGAAACAGATGAATATCCCTTTTTTCTTTGACACCCATCATCAAAGCATAGTGTTTTCAAAATATTGCAGACAACAGCTAGTTCAATCTTAACACTCCACAACAAAGTTTACCCTGACAGGGTTTTCCTTGACGCATGATTTTGTGCGTTTTGACGCACTTTTAAGGAAAATGACGCACAATATTTTCAGCAAAGCGTCATGGTGGACGCACAAATAAGAGAAGAGGTAATAATGATCGTATATACCTTCCGACACTCTTACATCGCGATTAGATGAAAAATCTTGAGTATGAAGGGAAAATGGGACGAAAGAGTGGACTGTGTATCTATTTTACTAAAGTACAGTCGGTCTTTAAACAGGTCTAAACTAAACCAGTCGATCTCTAATGAAAACAATATGGCTCTGTCAGAATCGACATCATTTTTGCTATCTGCAAGGAAGAAGAGCCCCTACACAAGGATCAGACAATACAACACCTGGTAAGAGCACCTGGAATCACATTTCAAGGTCTCGAGAATTTATAAAAGATACACTTGGTTATTCGTTTAATACAGTGGCATAAACGCGACCCGCGGGTCGAAAAACAAGAATCGGCCATTTAATTGGTGATACTATTTTATTTCCAGCCGAAATGGATAATCTTTATCAAGAAAATAACAGAGACTTTCTACTCCGGCCCACAACAAGTTTTCTTCGCCAACGAAATGATCGATTCCTGTTATATAACCCATAACAATAGAGAAAGGCTACACATACTTCGAAAATCAACCCTTGTGCAGCATCAAAACACTAGCAATCGCGACGATACCCTTAAAACATTAGAATTACTTACAGATATGACAGCTTGTCTGAAGCTAGAGCATATTTTGCTTGTTAGGATTTATGAAGCAGACTCCAGATAGTATTTATGAAAAAAGTGTCATCTTAGCCCCCTCTATATAGAGTCTCTGGTGTTATTATGTAACTATCACCATGAAACAATTCATATTATAGACTATAATAGATAAACAAAGATTTACAGTGAATAGAAAACATTACAAAAACACATACTTTCACAAATAGTAGCTTTTATTTAAGGACATTACATTTTGTTGTGACCCCCACAAATTCCAAAATGACCCCTATTATTTTTGACTAGGGGGGGTCACAATGACCCCCTATTTTTGTGGCCGAGGGAAAACCCTGCCCTGATTTAATATATCAATGTAAATAATTTAGAATTTTGATATAAAATGTACCTTATATTTGCCGTTTTTGCATCAGGTGGAACAACTAATTTTAACAATCACCACCAATCCAATTTGGAGCAAGCTGTACATATGACATGAATAGTCACATGGTCTAAGTTTAATGGAAAATTTTGTGCCGTGGTATATGGAAAATGTACACGAGCCTATATATTTCCCATATACCACGGCACTTGTTTTGTATCCCATACTTAGAGCACGGACATGATTTTCAAACAAAGTTCACCTGTGACCTTGTCCTTCGACTCATGCGACCTATAAACAATAGGGCAGCTTCTGGGTCATGAAGAATATTTGTATAAACTTGCAAAGTTCTAGGTCAAATGGTTTTTGAGTTAACTTTTTACCACACAATCCCAACTTTTAACAACCCTAAGAAAAAACGTACAGAAAACATTGTGGGAAAAGGTGTAAATGCTGGAAACTAGCATTTTCTCCTTTTCCCACAGTATTTTCTATCCTATCAAAGTTGGAAATCATCATATTAACCCATTACCACACAATCCCTACTTTTGACACCCCTGAGAAAGAAGCCTTTTGAAAAAACTGTGGGAAAAAGAGAAAATGCTGGTAACCAGCATTTTCTCCTTTTCCCAGTGTTTTCTACCCTTCCCAGAACAAATTTCAATTTTTCAGTCACCTTTATTTTGTTGTCTGCAAATGCTTTCAATTTGGACAAGTCTAAAATTTTCTCCTGTGGTAAAGAGTTAAAATGAATTAATTTGTTGTCTGTAGATGCTATGAATCTGGTCCTGCCCAAAAAATTGTCATTTGGTAATGAGAAATGAGCACAGAAATAAAGCCCTTGAATGGACAGACGGACAGTCAGAAATGGTGAAGACAGAATACTCCCTACTTACTATACTCCATTAATTGGGGTATAAATATTTACAGGCAAAAAAAAATTCAATAAACTAGTTCAATTAATGAAACTTGTTGATCTACACAAAAGGATAAAAAACCTACAGAAATGGGAAAAAAATGCTGGTTACCGGCATTTTCTCCTTCTACCACGATTTCAGAAGCTTTCTTTCTCAGGATCATCAAAACTCGGGACTGTGTTGTACAGGGTTGAAACACCATCTAATTAAATGATTAATAAATCGAACAGAATTGAATGACAAATATACCAGTCAAAACGCTGTTAATAGAAAGCTGCATAAAACGAGTGCGCGGCCTAAATTTGGTGTTGTCAACATAAACGGAAAGCCCCAATCTCCATTACGGCATAATGGCCATGAAGATTTTACTCTAAAATTCGCCAGATGTTAATTTAAAAACTTTCAAATTGGCGCAACATGGCGTCCTCAAAATGGCCCAAGTCTATTTGTCAGGAATCTACTGCCAATTATTATGCAATTGAGTCGATAAACATTTCCTAGTGACAATAAAAGATACCACGACTACCTCTCTGCAAACAGAAGTCTCATTCTTTTTGCTTTCTACACGAAATAGTCGCATAACAGCAGCATTTTGTCTCGACCCAGCGCCCGCACTATATTTCCTCCTTGCTCCAGACGACAGTTATTACTCCGCGTGACGTATTTATCACGTAGTTTCATTTTACTTTTCAAATTGCGAAATGATTCAGTTTTGTGTTTATTCTATCATGGTTAAATCTCTTGGCATCAAAAACAAATGAAGACAACTATATCTTCTGGAATTCATTCTTCTAACTTAAACAAAAAAAAAGAAAAATAAAAGTTGCACTACATTGTCCGCGCATGTCCTTTTTCTCCGAATTTGAAAAGTGCCACCTAGCGGAAGATCATGAATAAGGTGTGCACATGCTAAACAAGTGACGTAATACCTAAGATACCATTACATGTTCGTCCTTCTGGGGCAGCCTTATTCTTGGAGCACCTGCCGACCTTTTTAAAGGTATTTTTCACCGAAAACGCACTCGTCTTATTATATGATACTTTGATTTCCGGATTTCAGTAGATGTAAGCCGTTTATAAGAAAAGTCAACATTTCCAGTTCTAAACATGAGGAGGTCTTCACATTTAGAACCCTTTTTCAAATTTATGACTGTATTTTACATAAATGCTGTACAACATTTCACGAATCCGATAACCACATTTTTGCAAAAATTCCAGGGGGTTCCGGACCCACGGTCCCCCCCTCTGGATCCGCCCATGCTTTCAATTTGGACTAGTCCAAAATTTTGTAGTTTGGGAAAGAGTTAAGGAAGATGCCTTTTAAAAACATTTTCGGACAAGAAGGAAATGCTGATAAACAGCATTGTCTACTTTTCCCACTGTTTTGCTCCTTTCCAAAAATCAAAATTTAATATTTGATTCAGATTTATTTTGCTGCCTGGAAAACGCTTTCAATTTGAGAAAGTGTTAATTTTTTCTGTTTGATAAAGAGTTAATGAATTCACATTAACCCTTTCCCAAAAAACAAATTTTAGACTCTTCCAAACTGAAAGAGTTTGCAAACAACAGTTTTAACTTTCATAACAATGGCAGAAAATTATCCGAACAGGCAGAAAACACTATGGGAAAAGGAGAAATTGCTTGTAACGAGCAATTTCTCCTTTTCCCACAGTGTTTTCAAAAGATTTGTACTGCATACATGTAAAAACAAGGGCTTGTTTGGGAAAGGGTTAATCCTGTATCACATAATCCTGAGTTTTAAGGTGAGACCTGTGTAATGCACTTCCGATGAACATTGGGCAAAAATTCTTATTGGTTGATAAATAAGGATAAATAAGGATTTATGCAGAAATAATATTTATGCATGTACATTTTTAATGGATCAGAAATTTCCTTTTATGTCTATCTTGAAATTATTTTTTGATACTTTTGTTAGTTTTTTGAAAAGGGAGGTAATTATTATCTCTTTTTGAATTGAGAATATAGTGGCTTTAGCTTTATAAATGATAATTCAAAGAAGGAAAAAATGGAAAAAAATGAATCGGTCAAAGTAGTTCAATAATGCTCATTTTTGATTATAGCTAATTTTGCAGGATGATATTTTTGTGGAAATAGCTGTTTTCCATTACACAGGTCTTACCTTAATGACCCTGCATACCTGTGCCTCTGAGGTGTATATTCTGGCTTTTGCTGACTTTGCAGTCTGTTTGTTTGGCCATCATACAAGGAAATAGTCTTTACAAGTTTCAGTAGATTTTATTTCATTTTTAAATTTATAAATTTGGGCTGAAAGACTTCAAGCTTAAAGTTGCCATACACAATTTGTATCTTAATCAAGCAACAGAATTTTAGACTTTTTCAAATTGAAAGCATTTGCAGACAACAAATTTAGTATGGCTGTAATGATAATTAACTGGGGAAAAGGAGAAAATGCTGGTCACCAGCATTTTCTTATTTTTCAAAAATGTTTTCAAAAGTCTTCTGTTTCAGGGTCATAATTTGTGATTATATGGTAAGTGGTTAATGGGTTAGTTTTGACGTAATAACTTTGTTTCAAACATTTGCCACTTTAAAAGCTATTTAATGAATGTGAGAATATAAAAATATTCATGTACATGTATTTCAGCTCATGGCTGACAATTCACGACGCTACTTTACCCTTGGCGGATTGAGCTTGATTTTTACATTCCCCGATACGCTTTTTCATTGGATGCAAGCAGCTCTAGCTGCAATGAATGAAATCTGTTGTAGCATTTCATCTTTGATAAAAATAGAATAAGGTGCCGACCTTTCGAATAGAAGGTAAACATGGAAACCCATGTGGATGTCTGCTTATCACTTCATGTTGAATAATTGTATTCGTAAGTGGTTTGTAAAACGATATTTCATTGGCTTTCAGAAATATGATGTTTAGGGGGATAATAACCAGCAACCAATAGAGGGCACATCGCAGGAATCTTGAAATCGGACTCAATCAGCCAAGGTAAGATAGTGATTGTAACCTTGGCTCGCAAAGATGATTTCAGCTGGAATGGATTGAAAATGTACAAAAGGAAATATTGGACAAATCAACCATCTTAATCTTTCACACTTTACTAATGGACAAAATTCTAGACTGCATTTGCAGACGATAATTATATTGTGGCCTAAATGGTACAATCTTTCTTTGATAGAGTAAAAAATATTGTAGGAAAAGGAGGAAATGCTGGTAACCAACATTTTCTCCTGTTCCTACAATGTTTTCAAAAGGTTTTTTTCCCCCAAGTTCATTAAAAGTTGGGATTGTGTGGTCAAGAGATAACCAAAAAACCCACGAGTTTTAACAACTCTAACAAAGCTTTTACGACAATGTTTTCAATAGCCCTCACTTTCAAGGTTATTAAAACTGTGGATTGTATGGTTAAGAGTTAGAGTAAGCTGAAAATGTTCTGTCTGTTACTTAATTCCCTTTTGATTCACTTACCTTCCACATCAAACTTGCACTAGTAAAGGCTTTAGTCTTCTAAATCTGAGTATCTACATGCACAATGCCTTAGCAAATCCTATGTAAAGGACTTTTGGAAATAGCTTTGGGTAAGACATCTTCGCAAGCCAAGACCTACGATTCACTACGTTACTCTACCCTCGAGCTTGATTTTCTCATTCACCTGATACGCTTTTTTATTGCATGCAGCCAGCTCTAGCTGCAACGAATGAAATCGCTCGTAGCATTTCATCTTTGATAAAAATAAAACAAGGTCTCTACCTTTCGAATAAAAGGTAAAACATGGAAACCCACGTGGATGTTTACTTATGGCTTCATGTGTATTCGTAAGCAGTTTGTAAAACAATATTTCATTTGCTTTTAGAAATATGATGTAAAGGGGGGTAATAACCAACATCCAATAGAGGGCGCATCGCAGGAATCTCGAAATCGGGCTCAATCAGCCAAGGTAAGATCAACGTAGTGATCATAAACTTGGCTCGTGAAGATGTGATACATCATTCTCGGCCAGTTATCATATAATTATAGCTGTATAAAATATCTTTTGTCCAACAATAGAGTGAATCATTTGGTAGACAAATTAGATGACAAACTCAGTCTTGGTGTCTGTGGTCGTGAAGTAGAGCGTCAACCTCATAACCTAAAGGTCTCGAGTTTGATACTCGTGAGTGGGTGTCAACTTTGGGATTTTTCATTGGACCCACGCATTCGGCTTGAGTACTGGTATAGTTCCCAGGAAGCAGAATCGAGACAGATTAGTGTAAGTTGTAAAACTTGTTTCTCAATCGATGTAAGATAAATATTTTTAAACTAAACTAAACGGAGTCTCTCTCAATTGTAAGAAATTATCTTTGTTTGGTACCGTAGAAACAAATTGTTAACAGAAGAAAATACTGCTCACCACCATTTCTTCCTATTCTCACAATATTACAATTGCTTCCTCAGTGACATGCATCAAGGGTTTTGAATTAGATCCATTCAATTTTTAGCCACGCTCTGTGAACAAAAGGTTTAAAAAAGTGCAAGAAGATATCTACCGGTGTCAGGCTGTGCAGACTGTGTAGGCTGACATGTTTCCAAACATTTTGCATTTGATAAATTTTCTGCATGTCCAATGATTTAGCCAATTGTTAGAGGAGTTGGATTAGACTAAATGGATTATCACTTAACCACACAATCCCGACTTTTAACGACCCTGAGAAGGGAAGTTTTTCAAAACGCAGATGGAATAATTTCGCTTTTAGCCCTCGCCCTGGTTTTTATGACTCTGCTAAATTTCAGACCTATCCAAATTGAGAGCATTAATTTTGCAGACAAACATTTCAAAGTGGCTCAAATGATGCAATTTTGCCTTGATAGGGTTGAAAACAATGAGGGAAAAAAGAGAAAATGCTGGTTATGTGCATTTTCTCCTTTTCCCACAATATTTTCAAAAGGCTTCTTCCGCAGGAGCATTAAAAGTTAACCCTTTACCAAACAATCCTGACTTTTAATGACTCCGAGAAAGAAGCCTTTTGAAAACATTGTTGGAAAAGGAGAAAATACTGATAACCAGCATTTTCTCCTTTTCCAACAATTTTTTCTACACTTCCAAAATCAAATTCAATTTTGATTCACATTTACTTTGTCGTCTGTAAATGCTTTGAAATTTGACGAGCCCAAATTTTTGTTGTTTGGTAAAGAGTTAAACCTTTTTGCAAGAACTTGGATCATTTACTTTCTGTAGAAAAGACAGTGATTAGACTTCACAGATGCAAAGTCTGATCACTGGCATCTCACTGTACACCAAGGATTTTTCTGCAAAATTCATTGTATATATTTCTTTAACCCTTTACCACACAATCCCTACTTTTGACGCCCCTGAGGAAGAAGCCTTTTAGAAAACATTGTGGGAAAAGGAAAAAAATGCTGGTAACCAGCATTTTCTCCTTTTTCCACGTTTTCTACCCTTCACAAACAAATTTCAAATTTTCATTCACTTTTATTTTGTCATCTGCAAATGCTTTTAATTTGAACAAGTCTAAAGTTTTGTCGTCTGGTAACGAGTTTTAAAACCCTTGTTTTGCTAAAATGAATTTTTAAGATGATGGTAAAAACCCAATTTTTGCTATTTCACTATTATTTTTTTGGAGACAGATATTTCCTCAGAGGACAGATTTAGAATCCGCAAGCAAACAGTGTAGACCTAAGATCAGATAAGCACATCCTGTGCAGTCTGATCTTGATCTACACTGCCCGCAGAAGTTCCTGGAGTTGTGCTTAGCAATCTAGGAGTTAACTGTTTACCACACAAGAAAATTTTAGACTGGTCCAAATTGAAAGCATTTGCAGACGACAAAATAAAGGTGACTGAAAATTTGAAATTTGTTCTGGGCAGGATAGAAAACACTGTGGGAAAAGGAGAAAATGCTGGTTACCAGCATTTTCTCCTTTTCCCACAGTGTTTTCAAAAGGCTTCTTTCTCAGGGGCGTCAAAAGTAGGGATTGTGTGGTAATGGGATAAACTTTTTCAAAGCGAAATACATGTATATAAACATGATCTTAATTAGACAGCTGAAAAAAATATCCAAAGATAGATTTGATCCTCAGTAAGATTTTTGTCCTATTGGCTTGATAACGTGGACAGCATCTATAGATCCAAGACCAGACTGCACTTTCAGTGCAGTCTGGTCTTGATCTGTCCTGTCAGCAAACTGAATCCCTGACTTTAACTCATTACCAAACGATAAAACTTTAGGCTTCTCCAAATCGAAGGCATTTGCAGACGACAAAATAAAAGTGATTGAAAATTTGAAGTTTGTTTTGTAAAGGATAGAAAACACTGTGGTTACCAGCATTTTCACCTTTTCCCACAATGTTTTCTAAAGGCTTCTATCTTGGGGGCGTCAAATGTAGGGATTGTGTGGTAATGGGTTAACCTGTGGCACTGACAGTATTACATGAAGAAAAGTTTTATTGTGTGTAGACACAGCAGTAGGATACATTTTTTTTTGTTAGATAGTGATAGAATAGAAAACATTGTGGGAAAAGGAGAAAATGCTGGTAACCAGCATTTTCTCCTTTTTCCATGGTGTTTTCAAAATCCCTCTCTTTCAGGATCCTTATAAGTCGTCATTGTGTGGTACAGAGAAACAAGAGGACGACGCTATAAACCCTAGATCTGACCAGACATTCTGTGCAGTCTGATCTTACCTCTTTACCAAACCACAAAATTTTGGACTGGTCCAAATCAAAAGCATTTGCAGCCAACAAAATAACTGTGACTCAAAAACTGAAATTTGATTTAGGAAGGATAGAAAACATAGTGGGAAAAGGAGAACATGCTGGTTAAAAGCATTAATTTTTCTCCTTCTCCTACAATGTTTTCAAAAGCTTCCTTTCTGAGGGTTGTTAAAAGTCCGGATTGTTTGGTACAGATTTAATCTGCATCATCTGCAATAGCCCCTGTTCTAGCATATTGCTCTAGAAAGCTTAATCCCTATCCTGCTTGAGTAAATGAAATTTTTGGCCCTTCGGCTGCTATTAACTCAATATTTTAGACTGGTCCAAATTGAAAGCATTTGCAGACGACATGATAAAAGTGACTGAAAATTTGAAATTTGTTTTGTGAAGGGTAGAAAACACTGTGGGAAAAGGAGAAAATGCTGGTTACCAGCATTTTCTCCTTTTCCCACAATGTTTTCTAAAGGCTTCTTTCTCAGGGGCGTCAAAAGTAGGGATTGTGTGGTAATGGGTTAAGCGAGATACAATAGCCTTTTGCGGACGGTGTAGATAAAAAAATCATGTCAAACAGCACAGATCGTACAGTCTCATCTTAGATCTACACTGTTCAATTGGGAGATATCTTTCTCCTCTTCAACACCCCCCTCCCCCCGCAACATGCTCTGTGTAGTGTGATCTTGATTTACACAGTTCACTTAAGGTCAAAGAATCACGCTAAGCAGCCTAAAGGGTCAAGTATTGAAGACCACAGCTGGTCAAACACAAATTAGATAAGTTGATCAAAACTGGCAAAACCAATCAGTGCATAACAAAGGCTACAGCCTGATTGCCTGTATGTTATATTCTGATTAGTTTTTCATCTGCAACAAACACACTTCCTGCTTTTAAACCTTTACAAAACAATCCCTTGTTTTCAAGCCATTTGAAAACATTGTGGGAAAAGAAGAACATGCTGGTAACAAGTATTTTCTCTTTTTCCTGCAATGTTTTCTACCCTGTCAAAAAACTTGAGTTCATTTGTACTAATTTCAAATTGGGCGTCAGCAGATATATGCTTTAAATTCAGAAGGGTCTAAAATTTGTCATTTGGGAAAGGATTAAAGCGGCCATTCCCCTTTCCGGGAACAAAAAAAAAAAATGGGTTGCATTTTCCATATACATATATATTTATGTAGGTCTATGTTGTAGGTTTCAAGCTATTTTTCCAAGCGAATAGATATATATATTACCAGTCTTCAAAATTTTGTCAAAAGAAAAACTTACCAAATGAAACCTGCTTGGATGCCAGATTTTGGATTTGGCAATTTTTCCATAAAAATTAGGTGTGAAACACTCATTCACATAACTGGAGTGAGCCATGTGCTGTGAATATGAGGCTTGATGCATCTGCAACAAGTATCATGGCTGATGAAGTAGGTGATGGTCAGCTTTTATGATCGTGCTGTGTCCGTCGTGCTGCAATTTTTTGTGACAAGTGTCGTATGTTGTCAACTTTTACCTTGTGTACACTCTAGAGACCTCATTTTCAATCTGATTCTAGTGAAACTTGTTTTCAGAATGTTTGTCCTGATGATATCTTAGACGAGTTTGATTATTGTCATGTTAGGTCAAAGACTAGGTCACTAGTCAAATCTTAAAGAAACCTTGTATACCCTCTAGAAGCCACATTTTCAGTCCAAAACTCTTGAAAATTATTCAGAATGTTTGTCTTTATTATACCTTGCAGGAATTTGAAAGCGGGTCTTGTTCGGTCAATAACTAGGTCACTTGGTCAAATTTTCGAAAAACGTGTTTGCTCTTTTCTGTCCAAATCTCTTGAAAGTTTGTCAGAATGTTTGTATTGATGATACCTCACATGAATTTGAAAACAGCTCACGTTGGGTTGAAAACTAGGTCACTAAGTCAAATCTTAGGAAAACCTTATAAATAAGGGTTTTATTCATCAATAAATGATGACTTTAAGAGGGAGTGTGTTATGGGAGACCACTCTTTCATGCATATCTTTATCCCAATTTAATACAATACCTAGCTACTGCTAAGGGAGATATCTCTTTGGCTCAGTGGTTAAGATATTGGCATTTTGTCTGTGCATTCTAGGGTTCGAATCCTGCCTGGCCCCTTATTTCTGCCATGCGTTTGTCCATTTGTTTCTTTGATACGGACTTTGTTTGTGAGACCTGATGGTTGGCTAGAATGTTAGTCTTGATAATATCTAGGTCGAGTTCAAAAGTTTGACATGTTGGGTCAAAAACTAGGATACATGGTCAAATCTTTGAAGACTTTGTGTACTTTCTAGAAGCCACATTTTTGTGCAATACTCATGAAACATGGTCAGAATGTTTGGTTCTTGGGCCAGTTTACAAGTGAATTATTTAGGGTCAGTAACTAGGTCACTGAGTCAAATCTTCGATAAAAACCTTTTCTAGTCAAATCCTCATGAAATTCTTGGTAGACTGCATGGCATAATATCGCAAAAGAGATTGAAAATTGGTCATGTTTGGTTAAAAGACTCGGGTGGGCAACTTCAGGGCCATCATGGCCCTCTTGTTTTTGTTATATGTCAGTTTTTCTGCAACTCTAAGGACCAGTTTACCTATTTATTATGAGATAAGATATGACATCGATTGTCGTAGGAATTTTGATTTTACTTATTTGAATATTGTTTGTTTTTACATATAATTTTTTTTTTTTTACTTCTATGAACTATGTTTGTACTTAACAAAACATTCTTTGTACTTATCTAAATAAACCTTTTAATGCTCATTCATACAACCCCAGTAGTCAAAAACCATCCTACAACAATAGAAATTAGAGATTTACTATGGCCCAGGTCGACACCGACTGGAAACATGCTTTATTTTGACATGAGCAACTTCCTCATTTACATACCAGAAATAGACGAAGTAAGCTTCAAACATAGCGTCCAAAAAAGACATTATGGAAAATAATTACAATATTTGTTATGTAATGAAATTTAAGCATCATTAATCACATGCCTGTCACTTGACACTCCCTAAATGCTTTTTTGATTTCTGGCGCGAAATCTAACAATACCTTAAGAGGCTATGTAGCCTTTTAACGCTTTACCACACGAGAAAATTTTAGACTGGTCCAAATTGAAAGCATTTGCAGACGACAAGATAAAGGTGACTAAAAAATAGAAATTTATTCTGGGAAGGGTAGAAAACACTAAGGGAAAAGGAGAAAATGCTGGTTACCAGCATATTGTCCACAAACAAAACAGATGAAATAATTAGATTAGCCAACTTTTTGTTTCAAGCATTTAAATATCGAAATGATCTTATTGAAAATACTTTTCAGTAACTTTACCCAAAAGCACTTTTTATATTGTCCAGTCTCTGTCTACCTGTTTATATTTTGTACTTTTTACCAGTTTTGTTGTTACTGTTAACATGTAAAAGCATGACATGTACTTCCGGCTGCGAAAGAATGATAGGTACTCTATTTGAAAATGCTTTGTGTGTACACTTTTTTATTGAAAATACCTCACAGTAACTTCATCTTTAACCCTTTACTCCATAGATACTCGTTTCTACGCATTGCTTGTAGGAGCCTTTGGAAAACATTGTGACAAAAGGTGAAATTGCTCGTGGCGAGCAATTTCACCTTTTGCCACAATGTTTTCTATACTATAAAAAGGTGTCATATACACATAAGAAACTGCTTCATCCTTGCTTTTATTTAGGGTTAATTAGAGATACCATAGGAAAGCTTCATTGGGTAAAGGGTTAAAAAAGAAAAAACTTTTATAATGTTCAATCTCCAGCTACCAGATTTGATGTTACTGTTAACATGCGAAAACATGATATGTACTTATATTTCTAATAATAGACTGATTCCGAATTAGGACAGTGTCGGGAGTATAGACTGAGATCATAGAGCGAGATTGCTGGTTATGATGCCAGCCTATACTCTCTGCTGGATTTAATTAAACACTCTCAAAATGTTGTAAAATGTAATATATAATGGGCCAGTGGCCTTAATATTGAATAAATGTATTGTATTGTATTGTCTACTTTTCCCATAGTGTTTTCAAAAGGCTTCTTTTTCAGGGGCATCAAAAGTAGGGATTGTGTGGTAATGGGTTAAGGGAACACCATCAAAAAACGTTTCCTATGTAATTTTATGATTCTTAATTGCTGATGATTTGTATTGTTTTTTAGATCTACATGTATATTAATTTCAGTGATATTATTATACATATTCTAAATTTGGTGTGAAGTTAAGAATCTAAATACCCACTTTTAAAGCTGGGTATTTAGAATTTTTACATCTCGCCAAATTGATAAATATATACATCACTGAAATTTATATGAAAAGTTAATGCAAATCAATAATTAAAGGCGGGTATCTAGAATTTTCACATCCTACCAAATTAAAAAAAAATATACATGTATATATACATAACTAAGATTTATATGAAAATACAACACAAATCATCAATAATTAAAAATCATGAAATTACAAAAAAATGTTTTTTTGGTGGTATTCTCTTAAGCCCCGGTCACATATTCACGGAAGACCTCCACGGAAGAGCTACGGTCTAATCGCTCACGGATGACTACGGAAATGACAAATTCCGTAGTCCGCTACGGTTCCAATACGGATACACAACGGTGTGAGTACGGAGTTCGACGGATCTACAGCCAAAATGTAGGTCAGAGTTCCAGGAGTGATACGGACTGTTACGGTTGGACACGGTTTAATACGGAGCGACACGAATTAGGACGATTGTAGTACGGATACACTACGATTTGCTACGGTACAGGTACGGATTAGTACAAATAAGAACGATCCGATACGTAGTAGTACGAATCGTCACGGGTCGATACGGACCTACCACGATTTAGCATTCCGTCCAAATGCTCTAGCCCGCTCACTTTCAAAATGCAACAAGTTCGGCCATGAGAGCCTCATACTGGCCATGGACAGGTCTTCGTAAAAGCCAATCTCTAGTCCACATATTCTCTGTCTTTTATTACCTGATTATTATAATCAGTAACCCATCACAAGTTGACAAAATTTGGCTTCCACGAAATTGAAAGCATCTGCAGACAACAGCTGTAAATTTGGTACAAACGAGCTTCAGTTCAACAATAAGGTAGAAAGCATTGTGGGAAATGGAGGAATTGCCCATTTTGAGCATTTTTTTCGATTTCCTAGAATCAGAATGTTTTCTTGACTTGTCTGTTGCAGACCCATAAAAAGAATGAATTTAATGGCAAAGGGTTCAAGGAAAATATTGATCAATAACGTTTCTCTCATGTTCATAAAATCTGCTGTTTATTCCACAGTTACACTGATTATCGTGAATGGGTATGTTTTAAAAGTGAAGTGCTTGTCTTTATAGTTAGTATCACCCATTTCGAAAGGTCCAGGCAGGCAACCAGTAACCATACATTTAACTAGCTGGCGGTTCACCAACCAGCCATATCAGAACAAGCTCCTGGCGGGGCTCGAACCTGTGACCTCACGTTTCTTTGGCGGTTGTCAGAACCCCCAGAAACGGTGACAGTTTTATGCACTCGTACTATTTGATCGTTTTACTTGCATGTTTAGCATCTTTGTTTGGATAGAATGCCACATTATAACACTGATATTTATGCATTTTCGTACAATGTTTTGTAAAATATGTAACTTTAAATTAAAGGTATTATTAGTAGTACGATAAAAGTATAATTATTACATCTATGTATGTCATCAAGCTGCTGGACCAGTGCCTTGGCATTTTCTGCCATACCAATATCCAGTTGCAGTCAATTTATTGCAAACATCATTTGTTGACGATTCATGATTGTGAACTCAACAACAAAGCGCAATTGTGTTGTATTCTACAAAGACAGAGTAAAAATACCCTTGTTGAAGTACATGATTTTGAATTTATCCTACCAAACAATAGTGGTCCTTACAATTCCGTACTGTGTCGTGTTGCAACGTAGTGAACCGTAAAAGACCGTGCGAATCCCTGCCTCTCCGTAGTACAACGTATTAAGGTCGTGACTCTCCGTGACAAATCCGTATCATAACGTAACTAAAACGTAGTGTAACCGTGCTAATACGTAGTTCTCCGTATCAAATCCTGAAAAAATTTTGGGCCTACGGATAAGTACGGACTGATATGGTTTTAATACGAACCAGAACGTATCAGTACGGTCTAATACGGACTAGTAAGGATACGCTACGGTCGTTTGATCCGTGGCAAATTTTTGTGCATGTTCAAAAATTGTCAAGGACCGCTACGGATATATACAAGGACTACTACGAATGACTACGGTTACAATACGGAGAGCTACAGACTAGTACGATTAGTCACGGACAATGCCGGTACGAAGCCGTAGCTCTTCCGTGGCGGCCTTCCGTGAATATGTGACCGGGGTATTAAAAGGCTACATAGCCTCTTATACTATTTTTAGATTTCCCGCCAAAAATTTTAAAAAAGCATTGTGGGAATGCTAAATGACTGGCACATGACTAATGACGCTGAAATTCCATAACATAACAAAGATGAAATTATTTTTCTTAATGTACGTCTTTTTAGATCTGTAAAATTCCGGTGTGTAAATGAGCGAGTTAATTGCTCATGTAAAAATAAACTGTGTTTCCCGTCAGTGTTAACCCGGGCTGTAGTAAATCTCTAATTTCTCGTGTTGTCGTATGGTTATCGACCACTGAGGTTTTATGAATGAGAATTATAAGGCTTTTGGAGCATAAGGATTACTTTTTTGTATTCTTGTAAAATTTTCGTTCCAAAATCTGAAGGGCCACCTTTAATGTCCGGAAACGAAAACACTGAATGACAGACGGGCAGTCAGTGAGACTAACGGACGGAAAAATGAGCATACAAAGTAAAAACTGTTTGCCTCCGCCTCCCCCTAAAAAAAAATGGGGGTTAAAACTCGCCCACCACTGTTGGTGCGCCATATGCACAGACTTCGTGATATTTCTTATGATATTTGGTATTCTCACGATTGGCGGAAGTTGGTATTGAACGCCAAAAATGGCTGACGAAGACGATTTGTCTCCGGAACAAATTGAAAAAATCGCTCATTACCAGGTACTCTATCCACGAAAAACATATCTTCGTGTGTCTTTCGAACATTCTTTACAGATTTTTTTAGGTGTTTCAAGAATTTGGTGTTATTCGGTTCAGTAAATGAATTAATGCTTTGGAATTGATCCCAAAAATTGCACAACGTGCCGAAAATATGAATGACGGATGCTGCAACATTTTCACGGGATGCAAAATTACAAGATGAAATAAAGATAAATTTTGAGTTTTTTATAACGGGTTAAGTAAATATTTACATGTAAACATGTTAAAAAAGGGCTGGATTACTTTAAGGACACAGATTCATGTCATTGGCAGAGAATAATTCGACGAATGACAGACAACTCGCCCCAAATAGCAACCACCACCTTTTTTCTGAAAAGAGTCTAACCTGTAAAAACTATACATTTTCTGAAAGATCTCATCAATACAAATCAGGAAATATATAGTTTATATGGGTTGTACTATTTCTTTACGCCAAAAATACCTTGACAAAAGGCAAAAATTCATGTTTCTGAAAACGCAAATTTTAATTTTTCAGGAAAAAATGACCTCACTCTGTAACTATAATAGTCTGCTTGATATACAGTTAATGAAGTGTCCACATGGTGGGCAGAACATCAATGATTAATTATAATGCTCTAGCTTAGCTGTTAGGTGATTTTATTGTGTCTTTTTCTGATGTGATATCTGTCGGATTGAAACCCATTTTGATACTTAAAAAGAGAAAAAGCACACTTTCTACAATATGTAAGGTTTTGGGGTTTAGTTAAAGTCATCTAGATGACACGTACAAGCCTTTAAATGATAAAATGATCTTCCATTCAGTTCTGAAAGGTTTATGCACACAAAAAAATGCTTTACATGTTATATAAAGTCAATAACGTTATCCCACCCACCGATTTTACAATGGGGAAAATATAGGTAAATGAAATTGGAAAAATTGACTAATTTGAAAATGTATGAACCACAGTTATGATTTAAAACATGACACTTATTTCTTATCTATGTTTTCTCCTTTCTATTTCAGTATACTACAGTGCATAACAGATTATTTAGATTTAAAACCAGGCTTGGGAGAAGGATTTATTGAATTAGAAAATGGATTTTTTGTAACATTGATTGGATTTCTGTCAATTTGGGAAGAGACCTATTAATTTCAAGTGATAGCATTTTCTTTTTCAACACTTAATCAGACAATCAAGATTTTCAACAATCCTTAAAAAAGGGTGGTAACCAGTATTTTCTGCTTTTCCCACAATGTTTTCTACCCTATCATAGACAAATTCTATCATTTGAATCACATATAATTTGTAATCTGCATATGCTTCCATTGTTTTATTTGCTTGCATATGAAATGATAAGCTATGCAGGAGGTTCTGACAAAATGTGTAGCCTCGGATCAGACTGCCTATGAACATGCTGATTGAGACTTGCTAAGTTAGTCTGCAAATAAAAAGTTTTACATTTTCAAATGCATACTTATGCATATTTACTAAGTTAAGTACCATAATTATAAATGTTCAGTGATCCTACAGTAAGACAGAGATTGGAAGATTAAACAGCTTAAAACTACTTCTTTTAGATTAAATGAAAATTTCTTGTACTACTTTGTGCCTTGTAATAAAATAATAAACAGAATGTTTCTCATACCATTTGAACTTAAAAAAAAAAATAGAAAATTTAGGTACTACTTGTCCTCACAGTGAAATAAAAAATTAGAAAACTTCCAGTAGTCTGCTGCTTGTAGCTTGCAATAAACTAGATTGAAAAGTTAAAATTGTGGAAATGTTTGGAGATTTGACTAACTAAAGATGATGGTTGCCAACACTTTAAAGTTTAATAAGTAGTAACATTATATTCCAGTTGATGATACAATATTACTAATTAATGCAAAAAATCTATATATCTGACACAAGGTTTGTGTGAGAACCCAAAAATTATGAATAAGAAAACAATTATGATGCGCAGTACTCATGTTAGATCCTGGTGACGAAACAGTACGTTGAATTTTGAGTACGAATCCATGCTAAAAAACGAACGCAATTTTAGGAATTTCATCCGTTAATCTATCAAAAAAGTACAATGTACATATTCAATTAGTTGTAATTTATCAAACTGGGCCGTTATATGAACATGTAGGATGTAAATAGGGGTTAAATTCAGCCACAGATCGTCTCATCAAATAATGTGTGTTCACTTCCGGTTTCGATTTAACTCCCCTACCGTAATATACCATGTCGGAAAAATGCTTAAAAACAAATATCCACGCGCGATTTTTGTGTTTCACATCACAATTTTTGTATAAATGGATTATCGAACTACAAAAAAATAACAGTTTAAATCGTGAAATCGCCTTTTTTCCAAAAAATATCGGTCAGTGAAATTTTCTCTCGGCTCCCGTTTGGGGTTCTCAAATCGTTTCGCGCGAGAGGCAAGCTATTTCGCAAACTCCAACCTTTCGACTTAAGCTTCCAGTGACATACGACGTCAGGAAAAGCCGTAGTTTTCCACAATTGGCGCGTATCTATTTGACCCCTCGTGAGGTCATTTTTTCGGGGAAAAAAATAAATTATCTCCCCTGATCTGCGCAGGCGTGGTGGTTGCTACCCCAAAGACAACTCGCCCCAAGACAACTCACCCCACAAAAATCTCACCCCAAGACAACTCTGCCCAAATTTAGAAGACAACCCGCCTCAAATTACGGGACAACTCGCCCCTCATCGAAGACAAGTCGGCTCAAGTTTATAATAACTTGAACTAGCTCACAGATTTCGAAGAATTGAGCCCAATTTAAACAAAGTGATCGATTGATTGATTGATTAATTGACAGGCGGACAGATTGATGCATTAATTTCCAGATAGATATATTGATTGATGACAAATGAATGTGCCTCAAAAACTTAAACTTAATTTGGAAAGGTTGGAAAACCTATTGAAGAAAGGAGAACAGCGTGATCTTCTTTAATGTTGTTATTAACGTCTTGGAAATTCTACACACCGGTCTGAAATTTATGTAAATTTATCAAAACCATTATTAGTTCCTTCTAACTGATGTACAATTAAAAAGAAAACAATCTGTGCAACTTATTACTGATATTAAGGCACTCCCTTTTTTTCCTTTCTCTGTCTCCCCCTCTTTCTGTCTGTCTCTCTCTCTCTCTTTTACATTATGAACTCGAACAATATTTGGCAAGATTTTTTTTTTTTTGACCCGTTAATTTTTTTTTTTTTTTCATTTACATTTACATCTTGATTTCTGAACAGAGTGAATGAACATATTATATAGCATTATCAATATTTCCAAGAATATTCTCAGAAGCCTCTCTTTCAGTGTTGTTAAAAATTGGGATTGTATGGTAAAGGGTAAATCACCGGTTTCGGCCTGTATCATGTTTCATTTTTGGTCGGCGATTACTCAATTTCTACAATAATACTTTTCATGTTTATGCTTTTCCTTCTTTAATTGGCCAGTTAAGAAGTGATAAATTATAGCGTGTTACGGTCTGTGATGTGTCTGATAAAGGGTGTTAAGTCACGCTTGGTTTGAAAACATTATTATGAATTTGACACCCGATATAACGACAATAATCTTCATTAAAGGATAAACGTGAGAAGCTTGGGTGCATCAATGTAATTTCTTAATTGTGTCATATCTAATTAACCCTTTACATAATAACAAAATTTTAGAAATTGAAGCACTTGCAGGTGACACATTCCACGTTATTAAAAAAAAAAAATGAAATTTTGCCGTTTCATTTCTTTTTTATTGAAAGCCGGTCCTTATTGGACTGTGTGGATCAAAGATCAAACTGCGCTTTCTGTGTAGTCTGATTTTGGTATACATCGTCTGTAAACGGTCAGTGGGTCGCGCTTAGTGCTCAGCGTTATTTTGGTAAACTCACACAATACCCACATATCACACATTCGCACATTACCCTGATCCAAATAAAGCAGACTTTTCCGGGTCTTATGTGCATGTAGAAAATAATGCTTGATTAATATGGTGTCGCTCGATTGTACCAGAAATGGTGTGTTGTGCAATTATGACATTGCTTGAAAAACATCATTCTTTAATTGACTCATTGCCTCGTGAATTGAATTGAGAGAGGAATGATTCGTGTCACAATGACTATCATCGATCCTTGGAAAGAAATTGACCAAGCCAAGGATCGAACCAGAAACCCGTTGTCCTCAAGTCCTTTACACTACCGGCTGAGCTAACGGTGCACTGCACAGCACTGTACTTAGATAGCAGTGTGCCATGAAAAAAGGAACCAGGGAAAAACTTAAGTGAACGGCTTCGGGCTTGATGCCCCTTCTATGACTAGATTGTTTAACACTTTACCAGCAAACCCAGTTTTTTACGACCCCGAGGTAGAAGCCTTCTGAAAACACTGTGGGAAACGGAGAAAATGCTGGTTATCAGCATTTTCTCCTATTCGCACAATGTTTTCAACTCTTCCAAAGTCAAATTTCCGCTTTTGAGTCACGTTTGTCATCTGCAAATGCTTTCAATTTGGACCAGACTAAGATTTTGTCGTTAGGTAAAGAGTTAAATAACTTGTACATTTATCAATTCAAATTCGGAAAAAAAAAAAGATTTAGATCATCTGTATATATAAACAATTTAATACAAATACACAGTCATGTTTGTTAAAGAATAATAATTATAAGTTTTATACCTTTATCCTTTATCTTATATACATATCGGAAATAGTAACAAAAGCAGGGCGAGTTGTCTTCTATGTGGGGCGAGTTGTCTTGGATGTGGGGTGAGTTGTCCCCTAATTTGGGGCGAGTTGTCTTCTGAAGGTGGGGCGAGTTGTCTTGGGGCGAGGTTTTTGTGGGGCAAGTTGTCTTTGGGGTGAGTTGTCCTGCACCCAATTCCACTCCCGGTCTTTTCGACACCCTTTGGGTTTTTTTTTTTCAGGATTTAACTGGTATTGAAGATATTGAAAGTTGTAGAGAGAGATTGGAGAGGCATAATTGGGACATAGAGGTAAGTCATTATTGTTTAGAACAGTCTTTAGCTCATGTCATACCCTTTGTTTGTTTTTGGTGCCTGATTGTGTGCTGCCAGATGTTTACTCTTTACCAAATGAGAAACACAAAATTTTAGAATTTTCAAAACTCCAAGCCAAGTAGTGCTCATGCAGGGTTTGACATTAACATTTTTTTTCAACTAGACCAATGGACCAGTAATTTGAATTTTTTACTAGACAACTTCAGATTTCTACTAGACCATTTTTGCAGAATGAAGGAAAGTATGAAATAGATCTTATTCTATGTTTTTTTTTTTTAACTTGTTAAGATACCACAATTTTGAAAAAGGACAATGTCATATTTAGGAATGATCAATGAATGTCTGTCTCTCCGTTAGATTATTTCAAACACGATTTTTCCCAGAGGAAAAAGAAAATAGCCTTACCCATTTTGAAAGCAGCATTAGACACACATTCTAGTCTAACTTAGGCTCAAAATAACAGAATATAAGTTTACCAGGGCCCGTATTCACCATCCATTCTTGAGAATATTCTTAGTCTTATTCATCAAGGTTTTCTAAATTCGTAAGTAACACAACTTCTGATTGGCTAAACCATTCGGTTTAGCCAATCAGAAGTTGTGTTACTTACAAATGTAGAAAATTCTGGAGAATAAGACAAAGAACGTTCTTAAGAATGGTTGGTGAATACGTGCCCAGGACAAAACCATTATGATATAATTATGTTATCAGATTCTTCAATAGATCTTCAGTTTATTAAACTGTCAGAGAAAACAGGACATTTTCTTTGCCCCCAATGTTTACTAAATCTGCCTTATTAGGGTTTGAAAGCTGGGGATCATGTGATAAAGGATTAAAGATATGCTCAGATTGTTGAGTATTTTATTTTTGCCAGGTTTATCCATCCATCCATACATTCATATCCATCCATTCATTCATTCATCCACCCATCAAAAAGTATGCTTCTTTTTATGGAAGATATTATTTACAAGAGGCGAGTGTTTTCCATGATATTACAGATAGCTGTACAAGATACATTTAATGAACAAGAGGGGAATCCGTCAGTGTTCAACCCACCACCTCCAGATCCTCCTACACCTCCTGTAAATACAGACTCTGACTTCCAAAGGTAGGCTGTTATGTTATCATCATTAACATTATTAGTAGTAGTCGTAGCAATATATGTTCAAATTATGAATATCAAAAGACAAATTCTTGGACATTATCCCATCAGACAAGAATTTATTCAGATTTTTTGTAGCTTTCAGCATAATGGCAAAGCAACACCTCAATTAATGAAGTATGTACTGGGTATCAGTCTTTCCCACTCAACAGATTTTAGATTTTATTAAATTTAAAACGAATTTTGTCTTCTAGTAAAGAGTTAACACTTACTGAACTGTGCAAATGAACTTGAACTCTGTGATAGGGTAGAAAAGATTGTGGGAAAAGGAGAAAATGCTGGTTACTAGCATTTTCTCCTTTCCCACAATGTTTTCAAAAGCCTTCCTTCCCAGGGTCGTAAAAACCAGGAATTTTTTGGTAAAGGATTAAATTTAAAACATCTGTGTATTACAGATTTTGTCTTCTGGTAAAGGGTTAACACTTACTAAATAATGTCAGAGGAAAACAGCCAATGTAAATATAGTGGAAAAAGGGAAAATGCTCCTAACCAGCATTTGATCCATTTACCATGATTTTTTTTCCACCCATGGAAAGCAAAATTCCATCGCTTTAGAAAAGTAAAGTTTTGCTTCTGGAAGTGATCTCATTTTTTGACAAAACAATTGGTCATTCACCTGTTTTAGAATGATGTTATGTTTTCTGGTATGCGCTTCTGGAATGTGCGACTGGAATAACTAATAACACACGGTTCTTAAAGTATGTTATGATTGGAGTTTTTTTTAACATTGTTCAAATAAATACCAAAATGAATGTACATTGCAATGATAGCTGTTGCAAGAGCCACTGTGTTAGCTGTGCTAGTGTAGGATATGACTAGCTGCAGGGAAGGAGTAGAAATTGACACTGACGAGTCTACATTGCTCCTATTTATGACATTCATGTCATAAAAAAGACAATTGCAAGTTTTGCCAGGAAAAATTGTCTGTCTTTCAGCCATTTTGTACCACCTAGCAACTGTTAAGCAGGTGTGCTGCATTTTGTTGAATTTAAAATAGAACATGTTCTGAAGAACATAACACAGTGTTCCAAAATTCTCCATTCACCTAGAACATGTTCTGAGTGTTCACAATGATTTTGTTATCTGGTAAAATTTAATCCTTAACTCATTTAGTACTGAATGAATGAATAGCATTTTCTTGAGAATTACAAAAAGATAGTTTGAGATAGCTGGTTACCAGTATTTTCTACTTTTCCCAAATTTTTTATTGGAAATCTTCTTTCTTAAAGAGTCATTATAGCTCTAGAAATCAAAAGCTCTTGAAATTAAATTGCTTTTCATAATTACAGTTGTCTTTGCAAATATAGAACAAAACCAGGTTGCACGAAATATGTAACTTAAAGCCAAAGTCAAACATATGTATGGTTCAGGTTACATAATTTTGGGAATGAGGGGTGATAGGTACAAAAATGATCCTTTTTTCTTGTTTTTTTTTTTTTTATGAACATGCCCAGGCAGAATTAAAAAGAGGTAAAATTAAAGGATAGTGATAATTATGGTGTGATGAAATATTAAATGATCAGTAGGTGAAAAAAATGTTAAGGGTTAGAAATAAGATAGAGATCAAGTTACCAGAACTACATACACATTTTGTGTTGGCCAAAGCTCTGATCTTCACCAAATTTTTCTCAGACATTCAGACATGCTCAGATATGGGCCAATAATTTTGGTCCGATTCTAGACACAATATGCATATTATGTTTATTCTGCACTGTGATGGTTAAAGACAGTTTCTATGTAAGTTTAACTCTTTACCAAACTTGCAGTGTCCGTGGTTGTGAGGTAGAGTGTCGGCTTTGTACCAAAAGGTCCATAGTTTGATACTCCAGAACAGGTGTCATCTGCGGGATTTTTTTTATTGGCTTGCACATTCGGCATGAGTACTGGCGTATTTCCCATCAGAATCAAGAGAGATTAGCATAAGTTGTAAGAACTTGTTTCTCAATCAATGTAAATTATAAAATAAAAATGTTTGAACTAAGTAAGTTAGACCGAATGACAAAATCATGTGCAAGTCCAAATTAAAAGCACTTGCATATGACAAATTTGATGTTGCTACAATGATGATCTATCTGTTTGGTAGGTAAGAAAACATTGTTGAAAAAGGAGAAAGTGCTGGTTTCCATTTCTTTTTTTTCCCCTTCCTTTTTTCCCCCAGGGTTTTCAAAACGCTACCTCCTTAGGGTCGTTAAAACTGGTGGTTGTGTGGCAAAGAGATTAAGCAATAAGTATACCTATCTGGCTTTTTCAGTCTAGAAATATGACCAAAACAGTAGAAATTTCAAAGTTCCTTTTGTCTTTAAAATTTCTGTAAAGCAGACAGATCAGACTATATGTTTTGTGCAGTCTGATCTAATCTACAGTTGCTGCAAATACAGCTTTTCTTGTGACAGGCACTTTAACCCTTTCCCAAACTACAAAATTTTAGACTGGTCCAAACTGAAAGGACTTGGAGATGACCAAATAAACATAACTCAGAAATTTAAACTTGTTTCCAGCAGGACAGAAAACATCGTGGGAAAAGGAGAAAATGCTGGTTACCAGCATTTTCTCCTTTTCCCACAATGTTTTCAAAAGGGCTCTAACCCAGAGTCGTAAAAACAGGGATTGTTTGGTAAAGGGTTAAAGGTTGAACTGTTTCTATTTTCAGAGTATATACTGCCCAGACCAGAGCTATTCAACCCGTAGGCATTGTACAATGGAGTTACTATATTATCACTTTTCCATTTAGATTTATGTATTCAACACTATTAGATGTTATTAGATTTGCATGTAAGTACTTTCATGTAAAAGTGGATAATTATAATTGCTGGTTTCAAATTTCAAGAATTACCAAATGCTGACCATGTGCCTGTTTTACTTTCTATGATTATTTGCACTGCAAAACTAACTTATTATTCTGTTGTTAGAATTTAATGTGAATCTATACTTTCATGAAACATTTAATTTGCAGTAATATGAATAGGGCAGCCAAATGGGGGATTGATGTAACATTGCTTTTCAGCTCCGAAAAAAGGTATAAATTTAGCTAAGACTTCGATAATCTGTAAACGATCTGCTGATATACGCTGCTTATCATGTACAATTTTTGCGATGGGAGTCGATGTTTTATGAATCCCACTATGGTGCCCTATCCTTAACTGCCTCTAGACTAGTATTCTGGTTGATAATGATAGATACATGTAAGGCACTTAATGATATAGCAGAGCTCCAGATAAGAGGGAGTGATGGTATTCTAAATCCATTATTTCTCTTACGAACCCTATGTTGTGGGTACTCATTAGAATCGTCTCTATGAGACAATTCTATTGAGTACCCATTACATAGGGTAAAGTGGAGAAAAATTAATAATTTCAATTTTGAAATCAAAATCAATCCCTCTATCTGGAGCTCTGTATAGACAACGGTCCAAGTATGTTGTTCTCACATGACCAAGTATCTAGAAAAAATTTACCTTAACCTTTTACCACTCAGCAAAATTTAAAACCAATCCAAAATGAAAGTATTAGAAGACAACAGCTTCAAAGGTGCTGAAATGGTGAGATTTTTTTTCTGATAGGGTAGAAAAGTTTGTGGAAAAAGGAGAAAATGCTGGTTACCGAAGGCTACTTCCTCAGTTAAAAGCCGTGTGTGGGAAAGAGTTAATGTGGCTTAAATTTACACTGACAAAATGTCTTCTTGTCATTACAAGAAAATCCTAAAATTTTCTATGAAGAAAAATTTCCTGTTTTAACATATTCAAGTTTGTGACAATGTCACAACCAAGAATTGACCAAATCCACCACCATCTAATCAATAAGAACACTTTCAAACATGATGCCAAAAAAGCCCCAAAGCTAGCTCTACTGAATGGTAGTTCAAGCGCCAACTGTCATTTCACTGGCCTACACATGCCCTCTTCACTTTAAATTAATCCTCAATCTCTTGCAGGCAAACATCCATTTTAGAATTGTCTTTCGTCATCCTAATGCCACGCTTACACAATCCAATTTTGGGCACCTATTGAAATAGACCAATATGTAATCTGCCCAGGATGAGGATTAAACTCACATCCTCCTGGCCCATAAGCACACACTGCACCATGTTGTCACAAAAGCTATCTTTGTAGTAAATCATTACCATGTCTGGGTACATAAATAGAGCTATGATGTTTGTAATTTGTAGGATATTTCTATTGTCCAAGGGGTATTTAGGGCAACAATACAATACTTTACCAAGTAGTGTAGATTCAGCAATGAGGTGATTTGATGTAGCGTTTTTACTTTTTTTTTTTTCAGTTCAGTTTTTAAGACCAGACCCTAGGCGTAGTAAGTATTTATGGCTTCTAAATGATTTCTAATTAAGTCACTAAAGCAGCATATACCTAGACCTAATTATTTTCTCCCGCTGAAGGAGGAGGGATATAGTTTTGGCATTGTCCGTCTATCTGTCTGCCTGGGAGAAACCTCCAATACCATTGGACAGAATTTCATGAAACTTTATACATGTGTACAATAACCCACTCCACCTTTAAACCTTTTTTTTTAATTTGATGAAAAATGTTGAATGTAAATTTTTCGCTGCGGGATATCATCTCAACAAAATGGCTTGTTTGTCTACTGTGTGGTAGAAAACATGGTTGAGAAAGGTGAAAAATGCTGGTTACCCACATGTTCTCTTCCCAGGATGAATTTAGAGTTGTGTGGAAAAGGATTAAAGAAAATAGAAAAAAAAGTGGCTTCTATGAAGGAAATGGAAAACATTGTAAAAAAAGCTTTTATTGACAATAAAGATCATCATCAGATTGCCAGGGAATGCAGGCTAATATTATATGTACCTTGTCCCACTATTTTTATACTAGCCCAAATTAAAAAAAGAAAAAATTTGTAAATATCAAATTAGATGTGGGTAAAATTTACTGAATTGTCTGAGAAGTTAGAGAACATTTCAGGAAAAAATGTAGGTCACATTCTCATATGATTGGTTGGATGCTACGACGTCAAGATTAAGCTGCATGTTTAGTTTACTCAGTCTGGAAGCTGAAGGGATTGTAAGGGCCATTAATGTGGTTATTGTTATATTTGACAGATGTAACAGACCCTGTTGGGGATGTAACAAGGTTTATAGCAGCATATAATGAAAGATATGGTCCTGAACATCCTGTGTTTTACCAAGGTTCCTATAGTCAGGTAAATACATCATTAACATCGGTAAAGTCAAAATCAAAAATCAAATATACTAAACTTATACCTCAGTCAAGTGCTTGAAGCTATTGGGATGCTAGTTTGATCTCCAGCTCAATGAATTTTCCTCCTGGGATTTATTATATTAGTCCCACAAGTTTGATTCCTTTCTCATGCAGAACATTGTTTTTTATGATGTATCCGGAAAAGCAGCCACTGGCTTGTTTAGAATGCACAAAGTGTAGGTCAAAGAATCTCTGGGAAAGTGGGAACAGGAGCAAACAAACAAACCATATGTGACAAAATTTTAGGCAAGTCCAATTGCCAGAGTTGTTAAATTTCCAGAGATCACTCATCCCCACCTATAGATGACTTTCCCCTGTCGCAACAGATTGCTGTTGAAAGCATTTTGACAAAAAAAAAATATTGTCATAGAGCGATTTCAACTTTTACTGTGAAGTTTTTGCAGCTAATTATGTTTCATGCTTGAATGTACATGGTGTCCAGAAAGTAAGATAACACTTTCATACATTAATATTTTGGCTTAGAATATAAGATAACAAGATGAAAAATACATAAACATGTAAATACAGATTTCAATTCGAAATCCTTTTTCAGTAATTGGCATCAGTCTACAAGTGATGACGTTTTCAATGAGATGGCAGATCATGCTCTTTCATTGCTAATCATGCCCGATGAAATTGTCAATCACTTGAGCGCACATTTCAATATCAATCTTCTTTATTTCACTGTAAGTGGACTTTAACAATATGGCTGTGCAGTCTTTGTTAAGGCTGTTGACCTTTGACCTATTAAACTCGAAGAAAGATGTCATACATGTTGAAATGAGGATAAAGTCACACGCATTGCAAAGCAATTTGTTCATGCAGGACAGTGCTTTGCCACACACCTCTAAATCTGTGACAGACTATTTATATGACATGTTCAGTGATATGAGAAATGGCTAAACGATATCCGGAGGTAAGACATTGCTGAATATCATGGCCTTCACACATTCCCAACCTCAACTTGCATGACTTCCTCATTTGCACTGTGTTTAAGTCAAAGGTCTACAATTACAACCTAAACAACATAGACTTGTAGTTACCTTATTTTTGGATGTCCTGTGTGTTACTCAAACAACTGATTATAAACCTATGTTCATTTAAAGAAGTCATTGAGTCTCCTTCCTTTATTTCATAAGACTTTTGAAAACTCTGGTTAACTCTGTTATCTCATTTATTACCAAAATCATAGTCATCTTGACTTTAAAGTCAACTATTCGAGACTAAGTTTATAAGTGATATAAAACCTACTTAGGAATTACGCCATTATGATCAAGCAGAAGAAATGATAAGTCTAAAGGCAATTCTTATACAAATAGTGAAGCAGACTGCCATATCAAGACATTTATGCCCTGGCCATTAAATGGGGGAGGGGCGGGTATATAGTGTTAGACCTGTCCATATGTATGTATGTATGTATTTGTTCAGTAAACATTGCTGTGTGTGTCTGACCAAAAACTTCCAGATACATGGTGTAATTTTGGACAAATGATCACCATGGATAGATAATGTGTTCAATGCAACAAGTGTATCATCAGCTGAAAAGTCAAGGTTGTTCTGCAGATGCATCCTAGTTGGTGACATATTACTAGGTTTCTTATTGTGAGGAGGAAAAAAAAAATCAAGTAAAGAAATTCCAATTGGTATTGATAAAGAATGACTTTATCCATTACTTTAAACAGCAAAAGAATGAAAGTTTTAGAGAGTGGAAACCACAATAGCAGTAACTGTTTATTTTTGTAGGCACTCAATGATGCTAAAAGAGAGTTAAGATTTTTGCTTGTATACTTACATGGGATCGATCATCAGGATACGGACCAGTTTTGTAGGTAAGATATCTAGAGACAGTTTTGTATGAATGTTTGAGATAGGAAGGTCCTGAATTGTTTCAGGTAGTTCATCGAGAAATAGCGGTGAAATGTTTTTTGACATTTCATGACTCTAACCAGTGGAAAATATGATTTTTTTCCAACTCTTCAAATGAAGACAGAAACAGTAGTTCCCATGCTATAGTTACCTAGGTAAAATTTGCATGCCATTCAGCCAGATGGAAATCTGATGTAATTCACCTTACATTATTGTGCATCACATAATATTTTTATGCTTTTTTATGCCTGTGAGAAATTGTCAGAAGGAATTGGACTGGATTTTTTTGTAAGTCTCCCAAAAAAGGACTAGGAGCATGAATATAGAAAATAGAATATGTGTTTGTTTTCAGTGAAAGATTGAAATTTATTTCATCTTGTGAACATCATCTTTAATATTATCACATGTTGCTGTGCCAGTCTTGGAAATGTTGCCAAAGATATTCATTCAGTGTAATAAATTTTAACCTTTCACCAAAAAAAAAAAAACCAACAACAAATATTGTCAATTTAATTTATGGTAATTATGTCTTCTAAGCCTTTCCCAAACACCAAATTTTAGGTCCTTCCAAATTGAATTGTCTGCAGATAACAGATTTGAAAGTGATACAAATGAACTGGTAACCAGCACTTTCAGGTTTCCTGGCAATTTCTTCTTTTTCCATATACAAATTAATACAATTAATCTGTAGTCTGCAAATGCATTTGTTTGCAGGAGTCTCAAATTTTAATAATAGGGTTAAATGATATTGCTTTTATTTTTCATATTTTTCTTGTCTTTTTCAGAAATACCTTAGGCAATACTAATATAATCCAGTTTGTTAATGTTAATATGTTATTTTGGGCATGTGATATAAATAGACCAGAAGGATACAGAGGTAAGTTTCTTTACTGTGTTTTCTGCCCAAATCAGCCTTTGCATTTATTACCCTTTGCCACACAGTCCTTAGGTGGAAAGGTTGCAAAAACATCATGGGAAAATGGGAGAAAATGCTGGTAACCAGCTAAAACATCAATATTCTTTACTAAATGGCACAATTTTAGGTTTATCTTGATAAACCCATTACCACACAATCCCTACTTTTAAAGGCCCTGAGAAAGGAGCCTTTAGAAAACATTGTGGGAAAAGGGAGAAAATGCTGCTAACCAGGATTTTCTCATTTTCACAAAATTTTTTCTACCCTTCACAAAATTTCTCACATTTATTTTGTCATCTGCAAATGCTTTCAATTTGGACAAAGCTAAAATTTTGTCATTTTGTAATACATTAATAGCATTTGGAGAAGACAAATTGAAAAAGGCTTTAACTTAATTATTCTCACATTTTCATCCAGTTTTTTACCGTTTTATTTTTATTTTATGAAAGTACTGTCACTCTTGTGTCTTCATGCTAAATATTGCCCATGGTGGTCGCAAGGTTGCACAGATTGTGGCAGATACAAAATGTATTTCATTTTATTGTGCTTAGCCATAGACATAACAACCACAGTGTCAGGGTTAACCCTTTCCCAAACGACAAATTTTAGACTTTTCCAAACTCAAAGAGTTTGCAGACGACAATTTCAAATTTGATAAAAATGGCACAAATTTCTCCAAATGGGTAGAAAACACTGTGGGAAAAGGAGAAATTGCTCGTTACGAGCAATTTCTCCTTTTCTCACAGTGTGTTCAAAAGACTTGTACTGCAGACACGTAAAAACAAGGGCTTGCTTGGGAAAGGATTAAATGGAAAACAAATCCCTACAGTTTCTTTACCCCATACATGTAACATTGATTTTTTATCTTTGTTCACACAGCTGAATAGATTATATCACCATCAAGTGTAAACAGCATTTGTGTACTCTCCGGCTTGAAAGATATCTCTGTAGATAGTGGAATTTGTCATACAAGTTGTGGAAAACAATGTGAGAAAATGAAGAAGGTGGTTACTAGCAGTTTCGGTTTTTTCCTGCGCTATTTTCAAAAGCCATATTTCACAAGATCATTTAAACTTGATTCTTTTGTAGGAGATTAAATTTTTTTTTACCTACTGCCAGTTTCATATACGTGTATTTGTTGGAAAACATTTTTGAAGGAACAGTGTTGATACTATGTTGTTAATGAAATGTGAGATAATACAAAATCCTCCTAGTTGTCATAAGAAAATGCTAATGTGCTCACTAGGTATGTAAATTTCTTGGAATCTTTCAGTTAGTCAAGCAATGAGAGAGAATAGTTACCCATTTTTAGCATTAATTGTACTACGTGATAACAGAATGACGGTTGTGGCTCGAATTACTGGACCAGTGGGTAAGTGTCTTTCATAGCCAGATTATTAAACTCTTATGCCAATGGACCAGATCTTTGATGGATCAAAACTGAATGCATTGTAGACCATAAGTTAGATGCTGTGAAAATTATGATTTGTCTCTTTGATGGTATAGAAAATATTGTGAGAAAAGGAAAAAAATGCTGGTTACCAGTATTTTCTCCTTTTCCTGCAATTTCAACCCTTAGGCTGCTATGCACAACTCACTGACCTATTGTGGATGGTGTAGATCAAGATCAGACTGCACAGATCATGCAGTCTGGTATAGAATTTAGATTGTCCCTTAATTATTGAGATATTTTTCATTTATTTTACAGTAGAAAGTTTGATTTAACTCTTTTCCAAACAAACCTTGGTTTTTACCTGTCTGCAGTACAGGTCTTTAGAAAACAATGTGGGAAAAGAAGAAATTGCTCGAAACAAGCAATTTCTCCTTTTCCCACAGTGTTTTCTACTCATTTGGAGAACTTTCTGCCATTTTTATCAAATTTGAAACTGTTGTCTGCAAATTCTTTGAGTTTCAGACAGTCTAAAGTTTGTCATTTGGGAAAGATTTAAGCATTGCTATCATGAGGTTGTATGTGCCTGCAATTTTCATGCTGATTTTGGTCTACTATTAAACAAGTTATGGTGCTTTGAAACTTTTCCTGATCCAGTGACAAGCAGTAACACTCTGCCTTTAACCCTTTCCCAAACAATCCCTGGTTTTTACGGGTCTAGAATAGTAGCCTTTTGAAAACATTGTGGGAAAAGGAGAATAAGCTGGTCACCAGCATTTTCTCCTTTTTCCACAATGTTTTCTGCCCTTATGGAAACAAATTTCAATTTTTGAGTTGTGTTTACAGCACAACTTGTATTCAGAGACCACTCAAGGGAAGTACTGAAATTGGTCTCTTACAGCAGGTGGTCTTTAAATACAGGTTATATTAGGTTAATGTAATTAAGTTGTGTCAGAGGAGCGGTCTCTTAAAGCAGGTGGTCTCTTAAAGCAGGTGGTCTCTAACACAGGTTTAACTGTATTTTGTCGTCTGCAATTGCTTTCAATTTGGACCAGTCGACAATTTGTCGTTTGGTAAAGAGTTAAAGAATGTCTGAGACACACCTTGAGCCAATTCTGATAAATTTTGAGCCTTACTTGGGCCACTTGAGCCATGAAAAATCAATGCACTCAAAACTAATGACCTCTATATTATGTTGTCACATTTTCTTTATTCAAGGTATTCAAGCAAAGTTCTATTTGAAAAACATTGTAGAAAATTATCCTTTATCTTCCAAACAATTGCCTGTTTAACCACGCTGAAGTGTGTATTCTACAAACTGAAAATGAGGGAGGGATCCCCTCTCCCATCCATCTAGAAAACAGGATTTTCAAAACGTAGGCAGGACAATTTTTTAACAGAGAGCAAAAATTGTTCATATAACAGACCTTTATTTTTGTCCAGGACTATACAGAACACTATCTGACCTGCTTCATATCAAAAGAAAGCTTTTGGAATATCCTTCCAGCCAGGACTTAACCCTTTCCCAAACAAGCCCTGGTTTTTACGTGTCTGCAGTAAAAGTCTTTTGAAAACGCTGTGGGAAAAGGAGAATTTGCTCATAACGAGCAATTTCTCCTTTTCCCACAGTGTTTTCTACCCTTTTAGAGAACTTGTTGCCATTTTCTCCAAATCTAGAATTGTCGTCTGCAAACTCTTTTGGTTTGGAAGAGTCCAAAATTTGTCGTTTGGGAAAGGGTTAAGCTAACTTCTGAAATTTAGGTGTCCTTGACCCTAAAATTTCAGGGGACAATGTGTTTTGGCAAGGGTCAAACCCCAAAAATAACCATGAGAGTCAATTGTCAACATTGTTTTTGTTGGACTTTCTATTAGTATTGCAATAAAGACGTGAAGTGAACAATTAATTTGTAAAATGCTTTTACAATGCAGAGGAAACCCCTCTCCACTCGTTCTTTCCCCCCTCCCCCCTCTGCCATCCCCAACCACAGACTATATGATCAAGAAGGCTAAAAATTATGAAAAAAGAAAATTATGTAAATTTGACTAAGAATTCCTTTGTTAAACTTTGCTGACATGAATATAGGATTTATTGATCCGATTTTAGGTACCATCTGAAAGTATGTTAAGTATTTATTTTCTTGGGCTGAATTTTAAAACTGATTTATCTATTTCTGCAGATTGAGGTACAAATGTGTCTTTGAGTAAATTGAGATGAAAATTTATGTTTCAATGGTCACTTTTGCTTACTGTTTTTTATGAGATTCAAAGTATGATCATTATTAGATACAAATGTTGAGCAATATGGTGGACAGCAACAGGTAAAGACATCCCTAAATGAAAGCTTAACTTCTAAAGGATACACCAGTATTTAATTTAGTGCCCTGTTCATCACGTTAGAAAGGCTAGTGCCAGGTATCAACCTCCACTTCTCACAAGTAACAAGTCAATGATGACCTTCTGGTCACACTTAGATGATTAAATGCAGTAGTTAATTGACACTTCATTGATAATTGAGACTGGGTTAAGGATTTTTTTTTTAACCAAAGTAGTCCAATTTCACCTTATCCCAGTTTTCTGTGATTCCTATGTTACATTGAAAAAATTGGGGCCACAACTTGGGCCACTTCCCATGTTTTTTTGAGCCGTTGAATTTTTTTTTAACAAATGGAGAGCAGCAGCACAGGCCTTGACAAGGCAATTGAAACAGGGTTACGTGTGGGCATCAAACTGTTCTTTCTTGTTTCATTTTCAAACTGCAGCGTTTTAAATTTTCTAGAAATAAATTTCATATCCTATATATAGGCCATACTTTGTAAAAAGGGGACCTAATGCATCTGCATAAAAGTATCCACTCATGTCATTCTGGGCAGTCAGCGCAGGCGTACACAGGTTGCATTTAGTGAACTGTCTGTATGTCAAAGGACCAGTGTACCATACCTTTTGGTTATACAAGATAAAATTCATGGATTCATGAACTATAAGGTGGCTTGCTAGGTAATATGCATTACAGAAATGCATTAACCCTTTACCCCATAGGGCATTTCTGTGGTATCTCTAATTGACCCTAAATAACAGCAAGGATGAAGGCGTTTTTTATGGATATATGACCCCTTTTGATAGCATAGAAAACATTGTGACAAAAGGTGAAATTGCTTGTTATGAGCAATTTCACGTTTTGCCACAATGTTTTCCAACTGCTCCTACAAGCAATGTGTAGAAATGAGTATCTATGGAGTAAACAGTTAACCCCTGTTTTGCCAGAGTACAGGTCCAATCCATTTTTTGTCCAAGATTTTGGAGCAGAATATTGCATGATTAAAGAGAATTCAATGTCCCTTATGTCGGTCATTACAGAGCCAGAGGATCTGATACAAAGGTTACAAACTAGCATGAATGACAATGAAGCATCCTTGGTGGCAGCTAGGGCAGATAGGTATGTTGTTTTGCCTCTTTTAGAATACAAAATAAAGGCAGTGATAGTTGGAACTTAGTGTGGCCCCCTTTCAAAGGCAATCGCTACAGTTCCACCATTTTTTCGTAACATTTCAGAATTTCATGAAACTTTGTTTGGTGATAGTTTATTATCTGATCTACAAAAATAGGAGGTAAAAAGAGAGGGTCACCAGCTTTTGGAACATTCTATGAATATTTCTTTTAGAACACCCTGCATTGCGGCAGTTCTGGATGAAATTTCATCTGCTGGTAACCAGCATTTTCTCCTTTTCCCATAATGTTTTCTAATCTTTCACAGACAAATTCCACCATTTGAGCCTTATTCAAAATGTCTGATTCAAGTTCGACAAGTCTAAAATTGGTATACGTAAAGAATTAAATTCCAAAGCAGTTGCGGGCAAACTGTTTTATCAGATTGTGCAATTGTCATTAAAAAAAGACTAGAAAAGAAAAGAATTGCTTGTCACATAGTTTTCTGCCTGAAAAAGCCTTCTCCCTCAAGGTCCTCTTAGGACTGTGTGGCAAAGGGTTAATGCAAAGAGCTGGTTAACCAGGACCTGTATGTACCAACCACTCCTGAAGTCTCTTTGTCTTTGTCTAGATTTAGAATTTAATGCAAGTTTTAATTGGCTAAACCATTTGGTTTAGCGGCTAGCCAGTCAAAACCTGCCTTACTTTCAAATTTTGAAAACTCTTCAGAATAAGTCCAGGAATTTTCTTAAGGTAGTGGACCCGTAATACTTCCTGGGCAGCATGGCATAAAATTTCTTGACAATTGATAAAGAGAGATTTATGCAGATAAAATACTTTTGCACATTTTTAACCGACCAGAAATGTCTATCTTGAAATTATTTGTTGATACTTTTGTTAGTTTTCTGAAAAGGGAGGTAATTGTCATATCCCTTTGCAACAAGAATATAGTGGTTTTAGATTTATAAATGATAATTCCAGGAAGGCCAAAAAGGAAAAAGTGGCCTGATGAAAAAATTACAATAATACTCATTTTTAATCTTAGCAAGTTTTGAAGGATACTATTAAAGTGGAAATTGCTGTTTTCTATTACGGGTCCACTAGGTTAAGAATGGTTGGTGAATACAGACTTAGGGAAAGTTAGTGACTGTTGCGGATCAGCCAAACTCTTTTCAAGGGTTAATGGTTGTTGTAATGCCATGAATATATCCATTTTCATTACTTGAAAATTGTTTCATGATTCTTGTATCTTGGAAAGCAGCCATTGGCTTGGATAGAGTATTATGAACACCTGAAATCCAAGGGTTGATGTACTTGCTGTTATGTACATGTAACTGAAATGCTATGAAAGTGTGGCGTTGAAAACAATAGAAAAGCCTTAAAAATGAACAACTTTACTTTGGACAGAACAGACCCAGATCAGATTGTTCATCTCAACTCCTTCCCCTTGCATTTAGTTTTAACTTTTGGCCAAAAAAAATTTTTTAGATTTTTCACATCTCAGCAAATTGAAAATATATATATATCACTGAAATTTATATGAAAAAAAAAAAACAATACAAATCGTCAATAATTGAAAATCATAAAATTACGCAAACAAATTTTTGGTGTACCTTTAAAAGGCCATGTAACCTCTTAAGGTATTTTTAGATTTCGAGCTTGAAATAAAAAAAAAAAAAAAGGCAATGTGGGAATGTCAAGTGATGGGCACATGACTAATGACGCTTAATTTTGTAACATAACACACATATTATTAGTTTCTATAAAGTCTTCTTATGTTTGAAGCTTCGTCTGTGTTTTTCCGGTATGTAAATGAGTGAGTTGCTCGTGTAAAAATAGACAGTGTTTCCCATCAGTGTCAGTGGACTTTGTAAATTTCTAATTTCTCTTGTTGTCAGATGGTTTTTGAACACTAGGGCTTTCGATGAAAATTAAGAGGCCTTAGGAGTACAAGGATGATTTTTTTTGTACTTTTGTAAAATTTTTGTCCCAAAATCTGAAAGGCCACCTTTAAGATAAGAAATGTGACTGTAGTAAGATAGATAACACTGAGGAAAGAAGAAAATGCTAGCTACCAGCATTTTCTTTCTTTCCCCACAGCTTTTTTTAAAGCTTTCTTTCCTGGGATTTTTTGGTAAGGGATTAAGGAGTCATGTTCGAGATGTTTTTAGAGCAGAGTAAAAGAACCTTCGTATAGCAGCAGATTATGCCTTTGAAAACCTTAGGAAAAAAGGGTTATTAGTAATGTCTTCTTTTATCATACAGCATTTGCCCATGGATTCTGTTAGGATACTAGACTCACATCAAAAAAAAAGATTAAAAATACCCTTTTGTTTGACTATTTACAGAGCTGAAAGAAGTTTTAATCAGTCGTTACGACAACAGCAAGATGAAGCTTACCATGCTTCTTTACGAGCAGACCAGGAAAAGGTAGTTTTGTTTATTCTCTAAAATCTCTTTCAAGTGTTCAGTCTAGTTTTGCTTGTAAGGGGGCCCATCAGGCCCACAGACATTAAGACAGGGAGTCATTTGTGAAAACTGTGGCTAACATATAATATGAAAGAAATATTAAATATCTTATCTCTTACCATGCCGCCTGTGTATGGCTTATCAATTCCCCCAGTGCCGGGAAATTTACAACAGGCTAAAAGTAGCCTCTTGACCAATACACTAGACCAATACACTATTTCAGTTAATGAGCTGATAGCCTCCAACTTGTGTGGTGTATTGGGGATGTGATTGTATCAATAGAAAGGGCAGGAAATAAGCTTTACAGTGATATCATTTTCTTCTCTATATTTGATCTACAGAAAAATTACTGGCAACTTAACATCAGATTTATTTACCTTAACAAAGTGGTGTAAGACAGGATTTTATCTATTATTATGTCATAAGCCCTTGTCACAATCTCCTTGGTTCATAGAAACCTTTAGAATCATATAACTTACATCAATATAAAGCAAATTTTGTGGAACAAAGACAATGTGGCCCATTCACCTGCAAATTATTTCACAATTTGAATAGTACTCCGAGTTCAAAAATTTTACTATTTCACAATATTCGAAAAAGTGTAGCACTTCTCAACACCTGTTTTCTTTAAAAATCTCTTCTGTTTGTGATGAAACGTGTTAAATAGATAATCAAAAAGGGTCTAAGGGCCATTAATCACTACCATCACATTTTTGCCCTAGTTCAGGGTCAAACTTGCATATTCAGTGACTCGGTATTGTCCTTTCCATACCCACTCTTGGAGTTAGAGAAAATAGTCTTTGTCAATCAAAGATTTCTCCAGATTTTCATTGTGTAACATGGCAATTTTTTGAAAACCATTATTTTTATCCTTCTCTGAGTCAGAAAAATCCAACTTAACCTCATTGGCAAAATCATTAATGCCAAATTTCAGTTCTTAAACCCCAGTTCAGATTCATCCTTCAGGCAGCCATGTTTTCGTAATGAATGATTGGGCATCGTTGTTGGAAAATCCGAACATACTCATGTTTATTGAAGAGGTCTTGGTGTTACTTATAGATAGTATCATGTTAGAATGTTCATGTTATAGATAAGTGATAAAGTTCCATTCATAGATTTGTATAGTTACTCCGACCAAGGCCACTTATCCACTCAATCCTGAAAACGTAAATATATGCGATCGGCACTCTGTAAGAGATAAGTAGAAGCATGTCTTTATCAGTGTGCCACTATTTAGGGCGAACTGACATGCTGACCTGGTATGACTTTGCCATGACTATAGTTTGAGTGATTGATTGATAGGTGAAATATATTTCCAACAGGAAGTCAGAATTTTCAAACATCTACCATAGAGAGGCATGTTTCCTCACTTTATTATTCATTAAATAAATGGTGAAAACAAGGTTGCATCAATTTCATAGAATAATATATTAGCATATTACTCATGGATACATAAATGAGAATAATAAATAAAACAGTTAACATTTAACCCGTACCGTGCCGATTATGTATATTTACAATAATTTCTCCCAGATCCTATATATTCACAATCATTAGACATTGGGTGAAATAGAATAAAGGAGTTAAGATTGCTACTTGTGTATCTGGTACTCTGTATCTGACAGGAAAGAAAGAAGCGGGAGGAAAGAGAAAAAGAGATGGAAGAGGAGAACAGAGTAAAGCAGATGCAAGAAAATCACAAACGGATGCTTGAGGTAGGTTTTTTAACCTTTTATTCCATTGATACTCATTTCTAGGCATTGCTTGTTGGAGCCTTTTGAAAACCTTGTGGCAAAAGATGAAATTGCTCGTGACAAGCAATTTCACCTTTTGCCACAATGTTTTCTATGCTATCAAAAGGTGTCATACACACATAAGAAACAGCTTCATCCTTACTGTTATTTAGGGTCGATCAGAGATCACTAACAATTTCACCTTTTGCTACAGTGTTTTCAAAAGGATCCTACATTCAGTGCGTAGAAATGAATATCTATGGAGTAATAGGTTAACTCATTACCACACAATACCTACCTTTGCTGACCCTGAGAAAGAAGCCTTCTAAAAGCATTGTGGGAAAAGGAGAAAATGCTGGTAACTAGCATTTTCTCCTTTTCCAACAATGTTTTCTACCCTTCACAAAACCAATTTCAAATTTTCAGTCGCTTTTATTTTGTCATCTGCAAATGCTTTCATTTTGGACCAGTCTAAAATTTGGTTACAGTACAACTTGTATTCAGAGACCACTCAAGGGAAGTAGTAAAATTGGTCTCTTACAGCAGGTGGCCTTTAAATACAGGTTGTATTAGGTTAATGTAAGAAGGGTTGTATCATAACAGTGGTCTCTTAAAGCAGGTGGTCTTTTAAACTAATAGGTTTAACTGTATTTGGTAATGAGTTAGATAAGAATTTTAATGGAAAAAGCAATGCAGCAGACCTTTGGCAACAGCATATCAAGCTCATGTAAAACTACATGAGCCATGCTCTGCAAAAAGGGAGCTTAATGCATCTAGGAAAGTTGTTGACCCAGGTCACCCTGGGCTGTTTCGCAGGCTAACCCAGGCCAAAACCTTTCACTATTGATGAGTTTTTCGTATGTCCAAGGGCCAATCTAACCCATGATTAACCCATTACCACACGACAAAATTTTGGACTTGTCCAAACTGAAAGCATTTGCAGACGACAAAATAAAAGTGACTGAAAATTTAAAATTTGTTTTGTGAAGGGTAGAAAACATTGTGGGAAAAGGAGAAAATGCTGGTTACCAGCATTTTCTCCTTTTCCCACAATGTTTTCTAAAGGCTTCTTTCTCAGGGGTGTCGAAAGTAGGGATTGAGTGGTAATGGGTTAAGTCAGTTGTTAAAAAAAGTGGTTACTTTGGATCTATGATTTTATGATGGTTTGATTGGGTATAATGCATCTAGGAGATGCATAATGGCCCATTTTTACGGAGCAAGACTTGTATGTTTCTGTAGGAAAGAGAGCTGAGAAAAGATGACTTACGACAAGAAATTCCAGCAGAACCAAGTCCAAATGATGATAATGTTATAAACGTTGTTCTCAAGCTACCTGATGGAACAAGAGTTGGCAGAAGATTTTTACGGCACCAATCTCTTAAGGTTTGTGATACTGTATTATGTAAAATTTTGATAGTTAGTTTTGATTATAAGTAAGACCATGACCAGGTTTCACAAAACATGTGGATTATAAAGACAACAAAAGAAATTCAACAAACAGTACGGGAAAAGTAGCAATTTCATGTTTAACATTTTCATTGCTTGTTTACGTGATAAAGTATTTATTTGTGATCAGAATTTTGTGAATTTTTCAGTTGTTTATTTCATTAATAGCTTTAACCATGTTGACTTTGAAAAAATCCAACAAACAGTTATGGAAAAATAGCCATTTTGAATTGAAAATTGGGATTTCTAATTTACATGATGAAGTCAGCATTTTTGGTTGGATATTCATGAAACTTGCCCAGTTGTTTTGTCTCATCAGCAGCTGGAACCCTATTGATTTTGAAAAAAAACCTGACAATCAGTATGGGAAATGTAGCAATTCAAAGTTGAAAATTTCCATTTCTTGTTTCTAAGTACCTTCCTTCACACTGACTTTACTGGTTTGCTTTTTGCATCATGAATTCATGATGTATGCTAGCATGAAATCAAAATCTCGCCAGTAGAGCAATTTCACAGGGCTTTCTGGTAATTGGACACTATGGCGTGGCGTGACATGTGTTTCATATATGGCCTACTACCTGCGAAAATCGGCATTCAGACATTCGCATAAAGTGCCGTCCTGGATCAGCGACAATGTTTTCTACTTTTCACAAAGCAAATTTCAAATTTTCAGTCAGTTTTATTTTGTTGCCTGCAAATACTTTCAATTTGGACAAGTCTAAAATATTATCATTTGGCAATGAGTTAAACCCTTACCACACTGAAAAAATTCAGACATATCCAAATTGAAAACATTTGCAGATGACAATTTCAAAGTGGCTCAAATGGTGCGTTTTCTTTTGATAGGGTAGAAAACTGGAAAAAGGAGAAAATGCTGGTTACCAGCCTTTTCTCCTTTTCCCTCAATGTTTTCATAAGGATTCTTCCTCAGGGTCATTAAAAGTCGTCATTCGTTATTGTTTGGTAAACGGTTAACCCATTACCACACAATCCCTACTGTGGATGCCCCTGAGAAAGAAGCGTTTAGAAAACATTGTGGGAAAAGGAGAAAATGCTGGTAACCAGCATTTTCACCTTTTCCCGCTATGTTTTCTACCCTTCACAAAACAAATTTCAAGCTTTCAGTCACTTTTACTCTGTAATGCTTTCAATTTGGACCAGTCTAAAATATTGTCGTTTGGTAAAGGGGTAAGATCCTTCAGAGACGTAGTCTTGAACTGATGAAACCCAAGACACATGTGAATACTTGAGCTTTTGCTGTTGTATGACTGAAAGTCATAAAAGGGTGTAAAACACCAATCAGTCAATCAGCAGCAAAATGCCATCATCTGAGAAACAGTATATTTTTGCCTGTAAATACTTTCAGTGTGGACAAGTCTGAAATTTTATTGTCAGGGAAAAACTTATTTTAAGTATTCATAAACAAGAATTAATTGTCATGTTTATTCATTCATTATTCTTATCTTATTGTTTATCACTGTATTTCAGTATTTGTACTACTTCACATTCTGTCACGAAAAATGCCCAGATGACTTCAACATCGTCACCAACTTTCCACGAAAGACTTTGCCTTGTGAACCAATGGATGGCGAACCTGATCCTATCACATTTGAAGAATTTAATTTGGGAAAAAATGAACTTTTGTTTGTGCAAGATAATGAGGCCTGATTGGATTGTAGTGTATTTTTTATGGAACTTTAAATAACACTCTATGACATGACAAATTCAGATTTTTGGGTGTTGAAGGCTGTCAGATAATGTTACTTGTCTTTGAAAGAGCTAAAAAGGCATTGTGGAAAAAGGAGGAAATACTTGTTACCTCCTTTTTCCACAACGATTTCAAAAGTTATTTGTATCAGAGTTGTGACAATGGAGGATAGTGTAGTAGAGTGAACATACAAAGTTGATTAGACTATATCCAGCTTTATGTAGATTTTTACACAGGATATTTAGCAGATGATGTCTTGTAGGAAATAAGACCCTATTTGGCATGTTTCTATCTATACACAGTATATAAAGTGTTGCAACGCCTGTGTCATTACTGGGTTTGATTTTTTTTTTCTGTTGTAATATGAAATGGGGCTAGAAGTTTGAGTCTGGGTATGGCATACACCTCTAGACCAGTATTGTGCTTTTGAAATAAATTGGACTGAGGTATTTCTTGACCTCATGGCAGTGGCTAGTGATCAAGATGTTTCAACCTCTTCCAACAAGGCTCTTGGCAGAGGTATGCAATGTTGGCTGATCATGTGCATCCATTCTCTGTAGATTGCTTTCAGCCCATTGTAAGGTCTACTTCAATATAAAAGTTTAAGTCTTAACCAAACTTAAAACCTTCATGATTTTCCTAAATTTGAATGCAATATCTAAGCAAAAAGTTCCACCGTACCACGAGGGCAAGGGACACCTAAATTCAGTTCATGTTAGAGGCAAATTTTGTTGGTGGATGCAAGTGCCAGATTCTAAATTCCTCCCCATTTTATATTATTCATGAAAAAAAGTCAAACCCAGTTAAAAAAAAAAAAGTGGGGGGGGGGGGGGGGTTCAATACTTTTTCTACTATGCATGTTTCAAAACCCAACCACAGCCAGACCACTGTTTAGCTGATCTGGACTAACTCCAGAAAGTTAAGGTACTCTCCTTGCTGTCAGCATTGATCAGCACTTGAGTCAGTGCCTGTATTAATGTAAAAGATTTTTAAGCTCTCCCATTTTCCAAACCAAACCAAATGATGGATTTGTTTCATATTTGGTATGATGGAAGAAATGAGTCCCAAGTATTCATATTTCTGTGATTCTTGCAGACGACAATAATATCATTATATGATATGACATCATTAGCCTCGATTTCAATAATGAGTCCTGTGACCTACAGGACAAAAAAAATGGCTGTGAACTTCAGTATGTTGCTATTTTAGATGATATGATGATACCTCTATCCATTTTATGTTATATTTTTTTATGAGCTCATAATTTTCCAAACCAAGTTATGAATTTCGTTCATATTAGGTTTGATGACAGATACAGGTCCCAAGCTTCATTCAGCAATACCCAAGCTATGTTCATGTCCATAATATTAACCCATTACCACACAGTCCCTACTTTTGACGCCCCTGAGAAAGAAGCCTTTAGAAAACATCGTGGGAAAAGGAGAAAATGTTGGTAACCAGCATTTTCTCCTTTTCCCACAATGTTTTCTACCCTTCACAAAACAAGTTTCAAATTTTCAGTCAGTTTTATTTTGTTGCCTGCAAATGCTTTCAATTTGGACCACGTTAAAATTTTGTCGTTTAGTAATGGGTTAAGGTCAAGGTCATGGACAGTGAAATGATATTTTTTCTAGAGCTTTTATTTTCCAAACATAATGATTGATTTAGTTCACTATTCAGTATGATAGATGGACACAGATTCACCGTTTTATTCATCCATACTTCTGACCATGCCAGTTGCCAAAAGGTCAATATTACAGATAGTTTCATAGACAAATGCCATAATGTGGTAATGCAATAACAGTGGTCTTAGACTTCGTGTTGGGTCTTCTACCCTTATTTTGGACACCATTGCTGTTTCAAGGTAGTGACACCCGCAGCAATTAACTCCTTTTCAAGTTTTAACAATGTTTGGGGAAAGAACTTTGAAATCATTGTGGGAAAAGTAGAAAATGATGGTAACCTTTTCTTCCTTCCAGTCATAGTCACATTTTAATCTTCCAGTCATAGTCACATTTTAATCTCTTTTCTTTAAAAGCTTTCAATATGGCCCAGTGTAAAAAGTTGTTGTCGGGTAAATATTTAACTTTTTCAGGCGAGCTGTCCAGTCTTGATGAGAGCTCTTGTTTTTACTTTGCACGGGACAACTTAAAAAAAAAAAGAATTGAGGCATAAGGTGCCCTTTTTTTTTCCTAACATACATATATATCAACCTTTAGTTCATGTCCGAATGCCAGTCTACTATCACAGTCAGTAGTTTCAATTGGGATATTATCACAAACTGTTTTTGACGCTTTACCACACAGTCCCGATTTTTAAAGACCCTTGGGAAAAAAAGACTTTTGGAAACAATTTGGGAAAAGGAGAAAATGCTGGTAACCAGATTTTCTCCTTTTCCTCATAATGTTTTCCAGCCAATCAGAAACCATTCAAATCATTTGATTTGATTTACATTTGATTTGACCACAGCAAATTCTTTCAACTTGGACCAGTCTGAAATTTTTGCATGCAGTAGAGCCTTCATTGCATTTTTGATCGTGGTTTACTATTTTCAGAGAACTTGTATGGGAGATCCTCTTACAGTGATTGAACGGACCAGAACTAAGTATTTCATGTAACAACATATGTGCTTTCACTTGGCCTATATTGTGGTGACCTGAACCAAATTCTGTCATACACACATTTGCTCTACTCATTCTGCGATTAGTTTTAACTTGTATAACGTTGCCATGTATTCATCACTGCCATATATACAGTCGTCCTATATGTGTACATGCAGTCCTAAATCTTATACCAGCAGAAAGATGTTAGATTGATGGGACTCCTTTATCTTTATCCGAGTAATTAACTGAAATAAAACTTTCAAACTAATAGTAAAAGACTAAACTTTTATATTTCAAGGTACTTTTGGAGAAAATGTATATCTTCATCGGACTGTATAGATCCAAGATCTGACTTCACGTTTTGTGCTGTTTGATCTGGGTCTACAATGTCAACAAAAGTTCCTTTAGTGGAGCTTAACAAAGGCTTAACTCTTTACCACACAAAAAAAATTTTAGACTGGTCCAAATTGAAAGCATTTGTAGATGATAAAGGTGACTAAAAAATAGAAATTTGTTCTGGGAAGGGTAGCAAACACTGTGGGAAAAGGAGAAAATGCTGGTTACCAGCATTTTCTCCTTTTCCCATAGTGTTTTCAAAAGGCTTCTTTCTCAGGGGTTTCAAAAGTAGTGATTGTGTGGTAATGGGTTAAAAGTAATGATACAGTCTGGCTTTGCAGAGTATCTTCGACTTTCCTTGCCTTTGCTAACTCTGCTAACTATTACACATATACATTACACATGCTTCTCATGAAATGGATTTTTTTTTTTTTTCATGACACTATAATATGGCCTGTAACACACGAAAAAGGGTCATTCGGACATTTGCATAAAGAGTTGTCTTAGATCAGCCTGTGTAGTCAACGCAGACGACTCTTTATGCAAATGTCCGAATACCCTGTTTTGCGTGTTGAAGGCCAAATTTTAAATTATCATAGCGTATTACTGTTACACAGATCTACTTTTCAGGACTTTGTACTTTGACTTTCGTTATTTGGCATTTGTCTGATCTTACTATTATACATTATGTTCAGTGAAATATACCGGATGTTTTTGCTAAGATTGTCATTTGTTATCGCTTGGTCATCTCTCTTTAATGCCTCTGTTTAGAGGGGCTGAGTTCTGGGTCCATATTCACCAAGCATTCTCAAGGACGTTCTATTCTTCAATATTTTATGACATTGAAAGTAACAGAACATCTGTTAACAGCCAAATGGTTTAGCCAATCAGATGTTCCATCACGTTCACAATAATGAAAGTCTGAAGAATAAGACTTAGAATGTTTTTGAGAATGGTTTGTGAATACAGACCCCGGTAGCTCAGTTGGTAGCATACAGTGCTTCAAAACACGGGTCGCTGGTTTGTTCCCCGGCTCGGCTAAAATCTCTGTACAAGGATCAGTGATATTCATTGCTACATGATTCATTCCTCTGTCACAATTGACCATTGTTTCGACGATGGTTATATGGGAAAACTGCCAGTGGCTTTGAAAGAATATTGTGCAAAAGAAACTATAGAAAAACATGGATATGTTCAGAAAAACATGGATATGTTCACTGGCTCCCGCAAAATAAGAGAAATAATGCTAAAAAGGGCATTTAATACCATGCAATCAATCGACCAAACTGTTCAGAGAGTTAGTGGTGGGAGGTCCTGCTTGGCTCAGTGGTAAAATGTAAGATTGGTAACTTCCGGTACCTTGATTCGATCCTCACTCGATGCACTAGGTTTTCCGGAAATGGTCTTGAGCAGGACACACCAGAGACCCAACTAAGGACTGGTGAAACCCAGGATACAAATAATTAGAAAGTGAACTATGACTGAAATAATATTGAAAACAGCATAAAGCACCAATCAATCTATCTTTCCAGATGGACTTGAGAGTATATAAGCAGGTGAAACAGAGAAAAGTGGGGAATCGATGATATATTCTTGGAAGTCCTTGTCAAATTACCAACTATAGGAGCCATGTTTTGGCAAAAGGGGCTAAACTCTTTACTAAACAACAAAATTGGGACTTTACCAAACTGAAAGCATTTGCAGATGACTAATTGAAAGTAATCCAAATGATGACTTTTGTCTGTGGTAGCTAGAAAAACATTGTGGAAAAAGGAGAAAATGATGGTTACCAGCATTTCTCCTTTCCCCTCAATGTTTTTAGAAGGCCTCTACCACTAGGACATAAAACATGGAATTGTTGGGTAATGGGTTAACACATCTCCGTTCCATCATACCAAGCAAGCCATCGCCTTTTAAATGGATTCATAAACGGATGTCCAAAAGCCGTCTGAATCCCGAGTTAGAATGACCCTTTGACAAGCAGAAAATTAACAATAACAAAAAGTTATACTTTTTGCAGATGCATTGAGCCCCCTTTTCACCGAGCATGGCTTTTCTATATTTAGCTCCACTGGCCAAAGGCCAGTGCGCTTATGTCATGGCCCAGTGTCCGTCGTGCGTCCATCTGTCCGCTTGTGCGTTAGTTAACTTTTATTTCAAACATCTTCTCTGCAACTACCCATCCAAATTTTATGAAACTTCACAGAAGTGATCCTGCCATGGACCTCTTCAGAAGTTCTTGAAAGAATTTGATTCCTTCAAAAAATGGGTGCCATGGCAACAAAACTAAAAAAGAATTAACAATTTTAAAAATCTTCTCTGAAACCACAGGGCCCAGAGCTACTGAATTTGGCATGTAGCTTTATCTAATGGACCTTTAACAAGTTTCTTCATATTATAGGCCTGGGGTCAAAATAGGCTCCATTCCAGGGATCACAAAATTAACATGAGGCTTCAAAATATAGTCATTTCAACTTAAACATTAATCAAGGGAAATAACCTTGTAAAGGATAAATTTTGTTACTATCTACCTCCCTTGATTATCAAACTTCACTGATACATGATGATTGGTGCTAGATATTAAGTTTTTTTAATAGGAAATATTCTGTTTTCAGGGAGAGTGATTTATTTTCATGCTAAAAGTATGCTCACATGATTGGAATATTAAATCCAGAGTAAGGTTTCTATCATTTAGGGTATTTTCCAAATACTTTTCCTTTCATGCCAATGAATTAACCTGCTTTTATTGCCTGACAGTGTTTTCAAAGGCCCTCTTTTTCAGGGTCATGAACACTTCAGTTTTTTGTGGTAAAGGGTTAAAAAGCCAGTGGAGCGATACAGGGCCATCATTGCCCTCTTGTTTTTTTCCACTTTTTTCAGTGGAAAACAGTGCAGCAGAATATCTTACGGCTTGCATCATATCTTCTGGATACACTGTTCTCAATTGGGGCCTTCAGTTCAAAGAATAGGTCAATTTAACCTCTTAATTAACTCTTTACTTAAGAAGAAAATTGTAGACTGGTCCAAATTCAAACACTCTCAGATGTCTACGACAAAATAAACGTAACTCAAAAATTGAGATTTGTTTTCAGCAGGGTAGAAAACATGGTGGGAAAAGGAGAAAATGCTGGTTACCAGCATTTTCTCCTTTTCCCACAATGTTTTCAAATGATTTCTGCCTCGGGGTTGTGAAAAACAGGAATTGTTTGGTGAAGGATTAAACGGTGTGTCGTCCAAATAATCCATACTTTTCTCAGAACAAGTTTCCTTGCTGTTCTCATAATTTTTCCACCGTGTTATTTTATTACTGTTTACTGTTAATTGAATGCCATATGGCCATACAATTTATTTAATTCCACGCCAAAACTCCACTATTGGTAAACAGAATGAAAATATTACACTGTAATATCCGAACATTTGGGTCACTCAGATATAGTGGCATTTACAATCAAAGCTCTGAAAGTACCATTGCCTAGACTTAAATTTTCCCAATATTAAGTAATAAAGAAAAAGAAAGTCAAGGAAACCTTTCTTTCCCAATAAATCTGCTGAACTCAACATGCAAAAGTTAAATGTGAATGCAATATACTGCACATTATAGAGTGGTGCCTTCATATTTCGAATTTTCAACCCAATTTCTACTTTATATGAAACAAAATATCGTTGAGCAAAAGTAGTAATTACAGTACAAGTTTCCTTCCTACACGTATACATGTGTCTGCAGTATTGTGGACTCTTACACTTTGACAACCAACTTACCCCAGCATAAACTTCAGATTTTTTCATGCAACCTACATTATAAGTCATTGAAGCGAAAATAAATCTTTAAGCTTTAATGGATGACACAATTTTTACTTGTCAACAATTACTTGATCAAACAATTACTTTGAGTTGGGAAAAGGTAGAAAATATTGTTACGAGCGATTTCGTTGTTGTCCACAATGATTTCAAAAGCCTTGCTAATTAGGGTTGCTGAAACATGACAATGTTTGATTCAGGATTACCTGGAATCAATGACCTAGTTGTAAATTAGTTTTCTTATTTCCTTCTTTCTTTCTTTCTTTTCTTTCTTTCTTCCTTCCGGATACCTCTAAAACTCAATATAAAATACCTTACATGTTTCATATACTTTTCTCTTTTTTTCCAAACCTATTTATGGACAAAATGGGCAATCACATAAAAGTACATTTAACCTTTCATGAATATTGAAACATAACATGAAAAAATAATAAAAGATACCACGTGGAAAAAGTAAATATTTACATTTACTGGATAATGAAACCAGCAGGAAACTGGGTTCAAAATTTCCTCACTTATTTTGTTTGAATATATATATTTAAATCTCGATCAATGGAGTGACCGATTTTAGAACAAAAAATTAATGTCATATCAAGCCATTAACTAGTATCCCCATGACAACTTATTTTTCAAGTCTTTACCGAAGGATAAAAATCATCGATTAGTCGAAATTGACAGCTTTTTTAAACGATTTATCATTATACATTTTATTCCAAAGCCAAAGATTGCAGAATGTTTTTCTGAAAAGGTAGAAAACATTGTGGGAAAAAGAGAAAATGATGACAACGAGATGTGCTAGGGAACTAAACCAGCAAACCCTGTTAACAAACCCTGTCGACTGAGCCACCTGGTTCGGGTCCTTCCTGAATCGTTCCAAAAACTTTACATTTTCAAATCGCGTGTCCATGACGACGGATATTTTCAGTCTCATGTTCTACATTGGGGGCGTCTAGCAACCTTTAAAAGCACTTGTCTGTATCTAGAGTCGAACAGTCCATAGATAATGGGATTTGTAACCGATTTGAAATACATTGATCTCACAAATAAACTATACGCCACTCTAGCAGAGTCATTCAGATTAGTTTCGAAGTCTGTTATGAGAGATCGTAAGAGACTTAGTATCAAATATGGTAGAAAACAGATCACGTTCGAAATCGTGATGGCCAACATCACCGTGGTAACATTTCGAGATCTAGTCTGTCTTTTCGTTGTTTGTCTTTTTAGAGTTCCAACCTTGAATTTTGAAGCCAGTGTACAAAATGCAGTCCCCGTTGTTGAAGTGCTTTTACCGTTCATTTCGATGTCTTTGTTTTGCTGTGTTTCCCCTATTTTTAAAGGATTAGCCTGGCTGGGAAGAATAACGGAAGAAGAATCATTCGGCACACTTTTCCTTGCATCCTTGTATCTTGAATTAGTACTGTGGGCTTCTTCATTGTCAGGGATGTTTCGCTTAAGAATCTGACTGAATATGTCTCTACCGTTCGATTTTTCCTTTTCGTTTGTATCATTTTCGATCTCGTTTCTTATGTTATCTATTCTAGAATTCATCATAAAGCTTTCTTCAATTGGTGGCAGTTCATTAGTTTTGCACAAATCCACGAACGTCCTATACCTGCTTTGTTTAGGCAGAACCTCGTTATCTTTAACGTCCAAATCTGTGACTTCCAAATTTTTATCTGATAAACCAGCTTGGTGGTTATCTTTTATTCCTATTTTACTGAAAACGTCAATCACATTTTCTTCGACCACAGATATATTTACGTCGGGAGCTTTGTCAGCCCTTTTGATGTGAAACTTTCGTTTTGTAAATGGACTTAATAAAACACTATCAGGTATTGCAGTCTTAGATTTAACAGGTTTTGTGAAATCTTTGTTAGCAAAACTGAATGATTTAACTTCAATTATTTTGATCTGTGGAAGTTTATCATGTTTTGGTAACGAATCATGTAACTCTTTAACAGTTTTCTGAGAAATCATGTATGATTTTACTTGGGAGTCATATCTGACTGGCGACGAACAGAATGGTTTATTTGAAAGCCCACCAGCCTTGTTCGAACTAACATTTGTTTCCTTACTTACATGTTCATCGTCCTCGGTTTCGGTGTAACTAGTGTTTATACCACTTATTCTTACACCTTGATCAGTATCACCGTCTATAAATATCGACTCCCGTGGCGCGTATTTAGGGGGCTTGTATCTTGTGCTCTCCTCTTTTTCGGTCCTATGTATACTGCGTTCACGTTTCACATCTTGAACTCGAATAGACTGGATTATCTGAACATATAAAATGGTTAGAACTGCAGTTCCAGTCAGAAATAAACACCAGAATAAAATGGTATACAATGTTGGTAACACGCCTTCTAACGCTTCATTAGTAACAGAGCACCTGGTAGCTCTCACAGTGCGGGAAACATTTAACGTGTAATTATGTCCACTTTCAGCAGGACACGATTTAAAGCCTGAGGTATCAATTTCCACATCAAAATAATGGCGGCCGTACAGTGCAAGGCTAGGGGACGCAACAATAATGCCAATTGGTATCAAAGCAAAACAGAATGCTTTTGCCATGGTTACAGATATTTGTCTACCAAAAGGATGACAAACCTTTCTCCAGCGGTCCACGGCTATCAGAACCAAAAGAACATATCCGATTTCAACCTGACATATCTCAGTAAATACGAACGTTTTGCAAAGTCGATCGCTTGAAAAATTATAGTGCGTCACAAGATTGTAGATTTCCATCGGAACCGAGGTGGTGCTGGAGAAGAACTCTACAACAGACAATAGAATAAAAAAACATCTTGCATTCGAGTCCTTGAAGTTTCTCGAATATATGTATAATGACACGGCATTGCCGATAGAACCTAACAGAACTATGAATCCAAAAATGACAAGCACCGGGCTCAGTTCTATCGCATCTCGTTGATTAAGCTGGTCCAATATGCACTGTGCGTCAAATTCCATAGTGGTACTGATTGAACCTTAGGTTTTGACAACTAGATGTTTGATACGATACTGCTGTCTCAGACTGGACAATGGTCAACGCCAAATCTTGGTCTTTTGTTATATCCACAAACAAACTTTCTCTTTGTGCATTTTTTCTCACCAAGTCAACACAATCGTTTTGAGTGAGATCTCAAGAAACAACTGCATTACAAATGCAGTGCCTTGCCCAAACACCCGTCCTGTGTGAATAGACGGGATCAAGTCACACATTATTTCAAGTGTATCCAAACTCGAGAGAAAATCATATAGCAAGTGTCTGTACTATTCACGTTTCGAGCACTAAGTTCACAGATGAAATAATTTACTAGCGAATGCCTCTCCCCTTTAATAACGTTAACTATACTACTCAAAGTTGATTAAGTACCGTAATATTTCAATCATCAATCTGATGTATGCATGGGAAGTATATTTGTCAATTTTTCATTGGATATACTTCAGTGATGTACAGAGATGGTCCAATGCATACACATGGCATTACATCTATGTTATGTTATGCAAAGTTAATATGTAAATCTCGAAGACAGACTTAAGAAATTTATCTTGTTTGGCGACCATTTTGTGTCCTTGTTGGAAGTAATCATGACGAGTGACAGATTAATTAAGCTATTGTTTTCCTATGTTAAGCATTTAAACTGAATAGAATTATATTTGAAACGAAGAATGATTGAATATACCAGGGGGGGTGGAATGTTCGAATTCTACATTTCTCGTCAATTTGTGAATATATGAGCGTTTAAACAGACGCACAAAATCTGAAGGGAAATTGCAACAATTTCTTTGTCGATCGTCCCTGTACCCAGATGTAACAAGTCAAAAAGTAACATCGCCTTTATGGACAATTGCCTGTACTTATTGAATACCCAGCAGTATCGAGATTTGTTCTGTCAGGATTGTTTGCTGATGTAATAGGTACTGAAAATAATTTAACGTACTATAAAGTCCGCCCCAGTGGTGCTCATGTTATGTAAGAGTACTTGAAAAGAGACATGACGGGACAGCCCCATGAACTGCATGGTAAAGGTTAACTCGTATCAATATTGCAAGTGTAACGTATACTACTTGATACTTAGAAAATCTCCGAGTAGTATACATTCCTGGGAAAAAGGCATTTTACGCATTGACAATAACCCAGTATTGCAATTTCAATAACGGTTTCACCATACAATCTCACGTACTATTAGAATATATAAATGTACGTCAAAGATGAGACAGTGTGTTCCGTACAGACTGATCTTGATTCACATTGCCCGGAATTAAGTGGCTTTTGACAATGCACAGTTAATTACCTGATGTTCCAAGGTGCCGTCCAATATTGCATTGCTCTCAGTCTTTTGTTTTCAAACATATTACTGCTCTAGTAATTTACCTTAATGTATTTATATTTTAAACACTTATAATGTTTATTCGTGTAACTGATTTTTTAAGAACATTTATGGCAATATTTTCTCCCCTTTCTGAAACAAATTTCAATTTTTCAGTAACGTTTAATTTGTGGTTACACATGCTTTCAGTTTGGTACAGTCCAAAATTATCCGAGATTGCTTTCTGATCTCGATCTCCACTGTTTGCAAAAGGTCTTTGAGGTGATCATAGCATACTAAGGGTTAAAGGGGCTTTGTTGACTTTTTCATATTTATTCATTCATTTTTTTCATTCGTGTATTCCTTCGTTCGATCGTGTGTTCGTTTGCTCACTCACTCACTCACTCACTCGGTTTAGTTTAAACATATATATTTTACATCGATTGAGAAACAAGTTCTTACAACTTACACTAATCCCTCTCGATTCTCACTCACTCATACGTTTGTCCACATGTGCTTCGGTCTGTTGGTATTTTCCAGTTATCCACCATTTACTTTCTATTTATGTTCCATTTATCATTCTAAAGTTACATATAGCCCATTGGGCCGGGTGTTGAAATTTCATATTTCTCATTTGTAGAACTCTTGTAATATTGTATAACACGTGTCACTGCAGTAAAAAATTTACTTACTAACTTATTATAGCTATGCTAAGCTTCGAAATGACGAACGGAACTCATTTTATGGCCACGTATGAACTTATATCTGCAATACATATGTAAATCATATAACAGACATTTTCTACTTTTCACATGATAAAAGAATCAAAATGATCCTTTGTGACAATATCTTGATCCTTTACCGAGCTTAAAGCGCTTTTGAAAACATTATGTAAACGGGAGAAAATTATGAAAATCAGCATTTTCCTCTATTTGCACGATGTATTTTACCCTTGTAAAAGAAAAAAGAAATTAATGAGTTCAACCACATTTACTTTGTCCTTCGCAGATGTTTTCTATTTGAAAGTCTAAACATTGTGATGTCTGGTGAAGAGTTAACCCTTTCCCAAACGACAAACTTTTGGACTAGACCAAATTGAAAGCATTTGCAGACGACAATTTAACTCTTGCTGAAAAGATTATTTCTGTCTATGATAGGGTAGAAAACAGTGTGGGAAAAGGAGAAAATGCTGGTTGCCAGCATTTTCTCCTTTTTCCACAATGTTTTCAAAAGGCTACTAATGAAGACCCGTAAAAACCAGGGATTGTTTGGGAAAGGGTTAAGGCTAGGGCTGCTTAGCGCGACTTGCTGACCTTTGACGGATAGTGTAGATTCAAGATCAGACTGTACAGAACGTGCAGTCTGATCTTGGATTTACACATTCCGATAAAGAGATACTTTCCCCATAATCTGCCTTTGAAATAGAGAATTTTAGTTTTATCAATCGATTTGAGAGCTTCATTTTTAGTATTTATCAGAACGAAGCTTACTCTACTTACAGCAAACACAAAGGCCTTTACCTATTAATCGAGGTGGTGACGTGTTCCCTTGAGGCCAATGGCTCGAGCCTCTCTAAAACCACTTTCTCTTTCGTGAAGGTGTTCTTGGTCCAGACACATCAGAACTTAGCCTTATACACTGCAGGTAAAACCCAGAACACACATGAATTCCAGAACACACATGAAAACGTGGGATGTTGGAACGATATTTTACGTCGCCTCCAACATCATTTCAGTCGGTCGATCGGTGGGCATCAATCAATCAATCAATCAATCAAAGTCTGACCCTTAACAACATAATACCGAGTGCAAATGACCTTGAGATAAAGGATTTCTAAAACAGTGTGGGGGAAATAGAGAAAAAACTGATAACCAAAAATTTCCACTGTATCCACAATATTTTTCACTAGGTCACAGAGCTATGTACGGCTCCTTTTTCTTTCTCAATTTTCAATTCGTCATTTGTAGTTACTTCAAATTTAGGTTGGTGAACAATTGCTAAGGTAAAATATTAAATAACGGAATTTTCTAAAAAAGTTCGAGCCTCAAATTCTAATTTTTAACCGGATATAAGCGTCATGCTCTGACAAAAAGGGGGCTTGATGCATCTTAACCCTTTACTCCATAGATACTCATTTCTACGCATTGCTTGTAGGAGCCTTTGGAAAACATTGTGGCAAAAGGTGAAATTGCTCGTCACGAGCAATTTCACCTTTTGTCACAATGTTTTCTATGCTATCAAAAGGTGTCATATACAGATAAGAAACAGCTTCATCCTTGCTGTTATTTAGGGTCAATCAGAGATACCATAGAAATGCCTTATGAGGTAAAGGGTTAATGATGCACTATACGATGGAAGCCATCATGTAATTCTGCATCCATAAAACCCATTTTTTCGAACAAACAAATGCGTCACAAGGTAGAATGGTCCTTGTATATACAGTAAATTTACCGATAGCGAAAAGTTTCGGCCCAGGTCAGCCTGCGCGGATTGCGCAGGCTGATCTGGGTCGATACTTTTCTCAAATGCATTAAGCCCCTTTTTCACAGAGCATGTCTGATGTATTGCATAAGCTACATATGGACTACTAACTGAACTGCGACAAAGGACAGTTAATTAGGGATATTCATTAATTAACAAAGCATTTCCAGTCAATGACTTCATTAACATTTTCCCACAATATTTTTCTACTTTATGAAATGCTTTTAAACGGGCAAACACACCCACCCATAATGCAGGTGATTTGATGCATTCAAATTTACAGCATTCCATATAAAAGTATGAAAATACATGTAATGTTACGACGGCTATCATGTGTAGTCGGTCCAAAAGTTAGTTGCTGGCAGAAAAATTATTTTCATGGATAGAGCATCTTATAAGGACCGATGTAATAATATAATTACAATACAATACTTTATTTAATACTAAGGCCATCGGCCCATTGTACATTACCATGAAATATACATACATAGAGTGACAAATACAATTAAAGCATTTAGAAGATGGTTATCACTAAATTACATAGTTAACCCATTGCCACACAATTCCTACTTTTGATGACCCTGAGAAAGAAGCCTTTAGAAAACATTATGGAAAAAGGAGAAAATGCTGGTAACCAGCATTTTCTCCTTTTCCCAAAATGTTTTCTACCCTTCACAAAACAAATTTCAAATTTTCAGTCACTTTTATTTTGTCGTCTGCAAATGCTTTCAATTTGGACAGGCCAAAAATTTTGTCGTTTGGGAAAGGGCTAAAAGATAGTGGTAGTTCGGATTGATCTATGAAAGAAACGTATAGATGCCTGTAATGACTAGTCCCCCAGGAAGAAATAAAATCATTTGAGTATCATATAATGATATAAGTCATCTGCAAATGCTTCAAACGAGGGAAAAATCTTATTTTATATTTCATGTGTCTATTTGTGCCTCAAAAGGGAAAAGTCCGCAAAAATAACTCGTGCCTTACGGCACTCGTTATTTTCGCATACCCCTCCCTTTTTCGACAAATATTTCCCCCATATTAACCACAAGCAGATGAAATAAACTTTATATTTTTATCCTTTTGTTAACCCTTTACCCCATAAGGCATTTCTTCGGTATCTCTAACTAACCCTAATTAACAGCAAGGATGAAGCAGTTTCTTATGTGTATATGACACCTTTTGCTAGTGTAGAAAACATTGTGGCAAATGGTGAAATTGCTCGTCACGAGCAATTTCACCTTTTGCCACAATGTTTTTCAGAGGTTCCTACAAGCAATGCGTAGAAATGAGTATCTATGAAGTAAAGGGTTAAGATGCATCAAGCCCCCTTTTTGTCAGAGCATGACGCTCCCACAAGCTCCCAAAGGCTCCCACAAGCAATGCGTAGAAACGAGTATCTATGGAGTAAAGGGTTAAGAGTTAGAATTTGTTTCCTCTTCAATACTGTTTCACTTTTGCCCTGAAGGTTGACAAAACGTGCAACCACGACACGTGTCCACTGTTACTGCCATGCATCATGATAAGGTAATTGTTCACGAGCATCGCTGCAAATGAGACCACGTTTTCACTTTTCTTACATTGTTTTATAGATAGTCTGGCTTTATGTAATAAGTTTAGTTGAGAGGTCACGTGGGTTTGGTAATTGACGTGTTTTTCATCAGCCGGACCAGATGTTGGACCTTCCGCAATTACTTCATTCAATTTATTTTTGTTGTCCGAGGTGCAACCAACTGTCTTGCCGTGATTTATAGATTCATCTTCTGTTCTATCGATATCAGACACATACATGTCCCCTTCTTTTGACGTAACTTCCTGTCCCATATCTTTAGCAGGGCTTGATCCTCGACAGGCACCAGTGTGGTGTTCAGCACCGTCGTTAAAATACCCTTTACCGTATAAAATCATATCTGTACTTCTCACACAAATGTACCCAACACCTTGTAGACTTAACAAGAATGTATCTTTGTAGTCGTGTTCCAGCACACGTCTAATGATGGAGACTTCTTCGTATGTGAATGTTCGCTCTCCTTTGGAATAGACGGTGTTTCCATTGTCGTCAAATAAGCTTACGTCACAGTCGACGTCCCGGAAGTATGCTTCGCTACATCCAATCAGACTTGGCATATCTTCTTGATGCTGTAAGATAGTTGTGAGAGAAATTTAGGACCCGACATTCACTTAAGGATATGGCACCTTAATGGGATTCGTGTAACATCGCCTTTTATCGCAAAAATCGGCTAATACTCGGGTAATCCGTAACCGATTCGGGTGTGATGCGGAGAAATGACCCTCCCCTACAAAACGACCTATGGGTTATTTCTCTACGTAGAGGAATGACCCATGGGTCATTATTCTAGGTTTGGAAATGACCCCAGAGGATCATTTCTTTACGTAGAATAATGACTCGGGACATTTCTCTACGTAGTGAAATGACGTCTGGGGTTATTTCCATACATAGAATAATGACCCGGGTCATTTTGTTGGGGAGGGTCATTTCTCTGTATTACACGGGAGGAAGCGTCTTACCGATTACCCGAGTGTTAGCGTACGTTTTCTATTGGCGACGACAGGGGATATTACAAGAATCCCATTGCGATGCCTTGTTCATTCGATTAAACTGGCATCCCTTTTTAACTCTTTACCACAATCCCGTATTTTAACGATCCCCATGGAGTGTGCTTTTGAAAACATTGTATGTGTGTGTGTGGGGGGGGGGGGGGGGGGGGCGGAAGTGTGGGTGAGTTTGCAAAACCTACCAAACGGGGAACTTTGTAAGAATACACACAAACCAACCGGGGACCACCTACCAACATAGCACACACACACATTATACACATATTCTGATATGATGCGAGTTATATCCAAAATGAAAGCATTTATAGACGACAAATTAAGCGCAGATCAAATTGTGAAACTTGCTTTTTGATAGGGCAGAAAACATTGCGGGTAAAGGAGAAAATGCTGGTTATGAGCATTTTTTCATTTTCCCACAATGTTCCCAACAGTTTTCTGCTCAAAGGGTCGTGTGATTACGCAGATAATATGCAATAGGGTAACTTGCTTGTGCTTTATTTTCTAGCGGAATCTGGCCGAATATAATTACATGTATTTCTTTGCATCTGGAAGAACACCGAAGGCCAGTCCACTTCTGTTTCAGTCTGTGCTCTAAAATTGTAATAAAAGTCATGATTCAACAAAAACTTACGTTTTTCACTCTTATTGTGAGAAACTTACAGCTAGCACTTTCTTAGTTTTCCGTAGTTATCAATCCTTTACGAACAAATTCCAGAAACTGTGGTATGCTTAATTTGCTGTCTTTAACTACTTCGAATACGGACATGTCTGTAATTATAACGTGATGTACAGACATTTGGCGAATATCGGGTGATTCGTTGATCAATGATTCAGTTACGGAATCGACCGAATTGGATCGAGCAGTGGCAAAAAATTACTTCGTAAAGTAACCACATTCATATATACGTAAGCCTTTGCACAACGTGTAAATGCATTAAGTATGGGGACAAAACATGCTGTGAATGTAAACTGAGACATTTGCATCGAATTATTACAAATCGCTGCCTCTTGTGCAAAACAATTATAGATATATCGTCGATTTACTTCGGAAACCTCGTAAATACAGCTTGTAACAAGCTATAGTTACGAGGCTTTTGAAGTAAACCGATTATATGTACTGGTATGTCAGGATCAAATATAATACTTGATATTTGAAGAGTTTACTTTTGAATATTGTCGTCTCTGCGCTAAAAAAAGCGATTGTTTTACCATTTACCACACAATCTCAACTCTTAACATATTCCAGAGAAAGTCTTTTGAAAACATGGTGAAAAAAAGGAGAAAATGCTGGTAACAAGCATTTTCTCCTTTTTTTCCCCACCACGTTTGTTACCATTCCCATAACAGATTTTAACATTTAGATCTACCACTTGACCGTTTGCAAATGCTTTTAATTTGGACCAGTCTAATTTTTTTTCGTTTGTTAACCCTTTACCACACAACAAAATCTGGTCCCGAACCAAACTGAAAGCATTTGAGAGAGAGAGTGAGAGACTCAGGATAGAGAGAGAGAGAAAGAGAGAGAGAGAGAGAGAGAGAGAGAGAGAGAGAGAAAGAACAAAGTTTGAGCTCGGCAAACCCTGCACAACTAGATCTATAATGTACTGTCAATATACATTTTCACATTGTGTTTGTTTGGTTGCAAACATGTTTAACGGTCGAAACATTTTGCCATTGGTAAATTTTCTGATAGCCAAAAGGCAACTTAAACCCATGGTGCAGATTGTTCGAGACAAAATGAATCCATGCTGTTTGACCCCTAACTTGGCATAATCCGCAATGAAGAAGCATTAATTAGACTGCATTTTCAAGAGTGCCGTCCATTTTTGTGTTTCAGATGGATCTGAAGTACATGTAAGGAAAAGCATATTATTATATTGCAAAGAAATTCTCGTGATCTGATTGGATAATATGCCCCGAACATATTATATATATGTCGTAGGCCAGATTGGAATCTAGGCAGATCCGGAATCTGCCTAGACCAAATTAGAATTGAAATTTTGTGTAGACCAAAATGCATTGTTTCCTAATATAGGCCCTATCTTTTTTTTAAATGTATTGATTTAATTATGTTTACAATTGAGAGGTATTTTCATTTTTAAAAAGCATTTTATATGATTTTTCCACAATCGCTCTTTTTTCCTCCTTTTTTATTAGTACAAGACATTCAAAATTTATATTTACTCTGAATTTCTGACTAAAACTTCTTTTATTTTGGGGTTTACGTTTAAAAGTAAGATGATTCATATGTAGACGCCCTATATTCAACGAGAAATTATCAAAATTTGGTTTATGCAGATTGTAGAGTTTCAAAGCTAAACTGGAATCCTGATTTGTTATAGACAAATTCCAGTTTGGTCTAGGCAGATTCCGGATCTGCCTGGATTCCAGTTTGGACTACGACATATATATATACCATGTACACTGGCAAAACCAACGCAAAAGCAGTTTCCCTTTCGGGAGCCTCGTATATATGACTACACTGTCAACGCAACATCCAAAATGGCGAAATCGATCAAGATATTAACATCAAGACTATCAATCTCCGAGCAGAGATCCGGAGTGCAAGACAGTGCAAGACTATGCGCCTTGAGCAGCACGTTTTAGCACATAATACCAAGGTTTCAGTGACGTCATTTCCCAGTGACATATGTATACTTTCATTGAATTGGGTCACTCAGGAGGGAAATTTTACTTCGTCAGAGCAATCTCCGAGCAGAGTTGTCGTTCGTTACTCTCACATACATCTCTGCGATGGGCTAAATGACAAGAATCTTGTCAACCCGAGGAAAAGATGTTTTGTCACTATTTAACTGTTTCATGTGTAAAATTATAAGCTAGACAAAGGAAATTTGATTCTGGATACATTATTGGTGCGCTCAAACTGATGAATTTACCTGTATAAAATGGAACTATGTTTTTCGAGCCTCTTTACTGATCAGAATCTTACGCCAAGTTTAACAAAAATGGCTGCGCCCATGAATGATGACAACAGTTTTGACACACCGATAAATCTTAGGTTATAAGATTAAAAAAACAAGTTATGGTCCTTTAAAAGACATTTAAGCTTTTCATAAAATCTGTCTTTTTCACATTTTTTACCACTTAGTCTGATTGGTCGTGTGCTGTTTCAACAGCACACAAAGTAATCGATATTGGTCTTTCTTTCACCGGCGTTTGTGTAGTCATTTTGAGTTCTGGTCATGTGACGAAAGTATCACTTAATGACGGACTATTTTCTGAGCCCACTACAGAGGTGAATGTGAATGATCCGGAGTGCAAGAGAGTGTCGTCAGAGTAGACTAGATCTACTCAATTTTCTACCCCCCCCCCCAAAAAAAAAAACCAGCTAAAATTCCATTAAGAAATTTGGAAAGGTAAAACTTTGCAGAGTAATAAATTCGTTGTACGGTCAGGTGGTAGGGGACTTGGAAACTTGTTCACGGCTGTGGTGAATCATGTCGCCTCCTCGCCTTCGGCTTGTACAACTAATAATGTCCTATGACTACCTACCCGAGATGTGCTTTTTTCTTCAGTTCTCAATATGTTTACAGATATACCCTTACTTCATGAGGGAACACACGTATAAACTTAGAATTGTGTAAAATGGTTCTGCTGTGTGAACATAGATAAAATTACCAATATATACGAGGGATAGAAAAACCCCAACAGGAATTTATCCTCATTTAAAACCGGAAACATGGCTTTTACAGGCCTGCAAAACCTGAAATGTGTATTCAGTCCATCGTAATCTGTGCCATCTTGCAGCCATCACGGGCAATATTTGGCACTAACGGATACAAAAGAACGATTACAGTTTCATAAAAGAAACGATGAAATGAGTTTTAATAAAACTAGCTGAAAACTGCCTGAACTCTCGAGTATACCTATAGATATTGAAAAACTGTCCAGCCAATTAGGCATGTCGTGCATGGACAAAATTCTAAGTTTGAAAAACTTAAAAAGTAAACTGCAAACCTGCCTCCCTGTTGATGCTGTATAAACTAGTCCGTTTGCTAAACGAATGATTTATGAAATATTGAGTTTTGTGTGAAATGGGATCCGGTTACAGATGCTGTACAGTACCATATTGATTATGTCACCACTGGACCGACACGTTCGGTATCATCAACCCCTGTGGCAAAAATCCCATGTTTAAAAAAAATTCATTTGGCGGCCATTTAGAAGAAAGATGTTTGAAAACATGCTAGGACAAAAGGAGAAAGACTGGTAACCAGTATTTTGTCCTATTCTCCCACGATGTTCTTTAGCCTTGCCATAAAATATTCTCAAACTTTGAATCACATTTAGTCAGTTGTCTGCAAAACGCTTCGAGGTTTGGCATGTGTAAAATTTAATAACTGATTAAGAGTAAAACGCGCAGTAATATTGATCGTTCGCGAACTAATACATTGATGTTTGCAAGGAATCCTTCCTCCATTAGAAACTAGTTCTTTACCCCCTCATACACAGATTTAAATTACGACTCTTGTGAGAAAACCTTTTGAAAACATGGTGACCAGCATTTTCTCCTTTTCCCACAATGTTTTCCATATCTTACGAACGAGAAAATTTTATGTCTTGGGTATCATTAAATTTGTTGACTGCAGTTACTTTCACTTTGGACAGGTGTAAAATTTTATCATTCTGGTGAAGGGTTAACGCTTGTACATGGTGGCAAATCCCGATTAAAATACTTATGTGCAGTCAACGTAGATCTAAGATCAGACTGCATAGAGCGTGCAGTCTGACATTAGATCCACACTTCCCGCTCCCATTCCAGATATCCAAACAGAGGAATTTGCAGTATCGCCATCTATGTAGTACTTTCCAACGAAGTAATTCTCATTCATTTAGCACAACAAGGATCGACCCTTTACCCAACGACAAAATTTTAAAATCATCTGCACCGATAGCACTTGCAGACGACAACCCCGATATCGCTAGAATTTTCAAATAAGTCCGTGACAGGGTAGAAAGCATTGTGGGAAAAGAAGAAAATGCTGGTTACCAGCATTTTCTCCTTTTCCCACAATGTTTTCAAAAACCTTCTCTGTAGACTAGTTTAAAATTCAGGATTATATAGTAAAGTGTTAGATCTAACTCCTAAAACGCCAAATATACCAAGTCAACTTTTTTCTACAGCTGAAAATAGACTATCATCTTCCGAAACTGAAAAAGACATTTATCTAAGAGGCTTTATAAAAAATCGGACTACATAGATCTATGATCAGATCGCAGTACTGTTCAGTCTGAATCGATACTATCAACAAGCGTCCTCTACGGTGTTGAAAGGATTATCAACTTCAATGCGACAGATGTGGCTATGTATATACACGCGGTGACTCATGGGTTTATAAGCGGACCAGGTAGATCAAGATGAGGCTGCACAGATCGTTCTATCTGATCTTGGATCTACATTGTCCGATAAGGAGATATTTGACCTCGAAAACATTTAGCTTTGAAATACCAGCATTTGCATTTTTACTATTGACTAAATGAATATCCCAAATTAATTCTCCTTTGTCGCAGTGCCTGTTTGAAGTTCATCTGTCCTTTACGCAATATAAGTACATGTAGTTTTGATATTAATTTCTCTGCTAACGACCAGCACTTGGACCGAACTTATATGTTGTAACAATGGACCTGACAGGGCGCGGATTACCTTTGACTTTTAAACTCAACCAGTTTTTCACTTTAACCCTTTACCAAACAATCCCTGGTTTTTACCACCCTAAGATAGAAACCTTTTGAAAACATTGCGGGGAAAGAAGAAAATGCTGGTAACCAGCATTTTCTCCTTTTCCCACAATGTTTTCTATCCTGCTTGAAACGAATTCAATTTTTCAGTCATTTTTATTTTTGTCGTCTGCAGGTGCTTTCTATTTGGACCAGTCTATAATTTTGCCGTTTGGTAAAGGGTTAAACGCACTCTCCTGTTTTATGGCTCTAAACCTCGTTTGGTGTTCGTGTATCTTGGGTACAGCATCGGCCTCGTAAGCATGTAAGGTCCTGAGTTCGATATCAGTTAGGGGGTGTCAACTTCGGACTTGTTAATTGACTCACGCATTCGGTGCGTGTTCTTGTGAAGTACCCCGTTACTCCATAGATACTCATTTTGACGTATCAACAACAGACAGCTTTTGAAAACATTGTGGGAAAAGGAGAAATTGCTCGTAACGAGCAATTTTTCCTTTTCCCACAATGTTTTCCACTCAGTCAGATATATGTATCCTCATTTGTCCATATTTTTGATATCATATCTTTATTTGCTGCTGAAATGTAAGAGCCTCAAATTGGCATATCAGGTAAAGGGGTACACAGCAAGCAGAATCGAGCCTAAGTGATAAGGATGCATGTTCTCCTTTTCCCACAATGTTTTCAAAAGGTTTCGATCTTTCACAGGGGTGTTAATTCAAGTCTGGATTGTGTGATAGGCTAAAGGGTGAGTCAAATTTATGGATCCATAATTATGTGATGATATAATGGATCAGGGAGATGCACTAAGACCCCTTTTGCCATAGCAAGGCTCATATCATACCTATACAACCTAGACAGATGAACTCTTATCCTGTTGAATAAGTAGGATTAACACTTTCCCAAACGGCAAATTTTGGACCACACCAAACTGAAAGCATTCTGCAGATGACAACTTAACAGTTGCTAAAAAGATGATTTGTCTATATGATAGGGTAGAAAACATTGTAGGAAAAGGAGAAAATGCTGGTTACCAGCATTTTCTCCTTTTCCCACAATGTTTTCAAAAGGCTTCTATTCCTGACCGTAAAAACCAGGGATTGTTTGGGAAAGGGTTAAACTTGTTATGCACACCAGTTAATCAATAATGCTGTTTCAAACTTACTTTTTTGTGAAAAGATATCTCCTTATCAGGTAGTGTAGATCCAAGATGAGATGCACGTTGTGTACAGTCTGATCACTAATTGATCACCGTAATTTGACCCGTTTGCTGTTGGGAAGACGAAAGGGTGGAAAGAAAGCAATAAGCAAGGAAGACTTGGTGGGGGGGGGGGGGGTTTACTTATTCTCATGGTATCGTAAATATCACGCCACCGGGTTACCAAACATCAAAAATAAAACTGAAAGTAGACAAACGCTGACCAGAGCTGGGAAAATGAATAATATACATGTCTAGAAGAACGTAAGTAACATCGGTGACAGGTACCAGGATTAGATTTATCTAATTTTATCTGTCGGAAACTTAAACTCACTGATTTTCTTTTTTCGACTAATAGTGTAATGCAAGTACTGAGTTACCGAGGCTAGCTTCTAGAAAGTTAGTTTAGATTTTAGTTAAGTCTGACGGGTTGCTCCGACGTTATTTTTTGTGGAAAAACAAAAAATAACATCAGACATGGCCTAGATTAAATCTAAGTTGACATCTTCTATTACTCTTTACAACAAAATTTCAAATGTTACCAAAATTTCCAAATTCCAAAGCACGTGTAAACGACATCATAGGTAAAATCAGAGGAATATGACATTCTTTAACCAAAAATGAATAATAAAATATGAGAAAAATCTCCCCTATATAATATAAACACAAGGAGTGCAATGTCTCGATTGCTGACGCCAGCACAGGACAACCTTTCCCACCCAAAATCACCCACGAAACAAACATTGATCATAATTTCCTTTAGCCTAGCAATAGACAACACAAAAATGTACCTACGACATTCTGCAATACCTCAGTAGACACCTTTTAACCGGAGGTATCCATCATGTTTTACAATTTTTTTGACAATTGTGATTCAGTTAGGAAGCCATTCGCTGACGTCATTTGATTTCCACGAATGGTCCAATATGGCTTAAGTCTATAGAGTTACCTCTGCATTTGAGGTCATGGGGGGATTTCCCTATCCACAAGAGTCAAATGTCTTTTCTTTAAAAAGGATTGCGGTCAAATACTTTTGTTAGTTACTTCTAGAAGAATCTTAAGTAATCATATGATGTCCATAAATATATCTTAAAGACAAAAAGAAAAAAAAAAGTAATATGTAATACGAAAAAAATCAAGGGATACACTTTCAGGGAATCCCGTGACATCAGCGAATGGCCTTCTCGATGGATGAAATTGTAAAAAAAATGTAAAACATGACGGATATCTCCGGTTAAAAGTTGTCTACTGAGGTATCGCCAAATATCGCAGGTACATTTTTGTATTATCTATCGCTAGGCTAAAGGAAATTATGATCAAGGTTTGTTTTGTGTGTGATTTTGGGTGGGAAAGGCTGTCTTGTGCTGGCGCTGGCAATCGAGACATTGCATTCCTTGTGTTTATATTATATAGGGGAGATTTTTTCTTTCATATTTGATCACTTATTTTGGTTATAGAATGTCAAATTCCTGTGGTGTAAACTACATCGTAAGTAAAATGTTACACAAAACTTGAAATTTAGATGTACTTGCTTAACTCTTTACCACACAATCCCGACTTTTAACGACCCTGAGAAAGAAAGCTTTTGAAAACATTGTGGGAAAAGAAGAAAATGCTGGTAACCAGCATTTTCTCCTTTTCCCACAATGTTTTCTACCCTTTCCTAATCAAATTTCTATTTTTGATTCCCATTTATTTTCTCATCTGCAAATCCTTTCAATTTGGGCTAGTCCAAAATTTTGTCGTGTGGTAATGGGTTAATCAGACAATGTAGATGAAATCTTACTGTATGTAGAATTATACTCTGACAGAAGCTACAATGAGTTTTTTCGTATTTTGATATTTATTGCCATTGTTTCGCACCACCTTTAAATGTTTATTTGATCTAGAAGGATTTAAGTGTCATTTTGATTTTTTTTTGCAGGACTTAAGCCAGTAATACACTACAGTAGATCTGAAAACTTTTTGAAATTGAGGCAGCTATCTTGATGAGTTCAGAATGACTGCTGCATCATCCAGGACAATTACTCAATCTATGATCACATAGATTTGGTAAAAAGTCTTACAGTGGAAGAGGTAGGCTTTTTAACTCTTTATCAAATGACAAAATTTTAAACTGGTTCATATTGAATGCACTTGCAGTCAACAAAATAAATGTAACTCAAAAATTGAAATTTGTTTGCAACAGGATAAAAAACATTGCGGAAAAAGGAGAAAATGCTTGTAACCAGCATTTTCTCCTTTTCCCACAATGTTTTCGAGGCTTCTACCTGTGGATCATAAAAACCAGGAGTTGTTTGGTAAAGGTTGAATGCATTTTCACAATGTTGATGTGGATCAAAGATCAGATTCAATGGTGTGTGCAATATCTGTGCATTTTAATCTTAATCTACACTGCCCCTGAAAGCAAATCAAGCCTGTTTCCATTGCCTTAGAGTTTAACCAGGCAATAGAATTTTAGCCTTGTACAAATTGAAAGCATTTACAATGACCATTTCACTGTGGCTGGAATGGTGCAATTCTTCTTTAATAGGGAAGAAAATATTGTGGGTTTCCAGCATTTTCTCCATTTCCCACAACATTTTCTTAAAGCTTCCTTCCCAGGGCTGTAAAAAGTTGGCAGTGTGTGATGAAGGGTTAAAATAAGTTGACCGTTCACGAAACAGTCTTGTGTTTAAACAATTCCATATACACAAAGGCTTTGGTAAACATTGTGAGAAAGGAAAAAAATACTCAAAACTTGCATTTTCTCCTTTTCTTACAATATTTTCCCGAATCCCTTTGACTCTTTACGACACAATCCTGACTTTTAACAACCCTGAGAAAGCTTTTGAATACATTGTGGGAAAAGGAGAAATTGCTGGTAACCAGCATTTTCTCCTTTTTTTTTTCCACAATGTTTTCTACTCTTCGCAAATGGAATTTCAATTTTTGATTCACTTTTATTTTGTCGCCTGTGAATGCTTTCAATTTGGACAAGTCTAAAATTTTGTCATTTGGTAAACAGTTAAAAGTTACATTTTGTCACCTGCAAATGCTTCCATCATAGAATAGTGCAAGATTGGTCATTTTTCCAATTTATCGGCAATCAACAAAAAAGATTGTAAGAACTCATTTTTCCAATTTATCGGCAATCAACAAAAAAGATTGTAAGAACTTACTCATCCCATCTGAAGATAATTATGATGCATAATCTAGTTCAATTTTTAGCTCAACTTGCCAAAAGCCAGCAGAGCTTATGTCATGGCGTGGTTTCCGTCATCTGTCTGTCTGTTAGTTAGTCTTTTTCTTTTTTACACAATAAAATCTGCATTTGAGGTCAGATCTTGGTGAAACTTGGTCAGCTTTTTTATCTCATCAATAGCTTTAATCCTAATGATTTTGAAAAAAATCCGACAAATAGTATGAGAAAAGTAGACATTTCAAGTTGGAAATTTCCATTTTTTGTTTTTGCAATAAAGTCTGTATTTGTGGTGAGATTTTCATGAAACTTGCGCAGCTTGTCCATCTCATCAATAGCTTTAACCCTATTGATTTTGAAAAAAATCCAACAAACAGTAATGGAATAGTAGCCATTTCAAGTTGAAAATTTTTATTTCTAATTTACATGATGAAGGCAGCATTTGTGGTCAGATTTTCATGAAACTTGCACAGCCGCTTTATTTCATCAACAGCTGGAAACCTGTTGATTTTGAAAAAAAAAATCAGACAATCATTATGGGAAAAGTAGTGATTCACAGTTGAAAATTTCCGTTTCTTGTTTAGGTGATGAAATTTCTGGTGTTGATTAAATTCTTTTGAAACTTGCAAATATTCATCAAGGAATTGAACTCTATCAAAAGTGAAGAAAATCTAGTAGACTGTTCAGAAAAGTAGCCATTTGATGACTTAGTTTTGTTTTCTCAACAAATCCACATTATTGGTTGTATTTCTTTGAAATTTACTAGGATGTTTCATACAAGGTGTACTGAAAGGCTATCAAATTTGCCTGGATTGTTTTGAGAAATACAACTTCAATTTTTTTCACTGTTTGTTCAATTCGCCATGCTTACATAGCTGTCTAAATGAGTTTAAGTCCAGTTGCAAGAACGCATTTTTGTGTTTTTTGTCTTTTGTTTCTTTTTGCATCATTCATAATGTATTCTAGCATACAAGCAAAACCTCTTCCAGTAGAGCGATTTCAGGCTCTTCAGGGCCTCTAGTTGTTGTTTGGTACAGGATTCAAATTGGATTGATTGGCCAGTCAACCTTTTATTTACAGGTCGAAGAAATAGACAGCATTGGAGAATCCCAAAATGTGAAACTGCTGTACAGAGATGGTGTAATCAGATTTGAAGGAAGAGCTGAGGAAGTTTCTAAAGCTAAAACTGATGTAAAAAGTAAATTGGAAGAGAAACAAAAGGACTTTGATATTGCCCAAATACTAGCTGAACTGACTGCTCGATGGAATTATCGTGGATTGTCAGGGGACGAGAGATATTTAGAGCAGTATGATGACAAAACAAATCTCGTTATAGAGATGGCTTATCAAGCTGGTCATCATGAAGTGAAGCTGATGGACTTCGAAGGTGTTGAATCTGTGATCAAGTTTGATGAGATGGTTGAATACATAAGTAATGAGGCAAATGACAAAGTTAAAGTAATACGGACAGACCTCGCTGGAAAAGCAGGTAGGAGTGCTTACTAATTACTGTATAATATATGAGCCCTGCTTCTGCGAAAGGTATCGACCCGCAACACAAAAAAAGTTGCCCATAGTTTGTTATGTGTGAAATGACATGATTATTCAACAGAATTTTTTCCACCCTGAATTTTTGGCCAGAATAGGTTCCATAAATTTCACAAAAGTTTTATCTATTTTTTTAGCTCACCTGAGCAAAACGTGTGTCCGTCGTCAGTCGTCAACAATTCTTGAAACATCAACTCCTCCAAAACCGCAGGGCCAATTGGGAGGTCCTCTTTAAAAATTGTTCACAGAATTTGATTCCATCAAAAACTCTGGTTGCCATCATGGCAACGCAATGGAATTTTTTAGGAAATTCTTTAAAAATCTTCTACTCTGAAACCCCTGGCCAGATTTTAAAATAATTTCACAGAGATGTTCCTTGGGTGACCCTTTTCAAAAATTGTTCATGAAATTTTGATCCGTCAAGAAACATGGCTCTGGTGAATGGGGGCTTCTTGCACTATACAGAAATGAAGGAATTCTTAAAAATTCTTCTTCTTTAGAGGTCCCAGTCCCCTATTGAAAATAGTTAGAAATTACTTCTTCTATGACATTTGCTTTGCAGGTGGTGGATGCAATAATTCAATCCCCAAAAATTGGACACCAATGGCAGAAGGTCAGAATCTTCAACTGGTACAACTGAACTCTGACGATAAAGAATTTCAAGACGTCGCAGAACATTTTATAAGCAGTCTTGGCCGAAAACCAAACATCATCAAGGTAACACAGGGTCCAAAAAATTTCAGAGTCCTTACTTGTCCTCCTGCCATTTTGCACTCGTCCTACAGTTAGACAAAAAAGGATAATCCACTTGCCCTCAACAAATTTTTACTAGTAAGGACAAGTGGACGAGAGGATTTTTTGGACTGTTTAACAGGAAAAAAATCTTCCTTGTTCATGCAATACAAATTTTTATACCACAGTGAATATACAGAGTGTCATTGATTGATGAAAGTTAGCAGATGCATTTTATAGTGACAGTAAGATGTTGAAGATGATATGAGCTCTTTCACTACATAGCTCTTTACCAAATAATTTCTACTTTTGACGACCCCCGAGAAAGAAGCCATTAGAAAACGTTCTCCTTTTCCCACACTGTTTTCTACCCTTCACAAAACAAATTTCAAATTTTCAGTCACTTTTATTTTGTTGTCTGCAAATGCTTTTGAGTTGGACAAATCTAAAATTTTGTCATTTGGTAGTGAGTTAACTCTTTACCAAATGACACTTATGGTGTAAGTCAAGATCATGCAGCACTTTTTGTGCAGCCTGGTCTTGATCTACATTGGCTGCAAAGGGAATTGTAGATGAGAAATATTCTGAACAGCTTGGAAGTTGAGTTTCATTCTTGTTGTTTTCTTTTCTTTCCAGATTGAGAGAATACAAAATGTGAGGCTTGATAGAGGTTACTTAACCAAGAAAAACTATTTAGACAAAAAAAACCAGCATCCTGTTGAGGAGCAAATTTTGTGGCATGGCACAGATGTAAATACTGTGGACACGATCAATAATTATGGATTTAATGGAAGTCACGTCAGAAAAAATTCTTACCGTAAGATTCTTTCTGCATTAATCAACTATTAAGAAGCAGGATAAACCTAAACAGCACTTTCATTCTAGAAACAGGAACCCAATTAACCCTTTACCACACAATGACAACTCTTGACGACTCTGAGGTAGAAGCCTTTTGAAAACATTGTGGGAAAAGGTGGAAAAGCTGGTAACCAACATTTTCTCCTTTTCCCACAATGTTTTCTGCCCATCCCAAATCAAATTTTGATTCTTCAGTCACATTTATTTAGTTGTCTATAAATGCGTTCAAATTAGACTAGTCAAAAATTTTGCTGTGTGGTAAAGGGTTAAAACAATTTCAAAGATGCCCCTCTCTGAAATGTATCAGCAAAGTGGACATTGTATATCAGTGATCAGATTGCATGTTTTGTGCAGTCAGATCTTGACCTACACTGGCCATAAGGGTAACAGAGTTTGTGAAATGTGTAACCCTTACGCTGCTAAACATGACTCACTGACCTTTTGCAAACAGCATAGGCTCAGATCAGACTGCACAGAACATGCAACCTGATCTTGGATCTACACTGTCTGATAAGAGGATATCTTCACTGCAAAGTGACATTTTAACCTTTACCTCACAATCAAGTGAATGATATGTTTTCAAAAGACTTCTTCCTAAGGGTTGTTAAAAGTTGGCATTGTGTGGTAAAGAGTTAAAGAAATTTGCAGACAACAAATAAAACAAGATGCAAATGACTTGATGAGCATGTATTTGTAAGGAAAGAAAACATAGTGGGAAAAGGAGAAAAAAATGCTGGTTTCCAGCATTCTCTCCTTTATCTACATTGTTTTCAAAAGTCCCAGTTTCCTTAAATTATAGAATTGTTTTGTGAAAGGTTATAAATCATCATAGATTTTAATTTTATCTTTCCAGCAATTTCCCTTGGTCATGGTGTCTACTTCTCTGTGAACTCCTTCTTCTACGACAGAGAATGTTATACCCCTTCAGATACATCTGGCCACAGGCATATGTACAGGGTTCGTGTCTTAACTGGAGAATACAAGATGGGAAATTCTGCATTGCGTTTCACTCCATTGAAATCAAGAAATCCTAATACTTTCTATGACTCTGTGGCAAATAATGTTCATAACCCGACTATTTTTGTGGTGTTTCAAGACTCATGTTCCTATCCTGAGCATATCATAACTTACCAATGAATACTATCGACATGTGTCACCAGATCATTTTAGTCCAGTTTCTTTCTTGAACTTGGAATTAATTGGTCCATTACTTAACTCATTACCAAAACAACAATATTTTAGGCTTGTCCAAACTGAAAGCATTTGCAGACGACAAAATAAATGAGACTGATAATTTGAAATTTGGTTTGTGAAGAGTACAAAACATTGTTGGAAAAGGAGAAAATGCTGGTTTCCAGCATTTTCTCCTTTTCCCACAATGTTTTCTAAAGGCTTCTTTCTCAGGGTCGTTAAAAGTAGGGATTGTGTGGTAATGGATTAAAGACCTTTATGAGTGATGTGGTGTCCATTTTTTTGAGGTTGAGCATCGGCCTGGTAACCAAAAGGTCCCAGCATTTTCTCCTTTTCCCTCAATGTTTTCAAAAGGCTTTTTTTCAGGGTTGTTAAAACTTGAATTATGTGGTAAAGAGTTAAACCAGCATGTGAGTGATTTACATGTACATTAAAAAAAAGTGCCAATGGCCGCTTTGTGTTTTTTTCTGTGTAAATATAGGATCTTAAATGAGTGTTTTATCAAATAAGTTGACTAAAACTGTATGATGCAAGCCTTGGCATGCGTTTAAGTCACGTTTTAGTCATTGAGTTTGATTAGAATAATAATAGTAACATAAGCATGAATGTAAGATTCTATTTATCACATAAAACTAATGACAGACAATAAATATCTTGCCTCACCACTTTTTGCCTGTAAATTGTTCAGGGGTCCATGTTTACAATTGTAGTTCAGTTTCAGGTGTCCACATGCATACATCTTTGCAACAATGATGCTATTTTCCTGCAAAATGGCGTAGTTGTACAAATTTCAGCATTTTTGTTCAAATTCATATAACAGAATACTGTCTTGAGAGTATCATAGAATACTGTAAATTAAATCTGAGCCATGTCAGTTCTACAGGAGGTGAGGAGACATGTTTTCCAAAAGCACTCTTGGGGACACATTTTCAGTCTGATACCCTTGAAAATTGGTCAGTATGTTTTTCTTATAACATCTGGTACAAGTTTGTAATTGGTCAGAATGTTTGGTCTTGATAATACAATGAAGAAGTATGAAATTAGGTCATATTTTGTCAAGAATTCAGCTACTAGGACAGATTATTTCAAAACTTTGTACAGAATCTATAGATCGCATTTTTCTGATCAATTCGAATGTTTGTTTCAATAATATCTCAAACAATTATGAAATATCATATAGATTTAAAATTGGGTCACTTGGACATTTCTTACGGGAACTGTTTTCTGCCGCATTTTGAGTCTTCTGTTCACATGAAAATTATTGCTGCACTCTTGACATTTAATGTTATACAGACAATTGTTGAATTTAGAAAAACTTACTCCCAATTATGCACTCTGAATACATTTTGTATGTTTTGTTATCTACTTCATTTAACCCTCGGCACTGCTGGGCATGTGTCTCGAGTGGACTTGGAAATATTTTGTGCAGTTTATGCTAATCAACCCTTAACCCTTTACCACATGACAAGAATTTAGACCTGTCTGAATAGAAAGCACTTGCTGATGACAGTTTCAATGTGGCTCACGGGAAAAGGAGAAAACACTGGTTACCAGCAAGAAAACTGATTAATATTTGGACCTGAGTTTTTAATGATTGAACTCTATACCAGAAATTCAGCGTTCTAGACCGCACTAAACCGAAGGTCGATGCAGACGACAAATCACAAATGCCTAAAGTTAAGGCATCTGTCTTTGAAATGGTAGAGGACATTGTGGAAAGACGAGATAATGCTAGATACCAGTGCTTTCTGCTCTTCCCATAATGTTTTCAAAATCCCTTACTCTGATCTCTAAGGGGACATAGCATTGATTGTAATTGTATATACGTTTATTATATATATCGGCTGTATGTCATACATACAGACGATGTGGCCAAAATATCACATTATTGTTCATTTGCACTGCACTATGTATATTTTGTTTGTTTGTTCATATGTATTCTTTTGCAATCTTCTTTCATTGAGGAAATAAAGATTATATATATCTTTTTCCCACAATGTTTTCAAAAGGCTTCTTACTAAGGGTCATCAAAAGGTGTCATTGTATGGTAAAGGACTAACTAACTAGAAAAGTATTTGAGACTTTCTGGTCATTAGTGTAAAAGCATAATTATATTGCAATTTTAAAGTTAAGAAAAATATCTGTTCATCAGTCAGTGTAGAAAGAAGTTCAGACCGCACATTTTGTGCAGATCTTGGCCAACACTAATCACAAAAGTGTCTTGTAGGCTCAGACTTAAATTGATTCCCTGTTTATCTGTGTATATAAGTACCTTTCCCTGTATATGTAACTTTCCAAATGATAATCGAAGTTCTATTTTTGTACATACTTATCTGTAGGCCTAAGTATATATTCAACATAATGGTCAGGATCAGGTTAACTCTTTCCAAAACAATGCTTGGTTTTTACGGGTCGGGTACAGAAGCCTTTTGAAAACATTGTGGGAAAAGGAGAAAATGCTGGTAACCAGCATTTTCTCCTTTTCCCATAATGTTTTCTACACTATAATATAGAAAAATCATCTTTTTAGCAACTGTTAATTTGTCATCTACAAAATGCTTTCAATTTGGTCAGGTCCAAAATTTGCCACTTGGGAAAGGGTTAAATAAATTCAGCAATACATAATCACCACAAGGATCTCCCTAACTTTATGAATCCCTGATTACTTTTCTCAGATGAGGACTTCATAGCTAATGCACATCTTGTTTAACCCATTACCACACAATGCCTACTTTTGACGCCCCTGAGAAAGAAGCCTTTAGAAAACATTGTGGGAAAAGAAGAAAATGCTGGTAACCAGCATTTTCTCCTTTTCCCACAATTTCTTCTACCGTTCACAAAACAAATTTCAAATTTTCAGTCACTTTTATTTTGTCGTCTGCAATTCCTTTCAATTTGGACAAGCCTGAAATTCTGTCGTTTGGGAAAGAGTTAACACCTATCTTGCTAAATAACTGAAATAAAATTTTCAGTTCCCTATTGATAACCCAAATATTGCTGTTGCAAAGTTATGTTTTGGGGAATAATATCTCCTTATCAGACAGTGTAGGTCAAAGATCAGACTGCACATTCGGTACAGTCTGATCTTGATCTACACTGTCCGCAAAAGGTCAGCTAGTTGAGCTTAGCAGCTAAAGGACTAATTTTTTTAACCTTTAAAGCGCTGGAACCGACTTAACTTGTTTTTTGTGGACAGTGTAGATCAAGCACAGAACGTGCAGTCTGATCTTAGATCTACACTGTCCACTATTTTGTTACATATTCTGGCCAAAAAAACTTTGGTACAGCAATATTTCAGATGTTTTTCCTATTTAAAAAATGTCTCTTGTTTTAATTCAGCGCATTATGGGTTAATCATTGGTTATAAAAGCAACAGAAGCCATGCGTTGAACATGTAGTATCTCAGTCAGTTTATACCCTACTCTACCTGTGTTCAACTTTATTGGTCCCGGTATTTCCCCTCTAGTTTGGTCACATTACTTTCAAATACACATTCTTATTCCTGCTTCAGTCCTCAAACTGTTCACTTTTTAAAGAATTGGGGAAAAAAGGACACAATTTGTTTTAAGTTGTCCTTCAGAGTACTTTTCTTTGTAATAACCCACTTTTACCTTGTTTCATGGTGATTTTGGAAGTCTTTCAGTTCTCTGATCAGTAAACTCTTCAAATCCTTGTCTGATTCAGACCTTTACTATGAGTTTGAACATGTAAAGTAATTATCCTTTTAACCACCCTCTTACCTTTCACTAGCTTATACATCTTTTATTAGTCTTTCAGCCAACCAGACAACACAGAGAACGAGAGAATGGTAATTTTGTTATAGTCTGTTGGGAATACTTAATTCTTCAAATTGGGTGTTGATTGAATTCCATATGTAGACAGCAAACAAAATAAAGCTGCAGTTTTTTTTATAGAATAAAGTCTTGTTTGTATCTTTAACCCATAGATAGCAGAACCCACCGACACATAGAGCCACATGGAAGGACCTACTAGAAACACAATGTGATCACAAATTTGCTTTTCTCACTTTTTTCCTAGACAAGCTTTATTTACGTAATGTAGATAAATCGGAGAAGTGAGTTTGGTGTCGGCGTTCAGAGCTCCAGATAAGAGGGAGTGATGATTCTCTAAATCTGTTATTTCACTTCCAAACCATATGTTGCAGGTACTCATTAGAATCCTCTCCATTAGACAGTTCTAATGAGTACCCATAACATAGGGTTTAGTGGAGAGTATTTTCAGTTTGAAATGAAAATCACTCCCTCTCTCTGGTGTTCTGAGTGTTGGAAATTCCAAGTTGTGTAAACATATGATCAAGCATATTCTGATAAACATGAGTCATACTCTGTGAAAAAGGGGGCTTTTATTTATGCATTTGCAGCAGAGAGTATTCGCCATGTCAGCCTGTGCAATTTGACTGTGTTTACACTGTAACATCTATAAATATCAACCAATCAGCACCAAACTTAGTCATCTGAAGTAGGAATGACTTGAAATATGGTTATTTGTTGCAATATTTGGAAGTGCAGTGCAGAAGAATTATAACACTACCTCATGCTGTCTGTGAGTTATTTCCCTTTTATCATCTTTTTTTACAGCATATATAATAAATTGATCATTTCAATTCAAAACAACATCAAGCTTGGTATGCATATTTGTTGCAATATTACTGAGTACTCTGCACAAGAGCAATAACTCTACCTAGCACAGATTTTTAGTAATTCCACCTGGATCTTCATTTTTACAGTATTTCTTGCTTATCTAGAATAGAACTTGGAAGACTTGAGACTTGGTGGGCATGTTTGTTGCATTATCTACCCTTTGCAATCATTGTACCTCCTTGACAACTGACAGTGGGATGGGATATCTTGCAACAAATTGCCGCTCTTGTTTCATTGTCATTGGCCTTGAACCTCAATATTTAGTATTTATCTTTATGTAGACCTGTACTGCTCAGTACTCAGGTGAGCAATATAGGACCATCATTGTCCTCTTGTTTAAGTTTTTCACCAAAAGTATAGGTTCTATTAGTGACTTCTATATTCACTTCCATCACAGTTCTAGCAGCTCTCTTTCAAATACTGGAGCTTCCTTAACAAGAATTGAAATACTGCAACCAAAACAAAATGATAATTCCTGTCAAAAGCATATACATGTACTATTTCATGATATACCTCTTTCAGCAGCCAGAGGATTCATGAGCCAGGCAAACATCTTCTTCTTCAGAACATGAAGAGGAAAGGCTCATCCATTCCAGAAACCCTGCCTCTGTTGATAGTCTGATGAAGAAGAGCATCTTGAAAACTCAAAGAAAAACACATCTTCGCAAGCCAAGGCTGACGATTCACTACGCTACTCTATACCCTTGGCGGATCGAGCTTGATTTTTACATTCCCCCGATACGCTTTTTCATTGCATGCAGCCAGCTCTAACTGCAACGAATAAAATCACTTGTAGCATTTCATCTTTGATAAAAATAGAACAAGGTCGCTACCTTTCGAATGGAAGGTAAACATGGAAACCCATGTGGATGTCTGCTTATCACTTCATGTGTATTTGTAAGCGAGCGTAAAATGATATTTCATTAGTGTTTAGAAATATGATGTAAAGGGAGGTAATAACCAGCATCCAATAGACGGCGCATCACAAGAATCTCGAAATCGGGCTCAATCAGCCATGGTAAGATCCACATAGTGATCGTAACCTTGGCTCGCGAAGATGAGAAAAAAAAAAAAAAACACAAACAGCAAAAGAATGCATTTTCAAAACATTTACAAGCACCAGAAAAAACACTGGTCTTAAAATGATCCAATATGTTTTTCTGCAAAAATTATAGGTTTTTGTAGAAAAATATAGGTTATTTACCGGTATAGGTTTTTAGCCATTTTTGGGCAAAATAAAGGTTACATAGGCTTTTACTTAATTTGATTCAAAATTATAGGTTCCCTAAGAGGCCTCCAATCAAAAGGTTTTTTGTCAAGCTCGCATTTAAAAAGTTGCTGCAGTTTATCTGTGACCATAACACACAATTTACCATAGAGTTTTGAGCTGAAAGCAGATGTTTGTTCACTCTGTACCAAATGACAAAATTTAAGACTTGTCTAAATTGAAAGCCTTTAGTCTTTTCACTGAATCATTTGAACTTTAAGGAGACTGCTTAATGATGCACTTTGCCTTGGATTTGATTGCCTTGGATTGAAGTGTGTGTGTGTGTGGGGGGGGGGGGTATTTACGCCACAGATGCTCATTTCTACGCATTGCTTGTAGGAGCCTTTGGAAAACATTGTGGCAAAAGGCGAAATTGCTCGTGACGAGCCATTTCACCTTTTGTCACGATGTTTTCTACACTATCAAAAGGTGTCATATACACATAAGAAACGGCTTCATCCTTGTTGTTATTTAGGGTCAATTAGAGATACCATAGAAATGCCTTATTGGGTAAAGGGTTAATATGCCCTTTTTGTACACAGGTCAGGGGAAGTAACCAATCTCAGTTCCAGCGCTCTAGGTACTTTGATCATCAAAGAGAGGACGATCACTCCTACAGATGGACTGTAAGCCGGTTCGTCTAAAATGCGAAAAGGACTCCTTTTCGCGAAAAGGACTCCTTTTCGCGAAAAGGAGTTAAAAATAACTCCTTTTCGCAAAAAAAGTTAAAAATAACTCCTTTTCTCGAAAAGGACTTTAGATATTACAATAAGGAGTCAACGGAGTCGGTCCTTTTCGCGAAAAGGACTTTTAATTCCACTGTTCAAATTAGGATTTCTTTTCCTTGTATGTTGCTTTCAACATCATTTCAGTTCTATTGCAGAGACCAGTGCACTTAGGTATGCTTTCCCGGAGTTTCTGTTCACTAGTTTTTCGCACAATAGTCCTACCAATGCAGTGGCTGCTTTTCCAGACAACCAGTATAAAAAAAAGAATAAATAAATAAACAAATAAATAAATAAATAAATAAAATATCAGCGGTGGGAGAGGAATCATTTTTGTTGCAATTACTGATCATAAATCCTTGGAGAAAAATTGCAAAATGAGAGTTCGAACCAGTGACCTATTTTTCTCCTTTTCCCACAATGTTTCCTACCCTTCCCGATACAAACTTCATTTGTGATCGCCCAATGTTCGTCGTCCGTCGTCCACAATTTCTTTAAACATCTCCTCCTAAACCCTTTGGCCAATCTTGACGAAACTTGGCAGAGATATTCCTTGGGTGAAGCTCTACCACAGTTGTTGAAGAATTTGAATTCCAGCCATAATTCTGGTTGCCATGGCAACCAAAAGGAAAAAAAAAATAGCAAAATCTTTGAAAATCTTCTTCTCTGAAACTAGAAGGCGAAGAGCTTTGATATTTGGTATGAAGCATTTCCTAGTAGACCTCTACCAAGATTGTTCATATGATCTCCCTGGGGTCAAAACTGGCCCCGCCCCGGGGGTCACAAGTTTGTATTATAGGAACAAAGAAGGAAAATTTCAAAATTCTTCTTCTCTGAAACTAGAAGGCACAGAGCTTTGATATTTGCTTTGTAGCATCTCCTAGTGGACCTCTACCAAGATTGTTCATATGATGCCCCTGGGGTCAAAACTGGCCCCTCCCCGGGGGTCACAAGTTTGAAACATAGGAACGAAGAAGGAAAAGTTAAAAAAAAAATTCTCTGAAACTAGAAGGCGCAGAGCTTTGATATTTGGTATGTAGCATCTCCTAGTGGACCTCTACTAAGATTGTTCATATGATACCCCTTGGATCAAAAGTGGCCCAACCCCGGGGTCACAAGTTTGAAACTTAGGAACAAAGAAGGAAAACTTTAAAAATCTTCTTCTCTGAAACTAGACAGTGCAGAGCTTTGATATTTGGTATGCAGTATCTCCTAGTTGACCTCTACCAAGATTGTTCATATGATGCCCCTGGGGTCAAAACTGGCCCCTCCCCGGGGGTCACAAGTTTGAAACATAGGAACGAAGAAGGAAAAGTTAAAAAAAAAATTCTCTGAAACTAGAAGGCGCAGAGCTTTGATATTTGGTATGTAGCATCTCCTAGTGGACCTCTACTAAGATTGTTCATATGATACCCCTTGGATCAAAAGTGGCCCAACCCCGGGGTCACAAGTTTGAAACTTAGGAACAAAGAAGGAAAACTTTAAAAATCTTCTTCTCTGAAACTAGACAGTGCAGAGCTTTGATATTTGGTATGCAGTATCTCCTAGTTGACCTCTACCAAGATTGTTCATATGATGCCCCTGGGGTCAAAACTTGCCCCGCCTCGGGGTCACAAGTTTGAAACATAGGAACAAAAAAGGAAAACTTAAAAAAAAAGATTCTCTGAAACTAGGAGGCGCAGAGCTTTGATATTTGGTATGTAGCATCTCCTAGTGGACCTCTACCAAGATTGTTCATATGATACCCCTTGGGTCAAAACTGGCCCCACCCTGGGGTCACAAGTTTGAAGCTTAGGAACAAAGAAGGAAAACTTTAAAATTCTTCTTCGCTGAAACTAGGTGGTGCAGAGCTTTGATATTTGGTATGTAACATCTCCTAGTGGACCTCTACCAAGATTGTTCATATGATGTCCTTGGGGTCAAAACTGGTCCCATGACGGGGTCACAAGTTTGAAACATAGGAACAAAGAAGGAAAACTTTAAAATTCTTCTTCTCTGAAACTAGAAGGCGTAGAGCTTTGATATCTGGTATGTAGCATCTCTTAGTAGACTTCTACAAACTTTCTTCATACTATGCCCCTGGATCAAAACTTGCCATGCCCCAAGGGTCACAAGTTCGAAACATTGGAACAAAGAAGGAAAACTTTAAAATTCTACTTCTCTGAAACTAGAAGGCGTAGAGCTTTGATATTTTGTAAGTAGCATCTCCTAGTGGACCTCTACCAAGTTTTTTCTTAGGATGCCCCTGGGGTCAAAACTGGCCCAGACCAGGGGTCACAAGTTTGATTTTACAGCTTGGTACTCAGTAGTACAGATAACTGTCCCCAAAGGCTATGTTACTTTTCGACTGGTCGTCTCTGGGTACAGAGACAACCCGGACAAAATCAGTTGAAAGTTCCGCACAAGGATTTAAACATACATGTGGCTTGCGTATTCAATATTCCTTCGTTTAAAATACAAATATTTTCAATCTAAACGCTCATCATGAGAAAAAAACGTGCATTTCATCAGCTACTCGAATGTTTACATTCCCGAAAACATACAAAATGGCTGCCACGCACGATAAATCTCGTCCATGATTTTTCCAAGATAAACATGTTGTAAACGATTTCTACAGGCTTTTTATGTACTGAATGGTTTAACAATTTGTTTTTGGTCATGTTTAGTACAAAAATTTAATTGCATTTCGCTACAATACAGATAAAACCGACTAAACCGAAAGTCAGTATAGCGATCTATATTTGCTACCGGAAAATTTACGATGGACTCGAAACGGTACGGTGTACAGTAAATGTCCAAATATGAAAAGATCACCGGGGCGTCTCATTATTGAGACTAGGTACTCAGGTGAGCGATATAGGACCATCATGGTCCTCTTGTTTCAGTTAAATAAGTGTCTTGTTTGCAGTTGCATTCCATCTGTACGAGTCTTAAATTTTGTCGTTTGGGAAAGGGTTAAGACACCCCTTTTCAGAACTCCGGGAAAGCATAGATAGGTGCATTTATCTATAAAGTAATGATGTTGAAAACGATGTGCAAAAAGAAAAATCCTAATTTGAGAAGGGTTCTTTTTCTTGAACTTGTAAATCCTTTTCACGAAAAGGACTAACTCCTATGACTCCTTTTCGTAAAATCTAAAGTCCTTTTCGCGAAAAGGAGTCCTTTTCGTATTTTAGACGAACCCGACTGTAAGCTACTCTCAGCTGTCAAATCAGATTTTAGTAATTGCACATATTGTTGTGAGTTAATGAAGCACTATCGATTTTTCTTTGACTGTGAAACAGATACGTCTGAAAACTTTCTGAGATGATGACATAAACCTGGGATTATATTCAGAAAGTAATGTGATTTCGTGCTGGGCTGTTTTAGTGATATACTCGATTCTGCTCGGTTCGTGGTACCCTTCGATTTCGTGTATTTTTTAATGACGTATTTTTTCGAATGAGAATGGCATCTCGCGTGTCCGAATTCTGTACAAGTGAAGACAGGTTGACGAGCTGCCGATTAAACTTCGAAATGCGAGCTAAGCAGGTATTTATTCCTTCTATTAATAGAAAAATAATCAACAATTTAATTTCTTACATCTTTTAAGCCTGTAGGTGGCGCTGTATTTGTTTATTTCAAGCATAAAAATCCCAAATTTCATTCATGTAGCCGACGCCAGGTATTTCGTATGAAGTCACGTGACATTATCAGAGTCATCAAGGCGCATGCAAGAATGGGGAAAACCTGGGGCGCAATAGGGGAATCTTAATCGCTGATTTTTCTAACACGGTAAATGACACGCTAAATGAAGCAATTAAATTTTCTGAAAATCAATTAATTATACCAGTACTTTTAATTAACTGGGACAGTACTTTCACGATTTTATGGCATTTTTGCACATTCTATTAAACAAAACAACAATAGTTGTGTCTAGCAGCTGTTTTTTTCTTTGTTTGCAAAGTGTTTTACGGTGTTTTCAACTTTATTTCAGTCATATCACAGTGACAGCTAACATTCACGTTTTCCTAGGTTTCACCAGTACAAGGTTAGGCTCTGAAGTGTCCTACTCGAAGAGAGTCTGTGAAAAACCCAGTGGAGTCGGTAAGGCTCGAACCCGGGGCATCCGGGTCACGCCAGTCCTACACTTTACCACTGAGCCACACAGGACCCGACTTGCAGTTGGATTTGCCTGTATATTCTGCATTTTTCATTAACATTATCAGCTGTTTGATTATCGTTTTAAATTAACAGGTGAGGCCTAAACAGTACATAAATAAATACCGATCTTACCACCCGGAGAACCTTTTGAAAGCATATGAAGATGTCATGACTGGTGGACTTTCTGTAAGACACTCTGCAAAACTACATGGAGTACCGGAGCAGACCCTAAGAGATCGAGTAAAAGGGAACATCGACCCCATTAACTTCAAAAAAGGTGGTGATACGATTTTTACCATGGAAGAGGAAGAAGGCTTGGTTGACCATCTGGAATCGTTAGCCCAACTTGGCTATGGTGCGACATGTCGCAAAGTGCAACACCTTGCTGGTGAACTGGCTCATGCTTTGGGGAAAAGACAGAGCTGTAATCCAATGAGTAATTGCTGGCTATATGCATTCTTGAAGAGATGGGGAGATCGTATTAGAGCAATAAAGCCACAGGCTCTGGAGGCAACTCGAGCAAAATCTGCTTCACCGGAAAATGTTGAAACATATTTCTCCAACCTACAAGCTATAATTACCAAGTATAATCTTCATGACAAGCCCCAGTTTATATATAATTTGGACGAAACGGGCATACACCCAGAACATAGACCCCCTAATGTGATAGCTCCGGTCAGTGGCAAAACACAGTCCGTGACTTCCCCAAGATCAACAACAACAACAATCATTGCTTGTGCAAATGCTGCTGGACACTTCTTGCCTCCCTTCTTTGTTTTTAAGGGAAAACGGTTTAATCCTGACTTAATGAAAGGAGCAAGCCCTGGTTGTAAAGGGGTCATGTCTGATTCTGGATGGTCAAATTACCAAGTATTCAAACAATACTTGGAGGGTCATTTCCTCCCAAGCTTGGCACGGGATGAGAACCAACACGTTCTACTTATATTTGATGGTCATTCATCCCATATTTCAAAATCGCTGATTGAGTGGGCAGCTTCCAAAAATATTATTCTATTTGTTCTACCTGCTCACACATCCCATATTCTGCAGCCGTTAGATGTAGGGATATTTGGGCCCTTCAAAAGATTTTATTATGGGGAATGTGCTGCCTTCATGAGGGAGAATATGGGTAGGGTTGTCACAAAGTATGACATGGTTGACATATCCTGTAAAGCGTATCTAAAGGCTATGTCACCAATTAACATCATGTCAGCTTTCAGGAAGAGTGGTATATACCCATTTGATAGATATGCTGTATCGCCAGAAAAGTTATACCCCACAGAATCATACAGAGACAGAAACCCGATACAAAAGATACAAGCCATGAAAGGTGGGAAAGATGCAGTTGAAAGTTATTTGTCAAAAATGTACGAGAAAGGAGACAAGGACGATACAGAAAAATCATCTAAGCATTGTCAATGTTGCAGCAAAGCTGCCAATAGATCAACTAAGCCACGAGCAGGGGGCACGGCCATAACCGAAGGACCTTATATGGAAGAACTGACAGAATATGAAAACGAAAGATTGCAACAATTCAAGAGAAATGACAAAAAACCAAAACAGGGACAGAAAAGAAAAATTAATAGTAATGAAGAGCCTTCAACTAGTGGAGTCAATAATAACAAAAATACCAATGCCCAACCAGAATTTGAAATGGACAGTGAATCTGACATGGACACAGACGATCCTTCAGACAGTGACCTTTGCTGTGTTTGTAACAAGTTCTCGCCCCCCAACCTTAATAACAGGCCATATCTCAAAATTGTCTCATGGGCACAGTGTTCCAAATGTGACCATTGGGTACATTTGTCATTCTGTCATACCCAAAATGTAGTAAGACGCGGAGACACGTTTTTATGCTGTCACTGCACCTTTTAAATGTGTTCAACTGTTTCAAGTTCTTTGTTTCCGTTCTTTTCTTGTTTTATTGTTTTTGATCAGTTGAACCCATTTAGATAAATTCGTTCTTATTCAATGATATTTGTGATATTCAATGATATTTGTGAATTTTTCAAACATAATTTATTCTAATTGCATCACCTTATTTTATGAAAGAAGGTTTATAGTTGATAAAGATTTATGTTTTGCCGTAATGCGGTGCTCTTGTAGACATTATAATTTGCTGTCATGGAATATATGGCTTAACACTGCACGTAGCTCCACCATTATTCATCATAATTCATGGAAGGGTTCCTTGTTACAAACGACAAAAAACATATTTAACTATACAAAAATTGACAAGTGGGATAAACTTGATGTACAAATTTACATTGAAAGAAATCCTGAATATGCCAGCAATGAAAAAACCCCTCAGGTGCCCCTACTATTTATAGCCCAAATAAATACCACGAATCCGAAAAGAAGCTTCCAAGTGATCTGGATCAGCATGACTCTGACCTACAAAGCGGTAATGGTTACAATGTTGTGCAATTTATGCAGTTTTTCGAGTTTTATTTATCTTTAAGAAGTTATCATGATTTTATTTTTCAATTTAGACAAAACATTTCTGTTCAAGTAATGCGCATGCGCCTGTTCGAAAAATTAAGCCACACGAATCACCAGGAGAAGAGCGTATAAAGAATGAACGAATATTGCTAGGAGCACCCGCTACCGCACTTAGCAGCGGGTGTTGAAGAAGAATAACCATTGAATTACTGGTAAAATAATTTATATTTCTGTTGCAAGTGAATATATTTTTACCAAAGATTAGGAATGTAAAAATTGATAAGAATCAAAGTGCAAAGGGTATGTATGTAATAGCCTCAATCAAAGGAATTTGACATTCTGTAACCAAAATAAATGATAAAATATGAAAAATAAATCTTCCCAATATATAAAGAAACACTTTATATACAGGGGCTGTTTTTTTCATATTTTATCAATTTTTTACATCATAGAATGTAAAATTCTTGTGCCTCAATACAGCAAAAGAAAAAAAAAGCGAACAGTTCTCCACGATTGAGATCTGAATTGTTCGCAGTGCCACTGACACTGTTGTAATCAGACTTGCATATTTGTAACTTCGAGGGTGATGAAAACTGCTAGTCTTTTCTACTGGAAGATGCTGCACATCAGCAAATACACGGTACAAAAACTTGTCTCGGTTTGATTTCTTGATAGCGTCTAAGGCTAGCTTACTATAATTCTACAGTTTATTTATCAGATCAATAGCTTCAACCCTCTTGATTTAGGATTACTTCATCTCTCATCGCCAATTGTTGTTCTGACAATGGTTATGCAGCCAGTGTACTGTATGGAGTAGTGGTAAAATAAACTCCAGGAAAGCATGGATAGGTGCACTGGCTGCTGTGATATAACTGAAATAATGTTGAAAACTGTGTTAAACACCATACAATAATATCTTTTATAAATTCATTTGACTATAGAGAGAGACCATGTCTAAAGGCAAGTGCCTGTGGGTTTAATAAAGGTAAAATGTGAGGTTGCTCCTTGTACCCAAAAGCTGATGGGGATATCTTGACCCTTTGGCTAATAATTGAATCTTACTGACCTTTTGGGGGACGGTGTAGATCAAGATCAAACTGCACAGAATGTGCAGTGTGATTTTGGATCTACACTGTCTGATATGGAGATTTTTTTTCCTCAAAAGTTTTTTTATTTCACTTATTTAGCAGGATAAGGGTTAAAATGAGGACTGATTATATACATTTAGGTGGCTTCTCAAGACAGGCAACCATTAACAAAGGTTTCACTGTGCTGCAAGAGTCCTTCCTGTAGGGACAGGTAAACCTATGGGAAGAAATGAGAGAAGTAAATGCTTACAAAATGGACTCTGGTAAACAAGGACTTGGAAACAAGCAACTTGAAACTACAGAAAGGTTAGTTTGCCCTTTACCAAACATCAGCTTTCTGTACTTGTTTGAATAGGAAACCATTTGAAGACAACAAAATTTTAATGCAGCTCAGGTGATTACAATTGTTGTAATGCAGCTCAGGTGATGGCAGATAGATGAATAGATTACAGGCAAATGCTCATTGTTTGCATTTTCTCTTTTTCCCATAAAGTTTTCCAAAGGTTTTTTTATCTCCAAGTTGTTATGGAATGGTTTGGCAAAAATGTTAAACCAGTGTTTTTCGCACATAGTTAAAAAAAAAACTATTATTGTTTTAGGGTCATCAAAATATGAGATTGTCAGATGAATTGATAAGTTTGTTCGGTCTGTTACCTTATACATGTGTGATCCAATCTCTGGCAAAAAGGGGCTTAATCATTTCCATGATCCATGATGTTTAGAAAGCATCACATAATTGTGGACCCAGCATAACCATGCTTTTTAACCCTTTACCAAATGACAAAATTTGGGATGTGACCAAATTGAAAGCATTAGTTTTGCAGACAACAAATTAAACATTGATGAAATGATGATTTCTCTCTTTGATAGAGTAGAAAACACTGAGGGAAAAGGAGAAAATGCTGATTACCAGCATTTTCTCCTGTTCCCACAGTGTTTTCCAAAGACTTCTTCTTTAGGGTATTGAAAAGTCAGGATTGCGTGGTAAAGAGTTAAAAAACAACTTGACCATGAGGTAGACTGGTCCTTGGACATACAGATAACTGACCAATAGCATAAAATTTGGCCCAGGTCAGTCTGCATGGAGTGGGCAGGGTGACCTGGATCAATAGTTTTTATCAGTTGCATTAAGCCCTCGTTTAATAGAGCTCTATGATTTAATAATATATAATAATCAATTGGTTGGTTGCAGGGCTCCGGAAAACCGACCAAATGCCGGTCCAGACCGACTTTTGAGTAGCCGGACCGATTAGAATTCCGATAATATACCTATAAATCGGTCCGAGTTTTTCAAAGCAATTCATATTCGTGTATAACACCAACTGCCAATAAAATCCACAAAACACAGCTATGATCCAGGGTTTTCACACATTACATCCATGTGACTATACAAGAATGGCGGTCAAAAGCCCCTCCGGTCATAATCCCCTTCCCCCAAAACAGGTATGGCGGTCAAAAGCCCCTTCATAATTTTACAAGGGCGGTCATTATCCCCTTCATCAAATTTTAAAGGCGGTCAAAAGCCCCTTTGCGATTTAGTAAGGGTGGTCATTATCCCCTTGATCCAATCTTTTGGGCGTACAAAAGCCCCTTTACATGGGCTAGCGTTTCTCTTTGTGATTTCTAACGAAGAAATAAAATAATTTCAGTGTCGTACCTGTGCCGTGCATCCCTATCTCCTGCCCCCCCCCTTTTTTTGCTTGATGTTGATTTACTCATTAAAATTGTTTCCTGTCGGTCTTATACATTCAACATGTAAACGAGTGATCACTTTGTACCATAACAGATAATTATCTTAATCCGTCCTCAGTTTATCTGATTCATTTCAATAGATGTTGGTTGGTTGTATTGGGGGTTTACGCCACTTTAACAGCTAAGGTCATATCATGGCAGTTGCTGATGCACATGTGTTTCCTGGCTTTCTCACACCGGTACTTACACAACTTTCTTTCCAAAGCCACCAACTACTTTTCTCAAATGCTTCAGCAGAGATGAGAGGCGAAATTACGCCGGAAAGAAAGTTTGCCTCAACCAGTATCGAACTCATAACCACTAGGTCATGAGTCCGACACGCTCACCACTGAGCTACCCGTTGACCATTAGCATTTAAATGGTTATGTGAGTAAGTAAGTAGACAGTGGCCTGGGAAAAAATAGCCGACTAATTGAAAAAAAGCACCATGGAAAAGCGGTGATAGATACATTGGCAGCCACGATATAAATCAAACAATGTTTAAAACGGGGTTGAACATTACAATCAATCAACAATCATCAATTATAGATCCACATCCGATAATTTCACACATTTCACACATTAGTGTATATTTTACAAGTGTTCTATTTCAAAGCGATTATCAGACTTCATGTCTACGGAGGGGATAATGTTGGTATGGTTACCATTCATAGGGACTTTTGTCTGCTACTGATAAAGGGGCCTTTGACCGCCATCAAAATTTGATGAAGGGGATAATGACCACCCTTGCGAAATCGCGAAGGGGCTTTTGTCCGCCTTTAAAAATTGATGAAGGGGATAATGACCGCCCTTGCAAATTTGCGAAGGGGCTTTTGACCGCCTTACCTGTTTTGGGGGTAGGGGATAATGACCGGAGGGGCTTTTGACCGTTTACCACTATACAAGCGTGGAGAATATCCCATAACGAGTTTACCCGCAAGGCACAGATTAGGTTTACCCGCACGTGGACTGCTGGTTCTTACGTCATAGGCCTATAATTGTGTTCGCTGTTGGTCAATATTTTTGTTTCAGTTTCATGCTTGATCAAGCAAATGATAGCGAGTTGGCATAATGTATAATTTTTGCTTGTGAATGGGGTTTAGAACCGACAATAACTTTAAACATGTTTGAAGTTTGAGGCCGTGTCTTTAAAATAAAGGTCATCAAACATTGCGTCAATTTTAATTGCTGATACTCGTGAAACAAATTTGTATCACTCAAAAAAAAAAGAAGCATATTTATAAAACGAGACGAGTATTGCTGTTAGTGGTGGGCCGATGATCGACTGTAGGCGAAAGTCAGTTGGATTTGGCTTCCGATTCCGATAATCGATTGAGAAATCCCGGAATCGATTGTAGTCGGTTGCTAAGTTGGCTTGGTGCCAAAACTTGAATTCTGCTTTTTAGCGCTTGGTTTTGTGACTATTATTAATCACAGTCTTGGATTAAACATAGTGGATAACAAACACTAAAGTTGGCTGAAAAATGAGAAGCAAATCTTTGTCCATGATTGTCTTGACAAAAGTTGACATTTCGGCAGGCTTCCCAGAGCCCGGATTTTGACATTTGGAAATTTGAAATGACCTGTCTTTGACGGTGAAAGATATCTGCCTAAATATCAATCTGAGGCATGAAATTATCGTCTAGAACTTCATATAAACTAGCTTACGTGCATCTGGCATAAATATGGGTTAAACACAATCAGTATAAAATGCGAAGGACACCCGGATGATAATGAAGCTGGCGAGTCATTTATGACAGAGTAACAATGGTTTTATACCTCTTACGTAGTGTAAAGTGACAGCTTTTTAAGTTACTTGCAATTTAAACCGACTAAATGATGTCAAATCATGTAGTAATTCTTCTCCAGAAACTAACTGTCAAGAAAAAATAGATCGCCAAAAAAGCGCGAAAACCCATGACACTACAATGAGCAGCATGGCGTCGTCCGATCAGAGGGACTTCAAACTATCTTCTTATCTTTAATAATGAATTTTAAAAGTGAATTTAGACAAATTTCTTAATAGAGCAATAAGTGGAAGCTAAAATTCTGTTCATGAGTGGAAATAATGTTGTTTTATGAAATGAAAATACAGTGGGGGGGGGGGGGGAAGAGGGGTCGTCTGCAAATGTTGGAACTATTAGATCAGGTTGGGATAGGTCAGAGACGTAGACATAGACCGGGGGAGCCTGGACCGATTCAGATCGAAAGATTTCCGGAGCCCTGGTTGGTTGTATTGGGGTTTAAAGCCACTTTAACAGCTAAGGTCATTTCATGGCGGTGGGTGACGCTTATGTGTTTCCTGGCTTTCTCACATTGGTACTTACACTACTTTCTTTCCAAAGCCACCAACTACTTTTCTCACATGCTTCAGCAGAGGTGAAAGGTGAAAATACGCTGGAAAGAAAGTTTGCCTGGTTTAACTGGGTATAGAACTCACAAGCACCAGGTTATGAGTCCGACAAGCTCACCACTGAGCCACCCGGGCGGGCCATATAATAATCAAATCATACTTTGTCACACACTTGCATTGCAAGACAACAGCTTTATAACATTTTTATTTAGGAAAAATAAAGTTAGTTTTGCTTTATATAACAAATAATGATGCTCTATTCCCACAATTTTCAGTTTTCTCCCTTTTCCACCATATTTTCAAAAGGCTTCTGTCACAGGGATTGTTTGATAAAGAGTTAAGTGGTCATATAATTTAAGTACACTTGCTGATTTTGATCTACACCATCCACCATGTCACATTATAGTACCTTTTACTTGTCTTCTGTCAGTTGCGAACAGGAACATGTTTCATAAACCATCCTCTATTGCTTAGTAATAAAGATGAATCAAGATCAGTGACACTGGAGACAGTGAAAAGAGATTCCAAGGAAGCTTTGAAGAGACAGAGGGACAGCTTAAAAAAGAGAATGCTCAGATCTAATGAAGAATATAGGTATTTGTTTCTTTATATGAGAGTTTAATGCAGTTTCAACAGCTTGGACCAGAACATCAGGCACCAGGCAATAGAGGAGTTTTTCTCAGATGTCAGCTGCATTCAAACTTTGCTGCCTGCATACTATATCCTTTTTTTCTTTATGTATGAGCCAGGATCTGACAAAAGGGGGTCTTATGTATCTCCATGATTCATTGTACTGATCAAGCCATCACATAGTAATGAATCCATGATTGCCACTGTTTTTAACCCATTACCACACAATCCCTACTTTTGACGCCCCGGAGAAAGAAGCCGTTTGAAAATACTGTGGGAAAAGGAGAAAATGCTGGTAACCAGCATTTTCTCTTTTTCCCACAGTGTTTTCTACCCTTCCCAGAACAAATTTCAATTTTTCAGTCACCATTATTTTGTCGTCTGCAAATGCTTTCAATTTAGACCAGCCTAAAATTTTCTCGTGTGATAAAGGGTTAAACTACAAACTCAATCATGAAGTAGACTGATCATTGTACACACAGAAAATTGACTAAAATTGAAAAGTTTTAGCCCAGGTCGGCCTAAGCCCGACCTTGGTCAATATTTTTTCGTAAATGTATGAAGTCCTTGTTTCATAGCGTGTGCTTCATGATGATCATCACTGTAGAAATATTGTTATCATGGCAGTGGCAAAGAGCACTCCATCATGTTTCCTTTTTTGCAAAACAACCCAGAATTTTAAAGATCCTGAAAAGGAAAGCTTTTGAAAACATTGCAAGGACAGGAGGAAATATTGGAAAGCAGCATTGTGTTCTTTTGCCAACATTTTTTTCTTCCTATACAGACACAATTTTATCGTTGGGGTCATGTGTATTTTATCGCTCGAGAATAAAGTTTTTATGTTGTTCTGGTTTCAGAAAGAAAGAAGCAGAAAAGGCAAAGTTGAGAATAGCCAACAAAAGAAAGAATAATCCAGACTTTCGAGAGATAGAGAGACAACGAGACAAACACAGGCGGGCACAAGCTAGAAGAAACTTTGGAATTCGAAATATAGAGCGGCAAAGAGACAGAGAGTACAGAAGACTGAGGAGAGCTGTTTTTGAAACACCAGACCAAAGCAGTGAAACTTGAAACACCTATGATTAAATTCTTTCAGGGCCAAATATGATTCATGGAAGCTTACACAAACTTTGATTGTATATGCTTGACTACACTAGTAGACAGTATAGATCAAAGATTAGAGTGCACATTTTGTGCAGTCTGATCTTGATCTATGCTGTCTGCAAAAGTCACTGTTTTTGCATATGGCACCAAAAGAGTTAGATTTTTTATTTGATAATACAGTAGTGTACTGATGTTATCACTAATTAGATTCTGGTTCAGGTGTTTTTGTCAAAATAGATATGTGATTCTGGAGGAACCAAGAACAGCATGTGTCAGTTTTTAGCCAAAGTGATGCTATTTTAGATAAAACATAATTTTTATACCTGTGGTAAGATTTAATTGTTTGCATGTTCATTAACAACATGGAAGGTTCCAGTAGTTATTGAATCTCCAAAGAAACATTTTTATCGTACATTCAATATAAATGTGATTGAACTATATTCTTGCGATGTATACATTTCAAACCAAGGTACGCCTGTAAACATAGCCCCATAGGCCGTATAGTGGCTAAAGGTTATAATACAGGATGCATTGCATGTCTGTCATTTGTTTCATTTATTTAAACCCTTTCCCAAATAATCCCTGTTTTTTACGGGTCTGGCATAGTAGCCTTTTGAAAACATTGTGGGAAAAGGAGAAAATGCTGGTAACCAGCATTTTCTCCTTTTCCCACAATGTTTTCTACCCTATCAAGGCTATCATAGACAGAAATCATCTTTCAGTAAGAGTTGAATTGTCGTCTGCAAATGCTTTCAATTTGGTCTAGTCCAAAAGTTTGTCGTTTGGGAAAGGGTTAATGGAAAGAATCTCATGTTTGTGGTAATGTATTATCATTTTTACCTCAGCTTAGCATGAAGTGTTCAAGGTGAGGTTCCATTATTGTGCTGTGTCCATCGTTCATCATTTATCATGTGTCATCAACTTTAACTCATGTACTACTTAGACGCTTTATTTCCTGTTAAATATTCATGAAAATTTGTCATATTTTTTGTCTTATTAACATTCAGACAACTTTTAATAGTCATGTAGGTCATGTTGGGTCAAAAATTTGGTCACCATGTCAAATCATAGAAAAACATTGTATGCAATTTGGAGGCCATATTTTTCATCCTATTCTTATGAAAATTGGTCAGAATATTTGTTTTGATTTTATCTTGGATATATCTGAAAATTGATCACATCAGGTCACAAGCTGAGTCACTGGGTCAAATCTTTATTAATCCTTGTATAGACTTTAGAGGCCACATTTTCGGACCTAACTGTATGCTTGTCTAGGTATTATCTGATACATCTTTGAAAATGTGTCACATCATTTGAAAAACAGTTTGGAACAAGTCTTAGGAAAATCTTGTGTACACTCTTGAGGCCTTTTTCAGTTCAAAACTCTTGGAAGTTGGTGAAAAAGCTTATATTTATGATGTCGATAAGGCATTTGAAATTGAGCCATGTTCACTTAGAAAAAACTTGTTTACACTCAAAACACCAAGTTTTCAGTAGAGATACATATAAAAGGTTGTGAAATTGTTTGTCTTAATTTCTTGTGAGAGATTGGAAATTGATCACATTTGGTCAACAGACTCGGGTACAAAATGCAGGGGCCATTATGGCATTCTTCATTTTTCAAGTCTGAAAAAAGGGTTGCATCACATCATTTTATTAGGTTGTGATGAAAATGAGTAATAATATGTATGAGCAGTCATGAGCATTCATGTACAGTTCTAATATATTATTTCAAGCTTTCCGGTAGGATATCGATAAATAGCAGTGAAAATATTTTTCGATCTTACACTGGTACCACCAGTGAAAATACGGATTTTCATGTTCTTGTTGCCAAGGTTAATTGCACATGCCTCACAACCAGACGGAAATATGATGTCATTTACTCTACATTTCTTGCGCTTGACGTAATATTGTGTAATGCATTGCTAAGCAGGAGGGGAAATAACAGAAAGAACTACTGGATTTTGATAAAGCTCCTCCCAGAAAGAGTTAAAAGCATGAAATAAATAGAATATTTGTTTTTTTCTGTGAAAGATCTTGTGAACACAAGCTGTACTTTTTTCAAGCGTGGCTGAGCTATTCGTGAAAGTATTACCGATGTTTCCACTCGATGAAATAAATTTCGATCTTTTGCAGAAAAAAACAAATATACTCTTTATGAATATGGCTTGCAACACACAAAAAGGGGCATTCAGACATTTGTGTAAAGTCTCATCTCGGATCAGCCTGCCCAATCTGAGCAGGCTAATCCAAAACCACAGTTCCCGTTTTTAGCTCACCTGAGCATGAAGTGCTCATGGTGAGCTTTTGTTATCGCCCAATGTCCGTCGTGCGTCGTCCATCGTCCACAATTTCTTTAAACATCTTCTCCTCCTAAACCACAGGGTCAATCTGGATGAAACTTGGCAGGGATGTTCCTTGGGTGAAGCTCTACCAAAGTTGTTCAAGAGATTGAATTCCAGCCATAATTCTGGTTGCCATGGCAACCAAAAGGAAAAAATTTGAAAAATCTTTGAAAATCTTCTTCTCCGAAACTAGAATGCGTAGAGCTTTGATATTTGGTATGTAGCATCTCCTAGTAGACCTCTACCAAGATTGTTCATATGATGCCCCTGGGGTCAAAACTGGCCCCGTCCCAGGGGTCACAAGTTTGAAACATAGGAACAAAGAAGGAAAACTTTAAAATTCTTCTTCTCTGAAACTAGAAGGCGAAGAGCTTTGATATTTGGTATGTAGCATCTCCTAGTGGACCTCTACCAAGATTGTACATATGATGCCCCTGGGGTCAAAACTAGCCCGGCCCGGGGGTCATAAGTTTGAAACATAGGAACAAAGGAGGAAAACTTCAAAATTCTTCTTCTCTGAAAGTAGAAGGCGTACAGCTTTGATATTTGGTATGTAGCATCTCCTAGTGGATTTCTACCAAGATTCTTTATATGATGTCCCTCGGGTCAAAACTAGCCCCGCCCCGGAGGTCACAAGTTTGTATGATAGGAACAAAGAAGGAAAACTTTAAAATTTTTATTCTCTGAAACTAGAAGGCGCAGAGCTTCGATATTTGGTATGTAGCATCTCCTAGTAGACCTTTACTAAGATTGTTCATATGATGCCCCTGGGGTCAAAACTGGCTCCACCATTGGGGGTGACAAGTTTGTATGATAGTAACAAAGAAGGAAAACTTTAAAATTCTTCTTCTCTGAAACTAGAAGGCGCAGAGCTTTGATATTTGGTATGTAGCATCTCCTAGTGAACGTCTACTAAGATTGTTCATATGATGCCCCTGGGGTCAAAACTGGCCCCGCCCCGGGGGTCACAAGTTTGAAACATAGGAACAAAGGTGGAAAACTTCAAAATTCTTCTTCTCTGAGTAGAAGGCATACAGCTTTGATATTTGGTATGTAGCATCTCCTAGTGGACCTCTGCCAAGATTGTTCATATGATGCCCCTGGGGTCAAAACTGGTCCCATCCCGGGGGTCACAAGTTTGAATCATAGAAACAAAGGAAGAAAACTTTAAAATTCTTCTTCTCTGAAACTAAGTGGTGCAGAGTTTTGATATATGGTATGTAGCATCTCCTAGTGGACCTCTACCAAGTTTTTTCTTAGGATGCCCCTGGGGTCAAAACTGGCCCTGCCCAGGGGTCACAAGTTTGATTTTACAGCTTGGTACTCAGGTGAGCGATATAGGACCATCATGGTCCTCTTGTTATGTGATTTTTATGGGGTTTTTTTTTAGCTTGCCTGAGCACTTCGTGCTCATGCTGAGCTTTTGTGATCGCCCAATGTTCGTCGTCCGTCGTCTGTTGTCCACAATTTCTTTAAACATCTTCTCCTCCCAAACCACTGGGCCAATCTTGATGAAACTTGGCAGGGACGTTTTTTGGATGAAGCTCTACTAAAGTTGTTCAAGAGATTGAATTCCAGCCATAACTTTGGTTGCCATGGTAACCAAAAGGAAAAAAATAGCAAAATCTTTGAAAATCTTCTCTGAAACTAGTGGGCGTAGAGCTTTGATATTTGGTATGCAGCATCTCCTAGTGGACCTCTACCAAGATTGTTCATATGATGCCCCCGGGGTCACAAGTTTGAAACATAGGTACAAAGAAGGAAAACTTTAGAAATATTCTTCTTCAAAACTAGAAGGGGCAGAGCTTTGATATTTGGTATGTAGCATCTCCTAGTTGACCTCTACCAAGATTGTTTGTATGATGCCCCTGGGGGTCAAAACTGGCCCGGCCCCGAGGGTCACAAGTTTGAAACAGAGGAGCGAAGAAAGAAAACTGTAAAAATCTTCTTCTCTGAAACTAGAAGGTGCAGAGCTTTGATATTTGGTATGTAGTATCTCCTAGTTGACCTCTACCAAGATTGTTCATATGATGCACCTGGGGTCAAAACTGGCCCCGCCCCAGGGGTCGCAAGTTTGAAACATAGGAACAAATAAGGAAAACTTTAAAATTTCTTCTTCGATGAAACTAGAATTAAAATTCTTCTTCGATGAAACTAGAAGGGGCAGAGCTTTGATATTTGGTATGTAGCATCTCCTAGTGGACCTCTACCAAGATTGTTCGTATGATGCCCCTGGGGTCAAAACTGGCCCTGCCCCGGGGGTCACAAGTTTGAAACATAGGAACAGAGAAGGAAAACTTTAAAAAATCTTCTTCTCTGAAACAAGAAGGAGTAGAGCTTTGATATTTGGTATGAAGCATCTGCTAGTTGACCTCTACCAAGTTTGTTCACATGATGTCCCTGGGGTCCAAACTGGTCCAGCCTTGGGGGTCACAAGTTCGAAACATAGGAACAAAGAAGGAAAACTTTTAAAATATTTTTCTCTGAAACTGGAAATTGTAGAGCTTTTATATTTCATTATGTAGCATCTCCTAGTGGACCTCTACCAAATACGATACGATGGTCTTTTCGGAAAAGAAGAATTTTCATTGTAGACCTTTACTGCTTAGTACTCAGGTCAGCGATATAGGACCATAATGGTCCTATTGTTTTTTAATTGTGATTTTCTAGGTTACATATTAGTTGTGTTTAGAAAGGAAAAAATGCAATTGCAATTCCAATTTTGCATGAAGTTTACCTGCTGCAAATGTATTGACATCACCTATATAATATGTATAATCATAACAAGTTTTCAGAGCTTACCATTTTCATCTAATTTAACTCTATACTAGACAACAAAACAATAAGCTGGTCCAAATGGAAAGCATTTGCAGATGACAGATGCTACTAAAATGTGAAATTTGCTAATGAGCATTTTCTCTTTTTCCATTACATGTATTTTTAAAAAGACATTTGCCAGGGTCGGTTAAACTCTGGATTGTGTGCTAAAGGGTTAAATCATTGATTCTGGCAAGGTTTTCCCAGAAACAGAATTTAACTTTTCACCTTACAGTCATGAGAAAGAAGCCTGTAGAAAACATCGTGAGGAAAGGAGAAAATGCTGGTAACCAGCATTTTCTTCTTTTCCCACAATATTTTCTACCCTATCAAAGTCAGAAATCATCACACTACCAAGATTTAATTTGTTGTCTGCAGATGCTTTGAATTTGTTCCAGTCCAAAATTTGTTGTTTGGTAAAGAGTTAACAAAATAGGTGTCAAACATTAAACATAAAACTACTTCTCTAGATATTCAAGCAAAACAGTTAAACTTGATATTGCATGTCTAGCCATCTTTCGCCACCCACAGGGGGAAAAAAAGTCATGATTTTGTTTTTTGTTTTCTTTCAAAATTTTACTTTATAATTTGTTTTACAATTAAAAAGATTTCCAGTTTATATTCATGAATTTTAGCAGTTTATGACCATCCCACTACCTTGTGTATTTATCCTTTTACCAAACAATGCCAGGTTTTCACAACCCCGACAGAGAAGCCTTCTGAAAACATTGTAGGAAAAGGAGAAAATGCTAGTTACCAGCATTTTCTCCTTTCCCACAATGTTTTCTACCCTTCCCAATACAAATTTCATTATTTGATTCACCTTAATTTTGTTTTCTGTAAAATGCTTCCAATTTGGACTAGTCTAAAATTGTTTTTTTGTAAAGAGTTAAACAATAACAGGGTTTACATCATAGGTTAGCCTTTAATTCCATATATAAGTTCCTTCATTCAGTCAATAATTTCTAAAAGATGCTTTTAACTACTTTCATTAGTTTTTGAAAGTGAACGTCCATTTAGTTATAAGTTCTCTGTAGACTTTAGAATTATCATTGTAGCTCAGGATTAGCAGCGATGCAGAAACTCTGCATTTCTGTATATTTGAAAGGTTGGCACACAAAATTATATAATATATTGCATCTTTCTTGATGCAACATAAAATAGAACTAAAAAGTACCATGAAAGAATGATTTAACCAATACGTTCTACAAATTGTAAAATTTATAACTGCAGAATCATGTTGAATTCACTCTCTATCACAAAATTATTTGTATACTTAACACATTTATCGGTCTAAAACGTAACATTATTCCCTGCTTAGTCATGGTCACTGACTAAATGGAGTTATGGAAGACAACACTTTGAAACTTTCTATGAGGTCATTGTTTTTTACTTTGGCCTTATTAAATAAGCAGGTTCTTGGAATTTACCGGTATTACCCTGAAGGTAAATGACTTTTGAAAACATGGTCAGCATTTTTAGCTCACCGGAGCACGAAGTGCTCATGGTGAGCTTTTGTGATCGCCCAATGTCCGTCTTGGGTCGTGCGTCGTCCACAATTTCTTTAAACATCTTCTCCTCCTAAACCACTGAGGCAATCTTGATGAAACTTGGCAGGGATATCCTTGGGTGAAACTCTACTAAAGTTGTTCAAGAGATTGAATTCCAGCCATAACTTTGGTTGCCATGGCAACCAAAAGGGAAAAATAGCACAATCTTTGAAAATCTTCTTCTCTGAAACTAGAAGGTGCAGAGCTTTGATAATTGGTATGTAGCATGTCGTAGTGGACCTCTACCAAGACTGTTCATATAATGCCCTTGGGGTCGAACCTGGCCCTGCTCCAGGGGTTACAAGTTTGATACATAGGAACAAAGAAGGAAAACTTTAAAATTCTTCTCAAAAATATTAAGATACATTTTCCTTTTTAAATTGATAAAATTATTGCAAAGGTATCGGTTTTCTATTAGATGCACTTTTTTCCCCTGTCTGAGTTTTAACGACTTATCGAAAAGATCGTCAATTTCCGGACACTTAAATTTTTTCTATAGGAAGACTGTCATTTCTTCTTTTAATGACGTTTATCAGATCTCTAAGTAGCATTTGATTGTTTAGATTTTTTTTTTGTATAATATCCGAAACAACCGAGTAAAAGTCCTGCAAGTACCTCGTGTTAGCACGACTCGGTCATTGGAAGTTTCAGTTTGTGTCAGAAAGAAAGTGGGTGTTACATAATATCTCTGTGTATAAACATAAACATGGTTGCCAGCATTTTTCTCTTTCCCCCAATGTTTTCAAAAGCCTTCTTTTCAAAGAGCGTCAAAAATCGGCATTGTGTGGTAAGCACTATAGCACAATTTTACCAAAAAGTAATTTTGAAATAAAAATATTAATGTGTTTACAATTGGCTTGAAATTTCCATTTAACTCTCTACTAAACAATATTTTGGACTGGACCAAATTCAAAGCATCTGAAGACAACAAATTCAATCTTGATAATATGATTATTTATGACTTTGATAGAGTAGAAAATATTGTGAGTAAAGAAGAAAATGCTGGTTACCTATATTTTCTCCTTTATCCACAATCTTTTCTATAGGCTTCTTTCTTAGGGTCCTTAAAAGTCGGGATTGTATGGTAGATTTAACTTATTTGGCAGGATAAGTTAATATCTTCAGCAACGTTAAAACAATTTTGAGAACATGTATAATCTGGATAAGATTAATCAATCTTATGGTGTTTAATACCGTTTTCAACATAGATTAATTGATGTCATGGCAGTCATTGTACCTACTACCTATCTATGCTATTCATGAGTTTCTTTTTATCATTACTTTGCATAATCTTCTTTCCAAGTCACTGGCTACTTTACCATAACCATTTTCAAAACAATGATCAGGGACAGCTGTGAGAAAGGAATGGATCCTATCACAATGTCAATCCTGTCTTACAAAAACATAAAAATCAGAAGCATGACAGATCAATTGGTATGATTAGAATCTTTTATAAGAAACAAGATGTACATGTAGTTGCCGTATTTTTTTTCATCTAGAAAAAGTTTATGACACCACGTGGAAACATGGTATCTTAAAAGACATTCATAAATTTCGATTGAGGGGAAATCTACCTAAGTTCATTTCAAACTTTTTATCAAATACATGTTTCAAAGTTAAGGTAGGCACATCTTTTTCTGAGGACTATGACCAAGAACAGGGAGTTCCTCAAGGAAGTATCCTCTCACCTACCATATTCAATATCAAGATTAAAAATATTGTAAAATGTTTAGATGACGTTGTGAACTGTTCCTTATATGTGGATGATTTTTTAATATGTTACAGGTCAAAGATACCAAAACAATTGAAACTAAGCTTCAAAACAATTTAGACAAAACTGAAAAATGGACCATAGAAAATGGTTTAAAATTTTCAAAGACAAAGACAAACTGTGTAGACTTCTGCCAAGGTTGCAGGTTGCACTTGGATCCATCATTGAAAATATATTTCAGTCCAGTTCCAATAGTAGATCAAGTAAAATTTTTAGGAGTTATCTTTGACAAAAAACTTTCCTTCATTCTACATATTAACGCTTTAAACCGAAATGTCAAAAAACTTTAAATGTTTTAAAAGTACTTTCCCATTTTGACTGGGGAGGAAATAAGAAAACTCTTTTGAATCTATACATATCTTTAATACCCTCAAAACTGAATTATGGATGTATTATATATTGCTCTGCACGAAAGTACATAAAAAAATTGGACAATGTTTATCATCAGGGTCTTCGGTTAGCTTTCGGAGCTTTCTGAACGTCACCTGTCACAAGTTTGTACTCAGAGGCCCTGGAACCATCCTTATATGATAGAAGGAAAAAACTATCCTTACAGTACATAACTATACTAGCTTCAAATACAAAGAATCCGATATAGAATGACATTTTTAATCCACCAAACAAAATACTCTTTCAAAAAGTGCTTTGGAGCACTATACTGGTATATAGAATCACGTGATTCTCAGTTCAAATGGAAAGGACGAGTTTAGATACATACGAAATCGGCTCAGTTGTGACGAGTGCTAAGGATGCTAACTAACTACATACTGTAGAAATGTAAAAAAAGATCTTTGTCTTATTGAGGAAAAAAAATGTAAATAAAGCTTGTTTTAGAAACAAGATTCCTAAAATAAACCACTTGGTCTACGAATTGAACCTCTTCTTAAAGAATCAAACATAAATGTAAAGAATTAAGCCCTTTCAACTTCCTGTGAAAGAGCAGTGGAACATAGATCCACCAAATACTATTTTTGATTTAAATGTAAACAAGAGGGCCAAGATGGCCCTGGATTGCTCCCCTGGATTTCTGAGAGAACCATAGCCATTTTTTTCAAAATCTAATCAGCCATTTTAGACAAGAAGAATTTTCAAGAATTTCTTCATGTTAATATAGTGTAAATAGCCCACAGCCATCACAGCCATGTTTCTTGATGGATCAAAATTTCTCGAGCAATTTTTGTTTAGAGAAAAAGAATTTTAAAGAACAAATAACTAGTGCAAGTGGCCCCCATTCACCAGATCCATGTTTCTAGACAAGTTCGCATTTTGCGAACAATTTTTGAAAAGGGTTACCAAAGGAACGTTTCTGTGAGATTATTTCAAAATCTGATCAGCCGTTTCAGAGAAGAAGAATTTTAAAGAATTTCTTCATGGCCATACAGTGCAAGAAGCCCCCATTCACCAGAGCCATGTTTCTTGATTGATCAAAATTTTGCAACACTTTTTGAAAAGGGTCATCCAAGGAACATCTCTGTGAAATTATTTTGAAATCTGACCAACAGTTTCAGAGTAGAAGAATTTTTAAGAATGTCTTCATTTCCATATAGTGCAAGTAGCCCCCATTCACCAGAGCCGTGTATCTTGACGGATCAAAATTTAGCGAACAAATTTTGAAAAGGGTCACCCAAAGAACATCTCTGTGAAATTATTTCAAAATCTGACCAGCGGTTTCAGAGAAGAAGAATTTTTAAGAATTCCTTCATTTCCGTATAGTGCAAGAAGCCCCCATTCACCAGAGCCGGGTATCTTGACGAATCAAAATTTCGCGAACAATTTTTGAAAAGGGTCACCCAAAGAACATCTCTGTGAAATTATTTCAAAATCTGATCAGCAGTTTCAGAGAAGAAGAATTTTTAAGAATTACTTCATTTCTGTATAGTGCAAGTAGCCCCCATTCACCAGAGCCACATTTTTTGACGGATCAAAATTTCACGAACAATTTTTGAAAAGGGTTACCCAAGGAACATCTCTGTCAAATCATTTCAAAATCTGCCCTGCGGTTTCAGAGGAGAAGATTTTTAAAGAATTTGCTTAAAAATTCCATTTGGTTGCCATGGCAACCAGAGTTTTTAATTGAATCAAATTCTGTGAACAATTTTTAAAGAGGACTTCCCAAGGAACATTCCAGCTAAGTTTGGTCCAAATTGGCCCAGCGGTTTAGGAGGAGTTGGTGTTTAAAGAATTGTTGACGACGCACTGACGCACGACGGACACCGGGTGATCCTAAAAGCTCCCCTTGAGCACGTTGTGCTCTGGTGAGCTAATAAAAAATCGGTTACAAATCCTTATTTTATCAAAATAAAGTTTTAGAAATCAATCACAGTATAAAGATTACATTTCAAGTTATACTGACCAAGTTGGTTGTGCTTTGGTACACAAAGAAGAAACTGCCAAAAGAAGACTAACAGATTATAGCTCTATTTCTTCAGCAGAAGCTGTAGCTTTAAACATTGCTCTCTGTTCAATACAAAAAAATATTAAAAATTTATATTTTTTTCTGACTCGATGTCAGTTTTACAATCTTTAGAACATCCTGAAAATCCAAATCCATCGATGAACAACCTGAAATGTTAAAACTAACACTGGAAAAGCCAAGATCAATATGTAGCAGACTTCGTAAACTGTCAGGCATGAGTATGAACCATAGGTACTGAAATTATTGTGTCAAGTTTATGAAGAAAGCTTAACCTTTTCCCAAACAATCTCTGGTTTTTACGGGTCAGAAATAGAAGCCTTTTGAAAACATTGTGGGAAAAGGAGAAAATGCTGGTAACCAGCATTTTCTCCTTTTCCCACAATGTTTTCTACTAGTCCGGCATGAATCTAAGATGACCGTGCAATAGCGTCTATAGAAAATATTTTTGCAGAAATAAGTAGGTATTGGTATCCTGATTTGAAATCTGGATGATGCCAGATTGGCATCATTGGGCAATTCAAGATGGCCACCAAAATCCAAGATGGCCGACAAAATAAGGGTTTTTGTCATATATCTTCTAATATATATTTATAAATTGTTTAAAAGATGGCATTTAAACTTGAGAAAAATCTTAGCTAAGATTTTTCATCAATATGCAATAAAAGCAAATTAAAAAAAGAAATCAAAATGGCCGCCAAAAATCCAAGATAGCCGCCAAAAGCAGGTAAAATGTGTTGGAGTAAAAGCAAAAATGAAATGAAAATTGCAGTTAACTTTACCATTGATTTCAGTAGATCCATTGCTACAGTGGAAAACTATGCATAAACAAATAAACTGACAAGTGATGACAACAACAACAACAACAATGGCGGACGTTTGAAGATATTCCCTCGCTTAAGGTAAAAAAATCTTCAATAATTCTGTCAATACGTGACCGATTGGAATTTATTTTGAACCAGGTAAGATGGAAAAACGCTAGGGACTTGCTGGATTTGGTAGATCTTTTAAACAACACCCGATAAAAAAGTTATTGATGAGCAAACAAATTTTTACCCTGGATAACGTTTACGTCGAAATTAAATAAAACGCACAAACAGGCCACTGTTCTCGTTTTAGTGCATTTATTGTGTTCCCGTATGCATAAAATATGGAGAGCATGTATGAAAAGTATTGTCACTATCAATATTCTTTATTAGAATACGATTTTCTAAGTAAACAACGTTATTTTAAAAAATGATGTAGTTCACGTCAAGAATTTTTTTTTTATAATAGCGTTCACGTCATAAGTAGCATTTCATAATAAAATAGTTCTATCATGAATACTGGTGTGATTTAAAAGGAGAGAGAGAGTAAATCAAATATGCATATAACTTGCAGTCATATAACATGCAGAATTGATTTAGATAACCAGATAAAAATTAATACATGTATGCATTTATTAACTATTATATATAGAAATAAAGCCAACATGCTTTTATTTTGATTAGTCACTATGGAAAATCCCCTGACCTTAACCAAACAGTTAAGAAATTGATTAATGAGTATATACATAGTGATTTTTTTTTTATCATGCACAGCTTTTTCCAAATATATATGCTTCCAGATAATGCCATGTATTTTAGTCAAGTCTTCATCCTAGGATTTAAAATTTGTTGTTGTGGAGCAGCTGTGAGTTGTAACAGTCAAGTTAATGTATTTGAACTTTGCCTCCCTTTCGTAAAATTTCCAAAATCATGTACTGTGTACAAAATTTAACTAGACTATATGCTAGATTTGTGTATTGTTTGCAATAATTCTTTATCAACAGTATGGATATCTGTAATACTAATAGAGAAAAGAACTAATATTTCGTCTTGTTCTTTATACAAAAACTAAAAGCATATCTATCGAAATTTGTTTTGAGAATATAGGAAAAACATTGCGGAAAAAGGAGAAAATACTGGTTACTACTGGTTACCAGTTTTTTTTTTCACTTTTGCATGATTTTTTAAAAGGCATTTCCCCACGATTCTTTCACAGGCTTTCTTTCTCATTGTCAGATGATTTCAGGTTTTGTTTCAGAAAGTGTGAGTTATAATCATATATTGAGTACACATTATGAATATCTTGTGTGTTCGAAAACGTATGGATTGTTTCCCCTGTTAATAAATACGGTATTACTTCCCTTGTTTCACTCGTTGAACAGGTTAATTTGTAATTTAGAATTTCCTGAAATATACAAAATAAATCTTATTGAAATTTAAACATAGAGTAATAAATAACCAATAAAACAAATATTTATAGTAATTTACTCGTATTTTTGCTGAAACTCTCTGGCGAGGAAATTCTCCGATGGCGTGCCGAAACTACGTAATCTCCCGATCTTCTTGTGTAAAGAAAGAGAAATTTCACAGTAATTATGATATATTACGCATTGAGATTGAACCACACTAGAAATATAGCATATTTACACAATCATGATAATTTTTTGTCCTTTTCAATCGATATATTATTGCTCTGGCGAGCAAAGTTTCATATCTCATACTTATGTCATAACAGTTTTCCCCCTTTGTTATTTATCACAATTTCAAAGGCAAATATCTTGCAAAGTACGATTTTTGTATTGATGAAACATTAATATGTTATGTAAAATGCATATATCAATGTATTTTACTAGTAAATATATTATTTCACTTCTATGGAACAGCTGTGGCGTGCAAAAACTTTCATGGAGTATCCATGGCGTATAAATTCTCCATGGCGTATTTTAGTAGGACCCCAACGTGTAATCAGTAGTAAATAAGAATACATTTTGTACATGCTTTCAACAGCTACATACGACACATAACACATTTAAATATGGCTAAAATCAAGATAATTTCATAATTCTAAGTATGCATTAACATGATATTCAAGACAACATGACGAAACTAAGATGATGAAATATGTATATTCTGTATTCTACTTATGACGTGAACGTTACCATAAAAATTTCCTGACGTGAACTATATCATTTTAGAAAATAACAATGTTTACCTAGAAAATCGTATTCAAATGAAAAAATTATTGATAGTGACGAGACTTTTTATTCATGCTCTTCAAATTTTATGCATATGGGAACACAATAAGCACTGAAAGAAGAAATGTGGCCTGTTTGCGTGTTTTATTTATTTTTGACGTGAACGTTATCCAGGCTAAAAATCAGTTTGCTCGTCAAGAACTTATTTATCAGGTGTTGTTTAAAAGATCTTCCACATCCATCAAACCCCTGGCGTTTTTCTGCCTTCTCTGCTTCAAACCAAATTCCAATCGTTCACGTATTAACGGAATTATTGAAGATTTTCTTATCTCAAGCGGGGGAATTTCATTAAATGTCCGTCGTTGTTGTTGTTGTGTCATGTGATTCCCCGCCGTGGCCGGGTACAGATACTTGGTGATGTATCACTAAATACCTGTACCCGGCTACATATACTCCCTCCCATAACAACTGTAAGATACATTTTGCTCTTTGGATGCAGATGTTCAGTTGAGAAATTTAAGGTGTACTAAAAGTGCTCTTTTTCAATATGATTATGTCCCTTTGGGATACATCGAATAGATGATGTTGTAATATCATGTTCAAGGATGTATATACTTTAATTTCACTTTTTTCAAGACCATCTGAGAGAAATTTAGAAACGATATAGTGTGTAATATGTGTCCATTTTATGTGAAAATCATTTTAGCCGCCATCTTGGACGCCATCTTGTTTCTAGCAAGTTGCCCAAGGATGCCAGACTGGCATCACTTGGTTTTGTAATGTACTATGTATCCTCTTTCAAAAAATGCAAAAACATCTTCTATAGACGCTATTGCATGCTTTGGGTGATATTCCACGTTTCCATGCCGGACTATACCCTATCATATAGAAAAATCATCTTTTTAGCAACTGTTAATGTCATCTGCAAAATCTGCTTTCAATTTTGTCTGGTCCAAAATCTGTCGTTTGGGAAAGGGTTAAGCTTATCCTTTGGCCTCTATGACATGATACATTTTGTTTACCGGTACTTGTCGTTAATCAGAGCATTTATAGAGGAAAAACTAAACACATGGCTCAAGTGATAAGATTTGCTTTTAAAATGGTAGATGACAATGAGGAAACAAGAGGTTCAAGATGGCCCTGGATTGCTCACCTGAATTTTTGAGAGGACCATAGCCTATTTTTTTTTTTTTTTTTTTTTAAAGGTATTGAAATATTGGAAACAAAATTATTATTTTGCCAAGCAATTTTCAAAAGGTCACCAGTAAAATTCATTTCAAAATCTGACCATCAGTTTCAGAAAAGAAGAATTTTTAAGAATTTCCTCTTTTCTGTATAGTGCAAGTAGCCCCCATTCGCCAGAGCCATGTTTCTTGATAAATCACAATTCAACAAACAATTTTTGAAAAGGGTCATTCAAGTAACATCCCTGTGAAACTATCTAAAAATGTGGCCAGCGGTTTCAGAGAAGAAGAATTTTCAATAATTTCTTCATGTCTATATAATGCAAGTAACCCCCATTCACCAGAGCCATGTTTCTTGAGGGATCAAAATTTTGCGAACAATCTTTGAAAAGGGTCACTCAAGGAACATTGCGGTGAAATTATTCTAAAATCTGACCAGCGGTTTCAGAGAAGAAGGGTTTCAAGAATTTCTTCATTTCCATATAGTGCGAGTAGCCCCCATTTACCAGAGCCATGTTTCTTAATGGGTCAAGATTTCACATAGAGTTTTTGAAAAGGGTCACTCAAGGAACATCTCTCTGAAATTATTTTAAAATCTGACCAGCGGTTTTAGAGAAGAAGAATTTTCAAGAATTTCTTCATTTCTGTATAGTGCAAGTAGCCCCCATTCACCAGAGCCATGTTTCTCGATGTAACAAAATTTCGCGAACAGTTTTTGAAAAGGGTCACCCAAAGAACATCCCTGAGAAATTATTTCAAAATCTGACCAGCTGTTTCAGAGAAGAAGAATTTTTAAGAATTTCTTCATTTCTGTACAGTGCAAGTAGCCCCCGTTCACCAGACCCATATTTCTTGACGGATCAAAATTTCGCGAACAATTTTTGAAAAAGGTTACCCAAGGAACATCCCTTTGAAATCATTTTAAAATCTGGCCAGCGGTTTCAGAGAAGAAGATTTCTAAAGAATTTCTTTGAAAATTCCATATGGTTGCCATGGCAACCAAAGTTTTTGACGTAATCAAATTCTGTGAACACTATTTAAAGAGGACCTCCCAAGGAACAATCCAGCCAAGTTTGGTCCAAATTGGCCCAGCGGTTTAGGAGGAGTTGATGTTTAAAGAATTGTTGACGACGGACACCGGGTGATCCTAAAAACTCCCCTTGAGCATGTTGTGCTCAGGTGAGCTAAAAAGAGCAATGCTGTTATTCAGCATTTTCTTCTTTTTCCGCAGTACATGTATTTTCAGACAGCTTTGTTCTTGGGGTTGTTAAAATTCGGGAATGTGTGGTAAAGGATCAAAAAGCAAAAAATACCCTCATCCAGTAATGAATATACATGTACAAGAATTCAAAATAAGCAAGGATATCTTGTTAGCCAACCTAAAATCTCTGAAAAAAAAAAGGGAAAGAAAAATACATACCCAACAAAGCATCTTACAAATGATGAGATCATCCAATTGTATGAAAAGAGTGTCTAAAGAAGCCATGTTATGAGAAGCTTGTTTATATATTTTTTTTATGGTTCAACAATTGCCCTATGTTTGGTATGACTTAACCTTTACCAAATAGTCCCTTTTGAAAACATTGTGGGGAGAGGAGAAAATGCTGGTAACCCAGCATTTTCTCCTTCTCCCACAATGTTTTCCACCTGCTTGAAACAAATTTCAAATTTTGAGTTACATTTTTTTTTTGTCATCTGCAAGTGCTTTCAATTTGGACCAGTCTAAAATTTTGTTGTTTGGTAAAGGGTTAAGGAATGTTTTTCAAAGGTTACACTTAAAAAATTGAATAGTCAAAATGAATATAAGAAATTATGGTAGGCTTACACCAGTTCTCCGAGCCATACATGTTGTAAATCCTGTGAAAAAGTTGTATTTGTTAGGTCTGTACTTTTACCTATTGATTTCAATTAGCAATTACATGTAACTAGTTTTACTCTCCCTTTCACATTATTACCTGAATCAAGATGCATCAGAAAACTGATACTCCAGCAGCAAAAATAGCTCAGACCCCCTCTGAGATTTGAACTCAGATCTCCTGGTTTCCCAGGTATTTTACTTTTAAAATACAAGGGTTTTGAGCATACAACTTAAATATCTATTTTCATTTTTTAGACAGATTCAGAATTCTATAACAGAGTTTTATTATTTTCAAATATTCAAATTCATACAAATTAAGCATTGCACCAGGAGTAAATTTGTCATTTGGTGAGTAACTGTAGGCTAATGACCAGTTCTAGCTTGGAGGGGGATCAAAATGACCCACTTTCAAAACAGCCTGGTCCATAACAGCCAATATCAATATTTTCAAGTTGTGTTTGTACAACCTATTGATAATTAAAGTTAATACAAAAAAAAAAAAATCCAAATTTTAACCACTCCAGAGAAACAAGTAAATTCTTTACAAAATTTATCTCAACACATTATCTAATTCAAGTGAAGTTTAGAGAATTAACCCATTACCAAACAATCAAAAGTTTCAAGGACCACTGACACAGAAAGCTTTTGAAAAGATTGTGGGAAAAGGAGAACCTTCTTTTGACAAATTCCATGTTTAAGGTAATATTTGTCATCAGCAATACGTTCAATTTCCTTCTATGAATTGTGATCTTAAAAAATACAGTTTGCAACATTGCTCTTTTTTCCAAACATGTTCTACTAATAGTCCGGTCTGTTAGCTCAAAAATGTTTACTCGCCGGACGAAAGTCTGAAAATTTTATATGATGTAAACAATACTTTTCTAAAACGAAAAAAAGGGGTGTGCCCGATTTTAAGGCCCCAGATCAATTTTTATTGCGATTTGAAATTCGGATAACTGTACTGTCCGAATACTCTTCCTTTGTAGAACAGTAATTTGGTTATTTCCCGTTTAGTCACAATGTATAATCGACAAAAAATGGTGTTTCAGAAGTATTTTGCCATTTTGAAGGCATAGCTGTATTTAGGGATTGATTTTATGAATATTCTATAAGTCTTTCGTATCTGTGTGTTTATCTGTCCGTCCATTTGCCTGTCATTTGCTTGCACTTTACATAGCCTACTTAAAAAGAACTGACTTTGAATTTCGCGTATAGGATTCCTTTGAATTTGGTCGATCGGCAGGACAAATCAAATTGCCTTCAGATTTCCGCATACAATGCAATAGACGATTTGCCGATTACATTTGATATAACGCATATTTTCTTTTAATCCAAAGCATTTTTTTTTCAGTGACAAATGCTGTATGTCCCGTTCGCAAACCCTTTAAATTTGGACAAATTCAAAACTGAAAAGAAAATGACATAGCAAAAAATCTAGAGGAAACCAATTCTAACACAATTTAGTAATATTTCGTGGTATTGCTTTTGAAAAAAAATAATCATAAACAGACAAAATATGCATTTTATGAGATCGTTTTGAAATAAAGAGCATATAGAGACTAAGAATGAAACCTCTGTAACCTGTGTGTAATTCAAAATCCCGTCCATTAATGATTACCACATGGGTAAATTAACATGAAACAAAAAGATACAAAGAGTCAGTTTAATGTGACACATGTTTGGAAATCTGTAAGAAGACAGTACATTACAACTCTTCTAAAGGTCACCCACCCTGCAGTGCGATACCGAGATCAAAGGAACACCGAGTTAACTCTTTACCTTTTTTTTCACATCTTGAAATGCTCAAAATGAAGTTTGAATAAATATTTTGTGAAGACGGTATGGAAGGTTTGAAATTTGATCTGAAGCCACGTTTCTTTTGCTCATGATCTATAGCATGAAGTTATTCGTCAATAGGAACATGCCTGTAAACGCAACAAAGACGGTTTGATAATAGTGCTGTAATATCAGTAAATGGACTGTCCCTGTCTCTCTGAAGACACTGGACAGCTATTTAACCTTTTACCAAAGTATTTCGTGTTTTGGCGACCCGGAACAATAATGGGGACAGACGTGCTGATTTGTCCCACTTTCTATTTTTTGTCTCACATCCCCAACCTCAACACCGCCCCCAACCCCCCCCCCCCCCCAAAAAAAAAGTAATCAATACATGTATATACTAGTAGTTCAAAAACATCTGCGAAAAATGAATTTTCAAGGTGTGAGAGAAAATCTTGAGAAAAAGAAGCAATCTTTCTCCAGCTTCAACAATATGTTTTACTTTTTCAAGGACAATTACAACCATTTGAACTACCTTTACTCTATCGTCTCCATATGCTGGGTATAGGACAAAAATCCATTGGAACAAAAGCCCACTGGACAAAAGCCCACCAGGACAAAAACCCACTGGGACAATAGCCCAATAGAACTTTTAGTTCTAATCATGTATGGAATTAATAAGTTTCGTATATATTATGTGACTTGTCTCTACAAAAAGCAGAAAACGTTATGTGAAAAGCAGAACATGCTGATAAGCAGCATTTTCTTCTTCTTTCACATGGTTGTTGTAAGAGTGAGAAATGTTGCAGAGAATTAAACATTGAGAAGAAAAAAAAAGCAATTTGATCATTCTGATCATTAAATCTCTGTGTTTTTTTCTACAAAAATGATTAAAAAATTATTTTTTATACACTTCTTTTTATAAGCAGTGGGCATTTGTCCTCCCTGTCAAAATTAGAGGTGAGCTTTTGCCCAGTGGGCTTTTGTCCAGTGGACTTTTGTCCGTCGCCCATATACTAAGTACGATATGGACGTCGTCGGGTGAAAACATTCGCCGTAACTATTTAAAACCCTATCCCGCATAACACAAGCTTTTCACGACCCTGAGAAATATAATTTTTAAAAATGTTGTAGAAAAGTGATAAAGTTCTGGTAACCACCTTTTTCTCCTTTTCCATTTGCTATCCTTCTTACAAACAATTTCATTTTTTTAGGTCACATTCAAATTATCTGCAAAGGCTTGCAATTATGGCAAGTCTCAAATTTTCAGTATTGTAAGAAATTGGGGAAAAGGGAGAAAAATAACATTAATATAACTGCAATAGACCTTTCCTATTTTTATGTCTGATTGATCAACTAATGTTTGCCGAATTCCGTGGCTAAGTTTTTTAACGTACTGGCTCGAAATCCAGGAATCGGTAGTTTGATTTATTTAAACTATTAAAGTAATATTTTTTTGTTTAAAAAAAAAAAAAAACGTTCCAGTATTCTGCAAATAGACAGAGACAGTTTATTTACCAAAAACTGGGATATTATACATTTTCAATTTACAGCGAAAATCCTGACTTTGAAATAATATTTAAGGTCTCTATAGTTGCATTTTTGTCATGTTCCTGTTTGAACTACCTTATAAATTAACTATCGTAATAACAAAATTCAATTCAAATCTCAAACCTCCCATTTCTTCTAGAAAAAACAGAAGTTCGAGCAGAGCACAGACTAACACACACGTGTCATAATTAAGTGTTTATCCCGTTCAGCCTTACGTTGATATCACTTGTAAAGGTTTGGAATTATTAAAATCTGTTACAGGGGATAAGTCTGTTCTAATTACTGGACCTAAAAGATGCATTTTTCTGCCCGAACATCTTTTTTCTTTTTGGTTTTCAAATGCATTATTATGTAACCTGATTTAATCGGTCCCAGTTTATCTGTATATTTGCACTTATTTCTTTCGGAATGGGCTGGGGGATTTGTTTTTCAAATTATTAAACCTTATCCTACTAATTAAATGACACTTTAAAGCCAATCGTGAAATCCCAAATGTTATTTCAGAGGAATATCTCGAGGAAAAATATCTCCGTATCGGATAGTGTAGATGATCTAGGATCAGACTGCACGTTCTTCGTAGTCTGATCTTAGCTTATGTTGTCTGCAAGAGATCATTAAGTCGCGCTTGGCAGCCTAAGGGTTAATGCAGTCTGCATACTAAAAGTTCTATCAATACGCCCGACAGAAAATAGCGCTTATGGTACTGCTTTACTCTCTGAAGTCTACCTAAAGATTGATAAAACGACATTTCTTTTTTTGTGTGTATCTTCGAAAAAGATGATTAATAAAACTACCGGTACAGCCGTTTTAGGTTTTTTGGACCTTTCAAAAGTTTCGGAACTTCATATGAAAGTGAAAAAATTACTAAAAATGCCCATTCTGGGTACCATTTCGGATTTATTCATATCTCTATTACTGAAAATAAACAAAAATCCACCTACAAAGTAAATAATAAAACAAATTTTTGATAAAAAAATGAAGTTCTCTTAAATTTGAAAGCGTTTTGATCGACCCTCAGTGATCAAATCATTGTGAGATACTAATATATGTGTTCTGATAAAATACAAAGGAAGAGTATTCGGACACTACATCTATCCGAATATATAATAGGCAGTAATTAATGAACTAGGCCACTAAAATCGGGCACACCAGGCGCAAATGGTTCGGAATGATGTTTATTAACTGTATGCAAAATTTGTTGCTTTCGTCCGGAGTGTAAACATTTTGCTAAAAAATCGAGTTAACAGACCGGACTATAATGAGCTGCACCAATAGACACTAAACCATGATTCCTAATGTAAAATCGTTTAACCCATTCCCAAACGACAATATTTTAGACTGGTCCAAATTGAGAGCATTTGCAGACGACAAAATAAAGGTGACTGAAAATTTGGAATTTGTTTTGTGAAGGGTAGAAAACATTGTGGAAAAAGGAGAAAATGCTGGTTACCAGCATTTTCTCCTTTTCCCACAATGTTTTCTAAAGGCGTCTTTCTCAGGGGCATCAAAAGTAGGGATTGTGTGGTAATGGGTTAACTTAAGCATGGTAGTATCTGTGGAGTAAAGGGTTAATCAAGAGCAGATTAAAAGTGTTTTAAGATGACAAAAAAAAGGGTAGCTGAAATAGTTATTTCTGTAAATGATAAGGTCAAAACATTGTGAGAAAAATAGAAAATGCTGGTAACCAGCATTTTCTCCTTTTACACACAAAATATGTTTAATACCCATTGCCAACTCTTGAACAAGATCAAATTGAACATTTTTCCAGATGACAAAAGATATGTAACAAAAATAATTATATCTGTCAATGATAGTATCCAAAATATTGTTAGAAAAGGAGAAAATGCTGGTAACCTGAGTTATATTGTTTTTCTACCCAATATTAACTTATACCAAATGACAAAGTTTGGACAAGATGGAAAGCATTTTTTAGATGACAAAATAAAATGTACCTCAAATGTTTGTTTTTTCCTGTCTATGAACAAAAGCATTGTGGGAAAAGGCAAAAATACTGGTAAAAAAACAAAAACGGACAAAAACCCCCTAGGACAAAACCCCCCTAGGACAAAACCCCCCTGGACAAAACCCCCCTGGACAAAACCCCCATACCCTTAACTGAAAAGTGGACAAAACCCCCATGGTTTTAAAATGATTCTTTTTGTACAATCATTTTAAAGTTGAATAAAATTTACTGCTTTAAATACTTGTGGGGGTTGTAAAAAATAATGTTTTTGTATAAGTTAAATTGATTTGATATGATTTTTTTCTTTAAATTGTGCTTTATGATAAAAAATGTGTTTTTTCCTTAAAATTTTGCTTTATGACCAAAAATGTGCTTTTTTTCTTAATACATTCATAATGAATTGATAATAAATTATAAATGCATTCATACAATGGAAAAAAAATCATTTAGATATTAATCAAAGGATTTTTTTTTCTTATTTGGTGCTTTTATATGTTCAAATCTTCTACTAAATATTAGTGAATATGACAGGTGTAAACTTGCAAATCAGGTGTCTTAATCCCTTCTCAACACCTGTCTTGCCCAAGTCTGCATAGGTGTTGATATATCAATAGAAATTATCAACAAACTTGAGGTACAAATTAAAATAAGATAGTATCTAAATCATTTTTTGCCTTTCATGTTTGATTTTTTTCCTTAAATCAAAGAGACTTGTTTTGAATACTTTAAAACTGTTTGCAAATTCTGTGTGTTTTCTCAAATTTATATGCTTTTTATATATGATGGGGGTTTTGTCCTATGGGGGTTTTGTCCTAGGGGGGTTTTGTCCATGGGGGTTTTATCCTAGGGGGGTTTTGTCCTAGGGGGGTTTTGTCCTACACTCTCATTATTATCTTGTTTTTCCACATTGTTTCCTCCTTCCTATCAACTCTTTACCATATGATAAAACTCTGGCCATCATCAACTTTACATGGTGTTCAGTTAACCCATTACCACACAAGAAAAATTTAGACTGGTCCAAATTGAAAGCATTTGCAGATGACAAAATAAAGGTGACTGAAAAATTGCAATTTGTTCTGGCAAGGGTAGAAAACACTGTGGGAAAAGGAGAAAATGCTGGTTACCAGCATTTTCTCCTTTTCCCACAGGGTTTTCAGAAGGCTTCTTTCTCAGGGGCGTCAAAAGTAGGAATTGTGTGGTAATGGGTTAAAAAAAATAATGTAGCTCAGTGCATCATTTGTCTATGATAGTCAAAATTGTGGGAAAAAGGAGAAAATGCTGGTAGCTAGGATGATTCTGTTTTCAAATAATGTTTTTAAAAGCCATCAAATTAACCCTTTACCATACAATGATGACTTTTAATGACCCTGAGGAAGAGGCCTTTTGAAAATATTGTGGGAAAATGAGAAAATGCTGGTAACCAGCATTTGTCCTTTTCCTAAAAAGTTTGATACCCTATCAAAAAAAAATTTTGCATCATGTGAACCAGTCTGAAATTGCCATCTGCAAATGCTTTCAACTTGGATAGGTCTATTAATTTGCCATCTGGTAAAGGGTTAAGGGTTGTTAAAAGTCAGGAATGTTTGGCTAAAGCTTGAGACAAGTTCAGGAGTTGTAGATTGTTCTGTGCAGTTGCTTACAAACATCAAGTTTTGTTTGGTAAAATATTAACCCTTGGGCTACTTAGCATGACTAAAATCACCCGTGGTTACCCGATATAGGACACTCAGAGGGTACAGGAACTCGGAGGTAAACAAAGATATTCACGGTAGACTAGGCTCGATGTTTATCCTGGTTTATTTTTAAAAGACAAACCCTTTTGAATATTAAATAATCGTATATGTTGAATTTAGAAGCCAAATGATCTATAACCATTATTGGTGTAAGCTTACAGGCTGTGTTACAATGAAAAAATTCATTTAAACTGGAAATTTTACTATTATGAAAATCAGTTTCAGCTCTAACCGTCTCAAGGGGTGATTTGTCGCAATACTTCTTTTAGTGTCTTAAATTATAGGGTCTTTTTTAAGGATCTAACACATTTTCAGTCTCCAATATGTAAAAAATCACTTATTTTAAACCAGATGAAAGTGGAAGGTATCGAATTTTGGGGTATGGTAATTCTCGGAAGTATGATATGGTTAACTTGGAGTATCATCATATTCATGATGTGGGTGAACTAACAGGAGCCATATACTGAAGAAGGTTCTCGTTTGTCTCTGAACCTTACCAATCTTTAATTCTACGAAATAGTGTCCTGTTTATTATAAGCCTCTGAAAATATACCTTGTAATACAACCTTTAAGCAAATATCTCGTCACGTTATTGACGAAATTTCAATTTTACTTTCAAAAGAAATAGAAAGTCTTGATAAGTCAGGTCACGTGGATTCTCATCTTAAGTACAATGAACTCCTAGCCTCTGGAAGATTGCCCTTTAATAATAATTGCTATTTACTCTACCTTGATGTTGTTGAATGGTTTTCAACAGAAAACACATCAAAATACATGTTCATGAAAGAATGTTTGCATAAGAGTTTTAAAAGTCTTTTCAAGACAGATATAAATGAAGATACTGTCAATAAAATATTTTCTCCCTTTCAACGGACAAACGTTCGCAATGAAAATTCTTTATTGGATGTTTAATTCACAGTGAAGCTTTCTTCCCGAGCTACACCACCTTTATTAAGCGACCAGCACTAAATTTTGCCATTCAAAGGCATAAAACTCTCAACTAACTAGAAGGTTGTCCAGGAAAAACATGTCGAGCACGCGTAACCTTGACCTTGGCCTTGGGCCTACGTGAAAAAAAATGTTGCAAAGTACACATCTGCTCATGATGGAGAACAATTGTGGAAATTTATATTGAAATCCATCTAAAATTGTAGGAGTTATGGTCCAGACAAAAATTTGACCTTCAAGTGTGACCTTGACCTTGGGCCTACCTGAAGGAATGTTTCAAATGGCACATTGACATGTGATGGAGAACAATTGTATCAAATTCTGTTGAAATCCATCCACAATTGTAGACGTTATGGCTCGGATGGACGGGCGGACGGACGCACATACGTGTATACACCGAGCTGTCATTGTGACAACTGTCTCGCTCACCGCAGGCGGGCTCAACTAAAATTGTTGTCGCTGAAAAATTATTTTATAAGAAGCTTCAACCTACGCTTTGGTACTCACTATAATCGTCTCGTCAAGATGATTTTCACAGGTACCAATACACAGGATTTGGTTGAATCTCGTGTAAAATTTTATCAATGGAAACCAGATTTGAACCTCTTACTAGGGCAAACTTGTACAAATATACATTACAAAAAGACGCCTATGCAATATACAACGATTTCACAGCTCTAAAAGTGACAAATTTTCAGTTGATTTTTATCCACAAATAAAGTTTTAGCATGTAGACTAGAACAGCCTCTACAAGCGGTTCTAACAGGTACGCAAAGCCATAAACATGAACAAAAATATGAAATAGTAATGTACATTCCAGTTTGATAAAGGTGGGATGCGAGGCTGTCTACATAAAAAAGACGAATTATCATGTCGGTTACTCATCTACTTTCATTGCATACATTAGTTTAAACATATTTATTTTACATCGATTGAGAAAAAAGTTCTTACAACTTATACTAATCTCTCTCGATTCTGCTTCCTAGGAACTACACCAGTGCTCACACCGAATGTGTGGGCCAATGAAAAATCCCAAAGTTGACACCCGCTCCCGGGTATCGAACTCAGGACCTTTAGGTTATGAGGCCGACGCTCTACCTCACGACCACGGACACCACAGCACACATACATTCAAAACTTACCATCCCCTAACTACAACCTCTGCCTACCTACCTACCGACACATTCATATAATCTCACATTAACATTTTCAAAAACAATCTGCTCCTTGAAAAGTTAAAAACCCCCGAGTTCCCAAACCCACACCTCCGAGTTCACAAAATTACATTAAGAAATTACTCCGAGAATTCCCGTATCAAATTTTGTGATATATCGTAAATGTTTTTATGCATATAGAGTTTATCCTTATACATGAGTGCGCGATGACACATAGGATCTGTAGTAAAAAGACTGAATTTTGATTCAAAGATGGCATTTTGTTGCTAAAATGGTATATTCGTTCAATATTAACCATTGAATATGAATAATCTCGCAGCATTAACATAATTCCGAGTTTAAAATAGTATATTATCTTTAAGTGACCACATAATAAGAAACGATGTTCATAAACTGTTTCATTATTATGTTGGCCAATAACCTACTACACCAATACTATCAGATGCTACTTTAACATCATATTATAAATGATATAATTCAAACGCTGGTCTACCTTGACTATCTTTGTTTACCTCTGAGTTCCTGTATCCTCCGAGTGTCCTATATCGGGTAACCCCAGGTGAAAATGCTCTTTTGCAGACAGTGAGGATCAACATAAGAAGGCATTGAGAATGCTGTCTGATCTTGGATCTACACGGTCTGATACAGTTGTTTTTTACCAGCATTGGTCAAAAATGTTGGTTACCAGTGTTTTCCCACAATTTTTTCAAAAGGCTTTCTTTCTCAGGGTCGTTCAAAAGTTGGAATTGTGTGCTAAAAAGATAAACAAAAACACTTAGACTGTGTTTATATGACCTTAAACAATGCTTGGGAAGAGCAAATTTCAAGAAAGCACTTTTGATAAGTTTCATTTTTTTTTCTTCTTTACTTACTGGTCTCATGCAAACACAGAAATTAGGTGCCATTCCACATTACAGCGTGTCTTCATCTCTGTCAATTTCTGGACATATGCATTAACTTGGTATTGTGCCTGGTCTGGGTCTGGGACCTCAGGTGTTTGCTGCAATTACAACATATTTCTTTCAATAACAAATGTGGTTTAGACGCAGAGAATTGACCTTACAGCTTACTAAGTTTTGATCCAGATCAGACTGGGCTATCCACACAGGCTGACCTAGGTTGATTCTTTTCCCTATTAGTTAATTTTCTGTCTGTCAAAGGCTCAGTCTATCTCATGATTAAGTTGGTTGTAAAAAAGTGGGTATGTGATGTCTTGCTTGGTTCTATGGATCACCAAGATGTACTAAGCTCTGTTTTTTCAGATCATGGCTCATGTTCAAACTTAATAGCAGACTAAAAGTTCTAAGCAATCTGATCTTGCCCTAACCTATGTGCAAAAGCAATCTGCATTGATCCTACGTCTCGAAATTGATGTAGATCTATCTAAATTTATAGTCACACACTATTTCATCACACAACATATATGTCTTCTTAAATATGACCCATGCCCTGTGAAAAGGGACTTAACCCATTACCACACAAGAAAAATTCAGACTGGTCCAAATTGAAAGCATTTGCAGAGGACAAAATAAAGGTGACTGAAAAATTGAAGTTTGTTCTGGGAAGGGTAGAAAACACTGTGGGACAAGGAGAAAATTCTGGTTACCAGCATTTTCTCCTTTTCCCACAGTGTTTTCAAAAGGCTTCTTTGTCAAAGGCGTCAAAAGTGGGGATTGTGTGGTAACGGGTTAATTCATCACCGAAAAGTAAAGACTGAGCTGGGCCAAAATTTTTTAACTATTGGACAAAATTTTATGAAACTTCATATTCATTTTGCTTGTCATAGGCCATGGACAGTCATACTTGTTTTATTTTTTCAAATGCTATGCTATGGAAAAGGGGACTTAATGGATAATTTCATTATGGACCAATAACTAAAAGGCCAGGTGTCTTTTTAGGCACAAGATGTCTTTTTAGGCACAAGGTTTCATTTCAACAAAATAACCTGTTTTAAATTGAAAGTCATCAAACTGAAGTTTTTTGTAATATTTCTTGTTTAGGAATAGAGAAGAAAATTTATAATCAAGACCGTTGGGTAAAGTCATGGACTGAACTGCATTTGAATTGAACCGGATTGGATTCAATTACCTGGACCTGGAATGGACTCAGAAACCAAATTTGACGATATTTTTTCTGTCTGGTATAAATCAACAAAGATTTACATTTACCATAGCCACCATCTATGGATCTTACCTTGGCAGATTGAGCCCGATTTCGAGATTCCTGCCATGCGCCCTCTATTGGATGCTGGTTATTACCCCCCTTTACATCATATTTCTAAAAGCCAATGTAATATCTAGTGGTGGGCCGATGATTGACTATAGTCGAAAGTCAGTTGGTTTTGGCTTCCGATTCCCATAATCGATTGTAGTCGGTTGCTAAGCTGGCTTGGTGCCAAAACTTGAATTCTGGTTTTTAGCGCTTGGTTTCGTGACTATTATTAATCACAATCTTGGATTAAACATAGTGGATAACAAACACGAAAATTGGCTGAAAAATGAGAAACAAATCTTTGTCCATGAATGTCTTGACAAAAGTTGACAACTCGGCAAGCTTCCCTGAGCCCGGGTTTTGACATTTGGAAATTTGAAATGACCTGTCTTTGACGGTGAAAGATATCTGCCTAAATGTCAATCTGAGGAATGAAATTATTGTCTAGAACTTCATATAACCTAGCTTGCATGCATCTGGCATATAAATATATGGGTTAAACATAATCGGAATAAAATGCGAAGGACACCCGGATGATAATGAAGCTGGCGAGTCATTTATGACAGAGTAATGAAGGTGTTATTCCTCTTATCTAGTGTAAAGTGACAGCTTTTTAAGTTACTTGCTATTTAAATGGCTAAATGATGTCAAAGTGTGTGGGGTCGGGGGGGGGGGGGAAAGAAGGGTCGTCTGCAAATGTTTGAACTATTAGATATATGTTTGATTTTTTCATTAACTCTTTTGGAAAAGTTAATTGTAATGTATTTCAACTGATTAAAGTACAGAATACAACATCTTTATAAACTTAATACATGAAGACTATCATATTTACAATATTGTCACAGTATTTAAGCAAAAAGACATTCTCAGTTAAATGGAGTCTAAACTGATTGTACTATTGATAGCTAGTTGGTTTGCTCTTCCGATTACAAAGCGATAATCGATTGAGATTTTAAACTGATTGCCCAACACTAGTAATATCGTTTTACAAACGGCTTATGAATACACATGAAGCGATAAGCAGACATCCATGTCGGTTTCCATGTTTACCTTCTATTCAAAAGGTAGCAACACTGTTCTATTTTTATCAAGGATGAAATGCTACCAGCAATTTCATTCGTTGCAGTTCGAGCTGGCTGCTTCCAATGAAAAAGCGTATCGGGTGAATGTAAAAATCAAGCTTGATCCACCAAGGGTAGAGTAACGGTAGTGAATCGTCAGTCTTGGCTTGCGAAGACGCACAGCCACTTACTAGTTTCAATTTTGTTAGTCTGTCAGTACTTTCATTACTTTGATTGAGTTATGTTTTTGTCATCTGCAAATGCTTTCAGTTTGGACCACCCTAAAATTTTGTCGATTGGTAAAGGGTTTGCCTCCTTTTGCCAGAGCACGCCTCATTTACATGAAATAGTGGACATTATGGATCCAGGTTCTATATGGTCTAACCTTGATCTACAGTATTACATAGGTTGATCTTACTTCTCCAAGTTGATATGTAGTCATATCTTGGTTAACATTTGAAAATATACAGGTAGTGTTGCATTTTAAAAGCTCTGGGCTCTTAGGGATTCTTCCATTCCAGTACCAAACCAACAGTCTGTCATCATCTGTAAAACAGTGTGTAAGGTGGAAAAAATAAATAGCATAATATAGAAAAAAATTATGAAATCTCGATTATTCTATAAACAAGTTATGAACCATCTCTTCAAAACTGCTGCTATACCTAACAAAACAACCTGTTTTTTAATGATCCTGTGATAGAAGGCTTATGAAAATATTGTAGGAAAAGAAAAAAATGCTGGTAATCAGCGTTTACTCCTTTCCCTACAATGCTCACTATTATTATTTGGTATAAAAATCAATCAAACTGAATCATTACATTTTAAATTGCGCTTAACCCATTACCACACAATCCCTACTTTTGACGCCCCTGAGAAAGAAGGCTTTAGAAAACATTGTGGGAAAAGGAGAAAATGCTGGTAACCAGCATTTTCTCCTTTTCCCACGATGTTTTCTACGCTTCACAAAACAATTTTTTCAAATTTGCAGTCACTTTTATTTTGTCGTCTGCAAATGCCTTCAATTTGGACCAATCTAAAATATTGTCGTTTGGTAATGAGTTAAACTTTCTGACCATACGGTATCAACATATCCACAAGTCAGTTTTATCCTCCGCCGAAGCGGAAGGATATAGTTTCAGTGTTGTCCATCCGTCTTTCCGTTCGTTTGTCCGTCAGTTACCAGCATTTTCTCCTTTTCCCACAATGTTTTCAAAAGGTTTCTTCTGTTAGGGTCGTTTCAAGTCGGGATTGTGTGGTAATGGGTTTAAAATAAACCTAAACTTAAAATTTTGTTGTGTGGGAAAGGGTTAAAGGTGGGTACTTAGAATTTTCACATCATACCAAATCAAAAAAATATATATCACTGAAATTTATATGAAACTAGAGGCGCTTGAGCACCTGTATTGCTCCACAGGCCTGACTTTTCTGTAATGGTGAAGAGAAGTTTTTAACAATTACCATTCATTCTTGCATTTTAGGTCACAAAAGAAAAAAAGCTATGAAAAACATTGTGAGAAAAGAAGAAAATAATAGTAACCTGCATTTTCTTAGTTTTACACAATAATTTCTACCCTTTTTGATACAAGTTTTACTAATTTGAAGATTTATCATGTTGTCTGCAACATCTTTCAATTATGACCAGTTATAAAAATTTTGTCTTCTGGTTATAGTTAACTCATTACCAAATGACAACATTTTAGGGTTGTCCAAATGGAAAGCATTTGCAGATGAAAAAATAAAAGTGACTGAAAATTTGAAAGTTTTGTGAAGGGTAGATAACATTGTGGGAAAAGGAGAAAATGCTGGTTTCCAGCATTTTCTCCTTTTCCCACAATGTTTTCTAAAGTCTTCTTTGTCAGGGATGTCAAAAGTAGGGACTGTGTGGTAATGGGTTAAAAAGGGTCTTGTTACAAACCATTTTGGGTGGGGAAACATCAAAATATAGAAAATATGTACTGTGGCAATTGTTTTATTGGAGTTGCAGGTTCAGTTTGATTGGATAACAAAATGCCTTATCACAACAGTAAAACCTTGTCCCTTTTTGTACTAGGTCACCAGTAGGTCAACCAACCTTTCACAGAACAAATCAAAGTTTGATTGATTATTTCCCTTTATTTATCGTCACTACCGGTCGCCCCCAGAAGACAGTTAGTTGTTACGGGGGGAAAGTGCAAGGATACAGGTCGAAACTACTGACAGCTTCGCCTGGTTCTTTAACGTGCTCGGCACCGTCACACGGGACCTTGGTTTAATGTCTCATCCGAAAGACTATTAGTAATATTAGTTGGTCAGCCGGGGATTCGAACCCACAACCTGTAGGTATTGTGTTCACAAGTCCTACGCTCTACCTACTGAGCTATATCGGCTGGTACTAATCAAAGTGCAGAGGTTCTCTTGTTTCATATGAAAAGGATTATAGATTATGTAAAGCAACCATCTTTAACTCTTTACCAAAGGACAAAATTTGGGATGTGACCAAACTGCAAGCATTTGCAGACAACAAATTAAACATTGATGAAATGATGATTTCTGTCTTTGATAGAGTAGAAAACACTGAGGGAAAAGGAGAAAATGCTGATTACCAGCATTTTCTCCTTTTCCAAGAGTGTTTTCCAAAGACTTCTTCTTTAAGTTCGTTAAAAGTCAGGATTGTATGGTAAAGACTTACCACCATAGGAACTAACCTGCAATACAACAATGAAATCAAAACAAATAGTTTGAGAGATGAAATTTTTCAAAGATTTTACTTTATACCATAAAAGGAAAATGAGTCTCCCATAAAAGCCATGTTTTTTTATGGATCTTTTTTTTTTTTTAAGGAATTCTGTAGACCTCTAAGGAACATTCCTGCAAAAAAATAATGCTATCCAATTAGCGGTTTGGGAGAAGATTTTTAAAGGTTTTTTACTTTGGTTGCCATGGCGACCAGAATTATTCATGGAACACAATTATTTGAAGGAATCTGAAAGAGGACCACCTAAGGAACATTCCTGTGAAATTTGGTAAAAATCCAGTCAATAGTTTCTGAGGAGAAGTTTTTTAAAGAAAAAGTTTACGGATGCACGCACGGACGAACGGAAGGACGGACGGACGGACGACAGACACAACGCCATGACAATAGCTCGGTGGCCTTCGGCCAGTGGAGAGAAAAACAATACAAATCGTCAATTATTAAGAATCATAAAATTATTAGAAAAAAAAATTTTGATGGTATTCCCTTAAAAGGCTACGTAGCCTCATAAGCTATTTTCAGATTTCGCACAAAAATAAAAAAAATGCATTGTGGGAATGTTAAGTGACTGGCACGTGACTAATGACGCTTAAATTCCATTACATAACAAACATGTAATTATTTTTCATAACACCTTCTTCGGACTCCATGTCTGAAGCTTCGTCTACAGGTGTATTTCAAGTATGTAAATGAGCGAGTTGTTCATGTAAAAATAGAACATGTTTCCCGTCGATGTCGACCTTGGCCGTAGTAAATCTCTAATTTCTCGTATTGTCGGATGGTTTTCGACTACTGGGGTTTTATAAATGACAATTATAAGGCTTTGGGAGTATAAAGATTATATTTTTGTATTTTTGTAAAATTTTCGTCCCAAATTCTGAAGGGCCACCTTTTAAACTGAAATTCTCTGAGCTTCATAAACTTAATAATTTATTTTGCTTTTATTGTAAAACTAGACCATTGCAGCTCAAAAGATTATTTACTTATATTATTTATTATTTATTTTGAAATGGTAGAAAACATTGTGAAAAGTGAAGAAAATGCTTGTGACCAGCATAGGTTGTACATAGGTTTTGAAAGTTTAACCCTTTACCAGCGGACAAAATTTTAGGCCAATCCAAATTGAGAGCATTCGCAGATGACAATTCAATGCGGCTCAAACAGTGCAAGTGTTAAGTGATGGGTAGAAAACATTGTGGGAAAAGGAGAAAAAGCTGGTTACCACCATTTTCTCCTTTACCCACAATGTTTTCAAAAGGCTTCTTTCCAAAGATCGTCAAATGTCATCAAAGTGTGGTTAAGGGTTAAACGTTTAAAAAATGTCCAATTGGAGTGAAGAGTCCTCTGTGTTTATGTTACCTATTTGGAGGTTTGTGCTTGTTGCATCAGCACATAGATTCTGTGAATCATGAAATAGCAAGTCATGTTTAGCTGTAAACTGAAGGGACAGCAATCATCTTTGGACATGTATTTTTGCAAAGCCAATAAGGTCAGTGCTGGAAAGAGTCCTGGGGTAAGCTTTATCATAGAAATTTCCAGTTTTAGAGCATATTTTTTTGAGGGTAGACTTTGAAACCATTGATTGTTGAAAGGTTGTCCTGTATTTTAGTAGTTTGACAGTGCTGGAGTAGGAGCAGTGCTGTTTTTCTTGCAGTGCAATCATGGGGAGTAGAAGCATGTTGTTGAAATATTTAAACACTGTATTGAGTTATAATTGTGTTGTGGTACTATGGCTTGGTATATAGTGTTTATTAGTAAATCAAAAGAAACATTGTGACAAAAGGTTAAAGAAATTGGCAGATACATCGTGATTTGAATGAGAGTGTGAACACTTACAGTTTCATAAAAAAAAGTAAGGAGAGTTGTACTAATGTACTTATGTATTTATTACTCGGGGTTTCTTCTCACCTACTGTGCTTAGAAAAAAATATTGTAGAGGATAGCACTACTGGCAGTAAAATTAGTGTATTTCATGTTTATATTTAAGCCATGGTCACATTTGTGGTCATGCTCATAGTTATCCGTTGTTAATTTCAAACATAGCCTGCCATAGTGCTACTATGGTCAGCTATGTAAAAGTATGTTCAAAGCAGGTTCAAACTTGGCAATACAGAAAGTTTAAGTAGGTTGAACTATGTGTAAGTACAGTTATCTACATTCAACTACGTGCAAATTGGCAAGGGTAAACTAGGGTATTTTACATCCAACTACAATTACCGTAACTATGTCAAACTATGTCCTAAGTACGCACAACTATGGTAAATTAAGGTCAACTGCGTAAAGCTACGGTAACTAATACATTGTAGTTGTGTTGGCCATGTTCGGGTAGGCTGCAGTCATTGCACTTATAACCACTGTCACATCCAGACCTTGGTCAAATTACAATTATGATTTAATTAATTGTAATAAATAATAGCCTTTCTGTTATTTCTAAGTAAGTGCTAGTTGATGTAAAAAAAGAATTACTTTAATAAGAAATAATTATTAAAAGAATACAACAGGTAAAAAATGGACAAAATTAAATTACTTTTCAATTACATGTAGCAAACAATGCAACAAATAAACCCTTGGCAACAGACAGGTTTTTATGCTGTAATTATTTTTACCTTGAATTATAAGATTTACCCTTGGTCATAACCTAAAATAGTGTTGCCTATCTAAAATTACCAATAGTCTTTCGGATGAGATGTTAAACCGAGGTCCTGTGTGACGGTGCTAAACAGAGAGCATTTTAAAAAACCAGGTGAAAGTTAAGATGAATTACGTCCTGTATCTGCACTATCCCCCGTAACAATACTAACATCCTTCAGGGGGCGTTGCCCATATGGGAAACCGGTGGCTACGATAAATAAACATAAATTCAAATTACAAATTCTGTTTGTAATTATCTATAGATAGGCAAAGTTGGCAAAAAATTGGTCAATATCCAGTGGTTATAACTGGTCATGCTAATCACAAGTTGTTCATTGAAGTGGTTGATTGGGTTGTTCACTTTTTTTTGTTTATAATTTTCCAGAAGACCTTATAGCTGGTCAGCTGAAGAGGTTGACTGGATTGATAGTCTTATCTGACCTTATTTAGCCTGCAACATGTAAAAAAGGGCATTCAAACCTGTCCAGTCTGTTCAGGCTAATACGGGATGACTCTTTCTATTCTTATACAATTTTCTGTTTTGTGCAACACACAATTGAACATAGTCATAAAGTGTTGTCTTGGATCAACCTGTGTGGATTGCAAGGCTGGTCATTGACAATACTTTACACATATCACTGAAAGCCCATTTCTGTCTGTTGCAGGCCATATACAGGTATGGTCTTCACAACCAAGTAATGTTTATTTGTCAGCATTAGAAATTTAGTCCTAGAAATAATCATGGTTTATCATTCAATAAACAGCAGCTGTGAATTATAAGGCACAATCAGTCACTTCAGGCTGACTTTTCAGCTACTTAACCAGGGTAAGCGTATCCTTGAAATAAAAAGGTACTCGGAACACTGAATTTGGTGTTTAGCAGGTGACAAAATATTAGAATCAACCGGATTGAAAGAAATTGCAGAAAAGTTGACAATTCAAAACGTCCTAACAAGGTATTTTAATTTTGCCTTTTGAAAAGGTAGAAAATACATGGATCATGGGAAAAGGACAAAATGCTGATTGCCATAATTTTCACCTTTTCCTAGTATTTACAAAAGCCTTCCTTCTAAGGGTCGCTCAAACTGGGCATTGTATGGTCAAAGCTAAAGCCTGATTAAAATACAAATATTAATGAATTCATGGAACTTTAAATTATTCATCAGCTTACCAGCACAAGAATTGTAGCCGACTTCTGTCGTTTTGATACTTGGCTCTCATTTGTATGTAATGGGACCATCAGAAATAGATCTAAAAAAAAAAAATCTAAGACCGTTTACAAATTAGATCAATACCAGTGCCATAAACCTATAGATCTAGCTATGTACTGATCATACATGACTCAATGCCACGGAATACTGAGGACTGAATCCGGATTTGACCGACATGTTATTTGATCTGCTGCATGTTTCACTTTTCTTTGACGATATTCTGACACTGCACTTTACGCCGATTTTTTATTTTGAAAAAAATATCCTCATTTTACTTGAGATGGTGTTTGTTACATGTATGTCTTTATATTTTTAGTGCTATAAAAATGCCTGATACAACCAAATATGACCATGCATTCTCCCTTGCGAATGTTGGGAAAAATTGCAACAAAAGGGACATGTTGGTGATAGGGAACCTTTTTCATTCACCCATGCGCATTTTAGAGACTGCATTTCTATGCTTATAGATCATAGTCTTTTGTTAAAACATTATTTTCACTAAAAATCAACCTTTAAAGGTGGGTATTTAGAATTTTCACATCACACCAAATTAAAAAATATATATATCATTGAAATTTATATGAAAAACAAAACAAATCATCAATAATTAAGAATCATAAAAATAACAAAAAAAATTTTTTTCGTGGTATTCCCTTAAAAGGCTACATAGCCTTTTAAGCTATTTTTAGATTTTGCGCCAAAAATCAATAAAGCATTGTGGGAATGTCAAGTGACTGGCATGTGACTGATAACGCTTAAATTCAATTACATAACATACATGTAATAATTATTTTCCATAATGTCTTCTTCGGACGGATGATTGAAACTTTGTCTGTGTTTTCCTGTATTTAAATGAGAGAATTGATAATCTAAAAATAGAATGTGTCTCCCGTTGGTGTCAACCTGGTCCCTAATAAATCTCTAATTTCTCGTGTTATCGGATGGTTTTCCACTACCAGGGTTTTATGAAAGCAAATTGAAAGGCTATGGGAGTATAAGCATGATTTTTTTGCATTTTTGTAAAATTTTCGTCCTAAAATCTGAAGGGCCACCTTTAACCCTTTCCCAAACGACAAACTTTGGACTCTTCCAAACCAAAAGAGTTTGCAGAACACAATTTTAGATTTGGAGAAAATGGCATCTCAAAAAGGGTAGAAAACACTGTGGGAAAAGGATAAATTGCTTGTTTCGAGCAATTCCTCCTTTTCCCACAGTGTTTTCAAAAGACTTTTACTGCAGATATGTAAAAACCAGGACTTGTTTGGAAAAGGGTTAAAATCCATGATTTTAACAAATATTCCTACCGCAAAAAAAAATTTAGTTGTATATCTTCCACCATCCTTAACTCACGGGTTTATACATAGTCTCAATAATGAGACGCTCCGGTGATCTTTTTCATATTTGGACATTTACTGTACACCATACTGTCTCAAGTCTATCGTAAATTTTCCAGTAGCAAATATAGAGCTCTATACTGACTTTCTGTTTCATCAGTTTTATTCGTATTGCAGCGAAATGCAATTAACTTTTAGTAATAAAAATGACCAAAAATAAATTGATAAACCATTCATTACGCAAAGAGCTTGTAGAAGTCATTTATAACATGTTTATCGCTGAAAAGTCACTGACAAAATTTGTAGTGCGTGACAACTCGAGTAACTGATGAAATCCATGTTTTTTTCTCACGCTCTGCGTTTGAATTGAAAGTATTTGTATTTCAAACGAAGGAATATTGAATACACAATCCCTTCTTTTGATGCCCCTGAGAAAGAAACCTTTGGAAAACATTGTGGGAAAAGGAGAAAATGCTGGTCAGCATTTTCTCCTTTTCCCACAATGTTTTCTGCCCTTCACAAAACAAATTTCAAATTTTCAGTCACTTTTATTTTGTCGTCTGCAAATGCTTTCAATTTGGACAAGCCTAAAATATTGTCGATTGGTAATGAGTTAAATCCTAGTTTTGTGCTCTATTTGCAAAATTATAAGAGTTCAAACTTTCGCACAAAATCTGTGCGGAACTTTCAACTGATTTAGTCCGGATTGTCTCTGTACCCAGAGGCGACCAGTCAAAAAGTAACATCGCCTTTGGGACAGTTTTTTGATTGATTATTTTTGTTTATTTATCGTCGCTACGGGTTGCCCATCTGAGCGACGCCCCCAGAAGACAGTTAGTTGTTACGGGGGATAGTGCAAGGATACAGGACGAAACTACTAAGAATTCCGCCTGGTTCTTTAACGTGCTCGGTGTGTAGCACCGTCACACGGGACCTCGGTTTAACGTCTCATCCGAAAGACTATTAATAATTTTTAGTCGGCCAACCGGGGATTCGAACCCACAACCTGTAGGACATTGTGTTCACAAGTCCTACGCTCTACTTACTGAGCTATATCGGCTGGTTTTGGGGACAGTTATCTGTACTAAGGTTTATACATAGCCCTAGAGGCTATAACCATCGGTTTACAGTCAAAACGTCCCACAGTCAAAACGTCCCACTTTTTGTTAAAACGTCCCCCCAATTTGGTTAAAACGTCTCACTATTCCAAAAAATTGGTCAAAACGTCCCACTTTGAATTATTTCATTCGTATCAACTAGTGACAAAAGTGTAAGTGGTTGATAATTTTAATCATTTTTTTTTTTAATGAATTATAACAATGAAATTGTTTCTTTGCAGATTTTGTTGATGTTAATTGGCAAGTGTGATGAATCGGGTATAGGTGAAAAAGAAAACTGGTTAATTGGTCGGCATACAATGACTAATGAACAGAACAGAACACAAATTTTAAATACATACTATTCTTACATAGTCATGCAAAATAAAGACAAATAAATGGGAATCAACTTTTTTTGACATTGTTCCATTGTGCAGATAAGCGGAATCTGGAACATTTATTTCCTTTTCGAATATATCTCTGTGTGTTTTGTGCTCCGCAGTGCTCTTGCAATCGAGTGTTTATGCAATATTATTACATTAATATTATTGCTTACAGTAGAAAATTTAAGATAGATTTTATTCATTAATATTTTATTCATTAAGTATGCATATACATTTTGCATCACGCAGATTCATGTTAAAACATTAATAGGTAATCACAGATAATCATGTACTGACCCTTAACCTCATGACCCCTAGATCCAATAAATATGAAAGAGAATGCTTTTGTAAACATCGTTGGACAATGACAAAACACTGGTAACAGCCTTTGCTTCTTTTTCCATCATTAATTCTATCATATCAAAGACAACAAAAATTGGGTCATTTCAGCAAATACAGTAATTTGTTCGTGTATGTAGAAATACTTGTAAAATGCTTTGGTTTTGGTCCTGTCCAAAATTTGATCTTTTTGTAAAGAGTTAGATGTAATTATCAAATGCTATATCATGAGAAAGAAAAAAGAAAATATGAAAGATGGAAAGAAAGCAAAGACAACTCAAGTTTTTAGTTGCAGTAACTATCATATATATGACATTCTTGCAATTGGCATTAGTTAGATTTGCTGCAGTATTGATCGAGGGGTCAATTAATTTTTTCAGAAGCCATATCACTATTAAGTGTGACATTTAAATTTGGTTTTAACACTTAACCCTTTACACAGCCTGGTTTACAGTTCGATCATTCCCACATCCCCCTTTTATATTCGGACATTTATGTATTTTTTTTATAAACATGACTCATTTTTTTTGACAAAGTAATGGCAGAATATAAAAGAGGAAAATAATCGACCATACTGAAGAATATTGGACTCGACCAGTGAGTGAAAATTAGGAAAAGCCGTTAATACACGATTTCCCGTTCCTGTTAAAATTTCTGAGACTGCAATCACCATAACGGCAAAGCTGTAATAAATTTATCGTTTGCAGCTGCTTTTTATTGAATGTCCGATTTACTAATTTAGTATGTACATGGTCAATTAATTAATGTTCCTATAGATGGTCAAATCATTGTGCAAACAGTTACTGCTCTTTTCCTTCTTTGCTCCCAACAGAAAAACATACTTTGTCGAGAAACAATATTGAAAAAGAATAAAATGCTGATTACTGGCATTTGTTCTTTCCTTATGATATGGTGAGAATGTTTCATTCTCTTGTTAGATAAAATTTCGGATTGTTTGGATAAGGGATAAATGAAAACTTAAAAATAGAAAATAAATCAGTTATCTCAAAACACTTCAGACAGCGAGGCAATTGAGCGTGTCGAATAAACATTCGTGTATAGAGACAATGTGGGCCTTAACCCTTAGCCCACGTATATAAAAAATATTGATTCTATATATATAGGCTACAGCCTACATTAAACAATCATGATTCTAATTAGCTTAAAAAAGGGATCAATTGACATACGGGTAGTCTGGTATTGAAGTACACCGCTACGGTATTGAATACTGATTTACGTCATATTAATTAAGCTGAATGTCGTAAGCTTTGTCGAAAATTAATGTTGTGCATGCGCGGATCTAGATATCTTTCTCAGGGGGGTCCCACCGAAAACACACTCGTCTTATTATATGATACTTTGGTTTCCGGATTTCAGTGGATGTAAGCCGTTTATAAGAAAAGTCAACGTTTCCAGTTTTAACCATGAGGAGGTCTCCACATTTAGAACCTTTTTTTTTTAATTTAAGACTGTATTTTACATAAAGGCTGTGCAATATCAAATCAGTACCATTTCACGAATCCGATAACCACAATTTTGCCAAAATTCCGGGGGGGGGGGGAGTCCAGACCCCGGGTCCCCCCCCCCCCCTCTGGATCCGCCCATGTTGTGCCTCTTCAAACTATAAGTTCGGCAGGATATGGGCTAAAATTCTAAGGCCTGTAACAATAAATGACATCATAATGTTACACATCAAATATGAAAGTTTTCTGAAATGATCAAACAAGATTAAAGTAATAACTTTTATAAGTTTAAAAGATATACAGGGGTCGTCTACAGGGGACGTTTTAAGGGGACGTTTTAACCAATTTGGAATGGAAATGGGGATGTTTTAACTAAAAGTAACCAGGGACGTTTCCATCAATTCAGTCAAATTTTAAAATGGGTGCTCAGTTTGGCACCAAAGGTTACAGACATGTTAATTTCATAACAAACAAAGATATTTTCATATCTTTGGCCTAAGGCAAGTATGCATAAGGCTAAAACATTAGGGGTGTTGACATGAGGGGGGGTTGTCGGCCCGTCGGTGTTAGGTGAATTTACTCTATATGGAAAAACATTCTAAAGTGATAACACCAAATATTACGATGCAAACGAACAGGAAAAAATTGGTTCCTAAATATAAAAAGGGGTCTAAGTGTCTCAAAGGGGTCTAGATATCACCCAAATTCTAAAATTTTAAGGGGTCTAAATCATAATGTAAATGGGCAGGGGTCTAAGTGTCTCAAATGGATGTCAGACACTTAGACCCCTGACCATTTAGACCCCTTAAAATTTGGGTGACAATTAGACCCCTGAGACACATAGACCCCTATTTTAGTGAGACACTTAGACCCCTATTTTCAAAAAGAAAATTCACATATTAATTGACTATGTTTATGGATTGTATTACTTGTAAATCTTGTCTTGAAACATAAAATAAGTATTTTGACTTTTGAGATCATATAATATTGATACAGAAATAAAGTAGCTGATGAAATGATTTTGAATTGCTAACAGTCAACGGAAGATTTAAACAGGCATCTCTATTTTTAGTTCATTTCCTTGGTATGCTAAATGCATTTGTTTTTCAAAATTCCACGTAATGTTTGGTATTTTTAGTAGAATATGGGTATCAAACTTTTGTCTGGTAAGTTAAAGTAAATGTACGACTTTAGTACATAGATTAATTACCTTTATGAATTTTTATGAACCCTTTACCACACAGTGCCGACTTTTGATGACCCTGAGAAAGAAGCCTTTTGAAAACATTGTGGGAAAAGGAGAAAATGCTGGTAACCAGCAATTTCTCCTTTTCCAACTATGTTTTCCATCCTCTTCCATATAAATTTTGAATTTTAGTCACTTTTATTTTGACCTCTGCAAAATATAATGCTTTCAATATATTTGGACAACTGAGTCTAAAATTTTGTCGTTTACTATAGAGTTAATGAGCCATAACAGTAATAATAATAAAGGTTGAGGCAGAAAGTGGTCAAGAATGGATATTTACAAAATTTACAATATGTAGTTTCATTGCAAAGGGGTATGAGAAATTTTATAAAGCTTCAATTAATAATTGACAGACTCAAACTGTTCAACACGACCAGTGACCACCATAAATCAATAAAATTCCTCCTTTCCCACTGTGTTTTCAGTCTTCAAAAGACAGAACCAACAAATATAAGCCATACTTTATTTATTGTGTGCTAATTCTTTGGATTTAACAAAGTCAAAAGTTTTAATGTCTGGTAAAGAGTTATGGGATCTCTGAAAGGATGTTTCATGATCCAGTTAACACTTTTGACTAGGGATAGATAAGATAAGGACAATAAATTAATACAAGGGATATCCCTTTTTTCATCATTTGAATTCATGCCCTTAGTATTTATCTATCCACCCTTCTTTCTTTTATCTATATCTCTTTTCAATCCTTCAGTCATCATTAATAAATCAGTCAATTTACATTAAGGCCGATGATATTTACCCGACAGTCGTGTACACACTGAAGAAATTTCATACTGCGAGTCCGACTGTCGTGTACTCAATGAAGGAAAACTCGTTGGGTGCCCGACGGTCGTGCACAGACTGATGAAATTTCGTCTTGGGGGCACGATTACGTGCCTGCTATTTCCAATTTCTTCATTCCGTACACGATGCGGTCGTGTACGCACTGAAGAAATGGGATCTTACGTACACGTGTAAATGGGTTGGGCCAAAACGCAGACTCTTACGTGAATCGGCACGGCGTAGACAGTCTCATTGGAGCACACGGCAGTATTCATAAAACGACGTCAACGCGACATCAAAACGGCATCACAGAAACCATGTCACAACTAACTTTGACTCACCTGCACGGCACGTTTTATTCTTTTTAACATACCATGTTCAAATCATCTGTTATTATTTTGTACACTGTGGAAGCGGAAATATCTAAATCCTCGGAAATAGCTCTGACCGTTAAGCGTCTGTCTCTATCAAGCATGGGTTTCACTTTACTCCGTTTGTCTGCCCTACAGATGGTCTTCGTCCGCACCTTTCATCGTCCTCAGCTGACACCCGTCCTTCTCTAAACCGGCCGTGCCAGCTGAACACTAGGGCACGACTGCATTTTGACCTTGTACTTAAGCTTCTTATTAAATTGAACGTTTCTGTTGGCGTTTTCCCGAGTCCGACACAATTTTATCACCGCCCTGGTTCCGACGTCGTCAGTCTACACCATTTTTCCTTAAAACGAAACGCGATGCACAGTACTAGTTTCTATGTAACTTGGAAAGTTTTCAAAGTAACGTTCTAAAATTTTAATGGAGATGACATTATTACATTACAACGACGTTGTGTGATTTCGCGCCAATTCTGATCTGTATTACGATAACTGTAAGCTGGTTTTGCAAACCCTTGTGACTTCGCGATATTTCAAAATATGGCGCGCCCCGGGTAGCGCAACATAGGAGACCATTTTTATGCACGTTTTGATAAAAATCATTAAAAATGGACCATTGTTAAAACAAGAAGACATGACCGTTTAATTTTTTCCACATTTGATATTGGATTAAGTGAGAAATAAAAATACAGGAGAAAAAGTCTACGAATATAAAAAAAAAACCCTCGTATACTATATGTGCTGTTGGAAATAACAATATAGACTACTTAAATTTGCAGTGACAAGAATATGTTAATAGTTGTTTGGTGTGTTTGTTTTTGGAGTTTAATGAATAATTTGGAATTTTTAAAGGAAGTAGGGGTGTGGTCGGGAGGAGAAAACAGGCGCTTTCGTGCGATACATGTATGAGATGGCAGCATCCAACATGTGACACAGGGCGATAAAAAATTACTTTGTAGAAATTTTTATTTTTCCCCTCCACTGAAATAAACTACAGAAATCAATATCTGACTACACAAACCATACCGTCCGATCTTTCATCTACTGCACAAATTATCTCCCGTACCCTTTACCACACAATCCCAAGTTGTAATGACCTTCAGTTACAAGCCTTTTGGACATATTGTAAAAAAAAAAACACACACACACATTTTATCCTTTTCATACAATGTTTTTAACCATATGATCAAAGAAAAATTCCATCACATTGAGTCACATTGAATTTGTTGTCTGCAAATGATTTTAAGAAGTACACGCACACGTCGTCAAATGTTGTGATCGAGTCAGAATTCTTGTCCTTTGTTGTGTACTCTTAGACAATCAACCGCCTTCATAGTTTCAGTGGAAAAGCTTGGCTTACCATTAATTGTACTTATCGAGTTTACCCCGTATCCCGCTAAATAATTGATATGTAAATTCAAAGCCAAAGGTAAAATCCTAACGTTTGATATTTCAAAGGTATTTTTGGGAAAAAGATATTTCTCTATCGGTAAAAGTGGATCCAATATCAGACCTCACGTTTGTGCAGTCCGACCTTCATTTACATGAAAAAGTGTCGAACTGACTGGGTGTAGAAATGACCGAGTGCCGAAACGACTGGATACCTTTGTGACAAATTTCAAATAGATCTAATTCCGATGGAAACTGTAGGAGGAGTTGCGCACATAAGAAATTGCAAACGGACGGACGGACGGACGACCGGATGTACAGTATAAGGTAACACGAGCTTTTGGGCATATAAAAAGGATGCCAGCTACGCTTGGCGGAGCACTGGTAAAAGGATGACTAGAAAGGCATGGACAGGTGCACTGGTGCAGCAAATATGGATACAGAAAGTAGAACATTGATAAACACAGCAGTTAAACTGTCTAGGAAAGCACTGATCGGTTGTCGAAATGACCAAATTTTGCAAAAGAAAAATTCACCGGCGGTCGAAACGACCTAAAAGTGTCAAAATTACCGGGTGTCGAAATGACCGGTAGTCGAAATGACTCATTCACCACAGTGAATCTTTATGATGTCTAGTTGTGCATGTGACTCTCAAAATTTGGGTCACTGTTTGCGTTCTAAAATTACCTGCACTTGATTTCTGAAATAGCCAACTTTTCACTTTGAATTTTTGTTCAAGCCGTAACTTCCAAGCAGTTAAAGGTATCAACTAGAAACTATATACACTGATAGAAAAAATTATGGAAAAGTGCGATGCATATGAACCATAACTCTACTACTCTTGTCTGAGTTATTGCCCTTTGTTAATTTTATGTTTGAATGCCCAGGCCATAACTTACTAACTAAAAAAAACCTATTAACTATTAATAGATTACCTTTGAAAGCTAAGTAATGGTGAAAATTCCTAACACATCACCCACCACGCCACTCTCAGGACTATCAGTCCTTTGATTTTGATAGCTTGGAAGTTATGGCCTGAACAGAAATTCAAGTAAAAAGTTGGCCATTTCAGAAGTAAAGGGTAGATAATTTCATAATACAAACAGTGATCCGAATTTTGAGAGTCACATGCACAAATGGACATCATGGGCATTCATTGTGGCAGGTTTGAAGTAGATCTAATTCCGATGGAAATTGTAGGAGGAGTTGCTCACACAAATAATTGCTGAGGGACGGATGACCGGGTGTATAACATAATACGACCCTTCGGGCATGGCGCCCTGTATAGATGACTATTGCTCCACTGAGACGGTTTATGCCGTGCCGGTTCACATACCAGTCTGCGTTTTGGTCCAACCCATTTACACGTGTACGTAAGATCCCATTTCTTCAGTGCGTACACGACCGCATCGTGTACGGAATGAAGAAATTGGAAATAGCGGGCACGTAATCGTGCCCCCAAGACGAAATTTCATCAGTCTGTGCACGACCGTCGGGCACCCAACGAGTTTTCCTTCATTGAGTACACGACAGTCGGGCACCCAAGAAGTTTTCCTTCATTGAGTACACGACAGTCGTGCTCGCAATATGAATTTTCTTCAGTGCGTACACGACGGTCGGGTAAATAGTCACTTTCTTACATTAATCTTTTACATCACCATAAAATTTTGGAATTGTCCACATTGAAAGCATTTGCAGACAATAAGTCAAATGTGGTTAAAATGATACAAAATGCCTCTAAAAGGGTTGAAAACATTGTGGGAAAAGGAGACAATGCTGGCTGCAAGCATTTTCTCCTTTTTTCATGTTTTCAAAAGCCCTCACCCTCAGGATCTTTTGGAGTCAGGATTATGTTTTTAAAGTGTACAAGGAGAACTTCTCAGGCATGAAACAAAAAGAAAAGATTTTAATATTGTATAACAGTTTTCAATTTTTAGATTCTTAAGTTAAATTTTGTGAAGGGTAGAAAACATTGTAGGAAAAGGAGAAGAGGCTGATTACCAGCATTTTCTCCTTTTTCCCACAATGTTTTGTAAAAGCTTCTTTCTCAGGGTCGTCAAAAGTAGGGATTGTGTGGTAATGGGTTAAATCATAGTTAGTATAGGAGAAAATGCTGGTAAGCAGGATCTTCTCCTCTTCCCACAGTGCTGTCTAACTTTCCCAAATCTAATTTGTTATTTTTATATGATCTTTTTCATACGGGCGAAAGACGGCGCCGAAGGCGCGGTCTGAAGACCGCCTATAGGTTACACGTACGAAAAAAACTTAAAATCGTCAAATTTCATAATTCAAATTACAAACCCCATAAGACTTTTTTCGGCCATTTTGAATTTTTGTTGATTTTTTCGTCCACTGTCTTATGACGTCATCTTCTGGTGTCGGCCTTGATTCCTTTCGTCCTCTTGCAGTTCGCCCTATTTCGTGTTCATTTTGGTTTCTAAAACACCTTTACCTACCTCTAGTCTTTTTTAACACTTTGTTCATGAGACTAATTAAAAAATACCTCTCAAATCGTTCTTTAATGAAGAAAAAGAGTGCTTTAAATGGTGTTAATTTTGAGAAAGATGACAAGACCACAGATTTGGGTACAACAGAGATGTAGGGGATTGGATATTTAAAGATATTTTAGGAGATTTGAGATAGGAAGATTGCTTGTGGCATTTTATGGGTTGGTAAGGCCGTTCATTGGGTAAATGGATGGATGGGTGGATGTATGATTCTAATATGAGAGATTAATTGTATGGTGTTAAAGGCCGTCTTAAACATCATTCATTTATTGTCAAACTTCTGCCCTAATTCCGTGACTGTCCTTGAACCAGTGATTTTTGTTCACATATCATAAAGCACAAATTTTGATTACGTCATATGGTATTTCGGCTGGTAATACTTACCAATATTCGAACGTTTTATTGCTCTTAGATTTCAGCTAAATACCAGACAAATACATGTAAAGGAGTTTGAAGATGACGATTTTAGATTTGGAGAAAATGGCAGAAAGTTCTCAAAAAGGGTAGAAAACACTGTGGGCAATGGAAACATTGCTCGTTACGAGCAATTTCTCCTTTTCCCACAGTAGATCTATTTTCAACAGACTTTTACTGCAGACACATAGAAACCAGGGCTTGTTTGGGAAAGGGTTAACCCATTGCTATACAAATCCCTGGGCTTTTTCCAACTTGAAAGCATTTGCAAACAATTTAATATGGCTCAATGCTGAAATTTATCTATGATAGGGCTGAAAACATTGTGGAAAAAGGAGAAATGCTGCTTACCAACATTTTCTCCTTTTCTTGTATGTTTTTTTTTTAATAAAAGGGCTATTTTCTCAGGGTTGTCCATAGTCGGGATTGTGTGGTAGAGGTTTAAAGACCCACAGAAGTTATATCATTGACAATATTGCAGAAAAGCAGAATACGCTCCTTTTCCCCCACAATTTTTTGACCTTTCACAGACAAATACTATTATTTCTGTGCAGGCTGACCTGGTCTGAAGCATTTCATTTATTTGCCAATCTTCTATGTTAATGGACCAGTGTATCCTATGAGTCAATTAATTGTTTTATCTAAAAGAAATTGACTTCATTTTTCTTATACCTAAATACACTGTAATGTTCTTTCTCAAAAAACGCAAAGATCTACAACTTTCTACTGTAAAACTACCGAGCTAAATAATAGAAAAAGATAAGTTTTAAATCCAATTATGATAAGAAGAGAACTTAACACACAATACAAATTGTGCAAGATGTGATCTCTACAGTTCCTTCTTCCACCAAGAAGTTTGAACCAAAATACGAAACGGGGGTGAAGGCTTATGTTTAACCGCTGCGCGCAAATGGTGTCAAATCACCTAAAGAAGTACTTCCGGGTCGTATGGTGCTAAAGTAGTTCTTGAAAAAAAATGAAACCTTTTTTTGATATTGCATGCTTCATTGCATGATTGCTTTTCTCACATTATTTTCACCTGATGTTTTGAAAAAGGGTATTTTGTGCTGAATGAGCTAAAATCCATCTTTCTTTTCAGGACTATTTCTTGTGTAGGGATGCTGGAAATTGTGAAGTAGATGTGGGTACCGGACCTGTGGTGGTTAGGAAAAAGACATGGTACGCATGTTTGACCTAATTTTGTGAAATATCCAATCGGTCATGATGGATGTATTTGTTAGAAAATCAAGGGATTAGTGAAGTTTCTGAAACATTTGGAGCATATTATTCATGAACGAATGTCGTGGAACATGTGACAATGTATGGAATTAGCGGAATTTACATTGAATTATATAGGAGTCTATTTGAGTGAATTGACACCAAATATAAAATTCAGAAGCGACCGGTTGCTGTTGCAGAAACTCCTCCCCCCCCCCCCAAAAAAAAAGATCTTGTTCTAGTTTGAAGAATTTAGAAATAAGCCTTTTCACAAATTATTTTCAAAAGCATTCTCTTTCAGGGGTGTTAAAAGGCGTCATTATGTGGTAAAGGGTTAATAAGGATAAACAGAAACACTCCCCCTTCCAATCAGCCAATCAAATCTCATCCCTCTGTGAAATTATCCAATCAGAGAAGGTTTTACTCTTAACTCAAAAGATACTCGTTTCTACCATTGCTTGTAGGAGCCTTTTGAAAAGATTGTGACAAAAGGTGAAATTACTCGTGACGAGCAATTTCACCTTTTGTCACAATGTTTTCTATGCTATCAAAAGGTGTCATATACACATCAGAAACGGCTTCATCCTTGCTGTTATTTAGAGTCAATTAGAGATACCATAGAACAGCGACGTAGGAAGCATTTCAAGATTGGGGGGGGGGGGGGGGGGCTAACTACGAAATACTGAGATTTTTTGCGTGGAACTGAATATCTAATATGTATATTTTTTTTTCTCCAATCTGCAAACCCACTTCCGTTGACTACCGTCTCATAGGTGCCAGTTACGTATCCGCGAAAACATGAGAAAATCGACTTACGGCACATGTCCTAGCACACGACACCCTTTTTTAGGTCAAATTGTAAGGAATTTTCTTTATCATTTTTTCTCACTAGGGCCATTGATTTGGTTACGATGACTATCTCACCCATACGTGACTGGTACCTGCTGTGCACAAAATCGTGAAATCAACTTAGACGCTTTCCGAGGCAACTGATACCTAAGAAAGGTAAAGCGAATTTTTCCCTGTTTTCTTACCAGGGTCATGAAAATATTGAACCAGTTTTGGTGACCGCGCGAGTCAAAAGTAAATTCAGAAGCAACCGGGGGCTGTTGCAGAAACTTTTTCCATGAAAAAGAAAATCTTGTTCCAGTTTAAAGAATTTAGAAATAGGCCATTAAAGATACAATATGATGTAAGAATAACTAGTAATCAATCAAATTCTTCTTTGATAGGGTAGAAAACATTGTGGGAAAAGGAGAAAATGCTGGTAACCTGCATGTAACCTAATGTGACAAGTGACTAAAAAAAGACTGAAGATTCTTTCAGTACCTCCTGCTTCCTACTGCATAAGTCAAACAAAGGGAACTAAATTTCTAATCTTTGTTTTCCTCCGATCTCTTAATACCGTGACGACAAACCCATTTACGTTGACTACAGTCTCATAGGTGCCACTTACGTATCCGCGAAAACATGAAAAATTGACTCATGGAACGTTTCATTGCAGACGACACCTGTTTTTTAAGTGACATACAGTAAAACCTCTCCTTCCGACCACCCCGGCAGTATGAGCAACCCGCTATTAAGAATGATTTTTGCCGGAACGGATTTTTCCCTTCTTAAAGATCAATGATAATAAACCCGGAATTACGAGAACCCCGCTATTCCGAAATTACGACCACCATTTTCAGTACCAATTTGAATTTACCTCGATTTCCGTAATACAATGTATTCTTTACAACCAGCTAATTTTCACGCTTCCGTAATCGCGAACCATAGACTGTGCCACATGTACGAATATTCTTGGGTCCAATGGAATTGACAATCAATTGTCGGTCTGTTGTTTGTCCACTGACTGTTGATTGTAACATGGTTGTGTTAATTAATCAGGATGTTACGTAACATAAGCAAATGACATGTGAATGGATTTTCAAACCATTGATTTGTCTTCCAGGTGGCAATCATGCGTTTATCACACCTTACTGACCCGGATGACAAACATGTCTACATCCGGGTGATCAGGATTTATTGTCTGTAGCTGACTGATGTACTTTAGGCATTTGGGTATAGATGTGATCGAGATGGGATTATCATTTTGAATTTTACTTACTGTGATTATTCCGTAACGATTATGTAATCGTTAACAGATGAACACGAAGACTGCGAGATTGACCATTAGCAGGCCTGTTCCAATGATCTACTCGGATGAAAAAGAAAAGGGGTGGGGTCAGTGCTGTCAAACGTTCAAAGATCAGCACGTATTCGAAAATCTTTGTTTTAGAATGAAATTCACCTGTTGGAATATGAGTTTTTAAGACTGCACGAAGTGAAAAAGCAGATATTCTGTCAATACTAACATAAGAACCTTTAGTCTTCAGATGCATTTAAGATAGAAGCCTTTAGAAAACATCATGGGAAAAGGGGAAAATGCTGGAAGCCAGCATTTTCCCCATTTCCCACAGTGTTTTCCACCCAGCTGGAAACAAGTTTCAATTATTGAGTCACATTTATTTTTTCATCTGCAAATGCTTTCAATTTTGACCAATCTGAAATTTGGTAGTTTGGTAAAGAAGTAAATAGGCAATTATGAATAGGCATGCTTTTACAGCATTATTTATTTATTTAACAAATTCAAGGAAAAAAAACAAAAAAACTTTTCAGTGAATATGAAAATATTGTTGTCTTTTTCATTTGTTTACATGGGCTTCCCTAAATCAAATGCATTTACTATTCACATCATCAGCCCTGCAAAAGTCTACTCAGAGCCTGGGTTTATATCAAAATGTAGGCGTGTGAAACCCGGAAATCAGACCACCCCACTAATAAGACCAAATTTTAAAAGTACCGTGAGTGGTCTTAATAGAGGAGTTTTACTGTATAGGGAACTGAATATCTAATATGTATATTTTTTTTTCTCCAATCTGCAAACCCACTTCCGTTGACTACCGTCTCATAGGTGCCAGTTACGTATCCGCGAAAACATGAGAAAATCGACTTACGGCACATGTCCTAGCACACGACACCCTTTTTTAGGTCAAATTGTAAGGAATTTTCTTTATCATTTTTTCTCACTAGGGCCATTGATTTGGTTACGATGACTATCTCACCCATACGTGACTGGTACCTGCTGTGCACAAAATCGTGAAATCAACTTAGACGCTTTCCGAGGCAACTGATACCTAAGAAAGGTAAAGCGAATTTTTCCCTGTTTTCTTACCAGGGTCATGAAAATATTGAACCAGTTTTGGTGACCGCGCGAGTCAAAAGTAAATTCAGAAGCAACCGGGGGCTGTTGCAGAAACTTTTTCCATGAAAAAGAAAATCTTGTTCCAGTTTAAAGAATTTAGAAATAGGCCATTAAAGATACAATATGATGTAAGAATAACTAGTAATCAATCAAATTCTTCTTTGATAGGGTAGAAAACATTGTGGGAAAAGGAGAAAATGCTGGTAACCTGCATGTAACCTAATGTGACAAGTGACTAAAAAAAGACTGAAGATTCTTTCAGTACCTCCTGCTTCCTACTGCATAAGTCAAACAAAGGGAACTAAATTTCTAATCTTTGTTTTCCTCCGATCTCTTAATACCGTGACGACAAACCCATTTACGTTGACTACAGTCTCATAGGTGCCACTTACGTATCCGCGAAAACATGAAAAATTGACTCATGGAACGTTTCATTGCAGACGACACCTGTTTTTTAAGTGACATACAGTAAAACCTCTCCTTCCGACCACCCCGGCAGTATGAGCAACCCGCTATTAAGAATGATTTTTGCCGGAACGGATTTTTCCCTTCTTAAAGATCAATGATAATAAACCCGGAATTACGAGAACCCCGCTATTCCGAAATTACGACCACCATTTTCAGTACCAATTTGAATTTACCTCGATTTCCGTAATACAATGTATTCTTTACAACCAGCTAATTTTCACGCTTCCGTAATCGCGAACCATAGACTGTGCCACATGTACGAATATTCTTGGGTCCAATGGAATTGACAATCAATTGTCGGTCTGTTGTTTGTCCACTGACTGTTGATTGTAACATGGTTGTGTTAATTAATCAGGATGTTACGTAACATAAGCAAATGACATGTGAATGGATTTTCAAACCATTGATTTGTCTTCCAGGTGGCAATCATGCGTTTATCACACCTTACTGACCCGGATGACAAACATGTCTACATCCGGGTGATCAGGATTTATTGTCTGTAGCTGACTGATGTACTTTAGGCATTTGGGTATAGATGTGATCGAGATGGGATTATCATTTTGAATTTTACTTACTGTGATTATTCCGTAACGATTATGTAATCGTTAACAGATGAACACGAAGACTGCGAGATTGACCATTAGCAGGCCTGTTCCAATGATCTACTCGGATGAAAAAGAAAAGGGGTGGGGTCAGTGCTGTCAAACGTTCAAAGATCAGCACGTATTCGAAAATCTTTGTTTTAGAATGAAATTCACCTGTTGGAATATGAGTTTTTAAGACTGCACGAAGTGAAAAAGCAGATATTCTGTCAATACTAACATAAGAACCTTTAGTCTTCAGATGCATTTAAGATAGAAGCCTTTAGAAAACATCATGGGAAAAGGGGAAAATGCTGGAAGCCAGCATTTTCCCCATTTCCCACAGTGTTTTCCACCCAGCTGGAAACAAGTTTCAATTATTGAGTCACATTTATTTTTTCATCTGCAAATGCTTTCAATTTTGACCAATCTGAAATTTGGTAGTTTGGTAAAGAAGTAAATAGGCAATTATGAATAGGCATGCTTTTACAGCATTATTTATTTATTTAACAAATTCAAGGAAAAAAAACAAAAAAACTTTTCAGTGAATATGAAAATATTGTTGTCTTTTTCATTTGTTTACATGGGCTTCCCTAAATCAAATGCATTTACTATTCACATCATCAGCCCTGCAAAAGTCTACTCAGAGCCTGGGTTTATATCAAAATGTAGGCGTGTGAAACCCGGAAATCAGACCACCCCACTAATAAGACCAAATTTTAAAAGTACCGTGAGTGGTCTTAATAGAGGAGTTTTACTGTATAGGGAACTGAATATCTAATATGTATATTTTTTTTTCTCCAATCTGCAAACCCACTTCCGTTGACTACCGTCTCATAGGTGCCAGTTACGTATCCGCGAAAACATGAGAAAATCGACTTACGGCACATGTCCTAGCACACGACACCCTTTTTTAGGTCAAATTGTAAGGAATTTTCTTTATCATTTTTTCTCACTAGGGCCATTGATTTGGTTACGATGACTATCTCACCCATACGTGACTGGTACCTGCTGTGCACAAAATCGTGAAATCAACTTAGACGCTTTCCGAGGCAACTGATACCTAAGAAAGGTAAAGCGAATTTTTCCCTGTTTTCTTACCAGGGTCATGAAAATATTGAACCAGTTTTGGTGACCGCGCGAGTCAAAAGTAAATTCAGAAGCAACCGGGGGCTGTTGCAGAAACTTTTTCCATGAAAAAGAAAATCTTGTTCCAGTTTAAAGAATTTAGAAATAGGCCATTAAAGATACAATATGATGTAAGAATAACTAGTAATCAATCAAATTCTTCTTTGATAGGGTAGAAAACATTGTGGGAAAAGGAGAAAATGCTGGTAACCTGCATGTAACCTAATGTGACAAGTGACTAAAAAAAGACTGAAGATTCTTTCAGTACCTCCTGCTTCCTACTGCATAAGTCAAACAAAGGGAACTAAATTTCTAATCTTTGTTTTCCTCCGATCTCTTAATACCGTGACGACAAACCCATTTACGTTGACTACAGTCTCATAGGTGCCACTTACGTATCCGCGAAAACATGAAAAATTGACTCATGGAACGTTTCATTGCAGACGACACCTGTTTTTTAAGTGACATACAGTAAAACCTCTCCTTCCGACCACCCCGGCAGTATGAGCAACCCGCTATTAAGAATGATTTTTGCCGGAACGGATTTTTCCCTTCTTAAAGATCAATGATAATAAACCCGGAATTACGAGAACCCCGCTATTCCGAAATTACGACCACCATTTTCAGTACCAATTTGAATTTACCTCGATTTCCGTAATACAATGTATTCTTTACAACCAGCTAATTTTCACGCTTCCGTAATCGCGAACCATAGACTGTGCCACATGTACGAATATTCTTGGGTCCAATGGAATTGACAATCAATTGTCGGTCTGTTGTTTGTCCACTGACTGTTGATTGTAACATGGTTGTGTTAATTAATCAGGATGTTACGTAACATAAGCAAATGACATGTGAATGGATTTTCAAACCATTGATTTGTCTTCCAGGTGGCAATCATGCGTTTATCACACCTTACTGACCCGGATGACAAACATGTCTACATCCGGGTGATCAGGATTTATTGTCTGTAGCTGACTGATGTACTTTAGGCATTTGGGTATAGATGTGATCGAGATGGGATTATCATTTTGAATTTTACTTACTGTGATTATTCCGTAACGATTATGTAATCGTTAACAGATGAACACGAAGACTGCGAGATTGACCATTAGCAGGCCTGTTCCAATGATCTACTCGGATGAAAAAGAAAAGGGGTGGGGTCAGTGCTGTCAAACGTTCAAAGATCAGCACGTATTCGAAAATCTTTGTTTTAGAATGAAATTCACCTGTTGGAATATGAGTTTTTAAGACTGCACGAAGTGAAAAAGCAGATATTCTGTCAATACTAACATAAGAACCTTTAGTCTTCAGATGCATTTAAGATAGAAGCCTTTAGAAAACATCATGGGAAAAGGGGAAAATGCTGGAAGCCAGCATTTTCCCCATTTCCCACAGTGTTTTCCACCCAGCTGGAAACAAGTTTCAATTATTGAGTCACATTTATTTTTTCATCTGCAAATGCTTTCAATTTTGACCAATCTGAAATTTGGTAGTTTGGTAAAGAAGTAAATAGGCAATTATGAATAGGCATGCTTTTACAGCATTATTTATTTATTTAACAAATTCAAGGAAAAAAAACAAAAAAACTTTTCAGTGAATATGAAAATATTGTTGTCTTTTTCATTTGTTTACATGGGCTTCCCTAAATCAAATGCATTTACTATTCACATCATCAGCCCTGCAAAAGTCTACTCAGAGCCTGGGTTTATATCAAAATGTAGGCGTGTGAAACCCGGAAATCAGACCACCCCACTAATAAGACCAAATTTTAAAAGTACCGTGAGTGGTCTTAATAGAGGAGTTTTACTGTATAGGGAACTGAATATCTAATATGTATATTTTTTTTTCTCCAATCTGCAAACCCACTTCCGTTGACTACCGTCTCATAGGTGCCAGTTACGTATCCGCGAAAACATGAGAAAATCGACTTACGGCACATGTCCTAGCACACGACACCCTTTTTTAGGTCAAATTGTAAGGAATTTTCTTTATCATTTTTTCTCACTAGGGCCATTGATTTGGTTACGATGACTATCTCACCCATACGTGACTGGTACCTGCTGTGCACAAAATCGTGAAATCAACTTAGACGCTTTCCGAGGCAACTGATACCTAAGAAAGGTAAAGCGAATTTTTCCCTGTTTTCTTACCAGGGTCATGAAAATATTGAACCAGTTTTGGTGACCGCGCGAGTCAAAAGTAAATTCAGAAGCAACCGGGGGCTGTTGCAGAAACTTTTTCCATGAAAAAGAAAATCTTGTTCCAGTTTAAAGAATTTAGAAATAGGCCATTAAAGATACAATATGATGTAAGAATAACTAGTAATCAATCAAATTCTTCTTTGATAGGGTAGAAAACATTGTGGGAAAAGGAGAAAATGCTGGTAACCTGCATGTAACCTAATGTGACAAGTGACTAAAAAAAGACTGAAGATTCTTTCAGTACCTCCTGCTTCCTACTGCATAAGTCAAACAAAGGGAACTAAATTTCTAATCTTTGTTTTCCTCCGATCTCTTAATACCGTGACGACAAACCCATTTACGTTGACTACAGTCTCATAGGTGCCACTTACGTATCCGCGAAAACATGAAAAATTGACTCATGGAACGTTTCATTGCAGACGACACCTGTTTTTTAAGTGACATACAGTAAAACCTCTCCTTCCGACCACCCCGGCAGTATGAGCAACCCGCTATTAAGAATGATTTTTGCCGGAACGGATTTTTCCCTTCTTAAAGATCAATGATAATAAACCCGGAATTACGAGAACCCCGCTATTCCGAAATTACGACCACCATTTTCAGTACCAATTTGAATTTACCTCGATTTCCGTAATACAATGTATTCTTTACAACCAGCTAATTTTCACGCTTCCGTAATCGCGAACCATAGACTGTGCCACATGTACGAATATTCTTGGGTCCAATGGAATTGACAATCAATTGTCGGTCTGTTGTTTGTCCACTGACTGTTGATTGTAACATGGTTGTGTTAATTAATCAGGATGTTACGTAACATAAGCAAATGACATGTGAATGGATTTTCAAACCATTGATTTGTCTTCCAGGTGGCAATCATGCGTTTATCACACCTTACTGACCCGGATGACAAACATGTCTACATCCGGGTGATCAGGATTTATTGTCTGTAGCTGACTGATGTACTTTAGGCATTTGGGTATAGATGTGATCGAGATGGGATTATCATTTTGAATTTTACTTACTGTGATTATTCCGTAACGATTATGTAATCGTTAACAGATGAACACGAAGACTGCGAGATTGACCATTAGCAGGCCTGTTCCAATGATCTACTCGGATGAAAAAGAAAAGGGGTGGGGTCAGTGCTGTCAAACGTTCAAAGATCAGCACGTATTCGAAAATCTTTGTTTTAGAATGAAATTCACCTGTTGGAATATGAGTTTTTAAGACTGCACGAAGTGAAAAAGCAGATATTCTGTCAATACTAACATAAGAACCTTTAGTCTTCAGATGCATTTAAGATAGAAGCCTTTAGAAAACATCATGGGAAAAGGGGAAAATGCTGGAAGCCAGCATTTTCCCCATTTCCCACAGTGTTTTCCACCCAGCTGGAAACAAGTTTCAATTATTGAGTCACATTTATTTTTTCATCTGCAAATGCTTTCAATTTTGACCAATCTGAAATTTGGTAGTTTGGTAAAGAAGTAAATAGGCAATTATGAATAGGCATGCTTTTACAGCATTATTTATTTATTTAACAAATTCAAGGAAAAAAAACAAAAAAACTTTTCAGTGAATATGAAAATATTGTTGTCTTTTTCATTTGTTTACATGGGCTTCCCTAAATCAAATGCATTTACTATTCACATCATCAGCCCTGCAAAAGTCTACTCAGAGCCTGGGTTTATATCAAAATGTAGGCGTGTGAAACCCGGAAATCAGACCACCCCACTAATAAGACCAAATTTTAAAAGTACCGTGAGTGGTCTTAATAGAGGAGTTTTACTGTATAGGGAACTGAATATCTAATATGTATATTTTTTTTTCTCCAATCTGCAAACCCACTTCCGTTGACTACCGTCTCATAGGTGCCAGTTACGTATCCGCGAAAACATGAGAAAATCGACTTACGGCACATGTCCTAGCACACGACACCCTTTTTTAGGTCAAATTGTAAGGAATTTTCTTTATCATTTTTTCTCACTAGGGCCATTGATTTGGTTACGATGACTATCTCACCCATACGTGACTGGTACCTGCTGTGCACAAAATCGTGAAATCAACTTAGACGCTTTCCGAGGCAACTGATACCTAAGAAAGGTAAAGCGAATTTTTCCCTGTTTTCTTACCAGGGTCATGAAAATATTGAACCAGTTTTGGTGACCGCGCGAGTCAAAAGTAAATTCAGAAGCAACCGGGGGCTGTTGCAGAAACTTTTTCCATGAAAAAGAAAATCTTGTTCCAGTTTAAAGAATTTAGAAATAGGCCATTAAAGATACAATATGATGTAAGAATAACTAGTAATCAATCAAATTCTTCTTTGATAGGGTAGAAAACATTGTGGGAAAAGGAGAAAATGCTGGTAACCTGCATGTAACCTAATGTGACAAGTGACTAAAAAAAGACTGAAGATTCTTTCAGTACCTCCTGCTTCCTACTGCATAAGTCAAACAAAGGGAACTAAATTTCTAATCTTTGTTTTCCTCCGATCTCTTAATACCGTGACGACAAACCCATTTACGTTGACTACAGTCTCATAGGTGCCACTTACGTATCCGCGAAAACATGAAAAATTGACTCATGGAACGTTTCATTGCAGACGACACCTGTTTTTTAAGTGACATACAGTAAAACCTCTCCTTCCGACCACCCCGGCAGTATGAGCAACCCGCTATTAAGAATGATTTTTGCCGGAACGGATTTTTCCCTTCTTAAAGATCAATGATAATAAACCCGGAATTACGAGAACCCCGCTATTCCGAAATTACGACCACCATTTTCAGTACCAATTTGAATTTACCTCGATTTCCGTAATACAATGTATTCTTTACAACCAGCTAATTTTCACGCTTCCGTAATCGCGAACCATAGACTGTGCCACATGTACGAATATTCTTGGGTCCAATGGAATTGACAATCAATTGTCGGTCTGTTGTTTGTCCACTGACTGTTGATTGTAACATGGTTGTGTTAATTAATCAGGATGTTACGTAACATAAGCAAATGACATGTGAATGGATTTTCAAACCATTGATTTGTCTTCCAGGTGGCAATCATGCGTTTATCACACCTTACTGACCCGGATGACAAACATGTCTACATCCGGGTGATCAGGATTTATTGTCTGTAGCTGACTGATGTACTTTAGGCATTTGGGTATAGATGTGATCGAGATGGGATTATCATTTTGAATTTTACTTACTGTGATTATTCCGTAACGATTATGTAATCGTTAACAGATGAACACGAAGACTGCGAGATTGACCATTAGCAGGCCTGTTCCAATGATCTACTCGGATGAAAAAGAAAAGGGGTGGGGTCAGTGCTGTCAAACGTTCAAAGATCAGCACGTATTCGAAAATCTTTGTTTTAGAATGAAATTCACCTGTTGGAATATGAGTTTTTAAGACTGCACGAAGTGAAAAAGCAGATATTCTGTCAATACTAACATAAGAACCTTTAGTCTTCAGATGCATTTAAGATAGAAGCCTTTAGAAAACATCATGGGAAAAGGGGAAAATGCTGGAAGCCAGCATTTTCCCCATTTCCCACAGTGTTTTCCACCCAGCTGGAAACAAGTTTCAATGATTGAGTCACATTTATTTTTTCATCTGCAAATGCTTTCAATTTTGACCAATCTGAAATTTGGTAGTTTGGTAAAGAAGTAAATAGGCAATTATGAATAGGCATGCTTTTACAGCATTATTTATTTATTTAACAAATTCAAGGAAAAAAAACAAAAAAACTTTTCAGTGAATATGAAAATATTGTTGTCTTTTTCATTTGTTTACATGGGCTTCCCTAAATCAAATGCATTTACTATTCACATCATCAGCCCTGCAAAAGTCTACTCAGAGCCTGGGTTTATATCAAAATGTAGGCGTGTGAAACCCGGAAATCAGACCACCCCACTAATAAGACCAAATTTTAAAAGTACCGTGAGTGGTCTTAATAGAGGAGTTTTACTGTATAGGGAACTGAATATCTAATATGTATATTTTTTTTTCTCCAATCTGCAAACCCACTTCCGTTGACTACCGTCTCATAGGTGCCAGTTACGTATCCGCGAAAACATGAGAAAATCGACTTACGGCACATGTCCTAGCACACGACACCCTTTTTTAGGTCAAATTGTAAGGAATTTTCTTTATCATTTTTTCTCACTAGGGCCATTGATTTGGTTACGATGACTATCTCACCCATACGTGACTGGTACCTGCTGTGCACAAAATCGTGAAATCAACTTAGACGCTTTCCGAGGCAACTGATACCTAAGAAAGGTAAAGCGAATTTTTCCCTGTTTTCTTACCAGGGTCATGAAAATATTGAACCAGTTTTGGTGACCGCGCGAGTCAAAAGTAAATTCAGAAGCAACCGGGGGCTGTTGCAGAAACTTTTTCCATGAAAAAGAAAATCTTGTTCCAGTTTAAAGAATTTAGAAATAGGCCATTAAAGATACAATATGATGTAAGAATAACTAGTAATCAATCAAATTCTTCTTTGATAGGGTAGAAAACATTGTGGGAAAAGGAGAAAATGCTGGTAACCTGCATGTAACCTAATGTGACAAGTGACTAAAAAAAGACTGAAGATTCTTTCAGTACCTCCTGCTTCCTACTGCATAAGTCAAACAAAGGGAACTAAATTTCTAATCTTTGTTTTCCTCCGATCTCTTAATACCGTGACGACAAACCCATTTACGTTGACTACAGTCTCATAGGTGCCACTTACGTATCCGCGAAAACATGAAAAATTGACTCATGGAACGTTTCATTGCAGACGACACCTGTTTTTTAAGTGACATACAGTAAAACCTCTCCTTCCGACCACCCCGGCAGTATGAGCAACCCGCTATTAAGAATGATTTTTGCCGGAACGGATTTTTCCCTTCTTAAAGATCAATGATAATAAACCCGGAATTACGAGAACCCCGCTATTCCGAAATTACGACCACCATTTTCAGTACCAATTTGAATTTACCTCGATTTCCGTAATACAATGTATTCTTTACAACCAGCTAATTTTCACGCTTCCGTAATCGCGAACCATAGACTGTGCCACATGTACGAATATTCTTGGGTCCAATGGAATTGACAATCAATTGTCGGTCTGTTGTTTGTCCACTGACTGTTGATTGTAACATGGTTGTGTTAATTAATCAGGATGTTACGTAACATAAGCAAATGACATGTGAATGGATTTTCAAACCATTGATTTGTCTTCCAGGTGGCAATCATGCGTTTATCACACCTTACTGACCCGGATGACAAACATGTCTACATCCGGGTGATCAGGATTTATTGTCTGTAGCTGACTGATGTACTTTAGGCATTTGGGTATAGATGTGATCGAGATGGGATTATCATTTTGAATTTTACTTACTGTGATTATTCCGTAACGATTATGTAATCGTTAACAGATGAACACGAAGACTGCGAGATTGACCATTAGCAGGCCTGTTCCAATGATCTACTCGGATGAAAAAGAAAAGGGGTGGGGTCAGTGCTGTCAAACGTTCAAAGATCAGCACGTATTCGAAAATCTTTGTTTTAGAATGAAATTCACCTGTTGGAATATGAGTTTTTAAGACTGCACGAAGTGAAAAAGCAGATATTCTGTCAATACTAACATAAGAACCTTTAGTCTTCAGATGCATTTAAGATAGAAGCCTTTAGAAAACATCATGGGAAAAGGGGAAAATGCTGGAAGCCAGCATTTTCCCCATTTCCCACAGTGTTTTCCACCCAGCTGGAAACAAGTTTCAATTATTGAGTCACATTTATTTTTTCATCTGCAAATGCTTTCAATTTTGACCAATCTGAAATTTGGTAGTTTGGTAAAGAAGTAAATAGGCAATTATGAATAGGCATGCTTTTACAGCATTATTTATTTATTTAACAAATTCAAGGAAAAAAAACAAAAAAACTTTTCAGTGAATATGAAAATATTGTTGTCTTTTTCATTTGTTTACATGGGCTTCCCTAAATCAAATGCATTTACTATTCACATCATCAGCCCTGCAAAAGTCTACTCAGAGCCTGGGTTTATATCAAAATGTAGGCGTGTGAAACCCGGAAATCAGACCACCCCACTAATAAGACCAAATTTTAAAAGTACCGTGAGTGGTCTTAATAGAGGAGTTTTACTGTATAGGGAACTGAATATCTAATATGTATATTTTTTTTTCTCCAATCTGCAAACCCACTTCCGTTGACTACCGTCTCATAGGTGCCAGTTACGTATCCGCGAAAACATGAGAAAATCGACTTACGGCACATGTCCTAGCACACGACACCCTTTTTTAGGTCAAATTGTAAGGAATTTTCTTTATCATTTTTTCTCACTAGGGCCATTGATTTGGTTACGATGACTATCTCACCCATACGTGACTGGTACCTGCTGTGCACAAAATCGTGAAATCAACTTAGACGCTTTCCGAGGCAACTGATACCTAAGAAAGGTAAAGCGAATTTTTCCCTGTTTTCTTACCAGGGTCATGAAAATATTGAACCAGTTTTGGTGACCGCGCGAGTCAAAAGTAAATTCAGAAGCAACCGGGGGCTGTTGCAGAAACTTTTTCCATGAAAAAGAAAATCTTGTTCCAGTTTAAAGAATTTAGAAATAGGCCATTAAAGATACAATATGATGTAAGAATAACTAGTAATCAATCAAATTCTTCTTTGATAGGGTAGAAAACATTGTGGGAAAAGGAGAAAATGCTGGTAACCTGCATGTAACCTAATGTGACAAGTGACTAAAAAAAGACTGAAGATTCTTTCAGTACCTCCTGCTTCCTACTGCATAAGTCAAACAAAGGGAACTAAATTTCTAATCTTTGTTTTCCTCCGATCTCTTAATACCGTGACGACAAACCCATTTACGTTGACTACAGTCTCATAGGTGCCACTTACGTATCCGCGAAAACATGAAAAATTGACTCATGGAACGTTTCATTGCAGACGACACCTGTTTTTTAAGTGACATACAGTAAAACCTCTCCTTCCGACCACCCCGGCAGTATGAGCAACCCGCTATTAAGAATGATTTTTGCCGGAACGGATTTTTCCCTTCTTAAAGATCAATGATAATAAACCCGGAATTACGAGAACCCCGCTATTCCGAAATTACGACCACCATTTTCAGTACCAATTTGAATTTACCTCGATTTCCGTAATACAATGTATTCTTTACAACCAGCTAATTTTCACGCTTCCGTAATCGCGAACCATAGACTGTGCCACATGTACGAATATTCTTGGGTCCAATGGAATTGACAATCAATTGTCGGTCTGTTGTTTGTCCACTGACTGTTGATTGTAACATGGTTGTGTTAATTAATCAGGATGTTACGTAACATAAGCAAATGACATGTGAATGGATTTTCAAACCATTGATTTGTCTTCCAGGTGGCAATCATGCGTTTATCACACCTTACTGACCCGGATGACAAACATGTCTACATCCGGGTGATCAGGATTTATTGTCTGTAGCTGACTGATGTACTTTAGGCATTTGGGTATAGATGTGATCGAGATGGGATTATCATTTTGAATTTTACTTACTGTGATTATTCCGTAACGATTATGTAATCGTTAACAGATGAACACGAAGACTGCGAGATTGACCATTAGCAGGCCTGTTCCAATGATCTACTCGGATGAAAAAGAAAAGGGGTGGGGTCAGTGCTGTCAAACGTTCAAAGATCAGCACGTATTCGAAAATCTTTGTTTTAGAATGAAATTCACCTGTTGGAATATGAGTTTTTAAGACTGCACGAAGTGAAAAAGCAGATATTCTGTCAATACTAACATAAGAACCTTTAGTCTTCAGATGCATTTAAGATAGAAGCCTTTAGAAAACATCATGGGAAAAGGGGAAAATGCTGGAAGCCAGCATTTTCCCCATTTCCCACAGTGTTTTCCACCCAGCTGGAAACAAGTTTCAATTATTGAGTCACATTTATTTTTTCATCTGCAAATGCTTTCAATTTTGACCAATCTGAAATTTGGTAGTTTGGTAAAGAAGTAAATAGGCAATTATGAATAGGCATGCTTTTACAGCATTATTTATTTATTTAACAAATTCAAGGAAAAAAAACAAAAAAACTTTTCAGTGAATATGAAAATATTGTTGTCTTTTTCATTTGTTTACATGGGCTTCCCTAAATCAAATGCATTTACTATTCACATCATCAGCCCTGCAAAAGTCTACTCAGAGCCTGGGTTTATATCAAAATGTAGGCGTGTGAAACCCGGAAATCAGACCACCCCACTAATAAGACCAAATTTTAAAAGTACCGTGAGTGGTCTTAATAGAGGAGTTTTACTGTATAGGGAACTGAATATCTAATATGTATATTTTTTTTTCTCCAATCTGCAAACCCACTTCCGTTGACTACCGTCTCATAGGTGCCAGTTACGTATCCGCGAAAACATGAGAAAATCGACTTACGGCACATGTCCTAGCACACGACACCCTTTTTTAGGTCAAATTGTAAGGAATTTTCTTTATCATTTTTTCTCACTAGGGCCATTGATTTGGTTACGATGACTATCTCACCCATACGTGACTGGTACCTGCTGTGCACAAAATCGTGAAATCAACTTAGACGCTTTCCGAGGCAACTGATACCTAAGAAAGGTAAAGCGAATTTTTCCCTGTTTTCTTACCAGGGTCATGAAAATATTGAACCAGTTTTGGTGACCGCGCGAGTCAAAAGTAAATTCAGAAGCAACCGGGGGCTGTTGCAGAAACTTTTTCCATGAAAAAGAAAATCTTGTTCCAGTTTAAAGAATTTAGAAATAGGCCATTAAAGATACAATATGATGTAAGAATAACTAGTAATCAATCAAATTCTTCTTTGATAGGGTAGAAAACATTGTGGGAAAAGGAGAAAATGCTGGTAACCTGCATGTAACCTAATGTGACAAGTGACTAAAAAAAGACTGAAGATTCTTTCAGTACCTCCTGCTTCCTACTGCATAAGTCAAACAAAGGGAACTAAATTTCTAATCTTTGTTTTCCTCCGATCTCTTAATACCGTGACGACAAACCCATTTACGTTGACTACAGTCTCATAGGTGCCACTTACGTATCCGCGAAAACATGAAAAATTGACTCATGGAACGTTTCATTGCAGACGACACCTGTTTTTTAAGTGACATACAGTAAAACCTCTCCTTCCGACCACCCCGGCAGTATGAGCAACCCGCTATTAAGAATGATTTTTGCCGGAACGGATTTTTCCCTTCTTAAAGATCAATGATAATAAACCCGGAATTACGAGAACCCCGCTATTCCGAAATTACGACCACCATTTTCAGTACCAATTTGAATTTACCTCGATTTCCGTAATACAATGTATTCTTTACAACCAGCTAATTTTCACGCTTCCGTAATCGCGAACCATAGACTGTGCCACATGTACGAATATTCTTGGGTCCAATGGAATTGACAATCAATTGTCGGTCTGTTGTTTGTCCACTGACTGTTGATTGTAACATGGTTGTGTTAATTAATCAGGATGTTACGTAACATAAGCAAATGACATGTGAATGGATTTTCAAACCATTGATTTGTCTTCCAGGTGGCAATCATGCGTTTATCACACCTTACTGACCCGGATGACAAACATGTCTACATCCGGGTGATCAGGATTTATTGTCTGTAGCTGACTGATGTACTTTAGGCATTTGGGTATAGATGTGATCGAGATGGGATTATCATTTTGAATTTTACTTACTGTGATTATTCCGTAACGATTATGTAATCGTTAACAGATGAACACGAAGACTGCGAGATTGACCATTAGCAGGCCTGTTCCAATGATCTACTCGGATGAAAAAGAAAAGGGGTGGGGTCAGTGCTGTCAAACGTTCAAAGATCAGCACGTATTCGAAAATCTTTGTTTTAGAATGAAATTCACCTGTTGGAATATGAGTTTTTAAGACTGCACGAAGTGAAAAAGCAGATATTCTGTCAATACTAACATAAGAACCTTTAGTCTTCAGATGCATTTAAGATAGAAGCCTTTAGAAAACATCATGGGAAAAGGGGAAAATGCTGGAAGCCAGCATTTTCCCCATTTCCCACAGTGTTTTCCACCCAGCTGGAAACAAGTTTCAATTATTGAGTCACATTTATTTTTTCATCTGCAAATGCTTTCAATTTTGACCAATCTGAAATTTGGTAGTTTGGTAAAGAAGTAAATAGGCAATTATGAATAGGCATGCTTTTACAGCATTATTTATTTATTTAACAAATTCAAGGAAAAAAAACAAAAAAACTTTTCAGTGAATATGAAAATATTGTTGTCTTTTTCATTTGTTTACATGGGCTTCCCTAAATCAAATGCATTTACTATTCACATCATCAGCCCTGCAAAAGTCTACTCAGAGCCTGGGTTTATATCAAAATGTAGGCGTGTGAAACCCGGAAATCAGACCACCCCACTAATAAGACCAAATTTTAAAAGTACCGTGAGTGGTCTTAATAGAGGAGTTTTACTGTATAGGGAACTGAATATCTAATATGTATATTTTTTTTTCTCCAATCTGCAAACCCACTTCCGTTGACTACCGTCTCATAGGTGCCAGTTACGTATCCGCGAAAACATGAGAAAATCGACTTACGGCACATGTCCTAGCACACGACACCCTTTTTTAGGTCAAATTGTAAGGAATTTTCTTTATCATTTTTTCTCACTAGGGCCATTGATTTGGTTACGATGACTATCTCACCCATACGTGACTGGTACCTGCTGTGCACAAAATCGTGAAATCAACTTAGACGCTTTCCGAGGCAACTGATACCTAAGAAAGGTAAAGCGAATTTTTCCCTGTTTTCTTACCAGGGTCATGAAAATATTGAACCAGTTTTGGTGACCGCGCGAGTCAAAAGTAAATTCAGAAGCAACCGGGGGCTGTTGCAGAAACTTTTTCCATGAAAAAGAAAATCTTGTTCCAGTTTAAAGAATTTAGAAATAGGCCATTAAAGATACAATATGATGTAAGAATAACTAGTAATCAATCAAATTCTTCTTTGATAGGGTAGAAAACATTGTGGGAAAAGGAGAAAATGCTGGTAACCTGCATGTAACCTAATGTGACAAGTGACTAAAAAAAGACTGAAGATTCTTTCAGTACCTCCTGCTTCCTACTGCATAAGTCAAACAAAGGGAACTAAATTTCTAATCTTTGTTTTCCTCCGATCTCTTAATACCGTGACGACAAACCCATTTACGTTGACTACAGTCTCATAGGTGCCACTTACGTATCCGCGAAAACATGAAAAATTGACTCATGGAACGTTTCATTGCAGACGACACCTGTTTTTTAAGTGACATACAGTAAAACCTCTCCTTCCGACCACCCCGGCAGTATGAGCAACCCGCTATTAAGAATGATTTTTGCCGGAACGGATTTTTCCCTTCTTAAAGATCAATGATAATAAACCCGGAATTACGAGAACCCCGCTATTCCGAAATTACGACCACCATTTTCAGTACCAATTTGAATTTACCTCGATTTCCGTAATACAATGTATTCTTTACAACCAGCTAATTTTCACGCTTCCGTAATCGCGAACCATAGACTGTGCCACATGTACGAATATTCTTGGGTCCAATGGAATTGACAATCAATTGTCGGTCTGTTGTTTGTCCACTGACTGTTGATTGTAACATGGTTGTGTTAATTAATCAGGATGTTACGTAACATAAGCAAATGACATGTGAATGGATTTTCAAACCATTGATTTGTCTTCCAGGTGGCAATCATGCGTTTATCACACCTTACTGACCCGGATGACAAACATGTCTACATCCGGGTGATCAGGATTTATTGTCTGTAGCTGACTGATGTACTTTAGGCATTTGGGTATAGATGTGATCGAGATGGGATTATCATTTTGAATTTTACTTACTGTGATTATTCCGTAACGATTATGTAATCGTTAACAGATGAACACGAAGACTGCGAGATTGACCATTAGCAGGCCTGTTCCAATGATCTACTCGGATGAAAAAGAAAAGGGGTGGGGTCAGTGCTGTCAAACGTTCAAAGATCAGCACGTATTCGAAAATCTTTGTTTTAGAATGAAATTCACCTGTTGGAATATGAGTTTTTAAGACTGCACGAAGTGAAAAAGCAGATATTCTGTCAATACTAACATAAGAACCTTTAGTCTTCAGATGCATTTAAGATAGAAGCCTTTAGAAAACATCATGGGAAAAGGGGAAAATGCTGGAAGCCAGCATTTTCCCCATTTCCCACAGTGTTTTCCACCCAGCTGGAAACAAGTTTCAATTATTGAGTCACATTTATTTTTTCATCTGCAAATGCTTTCAATTTTGACCAATCTGAAATTTGGTAGTTTGGTAAAGAAGTAAATGGGCAATTATGAATAGGCATGCTTTTACAGCATTATTTATTTATTTAACAAATTCAAGGAAAAAAAACAAAAAAACTTTTCAGTGAATATGAAAATATTGTTGTCTTTTTCATTTGTTTACATGGGCTTCCCTAAATCAAATGCATTTACTATTCACATCATCAGCCCTGCAAAAGTCTACTCAGAGCCTGGGTTTATATCAAAATGTAGGCGTGTGAAACCCGGAAATCAGACCACCCCACTAATAAGACCAAATTTTAAAAGTACCGTGAGTGGTCTTAATAGAGGAGTTTTACTGTATAGGGAACTGAATATCTAATATGTATATTTTTTTTTCTCCAATCTGCAAACCCACTTCCGTTGACTACCGTCTCATAGGTGCCAGTTACGTATCCGCGAAAACATGAGAAAATCGACTTACGGCACATGTCCTAGCACACGACACCCTTTTTTAGGTCAAATTGTAAGGAATTTTCTTTATCATTTTTTCTCACTAGGGCCATTGATTTGGTTACGATGACTATCTCACCCATACGTGACTGGTACCTGCTGTGCACAAAATCGTGAAATCAACTTAGACGCTTTCCGAGGCAACTGATACCTAAGAAAGGTAAAGCGAATTTTTCCCTGTTTTCTTACCAGGGTCATGAAAATATTGAACCAGTTTTGGTGACCGCGCGAGTCAAAAGTAAATTCAGAAGCAACCGGGGGCTGTTGCAGAAACTTTTTCCATGAAAAAGAAAATCTTGTTCCAGTTTAAAGAATTTAGAAATAGGCCATTAAAGATACAATATGATGTAAGAATAACTAGTAATCAATCAAATTCTTCTTTGATAGGGTAGAAAACATTGTGGGAAAAGGAGAAAATGCTGGTAACCTGCATGTAACCTAATGTGACAAGTGACTAAAAAAAGACTGAAGATTCTTTCAGTACCTCCTGCTTCCTACTGCATAAGTCAAACAAAGGGAACTAAATTTCTAATCTTTGTTTTCCTCCGATCTCTTAATACCGTGACGACAAACCCATTTACGTTGACTACAGTCTCATAGGTGCCACTTACGTATCCGCGAAAACATGAAAAATTGACTCATGGAACGTTTCATTGCAGACGACACCTGTTTTTTAAGTGACATACAGTAAAACCTCTCCTTCCGACCACCCCGGCAGTATGAGCAACCCGCTATTAAGAATGATTTTTGCCGGAACGGATTTTTCCCTTCTTAAAGATCAATGATAATAAACCCGGAATTACGAGAACCCCGCTATTCCGAAATTACGACCACCATTTTCAGTACCAATTTGAATTTACCTCGATTTCCGTAATACAATGTATTCTTTACAACCAGCTAATTTTCACGCTTCCGTAATCGCGAACCATAGACTGTGCCACATGTACGAATATTCTTGGGTCCAATGGAATTGACAATCAATTGTCGGTCTGTTGTTTGTCCACTGACTGTTGATTGTAACATGGTTGTGTTAATTAATCAGGATGTTACGTAACATAAGCAAATGACATGTGAATGGATTTTCAAACCATTGATTTGTCTTCCAGGTGGCAATCATGCGTTTATCACACCTTACTGACCCGGATGACAAACATGTCTACATCCGGGTGATCAGGATTTATTGTCTGTAGCTGACTGATGTACTTTAGGCATTTGGGTATAGATGTGATCGAGATGGGATTATCATTTTGAATTTTACTTACTGTGATTATTCCGTAACGATTATGTAATCGTTAACAGATGAACACGAAGACTGCGAGATTGATTGACTATTAGCAGGCCTGTTCCAATGATCTACTCGGATGAAAAAGAAAAGGGGTGGGGTCCGTGCTGTCAAACGTTCAAAGATCAGCACGTATTCGAAAATCTTTGTTTTAGAATGAAATTCGCCTGTTGGAATATGAGTTTCTAAGACTGCACGAAGTGAAAAAGCAGATATTCTGTCAATACTAACATAAGAACCTTTAGTCTTCAGATTAAGAAGGGAAAAATCCGTTCCGGCAAAAATCATTCTTAATAGCGGGTTGCTCATACTGCCGTGGTGGTCAGGAGGAGAGGTTTTACTGTATGTCACTTAAAAAACAGGTGTCGTCTGCAATGAAACGTTCCATGAGTCAATTTTTCATGTTTTCGCGGATACGTAAGTGGCACCTATGAGACTGTAGTCAACGTAAATGGGTTTGTCGTCACGGTTTTAAGAGATCGGAGGAAAACAAAGATTAGAAATTTAGTTCCCTTTGTTTGACTTATGCAGTAGGAAGCAGGAAGTACTGAAAGAATCTTCAGTCTTTTTTTAGTCACTTGTCACATTAGGTTACATGCAGGTTACCAGCATTTTCTCCTTTTCCCACAATGTTTTCTACCCTATCAAAGAAGAATTTGATTACTAGTTATTCTTACATCATATTGTATCTTTAATGGCCTATTTCTAAATTCTTTAAACTGCAACAAGATTTTCTTTTTCATGGAAAAAGTTTCTGCAACAGCCCCTGGTTGCTTCTGAATTTACTTTTGACTCGCGCGGTCACCAAAACTGGTTCAATATTTTCGTGACCCTGGTAAGAAAACAGGGAAAAATTCGCTTTACCTTTCTTAGGTATCAGTTGCCTCGGAAAGCGTCTAAGTTGATTTCACAATTTTGTGCACAGCAGGTACCAGTCACGTATGGGTGAGATAGTCATCGTAACCAAATCAATGGCCCTAGTGAGAAAAAATGATAAAGAAAATTCCTTACAATTTGACCTAAAAAAGGGTGTCGTGTGCTAGGACATGTGCCGTAAGTCGATTTTCTCATGTTTTCGCGGATACGTAACTGGCACCTATGAGACGGTAGTCAACGGAAGTGGGTTTGCAGATTGGAGAAAAAAAATATACATATTAGATATTCAGTTCCCTATACAGTAAAACTCCTCTATTAAGACCACTCACGGTACTTTTAAAATTTGGTCTTATTAGTGGGGTGGTCTGATTTCCGGTATTCACACGCCTACATTTTGATATAAACCCAGGCTCTGAGTAGACTTTTGCAGGGCTAATGATGTGAATAGTAAATGCATTTGATTTAGGGAAGCCCATGTAAACAAATGAAAAAGACAACAATATTTTCATATTCACTGAAAAGTTTTTTTGTTTTTTTTCCTTGAATTTGTTAAATAAATAAATGATGCTGTAAAAGCATGCCTATTCATAATTGCCTATTTACTTCTTTACCAAACTACCAAATTTCAGATTGGTCAAAATTGAAAGCATTTGCAGATGAAAAAATAAATGTAACTCAATAATTGAAACTTGTTTCCAGCTGGGTGGAAAACACTGGGAAATGGGGAAAATGCTGGTTTCCAGCATTTTCCCCTTTTCCCATGATGTTTTCTAAAGGCTTCTATCTTAAATGCATCTGAAGACTAAGGGTTCTTATGTTAGTATTGACAGAATATCTGCTTTTTCACTTCGTGCAGTCTTAAGAACTCATATTCCAACAGGCGAATTTCATTCTAAAACAAAGATTTTCGAATACGTGCTGATCTTTTAACGTTTGACAGCACGGACCCCACCCCTTTTCTTTTTCATCCGAGTAGATCATTGGAACAGGCCTCCATGAATTTTCTGCTTTTCTCGAATTATTTTCAAAAGCATTCTCTTTCAGGGGTGTTAAAAGGCATCATTGTGTGGTAAATGGTTAAAAAGGATAAACAGAGACACTCCCTCCTTCCAATCAGCCAATCAAATCTCATCCCTCTGTGAAATTATCCAATCAGAGAAGGTTTAACCCTTTACTCCATAGATACTCGTTTCTACGCATTGCTTGTAGGAGCCTTTTGAAAACATTGTGACAAAAGGTGAAATTGCTCGTGACGATATTTTGTATGCTATCAAAAGGTGTCATAATATTATACATATGAGAAACGGCTTCATCCTTGCTGTTATTTAGGGTCAGTTAGAGAAACCATAGAAATGTCTTTTGGGATAAAGGGTTAAGGAAATCAGAATGGGTACCAGTCAGCCAATCAGAGAAGGTTTGAGAAATTCAAATTGGGCCCATCAGCCAATCAGAGAGCTTCAAAATCATCTCAAAATGGCGCCCTTTTGTATCGATAGAAAACAGTGAATAAAAACGGCATAAAAGTGGATTTAAAGCCTTCTTTAAAAGCTGTTGTGCAGTCCTTGGCAAACTGCCAGGCATGCATCATCCACACATGCCAGGTTTCACTGAAAATGGGCAAACATTTAAGAAAACGGTGTCAGAAGACCTTGTTTTGGTCTTTTCGAGCACCTTGCAAGAGTTACTTCGCTTCCCTTAAACCCTTGATGCCCTCTTTGACCCCTTAATTGGATTTTCTTTAATAACTCGGGCCACACCACACATTGAAACTGAAAATCCAAAATGATCAAAGTACAGTGTTAAAAAAAACACATGAATTAATGTGACAAGTGGCTAAGAAACAGAATGAAAACTCAGTAGCAATTGCTTTCCTATAGCAGAAATCAAACAAAGGGAACTGAAGTGTAATTTGTCTAATCTCTTCAAACTGCAACGAGAAACCCTATTACATTGACTACCGTCTCGTACATGCTAGCTAAGCACATGCGAAAACCCCAGAAAATAACGTGACAAGTGACTAAAAAAAGACTGAAGATTCTTTCAGTAGCAACTGCTTCCTACTGCATAAGTCAAACAAAGGGAACTAAATTTCTAATCTTTTTTTTTTTTCTCTGATCACTTAATACCGTGATGACAAACCCATTTACGTTGACTACCGTCTCATAGGTGCCGCTTACGTATCTGCAGAAACATGAAAAATCGACTCATGGAACGTTCCATTGCAGACAACACCTGTTTTTAAATGAAATATAGGGAACTGAATTTCTAACATATATGTTTTTTCTCCAATCTACAAACCCACTTACTTTGACTAGGTACCGTCTCATAGGTGCCAGTTACGTATCCGTGAAAACATGAAAAATCGACTTACGGCAAATGTCATAGCAGACGACACTCGTTTTTTAAGTCAAATGTAGGGATTTTTCTTTATCATTTTCTCTCACTAGGGCCATTGATTTGGTTACGATGACTATCTCACCCATACATGACTGGTACATGCCAAAGGTTTCAGCCAGTGCAGCTAAAAAAGACTAAAGACTCTTTCAGAAGCAATTGCTTCCCATTGCATAAATCAAATGAAAAGGAAATGAAATGTTATTTTTCTAATCTCTTCAAACCCCAACAAGAAACACATTTACATTGACTAACGTCTCATATGTGCCAGTTAGGCACATGCGAAAATCCCAGAAAAAAATGTGACAAGTGGCAACAAAGAGACCGTAGACTTAAAAAAGACTAAAGACTTTTTCAGTAGCAACTGCTTCCTATTGCCTAAGTCAAACAAAGGGATCTAAATTTCTAGTTAATATTTTTTCTACAATCTCTTTATACCGTGGCAACAAACCCATTTACGTCTTGTAGGTGCCAGTTATGTATCTGCAAAAACATAAAAAATCAACTTATGGAACATTTTATAGTAGACGACACCTGTTGCTTAAGTCAAATATAGGCAACTAAATTTCTAATGTATATTTTTTCTCCAATCTCTTTATACCGTGACAACAGATAACAACCTCAGAAAATAATGTGACACGTGGCTAAATAAAGACTAAAGACTCTTTCAGTAGCAACCGCTTCCTATTGCATAAGTCAAACAAAGGGATCTTAATTTCTAATAAATATTTTTTTTCTCCAATCTCTTTATACTGAGACAACAAACCCATTAATGTTTACTACCGTCTCCGCAAAAACATGAAAATTCCACTTACGGAACATTTCAAAGCTGACAACACCTCTTGATTAAGTCAAATGTGGGCAACTAAATTTCTGATATATATATTTTTTCTCCAATCTCTTTATACCGTGACAAGAAACCCATTTACGTTGACTACCATCTCATAACTGCCAGTAACGTATCCGCGAAAATATGAAAAATCGACTGACTGGACATTTCATAGCAGATGACACCTGTTTCTTAAGTAAAATATAGGGAACTAAATTTTTAATATATATATATATATATATATATATATATATATATATATATATATATGTTTTTTTCTCAAATCTCTTTATACCATGACAACAAACCCATTCACTACTGTCTCATAGGTGCCTGTTATGTATCCTCGAAAACATGAAAAATCAACTGAGGGAACATTTCATGGCACAGGACACCTGTTGCTTAGTTAGTTACATGGATTTTTCCTTTTCATTTTCTCTCACTAGCACCATTGATTCAGTTACGATGAATATCTCTCCCATACCTGACTGTTACGTGCTGCGCATAAAATTGTACAATCAACTTAGACACTTTCGGAGGCAACTGATACCTATTGCACAAATCAAAGAAAGGTAAACCGAATTTTTTCCCTTTTCTTTCCAGGGTCACGAAAGCATGGAACCAATTTTGGTGACCACACGAGTCAAAAATCAAATTTATATATTTAAATAATGCGCGCATTATCTCCCGCTAGATGGCATTCTATAAATACTCATCTATCTAATTTGGGCATCCTGGGAACAGAACCGAATCACTTTCCCACGTGAAAACCCTTACTTTGAATTTCAAACTGAAATAAACGTTTACTCAATAAAACGCTACCTCGTGCAATATTCACTCAGCTATGATCAGCAGTCTAGAGTAATCTGGAGCTAAAGCAGGTCACATTTCTCCTCAAACGTATTGATAAAAGCTATTCTCTACATTACTACTTTATAGAGCGTAATGTTACAGTCAGCCCGCTTTTGGTGCTAGTGATGCATCATATAAGACAGTCGAATCTTCGGAGAATATGACATATGCAGACAACGTAACTGCGCGCAAAGTATAAAAACCAGAAGCAACCGGTTGCTGTTGTTGCAGGAACTTTTTCCATTAAAAAACCTTGTTGTTGTTTGAAGAACTTAGAAATAGGCCATAAAGATACAATAAGATGTAAGAATAACTAATGGTCAAATTTTTCTTTGATAGGGTGGAAATCATAGTGGGAAAAGGAGAAAATGCTGGTAATCTACAATTTTTCCTTTTCTCAGATAATTTTCAAAGGCCTTCTCTTTCAGGGCTGTTGAATGGCTTTATTGTGTGGTAAGGGGTTATTAAGGATAAGCAGATACCCCACTTCCAATGAACCAATCAAATCAATTACAGCACCTTTAAGGAAATTAGAATGGGTACCAATTAGCAAATCAGAGAAGCTTTGAGAAATTTAAAATTGGGCAAAATCAGCTAATCAGAGAGCTTCAAAATACCTTCAAAATGGCGCCCTAATATATCGATAGAAAACAGTGAACAAAGAACGGCATAAAAGTGGATACAAAGTCTTCTTGAAAGGCTACTGTACAGTCCTTGGCAATCTGCCAGGCATGCACCATCAGAACATGCTAGGTTTCAGTGAAAAAGGGCAAAATAATAAGAAAACGGTGAGGTAGAAGACCTTGTTTTGGTATTTTCAAGCCCCTTGCAAAATTACATGCCTTAACCCTTCATGCCCCCTTGACCCCTTAATAGGATTTGCTTAATTGGATTTTCTCACGCCACATTAAATGCTGCACATTGAATAAGCCAAATTGATCAATGTTCACTGCTTTGGGAGGGGGGGATTTATCACCAAGGTTTAGGATAATTTTTTTATTTAAAGTAAAGAATTTGGTGTTAAAGTGCAACTGAATTTAAAACATACCATTTAAAAGTATAGAATTTTTTTTTTTTTCTTTTTAAGTCAGTCCATGTTAGTAACTAACAGGAAAATGAATTTTAATACCAGACACAAAGTAAACACGGAAATAAATCCGGAAGCTTCTGGCCTAATTTTCAAATTAACTTTCGATTCAGTGACTAACATCTTAAGCTATTGCATAATAACAGTGTCCTCTTCACAACAATTTCCATCCTTTTTCATGGTATGATTTAAATTTGAAGCACTGTACAAACCCCTTTGTTACGTTTAGCAGCTAATGAGCTTTTGACAATGCCACACCCAGGATATTCCTTTGTTTTACTCTTTACCAAACGACAAAATTTTAGACTTGCCCAAATTGAAAGCATTTGCAGACGACAAAATAAGTGTGACTCAAAAACTAAAACTTGACTTTAAAAGTTGCTGGAAATTTATTCATTGCGTAAAGGTTCCACTTATAAAGTTCAGCATAGGAGGACTACTTAGGCGGATACTAGTCGGTACTTTTTGCAGATACATTAAACACCCCCCTCCTTTTTTTTTCCACAAGGCATGGCAGACAACACTTCACCACCCCCCCCCCCCTTTACATTACTGTAATCCCCAAATATTAGGCTTTCCACGTGCTTCATTTGGACATGTTTGGTATTGGTATTCACTGTTGAGTGTGTTAATTTCTTGTGTAAAATGCTTGTTTATGAGACAATGTTTGTGGGGGTTTTTTTTTGTGATGGATTATTTTATCTTAAGTTTCATCCTGGAAAATAATAATCATGGAGGTGGGTGAATTTGTTGTAGTGGTCTTCTTCTTCTTTTTAAATATCTCTTAGGCATGATCTCAGGAATACCCCACCAGATTTAAATAGCTGCGCAATTTGAGGGGGAGGGGGCGCAATAAGTGTACAGAATGAATGTTGAAAATGGTGAATACACAGGACTTGCGTTCAACAAGTTATCATTCATTTCGTATTTTTTTTTTTTGCACTATTTCCTGAAATTGCCAAGCAAAATCTACAGAGGGCACTATCCCGTCCCATGTGTGCGGTCATCGTCATACTCACTGTCATCTTCGTCTCTTGTTTTCACCCCACCATCCCCAACGAGGTTAAAATTTGATTATTAGCCTGCTAAGCACGATTTATGGACCATTTGCGGACAATGTAGATCAAGATCAGACTGCACAGAACGTACAGTCTGATCTTGGATCTACATTGATTAGGAGATATTTTCCCCCAAAAATAACTTTGAAGTAGCAATAGTTGGATTTTTACTATCGAATTGAAAATTTTATATATTAGTTATTTAGCAGGATCAGAATTAATGATGTTTGTCGTGATGGCCTCAGTCGGCTATGTACAGGGCGAGAAAATTTAGAAGTAAGGAAATTAACCCTTTACTCCATAGATACTCATTTCTACACATGGCTTGTAGGAGCCGTTAGAAAACATTGTGACAAAAGGTGAAATTGCTCGTGACGAGCAATTTCACCTTTTGTCACAATGTTTTCTGTGCTATCAAAAGGTGTCATATACACATAAGAAACGGCTTCATCCATGCTGTTATTTAGGGTCAATTAGAGATACCATAGAAATGCCTTATGGGGTAAAGGGTTAAGTGGCCGAGCCCGAAAGCTGAGCTGATGACAATACAGTTTGAAATTTTGGGTTTGTTACGGTCGGGGGATCGATACCGGGCTCGGTCGTGACGTAAATAAATTGAGTTCGATTCCTGGCTCTGTATAGTATAGGATTCATAGTCCGCCAGTCATGAGTTCGATTTCCGAATGGGTGTTTCGTGCGAGTGCCCGTAGGCTTAATACCTCAAAACTCTGCACTAGTACCCATAAGACGAAGGAAGGCATTAAACAAAGATATAAGAAAGCTGTCGTTGTGATATGACCAAGATGATGACGTTTTTACCCTTTCCCAAACAATCCCTGGTTTTTACGACCCTGAGAAAGACGCCTTCTGAAAACATTGTGGGAAAAGGAGAAAATGCTGGTAACCAGCATTTTCTCCTTTTCCCACAATGTTTTCTTCCCCTTCCAAAACAAATTTCAATTTTTGAATCACTTCAATTTTGTCGTCTTCAAATGCTTCCAATTTTGACTTGTCAAAAATTTTGTCGTTTGGTAAAGAGTTAATTAAGGTAGTTGACCCGTAATAGAGAACAGCTATTTCCACCGTAATATTATCCTACAAAATTTGCTAAGATTAAAAATGAGTATTATTGAACTTCTTTCATCGAGCTACTTTTTCCCTTTTTGTCCTTTTTAGAATTATCATTTATAAAAGAGTTTACCCTTTACCACACAAGCCCTACTTTTGACGACCCTGAGAAACTGAGAAAGAAAACATTGTGGGAAAAGGAGAAAATGCTGGTAACCAATCCAAATGAAATTTAAAGCTGCGTCACTTTTTTTTTGGTGGTGGGGGGCTGGGTTTCCTTACCGGACTGTGTAGATCTAAGATCAGACTGCATGATCCGTGCACGGTATAGGTCTTCGATCTATACTGTCCACAAAAGGTCCCCGAATTGCACTTAGTTGTATATGGGTTTGAGAAAAAAATATATTGAGCCTGGACCTATACTGAACAGCTCCTTTTGTCATAATGTTTGGTTTTTTACGGTCATTCATGTTTGGTATCAATACCAGCAGTATTTCACATAATTATTTTCAAAGTTATCTGCTGCTTATGTGTTTGATTTTGGAAAAGCAGAAATTTCATATGTTCAGATGAAGCGAGCCTTTTATCAGACGAGACCAATCGCTCCTTAACTCTTTACCACCAAACGACATAATTTTGGACTAGTCCAAATTGAAAGCATTTGCAGACGACAAAATAAAATAAATGTGAATCAAAAATATAATTTTGAATTGGAAAAGGTAGAAAAACATTGTGGGAAAAGGAGAAAATGCTGGTTTATACCAGCATTTTTCTGCTTTTCCAACAATATTTTCAAAAGGCTTCTTTCCCAGGGTCGTTAAAAATAGGGATCGTGTTGTAAAGAGTTTACTTGCCCTCTAAATACCCAAAATGTTGCTATTTCAAAGATTGTTTTAGGAAATTTGTTTTTTATCGGAGAGTGTAGATCAAACAACAGACTGCAGATATATGTGCTATCTGATCTTGATCTATACAGTCCACAATAGGTCATCGAGTCGCGCATACTAGGCCTAAGAGTTAAGACTTTGCGCTGACGACACCATGGACGTCGCTCAAATAATTTGATTTTTCTTTGAAAGTGAAGAAATTACTGTAGAAACAGAGAAAATGCTGTTTACAATTATTATTCCCTTTCTCCACAATGTTTTAAAAGACTTTCTTGCTGTGGTTGTTCAATCACGGGCCAGTTTGGTAGAAAGTTGTGATTGAAGAAACACGAGGCATTTGTAAGGAGACTTCCGGTGATTTTTTTTTTTCAATGTTTTTACAAGATATCGTATTCAAATATAAACTACAACCTCTATCTTATAGGCTCCAAATTGGTCTAATGGTCAGGGGAGTCGACTTGGGAACTCGAAGGCCCGAGATCGAGCCGCGCCAGCTCCAGAAAAAAAAATCTTTCAGAGAGAAGGGAAGAAAGAAAAAGACACTTGGATAGAGAAACCAAGAGCTGGATAGTGAACTGGTCCAAAAGACACTTGGATAGGCGATGGTGGGACCCAGGAAAATTACCTTTTACTACTCTGTGTATTTGGAATTACCTGTTTTATTGCAGGGCTGTTTAATAAATAAATACTAAATCATTTTTTACAAGTTTTATAACTTGTTTCTCTTACCAGAAATCAAGTTTAAGCAACAAGAACAACAAAATATAAAAAAATATTTTATTACTCGAAATAAATTATTGATATATACAACAGAAATATAATTATGTCTGAAACATTAAAACTTCATGTCGGAAGGGAAGAAAACATTGTGGGAAAAGAAGAAAAATGCCGGTTACCAGCATTTTATTCTTTTCCCACAGTGTTTCAAAAGACTTCTTTCTTAGGTTTGTTAACTGTCGGGATTGTGTGGTAAAAGTTTGACAAGAAGGCTTTAAAAACATTGTTGGAAAAGGAGAAAATGATGGTTACCAACATTTTCCCCTTATTCACAATATTTTCTATCCTTACACCTACAAGCACCATGATTTGAAACATACTCAATATGTCAACAACAAATACATTCAATGCAGATTAACCTTTAACCACACAGCAGAATTTTAGACCTATCTAAATAGGCAAAAAAAATTGCAGACGATATATTCATAGTGGCCCAAATGATGCAGTTATTCTTTGATAGAGTAGAAAACTTTGTGGGAAAAGGAGAAAATGCTGTTTATCAGCATTTTCTCATTTTCCCACAAAGTTTTCAAAAGGCCTCTGCCTCATGGTCGTTAAAAGTCAACACTGTGTGGTTAAGGGTTAATTTAAAATTTTGTCATCTGAAAAAGGGTTTAAGATACAGATACAAAAACCTTAACTCATTACCAAACGACAAAATTTTAGACTGTTTCAAATGGAAAGCATTTGCAGACGACAAAGGTGAATGAAAAATTGTAATTTGTTCTGGAAAGGGTAAAAACACTGTGGGAAAAGGAGAAAATGATGGTTACCAACATTTTCCCCTTATTCACAATATTTTTCTATCCTTACACACACAAGCACCATGATTTGAAACATATACAATTTGTCAACAACAAATACATTCAATGCAGATTAACCCTTAACCACACAGCAGAATTTTAGACCTATCTAAATAGAAAAAAAAAATTGCAGACAATATATTCATAGTGGCCCAAATGATGCAGTTAGTCTTTGATGGAGTAGAAAACTTTGTGGGAAAAGGAGAAAATGCTGTTTATCAGCATTTTCTCCTTTTCCCACAAAGTTTTCAAAAGGCCTCTGCCTCATGGTCGTTAAAAGTCATCACTGTGTGGTTAAGGGTTAATTTAAAATTTTGTCATTTGAAAAAGGGTTTAAGATACAGATACAAAAACCTTAACTCATTACCAAACGACAAAATTTTAGACTGTTTCAAATGGAAAGCATTTGCAGACGACAAATTAAAGGTGACTGAAAAATTATAATTTGTTCTGGAAAGGGTAGAAAACACTGTGGGAAAAGGAGAAAATGCTGGTTACCAGCATTTTCTCCTTTTCCTACAATGTTTTCAAAAGGCTTATATCTCAGGGTCGTAAAAACCAGGGATTGTTTGGTAAAGGGTTAAACAATGGCTGGTTTGAGAAAGGATAAAAATCAAAACAATATTATCACAATACAGACTATTTAACTTTCGTTTTAACTCTTTACCCAACAATCCCTGAAGAAGAAGACATAAAAATATTGTGGGAAAAGGAGAAAACGCTGGTAACCAGCATTTTCTCCTTTTCCCACACTGTTTTCTACCCTTCTCAAGACCAATTTCAGTTTTTAACTCTTTACCACAGAATGATGACAATTACCACCACTGTAAGAGAAAGCTTTTGAAAACATTATGGAAAAAGGAGAAAATGCTGGTTTCTTCTTTTCCCACAATGTTTTCTACCCAGTCAAAGAAAAATTAATTTGGTATGAGCTTCACTGAAACTGTCATGTGTAAATGCTTCAAATTCATACAACTCTAAAATTCTGTCATGTGGTAAAGGGTTAAGTCATACTCATTTTGTAGTCTGCAAATGCTTTCAATTTGGGCAAGTCTAAAATTTGTTGTTTAGTAAAGAGTTAACACATGACAAAACTTTAGAATTGTCAAATTTGAGGCAGATGACAAATTCAATCGGGCTGAAATATCAGGATTTGTCTCAGAAAAGATGGAAAAGATTGAGAGAAAAGGAGAAAACTCTGGTTAACATCATTTTCTCCTTTTGCTACAAAATTTTCCAACTTTTTTTTTTTTTCTCTCCAGGGTCCTTACCATTCCTGATTGTGTGGTAAAAATGATGATTTTTTTCTTAAAACAATTGCTGGCTTGACAAAGGATTACAATCAAATCAAACAGATCACAATATGAAAACAAATGCATCACAATATGAAAACAAATGTATCACAATACAGACTATTTTACCTTTTAACTCTTTACCACACAGCAGAAATTTTAGAAATATCTAACTCGAAAGCATTTGCAGACGACAATTTCATAGTGGCTCTAATGATGCCATTTTTCTTTGATAGAGTAGAAAACTTTGTGGAAAAAGGAGAAAATGCTGGGTACCAGCATTTTCTCCTTTTCCCACAAAGTTTAAGAAAAAAGTCTCTTCCTTCGGGTCGTTAAAAGTCATCTTTGTGTGGTAAAGGGTTAACAAAAGACAGAATTTTAGTATTGCCCAGTTTCACCTTTTACCAAACAATCCCTTTTTTTAACGACCCTGAGATACAAGCCTTTTGACATTATCATAGGAATAGGAGAAAATGCTGGTAACCAGCATTTTCTCCTTTTCCTACAATGTTTTATGCTCTCCCAGAACAAATTTCAATTTTTGAGTTACGTTAAATTTTGTCGTCTGCAAATGCTCTCAATTTAGACATATCTAAAATTTCGTCTTTTAGTAAAGAATTAAGGCCACCTATAAAGGACATGGAATGTGGCTCAAATAATATAATCTGTCAAATTTTACTATAGTCGAAATTCAAAGCATACCTTTTCTACCCTATCAAAGACAAATTCCATCCTTTGAGCATCATTTGAATTGCCGTCTGCAAATTAATTCTTTCAATTTCAGCAAGTCAAAAATTTTGTCTTTTGGTAAAGAGTTAAAAATCTCTACCAAATGATGAAATTTCTGACTGCTGTATTTGCAGACGGCAAATTAGATGTGGCTGAAATTACGGGATCTGTCTCCAAAAGGATGAAAAACAATGAAGGAAAAGGAGAAAATGCGGGATATCAAAATCCTAGTTTTTAAAACAAAATGTTTTGATAGAAGTTAACCCATTACCACACAATCCCTACTTTTGACGCCCCTGAGAAAGAAGCCTTTAGGAAACATTGTGGGAAAAGGAGAAAATGCTGGTAACCAGCATTTTCTCCTTTTCCCACGATGTTTTCTACCCTTTCCAAATCTATTTTCAATTTTTGATTCACATTCATTTTGTCGTCTGTAAATGCTTTCAAATTGGACATGTCCAAAATTTTGTAAAATGGTGAAGAGTTAAAATAAATAAAATAAACTTACTCCGAGCTGTTTTAACCCTTATCACACAATAACACCTTTTAATGCCCTGAGAAATAAGCTTTTGAAAACATTGTGGGAAAAGAAGAAATTGCTGGTATCCAGCATTTCTTTGTTTTCCTACAATGTTTACTACTATATCAAAGAAAAATTACACCATTTGATCCATACTGAAATTGTCGTCTGCAAATATTTTCAATTTGGATAAGGCTAAAATCTGTTTTCTAATAAAGTGTTAACCCTTTACTCCATAGATACTCATTTCTACGCATTGCTTGTAAGAGCCTTTGGAAAACATTGTGGCTAAAGGTGAAATTGCTCAAGACGAGCAATTTCACCATTTGCCATAATGTTTTCTATGCTATCAAAAGGTATCAATTTCACCTAAGAAACTGCTTCATCCTTGCTGTTATTTAGGGTCAATTAGAGATACCATAGAAATGCCATATGGGGTAAAGGGTTAACTCTTTACCAAATGATGGAGTTTGGGGTTGTCCCAAATTCAAAGCACATGCAGACGACAAAACAAAAATGTTGTTCAAATGATGAGATTTGTCACTGAAAGGATAGAAAATATTTAGGGGAAAACGAGAAGATGCTAGTTACAAGCACTTTCAGCATTTTCCACAACAGTTTCAAAGCCTATTTTAGTTTTGTAAAACAAAGCACTTTGATACGGAGTTAACCGTTTCCCAAACGACAAATTTTAGACTCTTTCCAATCTGAAAGAGTTTGCAGACGACAATTTTAACTTTCATAACAATGGCAGAAAATTATCCCAAAGGGCAGAAAACACTGTGGGAAAAGGAGAAATTGCTCGTTAGGAGCAATTTCTCCTTTTCCCACAGTATTTTCAAAAGACGTTTACTGCAGACACGTAAAAACAAGGGCTTGTTTTGGAAAGGATTAAAATTAACTCACTACCAAACAATAAATTTTTAGGTATGTCCAAATCGAAAGCATTTGCAGACGACAAAATAAAAGTGAAAGAAATTTGAATTATGTTTTGTGATGGGTAGAAAACATTGTGGGAAAAGGAGAAAATTATACTTACCATAATTTTCTCCTTTTCCCACACTGTATTCTAAAGGCTTTTTTTCTGAGGGTAGTTAAAACTAGGGTTTGTGTGGTAATGGGTTAATACAAAGAAAAAAAACCCACTATCAAGACAATTACAGGCTATTTTCCGGATTTCTTAACGTCAATACTGACACAGCTTTCTTTTCAAATCTCTAACTACTTTCTCACATACATCAGAGGTGAGAGGAAAAACAAATTGCCTGAAAGAAAGCATGCCTCAACCAGGTATTGAATTCCCAACCAGTAACTCACTAGTCTGATATGCTTACCACTGAGCTACATTGGCGGACACCTCTAGACATGTAAATGTGGCTTAACTCTTCAACACACGATCCCGACTTTTAACAACACTAACAAAAGAGCCCTTTTGAAAACATCGTGGGAAAAGGAGGAAATGCTGGTAACCAGCATTTTCTCCTTTTCCCACAATGTTTTCTACCCTTCCCAAATCAAATTTCATTTTTTGATTCATGTTTATTTTGTCGTCTGCAAATGCTTTCAATTTAGATTAGTTATTTTGTTGTTTGGTAAAGAGTTAATCCATTACCACTCAATCCCTACTTTTGACGCCCCTGGAAAAGAAGCATTTTGAAAATATTGTGGGAAAAGGAGAAAATGCTGGTAACCAGCATTTTCTCCTTTTCCAACAATGTTTTCTACCTAATCAATAAACAATTGCACCATTTGAACCACACTGAAATTGTCGTCTGAAAATACTTTCAATTTGGACAGAGCTAAAATTTTGTTGTCTGGTAAAGGGTTAACTCTTTACACACAAGAAAATTTTAGACTGGTCTAAATTGAAAGCATTTGCAGACGACACAATAAAGGTGACTAAAAAATAGAAATTTGTTCTGGGAAGGGTAGAAAACACTGTGGGAAAAGGAGAAAATGCTGGTTACCAGCATTTTCTCCTTTTCCCACAATGTTTTCTAAAGGCGTCTTTCTCAGGGGCGTCAGAAGTAGGGATTGTGTGGTAATGGGTTAAACAATCAGATTTGAGTTTGAAAGGTCTAAATGCATGAAGGAAACAGAAGATAAATGCTTAATACCATTATTTTCTCCTTTTCCAAAAATGTTTTCCATAGTCTTCTTTGTCTAGATTGATAAAAGTTGATTTTTTTCATAAAATATTAAGATTTTAAGGACAGATAAACATCTTTTTCAACTCTTCACCACACAGTCCCAAGTTTTCACTTTCCCAAAGAAGGCTTGTGAAAAAACTCTAGGAAACTGGAGAAAATGCTAAAATTTACCTGCATTTTCTCCTTTTCCCACAATGTTTAGTTTAATATCAAAGACAGCTATCATCATTTGAGCAACAATCAGTGTTTTTTCTGCAAATGCTTTGAATTTGTGTCTGCAAATGCTTTGAATTTGGTAGAGTACAAAATTTTGTTGTTAGGTAAGTGATTAAACTACATGGAAGTACTGTGTAGATGCTAGCATTATACAAACAATGCTCTATGCCCAATATTTAAGCCTTTTCTGCACAATGCCAACTTTTAAAGACCCCGCAAAAGAAGCCTTTTAAAACATTGTGGGAAAAGGAAACAAGAGGGCCATGATGGCCCTGAAATCGCTCACCTGAGTTTATTGACCAAACATGCACCATCTAGTTTCCCAGTGACCTAGTTTTTTATTAGACATTACCCATCATCAAACACTTTTGAGATATCAATAAGACAAACATTCTGGCCAAGTTTCATGAGTATTGGACTGAAAATGTGGCCTCTACAGTGTACAAAAGGTTTTTCTAAGATTTCATCAAGTGACCTAGTTTTGGACCCGACAAATACCCATTATCAAACTCCTTTGAGACATCACCAAAACAAACATTCTGACCAAGTCTGAAGAGTATCAGGCAGAAAATGTAGCCTCTGGAGTGTACACAAGGTTTTTCTAATATTTGACCCATTGACCTAGTTTTTGACTCCACATGACCCATTTTCAAACTCATTCAAGGTATCACCAGGACAAATATTATGAACAAGTTTAAGGAGTATCAGACTGAAAATGTGTCCTCCAGAGCATACAAAAGGTGTTTATAACATTTGACCTATTGACCCAGTTTTTGACCCAACATGACCCATATTCAAACTCATCCAAGATATTATAAAGGCAAACATTCTGACTAATTTTCAAGAGTGTTGGACTGAAAATGTGGCATCCAGAGCATATACAAGGTTTTTCTAAGATTTGACCTGGTGACCTAGTTTTTAACCCCCAATGACCCATTTTCAAACCTGTCTGAGATATCATCAAGACAAACATTCTGACCAACTTACAAGAGTTTCGGACTGAAAATGTGGCCTCTAGAGCCTACAACAGGTTTTTCTAACATTTGACCTAGTGACCTAGTTTTTGACCCCACATGACCCATTTTCGTTCTTGTCCGAGACATCATCCAGGCAAACATCCTGACCAACTTTCATGAGTATCCAACTGAAAATATGGCCTCTAGAGCGTACAAAAGGTTTTTCTAAGATTTGACCTAGTGACCTAGTTTTTGACCCCACGTGACCCATTTTCAAGCTCGTCCGAGATATCATCCAGACAAACATTCTGACCAACTTTCATGAGTATCCGACTGAAAATGTGGCCTCTAGAGCGTACAAAAGGTTTTTCTAAGATTTGACCTGGTGACCTAGTTTTTGACCCCACGTGACCCATTTTCAAACTCGTCCGAGATATCATCCAGACAAACATCCTGACCAACTTTCATGAGTATCCAACTAAAAATGTGGCCTCTAGAGCGTACAAAAGGTTTTTTTAAGATTTGACCTGGTGACCTAGTTTTTGACCCCACGTGACCCATTTTCGAACTCGTCTGAGATATCATCCAGACAAACATCCTGACCAACTTTCATGAGTATCGGACTGAAAATGTGGCCTGTAGAGCGTACAAAAGGTTTTTCTAAGATTTGACCTGGTGACCTAGTTTTTGACCCCACGTGACCCACTTTCAAACTCGTCCGAGATATCATCCAGACAAACATTCTGACCATTTTTCATGAGTATCCGACTGAAAATGTGGCCTCTAGAGCGTACAAAAGGTTTTTCTAAGATTTGACCTGGTGACCTAGTTTTTGACCCCACGTGACCCACTTTCGAACTCGTCCGAGATATCATCCAGACAAACATCCTGACCATTTTTCATGAGTATCCGACTGAAAATGTGGCCTCTAGAGCGTACAAAAGGTTTTTCTAAGATTTGACCTGGTGACCTAGTTTTTGACCCCACATGACCCACTTTCGAACTCGTCCGAGATATCATCCAGACAAACATCCTGACCAACTTTCATGAGTATCCGACTGAAAATGTGGACTCTAGAGCGTACACAAGGTTTTTCTAAGATTTGACCTGGTGACCTAGTTTTTGACCCCACGTGACCCACTTTCGAACTCATCCGAGAAATCATCGAGACAAACATCCTCACCAACTTTCATGAGTATCCGACTGAAAATGCGGCCTCTAGAGCGTACACAAGGTTTTTCTAAGATTTGACCTGGTGACCTAGTTTTTGACCCCACGTGACCCATTTTCGAACTCGTCCGAGATATCATCGAGACAAACATCCTGACCAACTTTCATGAGTATCGGACTCAAAATGCGGCCTCTAGAGCGTACACAAGGTTTTTCTAAGATTTGACCTAGTGACCTAGTTTTTGACCCCACATGACCCATTTTCGAACTCGTCCGAGATATCATCGAGACAAACATCCTGACCAACTTTCATGAGTATCGGACTCAAAATGCGGCCTCTAGAGCGTACACAAGGTTTTTCTAAGATTTGACCTAGTGACCTAGTTTTTGACCCCACATGACCCATTTTCGAACTTGTCCGAGATTTCATCGAGACAAACATCCTGACCAACTTTCATGAGTATCCGACCAAAACTGTGGCCTGTAGAGCGTACACAAGGTAAAAAGTTGACGACGGACGACGCACGACGCACGACGGACGACGGACGACGGACACAGCACGATCACAATAGCTCACCATGAGCACTTCGTGCTCAGGTGAGCTAAAAATGCTGTAGACCAACATGTTTTCCTTTCCCAAGTTTTCCACCCTTTCAAAGAAAAGAACTTTGCAACATTCGAGTCACATTGAAATTGTCGTCTGCAAATGCTGTAAGTTTGAACAAAGCTAACATTTTGTCATATGGTACAGAGTTAACAATTTACTATTTACCAAAAGACAAATTTTTAGATAGGTCCAGATTCAAAGCACTTGCAGACAACAAAATAAACATATCTAAAAAAAAATTAAATTTGTTTCCGGCATGGTAGAAATCATTGTGGGAAAAGGAGAAAATACTGGTTACCAGCATTTTCTCCTTTTCCCACCATGTTTTCTTTAGAGTTCTTTTTCAGGGTCGTCAAAAGTTGGGATTGTGTGGTAACAAGTTAAACACATCTAAGTCAACACACCTTAAGTCAAATCTAAAACAAAATGTAACCAAATAATCAGTGATAATTCAACATTTTTTAACCCAAAAAACTCAAAAAAGTATACAATCCTTAGCTTGTTGCATTGAGTTATTTCCCTTTGTTCACTGTAAAACATACTAGCATATTCAGAAAAAAACAACCAAAACTCACAGCTGCTTTTTGCCGCTAGAAATACCTTTGCAGCCAGTGTAGACCAAAATCAGACTCTGTCACGCCACAAAATGTGCAGTCTGATCTTTGATCTATACTGTCTGCTGTAATGAAACCCTACAGACAAAAGCAACCATGGAATTGGATTGATTTGAGTCTTATTTCTATGCTGAAAAAGTCTGCTTTAGTGCTTTAATTCTTTACCAAACGACAAAATTTCAGACTGGTGCAAATTGAAATCACTTACAGACGACCGGTATTTTCTCCTTTTCCCACAATGCCTTCAAAAGGTTTCTATCTCAGGGTCGTGAAAGCCAGGGATTGTTTGGTAAAGGTTTAAGAATGCTAGAGACATTAAATAAGTAAAAAAAAAATAACCCACACTGTAGTAAGAGGGTTAACTGCTTGTATTGAGCAATCTCTCCTTTAACTCTTTACCCCATAAGGCATTTCTATGGTATCTCTAATTGACCCTAAATAACAGCAAAGATGAAGCCGTTTCTTATGTGTATATGACACCTTTTGATAGCATAGAAAACATTGTGGCAAAAGGTGAAATTGCTCGTCACGAGCCATTTCACCTTTTGCCACAATGTTTTCCAAAGGCTCCTACAAGCAATGCATAGAAATGAGTATCTATGGAGTAAAGGGTTAATAACGATGATTTAACCCTTTCCCAAACGACAAATTTTAGACTCTTCCAAACTGAAAGGGTTTGCAGACGACAATTTTAACTTTCATAACAATGGCAGACAATTATCTGAACGGGCAGAAAACACTGTGGGAAAAGGAGAAATTGCTCGTTATGAGCAATTTCTCCTTTTCCCACAGTGTTTTCAAAAGACTTCTACAGCAGACACGTAAAAACAAGGGCTTGTTTGGGAAAAGGTTAATAACCCTTTACCAAATGACAAAATTTTGGACAATCTGAAAATGCTAAATTACAACATGTACATACAAAATTTATATTTCTAGTGTCTTTGAAATCATTCCACAACACTATAAAGTTCCAACTTTATAGAGTATTTATTTCTTTACCAAAAGACAAAATTTGGGACCAATCCAAATTGAAAGCATTTTCAGCGATGAAATCAGTGTGAATATAAAATTGAAATTTAACTTGGAAAGGGTAGAAAACATTGTGGGAAAAGGAGAAAATGCTGATTACCAGCATTTTCTCCTTTTCCCACAATGTTTTCAAAGACTTTCTTTCTCAGGGTCGTTAAAAGTCGGGATTGTGTGGTAAAGAATTTAATTGCTGTTGGGTTCTAAGTGTGACAGACATTGTTATGACAGTTTACCTGTCAATGTGTAGTGTATCTAGACTCCACTTTCTTTCCAGCCACATGAATATGCAAAGTAAATGTGGTACGCAGTCACATGATGAGTATTACACAATATCCTTGACTGAAGGAGTGGACAGCCGCCTGGTCTAAAACTGCATTTTCTATCCATCATAATCTATGCAATCTTGCAACCGCCAGGTATAATGTTTTTCATGAAGCCACAAAAATGACTACAGTCTGAAGAAACTGGCTATACATGTATTTTGCAAAATGAGTAAATGGTGAACTTTACATATATTTAGGAGATTAACTCTTTACCACACAATCCCAACTTTCAACGACCCCGAGAAAGAAGCCTTTAGAAAACATTGTGGGAAAAGGAGAAAATACAGGTAACCAGCATTTTCTCCTTTTCCCACAATGTTTTCTACCCTTCACAAAACAAATTTCAAATTTTGAGTCACTTTTATTTTGTCGTCTGCAAGTGCTTTCAATTTGGACCCATCTAAATTTTTGTCGTTCGGTAAAGAGTTAAGGTTATCACAATTCTTGTTGATCTGTTCCAAGTTCCCCATGGATGATAACAGCCTTTAAATTTCAGTTCTCCTTTTCTGGCATTGACGAGCTAAATCTTCACTCCATAATCCTGGCTGGAAAGATTCAAAATGATATCCATCCTTATATCACATTTTCTTCCTGAAAATAGAAAGTGAAATTCACATTGATTTCAACTTATCTTTTAATCCTTTACCATAAAATCCTGGGTTTTAATGACCCTGAAGAAGAAGCAAGGTTGGGCTGTCCAAGCTAGGGGTGGTTTTAAAGGTGGCCCTTCAGATTTTGGAACGAAAATTTTACAAAAAATGAAAAGTAATCATCCTTATATTCCCAAAGCCTTTTAACTTGCGTTCATAAAACACAAGTAGTCGAAAACCATCCGACAACACTAGAAATTAGAGATTTACTGCACCAACGGGAGACAAGTTCTATATTTAGATGATCAATTCTCTCATTTACATAGAGGAAAACACAGACGAAGTTTCAAACCTAGCGTCAGAAGAAGACATTATGGAAAATAATTATTACATGTTTGTCATGTAATGGAATTTAAGTGTTATTAGACACGTGCCAGTCACTTGACATTCCCACAATGCTTTATTGATTTTTGGAGCGAAATCTAAAAATACCTGAAGAGGCTACGTAGCCTTTTAAGAGAACATCATCAAAAAAAAATGGGGGGGGGGGGGGGGGGGGGGAGTAATTTTATGAGCCTTAATTATTGATGATTTGTATTATTTTTTCATATAAATTTCAGTGATATATATATTTTTTAATTTGGTGAGATGTAAAAATTCTTAATACCCGCCTTTAAAGGTGAGTATTAAGAATTTTCACATCCCATCAAATTAAAAAAAAATATATATCATTGAAATCTATATGAAAAAATAATACAATTCATCAATAATTAAGAATCATAAAATTACAAAAAAAAATTTTTTGATGGTATTGTATTCCCTTAAAAGGCTACATTTCCCGCCAAAAATTAAAAAAAAACATTGTGGGAATGTTGAGTGACTGGCACTTGACTTATGACACTGAAATTCCATAACATAACAAACATGTAATTATTTTCCATAATGTCTTCTTCGGACACTATGTTTGAAGCTTCGTCTGTATATTTCCGGTATGTAGATGGGTGAGTTGCTCGTGTAAAAATAGACTGTGTTTCCCGCAGGTATTGACCTGGGCTGTAGTAAATATCTAATTTCTCTTGCTGTCAGATGGTTTTCGACTACTGGGGTTTTATGAATGAAAATTATAAGGCTCTGAGAGTTTTAACATGATTTTTGTTGTATTCTCGTAAAATTTTCATCCCAAAATCTGAAGGGCCACCTTTAACAGGTTAAATTGCCTCGGTCAATACTCCCGAAGTGGTCAATACTGGTCAGTAGTGGTTGATTGGATATTTGTAGCGGTCATTTCGAAATTTTAATAGTCATGCTATTTAGTGGATGTTGTATTGTGGTTTTTTTTTTTCCTTTTTTTTTGGTTCCAAGTTTTTTCGAATATACCAATATGAAAGAGTTGACTTGAGAGGAAAAAATATTTTGTCCCTGCAAAGGCTACTTATCAGCTGGCTTTTGCCAGTTTTCCAAAACTCTATAGAAGTTCCAAATAAGGTCTTTAGGTTTCATTTTTGACAACTTCAGTAGCTGCTTGATGATAGGACATATCTTGATTGCATATAAATCAGTATTTCACACTATAGGAATAAGACCTGGTGTCAAGTACAATACCCCATATAGGGATACATGATTGGTCCCTTTCGTACTTTAACCCTTTACCACACAATACCGACTTTTAAAGACCCTGAGAAAGAAGCCTTCTGAAAACATTGTGGGAAAAGGAGAAAATGCTGGTAACCAGCATTTTCTCCTTTTCCCACAATGTTTTCTTCCCTTCCCAAAAGAAATTTCAAATTTTCAGTCACTTTTAATTTGTCATCTGCAAATGCTTTCAATATGAACCAGTCTAAAATTTTGTTGTTTGGTAAAGAGTTAAGCCACACCCACTGGGGTAGAAAGTCCTGAGCAACTTTTACACCTTTTAATGTGTTTTGACAACAAAAGAAGTTTAAAGGTGTAGGTAGACCCTTAAGTATGCTTCAGATATTAATGTATCCCCAACTATTGTTTAGTTAATCAGTCACAGCCTTCTTCATGGATACCTCGATATGCCTAAAGATGAATGACAGGTCTATTTTATAGTTGTTTACCTATGGGCGACTTTTTTTACTGTGATTTTACATGAAAATTTCAAATGAGTTGCTTTCTGATGCTAGGTCTATCAACTTTTATGTCTAAAGACTTTTTTTTGACTAATCTATTTTTTTAAAACCTAAGTGTATTTGGGGTGGGAAGGGGAAGGGAGAAAGAGTTGTCTTCTCAATGTGTGGCGAGTTGTCTTGGGGCGAGCTTTTTAAGGGGCGAATTGTTTTGGGGCGAGTTGTTTTGCACTTTCTTTGATCTGCTTGTCAAATAGACTGGACATATACCTACATGACGAATAGAGCATTTTTCTGCATTCGGTATCGGCTCAGCTTTTTTTCAAAACCTCAGGAATGGAATGCTTTTGAGAAGACGGTCAATTTGAATTTTGTCTCATGTTGTCACGTGCAAGTGAACAAAGTTGTCTCCCTTGAACAGGACCCCAATTTCAGCAAATAACAATTCGGTCCTTTACTGTTTCGGCCTATATCGATTGCGGCCCTTTGAACAACAATTGAATGTTTCCTTTCATGTTGTTTTCGTATGATTAACCTGCCCTGTATCAATGTATATCAGCGTATGATTATCATTATAAATGTCCAGTTGCACTGCTCATCCATCAAATGAATTTTATGGTTTAAGGGTGAAAACTCATACTATCTTTAATTTTGTTTTCGTATGATTAACCTCCCTTGTATCCCCCTACAACCAAAAAGCAATGCGAAGATGTTTAATGTCGTAAATAGGCTTTCACGAAAAGTTAACAATATTAGGTAGGCAAGTTTAATCTAACACGATTTTACATATTAAATAGCTGGCAAATGTTTAACCTCTTACATGAAGCTTGGTTCTGAAGTAATACCCGTGAGGAATATGTTACAAGTCTACCGTAGTTAAGGGTATTCTTAGCTTACGTGGGTCGATGCTAACGTTTTCAAATACAGATGTTTTCCGAATAGATCTTAAGGGGACAACAGCGATATTTCAAATGAACAACTTGTATATTCTTTTGATTAATCGCGCTTCTGAACTTTATGGTCTTTTTACGACATTATTCATTTTGCTTTGTGGTAGTGAATTAAGTAGGAGTTTTCTCCCTTAGACCATTATTTTTTTTTAAACGGGGGGGGGGGGGTGTCTCATAGGTCCGGAATCCAGTTGAATTCGCTGATAATAAAGAGGGTGCCATTTTACATTTATCTGAATATAAATCATACGATTTAGAAGTATGGAAACACTGTTGAAAAAGGAGAAAATGTATCGTCGAGTGTCCTTATTCCGTCAGTGTCTTTGAACCGGTGATTTTTATGTTCATCTCGTAAAGCGCATAGTTTCATGACGTCACATGGTATTTCTGCTCGTAACCCTTACCAATACATGTATTCGAATCTTTTATTGCCCTTGAATTTTAGACAAATACAAGACAAATACATGTGAAATCAACTAATAATCTTGCATAAAAGAAAATTACATCTTTTGTCTTACACCTGAATAGATCTAGTGTTCCTTCACAGAAAATGCAAAGATCTTCGACTTTCTGCTATAACTAGATATCTACTAGACTACCGAACTGCCGGAATTTGGACACCCCATGTTTGCACAAGAAGGCCGACAGCATGTTTTTTGTTTGTTTGTTTATGCATATTGAACATGAAAATTGTTATCTAAGTTATTCTCTTCATATTGACATGATGGGAAATGATTTTTTTTAAGAAGGCAAGTAATTTCTAGCCCATGTTCTTGACTTGATTCCTAATTTCACTATGTTGTTTCCTTATCATCACGGAATACGGACACCCGAAGCTGTATTACCAGTATATCTTCTTTAACTCCAGTGTTTTCTAGCTTATTAAAGGCAGAAAACATAATTTGAGCTACCAAGATTTCTTTTCAACAAAATGCTTCCACTTTGGACCAGTCTAGATCTAACACTTTGTTTTCTAGTTAAAGATTTTTTTTTTTTCATTGTCGACTCAGTCTATTAGAAGGTCACTCAGGTTAATGTGATTTACATGAACCAGCCAAAAGTGAATTGAGCAAAGTAGAGATCGCCACCCTTGGCTGGAGAAGATAAAAGGGATATTAAAATTTGATCTACCTTAAAAATTGTCTTCCCCCAAAACCATATTGCCTAGGTCTACCAAAATATATAGCAGCTTCTTGTGGAAGTAGTGACCGTCACCCTTGGCTAGCGAAGATGAAAGGGATATTTGGTCTACTTTTGCATTCATCTTCCCCATAACCATGAGGTCTATGGGTTTACCAAAATTCATAGCAGCTTCATCTAGTAGAAGTGAATGTAATCCTTTGCAAGCAAATATGAAAGGGATATTTGGTCTAACTCTAGAAAAATTCTTCCCCAAAATCATGGGCTTCTCCATGCATTTTTGCACACATATATCATGGCCACCATTGCAGTAGCTGACACTTTTGAGTTTTCTCTGATCTTATATATGTGTGTTGTGATGGGTTCTCTGAAATACTATCAAGTGATAAATGGTCAAAATTACCCATTTGTTTGACTTCACTGGGGCTTAAAAAAATTAACATTTGTCATGTTTCTCAACTTTTAATGGCATCTTGTTTAAAATATTGAACACTTGATTACAATAATTTAATATACATACAAATATCTAACAATTTTTCACTCTTTACACATGAACAAAATTTTAGAAAGTCCAAAGTCAAACGTATTAAGGATGGCAAAAAAAAAAGTGACCCAAACATCAAGAATTGTTTTGGGAAGGGTAAAAAACAATGTGGGAAAAGAAGAAAATGTTGGTCACTTTCTACTTTTTCCACCATGTTTTCAAATGTTTTCTTTCTCAGAGTTGTTAAACATTTGGGATTGTATGGTTGAAGGTGAATGTAAACAATGAAATATGTGTGCATCTAACAATTTTAAATACATGTATACACAAAAACATTGATCAAAGTAATAAATCCTTTGCCAAAAAACTTTTTATTTTAACCATTACCACACAATTCCTACTTCTGATGAACCTGAGAAAGAAGCCTTTAGAAAACACTGTGGGAAAAGGAGAAAATGCTGGTAACCAGCATTTTCTTATTTTCCCACAATGTTTTCTACCCTTCACAAAACAAATTTCAAATTTTCAGTCAGCTTTATTTTGTTGTCTGCAAATTCTTTTGATTTGGACAAATTTTGTCATTTGGTAATGATTTAAATGACAATAAATAGACGGCTTTTACCAACATAATGGAATGAGGACAAAATTTTCTCATTTTACCATCACTTTTTCAAAAGCCATCATTCTTAGGGTTGCTTAAACAAGGGGTACTTTGATAAACAGTATTAGAACTATCATATGCCACACCATAGTTACATCACTATTGCTGCTAATCATTTCATCAAAAATTATTTAGTGTAAAAACATTTTTGTCATTGATCTATCTCCTTGTAGTAACATATTCCTAAATGGGATCACAATCCGATACAGAGTTCATTTTTATCAATCAACTTTTTAAATTGTCTTATTTTTTCTTACCTCTTAGGCACTATTTACTATATTTAGTTTCTTTAACCCTTTCGCAAACAATTCCAGGTTTTTACGACTCTGAGATAGAGGCATTTTAAAATAATTGTGGGAAAAAGAGAAAATGCTGGTAACCAGTATTTTCTCCTTTTCCCACAATGTTTTCTTCTCTGCTGGAAGCAAATAATGATTTTTGCGTTACACTTATTTTGTCATCTGAAAGTGCTTTCAATTTGGACCAGTCAAAAATTTTATTGTTTTGGAAAGGGTTAAGACCTGCTTTGCATATTTTTCAACATATCCTCATTCTCATTCAATGAAGGATGAATCCTGGTATTCACTACCATCAATGTTTCTGTGCGATGGCAGAAAAACTGATGAAATATCACAAAAAGAAACAGATCAACAAACAACACAAAACCAAACAGACTCACAAATGTCACAAAAAATTAAACAGATGGGTAGATGGATTTCATGAAAACCATGAAACATCAAATTTGTTTTACAAGTGATGATAAATAAGCAGGATTTACACTTCTGTTAACCGTCTACAATACAACCTTTTGTTTTAACTACCTTGAAGACCAGGCTTCTATGGGAAAACTGTGTTTCTCTCACTACGTTTTAAACCTCACATTTATCTGCAAATGCTTCCAACTTGGAATAGTCTAATATCTTGTTGTCTGGTAAAGAGTTAAACCAGCTTTTTTCCTGTATCTGGTTCATGATAAGCTCTTGCTGCATTCTCATATCTCTAACAAAACTTGGTGTTTCTCCAAAGTACTAATGGTATCTCATCAAAGTTTGTGTTGAATGCATGACTAGTTTTGATATACACCAATATCTGAATTAAAATAAGTTTAAGCTTTGGCTTGCACCACACCTGGTCCCTCTTCTTTTGTAGCTTGTGAAATCTGTTTGCCGAGGTATTCCCTGAAAAAGAAAATTGTTTTACATAAGTGACACTCTAATTTTGTTTATTGTCTAATATTGCCTGAATGGGGTTTAAGCCACTTGAAATATTCTACAAAATTTAAGACTTGTCTATTTTGAAAGGGTCTATCTACAACAACAGATTATGTGTGACTCAGAACAAGGGATCTGTCTTTGAGAGAGTAGAGAGACTTTTGAAATTTTGTTGGAAAAGAGATAATAATGGTCAAAAGCATTTTCTCCTTATACCTACAATGTTTTCAATAGCCATCTTCCTCATAGTCATTTAACTAAACACTATTTGGTATAGTGAAGCAAGCACCTAAGGGCCAGTAAAATCATGCTTGCTTATAAGGCAGGTACCTGCAAAGCACAGGTACATGCCAACATATTTTCTTTTGCTGGGACTTTAATACATGCTGGCTCAGCCATTTACCAATCCTAAGCCTGAAGAAAAAGGCCTTTTGAAGATACTGTGGGAAACACAAAAATGCTAGTAAACATTTTTTTCTCCTTTTATCACAATGTTTTCTGGCCATTCAGAGAAAGTTATCAACATTGGAGTTATCTGGTTATTGGATAAAAATACTCTTAATTTGGACAAGTCTGAAATTTTTATTGTTTGGTAGAGTGTTAGCACAGGATGACTGAGCTACAGAGGTGGCCACTAATGGTAGGTTTTTCTGTATCCATTTCCAGTCACTTCATACAGCCAGTTCACTTACTCTTGTCTTTTCTGCAGGTTTCAACCAGCACTAGCTGGGCCTTTGCACTGCCTTGCCAAAGAACAATCTAAGTTTGTGGAGATCAGTCCAGATTTGTTTTTCAAATGCTTTTAAATTGGACAAGTCAAAAATTGGGTGTTGTAACAAGTTAACTCTCTACCAGAGAAAAAAGTTTAGGCTAGGCTGAATTTAATGGTTGATTGTATGGGGTTTAACGCCATTTTCAACATTATTTCAGTTACATCATGGCAGCCAGTGCACTTATCCATTTGTTCCTGGAATTTCTTTTACCAGTGCTTTGCACAATTTTCTTTCAAAGCCACTGGCTGCTTTCCCAAATGATCATTGTCGCAACAATGGTCGACAGTGGGAGAGGTGTAGCAATGACAATCACCAACCCTTGGAAAGAAATTGGCTGAGCCAGGGATCAAACCCTGGACCCCGAATTTAAAGCATTGCAGACGACAAATAACGAGGACAAAAATTATGCAGGATAAATTGATAATTGATGACATTTGCCTATGTAAAGGGTAGAAGGGAAAAACATTGTGGAAAATGCACTACAATTTTTCCTAATAACTTCTTCAAAAGCCTTTATGCCAGGTATGCCTAGAAACTATACTGTATAGTAAAGATTGGATAAAATCCATTTAACTCTTTACCACATGACAAAATTTTAGACTGGTCTAAATTGAAAGCATTTGCAGACGACAAAATAAAGGTGACTGAAAAATTGAAATTTGTTCTGGGAAGGGTAGAAAACACTGGGGGAAAAGGAGAAAATGCTGGTTACCAGCATTTTCTCCTTTTCCCACAGTGTTTTCAAAAGGCTTCTTTCTCAGGGGTGTCAAAAGTAGGGGTTGTGTGGTAATGGGTTAAATCCCTTACCAATTATGAACCATAAGTTTCTGTACAGCTATCAAAGCCTCGTATCTAACATTGGGATCTTCATGGACCAAATATTGCATCACTAACTGTTTGGCTCCTAGCTGCTCTATAACACTGTAAAATATAATTGAGACATGCTCTGTGAAAAGGTGGTTTAAGTCTTTACTAAACCAAAAATTCTGAACTTGACCAAATTGAAAGCATTTACAGATGACAATATAAATGTGGCTTAAATGATTTCTTCTCTTCCTTAACCCTTAAAGTGCTGGAACCAAGTTAACTTGTATTTGTGGACAGTGTAGATCAAGATCAGACTGCACAGAACATGCAGTCTGATCTTGGATCTACACTGTCCACTTTATTGTTACATATTCTAGCCAAAAAAACTTTGGTACAGCAATATTTCAGATGTTTTTCCTTTTTAAAAATGTCTCTTGTATTAATTCAGCACTTTAAGGGTTAACCCTTTACCAAACGACATAATTTTAGACTGGTCCAACTTGAAAGCATTTGCAGACAACAAAATATATGTGTCTGAAAAAATTGAAATTTGTGCTTGGAAGGGTGGAAAACAATGTGGGAAAAGGAGAAAATGCTGGTTATGTAAGAAAGTATGTATTTTTTAAAAATTAATCCTTGATTCGATCAAATTATCTCTTTTCTTAACTTAATGGTCAATATATAACATGCATATATGTACATTTATCAAACAAGCACAGGTACCCAAATCTTTTTTCTTTTTTTAACTGTAATTGCCTAAAAATGTGATGAGCTTTGTATGTGCAATTTTTTTTTAAAAATCTGTCGGCTGGAAAAATTTGTCTTATATGTCCATAGCCTTGGCTCAAATTTTCAGAAAGGATAGTAAACACTGTGGGAAAAGGAGAAAATGCTAGATACCATCATTTCCTCCTTTTCTCTCAACATTTTCATAAGTCTTCATTCCTGAAAGTCTGTAACAGTCAGGTTTGAGTGGTGGAAACTTAAAGACTGTGTATCAATGAAATACTTACTTTTTCCCCCTAGGGTAGTACCTTACATATTCACCAATGTCATGGGCTGCAACTGACAGTATTAGAGGATCCTTGCTGCCTTCCAATAATCTAACCAAAATTCTGAAACAAAGTATCTTAATGAATGATCTGATCAATCATTTAAAGTTTAACAATTTACCACACAATCCCAACTTTCACAACCCTTGTGAAAACATTGCGGGAAAAGGAGAAAATGTTGGTAACCAGTTATTTTTCCTTGTTCCTGAAGTGTTTCTTAATTCTTTCTAATATAGACAAATCTGACCATAAGAGCAGTATTTCATATGTTGCCTGCAAATGGTTTCAATTTAGACCAGCTTAAAATTTTGTCATTTGGTAAAGAATTAGGCCTTGGCTAAACTTTACCTTCTCCTGTGGATAGTACAGATCAAAACTAGAGCTTACAGTTTAAAATTGCGTCTTGCAAATCTTTGATTTATAATCAGTATATGTGCAAAGTTTCAATACAATTGAAGGGAAACTGTAGAAGGAGTTTGCGACACAAAATTACCACATGTAGTATTTTGTACACAGACGGACAAACAGACAGACAGGCTAATTCCAGTATACCCCTGAAAACATTCGTTTTGCAGGAGTATGATAAGACTGAACAAAGCATGTGGCCTAATCGAGGATGGCCAATCCATGTATTTCTAGAATATTCTTTTCCCGCTAGTGAAGGAGATCAGACTGCACAAGGCATGCAGGCTCATATTACATTACCCACTTTTTCTAAAATATCTTCTTCTACTGTGGATACAGATAATATTTCATAAAACATTAACTCACGATCCTATCATGAAGCAATGCTGTCCACTATTTTGCAGTTATCCTGAATGATATGATTGCAAAGGTTAGGATCTCATTACAGATTAACTCTTTACCAAGCAACAAAATTTCAGACAGGTCCAAATTGAAAGCACTTGCAGACAACAAAATAATCGTAACTCAAAAATTGAAATTTGTCTGCAGTAGGACAGAAAACATTGTGGGAAAAGGAGAAAATGCTGGTTACCAGCATTTTCTCCTTTTCCCACAATGTTTTCAGAAGGCTTCTTCCTCTGGGTCGTAAAAAAACACAGAAATTGTTTGGTAAAGGGTTGAAGGTATGCATTTCACTCACAAAGCTCCTGGCTGGGCCAATCTCTTTCAAGGACTGATGATAGTATCTGCAATTGGATTCATCCCTTTCTCACTGCTGCCTATTTTTACAACAATGGGTATGTAGGAAAGTAGCCAAAGGCTTGGAAAAAATACTGTATGGAGTATTGCTAAAAGAAAAGCATGGACAGGTGGACTGGCCGCTGCAATATGACTGAAATAATGTTCAAAATGGTGTTTTAAACACCATACAACATACATTAAATCAATTAACCTAGTGATTTCCTAGTGATCAATAGCACAACACAAAAGAATTGGTTGGCAGCTGATCATAAATTAATCATACAAATAGATAAAACACATACTTCAGCAGTTCGTAGTTTTTCTCATTCAGCCTCATTGCATTTTCCCTCCAGAATCGGTCACTCTTATGAACTGGGCTCCACTCTAGACGTCCAGATTTTATTTCTGTCACGTATTCATCAAAGGAACTAGAAAACAAACCAATGTGACTCAAACTCTGTCTAAAGGAGATTTGATACATTTGCAAAAAATATTGACCCAGATCAGCCTGCTCATTCGGCACAGGGTGACCTGGATTGATCTTTGACGGCTAATTTTCTGCATGTTGAAAACCAGTCTACCTCAGGATTAAGTTGATTATCAGACAAAAGGAATTTTATGGATCTAATGGAAATATAATGGCTTTCTTGGTACGATGCATAATGAAGATGAATTAACTCTTTATAAAACAATCCCGTGTTTTAAATGACCCTTAGGAAGGAGGGCATTTGAAAACATTGCGAGAAAAGTAAAAAATGCTTGTAACCAGCATTGTTTCCTTTTCGCAAAATGTTTTCTGCTCTTTCAGAAAAATAAACTATCAGTCGAGCTACATTTAACTCTTGACCAAACGACCCGATTTTAGACAGGTCCAAATTTAAAGCATTTGCAGATGACAAAATAAATGTGGCTCAAAACTTGAAATTTGTTTTGGGAAGGGTAGAAAACATTGTGAGGAAAGGAGGAAATGCTGGTAACCAGCATTTTCTCCTTTCCTCACAATGTTTTCAAAAGACTTCTTTCTCAGGGTCGTTAAAAGTCGGGTTTGTCTAGTAAAGGGTTAAATTAATACATACAAGCAATTTCGTTGAAATGATATCCCCTGCCGAAAAAGACCTTTTTTGATACAAACGTATAAGAGGTATTGTGTTTTGCATGTACATGTGGCCTTTTTGTTATTAGTCCATGATAAAATTATACATTAAGCTCCCTTGCTCCATGGCACAGGATTTCATTACATAATAACTCAAAAATCATAAAAAGCAGAGTTATCATTCTTGTGCGATGTAGTCCCCCACAATAAAATCTATCCACGTATGATGAAACATGCCATTAACTGAAATAATTTTTGAGTTATGTCCTGGACAAAAATTGAGCATGAAAAATAACAAAGGGCAATAATTCAAAAATCATATTGCCAGGCAATAATTCAAAAATCATATTGCCAGAGTTATCGTTCTTGTACACTGCACTCCTCACGGTAAGATCCATCCACCGATTAAGTTACATGTTCATATCTGAAATAGTTTTTCAATTATGTTCTGGACAAAAGTTAAGCCTGAAAAATAAGAAGGGGTAATAACTCAAAAATTATGAAAGTTAGAGTTATTATTCTTCTGCACTGCACTTCTCCTTATTGAAATCTAGACACATACAAATTTTCAAGTTGATATGTGAAACAATTTTCAAGTTATGTGCTAGAGAAAAAAAATCAAGCCTGAAAAATAACGAAGGGCAATAACTCCAAAAATTTGAAGGACAGAGTTGTCATTCATGTACACTGCACTCCTCCTTACAAGATCTATCCACTTACGAAGTTTGAAGTTGGTATCTGATATACTGGTTAAGTTATCTTCCGGATAAAAATCGGGGACAGAAGGAGGGCCTGACAGAGACTATTACCATATCCCCCCCCACCCACCAGGGGAATAATAAGTATGAAAAATAAACTAGCACTTGTTCCAGAACAGGATAAATTCATCAAAGCGTAATCAGTCAAAAAAAGCCTGTGAATCTAAATAGAAATGTGCGAACAAAAATCCAAAGTAAAAATTTACAAAGGGCAATAACTGCAAAAATACTGAAGATAGAGTTATGGTTCTTGTGCACTGCAATTCTTCTCAATTAGTTCTATATGTGAAGTTTCAAGTTCCTAGCTTTTATACTTTTGGAGATATGCTGCTGACATCCAAATGTAAAATTTACAAAGGGCAATAATTCCAAATATACTGAAGATAGAGTTATGGTTCTTGTGCACTGCACTTCTCCTCAATGAGTTCTATATGTGTGTGAAGTTTCAAGTTCCTAGGTTTTATACCTTTGGAGATATGCTCCGGACAAAAATCCAAAGTAAAAATTTACAAAGGGCAATAACTCCAAAAATACTGAAGATAGAGTTATGGTTCTTGTGCACTGCACTTCTCCTCAATGAGTTCTATATGTGTGTGAAGTTTCAAGTTCCTAGGTTTTATACCTTTGGAGATATGCTCCGGACAAAAATCCAAAGTTAAAATTTACAAAGGGCAATAACTCCAAAAATACTTCAGACAGAGTTATGGTTCTTGTGCACTGCACTTCTCCTCAATGAGTTCTATATATGTGTGAAGTTTCAAGTTCTTAGCTTTTATACTTTTGGAGATATGCTCCAGACAAAAATCCAAAGTAAAAATGTACAAAGGGCAATAACTCCAAAAATACTGAAGATACAGTTATGGTTCTTGTGCACTGCACTTCTCCTCAATAAGTTCTATATGTGTGTGAAGTTTCAAGTTCCTAGCTTTTATACATTTGGAGATATGCTCCGGACAAAAATTCCAGGAAAAAAGTGTACAAAGGGCAATAACACCAAAAATACTGAAGATAGAGTTATGTTTCTTGTACACTGCACGCCTCCTTAATGAGATCTATCCACTTGTGAAGTTTGAAGATGATATCTCAAATACTTTTGGAGATATGCTCCAGACAAAAATGTGGGACGGAAGGACAGAAGGACGGAATGACGGAAGGACGGAAGGACAGACGGAGACTATTACCATATCCCCTGCCGCCTTTCGGCGGGGGATAAAAAGCATTCACTTTGGACATGTCTACATTTTTGCTATGTGGTAAAGGGCTAAATCCCTATTTGTCAGAGTATGGCTACCATGGAACTGTTATGCATTAATGAATTGTTACAGCGTCAGAAATGATGAAGCAAAATCAGGATTACCCTATACTTAATCAGTCCAGGCAATCGACACCATCAGATTTTTGTCAGTTGAATTCTTTCTTAGCATGTAAAAGAAAAGTAAAGTATACGACTTGTAACCTGATGACCCTTTGTTCCAGACGCACTGGAAGCGCTGGATTTTTCATTGGAGTGACATCACAATCTGTGGTGTCCGTGGTTGTGAGGCACAGTGTCGGCCCCATAACAATAAGGTCCTGAATTTGATGCCCAGGAGTGCAAGTAAACTTCAGGATTTTTCATTGGCTCATACACTTGGCATGAGTACTGGTGTAGTTCCCAGGAAGCAGAAACAAGACAGATTAGTTTAAGTTGTAAGAAATTGTTTCTCCATTGATGTAAAATAAATATGTTTAACCCTTTACCACACTATGAGGACTTTTGACTACCCTGAAAGAGAATGCTTAAGAAAACATTGTGGGAAAAGGATAAAATGCTGGTAACCAGCATTTTCTCCTTTTCCCAGAATGTTTTCTACCCTTCCTATAGCAAATTTTTACTTTTCAGTGACATTTATTTTGTTGTGTGCAAATGCTCTCAATTTGGATCAGTCTAAAAATTTATTGTTTGATAAAGATTTAAAGCAAAATATATGTTTTCTGTATTGACCAATGGAATTTCAGCAGCTTATGGTAAAGTGGAAGGTTTGTTTCCTTATACAGGATCAACAGACCTGAGATCTTGGACAGATTCCTGCAATTTTTCCTGTAAGTACTGGAGGTCCTCTACAATGTCTGGATCATCAAATCGTCTAGCTTCTAATAGTTCTAGTTGTTTCAACACTTTACACTGGACCATAGACAGGGCATTCTCCTGAGTCAGTTCCTTCTCTTCGGATTTCTCTAATAAATTCTAAAAATACATGTCATAGCTCTGTTATTTTACACTTTAGACTTGTACAACACAATCCTTAGTTAACCCTTTACTCCATTGATACTCATTTCTACGCATTGCTTGTAGGAGCCTTTGGAAAATATTGTGGCAAAAGGTGAAATTGCTCGTGACGAGCAATTTCACCTTTTGTCACAATGTTTTCTATGCTATCAGAAGGTCTGATAGCTCTGTTACTTAACACTTTAGACTTTTACAACACAATCCTTAGTTAAGGTAGCTCTGTGAGTAGCGTACAGGACTTTCAAACAGGGGGTCCTGAGTTCCATCCCCGGCTCAGCTAATTGCGACAGGATTCATTCCTCTCTCACCGCTGATCGTTGTTTTGACGATAATTATGTGAGAAAGCAGCCAGTGGCTTGGAAAAAATATTGTGTGGGGTACTGGTAAAAGAAATTCCAGGAAAGCATGGATGATGCGCTGGCTGCCACAATATAACTGAAATAATGTTGAAAATGGCATTAAACACCATACAATCAACTTAGTTTTAATGGACCCTCAATAGGAGGGTTTTTGAACACATTGTGGGTGGAGAAAATGCTGGTAAGCAGAATTTCCTTTCTCCACAATGGCTCTTATCCTACAAGAGACAGAAATCATTACTTCAGCTACATTTATTTGTCAGTTGTATGTGCTTTCAATTAGTTGAGCCCAAAATGTTTTTGTTGGTTAAAGAATTTACAGACAAAAAAACATTTAGACCAAACACTTTAAATTGAAAGCAATTTATATGACAAGTGACATATGCCTATCATGGTATGGTTTTGTCTTTAGAAGGGTAGAAATCAATGCAGGGAAAAAGAGAAAAGACTGGTTTCAATGCTAGTTACAGTATTTCCAAAAGTTGTTTTCTTCATTGTTGTTACAAAACAGACTTGTTGAACACTTTCTTGTTTTTGCAGTTCCCAGATGGTCCCTTTTTCAGTGTGGAGTCACATTTAAAATAGACAAAAATCTATTTTCAAACAGAAATATTGTTTAATCTTCTGATGTCAAATATATCCTTCCGCATTAGTTTCATTAGTGACCACCATTTATTTGCATTTAAAGTGACACAACAAATCAACAAAACTCAAAAACCTGAATTTAACAGGATTTATAGATGATTGGATTTTATCTCTGTATAAAATAGATTTGATGTGTTTGAAAGTGCTTATTTATAAACATACTGCAAGAATCTATGTGGTTCCATACTGGGTGCTATGAAAATAGTTAATTTCACTGGTAAAAGCCATGAATTATCAATCTGTATAATCCGCCATCATTTCCCAATAAATTACTTAAAATCATTCAATAAAGTGTCAGAGTTATACTTACTCGGAATGTTGCCAAAATAATTCTAGACACTTTCTCTTTTACTGTATCACTAAGTATATCTGATAACACTGGAATGGTGCTGGATCTGAAAATGACAATGAAACTGAGCGGCCCTCTAGCAAAGGAGATTTATGAAAGATGCTTGATACCAAGCAAGTTGTAACATAATTATACATCCATAAATCCATTTTGTTTCACAACAGTCTGCATCATGGGGTAGAATGGTCTAAGGAAATACAAAATATTTATGAATGCCAAACAATTCTGACGCATGTCAGTCTACGTGCCTGGGATAGTTTTTTTTATTTGAAATGCATTAACTCCTTCACCACACAATCCAGACTTTTAACAACCCTGAGAAAGAAACCTTCAGAAAACATTGTGGGAAAAGAAGAAAATGCTGGTAACCAGCATTTTCTCCTTTACCCACAACGTTTTCTTCCTTTTCCAAATAAAATTTCAATTTTTTGGTCACATCTATTTTGTCGCTGCAAATACTTTCATTTTTGACTGGTCCAAAACTTTGTGGTTTGGTAAAGAGTTAATAGAGTATGACTCAAAGTAACTTGATCTACTTGGGATGGACAATGTTTTTTAACTATATACAAAAGAGTAAATCAAGACAATACATGTTGATTTTGAAGAATATAATTGAAAATTTTCAAATATGACTCTATGTAAAGCATTTGACCAAATGGGCATGATATGGACAACTCTAATCAAAGAACATGAAACCAGGGTTTGACATTCACACATATTTCCTCACACAATGTGAGTTAGAATTGGAAAATACGAGTTGAAACTTTAAGCAATCAACAAATAAAGTGAATGCAAACTATTGAAGGGCAATTACCAAAATGTACTAAATATCATATAATATAATACAAATAAGGTAATTCTTTTCATTCTTAATAAACATTCATCATGTAGCACTGAGAATACCCTTTGACAGCTGAGTAAAGATTTATGAGGGGATCCAGGTTTGATCCAAAGTCAGGCAACAATTTTATGTGATTCCTTTTCCAGCAATGTTTTCCAATGCCTTTCTCATCAGTGTCTGTCATTAGAACTTAGGATTGTGTGGCTGAGAGTTTACATTATTAGTTGTATGGTCAGGCGGCAGGGGACTTGGAAACTTTTTCCTGCCTGTGGTTAAGATGTCGTGCCGAGCCGAAGACGAGGTGGCAACATGATTTGACACAGCCGTGAACAAATTTCCAAGTCCCCTGCCACCTGACCATACAACAAATTTATTATACTGTTTTACCCTTTCAAAGCACTTTAATCAAATTTTCCTGTATTATAATCTCACGAATCGAGTATGCTGACGAAATAGAAATTCCCTTCTGAGTGCCCCAATTCAATGAAAACTGTCATGACTGAAAACTGATGTAACTAAAACAAGCAGTTTGGTGCATAAATATGCAGTCTAGTGATCGATCGAAGCAGCCATTTTGGATTTTGTGTTGCACATGTAGTGACGTTTACAGGGCACTCAAAAGGGAAACTAGCTTTACGCGGTTTGTGCCAGGGAACATGATATATATGTTCCCGACATGTTGACCAATCAGATCATGAAAAATTTCTTTGCAGCATAATAAAAGGCTACTTTACTTACTTGCTAATTCTGTCCATAAGGAATGGATTAAAGGACAGACACCACAAACAAAAGATGAGCTGATACTGGATTTGAAATCCCATCTTTGGCGAGTCTAACACTGATACTATCCTGTAACATAGAATGGACAAAACATTGTTGAATATAATGGAAAGTTCATACTTTACCACACTTTGATATGAGCCATGCTCTGTGAAAAAAAGGCTTAAACCATTAACACAGAAAAATTTTAGACCTATAAAAACTGGAACCATTCGCAGATGACAATTTCAAAGTGGCTCAAATGGTGCATTTTCACTTTAATAGGGTAAAAAAACTTTGTGGAAAAAGGAGAAAATGCTGCTTTATCAGCATTTTATCCTTTTCCCACAATGTTTTCAAAAGCTTCTTCCACAAGCTCGTTAAAAATCGTCATTGTGTGGTAAAGGGTTAAAGCATTTGTAAAATGTAAAAGAAAACGCTTAATTGGCCAGAACATAGCTCATATCCATATTCATTGTTTCTCACACAAATAAGTTCTTATATGGTCTGCTATTCTTATATGCTCTGCTACATGCCAAAAGGGGCATTCGGAGATTTGCTATAAATTTTTCTAACGTGCTCTTGGATCAGCCTGCGCAGTCCACGCAGACTGGTTTGTGCAAGTCTACTGTAAGACAAACTTTACTGTAGTTGTAAAGTGACGTCTGAAATTAACCTGCACAAGCTGATCTGAGATGACACTTTATGCAAATGTCCGAATGCTTCTTTCTGCACCTTGCAAGCCATATAGCCTTTTTCAGGCAGTTCATATACAAACATATTCCTAAATTACATCCGTTTTGGTCCATCTTTAACTCCTTATCACACAGTAAAATCCTAGCCATGACCCAAGCCAAAGGCATGCACAGTCAACACATTAACTCTTTTATCAAACGACAAAACTATAGACTGGTCCAAATTGAAAGCATTTGCAGACGATAAAATAATTGTGACTGAAAAATAGTAATTTGGTTTGAGAAGGGAAGAAAACATTGTGGTAAAAGGAGAAAATGCTGGTTACCAGCATTTTCTTCTTTTCCCACTATGTTTTCAAAAGGCCTCTTTCTCAGGGTCTTTAAAAGTCAGGAGTGAGTGATAAAGATTTAAAGGTAGCTAGAATGATGGGATGTGTTCCATAATTCTTTACCAAATGACAAAATTTAGAAAAGTCAAAATTGAAAGCACTAGCAGATGATAAAATAAGAATTACTGAAAAATTAAAGATTTGTTTGTGGTAAAGAGTTTAAAAGGAAGAAAATTTGGAAGTATTTGTAGACAACAAAATAAAAGTGACAGAAAACTTGAAATTTGTTTTGTGAGGGGTAGAAAACATTGTGGGAAAAGGAGAAAATGCTGGTTACCAGCATTTTCTCCTTTTCCCACTATGTTTCCTACAGGCTTCTTTCTCAGGGGCATCGAAAGTAGGGACTGTGTGGTAATTGCTTAATTAACTCAAGAAACTCTCTCTGCAATTGTCATCATATTAGAAATGGACTTGCTCAGTGTGTGGAAAGAGCCAAACTTATTGCAACATTGAAGTTTGCTTTTGGTAAAGAAACAAAAATTAAATGGAATCTATACATCAAAGATCATACAACTACAAAAGCAATCTGATCTTGGATCTACAGCACCTACAAAAGTCATCCAGCCCAGTCATACAAGAGTTTCACTTACGTGTTAATCCCGTCAACCTGAACAAACACATATCTATACTGATCCACCCTCAACATCATCTGTAGACATCGGGCAGCTGTCTGGATATATTCATTACCCTGGGAAAAAATAATGGTATTATTTCAAACTAGGTTTTCTTTACATCAGCCATGCTCTTGAAGAGAAAAATAAAAAAAAACAAGAGCGGCAAATTGTCGCAAAATACGCCGGTCTTACCCCAAGTTGTAAAGCTGGGGCATACACCAGACTAAATTCGAGTATGAAAAATGACAAAGGGCAGTAACTCAAAAATTAAGCCAGCAAGAGTTATGATTCCTGTGCACTGCACTCCCCCTTGATGAGATCTATCCACCCATGAAATTTTATAACCCTAGCTAGTATAGTTTTGGAGATTTTCACCAGACAAAAATGAAGTACAAAAAATGACAAAGGGCAAAAACCCAAAAATTAAGCAAGCAAGAGTTATGATTTTTGTGCACTGCACTCCCCCTTGATGAGATCAATCCACCAATGAAATTTTATAACTCTAGCTAGTATAATTTTGGAGATATGCTCCGGAAAAAAATCAAGTATGAAAAACAACAAAGGGCAGTAACTCAAAAATTAAGCAAGCAAGAGTTATGGTTCCTGTGCACTGCACTCCCCCTTGGTGAGATCTATCCACCCCTGAAATTTCATAACCCTAGTTAGTATAGTTTTGGAGATATGCTCCGGACAAAATTCAAGTATGAAAAACAACAAAGGGCAATAACTCAAAAATTAAGCAAGCAAGAGTTATGGTTCCTGTGCAATGCACTCCCCCTTGATGAGATTTATCCACCCATGAAATTTCATAACCCTAGCTAGTATAGTTTTGGAGATATGCTCCGGACAAAATTCAAGTATGAAAAACGACAAAGGGCAATAACTCAAAAATTAAGCAAGCAAGAGTTATGGTTCTTGTGCACTGCACTCCCCCTTGATGAGATCTATCCACCCATGAAATTTCATAACCCTAGCTAGTATAGTTTTGGAGATATGCTCCGGACAAAATTCAAGTATGAAAAACAACAAAGGGCAATAACTCAAAAATTAAGCAAGCAAGAGTTATGGTTCTTGTGCACTGCACTCCCCCTTGATGAGATCTATCCACCCATGAAATTTCATAACCCTAGCTAGTATAGTTTTGGAGATATGCTCCGGACAAAATTCAAGTATGAAAAACAACAAAGGGCAATAACTCAAAAATTAAGCAAGCAAGAGTTATGGTTCTTGTGCACTGCACTCCCCCTTGATGAGATCTATCCACCCATGAAATTTCATAACCCTAGCTAGAATAGTTTTGGAGATATGCTCCGGACAAAGAACTGGACGCCGCCCGCCTGCCTGGACGCTCGCCCGCCCACCCGCCACGGGTGATCCCATAATACGTCCCGTCTTCGACGGGCGTATAAAAAAGGGGGGAGGGGGGGACATGATGCATCTCCATAATGCTGTCAACCAAGAAAGTCACCAGTAATTTGGGATCCATATAATTAATTTAATCCTTTACCATATGACAATATTTTAGACCGGTCCAAATCGAAAGCATTTGCAGATGACAATAGAAAAGTGACTGAAAATTTGAAATTTGTTTTGTGAAGGGTAGAAAACAATGTGGGAAAAGGAGAAAATGCTGGTTACCAGCATTTTCTCCTTTTCCCTCAATGTTTTCTAAAGGCTTCTTTCTCAGGGGTGTCAAAAGTAGGGATTGTGTGGTAATGGGTTAATTTGGAGATTAAATTAATCTGGAGGAAGAATGGTCTTTGGACATGAAGAAAATTGACCAATAGCAAAAGTTTTTGACTCATGTCAGCCTGTGCAGACCGCGCAGGCTGACATGGGTCGATACTTTTTGCAGATGCATTACGCTCCACTTTTGATAAAACATGGCTCATATTGTTATTGACCCATGAGTGATATTTGCAAGCTGCACAAAATCTGCCGTATGATATTTGTCTATAGCGTTTATTTCTTTATTCTGAACTATGCTAAAAAAAAAAGGCAATCCATTCAACTGAAAATATTACCAGCATTTTCTCAATTTCCTTTAACCAGCATTTCCTCAATTTCCTTTAATCAAAAGCTTTCTTCGTTAGGGGGCGGGGGAAAAAAACAGACAGCATTGAAAAATGTGATTACATGTATTTAGAATATGGTTAACTATCACTGCCAACTGCAATTATTTCACCACTGTAGATTTCCCCAGTAACTGAAGATTGCCATTGTTACAATGTGGCATCAGATGTAGATTATATGGTAGATCCAGGATCGGACTAGGCTTTCTGTACAGTCAGATCTTGATCTCTGACATTCAAAAAAGTAATAATATAAATGGCCATTGACTATGAAAAAGTTGCAAGTAAACAAACATAATTTTTGTAAATGATTCATACTCTGTGGAAGGGGGTTTAACTCATTACCACACGACAAAATTTTAGACTTGTTCAAATTGAAAGCATTTGCAGATGACAAAATAAAGTTGACTGAAAAATTGAAATTTGTTCAGGGAAGAGTAGAAAACACTGTGGGAAAAGGAGAAAATGCTGGTTACCAGCATTTTCTCCTTTTCCTACAGTGTTTTCAAAAGGCTTCTTTCCCAGGGGTGTCAAAAGTAGGGATTGTGTGGTAATGGTTTAATGCATATACCAAAAGGTATCTATCTGGGTCAGCCTGCTCAATCTCTGCGGGCTGACCTGGGCTGAAACTTTTGCTATGGATCAATTTTCTGCATGTGCAAGCACCATTCTACCTCATCATTCAGTTGGTTAACCCTTTGGCTGCTTATCGCGACTATTTGACCTTTTGCAGACAGCGTAGATCAAGATCAGACTGCACAGAATGTGCAGTCTGATCTTGGATCTACGCTGTCCCATCTGGAGATACTTTCCCCAAAACACACCTTTGAAATAACAACTTTTGGGTTTTTACTATCGAATTGAAAATTTCATTTTAGTTATTTAGCAGGATAAGGGTATTCTCTTTCCCACACGAGAAAATTTTAGACTGGTTCAAATTGAAAGCATTTGCAGACTACAAAATAAAGGTGACTGAAAAATTGAAATTTGTTCTGGGAAGGGTAGAAAACACTGTGGAAAAAGGAGGAAATGCTGGTTGCCAGCATTTTCTCCTTTTCCCACTATGTTTTCTACAGGTCTTATTCTCAGGGTCGTCAAAAGTAGGGATTGTGTGGTAATTGGTTAAGATATAAATGGGTTTTATGGATCCATAATTATGTGATGTCTTGCTTGGCACAAATAAGATGGTTAAGTCCCCTTCTGCCAGAGGGTGGCTATTATTTTAACTCAAAACATTACAGGAAGCTTCTTACCGGTAGTTTAAGTTGGTCTTTCAGCCAGTTCAGGTAGAATTTCAGATCATTTGTTTCCATTAGCTCCTTTCCCCAACATGCTATTTTTGCAATGATTCGACTGGTCTGAAATGTATACAAAAAGTCATCTTTGAAAAGTTTTTGAGGTTATAATTCTCTGCCACAAATCCCCAGCATTAATGACCCTTAGAAACAAGGCTATTGAAAATATTGCCAGGAAAGGAGAAAATGCTGGTATCCTTTGCCAGCAATATTTTCTGTCCTTCTAAAGGCAAATCACATCATTTGGATAAAATTAAATTTGTTGCCTGCAAATGATCTAGATGTGGACCAGTCTAAAATGTTATTGTTTGGTCAAGGGTTAAATCTTTACCAGAGGATAAAATATTAGACTTGCACAAAATTGAGCCAAGCCCAGACAACTCAGTCGGTAGCTTACAGGACTAGGAAACAAGTGGTTGCTGCTTCAATTCTCACTTTTGCCAATTTCTTTTCCATGATTGATGAAAGTCATTGTGACAGGATTCATTCCCCCCTCAATGCTGATTATTGTTTTTACGATGCTTATGAGGGAAAGCAGCCTGTTGCTTAAAGAGAATATTGTGCAGAGTACGGCTAACAGAAACTCCAGGAAAGCACAGATAGGTACACTGGCCACCGCAATATGACTGAAATAATTAAGAAAAAAACATGTTTAACCCTTTACTCCATAGATACTCATTCCTATGAATTGCTTGTAGGAGCCTATGGAAAACATTGTGGCAAAAGATGAAATTGCTCGTGACAAGCAATGTCACCTTTTATCACAATGTTTTCTATGCTATCAAAAGGTGTCATATACACATAAGAAATGGCATCATCTTTGCTGTTATTTAGGGTAAATTAGAGATACCATAGAAATGCCTTATGGGGTAAAGGGTTAACACAATACAATCAACAATCAAATACACAAAACTGAAAGTATCTGAAATTTCAAGGTGACTTTGTCCAAAATGTCTCAGCAAAGCTAGTACTGTTGATAAAAAATCAGACTGCACAAATGGTGCAAGAGTTATGATTCCTGTGCACTGCACTCCCCCTTGATGAGATCTATCCACCCATGAAATTTCATAACCCTAGTTAGTATAGTTTTGGAGATATGCTCCTGACAAAATTCAAGTATGAAAAACAACAAAGGGCAATAACTCTAAATTTAAGGGAGCAGGAGTTATGCTTACTGTGCACTGCACTCCCCCTTGATAAGATGTATCTACCCATGAAATTTCATAACCCTAGCTAGTATACTTTTGGAGATATGCTCCGGACAAAGAACTGGACGCCGCCCGCCCGCCACGGGTGATCCCATAATACGTCCAGTCTTCGACGGTCGTATAAAAAGGAGAAAATGCTGGCTACCAGCATTTTCTCCTTTTCCCACAATGTTTTCAGAAGAATTCTGTGGTTAAGATTTAAACTAAACTAACAAAAGCCCCTTACCTGGTTGACAATGAACCTGTCATTTCTGTCTAACAGATGTAAGAAAGGGGTCCACACAGACTCTTTGTTTTTCCTAGAGTACTGTTTGAGTATTTCAACCCTAGACTTGTCTTCCTGTAAACATGATAAATAGAAAATATCAACCCCTTACCACATAATCACAAGTTTTCATAACCCTGTGAAAAGAGCCATTCCAAAACATTGTGTGAAAAGGAGAACCAGCATTTTCTCCACAATGTTTTCTTTCCTTTCAAGGACAAATTTCCCCATTTTAGTACCATTTAAATTCTATTTGATTTCATGCTATGTTAGAATATTCAGTACCATATGAGACTAAAATTCCAATACAATGCAAAAAAATACATACACAATAATCTGTAGGATGTTAAATTAAGTTTCCTTGATCTACCATTTGTTCCCATATGCATTGATAAGATTTGTATATAGCGAGACTGTGGATCAGTTTTCCAATGCAATAAAGAGCAAATACATGTACAAGTCTCGAGAAAGTTACAAAAATAATCATACTCATTTTATTCTGAATAATAAACCTACAAATTATAACCAAAAAATAGATCAATTTCAAGCAATTTTTAACAAAAGATTAGGAAGTGAAAATTACAAGGTGATACTATCAACTTTTTCTTATCAGTGGCTGATGAATATTACAATTTAAGATCTAAGCCAAGACCCATAGTTTAGTTATACCATACTGGGTTTAAAACCAAGGGGTCCCAGGTTGGACTCCCTGCGCAGCCACTTTCTTTCTGACGGTTAAAGAATACTTTGGAAATTGTAGTACAGATAACTCTAGAAAAAGACTGATTGCTGAACTGATTTCCTCAAAATAACTACATGATGTTGATTTTAGCTTTAACCCTTCACAAGACTATCCCAGCTTTTAACAACCCTGTAGAAGAATGTGTTTGAAAACATTGTGGAAAAATTTTCTGACAATATTTTCTACTCTTTCTAGACTAGACTTATTAACTCTTAAGCATACAATCCCGACTTTTAACGACCCTGAGAAAGAAGCCTTTTGAAAATATTGTAGGAAAAGGAGAAAATGCTGGTAACCAGCATTCTCTCCTTTTCCCATGATGTTTTCTACCCTTTGCAAAAGGAATTTAAGTTTTTCACAATGTTTTCTACCCTTCGCAAAAGAAATTTAAGTTTTTCAGTCACATTCATTTTTTCGTCTGCAAATGCTTTCAGTTTGGACCAAATTATTTCACTCTTTACCAAATGATAAATTTCTAGACTGGTTCAAATTGAAAAAATTTGCAGAAGACAAAATAAATGTGATTGAAAAATCAAAATTTGATTTGGAAAGGGTAGAAAACCTTGTGGGAAAAGGAGAAAATGCTGGTTACCAGCATTTTCCCCTTTTCCCACAATGTTTTCAAAGGGCTTCTACCTCAGGGTTGTCAAAAGTCGTCATTGTGTGGTTATGGGTGAAGACACATTAATTTTGCTTTTCATCTACATATACATGTACTTTGAATTCAGGCAATTCTAAAAATCTTATATTTTGAAATGGGTGAAACACCATACATACATACATACATACATACATACATACATACATACATACATACATGTACATACATACAAATACAACGACCTTCCAGATTAAATCTGGAAGCTGGACAAATTTACAATAGCTCCATACCTGTAATATATCATCCAACATTGTCAGTATGTACTGCAGAGTCTGATCCTTTGCTATATGGCTCATCAGGTTGAAAAACGTTTTGGCCAACTGAAATGATGAAAAAATATATCAGCCCTGCTTGTGAACAGATGATTTAACCCTTTACCAAACAATCCCTGGTTTTTATGACCCGGAGGAAGAAGCCTTCTGAAAACATTGTGGGAAAAGGAGAAAATGCTGGTGACCAGCATTTTCTCCTTTTCCCGCAAAGTTTTCTACTCTTCTAAAGTCAATTTTTGCGTCATGTTTATTTTTTCGTCTGCAAATGCTTTCATTCTGGACGAGTCTAAAACTTTGTCGACTGGGAAAGGGTTAATTCTTTCCCGAATGAAAAAATTTTGGACTAGTCCAAATTGGAAGCAATTGCAGACAAAATTAATGTGAATCAAAAAGTGAAATTTGAGTTTGGAAAGGGTAGAAAACATTTTGGGAAAAGGAGAAAATGCCAGTTACCAGCATTTTCTCCTTTTCCCACAATGTTTTCTACCTTTCACAAAACAAATTTCAAATTTTCAGTCACTTTCATTTTGTCGTCTGCAAATGCTTTCGATTTGGACAAGCCTAAAATATTGTTGTTTGGTAATGAGTTAACTCTTTCCATTCCCCAGATAACATTGTAACCTTTGTAGATGGTGTATTTCAAGATCAGACTGCACCGAACATGCAATCTGATCTCTACTTTATACTGCCCCCTACTTTATTTTGACATATGGCTAAACTCTTTCATGATCTTGCAGCACAATTTGTATTTGTTGCCTTTAACCCATTACCACACAATCCCTACTTTTGACGTTCCTGAAAAAGAAGTCTTTGGAAAACATTGCAGGAAACGGCATTTTCTCCGTTTCCCACAATTTTTTTTATCCTTTACAAAACAAATTTAAAATTTCAGTTACTTTTATTTTGTCGTCTACAAATACTTTGGATTTGGACAAACCTAAAATTTTGTCGTTTAGTAATGAGTTAAGAAAATGCAACCTATTTAATCAGTAATGAAGGAATTAATATCTTACTTGATTTTTACCCTGTTGGTCAGTCAGCATCATCTGTCGCTGCTCTGCACTGGCATTGTCAAACTTAGATATAAATGTGAAATCATCGTGGGAAATCATCTGACCTCTGAAACATAAATCATTAACTCTTCAAAATTTCAGACTGCTCAAAACTGAAAGAACTTGCAGATGAAAAAATAAACTTAACTCAAAAATTGAAATTTGTTTCTAGCGTAGTAGAAAATATTGTATAAAAAGGAGAAAATGCTGGTAACCAGCATTTTCTCCTTTTCCCACAATAATTTTCTAACCTTCACAAAACAAATTTTCAGTTACTTTTATTTTGTCGTCTGCAAATGCTTTCAATTTGGACAAACCGAAAATTTTGTAGTGTGGTAATGAGTTAACATACAACAAAATTTTACACTTTTCAACATTGAAGGCATCAATTTTGCAGATTAGAAATTAATTCTGGCTCATTTCATGGAATAAATTTTTCAGAACCAGGACAGAGTCCAAAATATCAACATTTGTACAAAATAGTCCCCTTCTTTCTTAATTACCATAAGCTTAAGAATGCACCAAAACCTGTTTTAAATCAACATTATTTATTTCAAGCCTCTTTTGGTTTAAACTATCACTGAAATAACTCCCAAATTTGGGATGAGACATAAAACTGTGGTAACAATACCATCAACAGATCAAGTAAAAGAATCAGTTGGAACATAGGTTTTGTCCTGTATTTCTCCTTATCACCAATAACATAACTAAACACCAGAAAAAGGGAAGAGGGTCCCCATATGAGCAACAAGTGGTAACAATAACTAACTGGACTCAAAAACTGAAATTAGTGCAAAGATAGAAAACATTTTGGAAAAAGGAGAGAATGCTGGTTACCAGAATTCCATCCTATCCCCACAATGTCTTCAAAAGCATTCTTCGTCAAGGTCGTTAAACTCAGGATTGTTTGATAAAGAGTTATCCCTTTCCCAACCAATCCCTGGTATTTACGGGTCTGGAATAGTAGCTTTTTGAAAACAATGTGGGAAAAGGAGAAAATACCAAGCATTTTCTCCTTTTCCCACAATATTTTCTACCCTATCAAAGACAGAAATCATCTTTTCAGCAAGAGTTGAATTGTCATCTGCAAACGCTTTCAATTTGGTCTAGTCCAAAAGTTTGTCATTTGGGAAAGGGTTAATATGGTATGTTAACTTACTGTAGGTAGGATTGCCAGTTGACTCGTGTAGCTCTGACATCATTGGCTCTTTGCTGCAAGAGGGATGTAGCTACCTGGGCTCCTAAAATGAGAAAAAACAAGAAATGTCATTGAGAAGTGACTGATGCCCCCCAAAATAATAATCTTTTCCTATGAGATGTACACAATGAATGACTGGACTGAACATGGACACAAAAATTACTAACACCTCTGACCTTGCCTTGACCTTGATCTAAGGATGACCTTGAACACTGTGAAGTTATGCAAAATGATAAAGTAACAGGTGGGACACAAATACTACCACCCAAAAACACATAACATCAGTTTAGTTCAAAAACCTTGTAACTACAGCTTATTACAAGCTGTAGTTACAAGGTTTTGGAAGTAAACCAATGATAATTATAAACTTGCCATGACCTTGACTTTTGACCTTTGGAAATGACTTGCCTATGATACTATGGTCTTGATTAACCCTTTACCACACAATGCCGACTTTTGATGCTCCTGTAGCCTTTTAAAAACATTGTGGGAAAAGGAGAAAATGCCGGTAACCCACAATGTTTTCTACTCTATCAAAAAAAAAAACTTAACACCATTTGAGCCACACTGAAATTGCTGATGGTCGCAAGGCTGCACAGATTACGGCAGATAGAAAATGCACTTCATTCTATTGCTGCTAGCTGTAAACATAACAACCATAGTTTTCAGTTTAAATGGAAGATAAATCCCTACACTTTCTTTACCCTATACACTCTAAATTGATTGTTCATGTACATTCACATAGATGACTAGATTACAACACTGTCAAGTTTTATTTTAACGGCGTTTGTCATTATCTTCCATCTCCCATTAGATGGCATTCTACAAATACAGTGTACACATCTATCTAATTTGGGCATCCTCGGGACAGAACCAGACTACTTTTATAAGTGATAACCGTTAGTATGAATTTCTAAAATAAACATTCACTCAATAAAACGCTACCTGGTGTGATTCATTCAGCTATGATCAGCAGTTTAGAGAAATCTTGAGCTATAACACACCTGATATTTCCTCAAACATGTTGATAAAAGCCATTTTCTCCATTGCAAATTTATAGTGTGTATTACTACAATCCCCCCAATATTGGGGGAGTGATGCGTTATATAAGACAGGTCAAATTTTCAAAGAATATGGCATGCGCAAACAATGCAGCGTATGTCTACTCTCTGGTACAGATGTCTCTGTAACTCTTTACCATATGGGAAAATTTTAGACCGGTCCAAATTGAAAACATATGCAGACGACAAAATAAATATGACTGAAAAATTGTTTGGAAAGGGTAGAAAACATCGTTGGGAAAAGTAGAAAATGCTGGGTATGAGTACTTTCTGCTTTTCTCACAACGTTTTCAAAAGGCTTCTTTCTCAGGGTCGTTAAAAGTCGGGACTGTTTTCGATTTGGACAAGTCTAAAATCTAAAGTCTAAAATTTTGCCGTTTGGTAATGAGTTAACTATCATTGTCTCCTTTTACTGTTTTCTTCCTTTTCAAAGACAGCAATCATCATTTGAGCTAAATTTACATCTCACTGTGTACGGTTTATCCTGCTCGACCTTCGGTCTTGTGTGATATATCAAACTTTCTCACAGTGCTCAATTCAAATAACACCTTCAGGAAAAATACAACAAAATGATATTCTGTATGTATTTGTTGTTCACCTTTAAGTGTTTGAGATGTCAACTCAAGCATTTGTAAAGTATCTTGTGACGGCATTGGAGACGGCTCTGGGACAGACAGCTTTCGAAAATTCACGTCATAGACTCCACTCTCAGATGGAGTCTGAATTCGTCCATCCACAAGCGAATATGTAGAGGTACGTCGCATTGTGTTAATATTAATTTCCAGAACATCAAATACATATCTCGACACTCGTCTTTGATCCATACAGGAACTTGTTTGGCTTTACAGTATACAAAATATTTATCAGTTTTTTGCACAAATGTGCTAATTTTAGTAACCTGTTACACATGAATATTTAGGACATAACATTGTAAAAACACTGATTTCAAAAATAACATATCGCATAATTTATCACATAACCTCCCTTGTTTTCAGTGTAATATACCCGTTACGAATTTTCTAATCTTATACATGTTTGATATCACATTTGTATGACGTCATTTTTGATGTCATTTAGTGCGCATTTCATACAAGTGAAGGGGTCTCATGGAAAATAACGCGGGAGCATTTATGAATGTTTTTGCATCATCTGATCTTTATCTTGTGAAATACCGTTTGAGATGAGATTTTATAAAACTTGTCATGGAAAATGTTATTAACCCTTTCCTCCATAGATACTCATTCTACGCATTGCTTGTAGGAGCCTTTGGAAAACACTGTGGCAAATGGTGAAATTGTCCGTGACGAGCAATTTCAGCTTTTGCCACAATGTTTTCTACACTATCAAAAGGTGTCATATACACAAAAGAAACGGCTTCATCCTTCCTGTTGTTAAGGGTCAATTAGAGATACCACAGAAATGCCTTATGGAGTAAAGGGTTAAGCTTGCCAAAAGCTTGCTTAACATTTCCCTACACTTGATTAAAAAAATCTTATCTCACAGGCCAACCCATGTCAGATCCTAAATATCTTGATGCTTATCTTTGATCCAAACATTGTTGTGCTTCACAGTATACTAAATATTTATCACTTTTTTCTCCCAAATAGTTTTTTTTTCTCTCTTGTAGCATATTATCCCTCCACCCTTTTTTCCAACAACCCTCTGGTGTAATGACACTTAACTCGTTACCAAACGGCAATAATTTAGGCTTGTCCAAATCATTTGCAGAGGACAAATAAAAGTGACTGAAAATTTGAAATTTTGACTAGTGAAGGATAGAAAGCCTTGTGGGGAAAGGGGTAAATGCTGGTTACTGGCATTTTCTCCTTTTCCCACAATGTTTCCTAAAAGTTTCTTTCTGAGAGTTGTCAAAAGTAGGGATTGTGTGATAATGGGTTAAAATGTCTTTGTAAAGTAGCATTTCCTCCTTTTTGTAACACTATTTCTGCCCTTTCAAAGAAATGTTTTACTGTTTGAGGTACATATATATTTGCAGGCTTTGCCCCTTACTAAACAATCCAGAATTCAAACAATCCTGATGTAAAAGGCATTTGAAAATATTGTGGGAAAAGAATAAAATCTTGGTGGCTGGCTTTTTCTAGTTTTCTATGTTTACTATCCTTTCTGATACAAAATCCAACAAAAGAGTATGATATAAAAATTTTCTGCTAATGCTTTGAACCAGTAGAAAATTTTGACATTTGAATTATATAACAGACAAGTGTTTTGAAAAGAGCTTTGGGCTCTGATTTCATATACAGTACAGTATCCATAATATCAGCCTTTCATTGAAAAGCAGGTCCCATAATACACATTTTTTCTAGACACAAAGTTTGAAAAAGAGATTTTTGAAAATGTGTTTGTAAAATATGAGTAGTCAACATGAATTAACCCTATACCACACAACCACCCTGAGGAAAACTAGAAAACATTGCAAGAACAGTGGAAAATTCTTGTGACCAGCATTTTCTACTTTTCTAGCAATGTTTTTTTCATTCTATCAGAGAAGTGAAAACCATCTGTAGCCTAATTTTGATCACACCAAAAATGAATCTTTATTTTCTTTAAAATAAAACAATCTGTGGCCAAATGTAAAACAAATCACTTCTTTTTGTTTTTTGTTTTCTAATTCTCCACTATAAATCCAGTTTACAGATATAAATATTAATATACACCAATTTTATAAATCATAAAGAGTTTTTTGACAAGTTTCAAGTAAAATATCGAACAGCAATCCACATTTTGATTCACCTGTAGGCAAATTGAAAACTTTTCCTTCATATAGGGCAAAAAAAAGTATATGAAATAAAAAATGAATAAGTAAATAAATGAGAAAAAGCTCTTTTTATGACCCCTCCATTTATTTGACTAATTTGTATTTATAAAAAAATGATAAAATGAAAACTTTGGATGTTTCTGCCTCCATACTAAATCTGAAAAAAACAGTCAAACTTAGTTCACTTTAACTCTTTAGTCTTTACCAAATGACAAAATTTTAGACTTAACGGTATTCAAAATGAAAGCAGTTGCAGACAACAAATTAAACATGATTCAAAAACTAAAATTTGTTTTGGGAACATTGAAAATATTTCAGGAAAAGGAGAAAATGCTGTTTACCAGCATTTTATCATTTTCCTAAAATTGATTTCAAAATGCCCTTTCTCAGGGTCGTTAAAAGTCAGGATTGTGTGGTAAAGGGTTAACATTGAAAGCAATTCTGTGAAAAATGTCTTGTGGCAAAATTTATCCTTTCAAACACCATCCTAGGGAAATGAAGGGCTGTTGAAAACATTGCGGAAAAGAGAAAAAGAGAAAACAATATCAACCAGCACTTCCTCCTCTTCTCCAGAGTTTTCTTCCCTACATACATGTAAAATAACTTTTGGGGTCAGGTTTACTTTATTGTCTGTAATGCTTTGGACAAATCTCAAATTTTGTTTTCTGGTGAAGTGTAACATTTACTTCCTGTATCATATCAGATCCCCAACAATCCCGTTTGTTACAACCTTAAAGATGACAGAATCTGAAAACATTTTGCACAAACAAAGGAATTTAAAACAAGAGGGCCAAGATGGCCCTGGATTGCTCACCTGAATTTTTGAGAGGACCATAGCCATTTTTATTTTTTTTTGAGGTATTGAAGCACCGGAAACAAAATCATGATTTTGCCAAGCAATTTTCAAAAGGTCACCTGTCAAAAAAATCAGACCATCAGTTTCAGAAAAGAAGAATTTTTTAAAAGGGTCAACCAAGAAACATCTCTGTGAAATTATTTCAAAATCTGACCAGCCGTTCAAGAGAAGAAGCATTTTCAAGAATTTCTTCATTTCCCTATAGTGCAAGTAGCCCCCATTCACCAGAGCCATGTTTCTTGACAAATCAAAATTTCACGAACACTTTTGAAAAGGGTCACCCAACGAACATCTCTGTGAATTTATTTCAAAATCTGACTAGCGATTTCAGAGATGAAGAATTTTTAAGAATTTCTTCATTTCTGTATAGTGCAAGTAGCCCCCATTCACCAGAACCATGTTTCTTGACGGAACATAAATTCGCGAACAATTTTTGAAAAGGATCACCCAAGGAACATCTCAGTGAAATTATTTTAAAATCTGGCCAGTGGTTTCAGAGAAGACTTTTAAAGAATTTCTTAGAGAATTCCATTTGGTTGCCATGGCAACCAGAGTTTTTGACGGAATCATATTCTGTGAACAGTTTTTAAAGAGGACCTTCCAAGGAATATTCCAGCGAAGTTTTGGTCCAAATTGGCCCAGCGGTTTAGGAGGAGTTGATGTTTAAAGAATTGTTGACAAAGCACAACAGACGACGCACGATGGATACCGGGTGATCCTAAAAGCTCCCCTTGAGCATGTTGTGCTCTGGTGAGCTAAAAAAAAAACAGATACAAAAAAGAGCTGATAAACCATCATCAACAATGACAATACAAATTGTTTAGAAATAATTTCTCAATGTCTGCAAAACAAATTTTGTGAACTGGGAAGAAATGTGAAAGCATATATCATAAATGCAGGTCCGAATTGATTTGCTACTCCTTTTTGTCAGAGGGCCTTTCCTTAACTCGTTACCAAATGACAAACTTTTGGACTAGTGACTCTAAATTGAAAGCATTTGCAGACAACAAAACAAATGTGACTCAAAAATTGAAATTTGCTTCTAGCAGGGGAGAAAGCATTGTGGAAAAATGAAAAAATGCTGGTTATCAGCATTTTCTTCTTTTCCCACAATGTTTTCAAAAGGCTTTTATCTCAGGATTGTAAAAACCAGGTAGTGTTTGGGAAAGGGTTAAATTAAATTATTAGAGCTGTACAATTAGACACTTATACCATAAAACTGAAGACAAATAACATAAAAAATCAATTCATGAAGATAATAGCTTTTTTGGTCAAACCGGACTAATAACTTGTGATAATTGTGCTGACACACTTTATTCTAGACAGAAGCATAGGAGATGGCAAATCGGGTATGACCCTACTCTCCAAAAAACTGCAAAATGCAGTGTAGTACTTACTGAAAATTTTACAGAAATGATAAACCACCACACAAGGATTTTTTATTTCATTCCACAATGTCTATGCAGATCTAGATTTTTTTTTTTTTATTTGTAGGATGGGTGCTGCTGAAAACCCTGTACAGAAATTATGCAGTCACTATCTAGGTATATTGGGCATAGAAATCTGCAACCTGAAAAACGCTGTACACTATACTGTACTGTACCTGGAGACAACCCAAGTAGGATTGCTCCAGGCACTGCTTATAAGTTAAGACATTCATCTAATTTCCAGTTTGTGAAATGTCTGTATAAATACTGTCAAGAAAATCTATCCAAAACCCATGTCTACCCTATATCCCGGAAGTAGAACAAATTTCTGGCTTTGACAGTCCCATACATGCAAGCTTTGATGGAACATGCTCCTGACGTTTGTCTGTTTATGCATGAAGAGCCAACACAGTACCCGTTTCAGCGGGATGTTTTGGCAAGTCTTTTTTCTAATCCTTCAAGGTGCCCTATCCTATGGTATTCTTACAAACAAAGCATTAAACAGCAATGATATAAATCTCCTTTCAGACTGTAACTGTAAGAAAGGCTCATTTCACTGACAATCCTCTTTTTTTTTTTTGTTCAGAAGAATTGTCGAACTGTCGAACACTAGTCATTTAAGTTTTAACTATTTTTCATCTCCCGCAGCAGTACTACTTGACAAAAATTCTTACCTTGTTCGATGTCGTCAATGTTACTTATCACCGATTGAATATTGGCGAGGTCTGCCATATTTTTTGACGAAAACTTTGAAGTGAAACTGAAATGTTCAATTATCGACCTCAACCGGAAGTTTGGGAACTGTCATGTGATGAAACCGGAAGAAGTATTCCAACTATTCTGAAGCAAAGTATCATGAGAAATACTCGAGAGAGAGTTGTTTCTCTCTCCGTCTCTTTCTCATGTAACATGCATACAAACTAAACAGCATCTATCACTTAAAATGATTCCTAATTATGTAAAAAGAAAGGTAGAAACGTGTTACTATGAAACATACAAACGCATTAAAGACATGAAAAGATATAACTTATCCATTTAACTCATTACCAAACGACAATATTTTAGGCTTGTCCAAATCGAAAGCATTTGCTGACGACAAAATAAAATTGACTGAATTTTTTTTTTTTTTTTTTTTAGAAGGGTAGAAAACATTTTGGGAAAAGGAGAAAATGCTGGTTACCAGCATTTTCTCCTTTTCCCATAATGTTTTCTAAAGGCCTCTTTCTCAGGGTCGTCAAAAGTAGGGATTGTGTGGTAATGGGTTAAAAGCCCTGCGACCGAAAAGAATCACTGCGAACTGCGCATTTTGAAAAGTAGAATTCTGGACTGTGATCGTTTTTCATCTTCATTTCAACTAAACTTTTGAAAGTGCTAAAGTCAAATCATGTTTTTTCATCGACCAAATGTTCTCAAAAACCGAGAGTTAAAAAAAAAATCCATAAATCAGATTTTTAAACATTATAATTACCCGTACCAAAATGATTTTAAAATCAGTTAATCAATCAATCAATTGTTCAATTGATATGCATGCATTATACAACTTTCATGTTAGGCTTTACATATCTTTGAATTTTGCTTTTTCAATATTGAGGAATTGAAATTTGATTTGTATGCAGAGGAAGAATTTCCTTATCGTTGCTTCAACCTTTATCATGCTAAATAGGGCCTACACTACATAAAAAGTTTTTTTTTAAAGTTGATGGTAAATGGTAAAACCCTATGTAGTCATTTTTTTTTTTTTTTTTTGGTGGGGGGGGGGAATATATCCTTATCGGTTAATGTAGATCCAAAAAAAGACTACACGTTCTGTGTAGTCTGATCTTCATCTACACTTTCTGATTAAGGTCAGTGAGTTACGCCTCATAGTCTAAGTGTTAACTGACCAAAACATCCCTATGATTTACAACACTCCACTAACCAGAAAACTTGAAAGACACTTTGAAAACGTTGTAGGAAAAGGAGAAAAATGCGTTTAACTATCATTTTCATCTTGACGTTTGACATTGTTTTCAAACCTTTGGAAGACATTGTTTCTTCACAGTGACAGTACCTTCCCGTTCCGATTTACGAGACTACGTTGATTCATTGTGATTATTACGAAGATAAAAACCTGTACCCTTTGCTACACAATCCCAAGTTTTAATGACCCTAAGGGGGAATGCTTTTGTAATCACTGTGGGTAAAGGAGAAAATGCTGTAAAATCATTTTCTTCATTCCCATTATGTTTTCAACGCTTTCAGGGACATATTTCCCCTTTTGAACTACATTTTGGACTATATTTAATTTGTCGCATGCAACTGTTTTCAGACAGGTTGATACGCGGCAGTTGAACACATACATTCAGTGTACGCCGACAAAAATTAAGTTGGTAAGTTTGATACATACCCCAGACTACATAACTTTACAGATCTACCCTGAACATTGTTATGGAGACAAAAACCTTGGCCTTTGGCCACATGCATTCCCCAGATGTAATGACCCCGAAGGAGAATTCCTTTGAAAACATTGTTGGAACAGGAAAAGGTGATGTTAAACAGCATTTTTTTTTTTTTCTCAGACTTGCCCTATCTAAAGGTGGGTATCTAGATTTTTCGCATCGCACAAAATTAAAAAATGTATATCACTGGGGGCAAAAAATCATCAATAATCAAGAATTATAAAATTACAAAAAAAAAAAAATGATTGTGTTCCCTTAAGAAGCTAGGTTAATTGTCTCTTAAAGTATTTTTAGATTTTGCGCAAAAAAAGCATTGTGACAATGTCAAGTGACTGTCACGTGACTAATGACGCTTATAATTATTTTCCATCACGTCTTTTTCGGTCGCTATGTTTGAAGGTAAAAGTCTGTGTATTTTCAGCATGTAAATGAGCAAGTTGCTCATGTTAAATTGAACGTGTTTCCCGTCGGTGTTGACCTGGGGCGTAGTATATATCTCTAATTTCCCTTGTTGTCAGATGGTTTTCGACTACTGGGGTCTTATCATTTTTTATGATTGAAAATTAAAATGCCTTTGGAGTATAAGGATTTTTTTTGTCAAAATTTCGTCCCAAACTCTGTAGGGCCACCTTTAAACTACACTTTGAACTTCATTCAGTTTGTTGCATGCGACAGTGAATGCTTTCATTTTTAACAGGTCGAAAATGTTGTCGTTTCGTAAGGGTGAAATTGTTTCTTGTCGGCTCAGTGGCATTTGTGTGCGTGTGAAAAGGTAAAATTGTCAATGTAGGTGTAGGATTTTGAGAATGCCGTCGATACTAAGTATATGCAGTATAAGCACAGTGAAAGCGCAGTGCATGCAGTGACCAGAGCACCCGTTTAAAGTGAAGAAAATCGCCATGAAAAACTATGTTGGAATGTGTTAATCCGTAGGATCTCCATAGTGCACATACGCCTTGGTGGCGATGAGAATACCCATCACAGCGAAAAATATCTGAATTTTCTTGCAATGTCCCGGCACTCTGAGAAATCAGAGATCGAATATAGTGTATATATAAGATCTCTGGGGAAATTTAACCCAATACCCCATAAGACATTTCTATGGTATCACTAATTGACCCTTAATAAGAGCTAGGATGAAGCCCTTTCTTATGTGTATATGACACCTTTTGATAGTATAGAAAACACAGTGGCAAAAGGTGAAATTGCTCGGCACGAGCAATTTCACCTTTTGCCACCATGTTTTCCAAAGGCTCCTACAAGCAATGCGTAGAAATGAGTATCTTTGGAGTAAAGGGTTGAAGCAATGCTAACGCAGTGAAAACTCATTATCTCCCGCTAGATGACATTCAAGAAATACCCATCTAATCTGGGCATCCTGGGTACAGAATTTTTCAACGCAACCGTTACTTTGATATTTCAAACTAAAATAAACATTTGCTCAATAAAACGCACATGATATGATTAATTCAGCTATGATCAGCAGTTTAGAGAAATCCGGAGCTAAAACAGGCCTGATTTCTCCTCAAACGTATTTATAAAAGTCAATATCTACATTGCTACTTCGTAGTGCGTATTACTACAATCCCCCCCCCCCCCGCCCCCATATTTGGGGGAGTGATCAATGCGTCAAATATATATATGTTAGATTGAAGAATGAACTTACCCTCTGTAACCTGCGAAAAATTCCAAATTTTAAACGCAAATGGTCACCATAAGGGTGAATGAAGATCAGTAGCAGACATAAACAGTCAGTGTAATGTGACACGTGTGCGTTATTTTTTTTATTTCCACCAAGCAATTACGTTACAGCTCTTGGGTCGTCCACCCTGCAGTGCGATACCGAGATCAAAGGCACACGGAACACCCTTCACCCCTTTTGTGAAAATTCATATGACACGTACAAAGTATTTCTTAAAGACTTTTGAGAACTGGATTTTAAATATTTTGTGGATGAGGATGGAAAATTAAAAATTTGAACTGAAGCTAGATGTTTTGGAACATGACTAAGTTATGCACAACATAAAAAGTTCGGGGTTTTTTTTTTTAAGAATCGTAATTTTCTTAATATTCAAAAGTATGCTTTTAGTGCTGTACTTTTAGTAAATGGACTGTCCCTATTTCTTTCAAGACACCGGAAAGATTCTTAACCCTCTACCAAACGATACCGAGTTTTAACAACCCTGGAAACGTAGGGTGCTTGAACAAAACAATGTGAAATGCTTTGAACCAGCATTTTCTCCTTTTCCCATGATATTTTCTACTTTTTCAAAAGCCATTTCAACAATTTGACCCACGTCTAAACTGTCGCCTTCAAATGCTATGGATTTTGATAGGTCCCAAGTTTTGCAGTTTACTAAGATTTTTAGTCAAATAAGCCACTACTCTCATTGTTCAAACCCGGCTTTTAGAGACCCCGAGAAAAAATCCTTTAGAAAACGTCGTGAGAAAAGGAGAACATTCCAGTTACAAACATTGTCTCCTGTTACAACGTCTTCTACCTTTTTTTTAAACGAAATTCCAGTTTTGAGCCACACTTATTTTTGTTATCTTCACATGCTTTTAACTTGGGCAAGTCAAAATTTTGTCGTTCTGTAAAGGATAAATTAATTTTATAAAAATTGCCATAGATAGTCTGATTGTTCAGCACATGTCAGACATTGCTAAGTTGGAAAAGTACAGGGCTTGCAACCCAGGGATAATTGGTTCGATATATTTTAACTATTAACCTTTTACCACACAATCCCCAGTTAAAAAAGAAAGAAATCATTGTAGGAAGGGTAGAAAGTGCTCGTGACCAGCATTTTCGCCTTTTCCTACGATATTTTCTATTCAGTTTCATTAGTTAAGCCATATAAAATTGAAGGGTGTCAATATTTACAATTTGGAAAAGTCTTTTTTTTTATCTTTGAAAAGGATTAGGGTGGTGATAAATTTCTGTAATAAGAAAAAGGAGTTTTATTGTGTGCAAAGTTTGAAAGTTGAAACACGATAAAGTTTGAGTTTCTTGATCAAATTTCTTGCCGAAAAAGATATCGTATCTTCTTAGTTGCATTTTTATTTTCCATCACTCTTAATCGATGACTATCGTAACGACGAAGGTCTATTCAAATTTTAAACCTCTCTTTCCATCTAAAAAATGTGGTGTATGTTTCATTTTTAGCGAGAAATATGTGCTAAAGCTGGTAAAGGGTTAGCCGGGTGTTCCTTTGATCTCGGTATATCACTGCAGTAATGGGCGACACATAGTCTTTGCTAAACACCAACACACATGTGTCATAAAAATGTGTCTGCCCTGTTTAATTTTCACTTGATCATTCGTAAATACGGCAAACAGGATTCGGAATAATCAACTTTTTTTAAACATAAGGTAAGTTTATTCTCATTTTTGAGTTCCGAAAACTTTTTTTGTTTTCAAATGCATTTTTATTGCTTCCCGATTTAACTACAGTTTGCTTTTCAGGTTCTTTTTTAAATTCTTGTCTTATAAGTCAAAGGCAGTTTGCTAGAAATAATTATTTCTTTCTCGGTGTTAATAATGTAGTCTGCACACGAAAGTTTCTATGAAAACCAAAAGGAGATAGCGCTTGAGCTATAACTCTTTTTTTCTGTAAGATACCGGAAAATTGATAACTTGACAGTTTTTGCCTCTTCGAAAGTGATAATGGATGCAACTACCGACACGGCCGATTTCTGGCATTTTTATCGTTTTTAAGGTGAATTTCATTTCTAAAATGTCATGAATTACTATACGGGTATATTCAAGTTGGCGTTTGCTTTCACCTCCGCCCTTTTTGCTATCACGTGATCAACGAAAATGCCCGGATGTCCGACGCTATCAATAAGACAGGTCGAATCTTCGAAGAATATATATGACATGCGCGCAGATCTATGTACAACGAGTGGAAACTTAAACATATTCTTTTTTGTAAAATAGTCACCAGTGTTTAAAAGTGCAAATCATTATAGTAAATAAAATCATTTTAGAATAAGACTGTGTAACAATGAAAAACTGTACTACACTTAGCCAAGGCTACAATTTATCAAGTATTGCCTACTTTTGGAGAAAGTGAACTTTCAGGTAATTCAATGCATTTCGGTAATACATTGGGCGTATTCCTTTCGCTAGTCCGAACACTCCGAACATGTTCTAGGTCTATGGAACACTGAACATGCCGTGTTCGTCAGAACATGTTCTGACTGTTCTAATCCAATATCGAGGTGTAGCGCACTTGCTGAACGGTTGCTAGGTGATACAAAATGGCTGAAAAACGGACAAATCTTTATGGCAAAATTTGCAATTGTCCTTATTTACGATATGAATGCTATAAATATGGGCAAACTAGACTCGTCTCTACTCTCTCTCTGCAGCTAATCATATCCTCAACCAACACAGCTAAGACAGTTAGCTCTTGCAACAGCCTTTATGCCAATATATACTTTCAATTCGATATGGTTTAGAATAATGTTTCGAACGTGCTTCATTCAGAACATACTTCCGGAACAATGTATTGTGTTCTGAAATATTCCTTTCGAATATTCAAATAAATCGCGAAGTACATATGTATGCCATAACATGCCTATAAAGTCACATGGTGACCACTCTGTGCATCAGTCTAGGAATCATTAAAAACAAAACATTATTCTTCCTTATTTCAAAGAGACAAAATTCGTCTTTAATTGTTTTAAAAAAAAAAACCCTAACCTACTTTAGTAAACGTTTTTGACAATCATGATGAAAGGAAATATTTACTTTCCATAATTAGAATAAGAAACAACAGAAGGCAGTATTATATTTTTCAGTTATTTATTTTTTTAAAGATATTTTCAATGGACACATCTTTATCTTTATTCTTAGACAATGGCTAGCACATTATTATGAATATTTTATAACAGTTTACAAGTATATTAGTTAAACAAGCACAAATAGATATCTTAGCTTGTGAAACCATCTTTTAATAACTTGTAATTTAGAATTAACCAGCAATAAAAAACACAATCAAATATTTTACCATTAAATTTCACCTATTTCTTATAATGTAGCGAACGTAACACTAGTTATTTTATGCAAATTCAATATTAATCATGCAACATAACGATTTTTATGATTATTTGTAAATAAATGTTTTTACTTAGTGCCTTGCAGTGAGTATTCTTTTTACAGGTTTTAGATATCTCCAACCAAAGGGAGAGTGCTTCCAGAGAGGGAGGGACATACTAAGAAAGAAGAAGAAGAACGTTCCAGAACAACATTCCAGACCACAGAAGCCAGAAGAGGTGAAAGGAACACGCCCATTGAGATCATTCGGGTGCAGACCTACAAAGAAGAACGTGTTTGCCTGAAAATATTTTCTTTCATGTTTGCCAACATACTTTGAAAATAACCAATCGTTCATTAAGAAAGCTGTTTAACACTGTTATCGTTAGATCTGAACATTTATCATTGGAATCTAAATGTAAGAAAATCTTTTTACACATTTATCATTCATCCGACCGGGCGACCATTAATTGAGATATAGTATCCGGATAGACAAAGTAATCGGATTTTGAGTCGAATAATAGTGTATACAAACTTTAGGGGCTGCACGTGACTCATACGGAAGCGTTGTAGTGAATTCGCGGCCATGATTGAATGAGTGAAACATATAATAGGCATGATTGTAAACAATTTTTAGAACATAAATCCTCAAACATGCCAGGCTTAAAAAAAAAATGGAGCTATACTTAGCTCAGGCAAAAGACACTTAAATGCATCTCTGTGATCCATGATACATAGAAATACATCTCTGTGATCCATGATACAAATAAATACATCTCTGTGATCCATGGTACAAATAAATACATCTCTGTGATCCATGGTACAAATAAATACGTGTCTGTGATCCATGGTACAAAGAAATACGTGTCTGTGATCCATGGTACACAGAAATGCGTCTCTGTGATCCATGATACGTAGAAATGCGTCTCTGTGATCCATGATACAAAGAAATGCGTCTCTGTGATCCATGGTACAAAGAAATGCGTCTCTGTGATCCATGATACATAGAAATGCGTCTCTGTGTGATCTATGGTACAAAGAAATACATCTCTGATCCATGGTACAAAGAAATGCACCTCTGTGTGATCCATGGTACAAAGAAATGCATCTCTGATCCATGGTACAAAGAAATGCATCTCTGTGTGATCCACGATACAAAGAAATGCATCTCTGATCCATGATACAAAGAAAAGCATCTCATAATTATAGATCCATGAAAACCATTTTGTACAGCAATGGATTGAATCAAAGTCTGGTCGTTTGAAACATAGAAAATTGACAGAGAGCTTTCGCGAATGTGGGTATGATGAGTGACAGATGTTTAGGTAACAGATGAGTTCAGTAACATAGACTTATAGAGTAAATCGATCGGATGTTTCGGTAACAAAGCAATTATATTGTGTTTTAGTTCTGTGACGTTCTTTACACCTAATGTATGGCTTTTAAACCATTTACTTTTGCACTTTTCACCCATTTATCCCTTCATAGATAGGTTCAAATCCTTTATTTTTTCACTTTCCACCCTTTTGGCTTGATAGATAGGCAATCCACATGGTCAATACATACAGCATGGAATGAGGTTCATAACAAAAAATTATTTATAAAACATAGTGAAAATTACAAATTAAGGTTTTAAAAACGAAGGTTTGAATAAAATAAAGTCATGCGTTGGGTGTAAAGAACGTCACGATACATAAACACTATATCATTGCTTTGTTACCGCAATTGATTTACTCCGTAAGTCTATGTTACCGAACTCGTCTGTTACCGAAACATCCGTAAATTGGTATGATCACTTGAAGTTTGCATTCTACTTGAATTCACAGTATCAAATTTTCTCTCAGTCTTAGAAGTTGGTGAATTAAAATCAAAAGGAAAAGTGACATAACACAATATTCCATATTTATTCTCATAACAGATGATCAAATCTGGTGCTACATCTACAAACAATATATCTAAAGAAATCCCAATGAAGCAGACTGTGAGCAAGAGCAACTACCCTGGTCTATTACATGTACAAGGACACAATCAACCTGTGGGTAGCTTTCACAAACCAACAGGTATGTATGCCTTACAGCTCTACCACTCAATTCTAAGTTTTGAGGAGGAAGACTTTTGAAAACATTGTGGGAAAGGGAGAAAATGCTATAAACCATCATTTTCTCCATTTCCCACAATTTTTTTCTACCCTTCTCAAAACAATTTTCAGTGTTTGAATCACAGTTATGTGATACATTTTTATTTTGTCATTATGATTTTAACTAACAGCTCTTCATCTCTATTGACATTATTTGGGTCAAATTCCACAAAAAAAGATAAATCTGTTGAACTTCAATAGTAATCAAAAATTAGGGGTATTTCGATGTTTCGGTGGTATTTCAGTATTTCGGTGATTTGTCGGATCGCCTCTGGTATCATTGCCAAATCACTTTTGTATTACTCAAAACCACATGAAAAATGCTCAGATTAATTATTTTTATGGAAATAGTTATGAAAAAAAACTGTTTTCAACCAGGACATTAATCAGTTTCTTGTAAGTTGGTCCGATGCTATTTCCTAGCAAATCACTAACATCACCTTCTATTAGCAGTTTCAGTACTTTGACTTTTTCTACAGGGACACCTAGTCAGAACAGTGGAAAACCTGTCCCTGCTGGTGTTACTCCCAACTCTCATCCCTTCTCAGCTCCCTCGACCAATCAGAATGGTACAACAGATCATGTGACCTCATCCCAGCCACATGATCTACCATCGGATGGGGTCAGAGAGGTGACAGGAGACCCACAGAATAACAGTTTGGCAAACACTAAAGAGAAAACACCCATGTGTCTTGTCAATGAGTTAGCTCGTTACAATAAGGTATGTTGTCTCTTCTTGTCAGAACCCCTTTTTCAAAATGTCCTGTTTTTACGAAACTAAAAAGAATACTCATTTAAACATGGTACATAGGGAAAATGCTAGTAACAACTAACAAGCATGTTCAACTTTTTTGATAGAATTTTTCAATGTTTAGAAGGGAGGCCCCATCATTTTCTCTAATTCAAATGCTGAAAATTTTGCAGTCTGATAGAGGACAGTTTCTCCTTTTACCAAACTGTATTTATAATATAAACCTGTACCACCCCATTCCAATTTATAGCGACTGTGAAAAAGAAAGTTTTGAAAACATTGAAAAAAGAGAAAATGTTTGTAAACAGCATTTTTCCCATTTCCAAAAATGTATTCGAAATGATTGTTCCTCATGGTTCTTTAATCTTTGGATTTGTTTGATATAAAGCTAAAATTTGTTAACTCTTTACCAAACATCAAATATTTTAAACATGGCCAAATTGAAAGCATTTCCAGATGACAAAATAAACCAGATTCAAACATTGAAATTTGTTTACAGGAAGGTAAAAAAGTTTGCAGGAAGAGGAGAAAATGCTGGTTACCAGTATTTTCTCCTTTTTCCTCCATGTTTTCAAAAGCCTACTTCTTCACTTCTTCAAGGGTTTAAAAGGCAGGATAGTGTGGTAAAGAGTTAACCCTTTACCAGACGACAAAATTTTAGCCTTGTCCAAATTGAAAGCATTTGCAGACATATATTTCAATGTGGCTCATATGGTGCAACTTTTCTTTGGTAGGGCAGAAAACATTGTGGGAAAAGGAGAAAATGCTGGTTACCAGCATTTTCTCCTTTTTCCACAATGTTTTCAAAAGGCTTCTTTCCCTTGGGCATCAAAAGGCGGCATTGTGCGGTAAAGGGTTAAAGGAGTTAAAACATAAGTCTATTAGAGAGCAATAAATTTGTTTGTAGGTAACCCATCAGTATACACTGGTCGATGAACAAGGTCCAGCCCACAAGAAAACCTTCTATGTCAAACTACAGCTTGGTGATAAAGAGGAGTACTCAGCCTCGGGAGCCAGTATTAAAAAGGCACAACATGCGGCAGCGGCCTCTGCCCTCGAAAAGACGGAGTATAAACACCCTCCACCGAAACCCAAAAGCCAACTTATAATGTCTGAAGGGCTGGCTGATGGTGAGTTTTATGGAAGGAAATGATAACGTCTACCTGTGCTTCCATACCATATAGCTGAATTAAAAACTTAACTCTTTACCAAATGACTAAGCTGAATTCTTTACTACATGAGAAAATTTTAGACTGGTCCAAATTGAAGGCATTTGCAGACGACAAAACTAAGGTGACTGAAAAATTGAAATTTGGTTTGGGAAGGGTAGAAAACAGTGTGTGAAAAGGAGAAAATGCTGGTTACAAGCATTTTCTTTTTTTTCTCTCAGTGTTTTCAAAAGGCTTCTCGGGGTCATTAAAAGTCGAGATTGTGTGGTAAAGAATTGAGATTCTTTTTGGAAGGGTAGGAAACATGGTGGGTAAAGGAGAAAATGCTGGTTACCAGCATTTTCTCCTTCTCTCACCTTGTTTTCAATAGCCTTCTTCATAGTTGGTAAAAACTGAGATTGTTTGGTAAAGGGTTAAAGGCCTAAAACCAGGAGTCCCTGGTTAGATTTCTAAGCTCAATCATTTTCTATGCCAGGATTGATGAAAACCATATTTCCAGGTTTCATTTCTCCCCCTATTTCAAATCATTGTTTTGCAGATATTCATGTGGGAAAGCAGCCTGTGTCTTAGGTAGAATATTGATAGTTCTGGTAAAGAAAAATCTGGGAAAGTTCCGGTGCAGACACCCTCAGGAATGGAAAAAATGAAATTATATTTAGAACAGCATTGAACACCATACAATGAATTATCTTCCTTTGCTGGTTTTCAGCATGTAATTAACAATTTACCACATGACAGAATTTCAGAAAAGTCCAATTTCAAAGCATTTGCAGATGACAAAGTCATGAATTTTTGTGTGGAAAGATAGAAAAGATAATGGAGTAAAGGGAAAAAATGCTGATTACATGTACCTGCATTTTCTCATTTTCACACAATGCTTTCAACCTGTTTAGAGAAATATTGTAGGTTTTTTTCCTTTTGCTTTAAATTTGCAAAAGTCTAAAACTATGTCTTTTGATAAAGAGCTTAGTGATAAATCTCATCATGTGAGGCCTGTTTGATTTTTTGTCTGTAAATGCTTTGAATTTGGATCAGTCTGCACATGTTTTCAGGTTGGGCTAGACTATAATTTCATAGTCTTAAAATGGGTATATTTTAATTTCATAGTCTTAAAATGGGTATATTTTAATTTCATAGTCTTAAAATGGGTATATTTCTTCCTAGGTTCATAGTCTTAAAATGGGTATATTTTTTCCTAGGTTCTGGCTCCCTTACTCCAACAGTAGAACTGAATGCACTTGCCATGAAGAGAGGGGAACCAGCAATATATAGAAACATAGAAAACAGAGGACCACCCTACTATCAACCAAACTATGACTTTAGGGGAATGTATAATCAAAGGTACATAATTATGTTAGGACATTTGAAGATACATTATATGCTTGCATTTGACTCATTATTTGAAATGGAATTGTGAAAATGGAGAAGATGCTGGTCATTACTGTTTTCTTCCCACATTGTTTTTGAAAGCTATTACCCTAACTGTAATTAAAGTGGTTAAGTGACAGGTAAAGGTTAATTAAACATGTCTTACATTCAAAATTTATTCACTGTTGACAGCTTTCCAACTAGAATTTCACCATTTCTGCTGTTTACTAAGTAATCATTTGTTTCAAAGATTATCCATTTTGTACTACTTGTACGTATCTGGATTTATAATTCTATTTCATTATCTTATACATATTGTATTTTTTTACAAATTTCAAGGTACCACTTCATGCGGCCACCCAGATTGTTTTACGTTTCACTGAAAGTTGGGTCAAGAGAGTTTATTGGCGAAGGACCTTCAAGGCAACAAGCTCGTCACAATGCAGCGAAGAAAGCCCTAGAAATTATAAAAATGCTTCCGATGCCGGAAGGAGACAATAAAGATAAACAGAGTAATGGTGTTCAGGATACAAATGAACAGGAAACTGATGGTAAAGTAGTTTACAGTTGTACTTGTATACATGACTCGTTGCTTCTTGTGAACGTTTTCTTCATTTGCTGAAATGTTTTAACGTTTAAACACAATCCTGTTTAACCCTTTACTCCATAGATACTCATTTCTACGCATTGCTTGTAGGATCCTTTGGAAAACACTGTGGCAAAAGGTGAAATTGTTCGTAACGAGCAATTTCACCTTTTGTCACAATGTTTTCCATGTTATCAAAAGGTGTCATATACAGATCAAAAACGGCTTCATCCTTGCTGTTATTTAGGGTCAAATAGAGATACCATAGAAATGCCTTATGGGCTAAAGGGGTAAACAAGTCTGAAAAGGGAAGACCACTGGAAATGTTTTGGGAATTGAAGATTATGCATATAACAAGCATTTTCTGCTTTTCCCACAATATTTTTTTCCCTTTCTGTTACAACCTTAATGCCAAAATGTAATTGAGTTACATGTGATTTGTTGTCTGCACATGCTTTGAATTTGGGTTAGCCTAAGCTGTTGTTGTCTTGTAAAGGGTCAACCCTTTACTGCACAGTCCAGACTTTTAATAACCTTGAGAAAGAACTATTTTGAAAACATTGTTAGAAAATGAGAAAATGCTAGTAACAAGCATTTTCTCTTTTTCCCGCAATCTTTTCTTCTCTATGAAGTAAAACTTGTGTAAATTTTACCATCTTTAATTTGTCGTATGCAGTGACTTTCAATTTGAACAAGTCCAAAATTTTGAAGTTTGGTAACGAGTTAAAGTTTAACATTTGGGCTTAATTTTTAAAAAGTCAAATTACCAGACTTCCTAAGTTTTGATTTCACCAAGTAGATCCAAAAACAAACCTTGATCGTGACAATTTCAACATTTCCGCACACCGCTGCAGTGGAGAGATTTCAAGAATTTTTTACGCTCTTAAAAATTATTGCCATCATTGCAGATGCCATCAGCAGATTCAGCCTCCCACCCCACCCCCACCCCCTTTTCTTGAATTTTCAAAGGATCTGCTGACTGAAGTTTTGACCAAGTATAATTGTAGCACTGTAGCAGCAGTAGAAACCCCCTCCCCCCAACCCACACAAAATTTGATGTAGAGATGAAATGACCCACTGAAAAAAGCCTTTTCAAAACCAGGTGGAAAAAGGAGAAAATGCTGGTAACCAGCATTTTCTCCTTTTCCCAAAATGCAAAATGTTTTCTCCTCTTTCTAAAACAATTTTCAATCATTCAGTCACCTTTATTTTATGGTCTCCAAAATGCTATAACTCAGATGAGTCCAAAATTTTATTGTTTGGTAAAGAACTAATCATCTCTGTGTTACATTTCAGTGATGCTAGATGACACCAAGTCAGAGATTAGTGTTGTACATGAAATAGCATTGAGGCATAACTTACCCGTCTCTTTTGATGTGAGTATCTTGCTTCTCTCTTCATTCATCCTCTGTAATGTGTGTTTTGTAGCCGTAATCAGTGCCCCAGATAAGAGGGAGTGATAGTTTTCTAGATCCATTATTTCTCATCCAAACCCTATGTTGTGGGTACTCATTAGAATCGTCTCAGCGAGATGATTCTAATGAGTACCAACAGCATAGAGTTTAGTTCAGAATAATAAATATCGTGAATTTTGAAATCGACATTACTCCCTGTATCTGGAGTTCTGCATCATGTTTATTTGTTTGTATGTATTGTAGTTTCAAAGGCTTAGATCATATCATGAGTGGCCAGTGCACATAGGCATGTTTCCTGGCTCCCTCACACCAGTATTGACACAACTCGCTTTCCAAGCCACTTACTACTGTCTTACATGCATCAGGGATGAGAGTGGAAAAATCCCCTGGAAGAAAGTGTTTCACAACTGGGTTTCAGAATTACAACCTCCAGATCACAAGTCTGATACTCTAACCACTGAGCTACCCGGCTGACAATGTTTGTTTATACTCATGTTCTAGATATTTTTTTTTTTCCTTCAGTTACCGTTTATAACAGATTTGCAGCAGATATATCCATAAAAATATTCGTGTAAAATATGATTGTTCGACAAAAGGGAAGGTTTAACACCTGACCAAACATTTCTGTTTCAACATCCCTGGGAGGGAAAGCTTTAGAAAATATTGTGCGAAAAGGATAATATGCTTTCGACCAGCATTTTCTCCTTTCTTCCACAATTTTTCTACCCTTTCTAAAGGACAAATTCATTATTGTAAAGCTACTTTGTTTTTGTCTACCAATGCAAACATTTTTGACAATTTTATTACATTATCCTTTGTAATAGATTTTGAAGAAGCTATCAAGTTGAATATTTTGTTATTGTCACAATAAAAGTGTTTTGTGTTTGCCATGTCAGGTTATCCGAGAATCTGGACCGCCTCACATGAAGGTTTTTATTACTCAATGCATTGTGGGCACCTTTAAAACGGAAGCGGAAGGCAATAGTAAAAAACTGTCAAAGAAAAGAGCGGCAGATCTAATGTTGAAGGAACTACGACATCTCCAGACCCCAGCAATAGTGAGGATGAGACCCAAACAAAAACCTGTGAACAAAAAGAAAAATAGGAACCTGATCAAGGTAGTTTTTACCTTTTGTATTATTTGATAGTTCACATATTATATTGTGAATTTTGATATGACAATGAAATTTTTCCAGAGGGGTTAGGGAGATATAATAATAATCATCCCTGCCTGTACAAACATCCTGTGTGTCAACATGATTTATGTTCTGTATACACAGAAATTTTATGTCTGTTTGTTATCTTTTGAATGCATGAAGCGTTTAACCCATTACCACACAATCCCTACTTTTGACGCCCCTGAGAAAGAAGCCTTTAGAAAACATTGTGGGAAAAGGAGAAAATGCTGGTAACCAGCATTTTCTCCTTTTCCCACTATGTTTTCTACCCTTCACAAAACAAATTTCAAATTTTGAGTCACTTTTATTTTGTTGTCTGTAATTGCTTTCAGTTTGGTCCAGTCTAAAATATTGTCGTTAGGTAATGGGTTAACTCTTTACCAAACAATCTAGGGATTTCACAACCCTTGGAAGGGAGGTTGATTTTGCCCTCTACAGATGTTTTGAATTTTAAAGAGTCTAAAATTTTTCATTTGGGTAAGGGTTATGTCACTACTTTAGTTACCTTGCAGCCAGTGTAGATCAAGATCAGGCTGCACAAAATATGCAGTCTCTTCTTTGATCTTCACTCTCTGCTGCACTGATACACTGCAGATAACATGGTCCACTAAGGACAATCTGATCTGTACCTATAGTGTCTACGAGGAACAAAATTTATGCTTGGTTCCATAAGTGTTATCTCTTTACCAAATAAATAAAATTATAAATCAACACCTTTTGCAGAAAACAACTTAAAAGTGGCTGATATGGATAAGAAGTTGTAGAAATTATTTATTTAGGAGGAGAAAATGCTGGGAATGATACTCAGTGCATCTGCAAAAGGTAGTGGCTCACGTCAGGCTGCACAGCTTGTGGTCACTCTCTGCTTGTCAGAGAGCCAGTCTACCTCATGATTCAGTTGGTTTGTAAGACAGTATTTGACAGATCTGTTTCTCCTTTTCCCAAAATGTTAACAAAAATGTCCCTCAAAGGAAGCATTGTTTGGTTAGGTCTTAAAAACGAAACACCATTCAGACAAAAATAGTTGCTCCCTCCCACACAGAAGTTGTCTTACTCGATAATTATGGATGTTTTAAGCAGATGCAGAAGGCAGACCCCACTTATGGCGTAGGAATCAACCCTATCAGTCGACTCATACAGATACAGCAAGCTCAGAAAAAGAAGGAACCACTATATACACTTGTGGCAGAACGAGGACTGCCTCGACGAAGGGAGTTTGTCATGCAGGTGATCAAGTGAAAATTTTTCCTGTTCCTTCAAAGGGTCAATGTTATCAGACTAACCCATAAATTATGGGAACTATGTATCAGTAATGGAAATTAGTGTTAGCTCTTGAAAATACCATGGTAAAAGGAGCAATACTGCTTTACTCACATTACTCTCTATCATTATGTTGCCTTTCATGACTTAGTTGCCTTTTTATACTTGTGTTTATAAGGGTAGAAAACTTTTTATGAAAAGTAGGAAATGCTGTTTGCCATGTTTTCTCAGACCTTCTTTCTCAAGGTTGTTCATAAATGGTATTGTACGGTTCTTCCATTAGCAGATGACACAATTTTTAGATTCATGCAAATTGACAGCATTTAGATACCAACAACTTGAATTTGCTGAAATGGATGGATTTGTCTTCAAAAGGGTAGAAAATATCATGGAAAAAGATAAAATACTGTTTATCATTGTTAGTGTGGAACCTTGCCTTATAGTCAAATCTAAGGTAAAATTAACATTTTACCAAACAATCCCGGGTTTTTATGACCCTGAGATAGAAGCCTTCTGAAAACATCATGAGAAATGGAGAAAATGCTGGTGAACAGCATTTTCTCCTTTTCCCACAATGGTTTCTCCTCTGCTGGAAGCAAATTTCAATTTTTGAGTTACATTTATTTTGTTGTCTGCAAGTGCTTTGAGTTTGGACCAGTCTAAAAGTTTGTTGTTGGGTAAAGAGTTAAGAATGGTCTTATCATATTGATATAATCTCTATACTTCCACTATACATTGTGTGATCAAATCTTGTGATCTTGTTATAGGTGCAAGTGGATGAACATACCTGTACAGGTGTAGGTCCGAACAAAAAGCTCGCCAAGCGACATGCGGCAGAGGCCATGTTACAATTGCTGGGATACAACAAACCCTCTCCCCAGCCCTCAAAACCTGCCATCAAGATGCAAGGAGATGTAAGTATAATATCTACCGTTAATACTTAAAGTAAGCAAGTCATCATATGATTACACAGAGCTTCATTATTTCTCTTCAAAACCCTATGTTGTGGGTACTAATTAGAATCGTCTTGATGAGACGATTCTAATGAGTACCCACAACATAGGGTTTAGTAGAGAATTAGTGATACTTTCAGTTTTGAAATCAAAATCACTCTCTCTATTTGGAGCTATGATTACAGATCTATAAAGTCAATTTTGTCAAACGAACAACTGAACCATGAGGTAGACTGGTCCATGGACATGCAGGGAATTAGCCAATAACTAAAAGTATCAACCCAGGTCAGATTGCAGGGACTGCATTGGCTGACTTGGTTTGATTATTTTTACAGATTCATTAAGCCCTCTTTTCACAAAGCATGGCTTAATTGCATGTTGTCCTTTCTAGTCTTTTCCAAGTCATGAAAAGTCAGTGACTTTCTGTTGTTCATCAAAATTGGGTGTAGGAACAACCAGTAAATGAGGCAACTGTTGTTACTGACTGTCTCGGTCATCTACCTTTTACTGAAACGTTCCCTTCTTTTGAAACCCTAAGAGAAAAAGAACTTGAAAACGGGTGTATGTAACTATTGATGCATTTCACTGTAATTTGTGTCGAAATTAGATATTCCACAACAATTAGATTGTTAAAAAAGATTTTGAAAATGGTGTGACACTATACTTAAGAAGCACCTAAACATGACAGAGTGGAAAAGTTTTCTTAGAATTTAATATCAGTCAGATTAAAGTAACAACAAGCCTGTTCTCTGTGGCTTGCTCCTCTCGTACAAATATTTATGTGGATGGATGTACCACGCAGACACATGCCAATTATACAACACATTGTGATCATGTATTTCACCTGATACCAGGGTATGTATGATATTAAAAGTACATCTCCAAGTACGTATCCATGGCTGCACATTCGTACCTATGCCAAAGGTCATAGTGTTACATTTATCGTTTGAAATGGAGAAAATGTTGGTAATTAGCATTTTCTCTTATTCAAACTATATTTTCCAGCCTTTTAAGGACAGTGCTCATCATTGAAGCTGCAATTAACCATTTACCAAGCAATTTTGACTTTTAACGACCCTGAGAAAGAAAGCTTTTGAAAACATTATAGGAAAAGGAGAAATGCTGGTAACCAGCATTTTCTCCTTTTCCCACAATGTTTTCTAGTCTTCACAAAACAATTTTCAAATTTTCAGGCACTTTTATTTTGTCGTCAGCAGACGCTTTCGATTTGGACAAGCCTAAAACATTGTTGTTTGGTAATGAGTTAATTTTTACATCTTCAGATCCTTTCATTATGTGTTGCCCAAAATTTTGATCGGATACAGATGTAGAAAATGCAATTTGATTTTTATTTGTAATTGTATTATCACTTCCTTTATTAGAGACATTCCAGTGTAAGTAACTTTTGATGTTGACCTTTGTATTATATCGGAGGGAAGTACTTGTATATTGACCATAGAGCGCTTAAGTTGTTAAACCTTCCACAGAACAGTTCTGTATTTTACATACCTGGAAATGATGTTTTTTGCAAATATTTAGCGAAAGGAGAAAATGCTGTTAATCAGCATTTCCTTCTTTTTCCACAATGTTTTGCTTTCTTTCAGAGAGAAATCACATTATTTTGAATTGCATCTGATTTGTTATCTGTAAATGTATTAATCCATTACCACACAATCCCTACTTTTGACGCCCCTGAGAAAGAAGCCCTTAAAAAACATTGTAGGAAAAGGAGAAAATGCTGGTAACCAGCATTTTCTCCTTTTCCCACAATGTTTTCTACCCTTCACAAAACAAATTTCAAATTTTCAGTCACTTTCATGTTGTCGTCTGCAAATGCTTTCAATTTGGACCAGTCCAAAATATTGTCGTTTGGTAGTGAGTTAAATATGGATAAGTTTAACTCTTTACCAAACAACAAAATTTATGACTGGTCATAATTGAAAGCATTTGCAGATGACAAGATAAATGTTACTGAAAAATTGAAATTTGGTTTTGGAAGGATAGAAAACATTTAGGGAAAAGGAGAAAATGCTGGTTACCAGTATTTTCTCCTTTTCTTGAAATGTTTTCAAAAGCCTACTTTGTCAGGGTCGTTAAAATTCGGGATTGTGTGGTAACGAGTTGAAATATTGTCATATGATGAAGAGTAAGCCTATTTCCCATATATCTATTTAGAAACGTTATGCCCCCTAAAAAAAAGCATTTGAAGGCATTGTATGAAAAACAGTAAATGTTTTATAGAGTTATTTTCTTCATTTTACAATATGTTTAACCCATTACCACACAATCCCTACTTTTGACGCCCCTGAGAAAGAAGCCTTTAGAAAACATTGTGGGAAAAGGAGAAAATGCTGGTAACCAGCATTTTTCCTTTTCCCACAATGTTTTCTACCGTTCATAAAACAAATTCCAAATTTTCAGTCACTTTTATTATGTCGTATGCAAATGCTTACAATTTGGACAAGCCTAAAATATTGTTGTTTGGTAATGGGTTAATATTACTTGAGGAACAAGAAGAATTCCATCAAATCTCTCTCTTTCTCTCTAGTCATCATCGCTTCTATATGACATGTTTGAAATTGCCTTTTGATGATACAATGTAATGGCACAAGTAATGCTTCATGTAGCAAGGGTCAGCTATTCTGTTATAAGTTCTATAGACCAAAGAAACCTGGTTCCTTAACCCTTTCCCAAACAATCCCAGGTTTTTACGGGTGAGGAATAGAAGCCTTTTGAAAACATTGTGGGAAAAGGAAAAAATGCTGGTAACCAGCATTTTCTCCTTTTCCCACAATGTTTTCTACTCTATCATATAGAAAAATAATCTTTTTAGCAACTATTAATTTGTCATATGCAAAATGCTTTCAATTTGGTCTGGTCCAAAAATTGCCGTTTGGGAAAGGGTTAACTCTTTACCAAACGACAAAATTTTGGAATAGTCCAAATTGAAAGCATTTGTAGACAACAAAATCAGAAGCTGAAATTTGATATGAAAAGGGAAGAAAACATCGTGGGAAAAGGAGAAAATGGTACCAGCATTTTCTCTTTTACCCACATATTCTAAGGCTGTCTTTCTCAGAGTCATTGACAGTCGGGATTGTGAGGTAAAGAGTTAATCCTTTACCTCACAATTTTGAGTTTTAACAACCCATACAAAGACAGTTTTCCAAACCATAGTTGGAAAAGAAGAAAATGTTTGTAACCACAGTTTTCTTCTTTCCCCACAATGTTTTTACACTTTCAAAGGCACACTCCAGTCACACTTGAGCTGCTGTCTGCAAATGAATCAAAGTAGACAGTCCTAAAATTTTGTTGTGTGGTAAGAAGTTCTTGGTTTGGAAATCTTAATTTGCCTTAATAGAATCAAATGATATTGGGAGATTTGATGGGTGCGAAGCCAGCATTCTTTTTCCATCCTTTTAAGTCTTTACCACACAATCCCGACTTGCCAGCATTTTCCTCCTTTTCCCATGATGTTACCAACAGATTTTACAATTTGGTATTTTTTGATGATTTGATGAAGAGTCATGTGAGGTGTACAAGGCTTAATTAAACAAAATAAGCAGAAACTGGATGTGTGTAAACACAACATCTTTTGTTGAAAAAAATGTCTCATCTTTGCAGGAAATGGCATTAAAAACTTTGTTGCAAAAAAAAACTTGCTCAAAATGAGTAATTTCTTTGTGATTTTTTTCATATGTACCAAATCTGCACTGATCAGGATATTTTGCATAACTTTCTTCTGCAAAAAAATTATAACAGCAGGTAATGATAGGCAAATAGGTAATCCCTAGAAAGGAGGCTTTTGAAAATATTGAAGGAAAAGGAGAAAGTACTTGCTATCAATATTATCTCCTTTTCCTAGAATATTTTCTAGCCTTGAAAGATAAATGGCATCATTTAGGTCATAGTAAACTTGTCTTCTGCTACTCTTGTTGATTTGGATACATCTATGTTTTGTTGTTTCCCCTATTGCCATGGATAAAATGCTATTTTTTTTATTCAGGAGTGAAAGAATCCTGGTTACTCAATATTTTGTCTTTCTCCTATGATGTTTTAGGAATCCTCATCAGGGTCAAATAAAAACTTCAAATTATAGGCAATGGTTTTTTTATTAGCGTTTCAGGACGTTTTCTAATTTCAAAATACCAGTACACTGGTACAGCAATTTTACTCATCATAAATCATCTCTACCACACAACCCCAACTTTTAACCCATTACCATACAGTCCCTACTTTTGACGCCTCCTTTTCCCGCAATGTTTCCTAGCCTTCACAACAAATTTCAAATTTTCAGGCCCTTTTTTATTTTGTCGTCTGCAAATGCTTTCGATTTGGACAAACTTAAAATTTTGTCTTTTGGTAATGAGTTAACCCATTACCACACAATCCCTACTTTTGACACCCCTGAGAAAGCAGTGTTTTGAAAACCCTGTGGGAAAAGGAGAAAATGCTGGTAACCAGCATTTCTTCCTTATCCCACAGTGTTTTCTACCCTTCCCAGAACAAATTTCAATTTTTCAGTCACCTTTATTTTGTTGTCTGCAAAAAGTGCAAATGCATTCGATTTGGACCAGTTTAAAATTTTCTTGTGTGGTAAAGAGTTGATGACCCTGACAAAAGTGTTTGAGAATATCGTTGGATAAGGGGAAAGGCTGGTAGCCAGCAATTTGTCATTTTTAGCTCACCTGAGCACAACGTGCTCAAGGGGAGCTTTTAGGGTCACTGGGTGTCCGTCGTGCGTCGTCAACAATTCTTTAAACATCAACTCCTCCTAAACCGCTGGGCCAATGTGGACCAAACTTGGCAGGAATGTTCCTTGGGAGGTCCTCTTTAAAAATTGTTCACAGAATTTTATTCCGTCAAAAACTCTGGTTGCCATGGCAACCACATGGAATTTTTTAGCAAATTTATTTAAAAATCTTCTCCTCTGAAACCGCTGGTTGGATTTTGAAATAATTTCACAGATATGTTCCTTGGGTGACCCATTTCAAAACTTGTTTGTGAAATTTTGATCCATCAAAAAATGTGGCTCTGGTGAATGGGGGGCTACTTGCACTATACAGAAATGAAGGAATTCTTAAAAAATCTTCTTCTCTGAAACCGCTGGTCAGATTTTGAAATAATTTCACAGACTTGTTCCTTGGGTGACCCTTTTCAAAAAGTGTTTGCGAAATTTTGATTGGTCAAGAAACATGGCTCTGGTGAATGGGGGCTACTTGCACTATAGGGAAATGAGGAAATTCTTAAAAATTTTTCTTCTCTGAAACCGATGGTCAGATTTTGAAATAATTTCTCAGGGATGTTCCTTGGGTAACCCTTTTCAAAAAGTGTTTGCGAAATTTTGATTGGTCAAGAAACATGGCTCTGGTGAATGGGGGCTACTTGCACTATAGGGAAATGAAGAAATTTTTAAAAATTCTTCTTCTATGAAACGGCTGGACAGATTTTGAAATGATTTCACAGAGATGATCCTTGGGTGACCCTTTTCAAAAATTGTTCACAAAATTTTGATCCATCAAGAAACATGGCTCTGGTGAATGAGGGCTACTTGCACTATGCAGAAATGAAGAAGTTCTTGAAAATTCTTCTTCTCTGAAACCCCTAGTCATATTTTAAAATAATTTGACAGAGATGTTCCTTGGGTGATTCTTGCTCTTGTGAATGGGGGTTACTTGCACTATATGGACATGATGAAATTCTTGAAAATTCTCTTTCTCTGACCCCTGGTCAGATTTTAAAAGAAATTTTCCGAAATGTTACTTGGGTGACCCTTTTCAAAAATTGTTAGTAAATTTTGATCCATCAAGAAACATGGCTCTCGTGGATGGGGGATACTTGCTCTTATACAGAAATGAATAATTCTTAAAAATTCTTCTTTTTGAAACTGATGGTCAGATTTCGAAATTAATTTTACAGGTGACCTTTTGAAAATTGCTTAGCAAATTATATATTTGGTTCCAATATTTCAATACCTCAAAAAAAAATAGGCTATGGTCATCTCAAAAATTCAGGTGAGCGATCCAGGGCCATCTTGGCCCTCTTGTTTACTATTCACCCCAAAACAAATTTTAAATTTTCAGTCATATTTGATTTGTCATCTTCAATCACTTTCAGTTTTGAGGGGTCTAAAATTTTGTCTTTTGTTAAAGAATAAGAGTAGAAATTTACCCATTGGCTCAAAGGATGGAGTTTGTTGTAGAAAGAGTTGAAAACATTGTGAAAAAAAGTAAAAAAAATCTTCCAGCTTTTTCTCATTTTCTCACAATGATTCAAAAGCCATTCTGCTTTAGATGGAGAACAGAGCATTTCTTGATGAAAGGTCAATAACAACTTTAGAACAGTAGAAAAATTCAAACTAAGTACTAACATGTATTTTCTGTGAATACCTAATACCCTTTCCAATGCATGTTATTTATCTCAGGTTCTTTTTTTTTTCTTTTGTATTTTTGCAGTCAAGTCTCGGTGAAAAGAAAGTCACATTTTCTGATGCTGATGACACTGGTAAGTTTTGAGATAATTTCTGAAAACTTTGATTTGTAACTTCTCACAATTTTCTAAAGTGATATCCCTTCAGCAGAGAATATTTCAGATGGACAAAATGTTTCCGCTAAAAGAACAGTTGATTGTAGCACTCTTTATACCCCAGCAAAACGAATGTTTTCGTGGGTATACTGGAATTAGCCTGTCTGTCTGTGTGTCGGTCTGTGTACAAAACACTGTCAAAGTGCCGACGGGGGTATATAGTCACATTCAGTGACAGCTCCAGTTCTAGCTCTAGTCTCCATTTTAAAAAACAACGAAATATAACACTTGTCCAAATTGAGAGTATTGTTGACTCTAAAACAGATATGACTTGTAAGTTGAAATTTGTCCATTGAAGAGTAGAAAATTCTGTGTGGAAAGGAGAAAATGCTGGTTAGCAGCACTTTCTCCCTGGAATCCCCTATAATGTTTTCAAAAGCTTTCTTTCTCAGGATTACTACAACGTTAGATATGTGGTAAATTATAGAATAGTTTTCAACAGATGTGGGACCTAACCCTAGTCGGGTATTGGGATATACTAGTATTTTTTTATATTATCAGCAAATTACTGGGAATTCACAGGGAATCACTACTTGTTATGATAAATATGGTATCATTGCCAGTAGCATTATAATTTTAGAATATTTGCAGGAACTACTTTTTTGCCTATATTGCTCATATTTTAACATTCTTGAAAATTATTAAAATAAAAAAGGATGAATTTAGAATATAATAAGTAGGATTTCACCCACATCACGCCCCATGCAAGTGACATACATGTATTTTATCACACCCAACCAGTTGACTGTCCTCAATGTTTATACTTGTCTAACAAGTGTCATCAAAACCCTTCTTCCTTCAAGCTATTGAAACATGAGATATAGAGGATATTTGTTTTTTTCGGTGAAAGATTGATATTTATTTCATCGAGTGGACACCATCGGTAATATTTTCACAAGTGGTGCAGCCACGAGTGAAAATATTACCAATGGTGTTCACGAGATGAAATAAATTTCAATCTTTCACCCCCAAAAAAAAACAAATATTCTATTTATTTCATGCTTTTTACCCTTTCTGCGAGGAGCTTTAACAAAATTTAGAACAGTTCTTTTCCCTTATTCCCCGTGGCGTACCCCTCCAGCATAGCAACGTTACGTCAAGTGTGAGAAATGTAAGGTATATGACGTCATATTTCCCATCTGGTTGTTAGGCATGCGCAATTTACCTAGGCAACAAGAACGTGAAAATCGGTATTTTCACTGGTGGTACCAGTGTAAGATCGAAAAATATTTTCACTGCTATTTCTCGATATCCTACCAGAAAGCATGAAATAAAGTTTTGTAAATGGTGAAATAGTTTGAATTTCTCTATATATTTTTCCTTGCAGCAGTGAATGGACAATCCAGTCGGCAGATGGTTCCTGGCCTTATTGTTCTACCTGAGGGGAACAGGTCCAATTATACACAGTTGAAAGGTAATTTTTATGGACAGTAGATTTGGGGGTAGAGCTTCTGCCTATCTCATCCCTTGGTCATGGCCAGTGCTAGTAAATCTTGGGTACATGCCCATCGGAGTTGTTGCTGAAACTGTCAGTTTCATTTGTGGTTCTCTAATTAGGACATTGACAATAAAAACATTCATTTAACCCATTACCACACAATCCCTACTTTTGACGCCCCTGAGAAAGAAGCCTTTTGAAAACACTGTGGGAAAAGGAGAAAATGCTGGTAACCAGCATTTTCTCCTTTTCCCACAATGTTTTCTACCCTTCACAAAACAAATTTCAAATTTTCAGTCATTTTTATTTTGTCGTCTGCAAATGCTTTCAATTTGGACAAGTCTTTAATATTGTTGTTTGGTAATGAGTTAACACTTTACCAAAGGACAGAATATTAGCCTATCAAAAACTGAAAGCATTTGCCAACAACATGTTAAATTTTATTCAAAACATAAAATTTGTCTTTCAAATGGTATGATAACATTGTGGGAAAAGGAGAAAATGATGGCCTCCAGCATATTTTTCTTTTCCCACAATATTATGAAAAGGCCCCTTTTTTCAGGATTGTTTTAAAACTCAGGATTGTGTGGTAAAGACTTAATAACAAGAAGGAAGTGAAAAGTTAAAAAGTTGCACTGTGCGGTGTATCAGATTTTTTTTGAATACATTATTGAAAACACTCTATTCTTCTACATTTCAGATATTACTGGTACCTTTTTCAGGAGTTTTTCAGCATGTTGGAGTAATACATGCTTAACTCTTTACCAAATGACAAAGTTTAAGACTTGTACAAATTCAAAGCATTTGCAGACAACAAATTAAAGATGGTTAAAAGTATGAAATTTGTCCATGGGTAGAAAATATTTGGGGAAAAGGAGAAATTGCTGGTTACCTGACAATGAACTTTGCAAAGTGACATGTTATCTTGAAACACTAGAATGTTGTATGTAATCTTACAGGTATTCACAGTTCTTACCTTGGACCGGGTGGTATGATAGAAACAGCGTCATTTGGTGTGCGGCCTGAAATCAGACTGAAGGAACTCTGCAAAAGAAATAATATTGATGTCAAATTTGATGAATTCTCAGGATCTGTAAGTCTTTTTTCTAGGGCCAGTGAATTCCTATTCTTACATCGTTAGAGTTTTATAACTTGACATTTTTTAACATTTGCCAGTTACAAATTCAGTGTGTTTCTCAAGTGGTTACATGAATGTCATTAAAAGGGCAAAAAACATTGTTTTTTAACCCTTTCCAAAATGGCAAATTTTATACTGCAGCGTTTTACCATCCCAATGGTGTTAAGCAAATTTTGGGGTTTCAAAAACTGAATATGCTGACAAAGTAGAATTTCCATTCTGAGTGCCCTAATTCAATGAAAACTGACATCTCTGGGAAATGACATCACTTAAGCCTTGGTAAAAGGTGCTTTTTGAATTATAATCTTAATCCATGCCGCCAATTTTTTATGTTGAAAGTGTAGTCATGTTTATAGGACTACCGAAAAGGAAACTGCTTTTACATTGGTTTTGCTAGTGTGCATGATATATATGTTCAGGGCATATTATCTAATCAGATCACAGGAAATTTCTTTGCAGTATTATGAAATTATTTGTTGTCTCTTAGATTGTGACAACATAACAACATTGTGACAAAAGGAGAAATTTTTTCACTGTGATTGCAGGAAATGGTTTTCTAAAAGATGAGAAATAAGTATGGCTGATGGAGGTGGTTAAAACTTTTTAACAAAATGACAAAATACTGGACTTGAAAGCATTTGCAGACATTAACTTACACATCAAACATGAATCATATCATAGATATTGTCTCTAAAGGGCTTGAAAACATTGTGGGAAAGGAGAAAATGCTGGTTACCAAGTCACAGTTTAAGATTTTATTACATATTATATCCAGAACAATCCAAGTGAGTTTCTGAGTCGTGTGATGATAGCGTCAAATCCCATCCACACCCTGCATGGTTCCGGTCCGACTCCCGAGGCATCCAGAGATGAGGCTGCTCTTACTGCTCTGAAGGTGCTGTTTGAAACAGGTGTACTGAAGGATGATAGGATACTACCCAGTGGTGATGCGTAAGTTTTTACAGAGGATTTTATTTTGTTTGTTTGTTTGTTTGTTTGTTATGGAGTTTAACACTATTTTCCAGCTTAGGTCATATCATTGAAGTCAGTGCAGCTATGTATGTGTTTTTTGACTTTTACATACCTGTACTGACACAACTTTCTGTCCTAATCATTTACTAGTTTTCTTACTTGCATCAGAGGTGAGAGGTGAAAGAATCGATGGAGAGTTTGTGGAGGGGTGTAGAATTGAAACTAGTCTTTGATCTCTTAACTCTTTACCACACAATTTTGAGTTTTAAAGACCTTGATGCAAAAGGCTTTTGAAAGCACTGTTGGAAAAGGAGGAAGTGCTAGTAATCAGTATTGTCTTCTTTTGTCTCCAAAATGGCCTTTGGCTTAGTTTTGATTGGTCAAACTTATCGGTCTAGCGAACGGGTGGAGTTAACCCATTACCAGACAATCCCTACTTTTGATGCCCCTCAGAATGAAGCCTTTAGAAAACATTGTGGAAAAAGGAGAAAATGCTGGTAACCAGCATTTTCTCCTTTTCACACAATGTTCTCTACCCGTCACAAAACAAATTTCAAATTTTCAGTCACTTTTATTTTGTCATCTGCAAATGCTTTCAATTTGGAACTCTGCACGATGATGATTTGTCAGTGAAATGGTAGAAAACTATGGGAAAAAATAGAAAGTACTGGTTACCAAAATACTGAAAAAAATTGTTGAATACAGTAGAATGAAACATACATACATATTGTTATGGATGAGAAAGTTTTTGTTGTTTTTGATTTCAGACCACAGATAAAGGGCTAACTCAAGGACAGACAACTCTAATGCTATAGTTCATCTTCTACTCAGAGTAGGTGCTCTTCCAGTCAGAGGAAGAATTGTGAATCATTTCTTGGTTAAAATGGAATCATACTTAATGCTATTATTTAGACCTAATTTCCATGAAAAACTTGTGTATCATGGGCCCACTAGCTGCCAAAGCTAAACAGTGTGGAAGTCAAAAAGCTTACCAAAACTGGCAAAAATTACCAAATATTGTTCTCATTTTACACTATATTTTTCTGCCAATGACTGCAACTTTGAATGGCTGTACTGTAACATATTAGCAAACTTATCATAAAATCCATTATTGTAAATGGTATGCCCTTTTGTTCTATTTTCATGAACCTTACTGGTATTTTCATGCCATCCAAGAGATAAAGAAGGCATAGTTTTAACCCTTTACCACACGAGAAAATTTTAGACTGGTCCATATTGAAAGCAATTGCAGACGACAATATGAATGTGACTAAAGAATAGAAATTTGTTCTAGGAAGGATAGAAAACACTATGGGAAAAGGAGAAAATGCTGGTTACCAGCATTTTCTCCTTTTCCCATAGTGTTTTCTAAAGGCTTCTTTCTCAGGGGCGTCAAAAGTAGGGATTGTGTGGTAATGGGTTAATTCAGGCAAGTTACACAGGGAAAATATCTTAAATAGTTTTTGGACAAGGAAAAGTACACTCAACTTAATTTGCCTGGCAAAATCATCCTAGAATTACATTTTATCACTACCAGAAATTGACCAGATGATTTTCCCATAACTTTGCGAATCTTTCTTGAAAAACTCTGTGCCCTTCCAATTGTAGTCAAATGATGCCACACATGGGGATATTTCTAAAGGTCACTGCATCTATACTTATCACAGAAACATTTTTTGTGTCATACATGTATTTCAAAATTATGGGCACTAGGTGTAAACAAATGTCGAGATGTAAAAAATGAGTGATGAATTATTGGGTGGAAAAGATGGTTTTTGATAGAATGTGACTTTTCCATCATGTATTTCTGTTTTGATCCATTTCTTTACAAAGACAGCTTCTCTGGAATGTGTAAGTCTGTAAAGGGTTTCACAAGAGCCCCCAAATGAAGTGCGGAAAAAATTTTTGATAGCAAACAAAGATTTACGAAGATATGAGAATTCATAGAAAAATGAAAATCAACAATACAGTACTATCTCCAAAAACCTCCAAATTGTTTACTTTTTATTTTGGTAGCTAGCCGGCCTTTAAATGGGAAACTATAGGGATTCAAACTTTTAACCAAGGAAAAAGATATTCATGAATTAACCAATTTTGGAAAATTTGGTATACTTCACTCTGATTGGATGACTTTTGTGTAAGCATTGTACTCTGGGTAATAGATGACGTGAAATTTGAAGTGAAGAATATTGTTTGTTGTAAAAAATAATTACTTTTCATGTTAATCTGCTTGTTTTGCAACCCCCTCACTATACCAAATGACCAGTTAGTGCACAAAATTATTCCGAACTACACAAAGCATAATTTTTGAAGGGAGAGAAAATTTTTTCAGAATAAGATGGAAAACATTGTTTGAGAAGGATAATTTGCCTCATAGAGGCAGTTGTATCCCATGTTACATATGTTTTATAAAGCTGTTGGCTGAAATTGTTCGAAGTTTTTTTTTTGTGTAGTAATGTGTCAGATATGTTAACAAAAGAAACATTGTGTGATATTGTCATGAAAGGGATCTGCTAATATAAGTTTCTTGCTAGGTATAGGTTTAAGGTAAAGTGAGGGGTTATAGGACTTTTTTCTTTCTTTTCAAAATAACATGATACCAAACAAGAGATTTTATACTCACCTAAGTTGAAAGTGGATGCAGAGGACAAAATCAATGTGACCCAATTGTATACCACATTTAACTCTTTTCCAAACAAAATTTTTGTCCAAGCCAAACTGAAAGCATTTGCATGCAACATATAATAATTGGTCAAAATAATTGTTTCTGTCTATGAGAGGGCAGAAAAGATTGTGGGAAAAGGAGAAAATTCTGGTTTCCAGCATTTTCTCCTTTTCCCACAATGCTTTTAAAAGCATTCTCTTTGAGGGTAGTTACAAGTTTTCACACAATGTTTTTAAAAGCAATCTCTTTAAGGGTAGTTAAAAGTTGGGATTTTGTGGTAGTGGGTTAAACTCTGAAATTGCTTTCAGTTTGGACAGGTGTAGAATTTCTTTTGTTTGGTAAAGAAAAGAGGATCCAATTACCTATTACCATCTGAATCAAAGTTTCAGCATAGACCTTTGAAATTGGGCTTGTAAAGTGGATATAGTCAACATAAATAAAGATTCTTTACAAGAATACACATGAAAGCATTTTGACGTTGGTAGACATTGCTGATTATTAGCAATATCTCCTTTGTTACAGTGTTTTCTTTTTCAGGGTTGTTTATAGGGTTAAAGTTAATTGTTGATAACATCATATTGTATAGGGAAAGGTTTTAAAAAATAAATAAATAGAAAAGAGAGGCACCCTGTGTTGAAAGAGAAAAAAGTCCTGAATGCTTAGTTATATTTACAACAAAAATAATTCATATTAATATTTCTCAAGATTTGACTATGCTGAAAAAAAAGAACTTGGGTTTTGATTTCCATGTCCATGAATGTGTGGATGATGGGAATACTGGGTCTGTATTATCAAACTATTCTTCAGAATATTCTACAGTTAAAAGTTACGCACCTTCTGATTGGTTGAACCAAATAGCCAATCTGGAGCTTTGTTACTGTCATATGTAGAAAACCTTGGAGAATAAGAGTAAGGATGGTTGTGGAATATGGATCCAGGCATTTGTAATTTATTTTGTCGTACTCATTGTTTTACATCACTCACCAGCCGAGCCCAGTAGCCCATTCGAAATAGACAGAGCTTCAGACCAAAGGTTGCAGGTTTGAACCTGAGGCTTGAAATGTTGTGTTTGAGAGGATAGAAAACTGTGTGACCAGCATTTCCTCCTTTTCCACAAAAGTTCCAAAAGCCATCTTCTTCAAGGTTGTTTAAACTGAAGATTATGTGGTACACAGTAAGACTGGAGCATTTTTTTAAATAATCTTTTTAAAATATGGGTTATACAGATGAATTTAAGTTGAAATTTGGTTTAACACAATGCTGCAGTGGGCCAGAAATTATTGATGGAATTGTGTTCTACACTATTTTCAACATTACTCTAGTCAAATTATAGCAATAGCTCACATTTTTATCTCTATCCGCATTTGCACTTGGTTTAGATCAGCTGTGGAGCATTTTGTAAAAGGACACTCCCAGGGAAAATCCAGTGCTTCTTTTGAGACTTAAATCAAGGGCCTGTAGGTTACTAGTCTTATACTTTATCTTTGAACCCTTTAGGACACCTGCAAGGGGAATAAAGTTTTTCTTAATAGTATAATATTAGTAAGTAGGTGAGATATGTAAAACTAACCTTTGTGTTTTCAGCATGGTGCAAGTCTGGGAATTTGTGATTTTGAGTAAGTGTTGACGGTCTTTTAATTTGTACCAGAATTTCAGACTTTTGCAGACAAGGAATCAAGTACGGCTGAAATATGAAATTTGTTGAAAGAAAAGATACTATTGTTGGAAAATGAGAAAATGCTGGCAACCAGCATTTTCCTCTTTATCCAAAATGTTTTCAAATGTGTTTTACCTCAGGACATTTACAACCCTGGGTTAATGAGAAAGACTTAATGGATACATGTATTACTAAAAACATTGTGATAAAAATTGAAATTCTTTAATATGAGGCTAAGCAATTTCTCCTTTTACCACAAAATTTGTAGGCTACAAGAGTACACAAAAAATAGAGTCCCTTGCAGAAAGTAGCAGTGGTGCAGAATTTGTCAACACTTACTTCAAAAACTTTTGTGGGATTGAATTTTTAAAAAAAAAAAATTGTGTTAAGTGTTTTTATATCGAGTGTTTTGTATAAACTGTAGGAAGCCCATGGGTTTGATTGAATGAATTTTGTTATATATGGTTGCCACCAACGGGCCATATGGGCATCGACCCAAGAAGACTGCATGTGATGTTATGAGAGATAGTGGAAGACACTGGAACAATACTCGTTTGAGCTCTTTATCAAACGACAAAATTAAATTAAAAACAAAAATAGACTGGTCCAGACTCAAAGCATTAAGAGATGACAAAATGAATATAGATAACTGAAAAATTGAGATTTCATTTGGGAAGAGTAAAAAAATATTGTGAGAAAAGAAGGAAATGCTGGTTACCAGCATTTTCTGCTTTGCTCCAGATGTTTTCAAAAGGCTTCTTTCTCGGGGTTGTTAAAAGTTGGGACTGTGTGGTAAAGGGTTAAGGTACATTTTGGTGGGTTCTTTGAAACATGCTTTGTGTACAGCACAGTCACATGGGATATAGGGTTAGTATCTCATCTGAAGACTTTTTAGCAACTTTTAGGTGGCTAGCTAAGAGGATCAAACACACACTGTCAAGTGGCAGTGATTTTATTTTTACAAGTCTCCAGTCTGCCACCTAAGTTATTGGGGTTGGTCAGCCTGCAGATTTTTTTGCCTCCAGCTTTTCTTGATAGTTAGAAGCTTGGTTTGTACCCAGTATCCTATATGCAAGTCCTTGTTTTGTTCCCATATTGCTGGAGGGTAGTACTGTTTGAAATATTGCAGTAACCTCCTAGCATGAACCACTGTAAACTCTTTACCACACAATGACGACTTTAAACACCTCTAAAAGAGAAGGCTTTTGAAAACATTGTGTGAAAAGGAGAAAATGCTGGTTGCCAGCATTTTCTCCTTTTCCCACAATGTTTTCTACTCTATCAAAGAAAAATCATCTCATATGGGCCACATTGAAACTGTCATCTGCAAATGCTTTCAATTTGGACAGCTCTAAAATTTTGTCGTGCAGTAAAGGGTTAAATGACTGTCAGGATGAAGGCCTTTAACCCTTTACCCCATATGGCATTTCTATGGTAACTTTAATTGACCCTAAATAACACCAAGGATGAGGCCATTTCATATGTGTATATGACACCTTTTGATAGAATAGAAAACATTGTGGCAAAAGATGAATTGCTCATCACGAGCAATTTCACCTTTTGCCACAATGTTTTCCAGAGGCTCCTACAAGCAATGAGTAGAAATCAGTATCTGTGCAGTAAAGGGTTAAAGAGGAAAAGAAACATTGTGGGACAAGAAGAAAATGCTACTAACTATCCAACTTTTAATGGGTTTCCTACAGTAAGTTGTATTATGTGTGCTTGTTGCTGTTCTTTTGTTGCAATGTTAATGCATTTATCATAATAGTCAACATTATTCTTTTTATCACCTTAACATTTTTACTAGAGTCCAAGTCAACTATGGAACATCTGTAAACATATATGTCGGCATTAATATATAAGCTCATCTGAACAAAGACACATACACACAGCTGTTACACATGAAATATGACTTTTTTGTTTTTACACATCTGTAGTCTGTGTCTTATGAAAACATTATGAGAAAGGGAGCTATTGCTTTTTACAACTTTTTTCATACCAACTTGAAACAACACTAAATCTTAGATTCAACTTGAAACCCTAACATTGTGTGAGAGTTGTACAGTACTATAGCTTTTGATCAAGGAGATTGGTTTACCCACAGGCTGCCAAGTAACACTGGTAAGTCCTTTTGTGGCAGTGTAGATCAAGATCAGACTGCACAGAATGTGCAGTCTGATCTTGGATCCACACTGACTGATAAGGCTATATTTCCCCCCCCCCCCCAAAAAAAAAAAAAAAAAAAAAATTGTTTGAAATAGCAACATTTGGGTTTTAACCCATTACCACACAATTCCTACTTTTGACGTCCCCTGTGAAAGACGCCTTTAGAAAACATTGTGGGAAAAGGAGAAAATGCTGGTAACCAGCATTTTTTCCTTTTTCCACAATGTTTTCTACCCTTCACAAATCAAATTTCAAATTTTTAGTCACTTTCATTTTGTCGTCTGCAAATGCTTTTGATTTGGACAAGCCTAAAATACTGTCGTTTGGTAATGAGTTAAGTAACAACTGAAAGTATTATAGAGTGGACCTTTAGCTGGCAGTGTAGACCAAGAACATGCAGTCTGATTTTGGATCTACACTGTCCAATTGAGAGATATTTCTACCCCTAAAAATAGCTCAGGGTCATTAAAACTCGGCAGTTGTGTGATAAAGGTTAAAATTGAAAAGGATAATTGTGGCAAATTTCTCAAAGTAAAATTATCTAGAAACAAACTTTAGGTATAATAAATTTACCAGTAAACATAATTTTTTACCTGTCAAATGTGAAAGAATTGGCAAACAACAGATAGTATTGAGTCTGTAATGATTCAATTTGTCTGTTACAGAAAAAATTGCACGAAAAGTGAAAAAGCTGGTCCCAACCTTTCCCTTTTCCCAGCAATATTTTCAGAAAACTTTATCATTTGGAATGTGAAAATGTTGGAGAGTTTTTTAGAAGATCGAATAGATTGCTAGATTTGTATTGTATAAGTGATACAGGAAATCTAGTGTTTACAACTGTAGTGTTACAAGTGTAGTACATGGACTTGGTAGTTTGTTTCATTGAGAATTTGCTTCATGTTTTTACTTGTTTATGAGCCATTGTGGAAGGAAGACTTTTCTGGATGTAATAAAGTTGAAACTTTGAACTTCTTTGTCTTATATGTCGGAAAATATGAATGGTACCAGTGTCAGCCTGGCTGTTTTCCAAGAAGAACCCTTACCTTTTATCACAGAATCCTGTTTAAAGTACCTTGAAGATCGCTGCAGAAAATAGCGGGAAAAAAATGCTGGTAACCAGCATTTTCTCCTTTTTATACTCCTGAAGGGTCATATTATGTTATGTACCCAGTCGTCTGTCCATTCATTCATCAGCAATTTCTTGTGTGCCCAGCTCCTACAGTTTTTGTGCACACTTTCTGATTGGCTACTGCATTTGCAGATGGCTACTGCATTTGCAGAAGGCAATTAAAAACTTGTCTTTATTAGATATTCAAATAATTCACAAGAGTTAGAGCAACACCATTATTATGTTTGGTGCATACAAGCCCAGCAGTTGGAGTAAACATGATATGCAGTGTTGTCTTGGACCTACGCTGTTATGAAATACATCTGAATGGCAAAAATGAGACATGCTGTGTAAGAAGGGTGCTTATTACATGTGCAAAAAGTATTGAACCAGGTCAACTTTTGCTTTTTCATCAATTTTCTAGGACTACTCTACCTTGCAGTTTTTAGCTAAAATTGGTCTATATTGTAAGAAAAACTTTCTTGATAAAATGCATTGCAGAGAATAATGAATTAACCCATTACCAAACAACAAAATTTTAGGTTAGTCCAAATCGAAAGCATTTGCTGACGACAAAAGTGACTGAAAATTTGAAATTTGCTTTGTGAAGGGTAGAAAACATTGTGGGAAAAGGAGAAAATGCTGGTTACCACCATTTTCTCCTTTTACCACAATGTTTTCTAAAGGCTTCTTTCTCAGGGTCATCAGAAGTAGGGATTGTGTGGTAATGGATTGAATCTCTTTTTTCACAGATCATAGCCCAAATGTTTTGGAGTTACTGAGAAAGATGTGTACATGTATTGATAAACTTAGGTATAATATAAACATACAAACAACACATTCAAAACTTGTATAGATTACTTTAATAGTGGCAATTAAGTGCTTTTATAAGCCTTTGAAACCAAGAAATAAACACACAAGACATGAATTGTTGTTGTCTTTGATACTTAAGATAGTTATAACCATATTACTCTGACGCTCTTTTAAGACAAGCAAATGTACAAATCTGCTCTTCCTTAGGTAAAATTTAACTCTTTCCCTTTATAACCAGCCCTTTAAGGTAGTAGACCCCTAATGCGTCTAGTATTGCATTGCATAAAGTTTTCTTGATAGTTGATAAATATGGATATATACAGGTATAATACATTTGCGAATTTTTAACAGACCAGAAATATCTTTATGCCTATTCTGAAATTATTTGTAGATACTTTTGTAAGTTTCAAGAAAAGGGGGGTAATTACTGTCTCTCTTTGTAATGGAAATATAATGGTTTTAGATTTATAAATGATAATTCTAGGGAAGACAAAAAGGGAAAAGTGGCTTGTTTAAAACAGTACAATAACACTCTTTTTTAATCATAGCAAATTTTGTAGAATAATATTATTGTGAAAATACCTGTTTTCTATTAGGAGTCTACTATGTTAACAACCCCGGAAAAAACCTTAATGGAAGAGCAGAAAACCATTGCCCTCTCTCCTTTTCCCTCAATATTTTCCATCCTTGGAAAGACAGTTTCCTGCAATTGAGCCATGCTTAATTTGTTTTCTGCAAATGCTTTTCATTTGGACCAGTCTAAAATCTTGTTGTCTGATATAAAGTAAGATGCCTATTTTAAGTACTCCAATCAGTTTTACCAAATTACCCTTTCCAACACAATCCCGACTTTTAACAAAGAAAGTATACTTTTGAAAACATTGTGGTAAAGGGAGAAAATCCTGGTTACCAGCATTTTCTCCTTTTCCCGCAATATTTTCTACCTAGTCAAAAACAGAATCATTTAAGCAGCATTTGACCCATGCCAAAGTTTTTTTTTTTAATTTGGTTAAAAGTTAACCCTTTACAAGACATCATAATTTTAACCTTGTCCATGCTGAAGGCATTTGTAGACGACAATATCGGTGTGGGTCAAATAGTGTAATTTTTCTTCGATAGAGTAGATGATTGTGGTAAAAGAAGAAAATGCTGGTTACCCCAATGTTTTCAAATGGCTTCTTTTCCAGGAGCATCAAAAGTCGGCATTGTGTGGTAACGGGTTAAATTATCTCTGCTCTTGTGCTCAAACAGCATACAAACCTCTTACGGTACATGCAAGCTAAAGTATTTCAACAGTTTTTCTAATACGTAAACTTTTATACATCAGGTAGATTCCTATCGATAATCTAATGTTCCATTTTCTCTTCTTCATCTTTCTTCTCTTCTTTCTTTTCTTGGTTAGCTTGCATGGCTTTGACAAATGCTTCTAAATCTGCAATACAACAAACATTTGCATATGAAGAAAAATGTCAGGTGTCAACTTTATTTACCCCTTACAAATATCCCAAGTAACATTGATTATGATATAATCTGATTGAATGAATGGTGTTTAACCCTTTCCCAAACGTTAAAATTTGGACCAGTCCAAATTCAAAGCATTTTGCTGATGACAAATTAACAGATGCTAAAAAGATGACTTTTCTATATGATAGGGTAGAAAACATTGTGGGAAAAGGAGAAAATGCTGGTTACCAGCATTTTCTCCTTTCCCCAAAATGTTTTCAAAAGGCTTCTATTCCTGACCCGTAAAAAACCAGGGATTGTTTGGGAAAGGGTTAATGCTGTTTTCAACATTATTTCAATTATATTGCAGTGGCCAGTGCACCTATCCATGCTTTCCTGGAGACTCTTTTACCAGTACTCTGCATAATTTTCTATCCAAGCCACTGGCTGCTTAACCACATAACCATCACGAAAACAATGGTCAGCCGTGCGAGAGAAATGAATCCTGTCGCAATGGCTATCAGCAATCCAAGGAAAGAAATTGGCCAAGCCGGGGATCTCCAAGTAACAACCCTGAGGCAGTGTGGTAAAAAGAGAAGCTTTTTTTCCATTGTCCACACCGTTTTCTACTTTGAAAGGAAAATTCCACTATTCACATTCAGACCCAAATCTTTGTCCCAAAATGCTTTCAATTCAGACAAAGTCGTGATTGTGTGGTAAGGAGTTAAATGAATTGGAAGAAAACAAATTATGAATTATACTTCATGTAACTCAGGAATTTGCTTTTGAAAGGCTTTTGAAATCATTACGAGAAAAAGGACAAAATGCTACCATTTTCTCATTTTTCAATAATTCTTTCAAAGGAATTTACCCTAACCCATTACCACATAATCCCTACTTTTGACGCGACGACTCTGAGAAAGAAGCCTTTAGAAAGAAAAAGAACTAGCATTCTCTTCTTATCCCACACAGTTTTCTACCCTACACAAAAGCCTAAAACATTGTCATTTGGTAATGATTTAACCCTTTACTCCATAGATACTCATTTCTATGCATTGCTTGTAGGAGCCTTTGGAAAACATTGTGGCAAAAGGTGAAATTGCTCGTGATGAGCAATTTCAACTTTTGTCACAATGTTTTCTATGCTACCAAAAGGTGTCATTTTCACACATAAGGAATGGCTTCATCCTTGCTGTTATTTAGGGTCAATTAGAGATACCATAGGAATGTCTTATGGGGTAAAGGGTTAAAGGCCTCGGGTTTCAGGATAAAATACATTTATGAAGTAATGACTTACCTCCCTGAGCTGCAGCATTAGCCACATCCTCTCCTAAACCAAACTGAGTCATCAGGGGTCCAAGTTGACCCGACTGTAGGGCTGAACTAAAGGAACTCAGAGCCTGGAATAATTGAGACAATTTTTTTGATACCAAAATATTAGACAATATTTTGCTAACAACTACCAATTTCTTGGTATAGCCATAATGGCAAAGGCTCTCATCAGTTAAACAATTTAACTAAATATAATGCTATAGAGAACATTTACAATTAAGGAAAGACAAGGCATTTAAAAAAATATATATCAAGTGAAGCTGTTTACTCATTACAAAACTATAAATTTTCAGATCTGTCCATATTGAAACCATTTGCAGATGACAAAATAAAGGTCACTTAAGAAATGAAATTTGCCTATGGAAGAGAAGAAAACATTGTGGGAAAGGAGAAAATGCTGGTGACCAGCATTTTCTCCTTTCCCGCAATGTTTTCCAAAGCCGTCTTTCCTTCAGGTAGTTTAAACTTGGGACTGTGGTGAAAGGTTAAACAAAATCAAGACATCTCAGAGAGACCCAAATAAGTGATGTATTGGTTTGAAATAAATAAAAACAGAACTGTCAAAACAGGACCTATGTTATGTAAGACATGTTGCCAAAGTTTGTCATTTAACCTTGGAAAGAAAATCATTTCAAAATCAATACATGTACTAAAATAGTATATGCTATCTTCCTGTTTCCCTGTGTAACATATTAAAAACATGGTAAAAAGAAACCAGCTGCATGTATTTATAAAGCCATACCTGTTTAAACTGAGGGGAGGAGATGGTTGCTCTAAGCTCCTCCTCAGATTTTGGAAGAACCTCCCCCTCAGGCAAAAACTGGACCAATCGTTGCTGAATATCAGCATTCGCTAGAATGGGAATCATTGCCTCAGGCTTCAGGGCTTGAGATAAATCAATAGCTAAAACAGAAAAAAAAGTAATTAAACCCACTGTATTATTATTGATTCTTTTTTTTTTTAAATAGAACAAATTTTCAATATCTTTAGAAATAATTTTAGATAAACACAAGAAAATATGGTAAAGGGTGGTAATTCATTTGATTGACGTTTTATACTGCTTTCAACATTATTTCAGTCTTACCATAGCTAAAGCTCTCATACAAGGCTAGGACTCAGAAGTGCTGTGCCCAAGGACATAACCAACAAGAAAGTTATACTCTTCCAATGAGGCTCCTATCAAGGACCTATAGGAATGAGTCCTACACCTTACCTGTAAGCCACATATGACCCCTAGACAAGAGTAAATCTTGTAACTCAACTCTTTACCAAACAACAAAATTTTGGACTTGTCAGAATTGAAAAGCATTTGCAGACGACAAAATAAATGTGAATCAAACACTGAAATTTGATTTGCAAGGTTAGAAAACAGTGTGGGAAAAGGAGAAAATGCTAGTTACCAGCATTTTTCCTTTTCCCACATTGTTTTCAAAAAGCTTCTACATCAGGGTCATAAAAAGTCGGGATTGTGTGGTAGAGTTAAAGCTGTATGATGAGTCTTTTAGACCCCCCCCCCTTCTTTTAAGGGGAAGGGGGAGGGATTTAAGAGGCAGTGGTACAAGCAAGACCTATATAGTGTAAGCTCACATAAACATGAAGTGATTTAAATACACGTGAAATTGGATGTAGCCATAAACTCAGGCATTTAACCCTTTCCCATACAACAAAATTTTAGACTAGTCCAAATTGAAAGCACTTGCAGATGACAAAATTAACTTTACTCAATATTTGATATTTGTATCCAGAATGGTAGAAAGCATTGTGGGAAAAGGAGAAAATGCTGGTTACCAGCATTTTCTCCTTTTCCCACAATGTTTTCAAAAGGCATCTATCTCAGGGTCGTAAAACCAGGGATTGTTTGGTAAGGGGTTAAACAAGAACTAACAACTAACTTGACTTATCTCAAAGAATCAAGACCTTTAAAAACTACTGTGCTAATACCATCACAATCTGGTAGTCATAAACTCTAATGTTAAAAGATTAAAAGCCTTGCTTGAAATTTGCTAAGCTTGAGAATCAAACCAGCAATGCCCTGTTCTGAAGTCCTGTATGCAACCCATTACTTAACCCTGGCTTGGCCATTAAGAATGTCTATTATATACAATTTAGTACTACCAAGAGTTAATCTGAAGCCAATTCTAATTCTACAAATTATGAAATTGGGTAAACACTAATTGGGAATAGCTATCTTCCTTTGGATAAATTAATTTCTACCATGTAATCACTTGGTATTGAAAGGTTAAAATTTCTTTTCTTGAAACTTACCATCTTTGTCTGCTGGAACTGAAAAACAAAAGGGAGAAACAATTAAGACAACTGTTTGTATATATACTTTCTACTTTCATGAAAATTTTACAAAGCAATCCATTATTAGAAGGTTTTTGAAAATAATGTAGGGATAGGAAAAAAATGCTGGTGACCAACATGGGTTGAAATCATTGTGGAAAAAGGAGAAAAAGTTGCTTAACCAGTCTTTTCTCCTTTTCCCATACTTTCTATCTTTTCAAAGACAAATCCCCCAGAAGGGATCACCTTTTATTTGTTGTCTGCAAATGCTTCTGTTCTGTAAGTATAAACTCAAATTATTGTGTAAAGAGTTAGGCCAAAGAAATGGAAATATTCATATGTCCAAATAATCAAGCGAAAATAGATGTTGTCAATGAATTTAGATACATTTCTGTATGTCTAGACTGTTGTCTTGACTTAATGTAATCCATCACATCCAACAAATGATGGATAAGAGACCTTTCCCTCTATCAATTGTAAGAAAAGACCTAGCCACAAATTTTAAATTCTTAAATAATTTACCTTGGTATTTTCTTCAAATGTCTTAAAAATCTTATATGCTATCAATTTGGATGGCTCTAAACTAAAGTTTTGCTGTCTGATAAAGAGCTCATTATTCATATTTACCTTACATAAGAGCCATGCTCTGTAAAAAAGGAGGCTTAGCCACATAACCCTTTCACCCATAAGGCATTTCTATGGTATCTCTAATTGACCCTAAATAACAGCAAGGATGAAGCCGTTTCTTATGTGTATATGACACCTTTTGATAGCATAGAAAATACTGTGACAAAAGGTGAAATTGCTCGTCACGAGCAATTTCACCTCTTGCCACAATGCTTTCCAAAAGCTCCTACGAGCAATGCCTAGAAATGAGTATCTATGGAGTAAAGGGTTAACATATTTGTAAAAAGTATTGATCCAGGTCACATACTGTGCTGACCTGGGCCAAAACCTTTCGCTTATGGCAATTTTTCTGCATGCTGAAGGATCAGTCTATCTCATGATTTATTTGGTTGTTATCTATAATGGATGGTATGGATCCATAATACACCAGGGACGCATTAACCCATTACCACACAATCCCTACTTTTGACGCCCCTAAGAAAGAACCCTTTTGAAAACACTGTGGGAAAAGGAGAAAATGCTGGTAACCAGCATTTTCTCTTTTCCCCCAGTGTTTTCTACCCTTCCCAGTACAAATTTCTATTTTTTAGTCACCTTTATTTTGTTGTCTGCAAATGCTTTCAATTTGAAACAGTCTAAAATTTTCTGTGTGGTAAAGAGTTAAGCGCCTTTCTTCCACGGAGTCACTTAATTACATGTGTTTCTACAGTCCACAGCAAAATTTTCTAAACACAAAAAGGTAAATTAACTTAAAAATTGATTTTGATTAGTAAACCAAATACACACCATTCATGTTAGACAAGATGTTCTGAAGGTCGCTCAGTTGGATGGGTGTCCTTGAACTTTGACCTGCAGCAGTGGTAGTAGTTGTGGTGGTTGTTGAAGACGTTGTTGTGACATTCTGTGACGGCAACGCTGCTGCCGTCACAGGGCGGGGCTGAGACGGTGTCTCAGACGATCTTGTACCAGGGGAGGACTGAACTCTCAGTGGCCTGGAACAGAAATGATGATAAAAATCAAATTGACCTTTTTTTCAGACCATCCTCATTTTATCTATTCACAACAAAAGCCTAAAAGGTTACAGTCCACAAATAGAAACAAGATGGCCCTGATACAGATACAATACATAGCAACAATAATTTTGAAAACAATGTGGGAAAAGGGAAAAAATGTTGGAAACCAGCATTTTCTCCTTATCCACAATGTTCTCCACCCTACTAAAGGCATAAATCATATCAGCTAGATTTATTTTAGTCTGCTAGTCTACAAATGCTTTCAGTTTAGTACAGAAGAAAATTTGTATAGTAAGGAGTTACTGTATATGAGGATGTATACAAATGGTGAAAATTTTGTGAATTACTCATTAAGGACATTTTGCATATGGAAACATTTGTGAAATCAAGCAACTCATTATTTGCTGGTATACTTGTGGTAAAATATGCAGACAAAAAAAGTTTGCAAATTTTTCAAATTCTCAAAATCGCGAACATTTCCAGGTCGCAAAAATTTCCACTTATACAGTAAGTGCTCCAGGAGAACAATTAGTGACAACCCACTCCCTTGGTGGAACCAGTTTTTGACCCAAGGACAATAATTAAAAAAAAAAAAAAAATACTTTTGCTTGCTTTTTTCTCCCCCCTTTTATAACCTTTTGATCAAAATCTACTTTGTCATGTTAATTGTTGTTCTTATGATCTCATCTTCAAATGCTTTACCAGGAAACATGTATGATTCTTCCATCATGGCATATTATTTCTTTTTAATGCCCTTGAGGCAATTTTTCTTAAGAAAACAATTGACCTTTCTGTAAACGCGAGTTTGGCATGCCCCCCTTAGCAACGCAGTATATCGGTTGTGAAGCCTGACAAGCTAAACAAAAAATGGCGTCAAATACAAAGAGAAAGAGCATTTATTTCAGTTTTATTCTAGCTGATATATCGCTCTAGGTTAATTGTATCAAATTTTTTTATCTTTCTTAACAATTCGAAGAGTGTTGGCTGTTTTGATAATTTAATAGACACAATCTAATTATCGCATGTCTATAACAAATTGTGTCAGACTTTTTTGTTTATATGACGCCCAATGCTGTGTTTTCATTGGCCAATAAGATGTTGGAATCTATCAATCAAAATCAGCAGAAAGGTCAATTACATGACAGTTTAGGTTACAGGCAATGTATGAATGTAAACTGCGAAGTGATAGCAGTCTGAGAAACCTGCTTTAATTGATGCAGAATATCAATTTTACTGTCCAGTGGAAAGCAATAAACTCTCCAAACATCAAAATTTTGTTTGGGACCAATTTTTGGCCCCAGTGCAGTAACTTCAACAATCCTGGTAGAGGTTCTGGATATCATGATGCATACCTAACATTACAAAACAAATACAGAATTTATACTTACGGTTCAGACGCGGTTGACTGGACACTACTGGGTCGTCCCATCAGGGCAGATAATCCACCACCAGGATTCATCCCTCCTTCAACACAAAATTTTAAATGAATTAACCCTTTATCACCTTTATCACACAATGCCAACTTCTAATGACACTGAGAAAAATAAAATGCCCTTTGAAAACATTATAGGAAAAGGAGAAAGTAACCAGCATTTTCTCCTTTTCCCACAATGTTTCCTCTCCTCTTTGATACATTTTTTCAAATTTTCAGTCACTTTGATTTTGACATCTGCAAACACTTTCAATTTGGACAAAACTTACATTTTGTCGTTTGGTAAAGAGTTAAGTAACTTTTGTGTCAAGTTTATCAAAATTTATTTCATTTCAAACTATTTTGAAATTCAAACTTAAATGACTCCGATTGGCTGCAGTTAACCCTTTTCTAAACAATGCTGAGTTGTGGTATCCCTCAGAAAGACGGGCCTGAAAAGCACTACTGGAAGAAAAGAAAGCGCTTTTTCTCTGGCAACTCACATTTCCTTTTTACCACAATGCTTTTAACCTTTTACAGTGAATCAAATCCATTAAACTACATGTACTTTTCATTCACTGTCAGTTAATTTCATAAAAATTTCAAATTTTAGCACTGTGAAAGGATCTTATCTGGAAAAGTTTTAACCCATTACTACACAATCCGGAGTTTTCCCACAATGTTTTCTTCCCTATCAAAAACAAAAAATAATGCTTTCAGAAACATTTAATTTGATGTCTGAAAATCCATTGAATCTGGACCAGTCTCAATTTTTGTCGTTTGGTCAGGAGTTAATCAGTTAGATAGAAACACTGAAATACTAATCAATAGTGACAAACAATACTGATGTGCCAATGGTATGTCATGAAATTATCTTGGCAAACACAGCCAAAAACTTTTCAAGAAACAGTGCATGAGTTCATCTGGAATGATGCCTACCTAAGATTCTAACATAAAGTTCTACCATTGAAAATTTACCTCACACTGAAACAATACATTATGCTATTGCTAAATTTCATGAAAATAAAATAAATTAGAGCTATAAGCCTGAAGCTGACTTAATACCTGTTCCCAGTGCTTTGATAGACGGACAAGTGGATGGACACGCACATGGGCACACGGACAAACAGGCTGATTCCAGTATACCCCCTAAAAAAACATTTGTTTTGCAGGGGTATAATATAGAAAATCTGTAATTACCCAATAACTGCATAATCTGCTGTTGACTCATTCCTCCAAGCAAACTCTGGATGTCCGAGTCAGTAGCTATAATAGACAGGTAAAAGCTGGGTTTTATCATTTGTTCAGCAAGTCCCTAGCAAAATCCCTTTTCTTACATGCTTGAAACAGACAAAACTTACCCATTTCCAAAACAATGCCGACTTGACGACCTTGAGAAACAGGACTTTTGAAATTTTGTGTAAAGGAGAAAATGCTGGTAACAAGCATTTTCTCCTTTTCCCACGATGTTTTCTGCACTTTTTCTGCATCTTCCACAATTTTAGCAACATTGAATTTATGTCTGCATGTGCTTTGTATTTGGACGAGTCTAAAGTTTTGTGCTGTGGTAAAGGATTAAAGTTTGTTAACAGCAAAGTCAAAAACACACAAAAACCAAATAGGATGAAAAGCATGGCTAAAAGTGAACTCTTTTGCACTGATTGATAAAAGAAAAGGAAAAAATGCTACTGTTACATGATGATTTCTATATTCTTATAAATGTATTGTAGGGCAATACTTGCTGTTTCTCATAAATTGAAAGCCTAGCAATACCATAGTAAAGCTGTGCTTAAACCTGAACAGAGACACAGAGAGACAGACAAATAGAGCAAGAAACAAAGAAAGATAGTAAGAAACAGAGAGATAGACAGTTACCAATATTGGCCAGATCAGAGGGAAGAGATCCACCTCCAGCCCCACGGCTGGACCCTGGAGTAGGTGGATTGGTCAAATACTCATTCACCTTCTTACAGTATTCATCATCTTTGTCTGACTTTGGCTCCTGGAATGCATACAATTATTTCAATAAAGGGATAAAACCTTAAAACTTTAAAAGACTTAATATTGATGTTGAGAATATTTTCAGGCAGTATATTGAATTGTAAACCATGACTCATATAATGGAAAAAAAAACAAAACAAATAGGGTAGAAAACATTTTGGAAAAAGGAGAAATACTCTTTACCAGCATTTTCTCTTTTTCCCACTATATTTTGAATTCAAAAGACTAAAGTTCTTGAAGGCAATAAAACATGGGCTTGTTTGATAGAGAGATAATGATGTATCATACTACATGTATGTTCATTGAGCATGAGACATTGTTCTAGTGGTGGGCTATTTTTGCTAACCCATCTCAAAACAATCTGGCATGTTCATGTATGATTTATGAAATAAATGCTTTTGAAAACATTGTGGGAGAGAACTGAGAGAATGTTGGTACTTACATTTTTCTGGTTTTGTTTTCTACCTTACAAAGAAAAAAGAAACTATCATTTAAATGAAATTTCATTTGTCATCTTCAAACGCTTTTAATTTTGTGGAATTAAATCCACCGAAGGCTACATAAAACCAACAGAAATTTTCATCAAGAAATACAACCTCAACATTTGCATTTTTGTACATGCTTTTTCCAGCAGAGTTTCAAAAAAGCAGGCAGTGAAGATCAAAGATCAGGCTGCACATTTCATGCAGCCTGATCTTCACTGGCTACAACATTCTGTTTGTGATGAAACGCTGTAAGGATTAAGATTTTGTCATATGGAAAGTTCTAGCTAAAGTGACCCTTCTCCCATCCTTACCTGCATCCAAAAGAAGAATTTTCTTGTAGAGGATTTGAACTTCAGTACAAACACACGTCCTGTTGTACACTGTTTGACATGTTTAAACTCAATATCTTCAGGAAATATGATCAGATCCTGAAAGTATAAACAAATGCTAAAAATTAAGCAATCGCACAACATACACTAGTAAGCTGCATGCACAATACTGCTATAGGATTTCAAATGGCGCCTTACAAGCATTTCCCTACAGCCATGGAAACAGCCAAGTCACAAGGTGCCAAGTCAGGGTAGTAACGGTCCGACGAATCACAGAAATACCACCGAAACACCGAAATGCCCCTAATTTTTTATTATTATGTTATTATTGCTATTGAAGTTCAACAGAATTGTCTTTTTTGTGGAAATTGACCCAATTAATGTCAATAGAGATGAAGGGCTGTTAGTTTAAATCATAATGACAAAATGACAACATATCATTGAGGTCCGACGTAGACATTGCACCGAGAGAGACATATGCATCCACCGAAATACCCGCTCGACATTGTAAATATTTGTTGATTTAGGGATTCATCCTCCACAAGATTTGGCTCTTTTTCGCATAGAACACGATTAATTATAGTAATGATCACTATAGAGAAGATCAATGTTGAAGAAAAATGTCGTAAGTATACGTTGACCATTGATTCACGTGGAGAATAATCACCGAAATACTAACGAGTCAAGCCCTTTCAGAACGAAATACCTGACCTTTAATACACAAAATACAGACTTGTGAGTTATCAGACGGAATTATTACCTATATTTTATTTCTTTAAATCGTAAACACAAATATACTTTACAGAGTATGCAAATGCATTTCATTTGCGAACGAAGTACCTAACTAGTAAGTATTGCGTGATGCATCAATCGTCACTCGCATGTCGCCTTTGACAACATTTTCTGCTTTTTCCATTATGTTTACGGAACCATAAAGTGAACTGAAATTATATCTATGTAGATCTAAATCGGTATTTGATTTATCGTCAGTAGACGTGGAATTTAGACAGACAAGTCTACAAATTAAGGCCAGGTAACATGTTTACCCGATTTAAAATGGCGGCCAGTTTTCTTTCTAGATCCGTCAAGTTTTAGTTTCATTATCCAAATATCACGAAAGAAAACCATTTTTTCTGAGAATATTTACGGATATAGATCAGACACATCAACCTTGTAAAACTGCTACTGTAGTAAGAACGTAAACTCCCTGAATCAACATATTTTACTACGTCCTGCGGGTATTTCGGTGGACAACAGGCTCGTATTTCGGGGACATCCATTACGGCGGATGTCAATGGTATGTTGTTATTTTGTCATTTTGTTTTAAACTAGCCACCTTACATCAATATAAAGATAAGTTTGTGTTAAAAACGAAAAAAGGACAATTTTTTCACACTTAATCATTTGACTTAATTGTAAAAAAAATGGGGTATTTCAGTGTTTCGGTGGTATTTCGGTATTTTGGTGATTCGCCGGACCCGGGTAGTAACTATAAGATAGTTTAAAATATCCATCCGAAATCTTTTAAAAAATCGCATTCATATGCAAGCGCATTTTCATAGAGCAATTGTATACTCCAGAGCCAGTGTGCTGTCTGCGTTTCAGACAGAAATTAACAACTTGTGTGAGAATGTTACCTCGACTGCTACTACGGGTGTCAAGCTTTGATAGCCATTCCCATTGCCACTTGCTTTTCGATGACTTCTCCTTTTCTTCCCTCAAACCCCCCACCCCCCTTTAAAATTTCCTCAACTAATTTTTGCAATTCAGAAAAATGGTCCTTTCCGGCACTAAAAAGCCGGAAAATCCAGCATGTGCCGGAAAACTTTCACCCATGGATCTGTCTTTTCAGGAAACAGTCTAGATACCCCCACCTTCAAAGTGGAATGTCTGCAACTATCTCCCAACTTGCCCAAGGTGGGAACTGAACCCAGCATCTCAAAGTCCCATTGCGAACACTTAACCACATCACTACAAAAAAAGCCAAATAAACAAGTAAAAACCATCACACAGGCTCTGCTGACTTTTTGCCAAATGTGCTAACAAGGCTACGATGACAAAGCAAAAATCTTACATCTTCTACATTGCCGGACTGTCTGTCTTTCCAACAGAAATGCATCAGGGAATCGTCAGACTGATACACATATACCTGGCCTTTCCTCTTATCTGGATGAACCATCTTCCCCTTCATATACATTTTTCCGGCCCTGAATTCAACCAAATTTTTACTTTGAGTACGGCCACTCGAATTTCCAAAGAGTGCCCCGGACGCCATCTTGCCTTTAAATACCTGGTAGCCGATTTTTGGTCAACCATGATGATACAATGCACAGTGAGCCGAATACCAACTATTATATGATTGTATATCCGGTGTGTAATAAGGTATCCCACCAATCAAATTTGCCACATAAAGAATGGGGTGTGTCCTGTCCAGATTTTTGGGAAGTGGGACTCATATTTTCAAAACAGTCCCGGGTTGAAACAAGGAAATGTTGGAAAGAAAGAAACAAAAAATGCAACGAAAAGAAAGGAAGAAGAAAAAATGTAACTATAACATAAGTAACACTTTTAGTTAAAATACCATGACTAAATTCAATATATAAAAAAACAGTTTTATTTGTATAATTAAGATTGATAATAACTAAGTGTTTTTTGAGTGATATTATAAGCCTTCAGTTAGACTTTCTGGTGCTTAAACTGTAAATATGATGTGATGTATGCACATTTTTGGTATGATGTATTAACCCTTTACCACAAAATGCCTCCGAGATACAAGCCATTTGAAAACATTGTGGAAAAAGGATAATATGCAGGTAACTAGTATTTTCCTCTTTTGACACAATGTTTTCAACCCTTACCAAACCAAATTTCAATGCTTTAGTCACACTCTGTTTGTTGTGTGCAAATGCTTTCAATTTGGACCAATCTATAATTTTGTCATTTGGTAAAGAGTTTTTAAGAAGTTTGATATTGTATTTTGTATAATTTTGAAAAGTTCACAAAAATCATTAACTGAAGATTAATGTATATGACAAACCTTCAAAATAATACTTGCAACAAACTTCCATTTTATAGGCATATTAATAGAAATTCATTAGCTATTACTCATTTCCTGGCAAAAACAGTTACTTTTTTCCTGTTACATTTATCCTGTTACTATTTCTTCAACATTGATTGTATTATAAAGTATATATGATCCTTGTTTCCAAATACCGGAAAATTCATCTTGAAAACACTGAACATTGGGTGTGGAACAAAATGTACAATGTTTGATTTTTTTTTATTACAGATGTTTAGAATTTTTGCAGATGTTAAGAATTTTAAACAAATTAGAGTTAGCATAATGAAGACGACGGCCATAGCGTAAACAGATATAATAACAATTTTCTTTATGAATCTTCAGTAGCATATATTTTAAATCTGAAAATGAAATTAACTGCACAAAATCATATTGAAAGCCTATTACTTTCTTGACTAAATACTCTGTCTGGTCGGTCATGAAATCCAACATTGTAATTATTATGCGAAATGTAACTACATTATAAATTTAGTTTTGAAATTTCCATTTACTTTCCTTAAAAAAAAAACCTGTTGACTTTAAAATCCAGCAGGATGCTAGATTTGTCCATTTTGAAAGTCGGCAGACAGCAATTATGATACTATCCACATTACAGGCACTATACTTTGAAAAATAAGATTTTGGTATTGTTGAAATGCTATGGTGAAAGGAAGTTACTTTTATGACCATCAGGGATGTTCTTACTTTCTCATTCATGATCCTACTTATTTAACTAGCAACAATTATGTACAGAAGACTCTACTGACAGCAGAAACTGTGATTTACAAAAACTCAAAAAGTGTTTATCTAAAGGGTTTAACTAAGAATGTGCATGGTATAAATTTTCTATATGCTGGTCATTAATAAACACAGCCTCTATAGGCTTTCAAACATCCCCTGTATAAGGCCAGACGTTTTTATTGAAAAGTTTGTGGAAAAAACATATACCAATCATGTGTTTCCTTAATTATATATTTAGAATGTGTAAACAAAAGATATTTTTTGAAAAATACATTTTGCTGTCTGAAAAAGAAAAACCTTTTCAAGAAATTCAGAGCAAAAGAAGGGCAGATTTTTTTTTTTTTTTTGTAACTACATTTAATGTTTACAACCATTTTCTCCATGCTGCTATTTTTTTTTTTTTTTTTTGGCGCTGGAGTTTTAGAGTTTTAGTTTACACACCACATAATTGATATTTATCCTGGATAGCGATGTGTCATGTAGTCAGACAGGTCTTTCTTAGAAGAATGTGACATGTGCAGACATTGAGTTGTACCCAGTTCCACAAAAATCATTAAATCAGCACAATAACAATGATGATAATAATGTCATCAGTAACAATCATAATAATAATGTCATTTTGTCTGTCAAAAAGCAGCGAAGTTCCAAACATTATATTTTTCATGTAGCTACAGAGTAGTGTGACACCGTACATTTGCACAGTCGCGGAAGTAGCCAAAACAGATCCTGGAAAAATCATCGAAACGTTTCTTATCCTCATTCATAGACTTAGCTTTTGCATTCTCTACCAGGCCCTGTTTTTGTAAAAGCATGCCAGTGAACATAATCATCGCCTCAGTATCCATGGATTTGAGCCTAGCCCGTCACTAAGGTCAAAAGAGGTCATAAATTATATCGTCGCGCGAGCGATGTAACCGGTGAATCAATGTTCAGCAGGTACATGTAGCCGGATGTAGCCTAGTCATGATGGAGTGGATCTCGTATGTTTTAGAGTTTTGGAGGACATACCCGTCTTTGTTGATTACTATTTTCTTGTTTGTTGGATATATTTCGTACTATTTCTTCTACGTTGTCAAGGTAAATTTTTAGATCCATGCATTTCCGTGTTCTTTGATTTATTTCCGATTATGTATTTAAGCGAATACGAAAAAATGGGCGTTGTACCATACGCATGTGGAGCGCAGTCACTACACTTGTGATAAATACTGTTTACTAACGATAAAACTGTGGACTTGCCCAAATTCAAAGCACTTGCAGGGGATAACCAGAATATCACTAAAATAATAAAATGTTTCTTGAGTAGAGTATAAATCTTTGAGGGGAAAGAAGCAATGCTGGATAGTCTACATGTAGATCTACATGTACCATTTTATCCTTTCCTCACAAAAATTTCAAAACCTTTCACCAAGGGGACACAGATTTCTGTGGTGAAGGGTTGACAGAAAACAAAATTTAAACTTCTCAAAAATGTTAGTGTTTCTTGACGACAAACAAAATATGACCTAAATAACCATAATTGGATGAGATCTACTGCTTTTAAGACCCATAGCCACATGATTCAAATGACTTTTAATATCCCAGAGGAAAAGATCTTTTAGAGAACACTGTGTGAAAAGGAGAAATGCTGGTCACCACCATTTTCTCCCTTTCCCAAAATATTTTCTATCCTGCTGGAAATTTATTTCAATTTATTTCAATTTTTGAGTTTCGTTTATTTTGTCATCTGCAAGTGCTTTCTATTTGGACGAGTCTAAAATTTTGTTGTTTGTTAACTCTTTACCAAACGACAAAATTGCAGACTTACACAAATTGAAAGCATTTGCAGACGACAAAATAGATGTGAATAAAAAAATTGAATATTGATTTGGAAAGGGTAGAAAACATTGTGGGAAAAGGAGAAAATGCTGGTTACCAGCATTTTCTCATTTTTCCACAATGTTTTCAAAAGGCCTCTTACCTTTGGTCATTAAAAGGCAGTATTGTTAGGTGTAGAGTTAAAGGGTGAAAAACATCGTTGCATGAGGAGAAATGCTGGTTTTATCTTTTTCCCCACCAAGTGTTCAAAAGCTTATGCCCATGAGTGTTAAACTTCAAAGCCCTAAATATACCCAACAGACACTTTCAGCGAAAAAAAAACCCTGAATTATTGCATTTTCATGATTCGCATTACCGGTAGTCTGTGAAGATTCAGCAAAACAGACAGTGTAGAGCAAAGATCAGACTGTATGTTTTGTGCAGTCTGATACTGATCTACACTTTGTACATAGACAACCACAGTCAAAAGTTGACATTGTGAGGTAAAGGTTTAAGCAGGAGCGATACAGGGCCATCATAGTCTTCTTGTGTTCTTTATCATGGAGATAACATAACAAAAGCAGGCTCAAGATTCCTCACTCTAAAAGATCTCTTGTATTTTCTTTTTCCCAGAAGCCACATTTAGCATGTTACGACAAAGATTTCAGGGAGTTTCTAGAAACACATGTTCCAATTGTACATGACAAGTTTTGGCCAACATTTTGGTGTTTCGAGAGTCGAGCTCAAACCATTCTGAGATCTTTTCTTCAGTCAACACCTCCCGTCCAGTATGAAAGGTAAGTGCTGGCTATTCAATTTTTAGTTCAACTATAAACCATTACCACATAATCCCTACTTTTGACGCCCCTGAGAAAGAAGCCTTTTGAAAACACTGTTGGAAAAGGAGAAAATGCTGGTAACCAGCATTTTGTCCTTTTCCCACAGTGTTTTCTACCCTTCCCAGAACAAATTTCAATTTTTCAATCACCTCTGCAAAAGCTTTCAATTTGGACCAGTCTAAAAACTTTCTCATATGGTAGAGTTAATCTTTCACCTTGTATAGGCTCAAGAGGCTACATTTTCAATCCCATACTCATGAAACTTGGTCAAAATGGTTGTATTGACGAGATCTTGATTTAGTTTGAAAAAGGATCGCTTGGGATGAAAAGAAAAAAGAGTGAAATATTAGAATAATCTTTAGACTACATTTTCAGTCACATGCTCATGAAAATTGGTTTGAATGTTTGTCTTGGTATTAACTTGCAAGAGTTTTTGATAGGGGTCTCTTTAGTAAAAAAGCAGGTCACTGAGACCAATCCTAGAAAAAGCTTGTGTACACTGATAGATACCACACTTTCAGTCCAGTATTTTAAAATGAAAGTTTGTGGAATGTTTTTACTGTATCTTAGAAGAGGTTGGAAATAGATCAAGTTTGGTCATGAAGGCTCAGGTACTTAGGGCCATAATCAACCTCTTTTTCTTCTATACCTTCAATCTTATCTTTTAACTAGATTATATAATTTTAGACCTGTCCACATTGAAAGCATTTCTAAAAGTTGAATAAAACCTATACCAAACAGCAAAAATGTTGACTTGCCCTGATATTCAAAGCATTTGCAGAAGATAGTATAGATTTGGTACAGATGATGGGATTTGTCTTTGAAAGGGTAGAAAACATCCGTTAGGGTGTTGTAAACTGGGGCCAGGGCAGTCTGTCTATCTGTAGACACAAATTTATTGGTCGAAATACTGCGACACTTTTTAAGGTACTGAACTCAAATTTACACTCAGTATTCCTATATAAGAAGTTGTGCATATGTAATTTTCACATCTTCACAAGCCAAGGCTGACGATTCACTACGCTACTGTACCCTTGGCGGATTGAGCTTGATTTTTACATTCACCCGATACGCTTTTTCATTGGATGCAGCCAGCTCTAACTGCAACAAATGAAATCGCTGTTAGCATTTCATCTTTGATAAAAATAGAACAAGGTTGCTACCTTTCGAATAGAAGGTAAACATGGAAACCCATGTGGATGTCTGCTTATCGCTCCATGTGCATACGTAAGCGGTTTGTAAAACGATATTACATTGGTTTTTAGAAATACGATGTAAAGGGGGGTAATAACCAGCATCCAATAGAGGGCGCATTGCAGGAAATCTCGAAATTGGGCACAATTAGTCAAGGTAAGATCCAGGTAGTGATCGTAACTTTGGATGAATTTTCACGATACTGCTATAATTTGTTGCAGAATTATCTCCCCTTGAACTTTTTTCAGCTCTTACTTTTGTACTAAACTGTTCTGCATTCTGTGACAAAGACCTGTTTTTAGCTCTACTGGCTTTCAGCCAGCAGAGCTTATGTCATGGGGTGGTTTCCGACGTCCGTCCGTCCGTTAGTCTTTTTCTTGTTTACGCGATAAAGTCTGCATTTGTTGCCCGATTTTCATGAAACTTGCACAGTTTGTGTATCTCATCAATAGCTTCAACCCTATTGATTTTGAGAAAAATCCAACAAACAGTATGGGAAAAGTAGCTATTTCAAGTTGAAAATTTCAAATTCTTGTTTACGCGATAAAATGTGCATTTGTAATTAGATTTTTGTGAAACTTGCACAGTTTGTTTATCTCACCAATAGCTTCAACCCTATCTACGCGATAAAGTCTGCATTTGTGGCCTGATTTTCGTGAAACTTGCACAGTTTGTTTATCTCATCAATAGCTTCAACCCTATCGATTTTGAGAAAAATCCAACAAACAGTATGGGAAAAGTAGCTATTTCAAGTTGAAAATTTCAAATTCTTGTTTACACGATAAAGTCTGCATTTGTGGCCTGATTTTCGTGAAACTTGCACAGTTTGTTTATCTCATCAATAGCCATTTCAAGTTGAAAATTTCTAATTCTTGTTTATGCAATAAAGTCTGCATTTGTTGCCATATTTTCATGAAAATCACACAGTTTGTTTATCTTATCAGTAGCTTCAACTCTATTGATTTTGAGAAAAATTCAACAAACAGAATGGAAAAAGTAGCCATTTCAAGTTGAAAATTTCTAATTCTTGTTTACGGGATAAAATGTGCATTTGTAATTAGATTTTTTTGAAACTTTCACAGTTTGTTTATCTCACCAATAGCTTCAAGCCTTCAACCCTATCTATTTTGAAAGAAATCCAACAAACATTTTGGGAAAAGAAACCTTTTCACGTTGAAAATTACAAAGTATGCATTTCTTGTCAGATCTTCATGAAAAAGGAAAATTGAATTCTCTGCCAGTAGAGCGTATTCAGGCCCTTCAGGGCCTTCTAGTTGTGACAAGGAGCTGGTAGGGGGTATAATCACATTTAGTAATAACTCTACAGAGCTCCATAATTATAGAGGGAGTGATTCTGATTTCAAAATTAAAAACATTTATTAGTTTCCATCAAACCCTACATTGTGGGTACTCATTAGAATCATCTTATAGAGATGATTGTAATGAATACCCACAACATAGGGTTTTGAAGAGAAATAATGGATTTAGAATACCATCACTCCCTCTTATCTGGAGCTCTGGCTCTAGTTTTCCCAAGGGTTGAGTATTTGATGCTGCATCAAAAGTTATCAGCATTTTCTTCTTTTTCCTCAATGTTTCCCAGAGCTTTGTTCTTCAGCAATACTAAATCACAGGAATGTTTGATCAATGATTAATCCTTTATTGTGCAATGCCTACTTTGAGTGACCCTAGAGGAAAGAAGCCTTTGGAGAAGATTGTAGGAAAAGGAGAAAATGCTGGTAACCAGCATTTTCTCTTTTCCCACAATGTTTTCTACCATATCAAAGAAAACATGCACCAATAGAGCCATACTGAAGTTGTTTTCAAAAAATGCTTTCAATTTGAGGAAGGGGGGGGGGGGGGGCTAAAATGATGTAATCATGTGAAAGGTTAATCGTACATGTGGTTTTGTAGCTACAGCTAAAGTTCATGTTTCTGGCTGATTCATCCATTATTCATTACTTCTTCTCATGCTAGCCTTTATGACCCTTTACAAACAAGCCCCTGTTTGAACTCTTTGCCACACAATCCTGAGTTTTAACTACCCTGAAGAAAAAATCCATTCGAAAACATTGTGGGAAGAGGAGAAAATACTGGTTGGCAGCATTTTCTTCTTTTTCCTCAATGTTTTCTACCCTTCCAATAACAATTTATTTTTGAGCCACATTTATTCTGTCGTCTGCAAATGCTTTGAATTTGCATCAGTCTTAAATTTTGTTGTAGTTTTGTTGTAAAGAGTTAAATATTTTGGAAAAAAGAATTCCCAGAAGCTATAATTGCCTTATAACTTACTGCCTTTTAAGGGGAAGCCCTTTGATTCGAGCCACACCTACTGTAAATTTTTGTCGACAAATGCTATAAATTTGGCAGTGTCAAACAATCCCAGGTTTTAACACTTTAGTAATTCTACATCATACAACAAAATCTTAGACTTGTCTAAATTGAAAGCATTGCAGACAACAAAATAAATGCGACTCCGATATTGAAACTTGACTTTGGAAGATTAGAAAATACTGAGGTCAAAGGAGAAAATGCTGGTTACAAGCATTTTCTTCTCCTTCTACAGTGTTTTCAGACGGCTTTTTTCCCAGCTCTTTAAAACTAGGGATTGTTTGCCAAAGGGTCAAAGAGCTATTTGAAAACATTGTGGGAAAAGGAGAAAATGCTGGTAACCAGCGTTTTCTCCTTTTCCCTCAATGTTTTCTACCCTTTCCAAAACAAATTTCAATTTTTGAGTCACATTTATCTTGTTGTCTTCAAATGCTTTCAAATTGGAACCATCTAAAGTTTTGTCATGTGGCAAAGAGTTAACTCTTTACCACACGAGAAAATTTCTGACTGGTCCAAATTGAAAGCATTTGCAGACAACAAAATGAAGGTGACTGAAAAATTGAAATTTGTTTTGGGAAGGGTAGAAAACACTGTGGGAAAACGAGAAAATGCTGGTTACCAGCATTTTCTCCTTTTCCCATAGTGTCTCCAAAAGGCCTCTTTCTCAGAAGCATCAAAAGTAGGGATTGTATGGTAATAGGTTAAGTTTTACTATTTGGGTTAAGTTTTACTATTTGGGTTAAGTTTTACTATTTGATGAAGAGCTTTTACATGTACAGGTACTTTACCAGATAGTAGCATTTCTGAGTGGTCCAAATTGGTTGCATTTGTAGACTAAGGCTCATGAAATGGAGTTTGTTCTGTGAACAGCTTAGATATAGAGTAAGAACTGGAGAAAATGCAGACAACTTGCATGAAAAATAGTCTTTCACAAGCTCTTGAAAGCAAAGGATTATTTGTTACATATATAGATACAGAGAAGGGAAAATTGTCTGTTTCCGTAGACATACTGACATTATGTCCGTTTTGCATACATACTGACATTATGTAATGAAATAACCCTTTTCATGTCCACCTTTTACGTATTTCTTTTGTAGATATTGTAGATAAGGATCAGATTGTATAGAAAGTATATTCTGATCTGTGATCTACTCCATCTGCTTCCGCAGCTCAGTCGGTAGCGTATAGGACTTGGGAACAAGGGGTCGTGAGTTTGATCCCTGGCTTGGTCAATTTCTTTCTGAGGATTGATGATAGTCATTGTGACAGAATTCATTCCTCTCTTTCCGCTGAGCCTTGTTTCAACGATGGTTATGTGGGAAAGCAGCCAGTGGCTCGAAAAGAATATTGTGTGGATTACTGGCAACAGAAATTTCTGGAAAGCATCGATAAGTGCACTGGCAGCTGGGATATAACTGAAATAATGTTGAAAATGGCGTTAAGCACCATACAATCAATCAATCAACCATCTGCTTTCACATTATGAACTTGTGTATGCTTTAATCCTATACCACAAAATTTAATCACTACTTTTAACTCTTTCTCTACTAAATAAATAAACTGCAATTTTCAAAGGCTAAAAATACATTTCCTTTGCAGTTTGCAGGATCAAGAGACACTTAAATCACAGTTTAGAATATAGAAGTGGACAGTGTAGATCAAAGATCAGACTGCACATCATGTGCAGACAGATCTTGATCAACACTATCCACAAAAGAATGAGAAATAGGGTCTGTGGGAAATGGAGATGATGCTGCTTGCCAGCAGTGTTTTCGATCTTTTTAGCTCACCTGAACACAATGTGCTCAAGGGGAGCTTTTAGGATCACTCTGTGTCCGTCGTCCATCATCAACAATTCTTTAAACATCAACTCCTCCTACACTGTTGGGCCAATTTGGACCAAACTTGGCTGGATTGTTCCTTGGGAGGTCCTCGTTAAAAATTGTTTACAGAATTTGATTCCGTCAAAAACTCTGGTTGCCATGGCAACCAAATGGAATTTTTTAAGAAATTCTTTAAAAATCTTCTTCTCTGAAACCGCTGATTAGATTTCAAAATAATTTCACAAATTTTCAGTTACTTTTATTTTATCGTCTGCAAATGCTTTCGATTTGGACAAGCCTAAAATTTTGTCATTTGGTAATGAGTTACACAACCAACTGAATCATGAGGTAAACAGGTCTTTGGACATGCAGAGAATTGACCAATCGCAAAAAGTTTAGACTCGGGTTAGCCTGTGCAGTCTGCGCAAGCTGACCTGGGTTGATATTTTTTGCAGATGCATTAAGCCCTCTTTTCACAGAGCATGGCTTACATTTATTATAAGTTAAAGACAAGATTTGTTTAATTTGGTTGTCATGGTAGTAAGTCATGTAATATAATTTACTGACTTGCTATGATGAGGAAACACATAAAGGTCAGGAATCTATATAATATTAATATTTTCGCATGGAGAGAGATCCAACACCTTTCGGTGGCATTTTGGAATATGGGCCTGAGCAAACGGTATAGATCAAGATTAGATAATAATAAACATGCAATCATGATCTTGGACCTACATGTACACCTTTCAGGTGTTTAGTTTACCCTTTCCCAAATGACAAATTTTGGACTCTTCCAAACCAAAAGAGTTGGCAGACGACAGTTCTTGATTTGGAGAAAATGGCAAAAAGTTCCAAAAAAAGGTAGAAAAAACTGTGGGAAAAGGAGAAATTGCTCGTTACGAGCAATTTCTCCTTTTCTCACAGTGTTTTCGAAAGTCTTTTACTGCAGAGATGTAAAAACCAGGGCTTGTTTGGGAAAGGGTTAAGCCTATTTGACAAACAATGTTCAGGTTCCAACAGTTTTCATGGTCATCTTTGGGAAACATCTTTGGAAAACAACTTAGGTTAATCCTTCACACAATGACGACTTTTAACACGCCTGAAAGAGAAAGCTTTTGAAAACATTGTGGGAAAAGGAGAAAATGCTGGTTACCAGACCTGGATCATTTCTCTTTGAAAATGCATTAATCCCTTATCACACAATGATAACTGTTGACCACCCTGTGATAGAAGCCTTTTGAAAACATAGTGGGACAAGGAGAAAATGCTGGTAACCAGCATTTTCTCCTTTTCCCACAAAGTTTTCTACCCTTCCCAAACCAAATTTGCATTCTTCAGTCACATTTATTTTGTCGTCTGCGAATGCTTTCAATTTGAACAACTCTATAAATTTGTTGTTTGTTAAAGAGTTAAAAACTCTTTACGACACAGCATAATTTTAGAGTAGACCAAATTGGAAGCATTTGCAGACAACAAAATAAATGTGACTCAAAATTTGAAATTTGTTCTAAGAAAGGAAGAAAACATTGTGGGAAAAGGAGAAAATGCTGGTTACCAGCATTTTCTCCTTTTCCCACAATGTTTTCAAAAGGCTTCTACCACAGGCCAGGGTCGTCAAAAGTCGTCATTGTGTGGTAAAAGGTTAAACCCCTATTTCAAAGAGCATAGCTCCAAAGTGTGAAAGTGTATTCTTGTGGTACAGGGGGGATGTTGGTGTGATACATTGGTGTGATACCTTGGTGTGATACTTGTGAACTTTATCAGCTTTGATATAGGATGGCCTCTATCCTGGCCGCAAAATAATCTGATGACCTATATATCTAACACAAAAAAATATCAGGGTCTGTATTCACCAACCATTATCCAGAACATCCAAGTCTCATTATTCAAAATTTTGTCATTGTTAAAGTAACAGAACTTCTGATTGGCTAAACCAGATGGTTTAGCCAATCAGAAGTTCTGTTATTTTCATAGTCAGGAAATCTTGAAGAATAAGACCAAGAACGTTCTTAAGAATGGTTGGTGAATAGAGGCCCTGATTGCCATATCTGGTACAAGCTATAATAGCCTACAAACGAGATCAGTGTGTCATCTTAACTCTTTGGACACGATTAAACCCAAAATGTGTCTCTAGTCTAGAAATGAGACCACAGACAAACACAATTTGAAAGTTACACTAGTTTATCATGTTTGTAGCAAAGCTGACAGTGTAGATCAAAGATCAGGCTGCACATTTTGTTTAGCCTGGTCTTGATCTACACTTACCGCTAAGGTTACCATCATCCATCATCTGTAAATTTATATGCATTCAATATATGGACATGTCTAAAATACGGTCTTCTTGTTGAGTCAAAGATAACAGTTATTAGTCGCCGCGCAGAAGCGCGCGACTATATTTTTAATAGTTTTTGGAGTTAGGACATGGATAGTGGGAATTTCGTTTTTTTAGGGATGTTAGGTTAACAAGGAATCTTTCTAACGTTACTTCGCCTTAAACTGGCTTTTTAATTCATTCTTAAACTACGAAATTGCAATACGATACTATTTTTGTTCTATTAATACTTACAACATCAAAAAACCGCCTAATTATTTCTTTTATTGTCGCTATTCGTGAGAAATGGACTCGTCCACATAAATGCCTTGTTTCCATTGGTCAAGGCTGTACAGGTTTCCAGTCATTTCGTACCTTGTTTATTTCGTACCTAGGTCATTTCGTACGATTTTGGTCATTTCGTACCTACTTATACTTTCAATTTTGGTCATTTCGGACCCAGTTGGTCGTTTCGTACAAACTTCGTACACAGGTTTAATAATCATTTTGATTATTTTGTAGATAGTTTTTCCTACTATTTGTGTGTTTTTTGTTGAATGACCACTGCTAAAATTGTGCATTGCTGAAATTGTGCTAAATTCCGTCGAAGAATGGGTATGATGGTTATGATTGTATCTGACCATTATTGGTTATTTATTTCTAAGTTTAGTTTTTACAACAAAGGTAGTTTAGAACTCCTTTGTTTATTTCTCAACAAGCTCTGCATAAATTTAATTTGTGGAAAAAATCTGGAGAGAGGCCACTTTTTCGCTGTGTTGTTCATAATGATAAAGCGCAATGCAAAACCATGATTCTTTATGAACACTGTTCACCAAACACTATAGTCTTAGACTTGTTTAAATTGAAAGCATGCCTTGCAAACTTACATCCTCTTGAATCATACTTTCCTAGGACAGCAACATTTTAGTAACTTAGCCCTGCTTTCACCACTTTCCCAAACAAACACAGGTTATCACATGTGTGCTATCAAATTCTTTTGTCAAAACATGTTGGATAAGGAGAAATTGCTCGTTATAAGCAATTTCTTCTTTATTAAATACTTTTTCCCCACTACTAGCGAATTTTCCACCATTTTTGCAGCTTTTTAAATTGTCATCTGCCAACTCTTTGAATGTGGAAGAGTCTGATATTTGTCGTTTGGAAAAGAGCTAAGAGAGCACTGTGCTAGGGTATTAGATACTGTAACAGAAGACAAGTTTTGATATAGGTTACTATTCACATAATTTCATAATCTGTTAAAAAATCTGCTGATGAAAACTGACATTTTACTTACTTGCCCTGGCTTTCTTGAAGCATTAAACAAACTTTTTTGTGGCGACTTTGATGCTTTGCATCAACTTTTTCTTGTTATTGACTTTTTACATACTTTGATAATATCTATGGGTTCTTTTTGGCGTAACAGAATGCACTAGCCTTTGACCACCATCTAAAGAATGATAGATGGATTTTGCCATTTGCAAAATATAATTTGCCATCATTAAAAAGTTTGTGGGCTCCTGCTGCCATATTTGCTTGCACATTTATGAAACCAAATTCACACATATTCTGGAGTTTTAATGATCTTGAGAAAGAAAGCTTTTGAAAACCTTGTGGGAAAAGAAGAAAATGCTGGTAACCAGCATTTTCTTTTTTTCCCACAATGTTTTCTTATCCTTTGCAGACACAAATCCTTTTACTTGTGGCACATTTACTATTTTCTTTGGAAATGCTTCCAATTTGGATCTGTTTATTTGTCCTGTGGTAAAGAGTTAAAAGCATTGCTACTGCTAACTGATACCCTGGGGCTTTGATTTATACCATAGTAAATTAATGTAACTGACAATGACCCTTTTCTTGTTCTATTTTGGAGATTTAACTTTTTCATAATGTCACCCAATAACCCAGTGCATGTACTACATTTTCTGCCCACAAGGTTATCCTTTTATTTATTACTTCATTTTCAAATACAAAATACTTTCAGTATTTATAATTCCAGTATTTCTTATGCTGCCTACTTTTTAAGTCTTTACCAAATGACAAAATTATAGACTGGTCGAAATTGAAAGCATTTGCAGACAACAAAATAAACAAAATTCAAAAATTAAAATTTGTTTCCAGCAGGATAGAAATCATTGTAGGAAAAGGAGAAAATGCCGGTTACCAGGATCAGGGTCGTAAAAACCAGGAATTGTTTGGTAAAGGGTTGAAAGATATTTCTTGTTTCTCCTTTAGTGAAATTCTGTGCATGTCAGATGGAGGGCAAGTTAGGCTTGATTGGGTCCACAACAGTGAAAATAACAGTTTATACCCAGATCATAAATCACGACCAACCATAGTCATGCTGCCAGGGTTAACAGGTTAGTATAACTTTGAATCCATTTGTTGTTTGTTTAAGAAATAATCTTCCTTCATGTTTTATTGTTCAATGAACCACAGTCGTGAGTTATGAGGCACAATAAATAATGTACAAACAATAAACGATCATTATCTCCTGCTAGATGGCATTCTATAAATACTCATCTATCTAACTTGGGCATCCTGGGTACAGAACTGAACCACTATCCTACGCGACAACCGTTACTTTGAATTTCAAACTAAAATAAACGTTTCCTCAATAAAACGCAACCTCATGCAATTCACTCAGCTATGATCAGCAGTTTAAAAAAATCTGGAGCTAAAGCAGGACAACGATAAACCACAAACCACGATAGATAGAAGATTATTTCCATTCTAACATGACCAACACTTAATCAAAGGAAAATAAGTTCATACTTGATGTGGTTGCAGATTATAACCCATTGAATTACTTACTTTATACAGAATGATGTCACTCTATTATAGAATATAGATTTTATCACACTTTCATTGCGCTGCATTAATTTATAGAGCCGAATTCACACGTCATGTTAGAATTTAATTTGAATGGTGTTTTATACAATTTCTATTGTATGACAGTTATAGTATATTTATAGAAGTCAGAAGCTTGGATAGAAAATTACATTTATACATAAATCAGTATTGGAAAGCCAGCAAACACTGGCTTAGGTGCATTTACAGCTGTTATATCAACTAAGCTGTTCAAACAGTGTTTTTATTCCAATACTAACCAACAAACAAGTTTCTGTTAATGTTTTCCTAATCTTGTTTTGTCACATTTCATTTGAATAAATCTGAATTTTTTTTTTTTATTAAATCTTACAATTGTTTCAGGGACTAGCGAAGAGCCTTATATACTACATATGGCTACTGAAGCAAAGAGATTGGGTTACAGGTAAAATTTTTTTTTTCATTTCATCATAGGTGTAGCTCCTTCAAATATGCACCCCGACGGCCAGAGAGAAAACAAACCCTGTTAAAACTTTACAGTATGTAGAATCTAGAAAGCTATGTATACAGAGATAAAAAATTGATATTAACTCCCGACCAAACAACCAAATTTTAGATTGGTTCAAATTGAAAGTACTTGCAGACAACATAATAAACATAACTCAAAAGTTGAAATTTGTTTCCAGCAGGTTAGAAAACATTGTGGAAAAGGAGAAAATGCTGGTAAGTAAGTAAAAGTAATATTATTAAGGCTGACTGCAAAACAAGGTCACCATGGAGAGACATTGAAATAGAATGAGATATGAAGATTACCAGTATATTTTCCATTTTGCTCTGGGTTTTCAAAAGCCTTCTTCCTCATGATTTCAAAAAATATGCAAATGTACTCCAATGGCATGGTGCCAGAGATATAACCCTTACCACACAGTGCCAAGTTTTAGTAACACTGGTGGAGAAGACTTTTGAAAACATTGTTGGAAACAGAGAAAATGCTGGTAACCACATTTTCCCCTTTTCCCATAATGATTTGTACCCTTTTTCAGAGAAATTTCAGTTTTTTAACCAGATTTAAAGTGTTGTCTGCAAATGAATGCTTTCAATTTGGACAAATCTAAAATTGTAATGCTTGGCAAGGAGTTAAAAGATAGTACAAACTCAATTCTCAACGGATCAAAACAGTTTCTGTTCATGAGATGAATATCATTTGCATGACATTATCGCAAATCATTATTTGCATGAGACAGGCCATCTTACCATATTTTTGAACTGTATTTCACAGTGTGTAGATACAGATTTTATATGTTGTTTCTGTTGTATGTCATATTTTATGCATGTGGGACACATGTATTTTTAGACACAAAAATTACAGAAATACATGTATGATATAATGTTTGTTTTATTTGTCTGTTATCCAGGGTTGTTGTATTTAACAACAGGGGATGTGGAACAAAGCTTCTGGTAAGTGAAATATCATGGTTCTCTTGTCACAGTAGTGCCAACACTTGGACACTTTCTAATATCTCTGTTGGTTCTATTTTTTTTTTTTTTTTCTTTCATCACATAAAATCTTCTGCTGAGTATAAGACTCATGACTTTTTTTTTCAGTAAAACACTGGTGTGTTATTCTTTTGTTGGTCCTGGTTCTCATTAATTTGTAATTATTAGTGAGTGAAGTGGACAAAAGCAAATACAGCAGTTGCATGAATTTTTACTACCTTGCTTATTTTGCTGGAAATTAATGTCATTGTTGCTAAGACATGTATGTGCATAGAATGTTTCATGGTTTCCATGTTCAATTAGAGCAAGAGAGGAGGAGAAAGGTTTTTAAAATGATTTACTCATTACCAAATGACAAATTTATAGATTGGTTCAAATTGAAAGCATTTGCAGACGACAAAATAAGTTTGACTGAAAATTTGAAATTTGTTTTGTGAAAGATAGAAAACTTTGTGAGAGAAAGGAGAAAATGTTGGTTACCAGCATTTTCTCCTTTTCCCACAATTATTTCTAAAGGCCTCTTTCTCAGGGTCATCAAAAGCAGGGATTGTGTGGTAATGGGTTAAACTGGAAATCTTTGGCTCTACTCTCCCCTATACTAACAGTTTACTGTTTCTTTCTATTTTGGATGTACATGCAGAGCTCCAGATAGATGAAGTGATTTTGATTTTAAAACTGAAAATATCAATTATTCTCCACTAAACCCTTTGTTGTGGGTACTCATTAGAATCGTCTCATTGAATTTTTCCTTCCTCAAAAGGGAAAGGTCCGTGAAAATAACTTGTGCCTCATGGCACTCGTTATTTTCGCACACCTTTCCCTTTTTTGGCAAATATTTCCCCATATTAACCACAAGCTGATGAAATAAACTCTATTTATTCAGACACCACGGACCTATTGCGCTGCTAACACAGATGATGTATCTACAGTTGTTGGCTATGTGAGGGAGAGATTCCCGGATGCTCCAATGATGGGATGTGGAGTGTCCTTAGGGGGGTAGGTATTGCCCTAACTTGGTGGCTCAGTTGGTAGCATACAGGTCTGCGACCCAGGGGGCACAAGGTCCAATATTCCTTGCTTCTGTTAATTTATTTTCCGAGGATTGATGCAAGTCGTTGCTACATGATTATTCTTTTACCAAGCGATCACTGGTTTTAACGACCCTGAGAAAGAAGTCTTCTGAAAACATTGTGGTAAAAAGGAGAAAATGCTGGTAACCAGCATTTTCTCCTTTTCCCACAATGTTTTCTACTCTACCAGAATCAAGTTTCAATTTTGGAGTCACATTTATTTTGTCGTCTGCAAAGTTTTTTTTTATTTGGACAAGTGTAAAATTTTGTTGTTTGGTAAAGAGTTAATTTCACTGTCAAAGCTGATTATTGTTTTGACCGTTGTTATTTGGAGAAGCAGCCAGTAGCTTGGGAAAAAATATTGCGTAAAGTAATTTTGAACGAAACACCAAGAAAGTATATGCAAGTGCACTTGATGCTGTTACATAACTAATAATGTTGAAAACAGTGTTGAATGAAAAGAAAAGCAAAGAAACAAATTGCCCTTACCCTTTTCCAAAAGGTAAACTTATGTTTTATGAGACAGGTCCATATTAACAACCTTTGTAGACTTATAGCAAATGTCGCTCGATTGATGGAGTTTGTTTTTATGGGTAGAAAATAATTTGGGAAAAGGAAAAATTCAGACAGTCAGCATTTCATGTTTTACCTTTTGCTGCACAATGCTGACTTTTAACAACTCTGAAAAAAGCTTTTAGAAAACATTTTGGAAAAAGAAGAAAATGCTGGTAACCCAATCTATGAAAACTAACTCCTTTTTAGCCATATTGAAATGTCATCTGCAAATGCTTTCAGATGCAGATGACAAGTTGGTGTTTGCGTATGCTTTTGGTTTTAGGTCTAAAATTTTCTTGTGTGGTAAAGGTTCAAAGCAACTGCAGCCGAGGTTTTGCCACCAGCATACAGTGCTCTTGTTTGTTCTAATTACAGAATGATTCTATTTTCCTATCTCTCCAAATCAGGAGAGAAGTGCGAGATGTTGGGTGCTATGTGTATATCGATGCCCTGGAACAGCTTTGAGTCTGTGAGAACGCTGGAAGCCCCAGGCATAAATAAACATGTGATCAATCGTAGTCTAGCAAAAAGTCTTGTAGACAAGTTCAAAATGTGAGTTTAATGACGGACGGATGTTAAAAGAAACCATAGCTTTAACCTATTACTCCAGTCGGCCATCATTTACAAAAAAGATAATGCCAGTAAGAATGGCATTAATCATTTCTAAAAATGATGTACGAATTATGGTCTATGAAAGGTGGTTTAACCTTTACCAAAAAATCCCTATTTTTAAGATCCCTGAGGAAGAAGCCTGTAGAAAACATTCTCCTTTTCCCACAATGTTTTCTATCCTTCACAAAACAAGTTTCAAATTTTCAGTCACTTTTTTTTTGTCATCTGCAAATGCTTTCAATTTGGACAAACCTAAAATATTGTCGTTTGGTAATGAGTTACCCATTACCACACAATCCCTACTTTTGACGCCCCTGAGAAAGAAGCCTTTTGAAAACACAGTGGGAAAAGGAGAAATTGCTGGTAACCAGCATTTTCTCCTTTTCCCACGGTGTTTTCTACCCTTTCCAGAACAAATTTCAATTTCTCTGTCACCTTTATTTTGTTGTCTGCAAATGCTTTCAATTTGGACCAGTCTAAAATTTTCTCATTTGGTAAAGAGTTAATGCATTGGAAAAATGTATCAATCCATGTCATCCTTTGCAGTCCTGGCAGGCATTGGTCATAACTTCATGCTATTTCTGCATATCAAAGGACCATTCTACTACATGATACTGCTTATTTCTAGAGAATTGCTTCCATTATCATATCATAGGATGACATGTTCGATATGATGCATTACAAAGATGCAACAAACCACTTTTTCCGAGAGATGGGAGAAACATGTATGGCTCGAAAATAATGTTGGCAAAAGAAACCTTTGCAATAGTAATGTATATGGAAGTAACAGGTAAACTTCATTGGTTCATATGTTTGGTTTCTTGCAGGATGTTATTATTGCAATATTTGATTAAGTCAGGAAAAGATTGCAAACTAAGCGCAGGATTCTGCGTTTCCATGGCCTGGAACGTGTTTGAGTCGGTTATAACCCTTGAAAAACCAGGCTTAAACAAACATGTCATCAATAGAGTGCTTGCAAAACGTTTGGTAGACAATGTCAAACAGTGAGTACAGAAAACCCAATCACCTTGCAACCCTTTTTCTTGACTAGATACCTTGGCTTATGCTCTGTAACCAGTCTAAAATGAATTCACTTTTCTGAAACAGGTCTTCTGATTGGCCCTGATTGGCCCTGGCAAAATGTGCTGGCAAATCAGACAGCATGTGATAGAAATTAAATTTACTGAACTGATTCATGTAAGCCCTGGTTTTGCAATAAGCCAGCTAGTCATTGTTTGCATAAAGTCTCTTTTCCCATGTTTTTATATTTTATTTTGTTTCTCTGTACAAAGCAAACTTTTCCCTTGTATGAAAAAAAAAGTTGCACTTGCAGTATACTATACTATCTAAACTACCAGACACAGAGAAAACTACCTAGTATCACTAGTGTCTCATCTTCAACTTTTTTGTATCAGAGACTCTCTTTGTATAATAGAGTGTCTTTTTGTATTTTTATGTCATTGTACATGTATCTGCATGGTATTTTTGGGTTTATACCTGTATCCATATATCCTGTAAATCCTTTTGAATACCCGGTATATTACTTCTATCAAAAGCACTGTAGTGGCCAAGTGAACTCATGAATTTCAAATCAGGTAAAAGTGAATAAAAGATAGAGCAACCTGTGAACTGTTAACCCTTTCCAGACCAAATTGAAAGCATTTTGCAGGTGACAAATTAACAGTTGCTAAAAAGATGATTTTTCTATATGACAAGATAGAAAACATTGTGGGAAAAGGAGAAAATGCTGGTTACCGGCATTTTCTCCTTTTCCCACAATGTTTTCAAAAGGCTTCTATTCCTGACCCGTAAAAACCAGAGATTGTTTGGGAAAGGGTTAAATTAGTTTTGGAATTAAATTCTCTGCTAACAACTAACACTGACTGACCATACTGTAAAAGATTTTCATCTCAAAAATGGGTATCCTATTTCTGAATGGTATGACTAAAATCTAAATCCATTTTAACCCATGTTTTGTTTATATTTGGCCACTACTGTGCTTTCAATAAGATACATGATAATTGGTCAGGTAGGAATAAACATATATTTAAACCTTTTATGAAATGAAAAAGTCCTAGACTGGCCTAAATTGGAAAGGATTTGCTGAAAGCAAAAAAGATTGAGGCTATTTTGATGGAATTGTCTCCAAAGGGGTTTAACTCTTTACCGCAAAGTAAAATTTTAGACCGTTCCGAATTGGAAGCATTTGCAGACAACAAAATAAAAGTGACTAAAGATTTGAAATTTGTTTTGTAAAGAGTAGAAAACATTATGGAAAAAGGAGAAAATGCTGGTTACTAGCATTTTCTCCTTTTCCCACAAATTTTTCTAAAGGCTTCTTTCTCATGGCTGTCAAAAGTAGGGATTGTGTATTAATGGGTTAAGAAAGAAAAAAACAATGGGGGAAAAAGGCGAAAATGCTGGTAACCAGGATTATCTTCAGTTCTCAAAATCTTTTCATAACCCTTTCCCAAACAAGCCCTGGTTTTTACTTGTCTGCAGTACAAGTCTTTTGAAAACACTGTGGAAAAAGGAGAAATTGCTGGTAATGAGCAATTTCTCCTTTTCCCACAGTGTTTTCTACCCATCAGGAGAACTTTCTACCATTTTCATCAAATTTAAAATTGTTGTCTGCAGACTCTTTCAGTTTGGAAGAGTCTAAAATTTGTCGTTTGGGAAAGGGTTAAGCTATCGTCCACAAAGTTGTAAAAAGTCAGGATCGTGTGGTAAAAGATTAACAAGATTTTTTTTCTTTTGCTCTGATATTTTCTTATATATTTTGGCCATGCTCTGGCTAAAGGAAGCTTAATGCATCTCCCTGATGCATGATACCAAGGAGCCTGGTCACATAATTATGGAGTCATAAGATCCATTTTATTTAATAATTGACTGAATCATGGAGCTCACTGGTCCTTGGACATGGCAGAAGGTTTGGGCCTAGGTCACCCTGTACGAACTGCAAAGGCTGACCTAGGTCGATACTTTTCGCAGATGCCTTAAGCCTCCTTTTCACAGAGCATTGTTCAATTATTTTTTAACTAACTCTTGCTTATGGTGATTACCCATGTTTTTGCATGGAGGATATTTTCTATTTCGGTGAAAGATCCAAATTTCACTAGTGAGTTTATCAAAATTAGTAAATTGATTAGTTGAAATGGTAAGATTATCAAACCATATTCCACCACTATAAACTGAAAAAAAAAAATGAAAGAACAGGATATAAATGATACTTTCATTGTTGCCCAGATGATGGGATGTACCTTTGGAGGCTACCAGTATCTCACAATGTTTTCTAAGGCATCTGTCATAATGTAAACACATTTTTTATGTGCTAGCTTAACCCATTACCACACAATCCCTACTTTTGATGCCCCTGAGAAAGAAGCCTGTAGAAAACATTGTGGGAAAAGGAGAAAATGCTGGTAACCAGCATTTTCTCCTTTTCCCACAATGTTTTCCATCCTTCACAAAACAAATTTCAAATTTTCAGTCACTTTCATTTTGTCGTCTGCAAATGCTTTCAATTTGGACCAGTCTAAAATTTTGTTGTTTGGTAATGAGTTAAAACAAGTAAAGTTACTTGTGCATCCATTGTAGATTCTGATGAGATTGCAAAATACCTGCAGTTTGATCTCTGATCTACTTTGTTTGCTATGTCCAGATATTTTAGACAAAACCAATAGTGACAGTGCATTTATTTGGGCCTTATTTCCAGATTTAAATTGTCTGTTGGGTATATTGTGAGGATTAATATACTTTCTTACGTTTCCTTGCAGGAATATGCATTTATTTGAGTCCCATGTAGAGGATGTTGCAAATGTATTGAAGGTAGGTTTTTGATTTAATCCTTTAAATAATTAACTGATGCCATCTTTGGAGGAAGGCTTTTGAAAACATTGTGGAAACAGGAGAAAATGCTGGTAACCAGCATTTTGTCCTTTTCTCACAATATTTTTTTTAACCTTATAAAATAAATTGCTGGTAACCAGATTTCCTAATTTGAAGGGCCTTCCTGTTTAAAACCACTGGGCCTATTGCTTGAAATCATGTAATGTCTGGAATATGCAATGTAATGTGCAATTTTCAAAGTTGCATTGATTTAACCCTTTACTCCATAGATACTCATTTCTACACATTGCTTGTGGGAGCCTTTGGAAAACATTGTGGCAAAAGGTGAAATTGTTTGTGACGAGCAATTTCAATTTTTGTCACAGTGTTTTCTGTGCTATCAAAAGGTATCATATACCCACAAAAAACGGCTTCATCCTTGCTGTTATTTAGGGTCAATTAGAGATACCATAGAAATGCCCTATGGGGTAATGGGTTATTGATCTATCCCAGGAGATAAAGTCGAGACATTTTATCCTTGGGAACATGCCTCTTCCTACCCTATGGGCAGTACATGTATTTACTGATTTATTCTTATCGACTATTCAATATACAATCCATTGAAATATACAAAGATTTTTATCTCACAGGGTTTAACTTTTTACCAAAGGAAAAATTTTTGGATTGGACCCAATTCAAAGCATCTGTAGATACCAAATTAAATCTTGGTAATATGATGATTTCTGACTTTGTCAGAATAGAAAATATTGAAGGAAAAGAAGAAAATGCTGGTTACCAGCATTTTCTCCTTTTCACATGATGTTTTCTAAAGGCTTCTTTCTCAAGGTCATTAAATGTTGGGATTGTGTGGTAAAGAGTTAATTGAACTAACCAGACAGTATAGTTGCGAGATCGTACCATCTGCAAGAGCCCCAAGAGTTTTTGTATGGCATTGAAGATATTAACTATTTACCAACGACAAAATTTCAAGCTTGTCTAAATTCAAAGCATTTGCAGACGACAAAATAAAAATTCCTAAAAAAATGAAATTTGTTTTGGGAAGGGTAGAAAACATTGCGGGAAAAGGAGAAAATGCTGGTTACCAGCATTTTCTTCTTTTCCCACAATGTTTTCTAAAGGCTTTTTCTTCAAGGGTGTCAAAACTCGGGATTGTGTGGTAAAGAGTCAAATTATCAGTAAGAAAAAAAAGGGTTTTCCAAATGACTCTGGTTAATTTTTTTGTAGAGTACTACAATTAGGGAATTTGACCATCACTTCACGGCTCCGATGTTTGGTTACACAGGTTGGGAGGACTATTACACAGATGCATGTTTACACGACAAAGTCCACGCCTTAGGAGTACCCGTGCTTTGTGTCAATGCAGCAGATGACCCTTTCTCACCACATCATGGTATACCTCATGAACAATGCTTATGCTTTCTTCATTTCCTCTTTCTTTTCAGGTTATATACAGGGTAGAAATTTGATCCCATTACATTGGACTTGAACCATGCTCTGTGAACAGGGGGCTTAACTCTTTACCGAACGACAAAATTGTAGACTAGCCCAAATTGAAAGCACTTGTAGACAACAAAATAAATATGACTCAGAAATTGAAATTTGGTTTGGGAAGGGTAAAAAACATTGTGGGAAAAGGAAAAAATGCTGGTTACCAAAGGCTTCTTTCTCAGGGTCGTTAAAAGTCGGGATTGTGTAGTAAAGAGTTAATACATTTACAAAAAATATCAACCCAGGTTAGCCTGGGCAGGCTTACTTAGACAAAACTTTGTGCATGGACCATTTTACCCCATGATTTTATCAGTTGTTGAACCAGCTTGGTTTAATGGATCCATAATTATACATGTTGCTTGGTATAGTGCATTATGGAGTTGCATTAAGCCCCCTTTTCCCAAGACAAAGCTCATTTTAAATAGGTTTTAGAATGTACCAAACCCTGCATCATAACAATTTTTTTTTTTTTTTTTTAACACTTTTTTGTAATCAAAAGAAATTAAGATACCTAATGTGGTAATTGAAAAGAAATAATGGCAAGTGAAGATGTATTCAATAAGTGCCCAGTTCTGTTGCTATCTTTACAAGGTTCTGTTTCTTGAGGATTATTTCATAAAAATCATAATTAAATCATCATAAAAGTAACAGAAGGGCAGCTGCATTAAACCCAGGTAAAGGAAGAGATTTTAATTACAGATTAGAGCTGGTAAACTGCTTTTGATAACTTATGAATTGTACCAACGAAATGATACTTTCCACATACACGTAACTGATATAGCATAGCAGTTTTCAGTTTGGGTAAAGTTAACTTGCTAATAGTGAAAGTTTTCCTGCATGTACTTCTTACTTGCTTATAATATTAAGTCTAGTGTTGATTAACCCTTTACCAAACAACAAAATTTTAGACTGGTCTAAATTGAAAGCACTTGCAGACGACAAAATAAAAATTAATATTGCTCAAAAATTGAAATTTGTTTCCAACAGGGTACAAAACATTGTGGGAAAAGGAGAAAATGCTGGTTACCAGCATTTTCTCCTTTTCCCATAATGTTTTCAAAAGGCTTCTACCTCAGAGTCATCAAAAGTCTTCATTGTGTGGTTAAGGGTTAATTATTTAGATGTATTCAGCTGTAGGTAAATCAAAGTACCTTGAGTTACTTTGTTTCATTACAGCAATACCAGTGGAGGAGGCGGAGCGCAACAAGAACATTGCTATACTGGTGACCTCACATGGCGGACATATAGGGTTTATGGAGGGTTTTATACCCAAAAGTGATGGCTATATTTATAGGATGTTCTCTCAGTATATTAAAGGAGTATTTACACATGGACCTAAACATGTAAAATCAGAATGATTAGCTGTATTTTAACCTTTTACCACGTGGCAAAAATTTGTACCTATTTAACCTTTTACCACACAACAAAATTCTAGATCTGTCAAACTAGAAAGCATTTGTAGATAACAGTTTTAATGTGGCTCATGAAATGATTTTTCTTTGATAGGATAGAAAACATTGTGAGAAAAGGAGAAAATGCTGGTAACCAGCATATTCTCCTTTTCCCACTATGTTTTCAAAAGCCTTCTCTTTCATGGGGGCATTAGAAGTAGTCATTGTGTGGTAAAGGATTAAATTTAAAGCATTTGCAGACAACAATTTCATAGTAGCCTAAATGGTGCAGTATTTCTTTGATAGGGTGGACAACTATGTGGGAAAAGAAGAAAATGCTGGTTACCAGCATTTTCTCCTTTTCCCACAATGTTTCCAAAAGGCTACTTTCTAAGGGTCGTTAAAAGTTGTCATTGTGTGGTAAAGGGTTAAAAACCTTTGTAGCTCTAGATTTCACACTTTATCAAATAAGTCCTAGTTTTCATGTCCTTGTGAAGGAAAGCTTTTGAAAACCTTGTGGGAAAAGGAGAAAATGCTGGTAACCAGCATTTTCTGCTTTTCCCCACAAGGTTTCCTACAATTTCAGAGACAAATTTCATAAATCAAGACACTATTGAATTTGCCGTCTGCATATGTTTTCAGTGTGGACCAGTCTAACATTTTGTCGTTTGATAAAGAGCCAATCACTAATGCAGATAATGTAGATCAGTATTAGACTGCACAGAATGTGCAGTGAGATCTTAGATCTTCACTGTTTTTAACCCTTTCCCAAACGACAAACTTTTAGACTAGACCAAATTGAAAGCATTTGCAGACGACAATTCATCTCTTTCTGAAAAGATGATTTCTGTCTATGATAGGGTAGAAAGCATTTTGGGAAAAGGAGAAAATGCTGGTTACCAGCATTTTCTCCTTTTCCCACAATGTTTTCAAAAGGCTACTATTCCACATCCTCGGATACTCCGGGGTCTCCCTATTTGCTACGCTACATCGACCCCTGGGACAATTGACTAATAAAACTTTGAATCAGCCGCCGAAAATTGATACGAAACGTCATAGCGTACAGTCCACTCGCCCATCACAAAATGGTGATGGAACCAATGAAAAGCCAGCATTCGGCCAGCAGTAAAGCGAGGGAAATTCAATTAATTGTCCCAGGGGTCGATGTAGCGTAGCAAATAGGGAGACCCCAGAGTATCCGAGGATGACTATTCCAGACCCGTTAAAAAAACCAAGGATTGTTTGGGAAAGGGTTAATTACCCACTTCTTCACCAGATATTCTGACAGTAATGGCTGTCACTCTTTACAAAACGACAATTTTTTGGACTGGACCAAATTCAAAGCATCTGCTGACAACAAATCTTGTTAACTCTTTACCACACAATCCCGACTTTTAACGACCCTGAGATAGAAGCCTTTTGAAAACATTGTGAGAAAAGGAGAAAATGCTGGTAACCAGCATTTTCTCCTTTTCTCACAATGTTTTCTACCCTGCTGGAAACAAATTTCAATTTTTGAGTTACATATAATTTGTCGTCTGCAAGTGCTTTCATTTTGAACCGGTCTAAAATTTTGTCGTGTGGTAATGGGTTAATATCACAATTTCTGACTGATAGGGTAGAAGATATTGTTGGGAAAAGGAGAAAATGCTGGTAACCAGCATTTTCTACTTTTCCAACAATGTTTTATACTGGCTTCTTTCTCAGGGTCATTAAAAGACAGGATTGTGTAGTGAAAAGTCAAGTTGCAGTATCTTAGAATGTTTACTTCATTTACTTGGCATTTAATTAATTGTATGTGGCATAATGCCCAACTTTTGGTGACCCTGATAAAACAAGCCTTTTGAAAACATTGATGAAAGATGAGAAATGCTGGTTACCAGTGCTTTGTCCTGTTCTAATGACAAACTCTACCAAACATCAAATTTTTGGACTGGACCAAATTTGAAGCATCTGCAAACAACATATTTAATTTTGGTACTATGATGATTTCCGACTTTGATACGGTAGAAAATGTTGTGGGAAAAGGAGAAAATACTGGTTACCAGCATTTTCTCCTTTTCCCACAATGTTTTCTGTAGGCCTCTTTCTCAGGGTCGTCAAAAGTAGGGCTTGCTTAGTAATGGGTTAAACAGTAAGGAAAAATTTGTCAAAAAGGCACAAATACTTATTGCTAGAAATCGCTCCTTTTCCAAGCATGTTTTCCAAAGGTGTTACCTGCAGGGGTGTAAAAAGCTGTGTTAGTACAGAGTTGTGTTAAAGCTTTACCAAATCCCAGGTTATCACAACCATGGAGGCCTTTGAAAGTATTGTCAGAACAGTTACCTAGTTACCAGCATTTTCTCCTTAATATAATGTTTTCTACAATTCTAAAGTAACGATAAAGCCCAAAAGTGAACAAAGCAGGTGTTTAAATGCATTTGAATTTATAGTATACCATTTAAAAGTATAGAAAGTATTGTGAGGATGACTATCTGTCATTGTATGGTCCGTCCAACTGCTAACCGCTGTCGGAGAAATTACCGTAACTTTAAAACTAAGTTAAAACGTATCGGGTAGCTGTGTCTTTTCTTTACATTTTGCCTGGTTTTAAAATTTTTTTTTTCTGCTAGCAACTAACTTTTGAACCGACCACACAGTAACAGAGTGTCATCTCCCCAGTATTTTCCATACTTTTTAAAAGTGTGACTTAAATTCATTATGACATCTGCTTTGGTATTTTGGCCTCCACTGGGCCTTTAATTACACAAATCATCTTTTAAGGTGAATCTAATGTGTGGTCAGAAAATGTCTTTGATTTTAACAAGTCTAAAATATTGTCATCTGACCAAAGTTAAAACCCAAAACTTAAAGTTTTATCATAGATCATTTTTCTACATTAACTAACATATGGATAATCATTTGTTGGTGTGATTTACAACTAAGATGTGATATTATGTACTGATTACCAATCCAAATATTTAAGCCATGCTCTGTGAGCAGGGGGCTTAACGCATCTGCAAAAAGTATTGATCCTGGTCAGGCTGACCTGGGCCAAAACGTTTTGCAATTGATCAATTTTCTGCATGTTTAGGGACCAGTGTACCTCATGACTTACTTGGTTATTATATAAAACAAATTTTATGGATCCATAACTTGTTTGGTATCATGCATCATGGAGATGCATTAAGCTCCCTTTTGCCAGAGCATGGCTCATTACATGTGTATGTGGCAAAGTAGCCCCTCATGCCCTTAGCTCTGTACCAAAGAAGAATCAACATGTCCAAAATGGAAGCTTTTGGTGACAAACTAATGTTAGAATTTATCTTAGATGGATTTAAAAACATTGTGGAAAAAGAAGAAAATGCTGGTTACTAGTATTTCCTTCTTTTCTCGGAGTATTTTAAAAAAAAGCTTTATTCTTTCAGTCTTTAAATTTGTTATTGTTTGGAAGTGGGTTACTGGCTTGAGTGCTGGATTGCTTAAGTTTAGTGTTTAGTTGTTGTAATGTCTAGTAAGCATTTTTTTTAATCAATTGATGTGAAATGAATTGAATTATGAAAGAGTCAAAAGAGAAGTTAACTCATTTCCAAACAACAATATTTTAGGCTTGTCCAGATCAAAAGCATTTGCAGACGACAAAATAAAAGTGACTGAAAATTTGAAATTTGTTTTGTGAAGGGTAGAAAACATTGTGGGAAAAGGAGAAAATGCTGGTAACCAGCATTTTCTCCTTTTCCCACAATGTTTTCAAGAGGGTTCTACCTCAGGGTCATCGAAGGTCGTCATTGTGTGGTAATGGGTTAAAAGCAAATAAAAGAAATATGGACTGTAAAATGTTTAATACTGAACCCGTGCAACAGGTAAAATTGATTTTGTTTCAGTTTATAGGGCATGCAAGTATTTAACCCTTTACCAGACAACATAAATTTAGCCTTGTTCAAATTGAAAGCATTTAAAGACGAAAATTTCAATGTGTTTCATTTCAAATGGTGCAATTGTTCTTTGATAGCGTAAAATACACTGCTGGAAGGGGAAAAAATTCTGGTTACCACCTTTTTCTTCTTTTCCCACAATGTTTTCAGAAGGCTTCTTCCTAAGGGCTGTTAACTCTTATCCTGCTAAATAACTAAAATGAAATTTTCAATGCAATAGTAGAAGCCTAAATGTTACTATGTCAAAGTTGTGTTTTGATGGTTATCTCCTTATGGGACAGTGTAGGTTCAAGATCAGACTGCATGTTTGATGGACATCTCCTTATGGGACAGTGCAGGTTCAAGATCAGACTGCATGTTTGATGGACATCTCCTTATGGGACAGTGCAGGTTCAAGATCAGACTGCATGTTTGATGGTTATCTCCTTATGGGACAGTGTAGATTCAAGATCAGACTGCATGTTCTGCGATCAGTGAGTCACATATATCGGCTTAGGGGTTAAAAATTGGTGAAGGGTGAACAGATGACAATACTCAGACATGTCAAATTTTAAAGCATTTGTAAACAACGATTTAAAATTAACCGTGGCTCCAATAGTTAGAATAATCTTTGAAATGTCAGAAATCATTGTTGGAAAAGTAGAGAACACTTGCAAGCATTTTCTCCTTTTTCAACAATGTGTGAAACGCATTACCACACAATTCCTACTTTTGACGACCCTCACAAAGAAGCCTTTAGAAAACATTGTGGGAAAAGTAGAAAATGCTGGTAACCAGCATTTCTCCTTTTCCCACAATGTTTTCTTCCCATTCTAAAACAAATTTCAATTCTTCAGCCTCATTCATTTTGTCGTCTGCAACTGCTTTCAATTTGGACCAGTCTAAAATTTTGTCATTTGGTAAAGATCTAACCCATTACCACACAATCCCTACTTTTGACGCCCCTGAGAAAGAAGCCTTTTGAAAACACTGTGGGAAAAGGAGAAAATGCTGGTAACCAGCATTTTCTCCTTTTCCCACAGTATTTTCTACCCTTCCCAGAATAAATTTCAATTTTTCAGTCACCTTTATTTTGTCGTCTGCAAATGCTTGCAATTTGAACCAGTCTAAAATTTTGTCGTTTGGTAAAGATTTAAGAGCCTTCTTAATCCGGGTCACTGAATTGTGTGGTAAACAATGAATCACTTTTACATTTGAATGAGAACAGTGTGGGATAGATGAAACATGTGAAAGATACAACTGTGGCAATTTGAAAGGAATGGACAGCCATATTTCAGACAGTGGCAGTCCAAGGTCAGCCAACATGCTATATTAATCTTGATCTGTACTTTTAGTAAAGAGAGCAGTAACACATTTTCTACTTTTTGTCCACAATTTTAAAAGCCTCATTTTATACTGCATCTTCATTTCACCCTTTTTCAAATAATCCCTGGTTTTTATGACCCAGAGGAAGAAGCCTTCTGAAAGAAATAGTGGGAAAAGGAGAAAATGCTGGTAACCAGCATTTTTCTCCTTTCCCTACAATGTTTTATTCTCTTCTTAAGTCACTTTTCAATATTTGAGTCACATTTATTTTGTCATCTGCAAATACATTCAATTTGGAAAAGTCTAAAAAATTTTCATTGGTAAAGAGCTCAGGGTTTAGTTTTCGCTGTGCATCACCTGCCTGAATACACAAAGGTTACATGATAACTTGCTTGTCCAAAGATTTCTATTTTATTGCTGTATTTTACTGTATATGTGGATATGTATGTATGTTGAAAAAATGGTATATGTTGAAAAAATGGTGAATTTCTGTTTATGGATATTTTGTACTTGGCAATGTTAATGATGTCAATACACTTGCTATTTGTTGGTATATCTTTCATAAAATACTTTACCAAACAATCTCTGGTTTTTACAACCCTGAGAGAGAAGCTTTTTGAAAACATTGTGGGAAAAGGAGAAAAAGCTGGTAACCAGCATTTTCTCCTTTTTCCACAATGTTTTCTACCCTGCTGGAGACAAATTTCAATTTTTGAGTTATGTTTATTTTGTCGTCTGCAAATGCTTTCAATTTGGATAAGCCTAACATTTTGTTGTTTGGTAAAGAGTTAACAGAAAAGTTTGTGAATTTTTCAAAATCATGTAATCACAAAAATTGCCACTTATTCAATACATGTATTCTTTTATTAGACTTTTCCATTATCATAGAAGGATGTTTTCAAAATTGTCTGCTTCAAATTTGTTAGGTGTTGTAACTGTAGAATTACCAAAATTTCAAAAATGAATATGGCATACAACACACGAAAAAGGGCTTTCGGATATTTGCTAAAGTATTGTCTTGATTTAGCCTGCCCAATTCATGCTGGCTAATCCAAGACAGCACTTTATAACTTCTTTAGAATATGTGCGACAGTAGACTTGCTTAAAACTGATAATTACTTTAAAACAGAAAGTATTGTTTCAGATTAATCTTCTCCTACAATGTTTTCAAAAGCTTTCTATCTCAGGGTCGTTAGAAGTCAGGTTTTTGTGGTAAAGAGTTAACCCTTTACCACACGATAAAATTTTAGATCGGTCCAAATTAAAGCATTTGTAGATAACAGTTTTAACATGGCTCATATGAAATGATTTTTCTTTGATAGGGTAGAAATCATTGTGAGAAAAGGAGAAAATGCTGGTAACCAGCATTTTCTCCTTTTTTCCCACAATGTGTTCAAAAGCATTGTCTTTTAGCGGGCGTTAAAAGTAGTCATTGTGTGGTAAAGGATAAACACTGAGGTACACAACACAACTTTACTGTCTGTATAAGACAAAAATGCCAAGAGTGCTATTAGCCAAGTTCCATTCTAAAAGGTAGTCGTAATAAATCTTATTTCATCTCAGCCCATGGAGCGCCCTTTACAAATAAAGTTACATTTCTGGCCAGTGTAGATTACGAACAGACTGGACTAAACGTGCAGACTGATCATCTGCTTTGCTGGGATATACTGGACAGAAGCAACCCAAAAATTGTATTTATTTGGAGTTTTTTTTTAGCAAAAATGTCAGTTTGGTTTACCTGGTGCTGCAAGAATCTACATTTTAAAACATAATGATTAATCCCAAGTTTTCATGACCCTGAGGAAGAAGCCCTCTGAGAACATTGTGGAAAAAGGAGAAAAATGCTGGTAACCAGTATTTTTTCCCTTTCCATACTGTTTTCAACTCTATTCAAAAGTTTCATCATTAAATATGTCGTCTGCAAAAGTTTTCAACTTGGATGAGCCTGAATATTTAGCTGTAAAGACTTACACAGTCACAATTGTATGACTATAATTGTATTATTAGCTTACAAATGAACAATGAGTTGCTTTGATATACATGTATTTGTATCTTTTTTAATTTGTTAAATTTTTCAAGAATAAAGTATGAAATTTTCTTTGTGTTTTCCCTTGCCAACATTATTTCATTTCAACTTTATGTTGTGACTAGTTCACCTATACCTTTAACCTTACGATTTCACAGGAGTGTCCTTGGGCAAGACACTTCAGGGCCTAGCCTAGTACTGGTGAAACCCAGGAAACATGAATATGTGAACTGTCGCCATGATATGACTGAAATACTGTTGAAAGCGGCGTAAAATACCATTCAAACAAATGCAACCTTACGATCTAGATAGCTTTTGAAAACTGGTTACCAACAATTCCACTTGTTTCCCAGACTCATGACCTGGTGATTCTGAGTTCGATACCTGGTTAAGGCAAACTTTCTTTCTGACATACTTTTGCCTCTCAACTCTGCTGAAGAATGTGAGAAAAGTAATCGGTGGCTTTGGAAAGAAAGTTGTGTTAGTACTGGTGTGAGAGAGCCAGGAAACACATGTGCATCACCGACCGCCATGATATGACCTTAGCTGTTAAAGTGACGTGAAACCCCAATACAACCAAAATCTTCCTGATTACCAGCATTTATTTGTCATTTCCTACAATACTTAAAGGCCTATCTGCTCAGGCCTGTTATAAATTGAGACAGTTCAGTAACAAGTTCAACAAAAGGAATCAAATTAGCCACAATATCACAAAAAAGGGTTTAACTCTTTACCACATGACAAAAAATTGGACTGGTCCAAATAAAAGGATTTGCAGATGAGAAATTAAACGTAACTGAAATAATGATTTTTATTTTGGACGGGAAAGAAAACATTGTGGGAAAAGGAGAAAATGCTGGTCACCAGAATTTTCTCCTTTTCCCACCATGTTTTCAAAAGGCTTATTACACAAGGGTGTTAAAAGTCGTGATTGTGTGGTAAAGAGTAAATGCAAGCAAGTTTTCACCTAATTCTGGATCCATACAATGCATTTCATCAGACAACCCATTATATCTGAAAACAGAATGGTACTGAGGTATGCTGAAAATCGACTAATAGCAAAAAAGTTTCACCCCAGGTCAGCGTGCAAGGACTGTGCAGGCTGACCTGGGTTGATACTTTTGGCAGTTGGATTACATCCCCTTTTCACAGAGCATGGCTTCAACGCCTTCAATGCAGTCAGGGTCATCTGTATTCATCAACCATTCTTAAGAACATTCTTAGTCTTATTCTGCAGAATTTTGTCAATGTGAAAGTAACAGAACTTCTGACTGGCTAAACCAAATGGTTTAGCCAGTCAGATGTCCTCATACTTTCACAGGAAATCTTGATGAATAAGACTAAGAATGTTCTTAAGAATGGTTGGTGAATACGGACCCTGGTCCTACATACTGCCAGCTGCTAAAGAGTCAATATATTTTAATGGTGATTATTATTGAGAGTTCTTGTGACTGTTGAATGATTTCTTTAAAATCTACTCCCTCCACTCCAGACCTATACACTGGTATATAAAGCTGTACACGTCACAGTGCTCTTCAATCTGTGGAGATAAAAAAAGTTGTGAAAAAAGTTGTACATGTCTTAACCCTTTATCAAATAATTCCTGGTTTTTTCGACCCTGAGATTGAAGCCTTTCGAAAACATTGTAGGAAAAGGAGAAAATGCTGGTAACCAGCATTTTCTCCTTTTCCCACAATGTTTTCTACCCTAAGGGAAACAAATTTCAATTTTTCAGTTACACATATTTTGACATCTGCAAGTGCTTTCAATTTGGACGAGTCTAATATTTTGTTGTTTGGTAAAGATTTAATTCTATTACCGCACACTCCTCGTTTTAAAAACCCTAAACAAGAATGGTCTTGAAAAAAACTGTGGAAAAAGGAGCATTTTCTCCAGCATTTTCTCCATTTTTTCACCATGTTTTCTATTCTTTCAAAAATACAAAACATGTCTTGAGTTTTGACCCCCATGAATAAGAAAACTTTTCAAAAGACTGGGAAATGGAGATACCAGCATTGTATCGAATTTCCGTAAGTTTTTTCTACACTTTTACTGATAAAAGTTCATCACATCAATTTATTTCTTGTCATCTGTAAAAACATGTTTCAAATTTTGTCCATACTCATAAAGATTGGATACAACTCGATACCAAACATATATTGGCAAAGTTCTCAAAAATCTGTGAAAAAATTGCAATCTGAATTAAATTTTGTCTTTCAAGACTGCTCAGTAAGGCACATGTATTCTATTCAAGCATACATAAAAAATTTGATGTTTGCTTTAACAGTTCTTACAGAGTGAACTGTGAACTGTATTTCAGTCATGTTGCAAAAAACTTTCACTTATTTTTGTGTTTTATCGGTTTTCCCAGTAATAGGGCTAGGCCCATTATTCACAAAGTAAGTAACTTAACTCATTACCAAATGACAAAATTTTAGGCTTGTCCAAATTGAAAGCATTTGCAGAAGACAAAATAAAAGTGAATAAAAATTTGAAATTTCTTCTGTAAAGAGTAGAAAACATTGAGGGAAAAGATGAAAATGCTGCTTACCACATCAGATAAGATGTTTAACTTGGGCAAAACTTTGGACAGGTTTGGTCTTTAATAATTCACCAATCTCTGAACATAAATAACAGCCTTCTGGGAAGGCCACCAACAGAAATGATATGAACCATGCTCTGTGAAAAAGATGCTTAATGCATCTACAAAAGAAATCAATCCAGGCCAGCCTGCAGTCCTCGCAGGCTCACCTAGGCCAAAACCTTTCGTCATTAGTCAATTTTCTGTATGTCAAAGGATAATCCATGATTAAGTCTTCTAAAAGAAGAATGGCTGTAACTGATATGTAAGTAGGTGATTGTTTGCTTGGTACCATGAATCACAGACATGCATTAGGCCCCCTTTTCTCAGAGTGTGGCTCATACAAAACTCAATCAATCTTGACTTACAATTTTTGTAGTTGGTTTACCTGCACCATGGCCAGCTTTTGTGTCCACCCTTATCATCAGTGGATTGGTCTACAAAACAAAGATAACTTTGTACCATTTTAATAATGGCCAAATCTTTTAACCCATTACCACACAATCCCTAATTTTGAAGATCCCGAGAATGAAGCCTTTAGAAAACATTGTGGGAAAAGGAGACAATGCTGGTAACCAGCATTTTCTCCTTTTTCCACAATATTTTCTACCCTTCACAAAACAAATTTAAAATTTTCTGTCACTTTTATTTTGTCTTCTGGAAACGCTTTCGATTTGCATAAATCTAAAATGTTGTTGTTTGGTAATGAGTTAACTCTTTACCGAACAACCAAATTTCACATTAGTCCAAATTGAAGATATTTGTAGACAACAAAATTAATGTGACTCAAAAACTGAAATTCATTTCAGGAAGGGCGGAAAACATTGTGGGGAAATGAGAACAAGCTGGTTACCAGTTTTCAAAAGGCTTCTTCCCCATGAAAACCATGGATTGTTTGATAAAAGGTTAAGCTTGAGCCACAAAATCCCAACTATCAATGACCATGACAAGAGCTTTTAAAACTATTGTGGGGAAAGGAGAAAACATTGTGGGAAAAGGGAGAATGTGCTGATTATCAATATTTCTCCCTTTTTTCCATCCTTTTGAAAACAAAATGAAATATTTGAAACATTTATTGTCTGCAAATGCTTTCAACATGGGCAACTCTAACATTTCGTCAATTCTTCACCAAACAACGTAATTTTAAAGTGGCCTCTTTTACTAATCTCTTGCACCACATTCTGCCTGAGCAGCAGGCTGCTTTTCCATATAAGTGAATTCCAATAAAAGTTCAGGAGTGAGAGAAATATAAAATCTTTCACAATGACTACCATCATTCCTCTATAAGAATTTTGCCATGCTGGAAGTCAAATCTGCAACCTCTGGAATTACGGGCCTATTTGTAAGTGAATGAGCAGCTATACTAAAACATCTGTATTGAAAGTGTGATGAAAGTGACATTATCCTAGTATAAATCCTTCACTACACAATCCTGAGTTTTAACAACCTGGAGGAAAAGGCTTTTGAAAACATTGTGTTTTCTACACATTCAAAAACAATAACCATCCTTTGATCTGCTTTTAATTTGCAGTATGCTAATAATTTCAATTCAGACATAGCTATTTCTTCTTTGTTTAGAAAAGGGTTCATACTCTACCTGTTTTTCACTCTTTCCAACTACATGTTGAAGTTCTGCTATATATTTCAATGAATGAAGGGGGACAACTCTGTCATCATGGTCTGCAGTCAGCAGTAACAAAGCTGGGTACTGCTGACCATCACCCTGGGGAACTTTTATATTATGTAGAGGGGAATACCTGAAAGAAATGCCAAAGAAAGATCAAAGAATGAAAGACAGACCACCCTGTAACTGACTTAAAGTGTTTTTGAGGACAGTTTAGATCAAGATCAGTCTGTACAGGACATGCAGTCTGATCTTAGATCTTCACTGTTCACTATTTCGTTACACATTCTGGGTAAAGTAACCTTGAAAAAAAATCAAAAAAGGAGAAAATGCCGATTAATAACATTTTCTCCTTTTTTTCTACAATGTTTTCAAAAGCTTTATTCTTCAGGGATTGCTTGGAAACAGTCATCCACCTGAGGCAATGATCTGATGTTGATTCAAGATCAGACAGCAGGTTCTGTGTAATCTTATCTTTACTTACACCTGCTTATATAAGCACTATAAGTTGGGCCTAGATGCCTATTATGAGGAGGTAACCCTTCATCAAATAATCCTAAGTTTTTTAACACAAAAGAAGAAAGCCTTTGAAAACATGGTGCAAAAACCAGAAAATGCTGGTAACCGGCCTTTTCTGCTCTAACCACAATGTTTTCTACCCCATCAAAGACCCAGATCATTGCTTGAGCTACTTTTACACAATTTTACAACCTTGAACTAGAAAGCTATTGAAAATACTTTGGGAAAAGAAGAAATTGCTACTAACCAGCATTTTTTTTCTCCTTTTTACAAAATGTTACTCCATTTCTTACAATATTTTTTTTTGCTCTTTTAAAAGACAAATTTTGTAATTTTAGCCACTTTTGGCTGCCTTTGCTTTCCATTTGGACCAGTCTAATTTTTTTTTGTTTGATAATGAGTTAATCTGCTATTTGCAAATGCTTTCAATTTGGAGTCCAAAAGTTTAAAATTTTCCAAAGCACTGAAAGTACTAACTTGATGAGCCACTGAAACTGTTCCTCCTTCTCTGAACAACCATAATCTGTGATCCAGGCATGACCAATCGTAAACTTGTGAAACTTCAGCATGTCCATTACACTGTAAGTTAAAGTAACGAAGTGTACCAAAAGTGAACAAAGTGGGTGTTAAAGTAGAATTCTTTTAATCATGTCATTCAACTCATCACCAAATGAAATTTTTTTAGGTTTGTCCAAATCGAAAGCATTTGCAGACAACAAAGCAAGTGTGACTTGAGAATTGAAATTTGTATTGGGAAGGGTAGAAAACATTGTTGGAAAAGGAGAAAATGCTGGTTACCAGCATTTTCTCCTTTTCCAATAATGTTTTCAACAGGCTTCTCTCTCAGGGTTGTTGAAACTTGGGAGTGTGTGGTAAACATACATCATATCATTTAACAGCATGGAAATCATTATAAAGATGACAATCTATTACCGTACAGTCAGTCCAAGAATAAGTCGCTGGCAGAGAAATGAATTTCAAAAACTAGATTAACTCATTACCAAACGACAAGATTTTAAGTTTGTCCGAATCGAAAGCATTGGCAGATGACAAAATGAAAGTGACTCAAAATTTGAAATTTGTTTTGTGAAGGGTAGAAAACATTGTGGGAAAAGGAGAAAATGCTGGTTACCAGCATTTTCTCCTTTTCCCATAATGTTTTCTAAAGGCTTCTTTCTCAGGGGCATCAAAAGTAGGGATTGTGTGGTAATGGGTTAAAAGTTGCCAAGTCACTCTCTTTTGTTTACTTTTACCTGACATCAAAATTCATTTTTCTGCAAGCGACTCACACTTGGACCACATCAGATTGTCATCTACATAATATTTTCCATATTTAAATCTTTCCCAGACGACAAAATTTTAGGCTGTTTCAAATTGAAAGCATTAGCAGATGACAAATTTAAAGTTTCTAAAGAATCGAAATTTGCTTTCAGAAGGGTAGAAAAAATTGTGGGAAAAGCAGAAAATTCTGGTTTTTATCATTTTTTCCTTTTCCTACAATGTTTTGTAAAGATTTCGTTATTAGGGTCATCAGAAGTCAGGATTGTGTGGTAAAGGTTAAATGGTAAGATTCAAATTTAGATGTATTTAACACAAAGTCTAGATATTTGCATGGGTAAGATTGGTACCCTCAGGAATGACTTATTTCAATGTAACTCTTAAGAGATTCTTAACAAATTCAGACTTTAGTGTGTAAACAAGAAAAAGATGGACAGATAGACCGACGACGGAAACCAGGCCATGACATAAGCTGTAAATGCTGGCTTTCATCAAAAAGATCTAAAAAATGCTGGTATACAGCATTTTCTTCTCTTCCCACTCTTTCAAAAAAAGATTCTCGCATTGGTCCACATTTTATAAGTCATCTGAACAGAGCTCCAGGTAGAGGGATTGATTTCGATTTCAATATTGAAAATATCAATTATACTCAACTAAACCCATGTTGTGGGTACTCATGAGAATTATCTCATTGAGACAATTCTAATGAGAAACCACAACATAGGGTTTAGAAGAGAAATAATGGATTTGGAACACCATCACTCCCTCCTATCTGGAGCTCTGATCATAAAATACTTTCAACATGGATGGGTCTGAACATTCTACTGTCTGATAAAACAGTGCGCGCAAGTCACTGCAAATTCAAGTTTGCCTGTACTTACCCAACTTGAGCGATGCCACAACCAAACAGGTCTGGCCTCTGATTAATACAAGCTCCAACCAATAACCCACCATTAGATCCCCCATTGATGGTGATCCTGACAAATAGAATTAAACTTCCTTGTGTAATATTTATTCATCCTAGATCAACCCTAAGAAAGTTACCAAACGACAAAATATTACATCAGTCCAAATTGAAAGCATTTACAGACGACACAATTAACGTGATTCAAACACTGAATTTGTTCTGTTTTCTCCCATTTTTGCCAAGAATTTGTCTAAACGAACTTAGTGGGCCTTTAATGAAAGTCATAAGCCACCTGGAGATAAAGACCCCATGGAAGAATACCAGATAAGAAGAGTAAATCCAACTTAACCTTTTACCACACAGTCCCGACTTTTAACACCCCTGTGAAAGAAGCCTTTTGAAAACATTGTGGAAAAAGGAAAAAATGCTGGTAACCAGCATTTTCTCCTTTGCCCACAATGTTTCTACCCTATCAAAGAATAATTGCACCATTTAAGCCACCTAGAAATTGTCGTCTGCAAATGCTTTCAATGTGGACAAGGCTTAAATTTTGTCGTCTGGTAAAGAGTTAAAATCTCTAGAACAAATTTATTACTTTCCAAAGGGTAAGTTCATTTTATACAGAACATTTCTTACATCCGATCCAGATGACGAATGAGTGGCAAATCACTATGGTTAAGGGCTAAAACATTGTGTGTTCTACTAGTCAGTTCATGATTGAAAACATACTGTTTTCACTGTTAAGAATTACATTCATTTTCATTACTGTATACCTTTTATGACTGGTGTATTTCTTATCAACTAGAAACTGGGCAGCAGCGTTGAAGTCATCAAACACATTCTGTTTGTTACCAAGCATTCCACCTTTGTGCCAGGTCTCTCCATATTCTCTGAAATAATAATTTTTAACCCTTTGCCATATGACAAAATTCAAGACTTATCGAAATTCAAAGCTCTGACAAATGGCAAATTATGTGCGGCTAAAATTGTGAAATTTGTCTCTAAAAGACTAGAAAACATTGTGCAATAAGGAGAAAATGCAGGTAACCATCATTTTCTCCTTTTCCAACCATCTTTTTATACAGCATTTTTTCACAGTGTCATTAAAACTCCGGATAATTTGGTGAACAGTTAAAAAAGAATTACATGTAGTATGAACTTAAATACAGCTTTTAATTTTTATGCAGTAGACAGATTTTGAAAGTACTTTGAGAAAAGCAGTCATGGTGAAGAAAAACTTAATTTTTCTCTAAACCTTTTCAAGGGGATAAAACTTAAGACTTGTCTAAATTGAAAGTATTTTGAGATTACAAATGGAACATGAATCAAACAGTGAGTGTTTTCTTTTGAAAGGATTAACCACATTTGACTGATTGAATAATGCTTTATCCAGTTTTCAACACTATTTCAGTCATATCAAGGCAACAGATTGCATATTCATGTATTTACTGGGTTTCATTAGAACTAGGCTAGGGCCCTGATGTGTCTTGCCCCAGGACATTCCAAAGTTGACCCTTTACCATACACTGCCCAATTTTGATGCTCCTGGAAAAGAAGCCTTTTCAAATCATCGTAGGAAACCAGCATTTTCTCCTTTTCCAACAATGTTTTCTACTCTATCGAAGAAAAATTACACCATTTGAGCTACACTGAAATCGACGTGTGCAAATGCTTTCAATTTGACAAGGCTAACATTTTGTAAAGGGTAAGGATTAAGTCCCATGGATCTAGTTAGAGTCGAAACCAAGGCCTCCAGATCACAAGTCCATCACTTTAACCCTTTACCAAATGTCAAAATTCTAGACTGGTCCAAATCGGAAGCACTTGCAGACGACATAATAAACGAAACTCAAAATTTAAAAATTGCTTTAGGAAGGGTGAAAAACATTGTGGGAAAAGGAGTAAATGCTGGTTACCAGACTGGTCCAAATTGGAAGCACTTGCAGACGACATAATAAACGAAACTCAAAATTTAAAAATTGCTTTAGAAAGGGTGAAAAAAACTGGTTACCAGCATTTTCTCCTTTCCCCACAATGTTTTCAAAAGGCCTTTATCTCAGGGTTGTGAAAACCAGGGATTGTTTGGTAAAGGGTCAACATTGACCCACGTGGGACACTGTGCTATAGGAGAGGGAGGAAATGCTGGTTACTTACATTAATTTCTCCTACAATTTTATCAAAAGCCTTCTTCCTTGATTTCCAAAAACTTTGGTTTCTTTGGTTAAAAGATAAATCTGTTACTGTAAATATAATACAACTACATGTATTCACTTTCAAACTCAGACTGGGTATGAAAATATTGGGAGAAAATTAGTAACTGCTCCCTGCAACACTTGGAAGAGAGAATGATGGGAAACATTGTTGGAAAAGAAGAAATAACTGCTTGTTTGTTCCTTTTTACCCTTTACCAAACAATCCCACCTTTTAACGACCTTGAGAAAGAGGAATTTTGAAAACATTGTGGGAAAAAGAGAAAATGCTGGTAACCAGCATTTTTTCCATTTCCCACAATGTTTTCTACTTATTCAGGGACAAGTATCATTGTTTGACAACATGTCAAATGTCAGTGAATTCCTCAATGTAGACGATCATGAAATTTTGCTGTGTGGTAAAGGGTTAAAAAAAATGTATTCCAAAAGGAGTCTACAGCAGGAGTGTAGAAAATCAAACCTATATTATAACAGTTATAATTTAATAATTCACTGAAATATTTTTGCACTACAACTACAAATACAAACTCACCCTCCACCTCTTATATTAGCCACAGCATAAACACCTCCAAAATTCTGCAGGAACACAAGACGGGACACTGAGAAGCTGGGAGTTATAGGAATATTGAACCCTCCGTAGCCGTAAAGCATGACAGGATTTGAACTATCCAGCTGTATATCCTGTACGTAACAAAAAAAGGGAACCGTGTGCTGGTGCAATAATTCAGCTGCAGTTGCTCTTTCAGACAAAAGTGCATGTGGAACAAAAGGACATACATGAGTCAAAAAACTTTTGTAGGTAACTTGTCACTGTCTTATAGTTTTTGTCTGTTTAACTCATTACCAAACAACAAAATTTTAAGTCTGTCCAAATCAAAAGCATTTGCAGACGACAAAATAAAAGTGATTAAAGATTTGAAATTTGTTTTATGAAGGGTAGAAAACATTATGGGAAAAGGAGAAAATGCTGCAGACCAGCATTTTCTTCTTTTCCCGCTATGTTTTCTACAGGCTTCTTTCTCAAGGTCATCAAAAGTAGGGATTGTGTGGTAATGGGTTAAGAAACTAGCCAGAGATGAATGTAAATATCATTAGGAATGACAGATAAAGTAAAACACAACATGCAGGTGGCAATGCTTTGATACTACATCATGACAGTAAAGTACATGATCAGTACTTGGTTTGTGTTTTCGGTCTGCATCAAATCAAATTTCATTTTCCATAGACGCACCTTTGGCGCCCATGAAAAGTTTAAGTAAAACAAGAATACCACACGCAGGGTCAATGCTTTGATACTACATCATGACAGAAAAGTACCTGACCAATACTTTGTTGGTGTTTTCTGTCTGTGTCAAATCAAATTTCATTTTCTATAGATGCACCTTCAACGCCATTGAAAAACACTAAATTGTAATAGTTACATGTATGATTCAACAATTTTTTATATGCAACAGGAACTGCATTTTACCAATTTCTTTCTACAACATTTTGACTTTCCCAGCAAGAAAAGAGCAAACACATGGTCTTGGCAGAACACTGCTCTAATACATAAGATATCCCTTAAACAGCTTTCTTCTATAGGTAAAAAACAAGATACAATCCTGCATCTTGATAAATCACACATGACATGAGCCATGCTCCAGCAAAAAGGGGCTTAATGCATCCCGATGATGCATGATACCAAGCCAGCCATTACTTTACTATGGACCCATAAATTCCATTTCGTGTAAGACCTGTCCCTTGAGCTGCAGAAGGGACTGCACAAGCTGACCTGGGTCGATACTTTTTGCAGATGCATTAAGCCCCTTTTTCACAGAGCATGGATGATTTATATGTCAAGATTATGATTAATCATTTCTATACTCATCCTAACATACTCACTTTCTTGTGTATAATAAACATGGGTATCTTTGTTCCATCTTTACTGGGGTAGAATACTTGCTCTGTTGTAAATTTGTTGACATCAAAATCTTTCACTTTACACTCTTTGAACACCTGGATGATGAAAAAGAATTTGTTGGGTTATTAGCTGTTAACCCTTTACCAAATATGTGAGGCTTTAACAGCCCTGGGAAAGAAGCCTTTTGAAAGCATTGAGGAAAAAGGAGAAAACACTGGTAATCAGCATTTTCTCATTTTCCCACAATATTTTCTATTCTATGAAGGACATATTCTTTCAGACTTTTCTTGTCCAAAATGAAGTAATTTGCATCAGACAAAGTAAATGTGACTTATAAACTAAAATTTGAAAACATTTTCCAATAAGGAAAAGATGTTGGTTCTCATCTTTTTCTCCTTTTCCCAAACATTTTCAGAAAGCCACTTCTTTCGGGATTGTTACAAGTTGAGATTGTGTGGTAAAAGGTTAAAGGAGTAGGGAACAATGTGGGAAATAAAGAAAATGTTGGTTATTAGCATTTCCTTTTTCTACAATACAAGGCTTTTGTCTCAATGACATTGATACCCAAAGGTAAAAATAATAAGCAATAGAACTCACCTCTGGTTTAAAGCTATCATCGGACATGTCACATCTATACATGATACCAGGAGTCAAGAATGAGAGAAACTGGTAAAATATCTGTAAAAATTAAAACCCTTTGAGTGGTGGTCCATGCTCTTAACCTGTTAAGGCTGTAACTGACTTCACTTTGGTTCTGCAGATAGTGGAGATCAAGATCAGACTTCACAGAAAGTTCAGTCTGATCCTAAATCTAGACTGTCTACTTCTTTGAAAAACATTCTACCAAAAAACAGGTTTAAAATTGCAATATCTCTGTTTTTACCACTTTCCTGATAAACTCTGTTCTATTTATTCAGCATTACAAGAGTTATTCTTCACCCCCCTTAGGGGCCTGTGTCGCTCAGTGGTAATGTGTAGGACTCGTGACCTGGAGGTCACGGGTTTGAGTCTCGCTGGCTCCACTGGGTTTTTTTCCACAGGAGTGTCCTTGGGCAAGACACTTCAGAGCCTAGCCTAGTACTGCTGGAACCCAGGAACATAAATATGTGAACTGTTGCCGTGATATGACTGAAATACTGTTGAAAGCGGCATAAAACACCATTCACCCCTTAACTCTTTGCCACACAATCCCTACTTTTAACAACCCAGACAAAGAAGCCTATTGAAAATAATGTGCGAAAAGGATAAAATGCTGGTAACCAGCATTTTCTCCTTTTCCCACAATATATTCTACCCTATCAAAGTCAGAAATCGTCACACTAACAAGGCTGAATTTGTTGTCTGCACATGCTTTGAATTTGGTTCAGTCCAAAACCTTATTTGGTTAAAGAGTTAAAACTAGATCACATGACAAAATTTTAGACTACTCCAAATCAAAAGCATCTGCAGACAAAAAATTAGATGCAGCTCTTATGGTGGGAATTGATACTGATAGGGTAGAGAACAGAGTGGGAGAAGAAGAATATGCCAGTTACCAGCACTTTCTCCTTTTTCCTGAAATATTCATAAAAAAAAATTATCCTTTGGGTTGTTTAGAGTCATGATCATATGGCAAAGGTTTCACTTAACTATTATATGTTTTTTTCTCCTTTTTCACTCTTTCAAAGACCACATTCTATTATTTCAGTCAAATATTGTTTGTAATCTGCAAATGCTTTTGATAGGTCTCAAATATTGTTGTCTGGTAAGAGATTAGATCTTCAGCAAATAGCAGAATTTTAGACTTTTCCAAATAAAAAGAATTTACAATTGACATATAACAGACTAAAACTAGAGCTGTCACTGATTGTGACTTAATGTCCCCGCCAGTCCTTTGACAGAAACAGGCAATTACCACTATTTTGTACACAGATGAACACACTGATGGACACATGGATGGACACACAGACAGATAGGCTGATTCCAGTATATTCCCTGAAAACATTAGTTTTGCAGGAGAATAATGGCCGGACCTGTCTTTCAACAGGTGAAGCATCAGCTTCACAAGACTGTGCATATATGCCAGAAAGGGCTTGTCAGTGAAACGGGTTAAAATCTGTTAATCTTTAACCCTTTACCACACGACAAGATTTTAGACCTGTCGGAATTGAAAGAATTGCTGATGACAGTTTCAATGCGGCTCATATGAAATGAGTTTTCTTTGATAGGCTAGAAGACATTGCGGGAAAAGGAGAAAATGCTGGTAACCAGCATTTTCTCCTTTTTCCCACAATGTTTTAAAAAGTCTTCTCTTTCAGGGGTGTTAAATGTTATCATTGTGTGGTAAAGGGTTAATCTCCTTTTCCCACAATGTTTTCTACCCTGCTGGAAACAAGTTTCAAATTTTGATTTACATTTATTTTTTCGTCTGCAAGTGCTTTCAATATGGACTAGCCTGAAATTTTGTTGTTTGGTAAAGAGCCACGTTCACTTATTGTGTGAAAATCCTTTCAATTTCACCTTTCTAAAATTTAATAGTCTGATCAAACAGATAAGGCTTAATCACCATACCTCTGTTCCCTTCTTTTTTCCAGAATACCCCATGACAGTTCCAACCTCCAATGGTAAGGTAGTTAAATATTTCCCTGAGGTTAAGTCGTGGATGTAAAGTTGACTCTACAATCAAAAGAGAAGGGTTAAATTTATCAGCCCATTGCACTCTTTAGGCATCTAAATCTGAAAGTCAAGATCATGTGCACATAGGAAAAAAGCCTTGAAATTGACCTTTCTGCCAATTATGACTGACAGGTCATAACGGCCAATCAAAACACAGTAAAGCATATCATGTAAACAAAAGGTTGCACTCTTGTAAATTAATGGATTTTTTAACCCCAAATCGGATAAAACTGGAATATAAAATAATGATTTCCAATAGACTGCTGGATTTGCAGATATGGTAGAAAACAAGGAGGGAAAAGGAGAAAATGCTGTTACCAGCATCTTCTCCTTTTCCCACCATGTTTTCAAAAGGCTTCTTTCTCAGGTCGTGAAAACCTGGGATTGTTTTGTAAAGGGTGAACAGATGCATAAATATTCCAAGGCAATACATCTGGTCGAAAGTAACATTACATTCTTCTAGAATCCACCCCTTTGTTTTACTTATTATCAAATAACAAAATATTAGGTTTGTCCAAATCGAAACCATTTGCAGACCACAAAATGAAAGTGAATGAAATTTTGAAATCTGTTTTGTGAAGGGAAGAAAATATTGTAGGAAAAGGAGAAAATGCTGGTTACCAGCATTTTCTCCTTTCCCGACAATGTTTTCCAAAGGCTTCTTTCTTTGGGTCATCAAAAGAAGGGGTTGTGTCGTAATGAGTTAAATAAACACAGAGCCCACAGAGTGCATTGTGCAAACAGTACATGCATTTGACACACTTGCTTCTTTTCCAAAAACATACTTTACATCTTTCTACTGCGGATAGCAAAAAAAAAAAACCTCTTTCAAAAAGAAACCACTGAATCAAGATGTAGACCAAGTCTATCTGGTCACTGACCTTCACATCCTGTAGATAACACAGAACAAGTCTATCTTTTCTCACACAGCCTGTCCATTTCAAAACATCTTTCTTGTGCTCTTCTACTAGAGTAGACCAGTTACTCTGTAAAAAAATAGGTCAAAGATCATGCCTGTAATTCTTTACGTTCTTTGACTCTTTACCAAATATAAAACATTTAGACTTGTCCAACTTGAAAGCATTTGCAGACGACAAACCAAATGTGGTCCAAACGATAGGAGTCGTCTTTGAAAAAGCAGAAAATATTGTGGGAAAAGGAGAAAATGCTGGTTACCAACATCTTCTTTTCCCACAATGTTTTCAAAAGGCCTTCAATGTCAATAATCCTCCATTTTATGGTAACAGGTTAATAATGTTTGTCTAGAAAGAATAAATGTTGATGTGGCACATCCACAGCTTTGGTCATTTAGCGTGAATGTCTGTACTGAACAATGTTTTGTTGCTAAAAAAGTTAAAGGTAAAAGCTAACAAAATTAATCAAATGCATTTGTCTAGAAAACCTTTCCCTTTTCTGAAATATCACAACAACATGAGAAACTCCTTATGGCATTCAAACAATACAAGAGGACCATGATGGTCCTATATCGCTCACCTGAGTACTAAGCAGCAAAGGTCTACAACAAGGATTATAATTACCAAATATTGAGGTTCAAGGGCTAATGATGATGAAACAAGAGCAGCAAATTGTCACAAGATATGCAATCCCACTGCCAGTAGTAAAGCAGGTATAATAGTTGCAAAGGGCTGGCAATGCAACAAACAATTTGACTTGAGACTTCAAAATTCCACTCTGGACAAGCAAACAATACTATTACAATAAAGATCAAAGTGGAATTACTCAAAATCCATGCTAGGTAGAGTTATTGTTCTTGAACCGAGTACTCGGTGATATCACAACAAACATGCATACCAATTTTGAAGTCATTGCGACTTGAGATGACAGTTATATTCCAAACAAGCATTGAATGCAGAGTCACGTGAGATTTTATTGAGACAGACATTCTAACCAATTTTCAATTCAGCTTAGCAAGAAATGTGGTCTAATGAGTGCTCACAAGAAGACTTTTAAAGATTTCCCTCTTAGTCTCTTAGTGAAATCTGAGACCAACAACATAGGGCTAACTTTCACACCAGGACCATAATTTGAAGTATTTTGATAGAGGGCCACAAGATGATGCTACATGCCAAATATGAAAGCTCTAGCCCTTATCGTTTGGGAGAAGAAGATTTTCTAAGATTTCCTTATTTATCGCTATGTGAAAAAAGGGAACCCACAACATAGGGCCTTTTTCAACGCTAGGGCCATAATTTGAGGTATGTTGGTAGAAAGCCACGAGATGATGCTATGTGCCAAATATGAAAGCTCTGGCCATTATGGTTTGGGACAAGAAAATTTTCTAAGATTTCTTTCTTTATCGCTATGTGAAATCCGAGGCCCCCAACATAGGGCCAATTCTTTACATCAGGGACATAATTTGAAGTGTTTTGGTAGAGGGCTACTAGATGATCCTACATGCCAAATATGAAAGCTCTGGCCATTACCATTTGGACAAGAAGGTTTTTAAAGATTTCCTTCCTTGTCTCTATGTGAAATCCAAGACCAACAACATAGGTTTCATCTTCACACCAGGGCCATAATTTGAAGTATTTTGGTAGAGGGTCACTGGATGATGCTGCATGCCAAATATGAAAGCTCTAGCCCTTACGGTTTGGGACAACAAAATTTTCTAAGATTTCCTTCTTTATCATTTGGTGAAATCCGAGACCCCACAACATAGGGCCAATTTCCGCACTAGGGCGATAATTTGAAGTATTTCAGTAAAGGGCCACTAGATTATGCTACATGCCAAATATGAGAGCTCTAACCCTTATGGTTTGGGAGAAGAAGATTTTCTAAGATTTCCTTATCTCTATGTGAAATCTGAGAACACACAGCATAGGGCCAATTTCAACACTAGAGCCATAATTTGAAGCATTTTGGTAGAGGGCCATTAGATGATGCTACATGCCAAATATGAAAGCTCTAGCCCTTACAGTTTTGGACGAGAAGATTTTTAAAGTTTTTTCACTCGGTTGCCATGGCAACCAGAGTTCTACATGGAATTCAAATCTTTGAAGTATTTTGAAAGTGCATCACCTAGGGATCATTTCTGTGAAGTTTTACTGAAATCTGATTGTTAGTTTAGGAGGAGAAGATTTTTTTGTAATTGTGAACAGACGGACGGACGGATAGACGGACAGACGGCGGACGTTGATTGATCACAATAGCTCACCTTGAGCACTTTGTGCTCAGGTGAGCTAATAAACCTTATTAACAATATTTTGGAATGGAAACTGAGGCCCATACATCGTTATCTCTTTACTATATGACAAAATATGACACTTGTCCATAACTGAAGTGTTAGCATGTAACAAGATATAATTTTTATGTATTTATCTTTCAAAAGGAGAAAACATGGTGGAAAAAGGAGAAAATTCTGTTCATCAGCATCTTCTCCTTTTCCTACAATGTTCTCCACAGGCAGATTATTTCAGAACACGATTGTTTGGTAATGATTTAACACGGCAATTTTTTATTACAAAATGCAATTTACAACACATAATGCCAGGAAAACAATAGATTTCTAGATAAGAAGAATTCTTACCATTTCATAGTTGCTAAAGTCGATGTTAATAAGCTTGTAGTTTGGAGAGTTCAAGTTGGTTTTGAATGTAAACAGTGTCCCTTCATTGGTTATATACTGAAATAGATCAAACAAGAACTGTTTTCAAATGAAAAGAATTTAGGGCACAACCAAACTGGTAGCAGTTGCAGACAACAAAATAAATTAAACTCTCTACAACAACAAAATTTTAGACCTGTGGCTAAATTGCGTTTCAATGTGGCTCATATGAAATGAATTTTGGTTGATAGGGTAGAACACATTGTGGGAAAAGGAGAAAATGCTGGTAACCAGCATTTCCTCCTTTTCCCACATTGTTTTCAAAACCCTTCTCCTTCAGGGGTGTTAAAAGTCGTCACTGTGTAATGAAGGGTTAATGTAGCACAAATAATGATTTCTGTCTTTGAATGGGAAAAATGCTCTGTTGGAAAAGCTGGTGACCAAGGTTTTCTCCTTTTCCTAAAATGTTTTCAGAAGCGTTTTTTTTTTTTTTTTGTTACAAGCTTGTGTTTGGTTGGTTGTATTGGGGTTTAATGCCACTTTGACAGTTAAGGTCATATCATGGCAGTCGGTGACGCACATGTGTTTCCTGGCTTTCTCTTATCAGTACCTTCTTTCCAAAGCCACCAACTACTTTTCTAACTTGCTTCAGCAGAGGTGAGAGGCGAAAATACGCCGGAAAGGAAGTTCGCCTCAACCTGGTATCGAACTCACAACCACCAGGTCATGAGTGCGACACACTCACCACTGAGCCACCCGGGCTGACGTTACAGCTTGGGATTGTATGGTAAAGGGTTAAGAAATCACAAAACAAGTTGTACCTTTACCAAGAAACAGACTGGCTGAATACAAGTAAAACATCCTGATTAAGTTTGAAAATTCAACATAAAAAAACTTGCACAATTCAACCCATTACCAAACAATAAACTATCTAAATTTTAATGATTCTAAGAAAAGGGCCTAGTGAAAATTGTGGCTAAAGGAGAAAATACTGATGACCAGCACTTTCTCCTATTCCCACAATATTTTCTTTCCTCTCCGTGAACTTAACTCTTTCACAAACAACAAAATTTTAGGCATGTCCAAATTGAAAGCATTTGCATGCGACAAAATAAACTGAAATCTGACAAATGAAAAGTAGAAAAAATTGTGGTTTCCAGCATTTTCTCCTTTTCCCACAATGTTTTCAGAAGGCTTCATCCTCTGGGTCATGAAAAACTAGGGATTGTTTGGTAAAGGGTTAAGCCCTTTTGTACATGAGTTTAACATCTGCAGATACTTTGAATTTTGGAGTCTGAAAATGATGCATGAAAAATGTTCAGCAATTTCCTTTTGCTACTGTTTATCTGAAAGAGATACATTCACACACAGAAAAGTTGACTGTGGTTGATTCACGACACTGTTTAAAGAATCAAGCTGTCAATTAGCAGATAATGTTGAATGTCCTTCACCCGAAACTTTACGGTCACAACTATACAGAAATTCTAACCCAAATGAATAAATCTAGAAATTTGCGATTGGTTGGGGGAAACATATCTCAAAATTACAAAATTGGAAAGCAATAACAATAATGGGAGATTAATATTAGTACCACTGTATGTGCTATGAGTTTGTTTATACTATATTCATTTATAAGTGAAAGCATATTATATTACCTTATATAAAATTATATAGAATTGTATATTTCCATTTGATTAATCTAGGTCCTTAGTTACATTCCTACCTGCATTAAAAGCATTTGCAGACAATTTAAATGTGGTTCAAATATTGGGATATCTTCATTAGGGGAGGAACCCTTGTGAAAGAAGGAAGAAATGCTAGTTACCAACATTTTTCCTTGGCTAAGAACGTTTTCAACAGGACTTCTTTTTCAGAGTTGTTAAAACTCAGGGTTGTATTATATGGGGTAAAACTCATCTGAGCAATATGTTATACACTTTCCCTACCAAAAAATTTAGACCCTTCCAAATTGAGAGTATCTGTACACAACCATTTTGAAAGTGGTATCAATGAACTTAGGTTCTTTTACATATTCTTTTATCATTTTACAGGGTTAAAAACATTATAGGAAAAGGAGAAAATGCTGGTTACCAGCATTTTCTCCTTTTCCAAAAATGTTTTTCAAAGGCCTCCTATACAGAGCTGTGAAAGCCAGGGATTGTTTGGTAAAGGGTTAATCTTGCTGAAGGCCCATTCAAGGTCATTTTTCCAGACTCTTTTGTCTGAAATGCAACTGATGCCAGCCCCTTTATGTCTGGTAAAATAAAAAGGTTACCTCATATTGGGCATCAAAATTATCCACCACTTTAACGTACGGTAATAAGCCACTGATACCATCTGGAAGAGCTTGAAGGTCAGAGATAAACAGCCTATTGACAGGATCGCATCCCTCAATGGGTGTGATGATCAAATATCTACCACAGTCGCTTACCTCAGCACCACTGTATGAATAACATGTTGGAAGGAATTGTGTTAAACCCTTTACCAAACAATCCTAGTTGTTTTTACATCGTGTGGAAGAAGCTTTTTTGAAAACATAGTGCAAAAAGGAGAAAATACACTTCAAAGACTAACCCAACCATTGATTAAAATCTTTGACAATGAAATCTTTCATTGTCCGTAATTATACACACCAGCATTTTCTCCTTTTCCATCAGCGTTTTCAAGTCCAATTCCATATAGATAAGATCATTAGACTGTTAGACATAGGTTTACAGCTCACTTGCCTTTCAGTCACCTCCCTTCAGAGTTTAGTCTCTGAAATGCTTTGTCAAAAGAAACACGGGGTAGCTCTCCTCTTATGTTTATCCAAGAAAACAGTCCGAAAGTTTTGCTGTTTTGTCTCTGAAGGGCATTTCCCAAGGAAACTCTTCTTGCAAATGTAGATAGTTCAATTAGAGTAGTGACCCATTCATAGTCAATGATGCTCTTATCCTTTACAATTACCAGTATCTTTTCCCTTTCCAATATTGTCAAAAGTCTTTATTCTCTAAGTCATTAGTATATGTAAAGGGTTAGATAGTTATGTGGGCAACAAAATTTCCAAACTACTGGAAGCTTTGATACTGATAGGTGATCTGCAGTGAAATAAGAAAGATTGTCTTTCGTTGCATTTGATCAAACCTTGAAAAGAATTTTTACAAAACTAACTTCTGAACTTCAGGGCTGGTAACCAGCATTTTCTCCCTGTCCCACAATGTTTTCTACCCTTCCCAAAACAAACTTCAATTTTCTCAAGCACTTTTAGTTTGTCTACTGCTAATGCTTTCAATTCCTAGCCTAAAATTTTGTCATTTGGTGAAGGGTTATATTGACCCAAAACATAATGTAGATGACAAATGTAGTGTGATTTAAATGTTTAATTTTCTTACGAGTACTTAATAAAATTAAAAAAAAAAAAGAAAAAAAAATGCATGTTAGAGTTACCAACACTTTAGTCTTCTACTGGGTCAAAAACATGTTGAATTGTTCGTTATGTGGTTAAGTGTCTTCGACTATGTATGTTAGATGAGCGACTGGTTATTATCAGGAGGGAAAATAATCCAACAACAAACCCTACATCAACCACTGAGGATGATCTGGAAATTCAACAACAAGTACATCTTCCGACTGATCTGTGCCTAGTCGATGATAAAACAACTTGTGGTTCAGATTGGACGTGGTCTCTGTGCCATCTGACTTGCCTTCCTGTTCTGGGTATGACTGAAAATATTTACTACAAAATTCACAAATCCACGAGATATACAGGGGATAAACAACTAGTTTGCACCACGTGAAGGTGTCAACACTCAGATGCAGTTGCTTTTATGTAAAAATTCCATGGCAAAAAGAGGACAAAACTTGTTGTCTGTGCATATTATATTCTTCAAAGATTCAACCTGTCTGCTATGAGTATGACACATCACTACCCCCATTTTTGGGGTAAAATGGGGGGAATAGAAGTAATACACACTATAATGTGACAGTGTTTATCAATATTTTTGAAGAAAAATCAGGCCTTTTTTAGCTCCAGATTTTTCTAAACTGCTAATAGCTGAAGGAATTGCACCAGGTAGCATCTTTTTGAGTAGACATTCATTTTAGTTTGAAATTCAAAGTAACGGTTATGGCATGCTAAAGTAGTCTGGTTCTGTACCCAAGATGCCCAAATTAGATAGATGTGCATTTGTAGAATGCCATTAGCGGGAGATAATGGGACAAAAATGTCTCAAAAATATTTTGACAGTTACATGCCCCCATCGTATGGGTTCCCCTTTTTTTATAGTTCAACCCTTTACTCCAAAGATACTCATTTTTGTGCACTGCTTGTAGGAGCCTTTGGAAAACATTGTGACAAAAGGTGAAATTGCTTGTGACGAGCAATTTCCCCTTTTGCTACACTGTTTTTTACACTATCAAAAGGTGTCATATACACATAAGAACCAGCTTCATCCTTGCTGTTATTTAGGGTCAGAAATGCCTTATGGGGTAAAGGGTTAAGAACTGGTCACATTTTGAATAAAATATCTACTGTAATGTCAAAAACACTATAAGATGTCAGTCAAGAGTTTTTGCACAACACAGTATGTATGGTTGCATTACAGTTTTTCACCATTTTAACTCATTACTAAACGACACTATTTTAGGCTTGTCTAAATCTAAAGCAATTGCAGACCACAAAATAAAAGTGACTGAAAATTTGAAATTTGCTTTGTGAAGGGTAGAAAACATTGTGGGAAAAGGAGAAAATGCTGCTTTCCAGCATTTTCTCCTTTTCCCAGAATGTTTTCTAAAGGCCTCTTTCACAGGGTCATCAAAAGTCCGGATTGTGTAGTAATGGGTATACATCTTAGATCATGTTACAGTAGGCAGTTCATCTATGCATGTTTCCAAGCTATCTCACATAAGTACTGACACAATTTTCTATCCAACCCATTGACTATTTTTCTCACATGCATCAGAGGCGAGAGGCCAAAATATGCCAGAAAGAAAAAATCCTGTGACCAGGTATCCAACCTGCAAACACAAAAACAGGAATCAGATAAGATAACCACTGAGCTGTCAAGCTGATCCTTACCTGACACAGACGATAATAGAAAATTTTATAAGAAAGTTGCATTTCTAGTGAATTTATTTATACAAGAAAAGCCTGTTAATCTGTATCTAACCCTTTCCCAAAAGACAAAATTTGGACCCTTCCAAACCAAAAGAGTTTGGAGACAACAATTTTAGATTTGGAGAAATGGCAGAAAGTTCACAGAAACCGTAGAAAACACTGTGGGAAAAGGAGAAATTGTTTGTTAAGAGCAATTTCTCCTTTTCCCACAGTGTTTTCAAAAGACTTTTACTGCAGACATGTAAAAAACCAGGGCTTGTTTGGGGAAGGGTTAATAATCCTGTGTCTTAACAACCCTGAGAAAGAAGCTTTATGAAAGCATTGTGGGAAAAGGAGAAAATGCTGGTAACCTGCATTTTCTCCTTTTCCCACAATTTTTTCTGCCTTATCCAGAAACAAATTCCATCTATTAGACATATTTGTTATCCACAAAGGCTTTGAGATAGGACAATTTCAAATACAGCTTTGTGAGGTAGAGAGTGAAAGTTTCTTGCTTACATTATAAAAGATCCCCTTCTTATCATGGGTCCAAGCTATACAGGAGAACTTCACCCTCTTGATAACATCTGGTAGATCCTCGCCACTAGGAGCTTTCTTAAACTGTGAACAAAGGACAAAAATTTAACCCACTACCAAATGACAATATTTTAGACTGGTCCAAATTGAAAGCATTTGCAGATGACAAAATAAAAGTGACTGAAAATTAGAAATTTGTTTTGTGAAGGGTAGAAAACATTAAGGGAAAAGGAGAAAATGCTGGTTACCAGCATTTTCTCCTTTTCCCACAGTGTTTTCTAAAGGCTTCTTTCTTAGGGGCGTCAAAAGTAGGGATTGTGTGGTAATAGGTTAAGTAACATCTTTCTACCGAACTAACATACATGTACATTTTAAATCTTTCAAACTATACCGTCTTTATACCTGCAAACAGAACTTATCTTGTGCAAACAAAGTACAGAATCAAAGAGATTTTTCTCTACAAGAAAACAATATCTATGAGTCATATCGCGCGTCATAGAGATGCATTAACTCTTTACCAGGCGACAAAATTTTAGATTTTTCCAAACTGAAAGCATTAGCAGAAGACAAATTTAAGGTGACTTAAAAATTGAAATTTGTTTTTGAAAGGGTAGAAAACAATGTGGGAAGAGGAGAAAATGCTGGTTACCAACATTTTCTCCTATTCCCACAATGTTTTCAAAAGTTTTCTTTAGCAGAGCCATTAAAAGTCTTCATTGTGTGGTAAAAATTGAAATCATTTGCAGGCGACAAAATAAAAGTGAATCAAAATTGAGGTTTTTTTTTTCCGAAAGGTAGAAAACTTTGTGGGAAAAGGAGAAAATGCTCATTTTCCCACAATGTTTCCAAAAGGTGACTTTCTCAGGGTAGTTAAAAGTCGGGATTGTTTGGTAAAGGTTTAAAAACATAATTAGGGGAGTAGGAGAAATTGCTTAGTCTATGAATAATCTAACTTTGCCACTTTGTTTCCATATCTGTCTAGGTGAAAAGAAAATCTTCCATGTTTTCTGTATTGATGTGGCAAAAGTTTTAGCCTTGTGCAAAGTTAAAACCATTAGCAAACGAAAAATATAATGTGTCTTCAAAGCTGCTCTTTGTCTTTGGAAAAGCAGAAAACATTCAAGGAAAAAGAGAAAATCCACTTTAACCTTTCTTCATGTTTTCATAAAATGATTCAGCAAATAGGTTAACTGTTAAAATCCTTACTTTTACAGTTATCCAATCAGATCCACTTTCACTCAAGCCATAAGCCAGTAACTCCCCATCCTCAGAGAACTCTGTTTGTTGTATAGCTATTGTCCCGTCCTCCGAAAGTTTATTGGGATCAAAAAACACTCTAGCTTCCCCGTGCAGAGAATCCTGCACATAACGTACACTGTGAATACACAAATCATGCTCTAGCAAAAGGGGGCTTAATGAATTACTGTGATCCATGGTACCAAGCAAGCCATCACATACTTATGGATCTATATTACCCCTTTCCCACACATCGAATCTTGGACTCTATACATTTCAGAAACATCTGCAGACAAAAGATATAAAACTGTGCAAATGAACTTGAGGTCTCTGATAGGATAGAAAAAATTGTGGGAAAAGGAGAAAATGCTGGTTACCAGCATTTTCTCCTTTTCCCACAATGTTTTCTAAAGGCTTCTCTCTCAGGGTCGTCAAAAGTAGGGATTGTGTGGTAATGGGTTATATTTCATGTGTCTATTTTTAGAATTGTTATGGGTAAAGGAATGACGTAATTAAAGCTATGGGGAATTATTTCCCCATCACAGTGAATATTTTCCTCCTGCCAAAAATCTGGTTATCCCTTTACCAAACAACAAAATTTTAGACTGGCCCAAATTGGGAGCATATGCAGACGACAAAAGTAATGAGACTAAAAATTTTATATTTATTTTGGTATGACCAGAAACCATTGTGGGAAAAGGAGAAAATGCTGGTTACCAGCATTTTCTCCTTTTCCCACAATGTTTTCAAAAGGCTTTTTATTCAGGTCATTCAAAGTCAGGATTGTGAGGTAAAGGGTTAAATTGACTTGAGATCACTAGTTTTAAAAGTGGCATTCGTTGACAAAATAATCAGGGGCAATATAATATATAATTTATTTCATCAGCTTGTGGTTAAAATGGGGAAATATTTGCCTCAAAGGGGAAAGGTCCGCAAAAATAACTTGTGCCTTATGGCACTCGTTATTTTCGCATACCTTTCCCTTTTTTGGCAATTTCCCTTTTTTGGAAAATATTTCAGCATATTAACCACAAGCTGATGAAATAAACTCTATATAATACCAATCTTTTACGGGTCTATAATATCAACCTAATCATGAGATAGACTGGTCCTTGGGCATACAAAAAATTGACCAATAGCAGAAAGTTTTGGCCCATGTCAGCCTATGTGAACTGTGCAGGCTGACTTGGGTCAATACATTTCACAGATGCATTAAGTCCCCCTTTACACAGAGCATAACTCATATAAAAATAGCATACACTGCAGAATTACGAAGATTGCAAAGGATAATTGTACTTAAATTTTAACATAATGTACGCTGCAAAAATATGAGAATGGCATACATAGTAGATAATAATGAATGGCAGGACAAAAACTTGCTCAATCCTTTACAACACAAGAGAATAAAATTTAATGCTTTCAAAAGAAATTGTGAGAAAAGGAGAAGTTGAAGATGGACTGTTTCAGCACACAAAATTTCTGAACACATCCAAATTGAAAGCGGTTCCAATGGTGTTAAATGAGGTTCCAATGGTGGGAACAGTCCTAGAAATCATCATGGCACAATATTTTTAAGTCTTTACCAAACAGCCTAGAGTTTTAATGACCATGAGAGAGGAAGTCTTTTAAAAATATTGTGGGAAAGTGAGAAAATGCTGGTAGCCAGAGTTTTCTCCATCCCTCTCCATGCTTTCTACCAAATTTATTTCCAGTAGGGTAGAAAACATTGAAGATATTTATTTCCAACAGGCTAGAAAACATTGTGGGAAAAAGATAAAAATGCTGGTGACCAGCATTTTTATCTTTTTCTCACAATGTTTTCAGAAAAACATAAGGCTTGTTCTTGGGGTATCAAAAGCCATGGATTGTTTGCTAACAGGTTAAACCATCCCTTACCTCTGGTTTTGCAACCCAGAATTGTAGGCATAGTAATAATGGTTTCCTTCTTTGGAAAAACATCCATACTTTGGATAGTCCCACATTTCTGTCATTCTGTTGATGAAAAAATACATTATACAACAGAACCATAATGATTATAAATGTAATTTTACCAAGATACAACAGAACCATAATGATTATAAATGTAATTTTACCAAGTAAACTATTATGCCAAAAAACATAGCTTATTCTCAACCAAAATGTGCCTTCCACTCTGGCTTTTTCCCAGTCAACTTCGATGCTTACTTTGTCCCCCTTAATACAAGGATTGGTCTATACCCTTACCCACCTAAGGCATTTCTATAGTATCTCTAATTGACCCTAAATAACAGCAAGGATGAAGCCTTTTCTTATGTGTATATGACACCTTTTGACAGCATTGAAAACATTGTGGCAAAAGGTGAAATTGCTCGTCAGGAGCAATTTTACCTTTTGTCACTATGTTTTCCAAAGGCTCCTACAGGCAAGGCGTAGAAATGAGTATCTATGGAGTAAAGGGATCTATATATTAACATGTTGATGGTCACTGTGACCTTGACCTGACAGATTGACCTCAAAATCAATAGGGATCATGTATACTCCAAGACCCATGTCTGTGCCAAATTTGACCAACCTAGGTCAATTTAATGTCTTGTTATCATCTGGACAAGGTTTGGTCTATGTATCAACATGTTGACGGTCACTGTGACCTTGACCTTTGACCCACTGACCTTAAAATCAATAGGGACGATCTACTCATCAAGACGCACATCTGTGCCATATTTGACGAACCTATGTGAATTCTGTGTCTAGACATCATCAGGACAAGATTTGGTCAATATATCAACATGTTGATGGCCACTGTTACCTTGACCTTTGACCGATTGATCTCAAATCAACAGGGATCATCTACACTCCAAGAACCATGTATCACAACAGTATGTGCCAAATTTGACAAACCTAGGGCAATTCTGTTTCTACTTATCATCCTGACAAGGTCTACCGACAGACTGATGGACCGACCAATCGACCGAAGGACATTAGCTAACAATATACACCCACTTCGTTCAAGGGGCGGAGGCATAACTATGAAACCACTTGTTGTTTTAACATGAGAAATGGCACACTCATCTTGCAGAATCATGTCTTCTCCCTTTCTATCAGCAATCCTTTACACTTAGCACTTTACTATACAACAAAACTTCAGACCTGTCCAAATTGTAGATGACAAAATAAATGACTGAAAAATTGAAGATTAATTTGGGAAGGATAGAAAACATTATGGGAAAAGGAAATAATGCTAGTTACAAGCGTTTTCTCCTTGTTACAAAACATTTTCTAAAGGCTTCTCTCTAAGGGTGATTAAACATGGAGAAAGCTTGAAACAAGAAATGTTAATGTGAATATATGAAATTTAACTGTTTACTGTCTTAAAATCATTCCACTGCACTCTAGAAATAAGATTATGACATCCTTGATTGATTTCCCTTTGGATTCTTGGTAAATAGGTCACTGTGATAGAATGGTACCTGTGTAGAGCATCTCCACTCCACTTTGTTGCTTGCCGCATGAATATGCAGGCGAAATTCATACAATCACATGACAAGCATCATGAAATATCCTTGATTGAAAGAGTGGATGGATACAAAATCAAAAATTGTATTTTCGATCCGTCATAATCTATGCAATCTAACAATCACAAGCGCCAATATTTACAATGACTCCACAAGAATGACAACAATTTTATAAATTCTTAACAAATTTGGCTATATTTGACATAAATTCAGTGGTTTACTAACTTTAACCCTTTCCCAAACAAGCTCTGGTTTTTTCGTGTCTGCAGTAAAAGTCTTTTGAAAACACTGTGTGAAAAGGAGAAATTGCTCGTAACGAGCAATTTCTCCTTTTCCAACAGTGTTTTCTACCCTTTTTGAGAACTTTCTGCCATTTTCTCAAAATCTAAAATTGTCGTCTGCAAATTCTTTCAGTTTGGAAGAGTCCAAAATTTGTCGTTTGGAAAAGGTTAAGATATGCTTTGGTGTACATACCTATCTTTTAATTTCTGTCTAACTGGGCATGCCTCAATAAATGGTTTGGAAACTGCATTTTGAGCATCTACAAACTGTTTTGTCTCCTCACTGTCCGGATCTTCCAACCACTGGTACGGATCTGCAATCTTAGAGTATTATTCATACCATTAACCATTTCCCTCATAATTCTGACATTTAAAAATCCTGATTAAAAAGAAAAAAACATTTGACAACATTGTAGTAAGTAAGAGAAAATGCTAATAACCAGCATTATGCAAATCTACTTTTTTCCACAAAGTTTTCTGCCCTTCACAAAAAGCAAACCGATTTTTGAGTCACATTTATTATGTCATCTGCTTTCAATTTGGAAAACTTCCAGATTTTGTCATTTCGTGAAGACGTAATAAAGCATTGTCATACAGGTTGCTGTGTGGCAGTTATGTCTGTCACTTGACAGAACACATTTGGGTATGCTCCTGAAAATTTTAAATCTTTGGGAGTAAAACATTATTCCAAGGGAGAGATACTGACAACTCTCAAAATTCTAATACAGATAGAGATACAGGTATTTTATTTAGACTTGTACATGTACATCGTCTACTTCACATACAATTACAAAACATAGTATAAATACAGTAGCTTAACCCTTTACCAGACGACAAAATTTTAGACTTGTCCAAATCGAAAGCATAATTTGCAGACTACAAAATAAAAGTGACTGAAAAGTTGAAATTTGTTTTGTGCAGGGTAGAAAACATTGTTACCAGCATTTTCTCCTTTTCCCACAATGTTTTAAAAAGGCTTCTTTCTCAGGGTCGTCAAAAGTAGGGATTGCCTGGTAATGTGTTAAATGCGTTAAATGACATGTCGAAAATATTCTACAAAGCATAGTTCCATAGACTGGCATAAACATGCCTGGAACATTAATTTTGTTTCTTATTTCTTCCCATATGTAGTTAATTTTCCTGGAGATTACCCTTAATCCCAATTCAGGTCCATTTTGAGCCCAGGCTCTCTAAGACTCTGCCACATACTATCAGAGACAGCAGTTGGATATGTACAAACACCTCAACCTTAACTCTTTACCAAACGACAAATTCATAGACTGATCCAAATTGAAAGCATTTGCAGAAGACAAAATAAAATAAATGTGACTGAAGAATCAAAATTTTATTTGGGAATAGTAGAAAATATTGTGGAAAAGGGAGAAATGCTGGTTACCAGCATTTCTCCTTTTCCCACATTTCCTAAAGGCTTCCTTCTCAGGGGTGTCCAAAGTAGGGGTTGTGTGGTAATGGGTTAAATACATCTTTCAAAACTGAAGTTACCTTATCTGTAGCTATTTAATTATTTTGACTAAAGATTGCTTCAGGAAGGGTAGAAAACATAGTGGAAAAAAGAGAAAATGCTAGTTACCAGCATTTTCTCCTTTTCCCCACACTATTTTCAGAAGGTTTCTTTTGCAGGGTCATAAATAGCTAGGATTGTTTGATTACGAGTCTAAAACCGCATGGGATCGTGCAGTATTTTCCCACAATATTTTCCACCCTAATAACCCTTTCCCAAACAAGCCCTTGTTTTTATGTCTGCAGTACAAGTCTTTTGAAAACACTGTGGGAAAAGGAGAAATTGCTCGTAACGAGCAATTTCTCCTTTTCCCACAGTGTTTTCTACCCATTTGGAGAACTCTCTGCCATTTTTATCAAACTTGAAATTGTCGTCTGCAAACTCTTTTGAGTTTGGGAGAGTCTAAAATTTGTCGTTTGGGAAAGGGTTAAAGTCAGTTATCATCCTATTAACATAATTAAATTTGTTGTCTACAGATGCTTTAATTTGGTGCAGTCCAAAATTTTTTCGTCTGGTAAAGAATTAAAGTAAAGACCTAGGCCAAAAAATAGAACGTCCGAATCCATTTCATATCCGAACTTTATCCAAGTAACCCATCATTGCCATCGATAATGAAGTGCATTATGTTGTTCTTCAAGACATAGGAAATTAAAAAAATAAATACATGTGTATTTTATCATCCAAAACAAACCTTATTTCCGTGGTAGTCATTAATTACACCGTCATCTCGCCGAGGAGCTGGGTAAGCAAACTTGCCCATTTCTTGCGTTTGTGGAAAGGGTCGGTTCCGTTGTATAACCGGCTGGATGGTTGATTGTGTTGGGGTGTATTCCTTTCACCTGTTCTGGCACAATGTTCTGTGTTCCGGAATGCTGTTCTGGAATGTGCGAAATGAATTTTTCAGAACACAATACACTGTTCTGAATGAAACATGTTCTGATATATAGAAATGAAAGTACATTGGCATGATGTTTTTTCCAAAAGCTACTGTCTTCTAGCTGTGTTACTTGAGGATTAGCTGCACAGAGAGAGTAGAAACTATATCCCCCTATTTATGGTGTTCGTATTGTAAAAAAGGACAATCGCAAATTTTGGCATGAAGAATTGTCCGTCTTTCAGCCATCTTTTATCACCTAGCAACTGTTCAGCAGGTGCGCAACACCTCGATTGGATTGGAACAGTCAGAACATGTTCTGAGGAACACAGCAGAGTATTCCGAAATACTCCATTGACCTAGAACATGATCGGAGTGTTCAGTGTAGTGAAAGGAATATGCCCTTGGTGTAACTATTGAATCGGATTAACCTTCTGTCCGTTGAGGACGACCCCGCCCCAAAAATGATTCACCCCGTGACAACTTGCCCTCCAAAATAAAATCGTGCAAAGACAACACCTAGCACATTAAAAAGACAAGTCGCCCTAAGATAATGAAAACTCTGAACAGCTTACAGATTCTGTGGAATATTGATTAAGTAAAACAGAATCGCCTCATATCAAGCAAATTTCAGGCCACAACCATAAAAATTTCTTGCAGCTTAGTTTTCTATACATTAAAAAAAACAACATTATTACCGCTAATCTATAGCATAAGGTATAATTTGCTGAAATACACAAAAGTACTTTAAGAGGCGTTATAATTCTAGAAAACTGCTTATATAGGTTTGTCCGTTTATTTTTCTATGTATCTTGAAAGGACTTAAATTATTGGTTGATTGAACAGAGCGGATATGTTGACAGGTGTGACAGGATATTTTGACCTTAATATGTCATGCCAACCTGTCATCGATTGGACAAAAAGAAGCTTAAAAAACTCTGACACACTTAATAAAACACCTCAAAAAAATACATTGCAATTCACAAGAAGTGTTAACTCTTTATAGAGAAACGACAACATGGAGACTCTAAAGACTTGTCCAAACTGAAAATGTTTGCAGACAAAAATGTGGCTCAGTGACTGAAATATAATTTTGGAAGGGGAGTAAACAGTATGATTTTTAAAACGGAAAATGCAGGTTACAAGTTGGGTTTTTTTTCCACAATGTTTTCTAATACTGCTTTCCTAGAGTCATGAGAGCTGGATCTTGTGGTAAATGAAACGAGATGCCGATCAAGGTTGCACTAGGTTCTTTATCACACATAAAAAGCAGTCAAACTAAAATACGCCATAGATATCCCATGGTAGTTAGTGCAAAGTTTTAGCTGTTTTATAGCAGAGGAATGATAAAAGAAAAAAAATCATCATATCCGTTATAAGTGTGCCATGAAAAAAGTTATCATCATATTTCTTGTCAGTGTACACAAATTTAAAAAAAATCCCACTGATGCTAATATCAAGATTTTTTCGTGTGTCATGTGCATGCAAGCTAGCACTCTCTCTCTCTCTCCCTCTCTTTCTCTCGCTCTCTCCATGTAAACATGAGATATTTGGGGAAAAAAGACCCGAATCGTGTAAATAAGTAATGTTGCTCTGATATTTTGACAGATAGAGAGAGATATCACTCACATACATACACACGTACACACTTGTAAATGTACAAATCAAGATCCAATTATGCTCAACGGAAGCTTAATTGGCAGAAAAGTTGAATGCCTAGGCTCAAATGAAGCTTTGCAGAAAAGATGAATGCCTAGGCTGTGGCTCAATACCTTTCAAGTCTTATAATACTTCAAAGAAAATTGCAGAGGAGAAGTAGAGATACATCGCCTGAGGCGAAAGCCTTTGATGACGAAACCAGTTGGTAGCGAAACCTCTGATTGCGAACTCGTACGTGGGCGAAACTGTCAAGTGTTGACTTCCGGGTTATAACTACAGAGCGGAGTAAACAAATATTATGACAAGGTTGCTTTAAAAAGGTGTTAGGGAGCCCTTAAAGAGTACTTATGCCATTTACCTTTCTCGTTTATGATACAGAGGTTTGTAATTTTTCTATGTAATCGACAAATTTAGGAAGTAAATCACTGTTCTATATTTAGCTGTCCAATGAGACAAGCTCGAATGACGTCAGACGGAATAAAAATCTGTTACTAGATGGAATCATGAATACTAGGAGAAAACAATGGTGCTGCAAAATTGAGATGTAGTACAAAGGAGGCTTATGTATCTGTGGTACGATTATATTGCTGTCTTTTATAAAAAATATTCTTTCAACATTGTGTGTTGTATGTAAGCGTCGAGCTCTTATATAAGGAAAGAAAGGGGGCATTATAATTTGGTGGAAAGAGACTTGATGATTGGCATTTCTGATTTTGTCATGTTATTTTACAAGCTGTCATTGGAAATTCTGTTGTATAGAGCCGTTCGAAAAGATGGCGGGTAAAATCATATTTGCTCCAGATATGTTAAATGAGGGGATGCGGTCAAAACGTACCCAAACCAAAACGTACCCAAAAAATAAGTCAAAACGTACCCAAAAGTTAAGTCAAAACGTACCCAAAATTTAAGTCAAAACGTACCCAAAGTAAAATTTTTATTGAAATAATTTCAGTATTAGTAATAGATCGAAAACTTCATGTATCTTACCTTTTAAGGATGTTTTAACTCCAGACTCACTTATATCCTTTTAATTCTTTAAAAATGATGCATGGTTTCAATCCTACATTACATTCAATAATGGGTGATGTGTTTATGTCAGGACTAATCAGGTGTAACAAACCAGATGTAATTAACAGTTTTATTTTCATAAAAGATGATTTACAACTATTTGTACACAATGCTACATACATGTACATGTAGCATTAATTATATTCATCACCCAGCCCCTTTTCAAAGATAACAAATAATAAGTTAAATCTAGTCAATTTAAGGTTAAGATGAAAATGTTCAATGATAATTGGTTGAACATGTTTTTTTTTTTTTTAGGTTACCTTTAATTACACAATCTGAAGTATTTACAATCCTTCTGAAAAATAGCTTTTTACAACATTGTAACAACTTTCTCCTGTTTCTCACAATGTTTTTTAGCCTTATATTATAACGGTTGTTTGCAGATGTTTTCAATCTGGAAGAGTCCAAGATTTTATTGTTTGGTAAAGAGTTAAGTTTACAAAATTTTGACGGTGCAGAATATATCTTATGATATTCGCCCTCTAAAGGTTAATATTTTAATTAACTAAAAAATTGTGTAAATCTTTTGCTTATCCATGTTTAGGGAATTTCCTGATAAAAAATGTTACAAAGAAGAACTTTCAAAGGGAAGAAAAGGAAAATATGAGGAAAATTTCCGTCAGAGCATTTAATGAATTTAAGAAAAAATCAATCCTTCAATTTTTCATCTAAAGCAAACTGTCTCTCAAATCATCAATATTTACAAAGCATTCAAATATAAAATCAGGTAATATACAGCAGCTTAAATACCACTGTGAATAGTTAATTTATTCACCACATAATTATAGTTTATTACTCTCTTTTTGGGTGTGAAAATTGCACCTTTTGTTATCAGAACAATGTAATTAACGTATCTCATTTTTAGGAACGTGCTAATTCTTATGAAGATTTTTTTTCCCGATTTTTTTTTTTTTTTTTTATTGATAAAATGTAATATTAATAATGATGGATAACGATATCAAGGTATCTGATGCTTTTCCCTAATGTTAATTGTATTTTCCTAAAAAAGAGAGATGCACATACTGTAATTTTATCATGAAGCGTTTAATAGACTTAGCTATAATGTTCTGTGATATGCTTCGATCATTATTTGTTTTAATGATATAAGGCAAATTTGAAATAAAGCAAAATTAAAAATTATCATCATCAAGATGGCGAAAACAATATTTCTATTAATTTGTGGAAAGATGGAAGATAAAAACACCATAAAAATCATGGGTACATTTTGATTTCACATTGGGTACGTTTTGACTCCACTTGGGTACGTTTTGACTTCAGTTGGGTACGTTTTGACTCCACTTGGGTACGTTTTGACTTGGGTACGTTTTGGTTTGGGTACGTTTTGACTGTAAACCTTAAATGAGGGTTGGTCTGAAGGTGTATGCGAAGACCAGTAACAGAAACAGCATCGGAGCAGATACCTTCAAACTGAAGTGAAGGACGGGGTAGTGTACCTTCAGTCTGAAGGCTTGCTCCGATGTTATTTTTGTTATTTGGGTCTCAGGATGCTTCAAAGCAACCTTTAAAAGTATCTGGAATGAATATGATTTTACTGGCATCTTTTTAACCCTTTCCCAAACGACAAATTTTAGACACTCCCAAACTGAAAGACAATTTTAACTTTCATAACAATGGCAGAAAATTATCCGAAGGGGCAGAAAACACTGTGGGAAAAGGAGAAATTGCTTGTTACGAGCAATTTCTCCTTTTCCCACCGTGTTTTCTAAAGACTTGCACTGCAGACACGTAAAAGGGCTTGTTTTGGAAAGCGTTAAATGGCTCTATGCAAAAAAATATCCAGTTACAGCTGATAAAATGGCCATGGATCGTAAGACAAATTTATAAAAAATCTTTTACATCACACAAACTGTGTTGCAAACATTGTATTAAATCAATTGAAATTTACCTTTTTTCCCAACGTGAATAAATCCAATGTAATATGTAAACAACTTACATGGTTACTGTGGCGTACTTTCGTCGAGCAGATGTAAATCATGGTGATTTATAGATTATACTCTTACAAGTTACAAAATATGAAATAAATTAAATGACGAGCGAAGTTAATTTGTAAAATATACAGCTTGATTATAACAATTTTTCACCAGCTACCAGATGGTTAGTCTCAATAATGAGACGCTCCGGTGATCTTTTTCATATTTGGACATTTACTGTACACCGTACCGTCTCAAGTCTATCGTAAATTTTCCAGTAGCAAATATAGAGTGCTATACTGACTTTCGATTTTGTCAGTTTTATCTGTATTGCAGCGAAATGCAAATAACTTCAAGTAATAAACATGACCAAGAACAAATTGTTAAACTATTCATGACTTAAGCTTATAGAAGTCGTTATAACATGTTTATCACGGAAAAAACACTGATGAAACTTATCGTGGGTGGCGGCCATTTTGTATGTCTTTGGGAATGTAAACATCTCGAGTTACTGATGAAATGCATGGTATTTTCTCACGATCAGCGTTTAAATTGAAAATATTGGTATGTCTAACAAAAGAATATTGATTACGCAAGAAACAGGTATGTTTAAATCCTAGTTTTGTGCTCTATTTGCGAATATATGGGAGTTCAAACTTAAACACAAAATCTGCGGAACTTTCAACTGATTTTGTCCGGATTGTCTCTATACCCAGAGGCAACAATTATTTTATCAATGTCCCGTGAAATTTAAGCCGTTGTGGGATGTCGGACGCGCTCATGAAAATTTGACAAATTTTCCTTATCTGGAGTCCATTTCGGTATTTAGTTACATACATTGTTAATTACAATGGGCACCTGCACAACGAAAGACTGTGACTACGAAATTTACTGAGATAAAGTCGCTTATGTATATCAGATATTTAAACCAGTCTTACTGTTGTCAATAAAACGATATGGCGAAAAGACAGATGCAGTTAACCAATTTGATATCGAAAAATGACAAAAATATACAAAATTGAATAACTCGAATGGATCGCGTCATCTGATCCTGACGATGACCAGTCAACATCTACCGGCGCAGATACTGAACCATTGGCTTCTTCGACCTCCGGGACGAGAGAATGGACAGAAAAATTGGCTCATAAAATTTCCATGTTTACAAGAGTCGGGTGGAAGTATGAATTGTGTCCGCTAGATTTTTATAGTATCCCCTTGAAATTAAGGTAGGGGGACATCTGTGTCCCCCAAAAATCTTGGCCTAGGCACAACACGGGATAAACATTTCCCGTTTGAACTAAGGACATAGGACGCTGGGCATTAATGGAAACTAAGGGCATTATCTGCAGTGATTTTCCCTGTCAAGTCTGGAGAAATCTGAGAAAACACCTGTAACCTAGCCACCGGTTATAGCAGCAAAATATAACCTGTTAATTCGCTTTCGACGTTAACACCACAAATTCAACAGCCAGACTGCCTGAAATTCACTGAGCAAGCCCTATTTATACTAGATGGTACAATGCCATCTATTTAAACATACTTCAATGATCGCCCAAAGGAAAGATTGTAATACTTAATCTAATAAGCTTTGAAATGATCCAAACAAACAAAAGAATGTTTTCCTATTTTGCCTAGCAACCACTTGATACGAACGCAACAAAGTGATCAAAATGAAAGTACCTGGGGTATTTTCATTACACTACTTCCCTTGAAAAGACATGTGCACTCAATGGAATTCAAATTCTGTACAGTCTGCTTTTCTAACCCTAATGACTGTTTTTGTACAAGGGGCCTTTGTCAACAGTGGAATTCCAAAATGAACCATCCTGTTGCGTGTCTGAGATACTGCAATTTCTGCTGAGATATGCACATTAATGATATCACCATGTTTTGATTTCTGCTTAACCCTTTCCCAAACGACAAATTTTAGATGCTTCCAAACTCAAGGACTTTGCAGGCGACAATTTCAAATTTGATGAAAACATTTATTCAAGTTGAAAAATACAGATTTGCAAGAAGGTAAGATTTAGATATTAACTCATTACCAAATGACAAATTTATAGACTAGTCCAAATCGAGAGCATTTGCAGACGACAAAATAAAAGTGATTTGAATTTGATTTTTTTTTTGTGAAGGGTAGAAAACTGGTTACCAGCTGAGCATTGTCTCCTTTTCCCACAATTTTTTCAAAAGGCTTGTTTCTCGGGGTCATTAAAAGTGGGACTAGTGTGGTAATGGGTTAACTAACATCAGCCTTTTTGAAAAGACTAATCATTTATCTACGATTCATAACATTTTATTAGCTTCAATCAGAAATTTTGTCACGTAGAGCTGTATGAAAAGATGCCGGTAAGATATTTTGATGAAAGTTGCTGTGAAGGTTTGCAGAGACCCAAATAACAAAAGTAGCATTGGAGCAAGCCCTCAGACTGAAGGTAGGGGTAATGAGACTTCTGAGTGTATCAGAAAAGACTTACTTGAAAGCTCAAAGTGTGGTAGATTGGTTGGTGGGGGGGGGGGAAGAAAACTCATCACCTTCAGTAATAGCTTTAGTTTATCTTTGTTTACATAATATGTATTATGAGCTATTCAGCTTATTCTACACTTTTTGTGAAGTTTTAAAACATTTTTTAGCTCATGTCTGCCTGTGTATGTGTTAAGACTTTATTTTAAACATCTCTAAAACTACACATCCGATTTTGATGAAACTTCACCAGAAATGATCATGCAATGGTTTTCTTCATCATTTCTTAAAAGAATATGATTAAAAAACTCTGGTTGCAATAGCAACAACTCTTGAAAATATCTGAAATCTTTGACAATCTTCTAGTCTGAAACCATTAGGCCTACGGCTATCAAATTTGGCATGTAGCTTTATCTAGTAGACCTCTATCAAGAGTGACAAAATTATAGCCCTTGGGTCAAATTTGACAGATCTGTTTCTGGGGGTCAAAATGTTTACATAGGCTTATAAAGAGAAAACTCCCTGTACCTAGCCTTAGGACCTAGGGCTACCAAATTTTACATGTGACTTCATGTGGTGGACCTCTACCAAGAGTGCCCAAAATGAAATTATAGCCCTGGGGTCATAAATTTTACCTGTGCTTATATACAGAAAACTTTGAAATCTCGCTGTAGTTAGTCATAAAGCCTAGGGCTAACAAACTATGCATGTGGCTGTGTCCAGTAGGCCTCTACAAAGAGAACCCAAATTATAGCCCTAGGGTTGAAAATAATTCCACGCCAGGGGTCAGAAGTTTTATATGAGCTTAATATATATACAGGGAAACCTTTAGAAATATTCTTGTTACTACTAAGGATAACTAGGAATACTAGTTTTAGTTCTGTCTGAGGGATCTTATATACTGTATACTCAAAACAAATTGGCCTAGTATTGTAATATTTGGCATGTAGGAATTTTACATATTAGCTAGTGGAGCGATACAAAGCCATCATAACCCTCTTGTTCCTCTGTTGCTATACGGATGTATCTTTAACCCTTTCCCAATCAAGCTCTGGGTTTTATGTGTCTGCAGTAAAAGTCTTTTGAAAACGCTGTGGGAAAAAGGAGAAATTGCTCGTAACGAGCAATTTCTCCTTTTCCCACAGTGTTTTCTACCCTTTTTTTAGAACTTTCTGCCATTTTCTTCAAATCTAAAATTGTCCTCTGCAAATGCTTTCAATTTAGACTAGTCCAAAATTTGTCGTTTGGGAAAGGGTTAAGGTTAGAAAGAGTGTTTATGTTACAGGAAGGCCAACTTGAGATTCAGTGAAGTTCTGTTTGGTAAACCATATTATCCTTTGCCATCCCCACTGATAAAATAAACTATCCTATTAACCCTTTACCAAACAACAAACTTTTTGGCTAGTCTAAATTGAAAGTACAAGGTGACCCCAAAAAAATGAGACCCATGAACATGTTAATAAAAACTTGAATTTTCAGGCTACAGAAACCAAACATCACACATGTTCTCTCAACTTAACGCAAGGCCTGCACACCAGCACTGAGGGGCTCATTTTGAGCACATTATGGAAAGACGTCATTAAACAGAAAGTGATAAGCCCTGATAAATGAAACTCGGTGTGCAGGCCATGCGTTAAGTTGAGATAACATGTGTGATGTTTGGTTTCTGTAGCCTGAAAATTAAAGTTTTTATTAACATGTTCATGGGTCTCATTTTTTTGGGGTCACCCTGTATTTGCAGAGGACAAAATAAATGTGAATCAGAAATTGAAATTTGATTTGGGAAGGGTATGAAAACATTGTGGTAAAAGGAGAAAATGCTGGTTAACAGCATTTTCTCATTTTCTCACAATGTCTTCAAAAGCTTTCTTTCTCTCAGGGTTGTTAAAAGTCTCCGTTTGAACCCTTCCTAGATAATTCGAGTCTTTGCAAACCTGAGGTAGATAGCTTTTGAAAACATTTTGGAAAAAGCAGAAAATGCTGGTAACCACACAATCCCTCCTTTTGACGACCTTGAAGAAGAAGCTTTTTGAAAACATTGTGGGAAGAGGAGAAAGTGCTGGTAACTAGCATTTTCTCCTTTTACCATAATGTTTTCATACCCTTCACAAAACAATTTCAAATTTTCAGTCACTTATTTTGTCATCTGCAAATGCTTTTGATTTGGACAAACCTAAAACCTTGTTGTTTGGAAATGAGTTAATTTTCAAACACTTAGATTTACACCGCATACATGTAACAACAAAATTAGATTATCCTTTTTTTATCCCTTTTTTAATCTCTTCCATTGCACGATTTTCAATGCATTGGTTACCATTTTCAATTGCTACAATACAGTACTATTTAGATGTGCGGTTAACCCATTTGCACACAATCCCGACTTTTAACGACCCTGAGAGAGAAGCCTTCTGAAAACATTGTGGGAAAAGGAGAAAATGCTGGTGACCAGCATTTTCTCCTTTTTCCACAATGTTTTATTCCCATCCCAATAGAAATTTCAAATTTCCAGTCACTTTTATTTTGTTGTCTGCATAATTATGCTTTCAATTTGGACCAGTCAAAAATTTTGTTATTTGGTAAAGAGTTAAGCGATAACTTTCATTTCATAGAATAAAAATGTGGAGAGTGTTGATCACAGGTCGGACTACATCCTTTTGCAGTGCAGTCTGATGTAAATCTGCTCCGTGTCAAAAAGCTTCTTTTGTTGGCAATGGTAAGGAACGATTATCGATTTTTACTCAAAATTAATCTTTTAATTGCCAGCATTTGTAAAAGATGGAAAAATTTACATTGTAAAAGGAGCAATTTGATATAACAAGTAAATTTTTTTTCTGTGATGTCCCCCATGCAAAAAAAATTGATTTCTTTTTCCTTTGAATATTTGACCTTTATGTGATTTGTAATGGTATAGATCGATCAATCACCAGACTGTATGTTTATGCACCAAACTGCATGTTTGAGTGATGTCATTTACCTGTGATGTCGGTTTTCATTGAGTTAGAGCAATCAGAAGGGAATTTCTATTTTGTCAGCACACTCGATTTGTAAGATTATAAAACAGGAAAGTTTCAATTAACTCGCTTTGAAAGGAAAAACTTTGCAGTGTAATAAATTTGTTGTATGGTGACATGATTCACCACGGCCGTGAACAAGTTTCCAAGTCCCCTGCCATCTGACCGTACAACTAATAATGTATCTGACTAAGTAATAAAATGTTCATTGCATAATAAGCTGCGAACTTTAGGTAGATTAACCTTGGTTTTCACAGTCTGCAAAAGCAACAAAATGTTGCATAGTAGGCAAACCATTCCTTTTTTCCGGATTACATGTAAAGTTGCACACATGAACTTAATCCTTTCCCAAACGACAAATTTTGGACTCTTTCAAACTGAAAAAGTTTGCAGACGACAATTTTAGATTTTGAGAAAATGGCTGAAAGTTCTTAAAAAGGGTAGAAAACACTGAGAAAAGGAGAAATTGCTCATTACAAGCAATTTCTCCTTTTCCCACAGTGTTTTCAAAAGACTTTTACTGCAGACACGTAAAAACCAGGGCTTGTTTGGAAAAGGGTTATCCCTTTACCGCACATTGATGCTTTTTAACAAACCTAGGAAAAAAGCCTTTTGAAAACAATGTGGGAAAAGTAGAAAATGCTGGAAACCAGCATTTTTTCCTTTTCCCACAGTGTTTTCTACTCTTTCGACCCTGTTCTCTGATAAACACCCTTAGTTATTTTGTCAGATACATTCAAGCAAAACTGGGCTGGAAGTTGGCAAAACTGCATTACACAAATGTCATCATGCCTCCCTTCCTGGATGAAAGTAGACATTCACTTTATTTGGATGTTACATGTATGGATTAAATCTGTGCCAATCAAGAAAATTTTAGATTAGTATTGATTGAAAACGTTTGCAAAGGACAAGAGCTGCTCAAATGAAAGGATTTGACTTTGAAAGGAAAGAAAACATTGTAAGAAAAGGAGAAAATTTTAATCACCAGCATTTTCTGCTTTTCGCACTGTGATTTTACAAAGGTTTTCCTGCATGATTGTAAGGTAAAGGGATAAGGGCTTTATTTATTCACTAAATACAATCGACATGATTCATGGTGAACAATGTGTAAATGTTAACCTTTACTCTCTGATAGGTCTTTGTTAACCCCCACTCCATAGATACTCATTTCTACGCATTGCTTGTAGGAGCCTTTGGAAAACATTGTGGCAAAAGGTGAAATTGCTCGTGACGAGCAATTTCACCTTTTGTCACAATGTTTTCTATGCTGTCAAAAGATGTCATATACTCATTAGAAATGGCTTCATCCTTGCTGTTATTTAGAGTCAATTAGAGATACCTTAGAAATGCCTTATGAGATAAAGGGTTAACTCTGTAGCATGGGTTTAACTCATTATCAAACAATAATATTTTAGACTTGTCCAAATCAAAAGCATTCACATACGACCAAATAAAAGTGAATGAAAGTTTGAAATTTGTTTTGTGACGAGTAGAAAACATGGGAAAAAGGAGAAAATGCTGGTTACCAGCATTTCCTCCTTTTTCCATGATGTTTTCTAAAGGCTTCTTTCTCAGGGTCGTCAAAAGTAGGGATTGTGTGGTAATTGGTTAAATAATCCTGAGAGAAAAGGCGTTTGTAAACATTCTGGTAAAGGAGAAAAATTTAAATGCTGGATTTTTGTGTCTTGTTAACCCTTTACCAAACAAAACCCTGTTTTTACGGCCCAGAGAAAGAAACATGAAAACATGGTTGAAAAAGGAGAAAATGCTGGTTACCATCATTTTCTTCTATACCCACAATGTTTTTTTTTTACATTTTCCACTAGAACTTCCAAATTTTAAGTCCCAATAATTTTGCAGTTCTCAGTTTCCAGAGTAGGCTTTTCTGTTTGGTAAAGAGTTTGAGGTTGTGTTGGGTATTACTAACCAAAGATAAAATTTTATTTTTTCAGATGTGAGAAAAGGTCCTCATAGAAATCACTGCTTGTTATATATGAGAGGATGGCTAAAGCTAAAGATAGTGTGGAAGCAGTGAACATAGTGACAAAAGATGGTGGTCTAGGCTCCCCTTCCAAAAAAGAGGGCCTGGTGACCATGGAAGCAGATGACAAAAAGAAACATTCCATTCCTAATACTTCTGATCATTCCAAACTTTTAACGCTGGAAGAAATGTTGTACAGTCTTGATAGTCAACATAACACTGCTGGACTGGTCACTCGTAGCATGCGTGATTTGGGTAAACATAACAGAAAATTATCAGACGATGAGATTGTGTTAGATACAGCTGATGTTACTATTGTTAGTCCAGGTACATCAGGTAAAAGAGAGCATGTGATTGGTGCATCACAGGCTGACAATCATACACATGATGTGATATCATCCAATGAGAAGCAGGGACATTCTGATGATAGTGAAGGCACCAAAATCAGAAGGTCAAGGTTGAAAGATCCAGCTGTTTTGGACTTGGATGCATTTCTTAATGATGATTCCGACTTGGATGAAATGGTATCCATTGAAGATTTAGAAACCCGTCGTAGACTCCTAGATATTCAGTTACAGCGCCGAATTGAACAATATTACTTAGATGACCTTGACCTTGAAAGCCTAACAGCTGATGATTTTGCTGCAGACTTTAGATTATTAGGTTCCAGAAATTTTCAGCCACCAAAACCAGACTATCCACAGGGAGAAGAATCGGAAGAAGAATGTTGGATTTGTTTTGAGGTTTTAATTGTTCAAAAGCGCTGGTGCTGCCATTTTCCTGTGTGCAATAGTTGTATGGACCAGTATTTAGAGATAAAAGTGAATGGAGGCATTGTTAAAATCTCCTGTATAAATGACAATTGCTCCTCATACATCCACCGAGATGAAATTTTCAACAGACTGTCTCGCGAAATGAAGGAGAAATTTTACCGTTTCCTTGTGAATGCCAATGAAGACCCCCAAGTTAAAACCTGTCCAAAATGTAGCCATGTGTATAACGAGGCGGAGCTTGGGTCTGATAATCAATACAAATATGGACAGCTTGTTGTGTGCCCAGATTGTAAACTAAACTGGTGCTTTCGCTGTCATGCTCCATGGCATGCAGGTGTGAAATGCAAAGAATTTAAAAAAGGAGACAAACTGGTGAAGCAGTGGGCAAAAGAACAGCATTTTGGTGTGAATAATGCCCAGAAATGTCCGAAATGCAAGGTATGATAACTGATGTATATGATTAGTACTTGTAGCCATACTTTGTGTAAAAGGGGTTAACTCTTTACCAAACAACAAAATTTTGGACTCGACCAAATTCATAGCATTTGCAGACAATAAAATAAGTGTAGCTCAAATCATAGTTTGATGCCTTTTTTAGGGTAGAAAACATTGTGGGAAAAGGAGAAAAGGAGTTACCAGCATTTTTTTTCCCCACAGTGTTTTCAAAAGCAATCTTCTTCGTATTAACTGGGGATTGTGTGGTAAAGGGTTAATACATCCACCAAAAAACCCAAAAAAGCTGACATTGCAGTCCATACAGGCTGACCTGGCCAAAAGTTTTTGCTATTGATCAGTTTTCTACATGTCTAAGGAACACTTCCACCATATGATTTGGTCAGTTGTTGAAATGAACTTCTCGGTCTATGAACATGTGATGGCTTGCTTGGTACATGTATCAATTGTGCACTATGGAGATTTCCTACTGTTAGAGTATGACGTTTATTGTAATTGCCTTTAATTGAGTGGTGTTAAATTCAATACCAAACAACAGAATTTTAGACTGGTCCAAATTGAAAGCATTTGCAGACAACAAAATAAAAGTGACTGAAAATTTGAAATTTGTTTTGTGTAGGGTAGAAAACATTGGGTTACCAGCATTTTCTCCTTTTCCCACAATGTTTTTCAAAGGTTTCTTTCTCAGGGGCATCAAAAGTAGGGATTGTTCGGTAATAGGTTAACAGTGCTTTCAACATAACTTCAGGTATATCACTTTAACACAGGGCTCCAGATAAGAGGGAGTGCTGGTAATCTAAATCAACTATTTCTCTTCTAAACCCTATGTTGTGGGTACTCATCAGAACTCAATGAGACAATTCTAATGAGTACCCATAACATAGGGTTTAGCAAAGAATAAATAAAATTCTGAATTTTGAAAATAAAATCACTCCCTCTTAGTATATGAAGCTCTGTGTAACATCTTATTTATTCATTTCTGTGCTGGGTTCAACCAGTGGGTGGCTAAGTTAGGGCTCTCAGTTCATCTTACTCTAGGACCTTATGAAAAAAATGTTCTCCCTCAAAATGTTGTAGGAAAAGGAGAAAAAAATGCTGGTTATGAACATTTTCTCCCTTCTCACATGAAGTTTTCTAACCCATCACAAACCAAACCATCTCCTTTCATTACAAACCTGAGGAAAAAGGCATTGAAAATATTGTAGAAAAATTATCAGTTGTTTGTAACTAGCATGTGCCACACAACAAAAAACTGAAAGCATTTGCAGACGAAAATTAAAATGTGCCTAAACAAAGATGGAATTTTGTCTTAAATGGGATAGAAAACATTGTAGGAGAAAGAGAAAATATTGATAAGCAGCATTTTCTCCTTTCTGTACAGTGTTTCCAAAAAGATTCTCGTGGTTGTTACAGATTAGGATTTTTTGGTCAAGGTTTCAATGATTAACCCATTACCACACAATCCCGACTTTTGACGCCTCTGAGAAAGAAGCCTTTAGAAAACATTGTGGGAAAAGGAGAAAATGCTGGTAACCAGCATTTTCTCCTTTTCCCTCAATGTTTTCTACTCTTCACAGACCAAATTTCAAATTTTCAGTCACTTTTATTTTGTCGTCTGCAAATGCTTTCAATTTGGACCAGTCTAAAATATTGTTGTTTGGTAATGGGTTAACAGGTAACCCTTTACCAAAAAATTCCGGGTTTTTACAACTTTGAGATAGAAGGCTTCTGAAGACATGATTGGAAAAGGAGAAAATGGAGGTAACCAGCATTTTCTCCTTTTCCCACAATGTTTTCAACCCTGCTGGAAACAAATTTAAATTTTGAGTGATGTGTATTTCTTTGTCTGCAAATGCTTTCAATTTGGACAAGAAAATTTTGTCTTTTGTGAAAGAGTTAACTTTTTTTTTTTGCAGATATTTATCGAACGTAAAGGAGGCTGTGATCACATGACCTGTACAAGATGTAACACAGGATTTTGTTATCGATGCGGAGACAGATACAGGGATTTCAAAATCTTTGGCAATCATTTGAGTCGATACAGCATTGTTGGATGTAAATACAACTACATGCCGAATCATCCAATGGCTAGACGATTGTGTCGGGGATCCATTTTTGGTAAGGGATATCAAAGGGACAAAAACCAAGACTTGAACTCTTTACCAGACAATCCCGACTTTTAACGGCCCTGAGAAAGAAGCCTTTTGAAAACATTGTGGAAAAAGGAGAAAATGCTGGTAACCACATTTTCTCCTTTTCCAACAATGTTTTTACTACCCTGCTGGAAACAAATTTTAATTTTTGAGTTTATTTTGTTTTCTAGTCCTAATTGAAGGCATTTGCAGACGAAATTAAAGTTTAATTTGGAAAGGGTAGAAAACATTGTGGGAAAAGGAGAAAATGCTGGTTACAAGCATTTTCTCCTTTTCCCACAATATTTTCTGAAGGCTGTCTTTTGCTGGGTTGTTAAAAGTCAGGATTGTGTGGTAAAGAGTTAAGTAAGATTTTGCAGAACCAAGCAGGCACATGTATTAATTTCCATTAATAAAACCTGAATCACTTTTCTGGAAGAAGTATCAAATGATGTCATGTATGATTTCATTCAAGTATTAATTAACATTTCTACTTAAACATTTATTAGATAAAAACAAATTTGTAATGGGTATATTACATCGAAAACAAAGAAGTGTATGTCAAAAAGTTTTGTTTTGAATGTCATTTACAGGTGCTGAACTCTTGGGTGGTGTTGTTCTGTTGGGTCTAGGAATCGCTGCTGCCGGAGTGTTACTTGGTGCCAGTGCATTAATCTTGCCAGCTTTTGGCGGCTACAAATATCACAAGCGAAGAAAAATTCGGAGGCGAATGAAACGTCAGGAAGAGCTCTTTAAGATGAGAACCAGAAATGCTCTAGTTGAAATGCAGAGGGAGCGAGCTGGTAACTAACATTCATGTATTTTATAAATATGAAATATATACATACTTTTGTCATGTATCAGAAATATCTAATGTGATTGGGAGGATTGATTATTGTCAAGCCCTTGTCTCTCAACTTAGTTAGATATTTGTTCATGAAACTTTATATGACAATAGTATTCACATATTTTATTTATCATTTTAGGTCTGGTTTGTTGGTGTTTATTATATCCCTGCAAAACTAATGTTTTTCAGGGTTATACTGGAATCAGCCTGTCTGTCTGTGTCTGTCATTCCGTGTGTTTGTCTGTGTACAAAATACTGGCAAACTACAGTTTTCCTTCAATTGTATTGAACTTTTGCACTATTAATACTGAACATGTTTTGAAGATTTGCAACACACTTTTCAAGTGTCAACTCCTTATGGTTGAGGAATTATCTCCCCTTGAACTTGACAATTTTTTTCTGTCAAAGGGCTGGTGGGGGTATCAAGTCACATTCAGTGACAGCTCTAGTTATTTTTGACTACAAAAAACATGGATTAACTCTTGACCCCACAACAAAATTAAAGATTTTCCTAAATTGAATGCATTTGAAGACTACACTTTATTGTGATTCAAAAGATGTAACTTGCATTTAATTACCCGTAAAACATCGTGGGAAGAGGGGAAATTGCTGGTTTCCAGCATTTTCTCCTTTTCCCGCAATGATTTCTTAAAGTGCTCTTTGTTAAGGTATTACAACTAGGCATTGTGTGGTAAATGGTTTATTTACTCTTTACCACACAATCTAGACTTTTAACAAACCTAATAAAGAAGCTTTTTGAAAATATTGTAGGAAAAGGAGAAAATGCTGCTTGCCAGCATTTTCTCCTTTTCCAACAATGTTTTCTATCCATTACAAAACAAATTTCAATTTCTGAGCCATACTTATTTAATCGTCTGCAAAATTAATGCTTTCAGTTTGGACTGAGTCTACAATTTTTGTCGTTTGGTAAAGAGTTATTGTAAAGAGTTAAGCTGTATATACAAATGAGTTAGTAATTTTATTCTTATACAATTTAGCTGATGACCCCTTTAAGGGTAGAATTAATCAAATTAGTAAGATTTGTCATCAGCAAATTCTTTCCTATTTGACAAGTCTGTGATGTCGTCGGGTAAAACGTTTTTCTTACTTAACAAAAAATTGCTCTTTTTGGTGACCTTGAACGATGAAGTTTTTTAACCCTTTACCGAACAACAAAATTAAAGACTGGTCATAATTGGAAGCATCTGCAGATTACAAAATGATTCTGAATGAAAAATTGAAAATTAGTTAATGAAGGGTAGTAAACATTGTTGGAATAGGAGAAAATGCTGGTTACCAGCATTTTCTCCTATTCCAACTATGTTTTCAAAAGGCTCCTTTCTCAGAGTGGTTAAAAGTCGGAATTGTATGATTAAGGATAAAAACATCAGAGAAAAAGAGGAAAATGCTGGTTTTTCTTTTCCCTTATTTTTTCTCATCCTTTTTGAAGACTAACATCATTACATGAGCAACATTTGATGTCATCTATAAATGTTTTCATTGGAGAGCAGTATAAGAGTTCATACTTCAAAAAGACACCATGCATCAATCTGTCTTGAGAAATATTCAGTCACCAGTCTTGAGAATCTTTTTAATCAATTCTTAAAAATTTCTTGAGAATTGTGTGGTGTCTGTTGCTGTGAGGTAGAGCATCGGCCTCATAACCATAAGGTCCTGAGTTCAATACCCAGGGGCAGGTGTCACCTTTGGGGATTTTTTATTGGTCCACACATTCCAGGCGAGTACTTGAGTACTTTCCCAGGTTGCAGATTAGAGAGAGATTAGTATAAGTTGTAAGAACTTGTTTCTTAATCAATGTTGAATAAATATGTTTAAATTAGGAATTTTCTTGATTTTAACCCTTTCCCAAATGACAAACTTTGGACTAGACCAAATTGAAAGCATTTGCAGACGACAATTCAACTTTTGCTGAAAAGATGATTTTGATCTATGATAGGGTAGAAAACATTGTGGGAAAAGGAGAAAATGCTGATTACCAGCATTTTCTCCTTTTCCCAAAATGTTTTCAAAAGGCTACTATTCCAGACCCATAAACACCAGGGATTGTTTAGGAAAGGTTTAAAGTTACACAATTTTTGATTAGCTGAACTATTTGGTGTAAAGAAGTTTAGCCAATCAGAAAATGCTTTGCCTTCTAAATGAAAAATTATATGTAGATAGTAGTTTTGAATGCTTAAATTTTTTATGAATTGATCTGTTCATTTTTGTAGTGCTGGAACGCTACACTGAAAAACTACATCAGCAGACTGGTTCAGCAGATACTGACATGGGATTGATCCATGTTGGAATACAAACGGAGCGTTCCCAAAAAGTTGATGTTACAGTTCACAGTCCCTCAGTAGCGGGTGCATCTGTCAATGAGCAAACAGTCGACTCTAAAATACGGATGAATATTACTGATGACAGGGGACAAGTGACTGTGACAACTGCTGAAATTACTCATAACACATCAAAAGGGGAGGGGTCTGAAGCAGAAGTTGTATTGCATGTAAGAACAACTTATACCAGTCCTCACGATGATGCCAGTGTTGACAATGATAAACAGATAAGGGCAGGTGATGACAAAGAAATGCTGCCAAATTCCAATAATGAAGCCTTGAAAGAGGAGAGGATTCCACATGGTGAGGGTAATATGCCAGATAAGGAGAAACAAGAGTCTTCTCATGGAGATTCATACAGGTCTTCATCCCATACAAAACACAGCAGGACTGCCTCTTTACCTGCCAAAACAGATTCACTTAAAAGTAAAGAAAGCATGAAAAGTAATTCTGGAAAACAAAACCTTCGTCGAAGTGATAGATCAAGAAAAAATAGTAAAAACAAAGATTTTAGATCAAGTGAGACTGATCCACAAGCTATTGCAACTGGTCAGGTTAATCCTGATCAAGGAGAAGCTTTTCCAAAGCACAATAATGAGAAAACCTCTGATGACCAGGAAGACAATATAGATAATGAGGCATTATACCAGTCTGGGTGCTTTTTGAAACTCTTTAGTAAGAAGTTAAACACTTTGCAGAATCAACTGGGAAAAGAGAAAGAGAAAATGTCACTTACTCGTTCTTTATCTGAGCCGATAGATTATACAAACTGCCCTGACTTGGTCTCATGTATCATTGCATCTGAACTGAAAAACAGAGAAAACAAGGAAGAGATAAAAGAACAAGATAGAGATCACTTGCCAGTCCAACAGGCTGAGGGCATTGTTGCCAAGGAAACCTGCTCTACTTCGTTTTAAAGTAAGAATGATATTTAAAAAAATGTATCAGTTATCTATTCACTGTGTTTTTTGGTATTCTGCTTACATGAATTTCATAAAAGTTTTAAGTGCATATTTATGACAAATGTTACACTACCCTTTTACCAAAAGACAAAACTTCAGACTGGTCCAAATAGAAAGAGTCTGTAGAAAGTAGAATTAATTTTACTTAGAATCCTCAGGAAAGCCTTTTGGAAAAGTGCACAAGAGTTATTGGACAAGGAGGCATCCAGTATTTTCTTCTTGTCTCACAATGTTTTCAAAAGCCCTCTGCATCAGGATCTTTACAACATGTAATTACTTTTGAGCAATGTATCATTTCTGAAATCACACGAAGGAAGGTTTTTGAAAACTTACTTCAAATATGAAGAAAATTGTTGATAACAAGCATTTTTTCATTTCCCACAATCTTTGCAACCCTTCCAAAGCAAAACTTTGTGTTTTAACCCTTTACCAAATGAGGAAATTATAGACTGGTCCAAACTGAAAGCATTTGCAGATGACAAAGTAAACGTGACTGAAAAATTAGAATTTGATTTGAGAAAGGTAGAAAGCATATTGGTAAAAGGAGAAAATGCTGGTTACCAGCATTTCCCTTTTCCCACAATGTCTTCAAAAGGTTTTTTTCACAGGGTCTTAAAAGTCTGGATTGTGTGGTATAGAGATAAGAACATTGGCTTTGTAATCAGTACATCCTGTTTGTTTAGACCCAATTAGAATTTGCACTTTCCCAAACAAGCCCTTGTTTTTACGTGTCTGCAGTACAAGTCTTTTGAAAACACTGTGGGAAAAGGAGAAATTGCTTGTAACGAGCAATTGCTCCTTTTCCCACAGTGTTTTCTATACATTTGGAGAACTTGTCTGCCATTTTTATCCAATTTGAAATTGTCGTCTGCAAACTCTTTCGGTTTTGAAGAGTCTAAAATTTGTCATTTGGGAAAGGGTTAAACATGAATGTTATTGTTTTATTGTTTTATTCTTGTCAAGTTGTGTATACTGAACACAATTGATTAAAACAGGTTAAATGTGGCTCAGCTGTTGGAATTTCATCGGGTAGAAAAGACTGTAGGAAAGGGAGAAAATGCTAGTTACTAATATGGTATGATATATATCAATCAGCATTTTCTCCTTGTTCACAATGTTTTAATATACATTTGTCTTCAGGGTCAACATAACTTGGAATTGTTTGGTAAAAACAGTTAACCCTTTCCCAAACAATCCCTGGTTTTTACGGGCCAGGAATAGAAGCCTTTTGAAAACAATGTGGGAAAAGGAGAAAATGCTGGCAACATTTTCTCCTTTTCCCACAATGTTTTCTACCCTATCATGTGGAAAAATCAACTTTTTAGCAGCTGTTAATTTTTCATCTACAAAATGCTTTCAATTTGGGCTTTGTTGACAGGCTTTAAGATGGTATTCATTCTATTCTATTCAATTTGGTCTGGTCCAAAATTTGCCATATAGGAAGGGGTTAAATGATAAAAAGTAGTTGCAGACTATGATCAGCTGATACTTATATTTGTGATATCTCTGTTGTTATTTAATCTTATGAATTAAAGCTTTCCATTACCTTAATACGGGACTGTAGGCCTTATTCTGCTAAATATTGTCGTTTATGATGTTTGATTTGATATACATTCCGGTTATTTAAACATATTTGAATAAGAGTTGTATGTACCAGTAACTGTTTACCAGAAGATAGAATACTAGACTTGCACAAAATGAAAGCAAGACCCGTATTCACCAATCATTCTTGAGACACTGTAGAAGAATGCTTATGAAAAGATTGGAGGTGGGGGGGGTGCTTGAATGCTTATATTCAGCATTTTCTCCTTTTCCATTTTCCTACATTGTTTTCTGCTTCCCTAAAACTTATATCTCTGTTTTTCTGTCACATTTTTTTTTACAAGTGCTTTCATGTTGGACCAATCTTGAGTTTTGTCAACTGGTAAACAGTTCAAGTTGATGATTATGATGATGATTGTGATGATGAGGATATTTGTAAAGTGTTTTTTTATGAAAATATATCAAAGATTAATCCTCCACCAGACGACCAAGTTTTAGCCGTGTCCAAATTGAAAGCATTAGCAGAAGACAATTTCACTGTGGCTATAATGATGCAATTTTTTCTTTGCATGGTAGAAAACATACGGAGAGCAAGAGAAAATGCTGGTAGCAAGCATTTTCTCCTTTTCCAACAATGTTTTCAAAATGCTCCTTTCTAAGGGTCATTGAAAGAGGGTATTGTGTGTTATATGGTTAAGTGTGGTTCAAATAATATTTGTCTTTGAAAGGGTAGAAAATATTCTTGGGGAAGAAGCAGAAGCTGAAAATGCTGGCTATCAGCAATATTCTCTCTTGCCATGTTTTCAAAGGCTTTTATTGTTAGGTCTAGAACCCTTTCCAAAACAAGCCCTGGTTTTTACGTGTCTGCAGTAAAAGTCTTTTGAAAACACTGTGAGAAATGGAGAAATTGCTCATAATGAGCAATTTCTCCTTTTCCCACAGTGTTTTCTACCCTTTTGGGGAACTTTCTGCCATGTTCCCCAAATATAAAATTGTTGTCTGCAAACCCTTGCGGTTTGGAAGGGTCCAAAATATGTTGTTTGGGAAAGGGTTAAATTTATGGTTGTTTTGTAAAGGGGTAACTCATTATCTCCTGATATGAGATTTTCATCAGCCAAACCTTGCAAAATGCAGACAATCAAAACCTCATTACAAGGAACTTCTATTCTTATACAGCAAAGAAATTTCTCATGATCGGATTAGTTAACCCATTACCACACGAAAAAAATTTAGACTGGTCCAAATTGAAAGCATTTGCAGATGACAAAATAAATGTGACTGAAAAATTGAAATTTGTTCTGGGAAGGGTAGAAAACACTGTGGGAAAAGGAGAAAATGCTGGTTTCCAGCATTTTCTCCTTTTCCCACAGGGTTTTCAAAAGGCTTCTTTCTCAGGGGCGTCAAAAGTAGGGATTGTGTGGTAATGGGTTAAGATGCCGGGAACATATATATCATGTACCCTGGCAAAAACCACGTAAAGCCAGTTTATGTTTTGTGTGCCTCATAAACATCACTACACATGCAACACAACATCAAAAATGGCAGCGCCGATCGATCACCAGAATACACATTTATGCACCGAACTGCACATTATAGTGACGTCAGTTTCCAGTGATGTCAGTTTTCATTGAATTGGGGCAGTCAGACGGGAATTTCTTTTTCGTCAGCATACTTGATGCGTGAGATTATAATACAGGAAACTTCGCTTAATGTGATTTGAAAGGGTAAAACTTTGCAGTATAATAAATTTGTTGTATGGTCAGGAGGCAGGGATTCAGCACAGCCGTGAACAAGTTTCCAAGTCCCCTACCACCTGACCGTACAACTAATATTGCCACCAAGCTTCCTAAGTTGTCTGCTGTAAAATGTGTCAACTCTTTACAACACAATCCCAACTTTTCATGACCTGAGAAAGAAACCTTTTAGGAAACATTGTAGGAAAAGGAGAAAATGCTGGTCACCAGCATTTTCTCCTTTTCTCACAATGTTTTCTACCCCTCTGAAAACAAGTGTCAGTTTTTGAGTTACGTTTATTTTGTGGTCTGCAAGTAATTTCAGTGTGGACCAGTCTAAAATTTTGTTGTTGGATCTTTTTAGCTCACCTGAGCACAACGTGCTCAAGGGGAGCTTTTAGGGTCACTGGGTGTCCGTCTAGCGTCGTCCATTGTGCGTCGTCAACAATTCTTTAAACATCAACTTCTCCTAAACCACTGGGCCAATTTCGACCAAACTTGGCAGGAATGTTCCTTGGGAGGTCCTCTTTAATAATTGTTCACAGAATTTGATTCTGTCAAAAACTCTGGTTGCCATGGCAACCAAATGGAATTTTTTCGCAAATTCTTTAAAAATCTTCTCCTCTGAAACCGCTGGTCGGATTTTGAAATTATTTCACAGATATGTTCCTTGGGTGACCCTTTTCAAAAATTGTTTGTGAAATTTTGATCCATCAAAAATTGTGGCTCTGGTGAATGGGGCTACTTGCACTATACAGAAATCAAGGAATTCTTTTTAAATTGTTCACCTCTGAAACTGCTGGTCGGATTTTGAAATTATTTCACAGATATGTTCCTTGGGTGACCCTTTTCAAAAATTGTTCATGAAATTTACTAGTAGATCCTTCAAAAAATGTGGCTCTGGTGAATGGGGGCTTCTTGCACTATACAGAAATGAAGGAATTCTTAAAAAATCTTCTTCTCTGAAAACGCTGGTCAGATTTTGAAATAATTTCAGAGTTGTTCCTTGGGTGACCCTTTTCAAAAATTGTTGCGCGAGATTTTGATTGGTCCAGAAACATGGCTCTGGTGAATGGGGGCTACTTGCACTACAGGGAAATGAAGAAATTTTTAAAAATTCTTCTTCTCTGAAACGGCTGGACAGTTTTTGAAATGATTTCACAGAGATGATCCTTGGATGACCCTTTTCAGAAATTGTTCACAAAATTTTGATCCGTCAAGAAACATGGCTCTGGTGAATGGGGGCTACTTGCACTATATGGAAATGAAGAAATTCTTGAAAATTCTTCTTCTCTGAAACCCCTAGTCAGATTTTAAAATAATTTGACAGTGATGTTCCTTGGGTGATCCTTGCTCTTGGGAATGGGGGCTACTTGCACTATATGGACATGATGAAATTCTTGAAAATTCTCTTTCTCTGAAACCCCTAGTCAGATTTTAAAAGAAATTGTCCGAAATATTCCTTGGGTGACCTTTTTCAAAACTTGATAGTAAATTTTGATCCTTCAAGAAACATGGCTCTTGTGGATGGGGGATACTTGCTCTTATACAGAAATGAAGAATTCTTAAAAATTCTTCTTTTTGAAACTGATGGTCAGATTTCGAAATTAATTTTACAGGTGACTTTTTGAAAATTGCTTAGCAAAATTATAAATTTGGTTCCAGTGTTTCAATACCTCAAAAAAAAATAAGCTATGGTCATCTCAAAAATTCAGGTGAGCGATCCAGGGCCATCTTGGCCCTCTTGTTTTTTTTATGTAATCTCAGTGTGAGACCTAATTGTTGTCCAAATTTTTAATGGAGTAGTCGTTATTAATGATTAAATGGCTGTTTCTGAAATTAAGATACAGTCTCATATCGTTCATTTTACTGTTGATTGATGTGATGACTGGAATGATTCTTTTGCTTTGATTGTGGCTGCAAATAGCTGAAAGTACAGCTAAACTTGATCATTTAATCGGTTTTGAAATTATGGTTTGATTTTTAAAGTTTGTGTCGTATGTTAATCAGTCATTAAGACGTTGCTGTATAGACTCTTTTGAGACCTTCAAAAAATACTCACACACACACAATAAAAAAAAAAACGTTTTAGACTGAGAAGTATTTTGAAAGAAAGAAGTATTTATTTCTGCTGGTATAAAAGTTATTATTGAGAAGGGAAAAGTTGCATATTTCAAGGAACTGCTCCTTTTCCTGCAGTAATTTCCAAAGCTGCCAAGCTGTCAAGCTGTCGGGTATTAAAGATAATTATTTGTACTCTAATACTGTCTATAATGTGTGTATCTCTGAACCAGTTTCTGTTTTTTAAGGCACATTCTATTGTTTACTGTTTTGATATATTTTTAATTTTCTCCGAACAATAGTTTGATTTTTTTTTTTACTGCTTTGCATAAGAGGAGTAACTTTTAACTCTTTACCAGACGGCAAAGTTTAAGATTGTTCCAAATTGAAAGCATTAGCAGATGACAAAATCAATGTCACTCAAAAATTGAAATTTGTTTTGGGGGATTTTAGAAAACATTGTTGGAAAAAGAGAAAATACTGGGTACAAGCATTTTCTCCTTTTCTCACAATGTTTTCAAAATGCTTTTTCCACAGAGTTGTGAAAACCAGGGATTGTTTGGTAATGAGTTAAGGACTTTAACCCATAATATGCTGAAACCACATAAAGTTGTTTCGTTGACAGTGTAGGTTAAGATCACACTGTACAGAATTTGTAGTCTGATCTTGTATCTATACTTGCACTACCTCTTCACATAATGTGGCCAAAAGAGCCTTGAGATAACAATATTTGGATGTTTGTCCTAAACCAGAAGGTCTGTACATTAATTTAGGGCTGTTAGGGTGAAATCAAGATCAGACTGCTAAAAACCTGCATACTGATCTTGAATATACACTGTCAGCTGTTTGATCCTAATCAAAGGCAAAAACTTCTTCTTTTTACATAGGCTTTCTTCCAACATTGAAAACAAAATCATGGAAAAAATAGCCTTAAAACACAAAGATTCATCATTTTGTATTCTTTTACTTTTGTAACTCTTTACCACACGATTCTGGCTTTTAACGACGCTGAGAAAGACGCCTTTTGAAAACATAGTGGGAAAAGGAGAAAATGCTGGTAAACAGCATTTTCTCCTTTTCCAACAATGTTTTCTACCCTTTCCAAATAAAAGTCCATTTTTTTATTCAAATTTATTTAGTCGTCTGCAAATGCTTTCAATTTGGACTAGGCCAAAATTTTGTTGTTTGGTGAAGAGTTAAGATGGTTCAAACCAAATTGATGGGCTAATTGAATTGGTATGCCAAATCAAAATTTGTGTTACTTTCTAAATCAGAAATAAGACTAAGAATGAAATTAAAAATAGTTGTTTAACTCATTACCAAACAACAATATTTTAGGCTTGTCCAAATCAAAAGGATTGCTGACAACATGATAAAAGTGACTGAAAATTTGAAATTTGTTTTGTGAAGCAAAGAAAATGTTTTCTAAAGGCTTCTTTCTTAGGTTCGTCAGAAGTAGGGATTGTGTGGTAATGGGTTAATATGGACCATGATGTTCCATGTAAAACATACATTAAAAAAAATAAAACATTCGAATGAAACCATGTTTGTTTATGGCAGCATTTTTGATAAAACATTTCCACCTGATAGCAATATTTACATGTTGAGATGTAAGAAGAGGTTCAATTTTTAAGTGAAAGTAATTTTGTTGCTTATTTTCTATTTTCATTTTCTGAATATTGGAATGTTTGATGTAATGCTTGTAAGGATGTTATGGACAAAATGTGGTGAATATTTGTTATGTATTTCTTGTTTGTAAGTTATTGTAAAGTGTTTGAGAATAAAGTGGAAGTCATCTTAAATTTGCAAAGAATCAATATTGGACCATGTCATGAACCTGTGTCTATGGTTGGTCAGTCCATCCGTCCGTCTCCCTGCATGCATGTAGTTCCAAACGTGCATGTGTAAACTTCCATCGCAACAAAGCTGAGAAATCCTGAAAATCATTCAAAATCTTCTGGTCCAAAACCGTCACGTCAAGGACTACCAAGTATTGCAAGTAGCTTAATCTAATGGCGTTCTTATAGGTCGGATTGGGTTGTTGATTGATTGAGTGTATGATGTTTTTACAAGACAATCCCGACTTTCAACGACCCTGAGAAAGAAGCCTTTTGAAAACACTGTAGGAAAAGGAGAAAATGTTCAGGCTGACCTTGTTCGATACTTTTAGCAGATGCACTAAGCCCCCTTTTCAGAGAGCATGGTTCTAAAAAGTGTTTGCGGGTTTATTGGGTACAAGAATAACTTATCTGCATGACCCTTTCATGGTTCATGCATTTACTTTGACAGTTAAACCTTTACCAAACAATCCCTGGTTTTTACGACCCTGAGATAGAAGCGTTTTGAAAACATTGTGTGAAAAGGAGAAAATGCTGGTAACCAGCATTTTCTCCTTTTCCCACAATGTTTTCTACCCTGCTGGAAACAAATTTCACTTTTTGAGTTACTTTTATATTGTCATGTGTAAGGGCTCTCAATTTGGACCAGTCTAAAATTTTGTCATTTGGGAAAGGGTTAAACAATACAATCTACGTATTTTCACTAATTACATGATTATGACGTGACATTTAACGGATCGTTACCTTCAACGCAGGTAGTGTTTATTTGTTTATATGGTGTTTAAGGCCGTTTTCCACATTATTTCAGTTATATCGCGGTGGCCACTGCACATGTCCATGTTTTCCTGGAGTTTCTTTTGTCAGTACTTCGCAAAATATTCTTTCCAAGCCACTGGCTGCTGTGTCCAGCGGTTGAAGCGAACTTTCTTTGCGGCGTATTTTCGCCTCTCACCTCTGCTGAAGCATGTGAGGAAAGTAGTCGGTGGCTTTGGAAAGAAAGTTGTGTTAGTACAGGTATGAAAAAGCCAGGAACACATGTGCGTCACCGACCGCCATGATATGACCTTAGCTGTTAAAGTGGCGTTAAACCCTAACACAACCAACCAACAAACAGCTGTATTCAGAATGCCCAAATTAGATGTGTATTTGTAGAATGTCATTTATCGGGCGATAATGCCAATACGGTACCAACTGTGCTTACAGAGTTCATGATGATTACCGTCATTTTTTACGGATTTTTTTTTACGGACCTTTTTCAGACATTTCAGATCAAGATCCAACGTCATTGCAGTCTGATCTTGGATCTTCACTGTCCGACTCCTGACTTTGACCTGTATTCACCACCCACTCTAAAAAAAATTTCTTCGTCTTATTATCCAAGATTCTATGAATTTGAAAGTAACGCAACCTCAGATTGGCTAAACCAAAAGGTTTACCCAATCAGAAGTTGCGTCACTTTTGAATTTATAAGTTCTGGAGAGACACAGAACGTTTTTGCGAAATGTTGATGAAATTGGGCTCTGGAGACATCGGTTTTATCGGGTCCACCAAGCCCCTCGAGTGAGCGCCCTTGGGCAACATACCTTAGAGCCCCAGTCCAGTACGGGCGAGACCCAGGAAATACACGAATTTGTAATCTTTCGCAGTGATATGGCTGAAATAATGTTGAAAGCGGTGTAGAACAAGCCTTGTGTTGCATGACGCAGTGTGCAGAAAGTCCTCAACAGGAATTGAACATCTACAGCAGTTGTACCACGTACTTTTACTACACAGTCAATTACTTATTCGATCTATTCCTTACCAGACGACAGAATTGTACTGATTTAAAGACCAAAAAGAGCGCGAATCTAAAATGGCGGGTTTTGTAGGGCTATTAACCCGTTACCGCACAATCCAGACTTACAACGACCCTATGAAAAAAAGCTTTTTAAAAACAATGTGGGAAAAGGAGAAAATGCTGGTGATCAGCATTTCCCACAATGTTAGGCAACAACCCTTCCAACAACAAATTTGATTTTTTTTTTTGCAACCACATTTATTTTGTCGTCTGCAAATGCGTTCAATTTGGATTGGTCTAAAATTTTGTCGTTTGGTAAAGAGTTAAAACAATGTGGAGGAAGGAGAAAATTATGGATATAAAAATGTTCACCATTTCCCCAAATGTTCACGAAAGCTTTTTTCACCTGGGCCATTTAAACCCGGGTTTGTTTTGTAACGGATTGAATTACAGGAATATTTCCAACCAACGTAAAACCCAAAACTATTGCCATCTATAAGTTCTTGCCGCCGAAAAAAACCTTACCAAACCGGACAGTGCAGATCAAAGATCAGACTGCACGTTCTGTGCAATCTGATCTTTGATCTACGTTGTCCACAAACTTACCTTGAGTCTCACTTATCAGCAATAGGACTAAATAAGGAAGTACACTGAGAAAGAATAGCTACCGTGTACAATGTCTATTTTTAAGGAAAGGATAAATGCTAAATATAGATACTTTATAATTTTTCAATCAAAAGACGTATGTTTAAATATCTATTGGTATTTGTATGTAAATTATGTTCGAGATTTTTAATTTAAAAGGATTGAAGGTGGCAAGGTAGTCTAATAGATGAATTTGAAGTCTGTCTGTCTGTCTGTCTCTCTCTCTCTCTCTCTCTCACATTTAACACTTAAGCATACATTCAATACTAACATAACTCTAAGTAGAGGAAAGGCTTTAAACTGTCTACCTGTTTGCTTGGTAATGTCAAAGATGTCTGAAAACGTTGTGGGTGGAAAAGATAACCAGAATTTTGTCCTTTACCTATAAGGTTTTTACCAAGTTCAAGTAAGTATCATTTTAAACATTTAAGTGATTCGTCTGCTAATGCTTTCAATATCGATGTGACTTTCTCCTACAATGTTTTAACGACATCTTCCTGACCTCATTGTCGTCAAAGCATAGGCTTGTTTTGTAATGGAGAAATATGATTGACTGAATGCCGGGGTGTTTTGAGCTGTTATTAACATATTGATCAGTTTCAGTTCAGTTTAGGTCATATCACGGTAGTAAGTGCGCCTACGCATTTGTTGTCTGGCTTTCTCCAACCAGTTCTGACACAACGTTCTTTCAAAGTCATTGAGAACTTTTCTCACACGGATAAATCGCCAGGTAGAGAGCTCGCAGCCATCAGGTCACGATTCAGATACACTAGCCACTCAGCCACCTCGCCGGGTTCTGTTGGGTAAAAAACCTCTAATGAGGCGAACCATTATAATATCAATGAGTTCCAAGAGTAGGCCAACCCAGAGGGCAACCATGCAGTTTGAATGAACTGACAAATAATGCCAACCCGTACTGAGTGCAACCATGCAATATGAATGAACTGACAAATAATGCCAACCCGTACTGAGTGCAACCATGCAATATGAATGAACTGACAAATAATGCCAACCCGTACTGAGTGCAACCATGCAATATGAATGAACTGACAAAGAATGCCAACCCGTACTGAGGGCAACCATGCAGTGTGAATGAGCTGACAAAGAAGGACAACCCGTACTGAGGGCAACCATGCAATATGAATGAACTGACAAAGAAGGCCAATCCGTACTGAGGGCAACCATGCAATATGAATGAGCTGACAAAGAAGGCCAACCCGTACTGAGGGCAACCATGCAATATGAATGAGCTGACAAAGAAGGTCAACCTGTATTTAGGGTAACCATATAATCTCGATGAGTTTCCAAGAAAAGGCCAACCCGTGCCAAGGGCAACCATGCAATATCAGCCAGTTCTAAGAGTCAACTAACTTACCACTTTATTACTCAACCAAAATTCTACCCAATCATTCAAATAACGTACCAATCAATCACTCAGCCAAAGTTCCACTCAGTCATTCAACTAAAGTAACATCAATTACTCAAACACAGTACCACAAAATATTCAAATAACGTACCACTCAATTATTCAACTAACGTACCATTCAATCACTCAAGTGACGTACCATTTAACCAACGTACCACTCAATCACTTTACCAAAGCACTACTCAAACACTCAACTAAAGTACCACTCAGTCACCAAACTAACGTACTAATCAATCACTCATCTAACATATAACTATATCACTCAATCAACGATCCACTCAATCATTCAAATAACGTACCATCAATCATTCTAAAATTGTACCAATCAATCACTTAACCAACGTTCCATTCAATCACTCAACTAACGTTCCTATCAATCACTCAACTAACGTTCCAATCAATCACTCAGCCAAGGTGCCACTCAATCACTCAACTAATGTACCACTCAATAACACAACTTACATACCAGTCAATAACTCACCTAACGTACCACTCAATCACCCTAGCGTTCCACTCAATGACTCAATTGACGTGCCACTCAATCATTCAACTAACGTGTCACTCAATCACTCAACTAACGTTCAACTCAATTACTCAACTAACGTTCCATTGAATCATTCAACTAATGTGCCACTCAATCACTCAACTTACGTTCCACTGAATCATTCAACCAAGGTGCCATTCAATCACTCTACTAACGTTTCAATCAATTATTCAGAAAACGTACCACTCAAGTAACGTACCACTCAATCACTCAACTAACATGCCACTCAATCACTCAAACAACGTCCACTCAATCACTCACCTAACGTGCCACTCAATCACTCAAACAACGTTCCAGTCAATCACTCACCTAACGTACCACTCAATCACTCAACCAAAGTGGCACTCAGTCACTCAACTAACGTAGTACTCAATCACTCAAGCAATGTGCCACTCAATCACTAAACTAACGTTCCACTCAATCATCCAAATGATGTACCAAACACTCAAGTAACGTACCATTCAATCACTCAACTAACGTTCCACTCAATCCCTCAACCAACGTACCACTTAATCACTCAACCAACATTCCACTCATTCACTCAACCAACGTACCACTCAATCACTCAACCAACGTTCTGCTCAATCACTCAAGTAACGTACCAATCAATCACTCAACTAACGTTCTCCTTAATCACTCAATCATCAACCAGCATGCCACTCAATCACTCAACTAAAGTTCCACTCAATCATTCAACTCAATCACTCAACCAACGTTCCACTCGATAATTTAACCAACGTACCACTTAATCATTCAACCAACATACCACTCAATCACTCAACCAACGTTTTCCTCAATCACTCTAAGAACGTACCACTAAATCATCAACCAGCATACCATTCAATCATTGAATTAAAGCACCACCCACTTACTCATGTAACATACCAATCAATCATTTAACCAACGTACCACTCGATCATTGAACTAAAGCACCACTCAATCATTCAGCTTACGTTCCACGCAATTAACGTTCCAGTCAGTCATTTAACCAACGTACCGCTCAATCATTAAATTTAAGCACCACTCAATCATTTTACTAACGTACATCTTAATCACTCAACCACTGTACCACTCAATCATGATACTTAACCACCACTTTATCTATCAACTAAAGTACACACAACTAGGAAATAAAAGCACCACTGAATTATTCAGCTAAGTACCACTCAATCATTCAAATAACGTACCAAACACTCAACTAACGTACACTAAATCCCTCAACTGGCGTTCCGCTCAGTCATTCAACCGACACTCTAGTCATATAACCAACAGCTAACTCACTAGGTTAAAAAATAGAGTGAACAACTAAAACAGAGAGACAAAACAAACAAACAAACAAACAAATGGAGGAATCATAAGAACCTAAGATAGGTAAACAGGTACACGATTAAATTTTCTGGTGCCACGGTACTTCACATAATTCGATCTTAATCTGACACAAATAAGCGATTAATTTTCTGATTCTCTCCATTGTTTGGTATGATAAACTATAGATCCAAGGATTTCAATCGTTTACTTCATGGTCTAACCGGTCTAACTTATTATAAGATTATTTTTAGCCACATTATAGTGGATAGATAAACAGTCAGCGATTTCTTCTTTATAACAGGACACCCCCCCCCCCCCGCCCCCAACAAAGATAAAAAAGAAAAAGGTGATAGAAAACCATAATGGCAAGATAATGCAAGTTTCGAGAAATTTCCCAATCTGTTACAGAATTTTAAGTTGATTTTGTTTAACCATTTACCACACGATGACGGCCCTGTCGTAGAAACATTTGGACAAAATTGTAGGAAAAAGAGAAAATGCTGGTAACCAGAAACAGGTTCTTGACTAGTATTGAAAGATTTTAAAGTAGTTAAATTAGAAATCAGTGTGGCTTTAGACGTTTTTTTTTTTCCAGGCAATGTACGGAATAATGATCAGACTTCAACGAACATATTGTCTTAGTATATCGGGATCGAAAATGGTTGGCATTTCACGACCAACCGGCCCTGTTTACCTTCAGACCCCGGTCTGTTCCACCACAAACAGTCAATTTCACCGATTTATTTGGCGCATTATGGATTAAAAGCTGATCCAAACAATGGGCTTTAAAACCTTTACCTATTTGATCTATATATGGCCTGTAACACGCGAAAAGGGGCTTTCGGACATTTGCGTAAAGCGTCGTGTCGGATCAGCCTGTGCAGTCAGTGCAGACTGATCCGAAAAGACAATTTCTGTTTTCGTATAATTTTCTATTTTGCGCAAGTCTACTACAGAACAAAATCCAATGTAGTCGTGTAGTGCCGTCTTGGATTAGCCTGCGCGGATTGCGCAGGCTGATCCGAGACGACACTTTTTGCAAATGTCAGACTGTCCCTTTACGCCTGTTACAAGCCATATTTTTTAGATATATCCCATCAGAGATTTTTAAATTTTCTTCGATATACGAGGGAAAACTAGACGTTTTTAGTTAACAGCCGGAATTTAGAAAAGACTTTGAGAATGACAGTGGTTTAAAGAAAATAATGAAATTGCGTAATTTATTCATTATCATGTAGAAATGCCTGTGTTTGGGTATTGGTTTCTGTTTTTTCCTTTAAATGTGATCTTCCCTTTCTACAGTAGAAAAGGGGTTCTTAACGCCTTTACCTTTATCTTCATGGCTACACAAAAACTGTCGAATCTACCAAAATTCGCGATACAACAACACAGGAGCAATTCTTATATTTGTAAGAACTGTCTCACTGAAATCTGCCATTTTTTTTTCTTTCACGAAACATACACAAAGTTAGCAAAATTATTAAAGATGTCAACTATTAAACCTTATGAAGGCAACTTTTATTTTTCCCCTAGCTTTATATACATAAGGGTCGACCCTTAACCATAGAGACCCGTAATCTGACGAAAGCGTTTCGAAAACATTGTAAGAAAAGGATAAATTGCTGGTAACCAGCACTGTTTTCCTTTTTCGACAACGTTTCTACACTTTAAGCATCAAATATCATCACTTTAGCCACGCTGAATTCGTCGTCTGTAAAAAATTCCAGTTTGGACGAGTCTAAGATACTTGTCTGGTAAAGAGGGTTAAGAGAAATTATGAAATATTTATATGATTTTATTGTACTTATTTTATTTGTATGTATTTTATAGGTTCCCGCGGATTTATTGTTCGGGTGTATTTAAATACGATTGATTGTGGGATGAAACACCCGGAGTGGAGTTTTTAGTGTAGACATTGTAAGTGGCTTTCTAACTATTATATTCTGTTACTAGTTATTAACATTTTTACAGCTAGATTTTTACCAGAAAGGATTAAGAAAAAAATACAGGATATTGTATATAATTTCTGTTTTTGTTGCATGTATATTCTGTCAGTATCTTGGCCTTAGTTAACTCGCTACCAGACGATAAAGAGGGCTTTTTTTTTTTTCGGTAAAAGATCGAAATTTATTTCATCGAATGAACATCATCGGTGATATTTTCACGAGTGGCGCCACCACGAATGAAAATAGTACGAATGATGTTCACGAGATGAAACAAATAGATGATATTTTTTTTACATTAAAAGATCTGTTGCGTGTATCTTTTGTCAATATCTTGGCTCAAGATAACTCGCTATCAGACGACATAGAGGACTACTTTTTTGTCGGTGAAAGTTAAAAATTATTCCGCTTCTGTACGCAGCATGCCTAATTAAAAAGATGCCACATAGCCACTCTCTTGCACTCCGGATCATTCACATTCACCTCTGTAGTGGGCTCAGAAAGTAGTCCGTCATTACGTAATACTTTCGTCACATGCCCAGAACTCAAAATGGCGACACAAATGCCGGTGAAAGAAAGACCAATATCGATTACTTTGTGTGCTGTTCAAACAGCATACGGTCAATCAGACTATAAGTGGTAGGAAATGGGAAAAAGAGGGATTTTCTGAAAAGCTTAAATGTCATTTAAAGGACCATAACTTGTTTTTTAATTTTATAAACTAAGATTCATCGGTGTGTCACAACTGTTGTCATCATTCATGGGCACAGCCATTTTTGTTCAAATTGGCGTAAGATTCTGATTAGTAAAGAAGCTCGAAAAAAATAGTTCAATTGTATACATGTAAATTTATCAGTTTAAATGCACCTATAATGTATCCAGAATCATATTTCCTTTGTCTACCTTATAATGTTACACATGAAACAGTTAAACAGTAACAAAACATATTTTCCTCGTTTTGACAATATTCTTATCATTTAGCCTATTGCAGAGATGTATGGTGAAGGTAACGAACGACAACTCTACTCGGAGATTGGCCACATAGTGTGAGATGACATAAACGAGTATTAAAATCAAAGTCCTGTCAACACTGTAATCAATCGACACTGAATAACTACAATGGTTTGAAATCGCAAACAAAATGGTAGTTGTTCAAACTATATATATGATAGAAATTCTACACCAATAACTGACTCACATAGGAACTCCCTTTTTTGATTGTCACTTACAAGATTGTAGTTTAACGGAATGTTAAAGATATATATCTGCTAGTCAATAGCAATTAAACGTATGATTGAAACAAAGCTAATTATAGGCTATGTCACGCTGATCTCCCTGTTTGTGGATCATTCCATTTCTTCCGTGCACGGAATATGATTTTCGTGATGTTTGTATAAAATTTCGTTTATAATTGCAGAGTGATATTTTCACGTTTCGTTTTTTTTTTTGTTTTTCAGGTTATAATTGAACCTGAAATACAGTTTGATACGATAACGTCACGAGATGTAAGTTAATTCGACAATTATTAAATCCCAAAGGAAAAAGCTCAAACAATGACGGAACCAATAGGATGGGCGAGCATGCGCAGTTCGCTACATTACAAGACAGTATTTCCGACTATGCCGGATGTTGGTATGCAAGTAAATCTGCACAAGAATTTGTCCAAACGTCTACAGCCAAAAGAAATGGTATTATTCGGACAGACAAATGTCGATGCTGCACGGAAGATACTACATCGACAGAGAGTTGCTCTGAAGCTGTATTCCGGAAGTCGTCTAAATTTAAAAGGCTCTACACCACACGAGACTTCGGCGAGACTTCACGGTCATATGCTGCGGCAACAAACATGTCCAGATGGTTTCTTACGGGATGCTGACAATTTTTCAAACTATCGATCAGAAGGGTCCACAATGTTAACAGAAGCCTCGCTTTATGGAACTTTACCACTTATAAGCGCAGGGGCAGAACGAGGCCGCGGCGGAATGTCCCCGATTCTGTCGAGCGCCCAAAGCGTGCGAATCGGCATCACAGATCGTCTGACCACTTACGACCCAGAAAAGCAGCCTGACTCCAGAGGATATCTTGTTAAACTGAAAAAGCCGATCGTGTACAAGAAAAAATACACAGAAAGTGAAATTCAAAACATTGTCAAGCGGCTCACTGACTATGATCCTTTGACCCATCCTGCTGAGTCAAAAGGCGCTGTACGGGAGCGTCCGTCCATCGTGAGCCAAATGCCGAGACAAAGTATGACAAATATAAAGAAATGTACGGCAGAAGAGGTTAACGCTATCGTAGAGAGGCTTTATAAATTTGATACAACAAAATGGCCACCAGAATCTAGATGCAGGATATATTCTGGCCGACCAAAGAGAATCATGACAGCTCCTGCGGAGGTACTCATGAGCGTCAAAGCACCGACCCCCGTGCCGCCTCTTCTTGAAAGGCAAAGTTTAGCTGTAGATTCAGCGAACCCTGAAACTAAACCTCCACCCGTCTCCCAGCAGAATTCGGTCGCTATTTCTGAGGAACCCGAATCTTCTGAGGAACAACTTACAGAAGAAAAAATAATCAGTTAACCTTTTACCAAACAATTCACGAACCTGATAAAGAAGCCTGTAGAAAATAATGTGAGAATCAAAGAAAAGCTTGTATCAGTATTATTCTCTTTTTCCCATAATGTTTTCTGTCACATGAAAGACTAATTGCACCCCTCCCCGGTCGTCTGCAAGTCATCATTTAACTCTTTACCACAAGAGAAAATTTTAGACTGGTCCAAATTGAAAGTATTTGCAGACGACAAAATAAAGGTGACTGAAAAATTGAAATTTGTTCTGGGAAGGGTAGAAAACACTGTGGGTAAAGGAGAAAATGCTGGTTACCAGCATTTTCTCCTTAACCCACAGTGTTTTCAAAAGGCTTCTTTCTCAGGGTCGTCAAAAGTAGGGATTGTGTGGTAATGGGTTAACTATTGATTCATGAAATCCATTTTGACTAAAAATCAATAATGGATCATAAGGTAGACTGGTCCTTAGACACATAGCCCAAAGTTTAAGCCAAGATCAACCTGTACCGCCGACACTCTTTGCAGATGCATTTAACACCGTTTTGACATAGCATTGCTTGTTTTTTTGTGACGAGGTAGACTACGATGCACCTCCCAGAACGTGAATCAGCCTGATCATTGTCTACATTTCTTGATACGTAGTTAGTAACTAAAGTTTTACTACGACCCATTTTGTTTCGGTAGATCTATACCTTCGAAATGCTAGATAAATGACTGGAAAAAAGTATGAAGGCTATAATATGTCAATTTGCAAAGGTGAAGCCCAGTGCTCTTTAGGTTTTCATCTTTAAGATTTTTCTTATGTTATAAGTACTCGTGCAGAAAGTAAACCTTACTTTTAAACACGATAAACTACATTTCTAAACATACATATATATTGCAACAATTCCGAAATTCATATACAACAGTATTGATATTTGTCAATCATTTTTTTAAAAGAAAGTACAAAACAATAAACATAATAAAATCCGGTTTCTTGGTTTGTCCATTATGGGATTTATATAGGTTTTGTTCACAAAATTTAAATTTAAGACCTTTTTGTTGAACCCTCATCGAGTGACATACTACAGCTGAAGTTTTCTCCTTCAAAGTCGTTGTAAGTCGGGCTTGTGTGGTTAAGGGTTAATGTATATTATACAATGTTCTGTGTGGCTCGGTGGTTTCGGGTGTGCCTCTTATGAGATGTTTGCTGGTCAGTCCAGAAGTCGTTAGCTCGAACCTGATCCAAGACCCTTGGCTTCTCATGGTAATGTCACTCCCCGCCCCCCCCCCCCCCAAAAAAAAGCTATTTAAATACCGCCGGGCGACCAGTCCACCTATCTATATGTGCATTTGTTGAGCCTCTACTATCTGTACTTCTCAGTAGCCCGGTGGTAATGTGTAGGACTCGTGATTTAGAGGCCCCGAGTTCGAGCCAAACTGGCTCCTCAAGGTTTTTCACAGGAGTGTCCTTGGGTAAAACTCTTCAAGAGTATAGTACTGGAGATACCCAGGAAAACATGAATATGTAAGCTGCCGCCGTGGTATGACTGAAATAGTGTTGAAAGCGGCGTAAAACGCCATTCAACCAAGCGCATTAGCCAAGCTATACAGTTCTTTCAATATTAACCCCTTACCCCATAAGGCATTTATATGGTATCTCTAATTGACCCTAAATAACAGCAAGGATGAAGCCATTTCTTATGTGTATATGACACCTTTTGATAGCATAGAACATATTAATTGTGAAAAAAAGTGAAATTGCTCGTCACGAGCAATTTCACCTTTTGCCACAATGTTTTCCAAAGGCTCTTACAAGCAATGCGTAGAAATGAGTATCTATGGAGTAAAGGGTTAAGATAGCTGATACAATGTTCACCTTTGAGAGACGAAAGAATGACCATCATAAATCCTCGCGTGAAAGAATGTAGCGAGGATGGAAATCGAACCAGTGACTCCTTGCGAGGGTTTGAGGCCAGTGCGCTGCCCATTAATTAGTGTCTAAAAATGAAATAAGTCATTCTCTGGAAAAAGGGGGCTTAATGCATATCCGTGGTACATGAAATCAGGCAAGTGACCAAATACTCGTGGATCCTTAAAAAGCCACATTTTTAACAACCGACTTAATCATGAGGTAGGATGGTCCTTGGACATGCAGAAAATTGACCAACAGCGAAAAGTTTCGGCTCAGGTCAGCCTGCGCAGTCCGCGCAGGCTGACCTGAGTCGATCCTTTTCGCAAATGCATTAAGCCCCCTTTTTACAGAGCATGATCCAATCTTTGTGCCCCCCCCCCCCCCCCCCCGTGTTTGAATGTTGAAATCCATGCTTTTAATAATCCCTTAACTTGCCGAATAAACAAAAGGAAACTATTGAAATCAAAACTATGGTAAAACTCAACTGTTTGGGAATGTGTTTTTATAATCCTTTACCAAACAATCCCTGGTTTTTACCGAACAATCCCTGGTTTTTACGACCCTGAGACAGATACTTTTTGAAAACACTGTGGGAGAGGAGAATTTGCTGGTAACCAACATTTTGTCTCCTTTTCCAATCCAGCTGAAAGCAAATTTCAATGTTTGAGTTACATTTATTTTGTCGTATACAAATGTTTTCAATTTGGATAAGTCTAAAATTTTGTCTTTGTTGTCAAATTGCACTGTCCGTAATTTAACCCTGATCTTGCTAAATCCCTGGAATGAAACTTCCAAGCCGATAGTAAACCACCCCCGCCCCCTCCCCTTTCCGGAAAAAAAAAATGTTCCCAATTTAAAGGTAAATTTATAAAAAGAGATTTAACCCATTACCACACAATCCCTACTTTTGACGCCCATGAGAGAGAAGCCTTTTTAAAACACTGTGGGAAAAGGAGAAAATGCTGGTAACCAGCATTTTCTCCTTTTCCCACAGTGTTTTCTACCCTTCCCAGATCAAATTTCAATTTTTCAGTCACCTTTATTTTGTCGTCTGCAAATGCTTTCAATTTGGACCAGTCTAAAATTTCTTGAGTGGTAAAGAGTAAGATCGGACAGTACATTCACTGTGCAGTCTCATCTTAAATTTCTGTATTTAGGAGAACAATTCAAAAGCAACTGAATAATCTGTTATCGGGAAGGAGAACATGGTTTCACACAACTAGATATAAACTTATATCAAAACCGTGACGTAGATCTCTCTTGGTCAAATTTAGTTCTATTGAAAGAATAACTTTTATTGATGCATGTTTTTCTTCAAAAATGATATAAAACAAGTAGGGAATAACATTCTTGTTCTACTGACAAACGTTTCAAAGAGTTTTTACAAACGATGGCATTCCTACTTTCGTTTTCAAGCTGATTATAATATTCTATTGGATTGTTGCGGATGCTGAGATGACGTAGATTGCTAATTTGCATAAAGCTGCTTCGCGGAAATCTTTGAGAACCCAGCATCATTGCCTCGTTCTGAAATCAACTCTGCTCATTTCCGCAATCAGTGGAATCGGTATTTAGTACAGTGACAGTTTGAGAAAGCTCAGAATAAAATGGATAAACATGCGAAAGTTACTTGATCAAACGTGTGTACGCGCAGTGCATTCATTCTACATCCTTTTCGGTTTATTCTAGTATCCAAGCAACGGTGGGTAGTAGGTTTTTATCCATGAAATGTCGGGGTGAAACCGCGGTACTCGAATCTACGGGAAACATGGCGACGGAAAGTGTTGGGGAGCGAGTGGATGCGTATTCCGATCGGTCTGACAGCCCGGCGAGCTGTACAGAATACATGGATCGAGGCCACGGACATTATTTTGTAAAGAAAACCTTTCACAAACCCACTTACTGTCACCATTGCACGGATATGCTCTGGGGTTTAATTGGACAAGGTCTTGTATGTGAAGGTAAGGTCTAAATTATGTCTTTTTTTTTGCGATCAATCTAATTTATGCTGTAAAGTTCTCTTCTAATAAGAACACTAACATACTTTTCATGAAACCCATTTGTTGTCCCTTAACATTTCTCTCGCATCGATTTTCTTTCCCTTCAATTGTTGGACTGAAAACTGTGAAGCCGGGGTAAAATGGCTACCAGGAATATATGTTAAAATGGTGTATTGATTAGTTACGTTCACCTCGCCTTTGATAATTGAGGCTGGTTCACTATCGATAGACCTGAATGTATCATTAAATATCTGCTTATCAGGAAGAAAACCTTGTATTAACACTCTCAGGAACATAGAGGCATTGTTTTTTATGTCATCCTTTTCCAGGGAAAAATTGATTTTTCCTCTAAACTGTGTTTTGTGAATGTCATTGGTTGGTGGATCAATGGAGAGATCAGTGCTGCTTAATTTATGTCGCATATAAAAATGGGTCATTTGATTGTATATAGATATGGGTATTGGTTAGAGGGAACCTGAGATTTTTAATTGATCTTTCAGATGAGGGAATGTTGGTTTTTTATTAGAATAAGGAGCAGATGATGTGTTGACTCTCCCAGTATTTGCTGCTGTAATGACATTCTATTGATTAAATTGGAGAGCTGAACAAGGCTAACCATAGTCGATACGAGAAATAAAGTCAATGCTGAAAGCTTATTATAAATGGCCAGATATTGGATTTTAAGCTCTGAGCAGAATAGGACTAGAGGTGTATAGAGGGATAGATCAATAGAGGGGGTTTTATACTGATATAACACTGTCATAGTAATGTACAGGGAACTATTCCAAAGCAGAGAGGGGAAAAAATCCCTGTGCCTGAAAAGTTGGTTCCTGTATTCCTCAAATAAAATTTAATTATGGATGGGAGGATAGGGTCTGACATGGCCTTTTAGCTCAATTAGTAGCCAGTTTGTAGAGCACTTGCATGGTGAGCAAGGGGTCCAGGGTTCGAGTCCCAGATTGACCAAAAAATTTTTCTACTAGTGTTGTATTTTTTTTCCTCAACATATATAATACATGGTGATTCTGATGTGGTTTAGATTACACAGCAATCCAGTTTGAATATAAACCGTTAGAGTGCCTTTCACAACTAAAGTTGCTTTTGCAGGCAGTTTGAATAAAGATCAGACTGCACAAAACGTACAGTCTGATCTTTGATCTTTAATGTTGGTCTTGCTGAAACATTACAGACAAAAGGCAACCAATGAATTGCTATTATCAGAGACTCCTAGAATTAAAATGGCCTTTGGTTTATTTGGGGCTTTAATCCTTAACCATACATTCCTGAGTTTTAATTCTTTACCACACAATCCCGACTTTTGACGACCGAGACAGAAAGCTTTTGAAAGCAATGTGAGAAAAGGAGAAAATGTTGGTAAACAGCATTTTCTCCTTTTCCCACAATGTTTTCTACCCTTCCCAAACCAAATTTCAATTTTTCAGTCACATTAATTTTGTCGTCCGTAAATGCTTTCAATTTGGACCAGTCTAAAATTTTGTCATTTGGTAATGAGTTAAGGACCCTTGGCTAGAAGGCTGCTTTGAAAACAATGCGGAAAAAGGATAAAATGCTATTTAATTGCTATTTAATTTAATTGTCAACCTCTCAATCCCAAGGTGTAACAAGCCTGTTGGAAAGCGTTGTGTGAAAAGGAGAAAATGTTAGTATTAACCAGCATTTTGTCATTCTTCCAGAATGTTTAATTAACATTTGATTTTTCATCTGCAAATGCTTTCAGTTTGGTCTTGTCCAAAGTTTTTTCTTTTGGTAAAGAGTTAAACAACATTTGAGCCATACTCTGTGAAAAGGAAGCTTAACCCATTACCACACAATCTCTACTTTTGACGATCATGAGAAAGAAGCCTTTAGAAAACATTGTGGGAAAAGGAGAAAATGCTGGTTACCAGCATTTTTTCCTTTTCCCACAATGTTTTCTAGCCTTCACAAAACAAATTTCTAAAATATTCAGTCACTTTTATTTTGTCATCTGCAGATGCTTTTGACTTGGACAAGCCTAAAATATTGTTGTTTGATAATGAGTTAAAGACGTTTTCTACAGTTTTGTGAAAATTTAATAATTTCATAGAATATTCTTATTCTTTCATATGTTGGGTAAAATTCAATGGCAAACTCGAAAATAAAAAGAAAAAGGTATGTTGGCAAGTTGGATTTTCTGCAAAATGGCTGTTTCTATGGTAACCGTTTGTATCAAAACACTTAAAATGACTATATCAATGTTAAAGACAGTTATACAGTGCTAGAAAGTTTATTATACGATGCAAATATTATTTTCATATTTAATGTATTATTTCTTGGTTCTCTATGAATGAAAAAATAAGCTGAATTCATTTTCTTTTTTTTTTAAATTATTTTTCCTATTTCTTGACTTACCGAAATATGAGCAAAATCAACATGTAGTCTTCAATTAATTCAAAATTTTGAAAAATTCCTCTCATAGAATTTTCTAATTTTTTGGTATGTATAATGAAATTTAATGGTAAGTACAAATATGGGAAGAAAAATATATATATATATGTTGATAAGTTAGATTTTTTGTGAAATGGCTGTTTCCAAAGTAACGGTTTAGGCGCTCTGCACTGTCGTGTTCAGTAGACTCTAGTCTCTGAGAAAGTTGATACCACCGAAAACTTTCCTGTATTCTTCTGATCTTAAAATTCCCTTTTAGATCTTTTTGCAAATATCCTGTAAGTCGATATTGTAGACTTGTTCTTCGTTTCGAAATGTACCGTATCCGAAATTCAAGGTATTCGTCTGAACAATATACATGTAAAAGTACGTTCTTTGAGAAGAGTTACTGTCTTTATTGTCTCCCTTGAAATCGCAAAAATGATGTGCAGAAATTACCATCGAAAACTTCATTAAAAGAGAATTCATAATCTTGACAAATTAAGTCATAAGCTATGAATCATAAAATCAAGATGTTAATCAAAAGGCGGGTACCATTAAGACTGTGGAAATGTTGACTCGGATACAGTGTACCCTAGCAGTTAAACTCTTTACCAAACGACAAAATTTTAAACTCGTCCAAATTGAAAGCATTTGCAGACAACAAAATAAACATGACTCAAAAATGAAAGTTTGTTTTTAGCTCCACTGGTCAGCGGGCTTATGTCATAGCCCGGTGTCAGTCGTGTGTCCGTCCATTCGTGTGTGCATTAACTTTTATTTCAAAGATCATTTTCTCTGAAACTACCCGCCCAAATTTGATGAAACTTCACAGAAATGATCCTGCCATAGTCCTCTTCAGAATTTTTGAAAGAAGTCTATTCCTTGAAAAACTCTAGTTGCCATGGCAACAAAACTGAAAAAAAAAAAAAAATCTCTGCAACCACAATGTACAGGGCTACTGAATTTGGCATGTAGCTTTATCTAATGGACCTTTAACAAGCTTCTTCATTTTATAGGCCTGATGTCAAAATTTGCTCCATTTCAAAATATAATCACTTCAATTTAAGAGTTAATCAAGGGAAATCACTCTTTTTTTTAAATAAATAATAAAGTTTGTTGCTATTTACTTCCCTTGATTATCAAACTGCAGTGATACATGATTGGTGCTAGATGTTAAGTTTTTTGATGGAAAATATTCTGTTTTCAGGGAGAGTGATTCATTTTGATGCTAATAGTTATGCTCACATGAGTGGAATAATAAATTCATAGTAAGGTTTCTATCATTCAGTTTTTTCCTAAGAACTTTACCTTTCATGTCAATGAATTTACCTTCTTGAATTGCCTGACAGCGTTCATTGTTTTCAAAGGCCCTCTTTTTCAGGGTCATGAACACTTCAATTTGTGTGGTAAAGGGTTTAAAAGCCAGTGGAGCGATACAGGGCCATCATGGCCCTCTTGTTTGGAAGGGTAGGAAACATTGTGGGAAATGGAGAAAATGCTGGTTACCAGCATTTTCTCTTTTTCCCACTTTGTTTTCAAAATCTTTCTCAGGTTTGTTAAAAGTGGGACTGTGTGGTAAAGGGTTAAGGTATCTTATGTCACTTTACTTTGTAACGTTATGTTAATTCGGTCTCCTTGACAATAAATAATAATGACAGGAAAGGGGTAAAAACAGACTAAACTAAATACCACTTTTTTGTTGTCTGCGCATATCACATATTTGAAGATTCGACCTGTCTGCTTTGACGCATCACTGCCCCCAGTTTTAGGGGGATTGTAGTGAAATGCACCATAAAGTACCAATGGAGAAAATGGCATTTATCAATATGTTTGAGGAGAAATCATGATCTGATCATAGCTGAATGAATTGCACCAGGGAGCGTTTTATTGAGGAAACTTTTATTTTAGTTTGAAATTCAAGGTAACGGTTGTCGCGTAGAAAAGTAATCCAGTTCTGTACCCAGAATGCCCAAATTAGATAGATATTTATTTGTAGAATGCCATCTAGCAGGAGATTAGGCCAATTTTCAAGAAAAAAAAAAACAATAACACAGATTTTGTAAAAGCCTTTGCTAATTATTTTGAGCTCATGACACAAGATTGTCATGTTAAAAGTGGGTATTTAGAATTTTTACATCTCACCAAACTGAAAAATATATATATCACTGAAATTTATATGAAAAAATAATACCAATCATCAATAATCAAGACTCATAAAATTACAAAAAACAATTTTTTTGGTGGTGTTCCCTTAAAAGGCTACGTAGCCTCTTAAAGTATTTTTAGATTTCGTGCCAAAAATCAATAAAGCATTGTGGGAATGTCAAGTGACTGGCACGTGACTAATAACGCTTAAATTCCATTATGTAACAAACATGTAATAATCATTTTCCATAATGTATTCTTCAGACGCTTTGTTTGAAAGTTCGTCTGTGTATTCCTGTATGTAAATGGGAGAATTGATCATCTAAAAATAGAACGTGTCTCCCCTTGGTGTCAACCTGGGCCGTAGTAAATCTCTAATTTCGCGTGCTGTCGGATGGTTTTCAACAACTGTGGTTTTATGAACGCAAATTAAAAGGCTTTGGGAGTATAAGGATGATTTTTTTGCATTTTTGTAAAATTTTCATCCCAAAAACTGAAGGGCCACCTTTAAGTCCCCTTACCACAATTTATTTATGCTTTTTTAACCCTTTACCCCATAAGGCATTTCTATGGTATCTCTAATTGACCCTAAATAACAGCAAGGATGAAGCTTTTTCTTATGTGTATATGACACTTTTTGATAGTATAGAAAACATTGTGGCAAAAGGTGAAATTGCTCGTCACGAGCAATTTCACCTTTTGCCACAATGTTTTCCAAATGCTCCTACAAGCAATGCGTAGAAATGAGTATCTATGGAGTAAAGGGTTAACTGGACTTTTTATACGCCCGTCGAAGACGGGACGTATTATGGGATCACCTGTGGCGTCCGGGCAGGCGGGCGGGCAGCGTCCAGTTCTTTGTCCGGAGCATATCTCCAAAACTATTCTAGCTAGGGTTATGAAATTTCATGGGTGGATAGATCTCATCAAGGGGGAGTGCAGTGCGCAGGAATCATAACTCTTGCTTGCTTAATTTTTGAGTTATTGCCCTTTGTTGTTTTTCATACTTCAATTTTGTCCGGAGCATATCTCCAAAACTATACTAGCTAGGGTTATGAAATTTCATGGGTGGATAGATCTCATGAATGGGGAGTGCAGTGCGCAGGAATCATAACTCTTGCTTGCTTAATTTTTGAGTTATTGCCCTTTGTTGTTTTTCATACTTGAATTTTGTCCTGAGCATATCTCCACAACTATACAAGCTAGGGTTATGAAATTTCATGGGTGGATAGATCTCATCAAGGGGGAGTGCAGTGTGCAGGAATCATAACTCTTGCTTGCTTAATTTTTGAGTTATTGCCCTTTGTCGTTTTTCATACTTGAATTTCGTCTGGAGCATATCTCCAAAACTATACTAGCTAGGCTTATGAAATTTCATGGGTGGATAGATCACATCAAGTGGGAGTGCAGTGCACAGGAATCATAACTCTTGTTTGCTTAATTTTTGAGTTATTGCCCTTTGTTGTTTTTCATACTTGAATTTTGTCCGGAGCGTATCTCCAAAACTATACTAGCTAGGGTTATGAAATTTCATGGGTGGATAGATCTCATCAAGGGGGAGTGCAGTGCTTAGGAATCATAACTCTTGCTCGCTTAATTTTTGAGTTATTGCCCTTTGTTTTTTTTCATACTTGATTTTTGTCCAGGGCATATCTCCAAATTTATACTACCTAGGTTTATGAAATTTCATGGATGGATAGATCTCATCAAGCGGGAGTGGAGTGCTCAGGAACCATAACTCTTGCTTTCTTAATTTTTGAGTTATTGCCCTTTGTTTTTTTCATACTTGAACTTTGTCCGGAGCATATCTCCAAAACTATACTAGCTAGGGTTATGAAATTTCATGGGTGGATGAATCTCACTGAGGGGCAGTGCAGTGCGCAGGAATCATAACTCTTGCTTGCCTTATTTTTCAGTTAGTGTCCTTTGTTGTTTTTCATACTTGAATTTTGTCCAGTGAATATCTCCAAAACTATTCTAGCTAGGCTTATGAAATTTCATGGGTGGATAGATCTCATCAAGGGGGAGTGCAGTGCACAGGAATCATAACTCTTGTTTGCTTAATTTTTGAGTTAGTGCCCTTTGTCGTTTTTCATACTTGAATTTTGTCCGGAGCATATCTCCAAAACTATACTAGTTAGGGTTATGAAATTTCATGGGTGGATAGATCTCATTAAGGGGGAGTGCAGTGCCCAGGAATCATAACTCTTGCTCGCTTAATTTTTCAGTTTTTGCCCTTTGTTTTTTTTTATACTTGAATTTTGTCCGGTGCATGCCCCAGCTTTACAACTTGGGGTAAGACAGGCGTATCTTGCGACAATTTGCCGCTCTTGTTCAATATTGTTTTAGTGTATTAGGTCTGTTGGCCATAGAAAATAGTGATTTTCCTATCTTTATATAAATTTTGAAACACACTGAAAATCTTTTTCAAAGATTAATTGTGATGGAAAAAAACATGAAAAGCCATGACAAAGCAAAATGTCAAAAATACTTCATCTGATGGAAGGCCCTTTAAACAATCTGACTCAGCTTTGATAATGACTTGAGACTGCTGACTTGGCCTAATAAAAAATATCTGTGTGTCTTACAAACAATGTCCGTAACAAAGAAATAAATGCATAGCTCAAGTATGAACTGCATATGCCGGGATTTGAACCCTGGAAGGGACAAATAACCTCGTTTTTTGAGGATTAAAAGACCAATATCATAACCACTGAGCCAAAGATATCTCTCTGACACAGTTGTCAGGTATTATATTTAAATCGGGACAAAGCTATGCATGAATGACTGGTCTCTCATAACAGTGTGTAATTTTTTGGTCCGAGATCAGGGTTTGAATTTCATTTTTTTTAATCCACTTGCAAATTTTAGCAAGTGGCTTTTTTTTCCATTTGCAAAAAATTAAAATTTGAATCACACTTTTTAGCTCACCTTAGCACAAAGTGCTAAAGCTGAGCTATTGTGATCGCCCTATGTCCGTCGTCCATCAACATTTTCTTTAAACATCTTCTTCTCCTAAACCACTGGGCCAATCTTGATGAAACTAGGCAGGGAAGTTCCTTGGGTGAAGCTCTACCAAAACTATTCAAAGAATTGAATCCCACCCATAACTGGTTGCCATGGCAACAAAAAGGAAAAAAAAATCTTTAAAAATCTTCTCTTTAACTAGAAGGCGTAGAGCTTTGATATTTGGTATGTGACATCTCCTAATTGACCTCAACTAGGTTTGTTCAGTTGATGCCCCTGGTTTCAAAACTGGCCCCACCCCGAGGGTCACAAGTTTGAGCATAGAAACAAAGAAAGAAAACTTAAAAATCTTCTTCTCTGAAACTAGAAAACGTAGAGCTTTCATATTTGGTCTGTGGCATCTTGTAGTGGACCTTTACCTAGTTTGTTAAAATGATGCCCCTGGGGTCAAAACTGGCCCTGCTTGGAGGTCACAAGTTTGAGCATAGGAACCAAAAAGGAAAACTTTAAAAATCTCCTCCTCTGAAACTAGATGTCATAGAGCTTTGATATTTGATATGTGGCATCTCCTAGTGGACCTCTACCAAATTTGTTCAAATGACTCCCCTGGGGTCAAAACTGGTCCCACCCAGGGGGGACACTAGTTTGAACATAGAAAACAAAGAAGGAAAACTTAAAAACCTTCTCCGACGAAACTTGAAGGCCTAGAGCTTTGATATTTGGTATGTAGCATGTCTTAGTGGACCTCTACCAAGTATGTTCACATGATGCCCCCGGGGTCAAAACTGGCCCCACCCCAGGGGTTACAAGTTCAAACATAGGTACAAAGAATGAAAACTTTAATATTCTTCTTCTCAAAAACTAAAAGGCATAGAGCTTTGATATTTGGTATGTAACATCTCCTAGTGGACCTCTACCAAGTTTATACATATGATGCCCCAGGGTTCAAAACTGGCCCTGTCCCGGGGGTCACAAGTTCAAACATAGGAACAAAGACAGAAAATTTTAAAATTCTTATTCTCTAAAATAGAAGGCATAGAGCTTTGATATTTGGCATGTAGCAATTCCTAGTGGACCTCTACCAATTTTGATCATATTATGCCCTTGTAGTCAAAACTGGCCCTGCCCCGGGGGTCACAGGTTCGAACATAGCAACAAAGAAAGAAATCTTTAAAACTTTACTTCTCTGAAACTTGATGGTGCAGAGCTTTGATATTTGGTATGCAGAATCTTCTAGTGGACCTCTACCAAGTTTGGTCATATGATGTCACTAGAGTCAAAACTGGCCCTGCCCTGGAGGTCACAGGTTGGAATATAGGAACAAAGAAGGAAAATTTTAAATTTCTTTTTCTCTTATACGGGAAGGTGTAGAGCTTTGATATTTGGTATGTTGCATCTTTGAGTGGACCTCTACCAAGTTTGTTCTAAGGATGCTGCTTTGGTCAAAACTAGCCCAGCCCGGATCACAAGTTCGAACATAGGACAAAGAAGGAAAATTTAAAAGTCTTCTTTGCAACTGGAAGGTGTAGAGCTTTGATATTTGTTAGCTTACCTTAGCACAAAGTGCTAAAGGTGAGCTATTGGTGAAGCTCTACCAAAATTGTTCAAAGAATGAATTTCACAGCAAGTCTTTCCAATATGGCGACCACTTTGCTTACTGCACAGACTAAAACCTTGGATCAGAGTACCACATTTACTTTGACAGCCCTGAAATTTCGCGAAATTGACTGAAATACGAGCGTCATGTTGATGTTTTACATCGCGCCCCAGTGCCTCCGTTAGGTGAAATACAGTACATACCATGCGTTCAATAACCATCTGTATAGTCATCATTGAAATTGTTTTTGGCTTTGGTACCAAAACCAGAGGGCCATGATGGCCCTGTGTTGCTCTGCTGGCGAATTACTTAAAAGAAATCTAAGAGTCAAACTTTACAATACTTGGCCAATTGGTTTTGAACTGGAAAATATACAGTTTTTTTTTTCTATAAAATCCTACAAGAAAGTTAAGACCCCAGGACAAAGCCATTTTTGACCACAAAGCTTTTATTACTTGAGTACTTGTAACCCTCCACAAGATAAAGCCCCATACCATAAGGCCCAGGACTACCTTGATGAGTGTAATAAAATTTCATCTCAAGGGCATGAATGTCAGATTCTTTTCATCACATAATGATATTTTCCCAAAAATAGATCAGATGATGCAAAAACATCCATATATAAGGTATTTTCTGTAAGACCCATTCACTTGTATGAAAGACATACGAAATGATATAAAGAATGACGTCACACAAATGTGATATCAAATGTGTACAAGATAAGAAAATTCGTAAGGCCAGGATTTTTTTATAAGTTGATTTACGGGATCTTTTTTTCAAATTTAGGGTCGGGGGGACGAAAAAAAAATAAAATAAAAAGCTCTAAAAATGTTCAGTCGATAAAAAAATATAAAAAAAAGAGATTTTTCTTTTCATTATTTGTTTTTCCTACCAATACCGCAAGAAACTAAAAATATAACTAGTGAAGTAAACCAACAGTCTGTATTATAGTTACATCTTTCAAGTTACCATAATTTTCCTAAAAATCTATTCTGGATACCTTAAAAACTGTAATGACCACCTTTAATAGTGTCATGCCACAGATCAATGAGGTCCAAAGACACATTCAGAATTTAGCAAACATTGAAGATTCTGATCAAATTTGCTCCTTTATGAAAAGTCTGATCTGGCTCTACGACGTTTGCTGCCGAATGAATTCTTAAAACTTTAAGGCTCTTTATGATTGTCTGACAAGAAAAGAAACAGAATGTCGTTCTTTCACAAACCACAACATTAGCTAAGAAGTTCTGAAGTTCCAATAAATTTAGCACAATTTTACAGAAACAGTTCTGGAAATTCATTGCAGGGAATCTACAAAAAACAGACATTTTTTTTCTCATAATGTTTTCCTAAGTCGCCTCTATTGAGGTCGTTATGAAGTTGGCATTGTTTGAGCTCCCAAAACAAAACAAAAATAATTGAGCTATCACTAAATGTGACCCCAAACCAGCTCCTTGTCACTAAACAGCTCTTTGTCACAGAATGCAGAATGGTTTAGTACAAAAGAGTTTAAAAAAATTATATATTACAAAGGGCTATAACTCTGAAAATAGTGGGAAAAGATTTATGGTTCTTGCACAGTGCACTTTACTTTGATGTGATTCAAAATCATATGAAGTTTGAAGTGACTAGCTTTTGTACTTTGCAAGTTATGCCCCATTTTAAAAATCCAAAGTTACAATTGACAAAGGGCAATAACTCTAAATGTAGCAGGAACAGAGTTATAGTTTTGAAAACTGCACTTCTTGTTAATGTGGTCCATCTGTATATGAAGTTTGAAGGTACTAGCTTTTACACTTGGAAAGTTATGCCCCAGACAAAAATCCAAATTAAAATTTACAAAGGGAAATAAATGTGAAAATAGTGGGAATATAGTTATGGTACTGGCAAAGTGCTCTTTGCTTTATGGTGATCTAATTATATATGAAGTTTGAAGTCACTAGCTTTTGTACTTTGGAAATTAAGCCCCAGATAAAAATCCAAAGTTAAATATACAAAAAGATATAACCGTTAAAATAGTGGAAAAAGTTATGCTTCTTGTACACTGCACTTCTCTTTAATGTGGCCGATCTGTACATGAAGTTTTTAGTTGCTAGCTGTTTTATTTGGAAGTTAAGCCTCGAACAAAAATCCAAAGTTTGAAGTCACTAGCTGTTCTAATTTGAAAGTTATGCCAAGCTTTTTGTGACACATGGATGGACAGACATGGTGACTCCAGTATACATGTATCCCCATACTTTTTTTATGGGGGGTATAAGCATGATAAAAACACATAAATGTAGTTAAATTTGTTTGAATCTAGAAGCAGACTTGTGCTGCAAGTAGACAGTATCCCTTTCTTTAACCTAACAAAAGAAAGTATGTGATGAGAGAATTTCTGTATGCCTTCCATGGAAGAAAAGAAGTTGAACCTAACTATCCCTTTTAGATATGATTTGCTATATCAAAGAAAGACAATTAGTAAGGATTTCTATCCTGGCTATTTGTTGACTCAGAAGAACATTATCAAACCATTTTGTTTTTGATTGCCTATGACCCCACTGATGCAGAGTTACACTTAACTCAAAACTCTAACATTTCTCATCAGATTGCAAATGGTATCCAGACTGGTAAGAAGAGAAAAAAAAAAACTTCTTTATGTCTGTGATGGGCAGTGTTGTGCCTAGGCCAAAATTTTTGGGGGACACAGGTGTCCCCCTACCTTAATGTCAAGGGGACATTAGAAAAATCTAGGGGACACATTTCATACTTCCATCCGACTCTTGTAATCACGGAAATTTTATGAGCCGATTTTTTCTGAAATTTTCTGTCCTTTTTCTTACTTGTCCCGGAGGTCGAAGAAGCCGCGATCGATTCGAGGTTTTCACAGTCCACTGCGATTCAATTTCGTCTGCAACTTTTCTATTTTTAACCTTTCCCGACATAGAGTTGGTCAACCGCATCCGGCGTTTGGCCATATTGTTTTATTGACAACAGTAAGACTGGTTTAAATATCGGATATCCCTAAGCGACTTTATCTCAGTAAATTTCGCGGTCACAATCTACGTTGTGCAGGTGCCCATTATAATTAACGCAATGTATGTAAATACCGAAATGGACTCCAGAAAAGGAAAATTTGTCGGATTTTCGTGAGCGTGCCCGACATCCCGCAATGGCTTAAATTTTAAGGGACATTGTTAAAAAAATTGCGGGAATCCCGCAATCCCGCGGCCTAGGCACAACACTGGATGGGGACCACAATCTTGATTCAAAAACATGATAATGACTTGTTAAAGTTTAAAAGAAAGTTAACAAGATCTATAGAGATGTAATCTATTAGTCAATAAACTAGCTGATAAGAAGGAAAAGGTGTAGAGTATTCTAAAAATAGAACACTCCACTGCATATTTTGCTGGAGTTGCCGACATGAGGAAGGCAAAAGATCGTCTTCAAGCTTTTTCTAATCCTTCACTTTACCATTATAATTTATTTAGAATATGTTTGAAAAAAATATCTCCAGCTGTAAGAAGTGGTAATTCAAGTTTATTTTATGACTATTCATGTTTTGAGAATCAGTAATGATCGATAGTGTGACGTCATTTAATTTTTAAACAAATATGCAGACGCTTTACTGTGGGAAAAAAAGTGTGATTTTCGTAGGATAAAGGGGTGGATTTAGCGAGTTAGTAACAGGTAAGGATCATAACACTCTGCTGTCTTGTCCAAATTGATAAAGTTAATTAGTGATAACCTGTCATCCTTTGTCTTAGATTGCGGATATTTCATGAATATAGGCCTGGTCGGGACTGTTTGTTAGGCGAAGTTTTTTCGCTGTGAAAGCTTGATGATGCAAATTTGAGTCATTGAAGACGACTTTTTCACCCTGTACCATACTTCCTCAAGTTCCTGCTTCAGTCTTTCTCCACTTATCTCGTGAGTTGAGACAAAAATGTCAATAAAAAATCCTTTCGACACTTATTTTCGCCAGTTAAAGAAAAACTACAACTGGCGAAAATGGCGATAAGCAGCGTGGGTCCCGCTGCTGCATGTTATTGATCTTCGTATCGGAAGGTTATATAGGAGACAAGACGGGTACCAGTTTAAAAGTTTGGGTTGACGTTCGCTTTAAATACAGATTTTTTTTGACGAAACGAATAATGGTTAGGGTCGGCGGAAAAAATTTAAAAAAATCTTTTAGAATCTTCTTATATTTTTTTTCTGGTTTTGGGAAAATTGCAGTCGGCGGGTTTGTAAATCAACTAATAAAAAAATTCTCGCCTAACGGGTATATTACACTGAAAACAAGGGAGGTTAATATGTGGCAAAATTATCTTTTTTAACCCTATCTCAAATGACAAATTATAGACTGTTTCAATCAGAGGTCATCTGCAGATGACAAGGACTGGTCCAAATGAGATTTAGGTCTCTAATATTGTAGTAAACATTATGGGAAAAGGAGAAAATTTTGGTTACCAGCATTTTCTCTTTCCCTCAGTGTTTTCAAAAGCGGTCTTTCCCAAGTTGTGAAAACCAGGGATTGTTTAGTAAAGGGTTAAACTAGATTAGAAATGACCTTAATTATGATTTGGCATTCTTTTTTTGTTTCAGTGTGCAACTTTGTCGTTCATGAAAAGTGTTTAAAAACAGTGGTGTCGGCATGTTCAAGTATTGCTCCCACATTGATAAAGGTAAGAGAACACTATACATATGATTGAGCCATGCTCTGTGAACAGAGGGTTAAATGCATTAGCAAACAGTGTCAACCCATCAGAGCCCAGATAAGAGGGACTGATGGTTTTCTAAATCTGTTATTTCTGTTTGAAACCCTATGTTGTGGGTACTCATTAGAATTGTCTCCTGGAGACGATTCTAATGAGTACCCACAACATAGGGTTTCGAAGATAATGAATAATATTTTCAATTTTGAAATCAAAATCACGCCTTCTATCTGGAGCTCTGACCCATACAGCCTGCAGAGTTGAAACTTTGTCCTACATGTAGAAGTTTTTCATGTCCAAGAAATGGATTTGATAGATCCATAGTTAGGTGATGACTTGCTTGGTGTAATGGATCCCGAAGATGCATTAACCCTTTCCCAAACAACAAATTTTAGACTCTTTGAAACTGAAAGAGTTTGCAGATGACAATTCCAAATTTGATAAAAATGGCAGAAAGTTCCTCCAAATGGGTAGAAAACACTGTGGGAAAAGGAGATATTGCTCGTTACGAACAATTTCTCCTTTTCCCACAGTGTTTTCAAAAGACTTGTACTACAGACACATAAAAAAAGGGCTTGTTTGGGTAAGGTTTAAAACCCTTGTCATCAAAGTAATGTTCATTAATTATATTATACTGCAAAGAAATTTCTCGTGATCTGATTGGTTAACATGCCGGGAACATATATCATGTTCCCTGGCAAAAATCCATGTAAAACTATTTCCCTTTAGAGTGCCCGGTAAACATCACTACACGTGCAACACAACATCCAAAATGGCGGCGTCGATCGATCACCAGACTGCACCTTTATGCACCAAACTGCACGTTTTAGTGACGTCTGTTTCCAGTGGCGTCAGTTTTCATTTAATTGGGGCACACAGAAGGGAATTTCTAGTTCGTCAGCATACTTGATTCGTGAAATTATAAAAAAGGAAAATTTCCAGTGACGTCAGTTTTCATTGAATTAGGGCACACAGAAGGGAATTTCTGTTTTGTCGGCATACTCGATCCGTGAAATTATAAAACAGGAAAATTTCGCTTAAAGCGCTTTAAAAGGGTAAAACTTTGCAGTATAATAAATTTGTTGTACGGTCAGGTGGTCTTCGGCTCGGGCGACATGATTAACCCTTTCCCAAACAAGCCCTTGTTTTTATGTGTCTGCTATGGTTTCTATGTTTACCTTCTATTCGAAAGGTAGCGACCTTGTTTTATTTTTATCAAAGATGCAATGCTACGATCGATTTCATTCATTGCATTTAGAGCTGGCTGCATCCAATGAAAAAGCGTATCAGGTGAATGTAAAAATCAAGCTCGATCCGCCAAGAGTAGAGTAGCGTAGTGAATCGTCAGCCTTGGCTTGTGAAGATGGCTAACTTAGGCCAATGCTTTTTGAAGATGCATTTACGTCCTTTTCACAGAGGATATTTCATACACATATAATTATGTTTTGTTAGGCCATGTATTCATCAGCCAGAGCTCAAAGAAGTGGTAGTGATTTCAATTTTAAAATTGAAATCATTAATTATCTTCCACCAAACCCTATGTTGTGGATACTCATTAGAATCGTCTCGATGAAATGATTCTAATGAGTACCCACAACCTAGGGTTTGAAAGTGAAACAATAGATCTAGAACACTATCTTTCTCCCTTATCTGGAGCTCTGATCAACCATCCAGAATTGGATTCAAACTGTTACTGTCAGGAGTTTCCCTAATTCCTAAGTAACATGATTTTATATTGGCTATACCATTTGATTGGTTATACCAACCAAACTTTTTAGCCAATCATTAATCGTATTACTTCATGGTTCAGAACCAGGCTAATTATGCAGGTTAGATTAGTGAAACAGGCTCTGACATGTACTTATGATGACATTTTTAAAAACTATTTTGCATGCATTGTAGACTCTTCGGCTCGCTTAGCATGAAATGCTCAAGGTCAGCCTACAGGTTTAGGCACCCTCTAAAACTCTTTCTCAGAAAATGGCTTTTTCTTCTATACTGTTAGGTAATTTCAATCAAACTACAATTGATTTCTAGAATGTTTCTCTTTCAAACTTGTTTAAATGGTCGGAGTTCATGGAATACATAAGTCACACGTCCTAATAGTGGATGTAAAAGTTGACGGTTTGACCACATTTATCTTCTGTTCTCTTTCAGAACCCTGTGGCCCACTGCTGGTCAGAAGCAGGCCAATTTAAACGTAAATTTTGTAACGTATGTCGGAAGCGACTGGAGGACTCTGTTGCCCTCAGATGCGAAGGTTAGTAAAGTGCTTTTTTTCTGAGTTCCAGCTGGTTTTGGATGGTAAACTGAAAGGGGGAAAGCGCTTGTTACTGGCATTTTTCCTTTTTCTGCTATGATTTCTAAAGTCTTTAACAAGGGAGAGTGTGAGTGTCAAACACAATGATTCTTTGGTAAGAGGTAAAACAAGTTTTATTGTACACCAGTGTCTTGTAAATATTTGGAATTTCTCCACTGCACATTGGTTAACTTTTTACCACACAATCCGGACTTTTAACGACCCTGAGAAAGAATCTTTTTGAAAACATTGTGGGAAAAGGAGAAAATGCTGGTTTCCAGCATTTTCTCTTGTCTCACAATGTTTTCTACCCTCTCCAACACAAATTTTAATTTTTGAGCCACATTTATTTTGTCGTCTGCAAGTGCTTTCAGTTTGTACAAGTCCACAGTTTTGTCATGTGGTAAAGAGTTAAAACTGAAGGATGGTTTGGTAAATGGTGTACGCTTTACCCATATACAGAGCTCCAGATAAGAGGGAGCCATGGTTACGATGGTATTCTAAATCAATTCTTTCTCTTTGAAACACTATGTGTGAGCACTCAGTAGAATTGTCTAATCGATTCAACATTAGGTTTAGCAGAGAATGATTAATATTTTCAGTTTTAGAATAAAAACCACTCCCTCTATCTGGAGCTTCGCAAATATATTTCTAGCTCAACTGGCCAAAGGCCAGCAGGCTTATGTCATGGCCAGGAGTCCATTGTGCGTCTATCTGTCTGTGTTTGCGTTAACTTTTATTTCAAACATCTTCTTCTCAGAAACTACCCATCCAAATTTGATGAAACTTCATAGAAATTATCCTGCCATGGTCCTCTTTAGAATTTCCTGAAAGAATTTGATTCCTTTAAAAACTCAGGTTGCCATGGCAAAAAAAGCTGAAAGAAAAAAAAAATTACATTTTTAAAAATCTTCTCTGAAACCACAAGGCACAGAGCTGCTGAATTGGGCATGTAGCTTTATGTAATGGACCTTTAACAAGCTTCTTCATCTTATAGGTCTGGGGTCAAAATTTGTCCCATTCCAGGGGTCACAAGTTTAACATGGGCTTCCATATATCGATAGGTGAGTGCAACATTATTCTAAATGCCTGTACATTGTACAGGCACTTAGAATAGTGTTGCACTCACCTAACAATATAGTCACTTCAATTTAAACATTGATCAAGGGAAATAACTATTGTTATAAAAGATAAAATTGTTACTATTTATCTCCCTTGATTAATAAAGTACAGTGATACATGATTGGTGCTAGATAATTAAGTTTTTTGATAGAAAATATTTTGTTTTCAGGGAGAGTGATTCATTGCGATGCTAATAGTTATGCTCACATAAGTGAAATACTATATTTATATAAGATTTATGCCATTTAGTTTTTTTTTCAAGAACTTTATCTTTTATGCCTATGAAAAAACCTGCTTGTCTTGCCTGACAGTGCTCATTGTTTTCACAAGCCCTCTTTTTCAGGGTCATGAACATTTCAATTTGTGCAGTAAAGGGTGTAAAAAGCCATTGGAGCGATACAGGGCCATCATGATCCTCTTTTTTCATTTTCTATTTCACAGTTTGTGAATATTATGCACACTTAGAATGCCAAGATTTTGTCGTCAGTGACTGTAAACATTGTGCCACCTACACACCCAGTATGAAAGATCGAGTAAGTATCAGAATTCTACTTAACATAGTGGACCCATAATAGAAAACAGCTATTTCCACCATATTATTTTCCTACAAACTTTGCTAAGATTAAAAAATTAGTATTATTGTACTACTTTAACCGAGCCACTTTTTCCTTTTTGTCCTTCCTGGAATTATCATTATCCCAAGTCTTTCTTCTATCTAAATAAAATCACTGTAACTTTAAAAAAAAAAGTTTCTTTTTTTCTTTCTGTTGGATAATTGAACCCAAATAAAGGACAAGCAGTTTCACTCATCCTACAGGAGGAGTTGGTCTGAAAATGTTTGCAACCCTGGTTTGTGTTTTCTTACCTCACCTACAGTACAGTCAAAATTGGCCAAAAGAGTGCATATTTCAATAGAGAACATTTAATCAGGTAGTTTAGACAGGTGGGCTTCTATTGTTTATAAGTTGTGTTTCCTTTTTTCAGTCAAGTGTCATGCATTATCACCATTGGAGAGAAGGAAATTTACCAGCTAACTCGAAATGTTTAGCGTGTAAAAAGACATGCTGGTCTTCGGAATGTTTAGCAGGGATGAGATGTGAGTGGTGTGGAGTTACGGTAAGTGATCTTATCAATAGTATTATACAGAATTATTATGCATTAGCATTGACTTTTAGACCCAGAAGTAGGTTTACATCAGTGAACTCTTAACCCTTTACAACATGGCAGAATTTAGACCTACCCAAATCGAAAGCATTTACAAACGATAATTTCACAGTGGCTCAAATGATGCAATTTTTCTTTGATAGAGTAGAAAACTTTGTGGGAAAAGGAGAAAATGCTGGTAACCAGCATTTTCTCCTTTTCCCACAAAGTTTTCAAAAGGCCTCTTCCTCATGGTCGTCAAAACTCATCATTGTGTAGTAAAGGGTTAACCAGCTTACAAATTTAACCCATTACCACACAATCCCTACTTTTGACGACCCTTAGAAAGAAGCCTATAGAAAACATGGTGGGAAAAGGAGAAAAGTAGCATTTTCTCCTTTTCCCACAATGTTTTCTACCCTTCACAAGACAAATTTCAAATTTTCAGTCACTTTTATTTTGGTGTCTGCAAATGCTTTCGATTTGGACATACCTAAAATTTTGTCATTTGGTAATGAGTTAAGAGTTGTCCAGATCCAAAACATTTGTAGCTGGCTGATAGCACGAGGCTCAGACGATTGAATTTGTATATAAAAGGATAAAACACTGTCTCTCCTGCCCACAATATTTCCAAAAGCCTACTCCAATTTGGGTGATCTATGTGCCCTTGTTCCTTAATTCAGATTGCTCCAAGCCCATGTGAAGAAAGTTAGGAAATCCTTATTTTTCAGGTCAGCCAACATTCTTTCAGAAGATTGATGACTGTCATTGTGATTGGATGTATTCCTCTCCAAAAGCTGAAAAGTGTTTCAACATTTTTAATGGTGGATAGAGTCAATGGTTTACTCCTCAGAGATAATCAAAGAAAGCATAAATAGGTGCACTCTGGCCACCACAATATTACTTTTAATAATGTTAATCCATTACCACACAATCCCTACTTTTGACGCCCCTGAGAAAGAAGCCTTTTGAAAACACTGTAGGAAAAGGAGAAAATGCTGGTAACCAGCATTTTCTCCTTTTCCCACAGTGTTTTCTACCCTTCCCAGAACAAATTTCAATTTTTCAGTCACATTTATTTTGTCGTCTGCAAATGCTTTCAATTTGGACCAGTCTAAAATTTTATCGTTTGGTAATGAGTTAAAAATAAAATGCTGCCGCACGTCCAATATGGCTGGCAGCACTCGAAAAAGGGGCATTCAGACATCTGCATAAAGTGTAGTCTCTGATCAGCCTGTGCAGTCTGCCCAGGCTAAACTGAGGCAGCAGTTTACAATTACATTATATTATGGGCTACAGTAGGCTTGCACAGAACAGAATATTACATAAAAACAGGAAGTTTCGTTTCAAATTGGCCTGCGCAGGCTGATCCTACACAAAACTTTACGCAAATGTCCAAATGCCTCTTTTGGCGTTTACCAGGCCATATAGAAATCCCATAGTATTGTTTATTAACCCATTACCACACAATCCCTACTTTTGATGCCCCTGAGAAAGAAGCCTTTTGAAAAGACTGTAGGAAAAGGAGAAAATGCTGGTAACCAGCATTTTCTCCTTTTCCCACAGTGTTTCTACCCTTCCCAGAGCAAATTTCAATTTTTCAGTCATCTTTATTTTGTCATCTGAAAATGCTTTCAATTGGAACCAGTCTAAAATTTTGTCGTGTGTTAATGAGTTAACTTTGCTTACAATGTTTACATTTTAGGCACATGCGAGCTGTTACCGACTCCTTCCTGTCGAGTGTAACTTTGGAAGTTTACGAGAGATAATGCTGCCTCCTTGTTGTTTGACCATGCCCCGCATGGACCTGAGCGTAGAAACCATGATGGGCATGACACGCAAAACAGGTGAGTCTCGTCAACATCGTGTTCTTGTTGCTTCGCATTTTCTCCATTTTTCAGGTTCCCTAGAATGAAATTGTTGCTTATGGTTAGCTGATTATAAGCTTGTCGATGGTTATTTCTTTGTTAACATTTAGCTATAACCCTGTATCGAACATTCATTCTTCCATTAACCCTTTACCACACAATCCCAACTTTTAATGACCCTTTGAAGGACGCCTTTTGGAAAGGATGTGGGAACAGGAGAAAATGCTAGTAATCGGCATTTTCACCTTTACCCACATTGTTTTCTACCTTCTCAAATCAAATTTCAATTTTTGATTCACATTTATTTTGTTTTCTGCAAAGGTTTCCATTTTGCACAAAACTAAAATTTTTGTTGTGTTGTAGAGAGTTAAAAAGGCTTCCGAAAATGTTGGAAAAGGGAAAAAACTGCCTGTTACCAATGTTTTCAAAATTCCCAACAATGTTTTTTTAACCTTTTGAAATAAGTCTGTTTAAGTGGGCAAACTTACATTTCTCATCACATTACAGTTTCTTTTCTCAAGGTTGTTAAAGAAATGGGAATCATTGATATAATGTAGGGTCATGGCTAAACCTTGGGATGGTGTGGTTTGGGGTGCTGTAGTTTTTGGATTGATGAACAATAAAAGGTTTTATTTAACCCTTTCCCAAACGGCAAATTTTGGACCAGGCCAAATTGAAAGCATTTTGCAGATGACAAATTAACAGTTGCTTAAAAGATGATTCTCTATATGATAGGGTAGAAAACATTGTAGGAAAAGGAGAAAATGCTGGTTACCAGCATTTTCTCCTTTTCCCACAATGTTTTCAAAAGGCTTCTATTCCTGACCCGTAAAAAGCAGGGATTGTTTGGGAAAGGGTTAAAGGCTAAATAGAGGAGATATACAAATGAAGCTAGCAAGTACAGTTTTTTTAGTAGCATTTCAAGTGATAATTATGGTTGGGGGAGTTTGACATTCAGAGAAGCCATAAAATAGCTGAAAAACTTCCATTTATGAAATGTGAAATGAAACTGAAAAAACAGCATTAATGAATGAGAGAAATATTTTTGAAGTTAGAAAAAACAAGATGACATTTAGAAATATAGGTTGCATAACTTATTTCAGCAGAAATGTATAGTTTATTCATTCACTGAGAAAACATGTGTTCACTTAACTCATTACCAAACAACAATATTTTACACTTGTCCAAATCGAAAGCATTTGCAGACGAAAAATGAAAGTGACTGAAAATCTTAAATTTGTTTTGTGAAGGGTAGAAAACATGGTGGGAAAAGGAGAAAATGCTGGTTACCAGCGTTTTCTCCTTTAAGATTTCTCTCTCAGGGTCGTCAAAAGGAGGGATTGTATGGTAATGGGTAAATGCATTCACTTAACCCTTTACTCCATAGATACTCATTTCTACGCATTGCTTGTAGCTTTTGGAAAACATTGTGGCAAAAGGTGAAATTGCTCTTGACGAGCAATTACACCTTTTGTCACAATGTTTACTATGCTGTCAAAAGGTGTCGTATACACTTAAGAAACTGCTTCATCCTTACTGTTATTTAGGGTCAATTAGAGATACCATAGAAATGCCTAATGGGGTAAAGGGTGAATGTGATTGAGAATGAATGAATTAGGAATGACATGCACCGTAATTGAGCCATGTCATCTGAAAATGGGGCTTGATGCAGCTCCAAAAAGTATTGGCCTGGTCTTTGTAGGCAGACATGGGTCAAAACATTCTGTTCTTGTTTAATTTTCTAAACGTCTAAGATTTTTTAATTGATTGTATGGTTGATTGTATTGGGGCTAAACGCCACTTTAACAGCTAAGGTCATATTATGGCGGTCGGTGACGCACATGTGTTTCCTGGCTTTCCCACACCGGTACTTACATTACTTTCTTTCCAAAGCCACCGACTACTTTTCTCACATGCTTCAGCAGAGGTGAGAGGCAAAAATATGCCGGAAAGAAAGTTCACCTCAACCGGGTATCGAACTCACAACCACCAGGTTATAAGTCTGACATTCTCACCACTGAGCCACCCGGGTGGGCTAAATATCTAAGATCGTATTACTTACAGATTCAGTCATTTGTAAGACAAATCAATGATTTTGTGGTGACTACCCTAGTATCATGCATCATGAAAATACCTTAACTCTGTACCAAACAACAAAATTTTGAACTAGTCCAAAATGAAAGCATTTGCAGATGACAAAATGAATGTAACCCAAAAATTTGAAATTTGTTTCCAGTAGGGTAGAAAACATAGTGGGAAAAGGAGAAAATGTTGGTCATCAGCATTTCTCCTTTTCCCACAATGTTTTCAAAGGCTTTTTTTTTCAGGGTCGTTGAAAGTAGGGATTGTGTGGTAAAGAGTTAACTCTGTACCGAACAATCCTTGGTTTTTACGACCCTGAGATGGAGCCTTTTGAAAATATTATGGGAAAAGGAGAAATACTGGTAACCAGCATTTTCTCCTTTTCCCACAATGTTTTCTACCCTACTGGAAACAAATTTCAATTTTTGAATTACTTTTATTTCGTCTTCTGCAAGTGCTTTCAATTTGGAGCAGTCTAAAATGCTGTCCTTTAGTAAAGAGATAAACCCCCTTTTTCTAGAGCATGGCTCAATGACTTGCAATATTGAGTGACAGTAGGCTGGACTGATTTAAAAAAAACCCAGAGGTCTTGTGATAAATCATGAAAAATCTTGTGTGCACACAGGAGCAAAATTTTCTGAAAAATTGGTCTGAAAGGCTTGTCTTGATATCTAGTATTGCTTGAAATTTGGGTCATGTACGTGTATTATCTAAAGTAGGTCATTGGGACAGAATGTTAGAAAAATCCTGTGTGAACTCTTCAGGGCACATTTTTTATCCTGACTTTCATGAAACTTGGTCAAAAATATGTCTTGAATGAACCTAGCTTTAGTTCAAAATTGGGTCAAATTGGGTCAAAAAAGAGGTCATTGGGACAAATCTTAGAAAAACCTTGGTTGCACTGTAGAGGACATATCTTCAGCCTGATACTAATGAAAATTGGTTAGAATGTCAGCTTGGTGATTTATCAGACAAGTTCTAAATTAGGTCATGTCTGGTTAAAAAGTAGGTCACTCGGACAAAAAGGAAATGTCTGTGTGTGCAGTCTTGAGGCTACATTTTCAATCTAGATATGCATGAAGCATGTCAGGTGATACCTGCCCTTCTGGGTCCATATTCACCAACCATTCTGAAGAATGTTCTCTGTCTTAATTTCCAAGATTTTATGAATTGAAAGTCACACAACTTCTGATTGGCTAAACCAAAATGGTTTAGCCAATCTGAAGTTCTGTTACTTTCAGATTTAGAAAATCCTGAAGAACAAGACTAAGAATGTACTTCAGAATGGTTGATGAATAACTTTGTTCTGGTATGTTGATGATGTTTATAAAAAAGAGCAGAGTCAGCACAATCATTAACATGTTGAAATCCCCATTTCGGCCAAATTATTTTCGAGGATTGACGAATGTCATTGCCGCAGGGTATAATCCCTCTCTCTTCACTTATTACTGTTTTGATGATGGTTTTGGAAAAGCTGTCAGGGGACTTGGGAAGATCATTGTGCAAAGCACTGGTAAATCTTGAAAAGCATGGACAGGTGCATTAGAGGCTGAAAGATAGCCGAATTAATGTTGAAAGTGGTGTTGAACACCACACAAACACACAGATCAGAAAACAGAATTACTAAGATTTTTGAGAAGCTGACTGTATCAATCTAGCAATAACTCCTATACTTTATTTTCTTTATTGCCTACCTTGGACTTGAAGACTTACCAAGTAAGTTAATCATATCTTAACACTGTTTCAAATGTCAATATTTAATCTTGTCCAAATTAAAAGCATTTGCAGGTGATGAGTGTATCTTCTCACATGTTTACTCTTGTCCTTAGAATGGTAGAAAACACTGTGGAAAAAGGAGAAAATGCTTTCTGCTAGTATTTTCTTCTTTTCCCATAATGTTTTCTACTGCTGCCTTCCACAGGAGTTTAACACTAAAAGTGCACATTGAAGATAAAAATCAAATTGCACAAACTAAGCAGTCTGATCTTGATCTACAGTGGTTGCTTTACCATGTAATGCAGAATTAACCCTTTACCCCATAAGGCATTTCTGTGGTATCTCTAATTGATGCTAAATAACAGCAAGGATGAAGCTGTTTCTTATGTGTATATGACACCTTTTGATAGCATAGAAAACATGGTGGCAAAAGGTGAAATTGCTCGTCACGAGCAATTTCACCTTTTGCCACAATGTTTTCCATAGGCTCCAACAAGCAATGCGTAGAAATGAATATCTATGGAGTAAAGGGTTAACCCATTACCACACAATCCCTACTTTTGACGCCCCTGAGAAAGAAGCCTTTTAGAAACACTGTGGGAAAAGGAGAAAATGCTGGTAACCAGCATTTTCTTCTTTTCCCACAATGTTTTCTACCCTTCCCATCGCAAATTTTAACTTTTCAGTTACATTTATTTTGTCGTCTGCAAATTCTCTCAATTTGGACCAGTCCAAAAATTTGTCGTATGGTAAAGGGTTAAAGCAGCCTTGATATTTTAATCATTTCGGTTTTATATCTAGACTGAAAGTATCTGTTTGGGTTTCAATAGGTATGTTAACAGGTAAAACATTGGACTGCCTTGGATAGGGTAAATGAAACTTCAGTTGTAGACTTGAATTAGTATTTAATCTATTTATATTTATTTTTCTTGCCATTCAGATGCAAAAAAAAATTACTTGTATAAAATGATTGTTTGTCATGCCTCTTCAAAATTTCTAGCACATGGGCTGCTAAGTGCAACTTGGAGGGATGCTGCAGACAGTGTAGATCAAGATCATGTGCAGTCTGATCTTGGATCTACACTGGTATTGTATGGTGAATGTCTCTGACAAGCAAAATTTCTAAATTATAAAGTAATGGTTTTCACTATTGCCTTGGAATCTCTACGTTAATTAATTTTTTAGCTTCTAGGATTGATAAACAGTAATTAGGCTACCTGCTTGTTTACATGCCAGTCTGTCCACATGTTTGTCTGTTTTATGCAAATACTAGGCTTTATATGTCATAAACACCTCACATTATTGTACATGTGTAATTTCAGCGCGGACTATATCGGAAGACTGGTCCTCAAGCGGAGACTCCAGAAACGACGAGGAAGATAGGGAGAGGAAATCTCCGAAAGATAAAGATGGTAAAGACAAAGAGAAAGATTCCGAATGTAAGTAATGTTGCAGAGTGTCTAGAATTTTGAATAAGAATCATACTTTAACCCTTTATCAGACAACAAAACTTAGCCCTGTCCAAACTGAAAGCATTTGCAGACAACTATTTCATTGTGGCTCAATTGGTGCAGTTGTTTATTGATAGGGTAGAAAACACTGTGGGAAAAGGAGAAAATGCTGGTAACCAGCATTTTCTCCTTTTCTCACAATGTTTTCTAAAGGCTTCTTTCCAAGGGTTGTAAAAAGTCGTCATTGTTAGTGAAAGGATTAACCCATTACCACACAATCCCTACTTTTGACGCCCCTGAGAAAGAAGCCTTTTGAAAACACTGTAGGAAAAGGAGAAAATGCTCGTAACCAGCATTTTCTCCTTTTCCCACAGTGTTTTCTACCCTTCCCAGAACAAATTTCAATTTTTCAGTCACCTTTATTTTGTCGTCTGCAAATGCTTTCAATTTGAACCTGTCTAAAATTTTGTCATGTGGTAAAGAATTAATTACAGGAATGCAACTTTCTACAAACTTTACTAGATGATTTAGTTCTAAACCAGACAAACTTGACCCCTAGGCTGCTAAGTGTGACTTACTGACCTTTTGCGGACAGTGTAGATCAAAGGTCAGGCTGCTTGGAATGTGCAGCCTAACCCTTTATCCACACTGTCCGATAAAGGAGATACTATTTCCCATAACATAATTTTGAAATAGCACTGTTTTAGTCTTTTTTTTCTATGGAATTGAAAATTTCCTTTCCCCAAAACATAACTTTGAAATAGCACTGTTTTTTTTTTGTTTTCTATGGAATTGAAAATTTTCTTTCAGTTATTTAGCAGGATAGGGGTTAAACACATTTATAAAACACACTAAAAGTTGATCAAATGATGGAACTTAACCCTTTACTCCGTAGATACTCATTTAGACGTATCAACAACAGACAGCTTTTGAAAACATTGTGGGAAAAGGAGAAATTGCTCGTAACGAGCAATTTCTCCTTTTCCCACAATGTTTCCACTCAATTAGATATTTGTATCCTCATTTGTCCATATTTTTTACATTATATCTTTATTTGCTGCTGAAATGGAAAATTGGAATGTCAGGTAAAAGGTTAACTTTGACAGGGTTAAAAACATCTGGAATGACAAGAGTCATAAATAATGGTTTCATGGTTTAATTCATTACCAAATGGCAATATTTTAGGCTTGTCCAAATCTAAAGCATTTGCAGATGACAACCTAAGTATGGGTAAAAAAATTGAAATTTGTCTTTGGAAGGGTAGAAAACAATTTGGGAAAAGGAGAAAAGGCTGGTTACCAGCATTTTTGCCTTTTCCTACAATGTTTTCAATAGGCTTCTGTCTTAGGGTTGTTAAAAGTCGAGATTGTGTGGTAAAGAGTTAACCCTTTCCCAAACAAGCCCTGGTTTTTACGTGTCTGCAGTAAAAGTCTTTGAAAATACTGTGGGAAAAGGAGAAATTGCTCATAACGAGCTATTTCTCCTTTTCTCACAGTGTTTTCTACCCTTTTTGAGAACTTTCTGCAATTTTCTCCAAATCCAAAATTGTCGTCTGCGAACTCTTTCGGTTTAGAAGGATCCAGAATTTGTTGTTTAGGAAAGGGTTAAATGGTAATGAATGAGGACAGATTGCTGTGTATTATTTGATGTTAACAAGCACCTGACTTTGATTTTGGCAGACCTATAAACTGAAAGCATTTGCAGATGACAAATCTGTAACTGGTACAAATAAGTGAATAGGGTATAAAACATTTTCATGTAATATTTTAACTCATTACCAAATGACAATATTTTAGGTTTGTCCAAATTGAAAGCATTTGCAGACGACAAAATAAAAGTGACTGAAAATTTGAAACTTGTTTTGTGACGGGTAGAAAACATTGTGGGAAAAGGAGAAAATGCTGGTTACCAGCATTTTCTCCTTTTCCCCCAATGTTTTCTAAAGGTTTCTTTCTCAGGGGCGTCAAAAGTAGGGATTGTGTGGTAATGGGCTAAAGAAGTTTCACTTGTACACACATTACAATATATGATGGAATGGGTTACACAAAATAATATTTATATTTGCAGCTGAGATAATTCGTGTATTTGACGGCAATGCTTCCATGAAGAGAAGGCTGTACAGGACCGTCTCCGTTCCAAAAAATGCCCCTGCCCAAGCCATTCTGGTGAGTAAGAACCATTTTGTTCATAATTCAAATAAATATGGTCAATAGGCTTTTAACCCTTTACCAAACGACAAAATTTCTGGGTGGTCCAAAGTGAAAGCACTTGCAGACAACAAAAGAAATGTTACTCAAAAATTGAAATCTGTATTCAATGGGGTAGAAAACATTGTGGGAAAAAGAGAAAATACTGGTTACCAGCATTTTCTCCTTTTCCCACAATGTTTTCAAAAGGCTTCTATCTCAGGGTCTTAAAAAATAGGTAATGTTTGGTAAGGGGTTAGATATGTCTCTTTTTCATGGATCATCAGTTGCATTGGATCTGTAATCACGAAATCCTGATATTTCCTGAATTTTCTCTTTTTCCTACTATGTTTTGTACTGTTCCAAGGTCAAGTTTCGGTTTTTGAGTCGCATTTACGTTGTCGTCCACATATGCTTAAAGAATTGCCTAGAATTTTGTTGTTTGGTAAAAAGTTAAATTTTCACCAAAAAAGGGGCGGCTTGTAAGCATTGGTACTTTTGTCTTATACTCTTGTTCATGTCTGTTAAATCTAAAAGGATTGTAGGCCTTTTAGGATTTAATGTTACTTTTTATGAGATGCGAACATTTCAGACTTGTCAGTTAGATATGTCTCAGAAAGAAAACAGTGGTGGGAGAAGAAAGTACTGGTCCCTTGCATGTTCTGGACTCCCCCGTCAAAATTTTCAAAAGTTCATTTTCCAAGTGGTTGAAACTCAAGATTGTGTATTAAAAGGTTTAATGCTTTACCACACAATGACAGCTTTTGATGACCCAGAGGTAGAAGCCTTTTGAAAACATTGTGGGAAAAGGAGAAAATGGTGGTAGCCAGCATTTTCTCCTTTTTTCCACAATATTTTCTACCCCGCCTGAATCAAATTTCAATTTTACAATCACGCTTATTTTGTTGTCGGCAACTGCTTTCAATTTTGACCAGTCTGTAAATTTGTCATTTGGTAAAGGGTTAACATAGTGTTTTGGTGCAATACTTGACTTTGTGTTCTCTTTGTTGCTGAGGTTAAAGTAGTATGAGACTTGAAGTAGTAGTGTAACTAACAAGATTATTCAGATTCACACCATGAAGGCCTTTTGAATTTCACAAATTTTTATACACAAATAATCCCTTCAGTGCTGTCAGTGCTTTGATTTGATTTTCACTCTGTTTCAGGAGGCAGCTCTGAAAACATTCCACATATCTGATGACCCCAAGAATTACTATGTCACTGAAGCTTCTGAAATAGGTAATGAAACTACACTATATACAATTTTCTTTTGATTAGGTCATTAGAACCCTCAGTGGAGAGTCTTACCATTTGAGGCACAACTAAGTTGTTGTTATACCTTAAACCTATGATGGGGATTAGGGTGTATAATGTTTCGTAGACCACATTAGTAGGATGAACTGGATTTAACCATTGTGCGAGGAAACAACAACCATGTTGGTCAGCCATCGAATTTAATCTGTCTGCGCATGTGCAGAACATACAAGTAGAAAAAGCTTACAATTTCTATGCCAAAAGTAGTCTTAATATCACTAAATCAATACACTACAGGGTGGGAGGGTATACTGGTTTCTCAATGTAGGTGTGAATGTCCATCTGTCTGTCCATCGATCGGTCAGTCTGGCCTCCTTGTTTTTGTTTCTAACTTTCTAACACAAAAGCTGTATGACCTAGGATCCAGAAACTTGATTCAAGTGTTGTTTATGACCCTATCGCTTTTGGGTCAAATGTCAAGGTCATATATTTGTTTCAAAAATTGTTTCAGTGCTCTAACTCTATAGCTGTTTGGTCTAGTATCCAGGGAAGGAAAAGGATGCTGGTAACTAATATTTTCTACCGGTCACAAAACCAATTTTGGATTTTCAGTCAAAATCATTGGGTCATCTGTAAATGCTTTTAATTTGGACAAGTCTAAAAAATCTGTTGTTTGGTAAGGAGTGTTGTAGTGGCTGTATCGACTATAATACGATGGATTAATGTGGGAATAGAGTATGAATATATTTCAATTAACTCTTAAAGTATGAATTTTTGCGAAGTGTTAACCCATTACCACACAATCCCTACTTTTGACATCCCTGAGAAAGAAGCCTTTAGAAAACATTGTGGGAAATGGAGAAAATGCTGGTTACCAGTATTTTCTCCTTTTCCCACAATGTTTTCTATCCTTCATAAAACATTGTGGGAAATTGATAGTCACTTTTATTTTGATGTCTGCAAATGCTTTCAATTTGGACCAGTCTAAAATATTGTCGTTCGGTAATGGTATAACTGCCTACATGAATGTCATAAGAGTTTGAAAAATGTAAAAGGGTGAGATTAGTGTTTGTGCTGTATTGATTAATAACTGAAATGTTACAAGATTATTCAGGGGTGATTTGATACATCACAGATTTGATGTATCTCAATGATACATCTCATTTCCCGCTATGTTTTCAAAGGCTTCCATCTCAAGGTCGTTAAAGGTCGGGATTGTATGGTAAAAGAGTTAAATGTTTTTTTTAAGAAAGAAGCATTTCGAAAACATTGTGGAAAAGGGAGAAAATATTGCTAGCCAGCATGTTCTCCTTTTCCCACAATGCTTTCTACTCTACAAAGAAAGAAAATTCAGATTTTGAGTCACATTTGTAATCATATGCAAATGCTTTCGGTTTGGGACATTCAAATGCTTTGTTGTTATCTCTTTACCACACAAACCCGACTTTTAACGACCCTGAGAAAGAACGCCTTTGGTAACCAGCATTTTCTCCTTTTCCCACTATGTTTTCTACGCTTTCCAAATCAAATTTCAAATTTTGATGCACATTTATTTTGTAGTCTGCAATGCTTTCAATTTGGACTAGTCCAAAATTTTGTTGTTTGTTTTAAGTTAAAGAGTAAGAGTATTTTTTAATGTATAAGAAGGTTGTTGGGATGTTCAGGTGGCATTTACTAATCGTAGGAATGTTACATACATCTTGTCATCTCTACAGCTTCGCTTCTAGGTGAGAAAGAATTAGATGAGAACACTCCTATTCGGGCACAGTTACGAACTCCTGATGGAAAACGTCCATCCATATTCCTGCGATACAGAGAAAGGGACCCTGATAAGGGACAAATTAAGGTCTACCCAGGGGCTTTGAAGTAAGGATCTTGTTTTCTATTACGGTTGTCATTGGTTTTAGTCTGTCTGGTACTTAGAATTAGGAAAATGACTTTGCAGTTGAAAATTTTGAAATCATTCTTGTAAGAATGAAACAACAACAGGGAAAATTTTGACATGGTTTATAAAACCTTTTATGCAAATTTTTGGAGAAAGTTGTGATTAAAGGAAAATTTTTTGGATATAAACCTAAGTATATGTTTACAAACATGACAGTTTTTCTTACCATTGAACTTAGATAAAATGTGAAGATTCAGTTCTTTTATTTCAATTTTTTTTCTGGGCATTTGATTCTGATCTATATGTACTTCTTTGTTAACACTAATTAGACCTGTTGAGTCAATCAACTCTTAGAGAGGTGCATAATTTTCACAGGTATTTTCAGTCTAGAGAGAAGACCACTAAAAACATGGCACTTGAAGGTTGATCTTACTATAAATTTCCCAGAAAAACTGACATTATAGATCAAACACCAGATTGCACAAGATTTGCCATCAGATTAACCCTTTACTCCATAGATACTCATTTCTACGCATTGCTTGTTGGAGCCTTTGGAAAACATTGTGGCAAAAGATGAAATTGCTCGTGATGAGCAATTTCACCTTTTGTCTCAATGTTTTCTATGCTATCAAAAGGTGTCATATACACATAAGAAACGGCTTCATCCTTCCTGTTATTAGGGTCAATTAGAGATACCATAGAAATGCCTAATGGGTAAAGAGTTAAGTTATTGTGGCTACAAAAGAAAGTACAGCTCTGAAAGGCTTTTTATGTGTTGATGGATGATTCGCTTTATGCCTTTGTATGTAATTTTTCTATTTCCAGGTGTTCCTCGGGCCATAAAAATGTTACTATAACCAGTCAATCCACAATAGAAGATGTAATACGAACAGCTCTGAAAAAGTTTGGACTTGAAGTATGCATTCTTTCATCTTTTACCTTAACATTTGAACAGAAAGGAAGAGCCCTCTTTGGCTCTAAAGTTATAACATTTAGATTTTGATTTGGTAATTTTGGTTTGATTGCCACTGGCAGAGCTGGTCCAGAGCTTTCAAAAGTTTGTTCTTCAGGGTCACTAAAAGTTGGGATTGTGTTGTAAAAGGGTTGACCTTGTATCAGAAGACAACTTTTAAGACTGGTCTGGATTGATAGCAATCAAAAACGAGATTAAATTTGTCTATAGAAGTGCAGGAAACAATGTGGGAAAATTACCGCACTGATAATAAGCCTTTTCTCTTTTTTCCACAATTTTTATAAAGCTTTCTTCCATAGGGGTATTAAAAATCTCGATTCTTTGGTAAATGGTTTCACCCATTACCACACAAACATGTCTTTTAACGACCGTAAATAAGAACCCCTTCGAAAACTATGGGGAAAAAGGAGAAAATGCTGGTAATCAGCATTTTCTCCTTTTCCCACAATGTTTTCAACTTTATCAGATGCATATTTCTGCAGTTGGATCACATTTAAATTGTCATCTGCAAATGCTGTCAATATGGACAAGTCTTAATTTTTCTCGTGTGGTAAAAAGAGTTAGGAGTAAACTTTGACATTCATTTCAATTTTGCCATTTATGTGTGTTTCTAGGATATGGAACCCAACAAATTTAGTTTAATAGAAGTGCTGTTAGATAAAGGGGTGACAGAGAGGACCCTGGATCATGGGGACAAACCCTGGGATCTTATCAGACAAAGCAGAAAGGTAAACATTTTTTTTTAAAACATTATTGTCCACATCAAAATGGTACATGAGGGTCGTGGCCATCCCTCAATGCACCTTACAATTTGGTATTAGTAATCTGTATTAGTAACTGAAAACATTAAACAAAAATGTAGATACAGATTCTAAATTTTTACACCTATTATTGTACACCTATTATTGATATATGTACAAAAACAAAAAGATTTTAACACTAGTATTAGACAAATCAATGATTACTTTTTCTTAATATGGTATTTTTTCACTATTATGTGGACAAAAAAAACATACTTTTGTATATTATTGTGAAAAAAAACCACACTGTGTGAGAATTGTGAGTGTGCATGTGACTGTATTGATCAAGTGCAACTTTTGATCTTGGTTCAATGAACAGTGCTGAAGCGTCAAAAGCTAACGGGAAATGTAACACAAAGTAGTATTCTTTTAAGGCTTCAGCACTGCATCACTGTTCCTGTGCATGTAAAAAAGAAATGCTTTTGGTTATGGGAGTCTCTGAAAGGTAAACATGATTACCAACATGTTCTCCTTTTCTTACAATGTTTTCCAAAGCATCCTTTTTCAGGGGTCATAAAACCTATACTAAACAAAATTCAACTACCCTTAGAGAAAACTGCTTTGGAAACCTTGGTGAGAAAAGGTGCTTGTAGAGCAATTCCTCCTTTTCATAATTTAATCAAAATTTGTTTTGTCTGTGAATGTTCTAGTAAGGAAATGGCCAAAATTGTGCTGTTAGGGAAGGTTTAAACTCATTACAAAACCGACATGAATACAAAGCATTTGCAAACGACAAAATACAAATTAAGGAAAATTGCTCTTAAAAGGATAAGAAACATTTCTCATGTACAGATCTATGTTATCCTTGTGACAACATGCAGATGATTAAGTATTGCTTTACTGGCTTGTTTTCCACAGGAATCTTTGCGACAAAATCAAATGACACGTTATTACCTCCAGCAGAGGGACGATCCACATGGGCCAAGTATATCGTTATTTGTCGGGAATTTACCGACAGGCTTGTCACAACGACAGTACGAAAAAATATTATTGGACATCATTGGCAAAGGTAATTGTGTACTGTTGTTTGTCACTTACATCTTATACAAAGTTTAACCAGGAAACCCTTGTTGGAAGAGTTACGTTGGAGGGGTGGATTTTTGGGCCCTTAACTCATTACCAAACAACAATATTTTAGGCTTGTCCAAATCGAAAGCATTTGCAAATGACAAAAGTGACTGAAAATTTGAAATTTGTTTTATGAAGAGTAGAAAACATCGTGGGAAAAGGAGAAAATGCTGGTTACCAGCATTACCATTTGTTACCATCTGACGCCTCTAAAATAAAAAGAAAATGATAGGTTCAGGAATTTGTTTTATTGTTAAATGCAAGTTTTCATTGACAAACTGACACTTATTTGACATTTTATATGTTGGCGACTTGTTGTTACATGCTTCTCCTCCTTTAGAAATAAGGTCATGTTAGTCAGACAGCCAGACAGTCAGTCTTTCATCTAAGAGTCCAATATAAATCTGAAGTGAACATTTCATATCAAAATATCTATTAAAGCCAATAATTACATAGCAACAAACTACATTATAACAAAAGTGTAGGATGCATCAAAGCCTTCTGAACCTCCACAAGTATTATGGTAACAGTCATAAGTTAGTGAGGTTTGGAGTCAAGTCTTGACTTAAGATGTCGTCGACCCTTTACCACACAATACCAACTTTTGACGCTCTTGAACAAAAAAAAAAAGACTTCTGAAAACATTGTGGGAAAAGGAGAAAATGCTGGTAACCAGCATTTTCTCCTTTTTCCACAAAGTTTTCCACTCTTTTATGAATAATGAGTCATTTGAGACACCATGAAATTACCAGCTACAAACGATTTCAATTTGAATAGGTCTAAAATTGTGACATGTGCTAAAGGGTTAACCCTTTACCACATGGCAAAATTTTAGACCTATACAAATTAAAAACATTTGCAGAGAACAATTTTATAGTGGCTACAATAGAGAAATTTTTCTTTGATAGGGTAGAAAACTTTACAGGAGAAGGAGAAAAAAGCTGGTGACCAACATTTTCTCCTTTTCCTGCAATGTTTTCAAAGAGCTTCCTCCTCAGTGTCGTCAAAACTCATCATTATGTGGTAAAGGGTTAATACATAACATACAAACTGGAATTCTATATTTCAGGAAATAAATGGAAAGGGTTTGATGTTATATACTATGAGTATGGTGCTCTTGTATTAGACTACACAACAGCGGAGAGGGCCACTAGGGTTTTTAATATTCTGAAGGATGCAGAATTTGACGATAAACAGCTATTGGTTCTTCTGTTGCCTAATATACAGGTACTGCTTCTACTATACATAACTCATTACCAGTCGACAAAATTTTAGGTTTATGCAAATCGAAAGCATTTGCAGACGACAAAATAAAAGTGTCTAAAAGTTTGAAATTTGTATTGTGAAGGATAGAAAACATTGTGGGAAAAGGAGAATTTGTATTGTGAAGGATAGAAAACATTTTGGGAAAAGGAGAAAATGCTGGTTACCAGCATTTTCTCCTTTTTCCCCACAATGTTTTCTAAAGGCTTCTTTCTCAGGGTCGTCAAAAGTAGGGATTGTGTGGTAATGTGTTAAAGCACTCACGAGCAGGAGGTGCTGAAGATGAGCTCTTGTGTTCCTTCTATGTGCGTCATTTGCTTGTCAAAAATACCTTGTATGCTCTCTTGAGGCCGCACTTTCAGCCAGATACTCATGAAACTTGTTGAGTATTTGGCTTTACATTATCTTTGACGTGTTTGAAATTTGGGTCATGTTGGGTCAAAGAGTAGTTAAATACATCTTATCTTGTAAAAATCTTGTGTGCACTCTAAAGGACAGATATTCAGTCTGAAACTTTTGTGCACTATAGAGGCCACATTTTCAGTAGTAGAAGTAGAAAACATTGTGGGAAAAAGGGGAAAATATATGAAGACAGCCTTTTCTACTTTTCCCTCACTGGTTTTCTAAACCTTCTTCCTGAGGCTTGCAAAGATAGGAGATTGTTTGGAAAAGGGCTATGTAGACAAAAAGGAGCTTATTAGGACAAAGATTAAGATCAGACTGCAAAGAAAGTGCAGTTGTTATCATTCAGAGCTCCAGATACAGGGACTGATTTTGATTTCAAAATTTGAAATATTGATTATTCTTCACTAAAAAGTATATTTTGGTTTCCCACTAGAATTGTCTCATTGAGACGATTCTAATGAGTACCCACAACATAGATTTCAAAGAGAAATAATAGATTAAGACTACCATCACTCCCTCTGATCTGGAACTCTGTATCTTTGACTGTCAAAATCTAATGATTTTGACTGATTTTGGTCTTTGAAGTTGCAAGTAGTATGTTTTGTCTTAACCGTTTACCAAATAATCACAACTTTTAACAACCCTGAGAAAGAAGCCATATGAAAACATTGTGGGAAAAGGAGAAAATGCTGGTAACCAGCATTTTTTCCTTTTCCCACAATGTTTTCTACCTTTCCAAAGTCAAAATTAAATTTTGATTCACCTTTATTTTGTTGTCTGCACATGCTTTCAATTCGAACAAGTCCAACATTTTGTCATTTGATTAAAGAGATAAGGTAGTATCCACTACTGTGGGTGAGATTTGAAAATGAAATATCCTCAACCATGGGTTATGCTTATATTTTCAGCCCCATATGATACAAGAGAATACGAATCCACTGTTAGTGTTTGTGAATGTGAAAAGTGGTGGATGCCAAGGTCTAAACTTGATCACTTCTTTTAGAAAACTTCTTAACCCTCATCAAGTTTTCAATCTTGAGAACGGAGGTCCTCTGCCAGGGTAAGTAGTCATTTTGTTAACCCCATTACCACACAATCCCTACTTTTGACACCCCTGAGAAAGAAGCCTTTAGAAAATATTGTGGGAAATGGAGAAAATGCTGGTTATTTTTTTTTTCCCACAATGTTTTCTACCCTTCACAAAACAAATTTCAAATTTTCAGTCACTTTAATTTTGTTGTCTGCAAAAACTTTCGATTTGGACAAACCTGAAATCTTGTTGTTTGGTAATGAGTTAACCCTTTACTGGACCACAAAATTTAAGTCTTGTCCAAATTGAAAGTGTTTACGGATGACAATTTCAATGTGGATCAAACAGTGCAATCATTTTAGATGCAGTAGAAAACATTTGGGGAAATGGAGAAAATGCTGGTTACCTGCATTTTCTCCTTTTCCCAAAATGTTTTCAAAAGGCTTCTTTCCTGGGATCGTTAAAAGTCGTCATTGTGTGGTAAAGGGTTAACTCTTTCAATGCCAAATACATAGACTCAACCACTCACAACAGCTCTAAATAAAATCTATTGAAACTTGATAGAAAGATTTTGATGGTGTAAGCTCAACTACATAAGGGGACTGTATAGATCAAAGAATTTGATGGTGTAGGCTCGACTACATTAAGGGGACTGCATAGATCAAAGAATTTGATGCTGTAGGCTCGACTGCATAAGGGGACTGTATAGATCAAAGATTTTGATGGTGCAGGCTCGGCCACATAAGGGGACTGTATAGATCAGAGAATTTGATGGTGTAGGCTCGACTGCATAAGGGGACTGCATAGATCAGAGAATTTGATGGTGTAGGCTCGACTACATTAAGGGGACTATAGATCAAAGATTTTGATGCTGTAGGCTCGACTACATAAGGGGACTATAGATCAAAGATTTTGATGCTGTAGGCTCGACTACATAAGGGGACTGACTGCATAGATCAAAGATTTTGATGGTGCAGGCTGGACTACATAAGGGGACTGACTGCATAGATCAAAGATTTTGTTGGTGCAGGCTCGACTACATAAGGGGACTGACTGCATAGATCAGAGATTTTGTTGGTGTAGGCTCGACTACATAAGGGGACTGACTGCATAGATCAGAGATTTGGATGGTGTAGGCTCGACTACATTAAGGGGACTGCATAGGTCAAAGATTTGGATGGTGTAGGCTCGACTACATTAAGGGGACTGCATAGGTCAAAGATTTGGATGGTGTAGGCTCGACTACATAAGGGGGACTGTATAGATCAAAGATTTTGATGCTGTAGGCCCGACTACATTAGGGGACTGTACAGATCAAAGATTTTGATGGTATAGGCTCGACTAAAGATCAAAGATTTCGATGGTATAGGCTTGGCTACATAAGGGGACTGTATAGATCAAAGATTTTGATGCTATAGGCTTGGCTACATAAGGGGACTGTATAGATCAAAGATGTTTATGTTATAGGCTTGGCTACATAAGGGGACTGTATAGATCAAAGATTTAGATGGTATAGGCTTGGCTACATGAGGGGACTGTATAGATCAAAGATTTGGATGGTGTAGGCTTGACTACATAAGGGAGCTGTTTAGATCAAAGATCTTCCGAAAAATGAAGATGTCATCCTATATATTTACCCATTACCACACAATCCCTATTTTTGATGCCCCTGAGAAAGAAGCCTTTAGAAAGCATTGTGGGAAAAGGAGAAAATGCTGTTAACCAGCATTTTCTCCTTTTCCCACAATTTTTTCTACTCTTCACAAAACATTTCAAATTTTCAGTCACTTTTATTTTGTCGTCTGCAAATGCTTTCTATTTGGACCAGTCTAAGATATTGTTATTTGGTAAAGAGTTAAACAATTTTAAATTATTCTGGTTGAAGTCACATCTTTGATGGCTTTTCTTTCTCTTTATGTATTTCTTTTTACATGTATTCCCAAATATTGCCTATTATAAAGTTAAAAAACTGTCCAGAAAGCAAACACTTTCGTTCAAGAGACGTCACTAATTTCCCTTGTGTCTTTGTCTAATTTCAGTCTATATGTGTTCCGAAATGTTCCTTATTATAAAATACTTGCGTGTGGTGGAGATGGTACCGTAGGCTGGGTGTTGTCTTGTTTAGACAATGTAGGTCAGGATGCCATTTGTCAGTCCCCGCCACTCTCCATACTTCCTCTGGGCACAGGTATTTGTACATTATATCAGCTTAGCTGTTTTCTAAAAAAATGATATAGAATTACCATAGCCCTAGCATCAGTGTCATTGTTCAAAAACTCTGACTTTTTTAAAAACTGACATTTATAATGCTCTTGTTTCTTAGGATTTTGTAGCATTTAATTTTCCATTTAGCCTTTTTCAACAATGCTATATTTCAATGATCCCAAAGAGGGAGGTTAGATAGATTGTTTCATTTTTGCCACATTTACTTTATCCTCTTTAAGCGTTTTCAATTTTGATGCAGAAAAAAAAACTGTTATGTAATGAGTTAATAGAAGTTACCTAGATTACAACCATTTGTATGTACCGTAATTCCCCCAAGTATTCGGACGGGAAAAAATAATTATTTTTTTTGGTGTCCGAAAACTTATTAAATTATTTGGGTGACTGTCCGAAAATTTCGGGAAATCTCTTTCCAACAACAACAACAACAACAACATATCCTTTAATAGAAATAACATATCCTTTAACAGACATCGTACAGTATGTACAACATACAGTAAGGCATATATTTCCCGAAAAGAACTGACATGAGATCGACCTTTATGGATTAATAAAACTTACTTGTAAAAAGAGTTCACACAATTACGTATTCGAACGCAAATAGCTACTTCGCTAAACAATCCTAAATCATGGTCATGATAAGGGTTATACTTGACCTGACTAAAATTGGTTACGTCACCCATACACGTGCTTGTCTCCATGCCAACATGTCTGTGTACAGGTCATTACAACTAGCCATCCCGTTATTCATTAAAAGTGTATTTTATAGCGTTTATCGATAAGATTTACATCTTTAATGCATAATGGGTATTGGACTAAATATATACAGCCTGTGCAACACATATTAGCACCTGCATTCAGTCTACCGCGATCAATCAGATACCAAACAAAGGATTTAAGCTTAAAACATAGATCGATTTACTCTTCTCAGGTACTTGCTAATTAACTCTTTACCACACAATCACGACTTTAAACGATTCTGGGGTAGAACCTTTTGAAAACATTGTTGGAAAAGGAGAAAACGCTGGGATTAATTATTTTCTCCTCTTCCCCCACTGTTTTCTTTGTTATCCAATCAAAAATCATTTTAGGAAAATGTAATTGTCGTCTGCGAATCCTTCGAATTTTATCTAGTCCAATAACATTTTCGTTTTGTAAAAGTTTACCATATCCCAAACAAGCCTTTGTCGTATGCAAACTCTTTCAGTTTGGAAGTCTTTAATTTGTTGTCTGGGAAAGTATTGCAGACCTTTGTCAATCTTCTGAACCATTTTAATTTGTTGTTTGGGAAAGAGTATAGCGGGTCTTCGTCAAGTTCTAAACCATTTTAATTTGTTGTTTGGGAAAGAGTGCAGCGGGTCTTCGTCAACTTTTAAAGCATTTTAATTTGTTGTTTGGTAGAGTACTGCGGGTCTTCTAAACCATCATAATTTCGTGTCCGAAAATTTAGGGACAATTATTTTACCAAGTGTCCGAACTTAGGGACAAAAAATGAATTATTTTGGAAAATAATTAATGGTGTCCGAAAATTTAGGGTGTCCGAATACTTAGGGGAATTACGGTAGTAACCTCCTGTGTTATAAAACCATTGTGACAAATTCTAGATATGAATTCCTATAAGTCTATATTAAGTAGTCAATTGAAAAGGAGTCTTTCTTTTCATGTAAGTTCCCTTGCTGGTTTTCTGAAGACAAGGTTGACTTGACTTTTGCATGTTTGATGAAAGAGATTGCTAGATTACTAGTTTGCCATATACATAGAGTTACTGGCCAAATTCATTAAAACACACCTTTCAACATGATATATGGGTGCCATTGTAATGTGTTTTTTAAATTCCATCTAGGTAATGATTTAGCCAGAGTTTTACGCTGGGGACCGGGTTATACGGGTGGGGAAGATCCTTTAAACTATTTACGGGATGTAATTGATGCAGAAGATATCAAACTGGATAGGTAAGTGAGCAAAGTCTCCTTCTCTTTATTTTCCTTCCTTGATAGCTTAACCCTTTACCCCATAAGGCATTTCTATGGTATCTCTGATTGACCCTAAATAACAGCAAGGATGAGGCTGTTTCTTATGTGTATATGAGACCTTTTGATAGCATAGAAATCATTGTGGCAAAAGGTGAAATTGCTCGTCAGGAGCAATTTCACCTTTTGCCACAATGTTTTCCAAAGGCTCCTACAAGCAATGCACAGAAATGAGTATCTATGGAGAAATGGGTTAACAGGTAAGATAGTAATTTTTACAGGTTTTGATATTGGAACTGTTTGTAACCAAAGTTAAGGATTAACTGTTTACCTCCAAAAATGTTGTTTAGACTTTGCTTACTGTTGATTGTATTGCATAATAGGTAATAACGGTCAGTACCTGTTCTGTGTTGCTCATTAACCCATAAAACAGGTTGTCAGAAGACAGTTCAGAAAACTCCCTTTTCATATATGGATACATGGGAAAACATTCTCGCAAAGGGAGAAAGTTCTTGTAATGAGTGGTTGACATGCATAAAACCCGAATCTTGTAACAGTAATTGGATATTTGGTAAAAGATTCTTCTAAAATATAGGTATATATTACAAACTTTCCTATTTGTTCAAAATACCTTTACCACACATACTGAGATTTTAGCAACCCTGAACAAGAGGGCTTTTGAAATATGTGGGGAAAAAGGAGAAATGCTGGTTACCATCATTTGAGTAACATTTAATACGTTACTGCAGATGCGTTCAATTTTCTGATAAAAATATTCGTCATTTGATAAAGATTAACTCTTTACCACACAATCCCGACTTTTGACGACGAGAAAGAAAACCTTTGAAAACATTGTGGGAAAAGGAGAAAATGCTGGTAACAGCATTTTCTCCTTTTCCCACAATGTTTTCAACCCTTTCCAAATCAAATTTCATATTTTAATTCACATTTATTTTGTCGTCTGCAAATGCTTTCAATTTGGTTTAGCCCAAAATTTTGTCGTTTGGTAAAGAGTTAAACTTGCAATGTAGTCAGGCTGAAAACAGAGTACAACCCCATTTGAAACCATAAGAATTTGGTATGTCTTTTATGTCTGTCCTTTCATTTTTCCCTCACATCCTAATTTAATCTGGATGTGGTAGAAAATTATTGGATTTCACTGAAATTTTATCAGATTTATCTGAATGTGTGAAAAGATGATTGGCTTGGTTAAGATTCCAGTTGAGCAGCATCTCCATCCATGTATTAGAGCCCATGGTACACAATTTTTTTTTGTCATAACATTTTTAGCGTTAAGTGTTATCAGGTCTCTCCAGGCAGCAAGTGCAAGTAAAGTAATTCATATCTTTTTAACTCTTTACCACATTACAAAGTTTTTAGACTTGTCCAGATTGAAAGCATTTGCAGACAACAGAATAAATGTGACTGAAAAATTGAAACTTGTTTTGAAAAGGGTATAAAACATTTTGGGGAAAGGAGAAAATGCTGGTTGCCAGCATTTTCTCCTTTTCCCAAAATGTTTTTTATCGGCTTCTTTCTCAGGGTCATTAAAAGTCGGGACTGTGTGGTAATGAGTTAAGCTTCTTGACCACTTTTTGTACATACATGCATATGGTGGACAATGAGTTTTTCTAGCTTTTATCTACATTTCCATTCAAGGTGGACAGTGATTTTTCATCCGGATGAGAAAGAGCAAAATGAGACAAAAATAAACATTGCAAACGTCACCAACTCTGCAAACACGAACGAGGACACCACCACGATATTTGTGATGAACAATTATTTCGGGATTGGTATAGATGCAGACATATCATTAGACTTTCACCAGGCCAGAGAAGAAAAGCCAGATAAGTTTAATAGTCGGTGGGTAGTTGGAGGTCTTATGTATAGTTAGAGCCCTGGTGTTGTCATCGTCGTTTATGTCACCATCTTGCAAAAGATTTTACAATTTGTGATAAGATTGTTATTACTGAAGAAATTTACTTCAACTTCAGGCATATCAGCTATCAGAAGGATAACCTTAATCCTTTACCTAACAATCCCTGGTTTTCACGACCCTGAAAAAGAAGGTTTTTGAAAACTTTGTGGGAAAAGGAGAAAATGCTGGTAACCAGCATTTTCTCCTTTTCCCACAATGTTTATTACCCTATCAGAAACCTAAACTAATTTGTACCAATATCTTAAAATGTCGTCTGCAGATTCTGTCATTTTGGGAGAGGCTTAAATTTGTCCGTTGGGAAAGGGTTAAAATATAAGCAGACTAAAGATCAAAGTATCTTTGACACAGTTATGCCACTTTTCCCCCCTAGAATTTTCCCTAAAAATCAAGTTACTAGAGCTGAATGGTGGTACCGGCATGCAGTGCTTTGGTTATTAGCGTTACTATTTTCATAGAAAACATGGATCATTTACTCTTATTGAAAAAGCGATGGTATTTAAGAGTTAGTACCTGCATGCAGTGCTCTTCTTGGGTTTTGTTGTACCAATACCTGAAGTCTGCTTTTGGCATAAATATAGATACTAATTGTTAAACTATTGATTTGTCTCAAAAACTTTCTAGGAAAAGGGGCTATTTCTTTTAACAAAACAATGGCTTTATTGCCAGTACTTTGAAGAAATTTTGTTCTTTCTTATACATAGTGTTTCTTTCACTTTTTGTATTGTTTGAAGAGCTTGGAAACATGCAGATTTGCAATAGAAGACATTGAAAGTATCCTTGTGAGATATGTTTAATGAACCTAGATCTAAGCAATTACACATGAACCATGTAAATGTGACCCATCAAGCAAAAAGGGACCTTCAGGGAACTGCGAACGTGTCAACCCAGGTAAGACTGTGCGAATTGTGCAGGCTGACTTGGGTTGACCCTTTTCGCTTCAATGACATTTTCTGTATGAAAGTGGTCATTGTACCTTGTTATACAATCATTTTTGAACTACCAACTTAAATTGACCTGCACTATCGTTAATCTGTTTTCATCTAATTGATGTACAGAAATCCCAGATGGCCTCTTTTTGTGTGATGGGTCACAAATGTGTTTAAAAGATATTTTGGTATAGGAGAAAGGAGAAATGGCTTGTTGCTAGCAATTTGTCCCTCTGTACCAAAATTTACATTATTTGGTAAACCACTACTGCTTGACCTCTCTGCAGGTGGTAACTTGATAATCATATTTTGTAGGAGAAGTGTGCGGAGTTGTGAAGAAAGTTGTTGTTGTTGTTTCTATGAAGAGGTTCTGGGTTTTGATCCTCACCTCAGGTGCTCGTTTTGATATGAATGTCCTTTGGCAAGGCACTGCACATCTCAGCCTAGTAAGTTAGCCATCCCTGTGATATAGCTGAAATACTGTTAAGAGCAGTATATAACATGATACAAACATATTTTTTCTGCATATTAACAGATTACATAACAAGAAAGTGTATGTACAGATGAGTCTCCGTAAAATGGTGAACAAACATACCTGTAAAGACCTTCATCGATGTATAAAGCTGGAGGTCGATGGTAAATTAGTCGATTTACCTCCCTGTGAGGGGATTATTATACTGAACATATTGAGGTTAGTAAGTTTTGTGGTTTTGTTTCTGTATCATTTAATTAACTAGGGTTCATTCTACAACTTACTTGAGCCATATTTTTCATCTTTGGCCCATCAAGAAAATCTTATTTCAGGTGGAAGTGGTACATGTTTCTTCTAGGTTGTTAATTCCTTTGAGAGAGTTTGTCCTCCAGTTTCTCACTTTTGAAAAACCAGGTGCAGCCAACATGTGACCATTGAATTATTAATGAAGCTATTAACCCATTACCACACAATCCCTACTTTTGACGCCCCTGAGAAAGGAGCCTTTAGAAAACATTGTGGGAAAAGGAGAAAATGCTGGTCATGAAGGATCCTATAATGTAACAACCCCAAAGAAGGCTGTTGAAAATATTGTGGAAAAAGGAGAAATGCTGGTAACCAGAGTTTTCTCCTTTTTCTACAATGTTTTTTACTGTCCTCATGAACAAATTTAAAACTTTTGAAACACTTTTTTTGTCTGCAGTAACCATCTGTTTGGATATGTCCAAGGTTCTGTTGTTTGGTGGAAAGTTAACTATAATTTATGTTTATAACCTATGATTTATGAGGATATATAAAGTTGCCTGCCTCAATTTTGTGTTAAGAAGTAATTTTTAGGTGTTTAACCCTTTACTCCATAGATACTCATTTCTACGCATTGCTTGTAGGAGCCTTTGGAAAACATTGTGACAAAAGGTGAAATTGCTCGTCACGAGCAATTTCACCTTTTGTCACAATGTTTTCAATGCTATCAAAAGGTGTCATATACACATAAGAAACGGCTTCATCCTTGCTGTTATTTAGGGTCAATTAGAGATACCATAGAAACGCCTAATGGGGTAAAGAGTTAATGGTCCTCAGTATTGTAGAATTCCAAGACAGAGCCTTTTCTTATTCAGATGTTAGTCCTTTTGTAACTCATTACTGAACAACTAAATGTTGGAATATTCCAAATCTAAATCCAGAGCATTTGCAAATGGCAAATTAGATATGGCTCGAATGGTGAAAATTGTCTTTGAAAGGATAGAAAACATTTTAGGAAATAGAGATTATGCTGTTTAGCAGCATTTCCTCTTTTTCCCAAGATGTGTTCAAAGGCCTGTTATCTCCAGGTCATTATTGCTTTACGTATGATTTGAGCTGAAATGCATTTCCTCTGGGTTATTGCAGACAGGGATTGTTTGTGTAATACACTACAGTCTATATATGAAACCACCATCTTATGTGTAAATCTTACATTATTTCAGGCATCGAAACAACCTTCTAACATGTGAATGGCATTTTTTTTCATGGATCATTGTAATATTATATATCCGCTTATACGAATGTTTTCAGGGTATACTGAAGTCAGCGTGTCTGTCTATGTGTCCGTCTGCGTATCTGTCTGTGTTTCTTCGAGTGTCTGTGTGTGTGTACGTCTGTGTACAAAATACTGTCAAAGCACTAGCAGGGGTATAAAGTCACATTCAGTGACAGCTCTAGTTAGTCCTAATTTCACATGTGTCTTTGTATCATAACAATGTAATTTTCTGTCTGCTCACAGCTGGGGCTCAGGGGCCAATCCATGGGGCCCAGAGAAGGAGGACCAATTTCAGAAACCTACCCACTATGACGGTAACCTAGAGGTGGTAGGGATCACAGGGGTAGTGCACATGGCCCAAATTCATAGTGGCCTACGAACTGGAATAAGGGTGGCTCAGGGGGGCCATGTGAGTAATAGTACATGCTTAACTCTGTACCAAACAACAATATTTTAGGCTTGTCCAGATCGAAAACATTTGCAGACGACAACATAAAAATGACTGGAAATTTGAAATTTGATTTGCGAAGGGTAGAAAACATTGTGGGAAAAGGAGAAAATGCTGGTTACCAGCATTTTCTCCTTTTCCCACAATGTTTTCTAAAGGCTTCTTTCTCAGGGGCGTCAAAAGTAGGGATTGTGTGGTAATGGGTTAACTCTTTACCAAACAACAATATTTCAAAACTGATCCAAATTGAAAGCACTTTCAGATGACAAATGTAACTCAAAAATTGATATTTGTTTCTAGCAAGGTAGAAAACACTTTGGGAAAAGGAGAAAATGCTGGTTACCAGCATTTTCTCCTTTTCCCACCATGTTTTCGGAAGACTTCTCCCTTGGGTTGTTAAAAGTCGGGATTGTGTGGTAAAGGGTTAACTCTTTACCACACAATTATAAGTTTAAATGACCCTGTAGGAAAAGCAGAAAAACCTTTTGAAAACATAGTGGGAAAAGAAGAAAATGCTTATTAACAGCATTTTCTCTTTTTCCCACAATGTTTTCTACTCCATCAATGACAAATTTCATCATTTATCAACATTAAGCCATCATCTGCAAATGCTATGAGTTTAGACTAGTCTAAATTTTTGTCATGTGGTATAGAGTTAAACAACTGTTTTTTTTTGTACTTTCTTTGCGACATTCGAGGAATAAACCATTTGATGATTTTTTTTTCTTTTCCCAAAATGTTTCCTTCCCTTCCATAGAAAAATTTCACCTTATTAGCAACACATACATGTAGTTTGTTTTCTGCCAATGCTTTCAAACTGGAGAAATCTTAAGTTATGTGGTTTTGTAATGAGTACGTAAAAGCACTCACTTGTTACTGGATTTTTTTAAGATACTTGCCTTCTCTAAAAAAAACAGAAGCTGGCTTGACACAAAATTATTGCTTGTTAACCCTTACTCTGCCAGGTGCAACTCACTGACCTTTTGTGGGCAGTCAATCATTCAGAGTAGATAAAAGATCAGCCAGCATATTCTTTGCAGTCAGATCTTGATGGACATGGTCCACAAAAGATCCTCAAGTCATGCTTAGCAGTTTTATGTTTACTGCTTTATATGTGGTGTAAATTTGTTGTATAATGTTTATATATTTTAATGAGTGTCTCTGTTTATTATGTAGTTGAGAATCACATTGTTGACTGACTTGCCTGTGCAAGTTGATGGCGAGCCGTGGATACAGCCTGCGGGTCAAGTTGTAGTACTGCGCTCAGCTTTAAAGGTAAGTAATGAATTTTAGAGGGCTGTTTTTGAACAATAGTTAAGGGTATTGAGATAGCCTTGAAATTGTCTGTATTATGGTGATTAAATTTTTATTACATACAAGTAAATTTTCCTGATCCAATGCATGCATTGAATCGGGTGAAATAACACACACAGCAGAAAAAGATTTTGTATGTACACTCAATGAAATATGGTCCGAATTATGGTATGCTGACTTGTCTTGTGCACCGACTAAGTATGCATTGATTTGTACTTGGATTAGTCAAAATGTTACACTTTAGTATGCTAATACACCAATCATGAAAGCCATCCACAGAGTCAGTTGTCTCTCTTTGTTTGTTGTTTTCCAATAAAATGTCAATGATTGCCGTATTTGTCATTGAAAGTTGTGGGTATTTAACCCTTTACTCCATAGATACTTATTTCTACGCATTGCTTGTAAGAGCCTTTGGAAAACATTGTGGCAAAAGGTGAAATTGCTCGTGACAAATTGTTGTTTATCAGCATTTTTCTCCTTTTACCACAATGTTCTAAAAAGGCTTCTTTCTCAGGGTTGTTAATAGATGGGATTGTGAGGTAAAGTATTAACTCTTTACCAAAAGAGAAAATTTTAGACTGGTCCAAATTGAAAGCATTTGCAGACGACAAAATAAAGGTGACTGAATATTTGAAATTTGTTTTGTGAAGGGTAGAAATTATTGTGGGAAAAGGAGAAAATGCTGGTTACCAGCATTTTCTCCTTTACCCACAATGTTTTCTACAGGCTTCTTTCTCAGGGTCGTCAAAAGTAGGGATTGAGTGGTAAAGTGTTAAAGCAACTGCAGTGGAGCATTAACATCTGCATGTGGTGCCCATGTTTCTGTATATTGCCATAATTTTTGTTTTGAAGAACAGTGTATGGTTTTTGAAAGAATGCTGAAAATTGTCTAACATAGCTCCAGGAAAGCATTGATAGGTTAACAGGCCTTGACCATATAACTGAAAATAATTGTAACACAAAATCTCTTGATAAAGGGTCAGCGATACTCCGTTACAGTTGTAATTCTTATAGAAAATATCAATAATATATTGTTTAAACTTTCAGGCAACAATGTTAAAGAAAAACAAAAATAAGATCCGAAGAAGAAATACAGAGCCCAGTATATTTTTCCCAGACAATGACGGCTTAAAAGCTCAGTCACCTAGTGAAGAAAATAGTGGTGGACCTCTTTAACATTGTAAGTGCTACGTCGTGGTATGTCAGCTTTTCAGCGGAAAAACTTTGCAAAATAATAAATTTATTGTACAGTCAGGTGGCAGGGGACTTGGAAATTTGTTCACGTTTGTGGTGAATCTTGTCTCCCCGAGCAGAAGGCAACCTGCATTTTCTCCCTTTTCCACAGTGTTTTTAAAAGCTGTCTTTGTAGGGGTTATAACTCTGGACAGTTTGATTACCTTTAGATTTGGGGAAAGTCTCAGTAATAGATCCAGATAATTGCCATATCCTTGGTTGGCTTTGATCAGGATGTCTCTGCAAAGCAGACAATGTAGGTATAAGATTAAACTGCAAGCTTTATGCAGTGCAATCTAGGAAAAGTACCAAAGACACTCGAAACATTTTCAACAGCATGTATTATTTTTCCATGTGAAGTCTATCATTAAAGGCAAAGAGATATGAGTTTTTAATCAACAACAATTAAGTCAAGTATTTATTACTATGGTTTGATGCATGAAACCATTTGAAAGCAAATGTCAAAAAGAGAAATCGCTCATTATGAGCAGTTCCTATTTTTGCCACAATATTTTCACTAGTGGATTGGAAGAAAAAAGAAGTGGTCTTCTAGTTGCAATGTGGTAAAAGTCAACATTTTCTTGGTCATCCCATGTTTCCACAACTTTAGAGCTTTCTTTAGTCATTGTAACAGTGATTTTATTATTTATTTATATCTATTATTCTCTTATTTTTCAGGTCTGCTAGTTTATTTATAACAGCTGTAGATATCAACATAGACCTGTATATAGATAAACTTCGTTTTTTTCCTGACGAATGTGATTTGACTAATATTCATGTTCACTTTGCCCTGTGTGATACTGATAGATATGAATCCCCCCTGTGCAACTGAAATCTTTTCACCTTATACTGAGCTATCCAATGTTTTTATGTCCACATGGAGTAAAATTTTTAACTCTCCCAAATGACAACATGTTAGACGGGTTTTATTTGGAAGGACTTGCAGAGGACAAAATTTATATTGCACAACAATGGGATTTGAATCATAAAGTTTAGAAAGCATTGAGGCAAAACGAGAAAATGCTGATACCAGCATTTTCTCCTTTTTTTCCACAATGTTTTCCAAAGGCCTACTTCTCAGGGTCATTAAAACTTGATATTGTGTGATACAGGGATTTGAAAGTCATGCTAGCCCCTTACTGTACAAAACTGAGTTAAAATAACCCTGAGGAAGGCTTTTGAAAACATTGAAGTAAAAGGAGAAAATGCTGGTTAGCAGCATTTTCTCCTTTTCTCACAATGTTTTCTACCCTATCAAAGATAGAAGTCATCCTTTGAGGCAGACTTTTCAAAACATAAGGGAAAAAGAAGAAAATGCTGGTAGCCATTATTTTCTTTTTTTTCCGCATTGTTTTTAGTCCATATAGATAGAAATAGTATGATTTGAGCTACACTGAATCTGTTGTCTGTAATTGCTTTCAATTTTGGAATGTCTAAATTTTTGTTAGTTACACATTAATATGGGGAAAAATGGTGGTTATCAGCATTTTCTCCTTTTTCTGCAAATGTTGTCTACCCTTTCTTCGAGACAAATCCACTTATTTGACAGATAGTTGATTTTGTCCTCTGCTAATGTTTTTGGAGTTAAAACTGTAACCCATAGCTTGTTTGTTTGATTTGGATTTACACTTTAACTTCTTACGTTAGTGTGGAGGCAGATTACTTTTCCACTTCTTGTATGGTCTGATCAGATCCACTCCATAGTCACTTTTTCCTCACAAGACCCCTGTTTTTCCTTACACACGCTTTATGTAATGTAATGACACAAGCTGTCATTGACAAACTCTTTTAACCCTCGGTATGACTCACTGACATTTTGTGGACAGAGTAGATCAAGATCAGACTGCACAGAATGTGCAGTCTGATCTGTGATCTAAACTGTCCCATCAGAAGATTTTTGAAATTAGATTAGATGAGTTTTTTTCTGGATGATGCAGATCCAAGATCAGACTGCACATTCTGGACAATTTATCCTCTTGTCACAATCTTTTCAAAAGTGTTTCTCTATATTTACATGGATGTTCTCAAAATTGCAAATAAAAACCTCTCTCGAGATGTGTGATGGGTAATTACCAGGCCCATTTAGAGACCATTTAATCTTGAATTCTACTGACCCTGAAGAAGAAGGCTTTCGAAAACAAGGTCAGAATAAGTGAAAATACTGGTAATCAGTATTTTTCCTTTTTTCCACTGTGTTTCCTTCACTATCAAAGAACTTCGGTTCAACCCTTTCCCAAATGGCAAATTTTGGACCTGACCAAATATTGAAAGCAACTTTCAGATGACAAATTGACAGTTGCTAAAGAGATGATTTTTCTATATGATAGGGTAGAAAACATTTTAGGAAAAGGAGAAAATGTTGGTTACCAGCATTTTCTCCTTTTCACACAATGTTTTCAAAAGTCTTCTATTCCTAACCGGTAAAAACCAGGGATTGTTTGGGAAAGGGTTCATGTTATCACTTTCAAATTTGTGGTCTGCATATGCTCTAGTTTGGATAAGTAAAGAAGAGTGAAAGAATATTGTTTGCTCAGGGTAAACTGTGGGTAAACATACTTTGTTGAATACAACAACCTATATTATGATGGATGTAGGAAGACATGTGTTTGTTACCATGAGTTAACCCTGTTCTAAGTGCCAGAGTTTTGAACTTGTTTGCATTAAGAGTATTTGCAGGTAACATATCAAATGTAGTGCAAATGATTTGTCTTTGATAGGATAGAAAACATTGTAGGAAAAGCAGAAAATGCTTATAACACTATATTTTCCTTTTCCCGTCATGTTTTCAAACGCTGTCTTTGTCAGAGTGGTTAAACCTTGGAATTGTGCAGTAAAAGGTTAACTCTTTACCAAATGACAAAAGTTTAGATTTTTCCAAATTGAAAGCAGTTGCAGATGACAAAGGGAATGTGACTGAAAAATTGAAATTTGTTTCAGAAGGGTAGAAAACATTTTGGGAAAGGAGAAAATGCTGGTTACTAGCATTTTCTCCTTTTTCCTACAATGTTTTCACTAGGCTTCATTCTTAGGATCGTTAAACCTTGGAATTGTGTGGTTGAAGGTTAACGCATTAAAAAAAATGTAGACATGCTGGTAACCAATATGTTCATCTTTTTTACCAAACAACAAAATTTTAGACTTGTCCAAATTGAAAGCAGTTGCAGACGACAAAATAAACATGCCTGAAAAAATTGAAAGTTAATTTGAAAAGTGTAGAAAAACATTGTGGGAATAGAAGAAAATGCTTGTAACCAGCAACCAGCATTTTCTTCTATTCCCACAATGTTTTCAAAAGGCTTCTTTTCCAGGAGCGTCAAAAGTCGGCATTGTGTGGTAAGTAGTTAAACATTGTTTTTATGACTCAGAAATAAATCTCACCAAATTCAGATGTCTTAAATTTTGTCACATTGTTTAGAGTTAACCCTTAACCATACAAATCCAAGTTCTAACAACCCAGAGGAAGAAGGCTTTTGAAAACATCATGTGAAAAAGAGAAAATACTGGTAACCAGCATTTTCTCCTTTTAATACAACGTTTTCTACCTTAACAAAGATAGAAGTCATTAATTGAGTTATGTCTGCAAATGCTTTCAATTTTGACTATCTAAAATTCTGTTGTTAGGTAAAGACTGACACTGATAAAGTTCAAGAGAAAATATCTTGCTGATATCTCTGTTATGGATCATACAGTGTTCCCCCATATGCACAGTTATCCTGGGCCAATATTAAATGTGACCCATCACGCAAAAAGGGACTTTCTGGGAAATGCGAAAAGTGCGAACTGTGAAAAGTGCCAACCCTGGTCAGACTGCGTGAATTTTCGCTTTAATAAGAAGTGGTTGTTGTAACTTTTTATACAGTTATTGTCGAATTATCAACTTACACCGACCTGCACTATCATTGATCTGTTTTCATTTAATTGATGCACAGAATTCCCAGTTGGTCCCTTCTTTGGGGATGGGTAACAAATTGGTTTTTTCACCATATCAAGAAAGGGCCAAAGTGTTGGCTTTTTACATGAGGCTAATGTTTGGAACCATGCATATCTCGTTTCAGTTACAAAGTTTTATGAACTCATTACCTTACAACAAAATGTTGGACTTGTCCAAATTGTCAGCATTAACAGATGGCAAATTAAATCAAACTCATTTGTTGAGACTGGCCATGGAAAGGAATAAAAACATTGTTGGGAAATGAGAAAACGTTGGTCAAGAGGCTTTTTCTCAGTTTTCTGTGGTCCTATTCCCAAGGGTCATTAAATGTTTACCACACAATCCTGACTTTGAACGACCCTGAGAAAGAAGCCTTTTGAAAACTTTGTGGGAAAAGGAGAAAATGCTGATAACCAGCATTTTCTCCTTTTCTCACTATTTTTTCTACCCTTTCCAAATCAGATTTTAGTTTTTGGGTGACATCTATTTTGTCATCTACAAATGCTTCCAATTTGGACTAGTCCAAAATTTTGTTGTCTGGTAAAGAGTTTAATCAAGGGTTTGTTTGGTGAGTTGTTTTGCTTGAAAGATGTTACATTTGAAATATGTTTGAACTTAGATTATCCCCTTTCAAAACAAATCCATATTTTAAAAACCAGGAGACGTAAAAAAAAAAAATATGGAAAAAGCTGAAAAGGAGCAATTTTCTCGTTTCTCACAATGTTTTCTTTCTTACTCTTATTTTTTTTTGTTTAGTAAAGCATATGTTTGCCATTTACATATCATATAATTTGCATACCCAAATCAATAAGATCCCTTATCTAATCAGAATGACCTGTCTTTATAATGAATTCCCAGAATGACCTTGACCTTTAGATTATTGCAGTAACTATGGGTCTAAGGAGGCAGTTTGTTGAGAAAAGGCTTTCGGTTTTGTTCTGTATGAAACAAGTTTTTCTGTTGGGTACAAGAGGGACAAAATGAATAAGTTTCTTTAATTCTTTTGTCAAAATATCCATCTGCTCTTTGAACCCTGATGAAGACTGTTTTTAACTCTCCCAAACAAGCCCAGGTTTTTAAGTGTCTGCAGTACAAGACTATAGAAAAGACTGTGAGAAAAGGAGAAATTGCTCGTAACGAGCAATTTCTCCTTTTCCCACAGTGTTTTCTAGCCTATCAGAAAACTTTCTGCCATTCTCATCAAATTCAAAATTGTCATCTGCAAACACTTTGAGTTTGGGGCATTCTAAAATTTGTCATTTGGGAAAGGGTTAAAAAGCATTGCAGGACAATGACTAGGAGGCAGCATAATCTTCTGAGAGATTTGCTTTTGGGATCATGCTTGCAAGCAGCTCCTTTTTACCACAATGATTTTTACCACTACAAAAAGATTACGTTAAAGATGTCATATTTTCTATGTCAAGTTGGAGCTTCATATAGAGGGAGTGATTTGAATTCAAAATAGAAAGTGTGAATTATTCTCCACCAAACCCTATATTATGGATGCTCATTAGAATCGTCTTATCGAGACGATTCTAATGAGTACCCACAACATAGGGTTTGTTAGAGAAAGGACAGATTTAGAATGACATCACTCCCTTTTATCTGGAGCTCTATCAAGTGAATGCTTTAATTTGAAACGTGGTAGAGATTATAAATTGAGTTTGAATACCTGGATTTCATTTGAAGGGGAGAAAACATAAGGAAAGGAGAAAATTTTCAGCATATTCATCCATTTCCATGTGTTTGAAGCCATCTTCAGCAAACAACATTATAGGGATGTCAGCGTTGAAAACATGCAAACCACAAACAAATCTGTTTCAAATGATGGAATACTATTTTAAAAAGGTGAGAGATATGTGGTTAAAAGAGAAAATGCTAATTACCATTATTTTCTCCTTTTCTCCCAATGCTGTCTCTCCCAGGGATCCTTCTAAGCAGGACTATTTTGGAAAGGATTAATTTTACTATTTTACTTGACTCTACAAGATGAAACTGTAACTGTTTGTTTTTTTTTTTGACAGTAGACCTACATTTATCTCTTAAAATTACGGAGTTGTACCTCTTAAATATTGGTTATAGAGACAGACAGATTTATTTATCAAGACAGGCAGGGTATAGTTTGGTTAACCCTTACCACACAATCCAGACTTTTAACGACCCTGAGAAATAGGTCTTTTGAAAATATTGTGGGAAAAATAACTTTCAATATGGGCAAGTCTAAAGTTTTGTCATTTTGTAAAAGGCTAATACATACCCTTGTCTCTTATTTTATTCCTTTACCAAACAATCTTGTGTTTTATCAATCAAGAAGAAAAATGCTCTTATTAGAAAAGGTGAAAATATGCCCTTACCAATACTGTTTTCTTCCCCTTAAAAAGCGACAAATTCACTTCTTTGAACCCCATTAAATTTTTGTCAGCAAATGCTTTCAAAGTGGACAAGCGTTAAATTTTTTATGTCTGGTAAAGAGTGTTAGGGCTGTAAGATGTTGTTTTCTTTTAGTTATGTTGATTTTTTGTTTATGTTTTGTTTATTTATTTATTAATAATTATTTAAAAGATATAGCAACAGAACAGAATTGTAAATGGAAAAAGAGGAAAAAAAAGGTTTAACCCTTTACTCCATAGATACTCATTTCTATGCATTGCTTGTAGGAACCTTTGGAAAACATTGTGGCAAAAGGTGAAATTGCGCGTGACGAGCAATTTCACCTTTTGCCACAATGTTTTCTATGCTATCAAAAGGTGTCATATAAACATACGAAACAGCTTCATCCTTGCTGTTATTTAGGGTCAATTAGAGATACCATAGAAATACCTTATGGGGTAAAGGGTTAAATGTTAAAAAAGTGAGCCAAGCAATGCAATTTTTTAAATTGATATCGGAGTGAAAGAAAACCTGAAATATTTTCTATAAACAATAAAGTTCTTGCAGTTTGTTGCTACTGAAATCGTATATTTATATAGTAAAGACAAACTTTATTTTACTTTACTTTAAAACTTTTAATAGGCTGTTGAATATTGTTGTTTTTAATTTATTACAAGTTTTATTTTCCTTTTTCAAAACTAAGTATGGCATTTATACTTAATGTTAGAACTTTGGCTTGACAGGGTTGTAAGCTGGATTTTAGTTCATCTTGGCAAGCAGTATTGAAGGCAGGCTTTACTGTGATCGTGATATGTCCAGTACATGGTATCAGTTTCCATCTTTTTGTGCACACAAGAGGTCCTATTTTATGTCTGATGCACACGAAACTTAGGTAGAATGTTCATATTGTAAATGTATCAACCCCTTACCACACAGCAAAATTTTAGACCAAATCAAAAGCATTTGTAGACAACTTCAAAGTGGCCCAGATAGCACAATTTTTCTTTGACAGGGTAGAAAATATTGTGGAAAAAGGAGAAAATGCTGTTTACCAGCATTTTCTCCTTTTCCAAAAATATTGTCAAAAGAATTCTTTCTCAGGGTTGTCAAAAGTTGTCATAGTGTGGTAAAGGGTTAAACACGATACTCCTTTTCAGTCCAGGGCTCATGACAATCATCATAGGGAATACAAATATGAGTCCAGTTTAAAAATAGGTTTTGAAAGAGTGTGGTTACTCTGCAGTCCAAGACAATTTCACATGGTATTTTGTTAGAAAGTGTTTCTCAAAATATATTAGGGATGAAAGATACGCCTTTTCAGTCCAGGGCTCATGATAATTATCAGAGTGCTTGCGTAGAGAATATACATGTAGTTATGCGCCCAGTTTAAAAATAGGTTTTGAAACGGTGTGGTTACTGTGCAGTCCAAGCCAATTTCACATGAGATTTTGTTAGAAAGTGTTTTCTCAAAATATATTAGGGGTGACTGATACCAGGTGATTACCATGGTCAATGTTACCATGGTCAATGAAGTAGGTTAACTCTGAATGCGCTGGAACCAACTTAACTTGTTTTTGTTGACAGTGTAGAGCAAGATCAGACTGCACAGTACATGCAGTCTGATCTTGCTCTACACTGTCTACTATTTCATTACATATTCGGGGGGGGGGGGGGAACCCTTGATACAGCAATTTTTCAGATCTATTTCCTATCTAAAAATGTCACGTGTATTAATTCAGCACTTTAAGGGTTGGTTAACAGCTTAAAACCATGGGTACACTACACTGTAGAGGCCCTATTTTCAGGCAAGTGATGGTATAGTGTGGTAAAAATGCCAGGAAATTATTTTGAACAAATACCTTTATGTATACCTCTGGTTAAAAAATAGGTCACTGTGTCAGAGAAACATAATTGTGCGCAGTAGGCCATTTTTAGCTCCACTGGCCGAAGGCCAGCGGGCTTATGTCATGGCCCGTTGTCCGTCGTGCGTCCGTCCGTGCGTCCGTGCGTCCGTCCGTGCGTTAACTTTTTCTTTAAACATCTTCTTCTCTGAAACTACCCATCCAATTTTGATGAAACTTCACAGAAATGATCCTGCCATGGTCCTCTTCAAAATTTCTTGAAAGAATTTAATTCCTTCAAAAACTCTGGTTGCCATGGCAACAAAACTGAAAAATTTTGAAAATCTTTGAAAATCTTCTTGTCTGAAACCGTAAGGCCTAGAGCTACCAAATTTGGCATGTAGCTTTATCTAGTGGACCTCTACCAAGTTTCTTCAAATTATAGCCCTGGGGTCAAAATTGGCCCCGCCCCGGGGGTCACAAGTTTTACATGGGCTTATTTAGGGAGAACTTTAAAACTCCTCTTCTACCTAGGCATAGGGCCTAGAGCTACCAAATTTGGGATGTTGTTTCATTTAGTGGACCTCTACCAAGAGTGTGTAAATTATAGCCCTGGGGTCAAAATTGGCCCAGCCCCGGGGGTAACAAGTTTTACATGGGTTTATATAGGGAGAACTTCAAAATTCTTCTTCCACCTTGCCATAGGGCCTAGGACTACCAAATTTGGCATGTAGCTTTATCTAGTGGACCTCTACCAAGGGTTTCCAACTTATAGCCCAGGAGTCAAATTTGGCCCTGCCCCACGGGGTAACAAATTTTACATGGGCTTATATAGGGAAAACTTTCAAAATCTTGTCGCACCTAGCTATAAGGACTAGGGCTATCAAATTTTGCTCGTAGCTTTATCTAGGGGGTCTCTACCAAGGGTGCCCAAAAGTATAGCCCTGGGGTCAAATTTAGCCCCCATCACAGGGGATCACAAGTTTTGCATTGGCTTATATAGGGAAACTTTAATAATCTACTTGTACATAGCTATAAGGCCTAGGGCTACCAAAATTTGCATGTAGCTTTATCTAATGGGCTTCTACCAAGAGGGCCAAAATTTTTACTTTGGGGGGTCAAGTTTGACCCCATCCCAGGGGTCACAAGTTTTACATTGGCTTTACAAACCTGTCTCATGGGTCACATATTTTACAGGGCCTTTCATTGAGCAAACTTGTTGTACAGGGCTTTTTTTATGGCAAGATTCAAAAATCTTCGTGTTTGTAACCACACATTCTAGTTTCATATTGTAGGTCTGGGGTCAAAATTGGCTCCATCCAGGGATCACAAGTTTAACATGGCCTCACTTTAATTTATACATTAATCAAGGGAAATAACTCTTTTTTATGAAAGATAAAGTTTGGTACTATTTACCTCCCTTGATTATCAAACTGCATTTATACATGATTGGTGCTAGACATTAAGTTTTTTGATAGAAAATATTCTGTTTTCAAGTGTTATTCATTTTTTAGATGCTAATAGTTGTGCTCACATGAGGTGAATAATAAATTCAGAGTAAGGTTTCTATCATTCAGCTTATTTTTCCAAGGATTTTACCTTTCATTCTAATGAAAATGACCTGCTTGTACTGCCTGACAGCCTTCATTGTTTTTCATGGTCATGGTCATGAATACTTCAATTTGTGTGGTAAAGGGTTAAAAAGCCAGTGGAGCGATACAGGGCCATCATGGCCCTCTTGTTCAGTTAATTGCACATGGAACTTTATTAGAGATACTTGTGTGGCTAATATCTTGGACAAAAACTTGGTCACCCTGGATTTAAAAGTAGATCATGTGTTCATTGTATAAGAAAAAAAAAATTTTTTTTTTTTTTAAGACGGAGAATGTTGCTCGTGATATGTGCTTTTGGTGTCGGATAATCTTAACTCATTACCAAACAACACAAACTTTAAGGTTTTTTCAAATCGAAAGCATTTGCAGACAAGATAATAAAAGTGACTGAAAATTTGAAAATTGTATAGTGAAGGGTGGAAAACATTGTGGGAGAAGGAGAAAATGCTGGTTACCAGCATTTTCTCCTTTTCCCACAATGTTTTCTAAAGGCTCCCTCCTCAGGGACGTCAAAAGTAGGGATTGTGTGGTAATGGATTAATATTGAGACCTGCTCTGTCTCAATGAGACGTACCCACAACATAGGGTTTGAAAAAGAAATTGATTTAGAATACTATCACTTGCCCTTATGTGGAGCTCTGGCTTTAGGTAAATTTTCACCCTCATGATCCAGCCAGTTTTTAGACTACTTGGATCATATCGATAGGTGAGTGCAACACTATTCTAAGTGCCTGTACAATGTACAGGCACTTAGAATAGTGTTGCACTCACCTATTGATATGTATTTATGATTCTGTGATCTCTTGCTTAGTATAATACATCATAGAAATGCTTTTTCCAGAGAATGGCCCTTTTTTCCCCCTTTTAACCCTTTACCAAACAATCCCTGGTTTTTATGACCCTGAGATAGAAGCCTTTTCCTTTTCTTTGTCCTTTTCTCACCCTTTCTAAATCAAGTTTCAGTTTTTGATTCACATTTATTTTGTCGTCTGCAAATGCTTTCAATTTGGACTGGTCCCAAATCCCTGGTTTTTACGACCCTGAGATAGAAGCCTTTTGAAAACATTGTAGGAAAAGGAGAAAATGCTGGTAACCAGCATTTTCTCCTTTTCCCGAAATGTTTTCTACCCTTTCTAAATCAAGTTTCAATTTTTGATTCACATTTATTTTGTCATCTGCAAATTCTTTCAATTTGGACTGGTCCAGATTTTGTTGTTTGATAAAGAGTTAAAGATACAAAGATTCAGGTGAGCGATCTAGGGTCATCATGGCTTTCTTGTTGTTATATTTGCAAAGTATATTACTTCTAAGTCTACAAAAAGTTGTTGATCATTGCATGGAAGTGTATGAAACTATAATTATGTAGTCAATTAAATGATAATTTTTTCTGTCATAAGAGGATTTTAAAGACATGGTTAAGTAAGGATGTTTGATACGAAGGTTTAATTCTTAACCCATTACCACACAATTCCTACTTTTGATGTCTCTGAGAAAGAAGCGTTTTGAAAACACTGTTGGAAAAGGAGAAAATGCTGGTAACCAGCATTTTCTCCTTTTCCCACAGTGTTTTCTACCCTTCCCAGAACAAATTTCAATTTTTCAGTCACCTTTGTCGTCTGCAAATGCATTCAATTTGGACCAGTCTAAATTTTTCACGTGTGGTAAAGAGTTAACCAGATGAGAAAATTTTAGACTTATCCAAATTGAAAGCTTTTGCAGACGACAATTTCAAGATGCCTTATTTCTGATCACATTTGTCCATTATGAGATAGTAAAAATGGTGAGAAAAGGACAAAATGCTGATTTCCAGCGTTTTCTCTTTTTCCCATGATATTTTTTAAAGTCTTTTTTTTTTCTGAGGGTCATTAAAACTTTGGATGGTGTGGTTTGAATATATGAATAAACATGGGCAAAGGGGAAATTGCTAGTAACAAGATTCTTTCTTGTTACAACTTTCCAGAGATGGTAGACTGCAAAACAAATTTACCTTCAGGGGTTTAGGCTGTGGATAGTGCTCTTGTATACAGTGTAGTTTTAGATCAGACTTCATAGATTATGCAGTCTGGTCTTGAATCCATGTTCTTAAATAAGGTGATATATACATGCTGAAAAAATCATTAAAATCAGAATGTTTTGGATTTTAGTGAAAGATGGAAGGCTAATCACACCGTTTGATATAACATCAGTTTTGTCGTATGCAAATCTTTTCTATTTGGATAACCAGCATTTTTCTTCTTTTTCCACAATTTTTTCAACCCTTCCTAAAGCAAATATCTTTTTTTTTCCCAGTCACATTTATTTTGTCAACTGCAAACGCTTTTAATTTGGACCAGTCTATAAATTTGTCATTTGGTGAAGAGTTAATGTTGTCATCTACACTTGCTTTCAATCTAACTCTTTACCAAACAACAAAATTTTAGGCTGGTACAAATTGAAAGCACTTTTTGCAGACGACAAAACTAATGTAATTCAAGAATTCAAATTTGTTTCCAGCAGGGTAGAAAACATTGCGGGAAAAGGAGAAAATGCTGGTTACCAGCATTTTCTCCTTTTCCCACAATGTTTTCAGAAAGCTTCCATGTAAGGGCCGTAAAAACCAGGGATTGTTTGGTAAAGGGTTAAACCATTTTACGAATTGTTTTCTACCCTTTCAGAAAAAAAAAAAATTGAGTTTCATTTATTGTGGCATATGTGATGCTTTCAATTTGGACCTATTTTCACTTGATAGAGTGAATCCATGTAGTTGTGATAGAATGGTGTTATGGGTAAATACATTGTGAACACAGATTTTTTGTTACGAGTGTTTTCTTTTTTTGTTACAATATTTTAAAGCAAAGATTTAAATCGTAGACGAGTGTGATGTTAAACTGTTCCATATCCATGACTACTTTCATCGTTCCGCAAGTCCTGTGTTGTAGAAAGTGCTCGAGTTGGCGTGAATGAAGGGGAGAGAATGCTTCATTACTTTTTAATACAACTTCATTCTCCATTTCACACAGTTGTTGTAATCTTTTTACATGACATATGGTGTTTACTAAATCCTTTACTTTGTGTTCAAAAACTTGCAGCCAAAGATCTTTGAAAACAATGTGGGTAATGGATAAAAAGTTTGCTTTATGAAAATTTCTTCATCTTGCACATTTTTCTTCTCATTGCCGTATGAATTGTGTTGTTTGGTAACACTTTCTCCTCAAGATATCTATTTACTAATCATTCTGAATATTTTACCACAAAATCATGCGTGTGAACGACTCTGGAGAAAAAGACTTTGAAAACATTATAAGAAAAGCAAAAATGGCTGCTTACCAGAATTTCCTCCTCTCTCAATGTTTTCTACTTCTTCACAGAAGAATGCCCATCATTTTAGCCACATTTTATAAGTAGTCTGCAAATGTTTTCAACAGAAACAAAAATTTTGTCAGTTGGTACAAATTTAATCCTATCTAATTTCAGTAACAAGCTATCTGATTGGTCAAGGAGTTCTGTCTTGTCAAATCAGATGAGTTTTCTTGGAAGCTATGAATTTGAATATCTGATAAATACTCGTTTTTTTTTTTCCAACCTTTTTCCAAGCGTCAATATTTTTTGCACTTCACCAAAATGAAAACATTTGCAGACAATAACAAAAAACGATGCTGAAATGATGATTTTTGTCTTTGACAGGGTAGAAAACATTGAGGGAAATGGAGAAAATGCTGGTTACCAGCATTTTCTCCTTTTTCCGCAATGTTTTTGTAAGGCCTCCTCCTCAAGGTTGTTTAACTTGGGGGAAGGTGTGGCATAGGGTTAAAGTAGAAGATTGCAAAGTTTGATAATGAGGTAAAGGCTTTAGTTATTTATCGTGCTGCAGAGCAGTTAACTTACATGAATTATCTCCCTTTTATTCTGCAGTGCAGTAATTTAGAGTAAGTTCCCTTTGTGAATGCATAATTTATTACATGATACATTGAATTACATGACCTTGTTAAGCACTTTCAAAAATACCTATTTTGAAACTTAATCTGCAAATTTTATTTGGATTCTTAGAATTCTAAGTAATAATGGAAAATAAATGGTTGATATTACGTAGAAGTAAGAATTATATCTTCTCTATCCCACTTTACATAATGCTGATGAAATAGCAAGGCTAAAGCTGAACCTGTACTTGAGATTAAATATGGTCTGTGAGCACAGGTTTTTACTTCCAAGTCCTTATCTTATGGCACAGAGCCAAATATAAGCTTCTGCTTTCCGACAGTTTGGACAGAGATCAGTCTGCACACAAGGTGACCTCTGATCTACATCTGTGTTTACAAAGTATCTGGTTGAAAACAGTCTGAAAACTAAGTACCACTGAACCTGTTTTATAAGAAAACCTGCCTTTACCCTTTACTGCACAATACCAACTTTTTACAGCCCACAGGAAAAAGACTTGAAAACATTGTGGGAAAAGGAGAAAATGCTGGTAACTTTCTACTCTCTGTCAGCAAAATATCAAAACTTCATTTGCATTTTAAATTTTTAATTGTTGTCTGAAAATTCTTTCAATTTCAGTGTCTCAAAATTTTTTGTTGTTGGTAAAGGGTTTAGCAATCATTGGCCAAAAGAGATCACTGTTTAGATTCTTCATGTGTTCTTAATTCTTTACCAAATAACCAAAATTTAGACTGGTCCAAATTGAAAGCATTTGCAGATAACAAAATAAACGTGACTCAACAGTTGGCAACTGTTTTAGGAAGGGTAGAAAACATTATGGGGATTGAAGAAAATGCTTGTTACCAGTATTCCTCCTTTTCCTACAATATTTTCAAAAGGTTTCAGCCCCATGATCGGTAAAACTCTGAATCTTGTGGTAAAAAGTTAAATTAACTTAACTCTTTACCAAACCAAATTTTGTACTCGACCAAATTAAAAGTATTTGCAGACAAATTCAAAAATTTAATGTGATTCAAGTGATGAGATTATCTTTAGCAATGCTAGAAAACATTGTGAGAAAAGGAGAAAGTAGTGGTAACTAGCATTTTCTTGTTTTCCAACATTATTTTCTAGCCTTTCTTAGACAGTTCCCTGCATTTGAATGAAATTAAATTTATTGTCTGCAAAAGTTTTTTATCAGGAGGATGCAGAAATACCTTTATTTAAACCTTTATCACACAATCCCAACTTTTAATTACCCTGAGAAAGAAACCATCTGAAAACATTGTGGAAAAAGAAGAAAATGCTGGTAACCAGCATTTTCTTCTTTTCCCATAATGTTTTCTTCCCTTACCAACCAAAATTTCAAATTTTTAGTCACTTTTATTTTGTCGTCTGCAAATGCTTTGGATTTGGGCAAACATAGAATTTTGTCATTTGGTAATGAGTTAAGTCTGTTATGAACAACATTAACAGTGTGGATTAGTTTTGAATTAATGCATTAATTACAGTACACTAGATTTGATGTTTGATATTGTATATAAATTCTAGACTTAATAATTGATTGCTGTTTTTCTAGAATTTTGTATGTGTTGAGAGTTGCTTTTCTCCTAGATTTGAAGAAATTAATATCCTGTAAACTTTTACAAAAAAATCCAGGGGTTTTATGACCCTGAGAAAGAAGCCATATGGAAATATTGAGGGAAAAGGAGAAAATGCTGGTAAATATAATAGTCTCTTTTTCGCTTGATGCTTTCTACCTTTCCCAAAACAAATCTCAGTTTTGGAGTTGCATTAATTTTGTTCTTTGCAAATGCTTCAGATTTGTACTAGTCTAAAATTATGTCATTTGGTAAAGAGGTAATTAACCTGTTGCCAAACAATCCTGAGTAAAGGACAGCGAGGAAGAACGCTTTTGAAATGATTGTGAGAAAAAGGGAAATTGCTTGTTACATTCAGTTTCTTTTTTCCAATAATATTGTCTAAGGTATTTTGAAAAAAAAAAACAACAACAGGATTTTATGATTTATGTAAAACAGTCAAACTTGAATCGTACATCTGTTTCAAATAATCTGGGGGTAAAGTTTCTCTCATACCATTGTTAAATACATTCACATGGTTTCCTGTACGACAATATATCTGCGTTGATATGATAGTATCAGGTACTTAATAATGTTAGGATTTAACTACCTTCAAAAAGGCTGTGCATACAAGAATTAACCCTTTCCCAAACTGTCCCTGGTTTTCATGACCCTGAATAAGAAGCCTTTTGAAAACAAAGTGGAAAAAGGGGAAAATGCTGGCAACCAGCATTTTCTCCTTTTCCTAAGATGTTTTCTTCCCATCCCAAAGCAAATTTCATTTTTTGAGTCACATTACTTTTGTCTTCTGCAAATGCTTCCAATATGGACCAGTCTGAAATTTTATCGTTTGGTAAAGAGTTAAATGTTTTCTTTGAAAAACATTACAGTTAATCCTGTAGCAAACGATCTTGAGTTCTAAAGATCCTGTTACCAGCATTTTCTCCTTTTTCCATAATGTTTTCTAGCCTTTGGAAGACCACCCTCATGGTTTTTTGTAGCATATATTTCATCCTCTGCAAATAATTAAGAGTTGGACTGGTCTAATATTTGTCGTCTGACTGAGATGTATGTTGATAAAGTTATTATCACGACAAAGATCAGAACAGTAAGTACTGTATTTAAATCTTTACCAAACAACAAAATATTAAACTTGTCCAATTTGAAAAAATTTTGTAGACAATAAAATAAACTTGGTTCAAAAACTAAAACTTGACTTTAGAGGAGTAGAAAACATTGCGGGAAAAGGAGAAAATGCTGGTTACCAGCATTTTCTCCTTTTCCCACAATGTTTTCAGAAGGCTTCTTCCTCTGGGCCATTAAAAAAAGGGACTGTTTGGTAATGGGTAAATGAAAATTGACATTTATAACCTAAATAATTCAATTATAATTGATAATATGATGAATTGCTAGGCATGTTGAAGTAATTTTAACGTATGGTAGTAGCAGAGTTTAAGATGTACCTATAATAATACTAGAACTTATGCCATACCTCTCTGTTGGTGATTTTTTTTTTCTGAATATGGCTGGTCTGGTACCAGTTGTTGAAGTAGAACTGAATTTGTAGACACTGTGTGTACAGGGATCCGGGTAAATGACCTGAATCTATATTTCGGTTATTTTGCTGTTTGCAGAATACTGGGAATTCCAAATAACACAATTTAAAATAGCTTTGTATCATACAATTATACTGGGTGGTGGATAAACTTCTTCCTGTAGGGGTCTTCCATCTCCGATTACAATGGCATCATACTCAAGATGTAACTCGTTACTAAATGACAAATCAAGTTTGTCCAAATTGAAAGCATGTGCAGACGACAAAATAAAAGTGACGGAAAATTTGAAATTTGTTTCGTGAAAGGCAGAAAACTTTGTGGGAAAGAGAAAATGCTGGTTACCACAATGTTTTTTTAAAAGCTTCTTTCTCAGGGTCGTCAAAAATAGGGATTGTGTGGCAATGGGTTAAAGAGTTAAAAACATGACTTCACCCTCTAGAAAGTGATCCCAAGTTACAATCACCCCCAAGGGAGAGAGGCTTTTGAAAACATTGTGCGACAAGGAGAAAATGTTGCTAACTAGCATTTCTCCTTTTCTAACAATGTTTTCTACCCCATCAAAGATCTTTGGCTATTTTATACAATTCTTGAAGTTACCGTCTGCAGATCCTCTCAAAAACTGCTAGTCTAAAATTTCAGTGTGAGGGAAAGAATTAACCCTTTACCAAACAATCCCTGCTTTTTACGACCCTGAGATGGAAGCGTTTTGAAAACGTGGGAAAAGGAGAAAATGCTGGTTACCAGCATTTTCTCCTTTTCCTACAATGTTTTCAAAAGGCTTCTTTCTAAGGGTCATTAAAAGTCAGGATTGTGTGGTAAAGGGTTAAACATTGATTTTCATTAAGATTACGACCGAAACCTTTTATAGAGTGACTGATAATATCGATAAAATATCACTCTCCAAACTTGAACATCTTTTTTTTTTCCAACTGGGAAGGGGTTAAAAGAAAAAAAGAAAAGAACTGCTTTGCATCTTGAGTGTTAATGAAGCCATGTCTGAGATTAAATACAACCATGAAGTTGTAAAATCTTATTTATATTTTCACAGCAGTTTACTTCCAAAATCACCTAGTGCCATGAAAGGTACATCTTAAGCAGACACATGTATTCTTTAATCTATAATTTACTTTCAAAATCACTGTGTCATAGTAGGGACATTTTGAGCAGCCCTGTAATTATACAATCACGCTGTGTTGTGATAGGTACATTTTGAACAGCCCTGTATTTCTGAAATCACAGTTGTTTGTTTTTCCTCTGTACTTAACCTGTAGGATAAGTTACTCTGCAACAGTTTTTCTATGATTAAACTATAATTTATCATCAAAACTGACTTGCTGATGTGTTATCTCCCTTTGAATACTTTTTTTTGTCCACAAAGTATGGAAATAAAATAATGTGTTAACTCATTACCAGATGACAAAATTTTAGACTGGTTCAAATTGAAAGCATTTGCAGACGACAAAATAAAGGTGCCTGAAAAATTGAAGGTTGTTTTGGGAAGGGTAGAAAACACTGTGGGAAAAGGAGAAAATGCTGGTTACCAGCATTTTCTCCTTTTCCTACAGTGTTTTCAAAAGGCTTCTTTCTCGGGGGCGTCAAAAGTAGGGATTGTGTGGGTATGGGTTAAATAGTTGCCAAATGACAAAATTTCAGACTAGGCCCATTTGAAAGCATTTGAAGATGACAAAATGAATGTGACTGAAAAACTGAAATCGGTTTTTGGAAGGATAGCGAACATTGTGCAAAAAAGGAGAAAATGCTGGTTATCGGCATTCTCTCCTTTTCCTACAATGTTTTCAAAAGGCTTCTTTCCCAGAGTCATTAAACTATAATTTTGTTGATTGGTAAAGAATTAAAAGCATTTGAAGATTACAATTTTATTGTTCTCAATTGATAGAAATATTCTTTGAAAAGTTAGAAAACATTCTGGAAAAAGGACAAAACAGAGGAGAAAATGCTCTTTATCAGCATTTTCTCCTCTTCCCAAAATGTTTTCTATAGGCTTCATCCTCAGGGTTGTAAAAATTTGGGATAAGGTTAATCAGAGTTGTCATTCATATCAATATCCCCAATTTCTTCTGCCTCTTCTTCCTCCTCTTCACTGTCCTCTTCCATGTCTTCAGGTTTCTTCGGCCGCACTGAATACGGAAAAACAAAAATTCAACACTTTACCAAATAACAAAATTTAAACCTTGTCTTAGTTTAACTCATTACCACACGAAAAAATTTTAGGTTTGTCCAAATTGAAAGTATTTGCAGACGTCAAAATAAATGTGATGGAAAATTTGAAATTTGTTTTTTGAAGGGATGAAAACACTGTGGGAAAAGGAGAAAATGCTGGTTACCAGCATTTTCTCCTTTTCTTACAGTGTTTTCAAAAGGCTTCTTTCTCAGGGGCGTCAAAAGTAGGGATTGTGTGGTAATGGGTTAAACATGTTTATTTTACATCGATTTAGAAACAAGCTCTTACAACTTATACTAATCTCTCTCAATTCTGCTTCCTGGGAACTACAACAGGGCCCCTATTCACCAACCATTCTTGAGAATATACTTAGTCTTATTCTGCAAGGTTTTCTAAATTTGTAAGTAACACAACCTCTGATTGGCTAAACCATTTGAATTAGCCAATCAGAATGGTTTGGCCAATCAGACGTTGTGTTACTTACACAAATGTTAAAAAGGGAAATTCTACTTCAGTAGCATAGTCAATTTTTAAACAAAAAATCAGGTAAAATTCGCTTAACAAACATAGGAACGGATAACTTTGCAGTATAATAAATTTGTTGTACGGTCAGGTGGCAGTGGACTTGGAAACTTGTTCACGGCTGTGGTGAATCATGTTGCCACCTTGCCTTCGGCTCGGGGCGACAGGATTCACCACAGCCATGAAAAAGTTTTTACGTCCACTGCCACCTGACTGTACAACTAATAATGTGTCACCAACACAGATAACCACCCATGCCACCATAGCAAATATTGACCAGGTTCAACCAAGCAGTACGAACTTGACGTTGTTGCACATGGCTTATCTCTATTCATGGTGATCATTTGTGCCATGTTATTCTTGAATCAGACCATGCACTTACGAGTTATTGGCGGAATACAAACAGTACTGTCTACCATACACACATAAGAGTATACACAAACACACGGACAGGGGTAACACTGTTTGTCTCCCCTCTTTTCCAAAGAATGAGACATAAAAATTTGATTACTAGGTTGCTTTACCATTGATTATTTTGTAGAAGATTAAAAACATATTAGTACCTTTCACTTTTGTGGGTGATATTTTCTCTGGTCTTGGGGCAATATCTGTAAAACTACCATCATTTGACCACATGTTTTCTATCGTTACTTTGAACTCCGCCATCTTGTAACCAAATAATTTCTGAAAGGAAACAGAAACAATGGTGTCTTCTGGTCTTCAATTGTCAATCAGCGAGGCACTCTTACCAGATGACGATGAGATTGATCCAAATTGAAAGCATATGTATTAAATACATACATAGATACATAGATACATAGATACATACATACATACATGTTGGATAAAATGATGGATTTTGTCCTTGAAAACTATTAAGGAAGAAGAAATCAATGCAGTTAACTAATAAGTATTTTTTTCCAAAACATTTTTAAACCCTTTACCAAACAATCCCGACTATTGAAGACCCTGAGAAAGAAGCCTTTAGAAAATATTATGGGAAAAGGAGAAAATGCAGGTAACCAGATTTTCTCTTTTTCCCACCATGTTTTCTATCCTCCAACAAGTTTTAAATTTTCAATCACTTTTATTTTGTCGTCTGCAAATGCTTTCGATTTGGACAAGCCTAAAATTTTGTTGTTTGATAATGATTTAAACCCTTTACCAAACAATCAACACTTTTAAAGACCCTGGGAACTTTTCAAAACATAGTGGGAAAGAGGAGAAAAATGCTAGTAACCAGCATCATCTTCTTTTTCTAACAAAGTTTTCATAAGCTTTCATACACAAATACAATTGGATTGTTTTGCAAAGGGTTAATAACTCGATCAAGTTCATTTCACTTCTTTGATGTGTAGAATGGTCTCAAGACGATTTCAATGAGTACCCACAACATAGGGTTTCAAACAAAAATAATGGATTTAGAATACCATCACTCTCTCTTACATGGAGCTCTGTGTCTATATTTTTGACAAATCCCAAATTACTATTTATATGTTTTACACAAATACCAAGACGAAGGTCAAAATGGCCAGCTTTCACACTTATGTCAAAAAAGGATCAAACTCACCAATATTCTTGCTTGCTCTGGTGTTATTTTTTGTCCAAAATCACATACTTTGTGCTCTTTTAGCAATGTAATAACTCCTGTAAATAAACAGGTCAAAAATGTCACATGACTGACTGAATCTATGATGTTTAACCCTTTACCACAAAATGACAACCCCTGAGGATTAGTTGGTTGTATTGGGGTTCAAAGCCACTTTAACAGTTAAGGTCATATCATGGCGGTCAGTGACGCACATCTGTTTCCTGGCTTTCCCACACCAGTACTAACACAACTTTCTTTCCACAGCCACCGACTACTTTTCTCACATTCTTAAGCAGAGGTGAGAGTCGAAAATAAGCCGGAAAGACAGTTCGCCTCAACCGGGTATCGAACTCACAACCAGCAGGTCATGAGTCTGACACGCTCACCACTGAGCCACCCCGGTGTGCCGCCCCTGACGAAAACAGGCCTTTCAGAACTTTGTGGAAAAAGGAGAAAATGCTGGTAACCAGCATTTTCTCCTTTTCCCACAAAGTTTTCTACTCTTTCAAAGAAAAATTGCATCATTTGAGCCACTATGGCAAATGGAGGTTTGGTGTATCTCTGTGATGCACTATACCAAGTCATCAAATAATCAATTCTGTTCAACAACCAGTTCAATCTGAAGATAGAATGTCCCTTGAACGTAGAAAATTTAACCCTTTACCAAACAATCCCTGGTTTTTAACCACCCTGAGGACGATGTCTTCTGAAAACATTATGGGAAAAGGAGAAAATGCTGGTAACCAGCATTTTCTCCTTTTCCCACAATGTTTTCTTCTTTTCTACAGTCAAGTTTCAATTTTTGAATCATATTTATTTCGTTGCCTACAAATGCATTTAATTTGGATGAGTCTAAAATCTTGTCATTTGGTAACCCATTACCGCACAATCCCACTTTTGACGCTCCTGAGAAAGAAGCCTTTTGAAAACACAATTGGAATAGGAGAAAATGCTGGTAACCAGCATTTTCTCCTTTTTCCCACAGTGTTTTCTACACTTCCCAGAACAAATTTCTATTTCTTAGTCACCTTTATTTTGTCATCTGCAAATGCTTTCAATTTGGACCGGTCTAAAATTTTCTCGTGTGGTAAAGAGTTAAGGGTTAACAAGCAATTTCGTTGAAATGACATCCCCCGCCGAAAAAGACCTTTTTTGATACAAACATATAGGAGGTATTGTGTTTTGCATGTACATGTGGCCTTTTTGTTATTGGTCCATGATGAAATTATACATTAAGCTCCCTTGTTCCATGGCACAGGATTTCATTACATAAAAAAAATATAAAAGAGGTCCATTACAGGATTATACATTAAGTACCCTTTTTGCAGAACTTGGCATTTCATAAAATGAAAACAAACAAAGGAAATATACATAAAACCCCTTTACCATGACATGTCATATATAATGACATGTCATGGAAAGAGGGGGTTTTATGTATATTTCCTTTAATTGTTTTCATTTCAGGATTTCATATATGTGGTGGAAAAAAAATGTATCAACAGACTATGTAATGGAAAAGAAAACATGCATGAAGTTTCATCAATTTTTGTCAAGGACTTTAGAAGAATCCCTCTCACAATATAAGCCGCCACACTGCTGCCATTTCAAGCAGGTAGCTAGAGACTAAAGTGTTGAAATTTGTAGCACCTGCCTGCGTAGCTGAATGGATATATGGTATTACTTGTGATCTAATAGGTTTACGAACAGACAGATGCATGGAGAGACGAATGAACAATTGACTCATTGGTTACTGGCTTTGATCAACCAATAAAAATATGAAGTTCTATGAAAATAATGTGCAAAAGTTGGAGATACACTGATAAAAAATTAAATTTGACATGAAGTCCCCTTTTTCCATGTTACAGTGATAAATTGCAAAACCCTGACAACATGTGCTAGGTTGCATGATCTGTGAAAATCTCATCCAAATCTGTTGAGATATGTCCAGTAATTAAAGAGATACAGGTGAAAAATTAAATTATAACATGAAGCCCCCTTATTCCATGATGCTGCTACAAATCCCAAAACCTTGACAATATGCCGTAGGTCACATGATCATGAGAAAATTCCATCCAAATCTGCCAAGAAATGTGGGAGGCATTGTGTTAGGTCACATGATAATGTAAAAATTCCACTTAAATCTGCCAAATGTGGGAGGAGTTGCCTTCACAAGAAATAGAATGAAATATAACATGAAGCCCCCTTTTTACATGACGCAGCCACAAACTGCAAAACGTTGAGAATATGTGATAGGTCAGATGATGAGAAACATTCTGTGAAAATTCTATTCATTTCTGTCAAGAAATATGGGATGAGTTGCATTCACAAGATATAAAATGATATAAAACATGAAGCCCCCTTTTTTCATGACGCAGCTACAAATAGTAAAACCTTGAGAATATGGGATAGGTCAAATGATGAGAAACAATCTGTGAAAATTCATTTCAATTCTGTCCAGAAATATAGGACGAGTTGCATTCACAAGAAATAAAATGAAATAAAACATGAAGCCCCCTTTTTTCATGACGCAGCTACAAATCGCAAAATGTTGACAATATGCAATAGGTCACATGACAAGAAATATTCTGTCAAAATTCTATTCAATTCCTTCACGAAATGTGGAAGGAGTTGCCTTCACAAGAAATTGAATGAAATATAACATGAAACCCCCTTTTTCCATGACACCTTATTACAAAAACAAAGGCAAATAACTGTGGTATTGCACGGTCAACATAGGTAAACTTCTTTTCCTGCATTTCCTAATGGAGGTTGACAGATGTGACCAGTTCAATGTAAAAACTTTGTATAGTTTTGAAGAGAAGACTCCAAACATCAAAAGTGTACTTAAGTGTTACTTAAGTGAAACTTAAAATCGCTCTAAGTCGGCCATTTTGCATCGAATCAAAAAAACAAAAAAAGTGTCTCGGGAGAATGGGTCATTGTACATGTGTATAAAGTTTCACGAAATTCCGTCCAATGGTATTGGAGATATTTGCCGGGACGGACACACGGACGGACGGAAGGACGGACAACGCTAAAACTATATCCCTCCGCCTATGGCGGGGGATAACAACAGTAAAAAGTTTCAACCAAAGTCAGATTTGCAGGCCAACTTGGTTCTCTTTTGCATAGGCATTGACCCCCTTGTTAAAGAGCATGTGCTTTTTTCCTTTCTGGGTATTGCCAGCATGAAGATGTATATGACAAGGCAAAATTCCCAGCTTCAACCCTTTCCAAAACGACAAATTTTGAACTCTTCCAAATCAAAAGAGTTTGCAGACGACAATTCTAGATTTTGAGAAAATGGCAGAAAGTTCTCAAAAGGGTAGAAAACACTGTGGGAAAAGGAGAAATTGCTTGTTCTGAGCAATTTCTCCTTTTTGCACAGTGTTTTCTAAAGACTTTTACTGCAGACACATATGAAATAGGGCTTGTTTGGGAAAGGGTTAAGCTGATTTGGCAATCTCCGATAATTACCTTTTTTAAGTGCAGTAGGTAGCCCTAACTGTCGTAACTGAGGTTCTAACGCATGTGAAAACTCTGGTAGCGGACCCTCTTCAAAAATCACCGTCTGAGTTGCCACATTCCCTGACCGAGCATATTCTGGAACTTGATAATCATCAAAATACCTGTTGGAAGTTACGAAAAAAGCAAGTAAAGTCTTACGTCCAAAGTCCATAACAAAGAAACAAGTGCACAAATGCATGGCAGAATTACAGTGACCTGGCAGGATTTGAACCCTAGAACGCCTGGATGAAAGGCCAATACCTTAACCAGTGAGCTAAAGCGATATCTTCCCAACGCAGTTGTTAAGTATTGCATTCAAATTCGGACAAAGCCATGTATGAAGGAGTGGTCTCCTGTAACATACCCCTCTTAACTCATTACCAAACGACAAAATTTTAGGTTTGTCCAGATCGAAAGCATTTGCAGACGACAAAATAAAAGTGAGAAATCCCACAATGTTTTCTACCCTTCACAAAACAAATGTCAAATTTTTAGTCACTTTTATTATACTCCCCGAAGGGCGAGCATATAGTCGCCGCTTCGTCTGTCCGTCCGTCCGTCCTTCCGTCCATCCGAAGCGATTTCTCCACAACCCTTGGACCAAATTGGATGAAACTTCATATATGAACTCCTTGGGGTAATGCGCCGATATAGATTTCCCGGATTTTCAATTTGACCCCGTGTCATGGAAAAAAGGGGCTTAATGCAAAATTGCAATTTTTACCAATATCTCATTCAGTTTTAGTCAGAATATCATGAAACTTCATGGTTATATTGTTTATGGAAAGTGTTCGCATGTGCCCTTGCTATTTTTAGTCTGGGCATTTTTTAAGTTGACGTTCTGTCATGGAAAAAGGGGGCTTCTTGCAAGATTCCAATTTTTACTAATATTTCATTCAGTTTTGGTCAAAATTTCGTTAAACTTCATGGTTATATTGTTTTTTAAGAGTTTAACCATGTGCTCTTGTTCCTTTATATATGTGTTTTTTCAATTTGACCCTCTGTCATGGAAAAAGGGGGTTTCTTGTAAAATGAAAAAGGGGCCCTAATGCAAAATTGCAATTTTTACTAATATCTTGTTCAGTTTTTGTCAACATTTCATGGTTATATCTTGTTTTACAAGTTTCAACATGTGCCCTTTGTTTTTCCAATCTATGAATTATTAATGTGCAAATACGTCTTTCCTGGTTTCTCAAATTAAGGCTGCATCACGGAAAAAGGGGACTTCATGGAAAAAATTGTTTTTCACTAGGTTCTCTTTTATCAGTGCTCAAACCTTTGTGAAATTTCAAATCTGAACTTGTTGGAATGTTGCCCAGGTACCTCTCTTCCTTTTTCTCAATTTCAGGCTGCGTCTCGGAAAAAGGGGGCTTCATGTAAAAAATTGTTTTATGTAATATTTAATACATGACTGCTCAAAATTTTATGAAATTTCGAAATTTTAATTATTATTAAAAAAAGCCTCAAACCACACACCCATTGTATTTATTGCAATGATCCGATACTATCTTATGGGAAAAGGAGGCTTAAAGGGGGCTTATTGGGCTTATTGTCCTCTACAAGTTTATGTTGGCTATCTCTAAGATAGTAATTGCCTTTTCACTTCAAATTTTGGGGGGCATGAACAGGTTCTTCTAGGATAAAAGAAGTGAATTTATATCAATTTCTTATATTTTATGACAAGCACTTGTTCGGGGAGCATAACACGTCTCTGACGGCTCTTTTTGTTTTGTTGTCTGCAAATGCTTTTAATTTGGACTACCCTAAAATATTGTTTTTTGGTAATGAGTTAATTAAATCTCCAGATTTGTTGCGGTCCTGAAAAAAAGTTTACTTACTTTAAAACTTCATCTTTAGTTTTGTTTGTGAATAAGACTCCAGTCTGTCCTTTTAAATTAGAACACAAACAATGTAGATTATCTCTGTACTCTGAGGATGCTGTGCGACCAAATGCAAGGGACATAACTTTGTTTTTTCCAAAAAAGAATCTGCAAAAAATAAGTCCTACATGTATATACCGGTAGGCTTCTAAGTTTTAGTGGCTAAACCCTTTACCACACTATCTTCTTTTAACTCATTACCACACGAGAAAATTTTGGACTGGTCCAACTTGAAAGCATTTGCAGACGACAAAATAAAGGTGACTGAAAAATAGAAATTTGTTCTGGAAAGGGTAGAAAACATTGTAGGAAAAGGAGAAAATGCTGGTTACCAGCATTTTCTCCTTTTCCCACAGTGTTTTCAGAAGGTCTCTATCTCAGGGTCGTTAAAACTCGGGATTGTGTGGTAAAGAGTTAATACACACTGCGGAGCAAAAAGCCTGTTGAAAAAATGTGGAAAATAGAGAAACTATAATGGTAACCAGCATTTTCTTCTTTCTTTTTCCACGATATTTTCAACCTTTATCAGGACAAATCCCATCAGCTACATGTGATGGACCAGTCTCAACTCTTTACAAAAGACAAAATTTTGGACTAGTCCAAACTGAAAGCATTTGCAGACAATAAATAAGATGTGAATCAAAAATTGCATTTTGGTTTGGGAAGGGTAGACAACATCGTGGGAAAAGGAGAAAATGCTGGTTATCAGTATTTTCTCCTTTTCCCACAATGTTTTTAAAAGCTTTCTTTCTCAGGGTCATTAAAAGTTAGGATTGTGAGTTCAACAGTTATGTTTGTTGTTTGATAAAGAGAAAGAAGTGTAATAATAATTTTACTTCCACAGCCTTTGAGAAACTGTTTTTTCCTTTTCCCTTAAACCAGGAAGCCCCAGATACAATTCGCAATCCAGACACTAGGTTTTTTTATGATAGCGACTGAGCTCCAGATAAGAGGGAGTGATGGTATTCTAAAGTCATTATTTCTCTTCAAAACCCTATGTTAAAGATACTCATTGAAATTGTCTTGATAAGATGATTCTAATGAGCACTCACACCATAGGGTTTAGCAGAGAATAATTTATATCTTCAATTCTGAAATCAAATTCACTCCCTCTATCTGGTACTCTGAGTGTCCTTGGGCAAGACACTCAAAAATCAAACATACATAAATGAGGTGTGGCAGAAATATAAATGAAATACTGTTTTAAAGTAGCAGAAAAGCCCCATTCAATCTGCTGAAGAATAAGATGATCCAAAATGGATCTTACCGACTGTGTTTCCACTCTGTTCTGATTTCTTTCAGGTGGCTGTTTCTCATATTGTGTACAGAAAATGTGAAAATCCTGGCATAACTGTCCACACAAGACTGGATCTATAAACAGAACAGGAAATTATAATGAATAACTGTCCATTAGAACTGCTTCAACTTTTCTTGCATTAGAAATTATGACTTAGTATGAAATGTATCAGATTCTGCTTTTTATTATGAGCAACCCTGAGACAGGAATGTTTGCTTTAATCCTTTCCCAAAGAAACCCGTATTTTGACTTGTATGCAGTAAAACTCTTTTTTTTTTTTTAAACATTGTGGAAAAAGAAGAGACTGCTCATAATAACGAGCAATTTCTCCTTTTCTCACAATGTTTTCTACAATTTTGAAGAACTTTCTGCCATTTTTTTTCAAAATTTAACATTGTCAATTGTACAATCCTTCCATTCTAAGAGTCTCAAATTTGTTGTTTGAAAAAGGTCATTTAACAAATGACAATATTTTAGACTTGTCCAAATTGAAAGCATTTTCAGACGACAAGGTATAATTGACTGAAAATTTGAAATTTGTTTTGTGGAGAGTAGAAAGCATTGTGAGGAAGGAGAAAATGCTGGTCACCAGCATTTTCTCTTTTTCTCACAATGTTTTCTAAAGGCTTCTTTCTCAGGGTCATCAAAAGTAGGGACTATGTGGAAAAGGGTTAAGGTACATCTTTTCTTGTTTTCATCCATTTTTTTAACCAATTTTATCTTTATTTTATGAAACTATAATTTCTCCCGTATCTTAGATACAAATGTTGCCCCTGATGGACGCAAGGTTGAATGGGTTATAATGGATATAAAATACAGGTCATTTTCTAGAGTCTGTCCCCTGAGACTTGACAACCACAATTTTCAGTTTGAATTAAAGATAAATCCCTTGCATTTCTTCATCCCATACACCTTAAATCAATTTTTTATTGATAAACACAACTAACTAGATTCTACACTTTGTAAAGTTTTAATAGCATTTGTTTACCCTCTGTAGGTTCTTTTTTTTGCACATAGACATGATACATATCATAGACTTCTACACTAAAAGTCTAACATGGTTCAAGTTATGGTTTGTCTTTTACAGAAAATATCACAGGGGAAATGCAGGTTAATGGCATTTTCATTTTCACCCACTTTTTCAACAGCCTTCTTCCTCGGAGCCATCACAACAGGGTATCATTCAGTAACATGTCAACCCTTTACCAAACAACACGATTTTAGACTAGTCCGAACTGAAAGGATTTGCAGATGATAATTTGAATGTTGCATTAAATGCTGAAACTTCTCATTTGATACAGTTGAAAACATTGAGGGAAAAGGATAAAATGCTGGTTGCCAGCATTTTTCTCTCCTTTTCAATGTTTTCAAAAAAAACTTTTACTTCAGGGTCGTCAAAATTTTTTATTGTGAGGTAAAGAGTTAAGGTTGTTTTGGCCAGAATGTGTAACAAAACAGAGGACAGTGTAGATCCAAGATCAGACTGCACATTCTCTGTAGTCTAACCTTGATCTACACTGTCTACAAAAACAACTTGAGTTGGTCTTGGCAGTTCATGGGTTAAACAAGTGCATGTACTTACATCTTCTATTATTTTCTGTTTTAGCTCCAAACCTTTCTTCCTAGTTTGTGTCAAGGACACTGAAAAATGAAGATGTCATCCTATATACTAACCCTTTACCACACAATGATGACTTTTAACGCCCCTGAAAGAGAAGGCTTCTGAAAACATTGTGGGATAAGGAGAAAATGCTGGTTACCAGCATTTTCTCCTTTTTTCCACAATGTTTTCTACCCTATCAATGATAAATCATTTCATGTGAGCCACATTGAAACAGTTATCAGCAAATACTTTCAAATTTGTGCGGGTCTTGTTGTGTGGTAAAGGGTTAACCCATTACCACGCAATCCCTACTCTTGATGCCCCTGAGAAAGATGCTTTTAGAAAGCCTTCTTTCTCAGGGGCATCAAAAGTAGGGATTGTGTGGTAATGGGTTAAGAAAGTCTAGGTTTTGGCACTTTATCTGTTGAGTATTAACTCTTTGTCATATGACAAAATTTAAGACTTATTTAGTGAGTCTCAAAAGACAGAATTTGTCTTCAAGATGTAGTGGAAGAGGAAGTGAGACATGGCTACTACCATTTTCTGCTTTTCCAACAGTGTTTTCAAAAGCCATCTACCTCTGGTTCATTAAACTTGGGTGGTGAGGGTTTTTAACTCTTCACCACACAATCCCAACTTTTAACAATCCTGAGAAAGAAAGCCTTGAAAACATAGTGGGAAAAGGAGAAGATGCTGGTAACCAGCATTTCCTCCTTTCCCACAATGTTTTCTACTGTTCCCAAATCAATTTCAATTTTTGATTCACATTTATTTTTGTCATCTGTAAATTTGGACCAGTATAAAATTCTGTTGTCTAGTAAACAGGTAATCTCAATTCGTAGGTGAGTAAAGATTGTTAAAGTCCTGGTTACACTCATGCAATCAAAAGCAACTGTACCTCTTTTGTCCCGTTTCGATTTTGGCATTTTAAAATATCACTGCAACTTTCCCTGTGGACCACGCTGTTTGACGTACACATTCACTTTTACTCCAAAATGCTGCGATTTATCATGGAAGATGTTTCCGTTTTTCGCTCTAAGCAGGGAACCACCGGAGTGATCGAAACAGATTTTGTTTCCGGTTTCGATTCACGATAGACAACTTTTATAGAAATACAACTTTCAAAAGGAAGCTATATATTTACTAACTAAATCCATTTACCGTTTTTCCATTCATTCTTTTTGGTGGGATTTAGCCTTAGGGCATAAGGTATATGCCATACATTAATGATTAACTCACAGGAATCGGACGTTTATTTGGTGAAAATAGCTGAATGTCAGCCGAAGTGGTCACTCTCTATTATAAAATATAAACATTTAAACTTACAAAATATAGAATTCCAGTGTAGAAGACTCTTGTTTAACCTTCATAACATAAGATACAAATTATTTTGTGAAAAACATATAAATGACTCTAAGAAATTGACAAATATAGGCAGAGCATGTCCAAAGGGTTCCAGGGTTGATGTGATGCCAACTAATTATTTTATGAAAGGTATCCCAGAAAGTTACATGAAACTCGTGGTTTATCTAAGAGGGTGGAAAAGAAAGAAGAAAGAAAGAAAGAAAGATCACGGGAGATTCGCGGCAGTCTATCTCCAGACTGCATCAGATTTTTATTGCTGTATATACAGTTGATTGTTAGTACCTTATGGGTAATCTGGGTAAGTACAGACAATTTTTACAAGCTGAACTTTGGATAATGATAATTGCCTCCATTTTACCTTCAGTTTGAAGGTGTCTGCTCCAATGCTATTATTGTTACTGATCTTCGTGAATAGCATCGAAGCAGACACCTTCAAACTGAAGGTACCTCCGTTTATACAGCGTTTTAATAAAGGAAATTCATTTGATAATCCAGTTCCCAAGGACTTTATCCTGAACTGCTTCAAGAAGAATTGAAGAATTGTCCGAAACACTGCTTTTTCTAATTTTATATGACAGCCTAGAGCCTGGTTAGTTCGGACATACTAGGCAAAGTTCGAACCCTATGTTGCATGTTTGAGTGGGTACGATCCACGGTCTGTATGATGGTTCCAGTTTTGGTTTAAGCAGCTTTTTGTTGCGCACTAGATTTGCACGAAATATCTTTGCAAAAGTTGCTGCATCATTTCTCCTTACGTATATGGCCTTTTCTCATTTCTCTGTTCATTCTCACTTCTCCGTTCATGTACTAAAACGGAAGGAATATAAACCGCTCGTGACTTTTTGTTCAACCGAGGTTCTATTCTACTCTGTCAGATATTATGCATAAGATCCTACCATACATTGATAGTATTTTTCTGTCGAAAAAGACAATAAAATGCAACAAAAGAGTAATTTTCACAGTTTGAAAGAAAATATAGCACTAGATACATTGAAATGTGAATTTTCAATGTTTTTCAACATTAAATGGGTTGTATTTACCCTTTAGTATGAATGGGCTGGTCCCGCCTGACATGGAGTGTAGAATATTCATCAGGCCGGTGGAGTGTAGAATATTCATCAGCCTTGACAATCAATCAAATGAATGGAAAAATGGGAAAGCAGCCATACTACCCACATTGGTAGGTTTGAAAACTTCCTCAAATCGAACCTATTTATGGAAGTTGTAGTGACTTTTTTCAGTTAACAGTTTGATTCAGACTTTATGTTTGATCATTACACGAAACTTTTGATTCTTTGACCAAAATGTGCATTTTGTGAGCTTACTTATGCTTGGGTGATTGGAGAAAGGAGAACACAGTATACTGCAAGCTTTGATAGTTGCTCTTGTTCAGAAATTGCTATAGTTCTGTTTTTTTCTCTTTTAGTATAAACCCATTTTTTTGGCATTCTGAAAATATTGTGATGATGATGATGTTGATAATGATTATGTTAATTTGATGCTGCAATTGCATGTGATGGAATGAGCATGATGAAAGTATGAATATAACTGACAGATGGACAGGTAGATAGACCGCATATAGATAAAAATGACAAGCAGAAAGAGACACAAACAAAGAGACAGTTAGCACCATAGACAGACAGTGACTTAGATGAATAACGGCTAAAAAGAAAGCGACATATGGATGCAGGAGGATGAACAGCTACACAGACATACAACTAATAACAGCAATACAGCCAGCCACACAGACAGAAAGACAACAATATAGAAAGACAGAGACACAGACAGACAGTGATGCAAATAAACCCCGCTATAACAGACAGACAGCAACACGGACTTACAGACAGCGACACAGACAGACAGTGATGCAGATAGACTCAGCTATAACAGACAGACAGCAACACAGACAGACAGCGACACAGACAGACAGTGATGCAGATAGACCCAGCTATAACAGTCAGACAGTAACACAGACAGACAGACAAATAGATAGACAGCTGCTGAGACCGACAGACAGTGATGCAGATAGACCCAGCTATAACAGACAGACAGCAACCCAGAAAGACAGCGACACAGATAGACAGTGATGCAGATAAACCCAGCTATAACAGACAGGCAGACAGCAACACAGACAGTAATGCATTTAGACCAAGCTATAACAGACAGACAGCGACACAGACAGACAGTGATGCAGATAGACCCAGCAATAACAGACAGACAGCAACCCAGACAGACAGTGATGCAGATAGACCCAGCTGTAACAGACAGACAGCAACCCAGAAAGACAGCGACACAGATAGACAGTGATGCAGATAAACCCAGCTATAACAGACAGACAGACAGCAACACAGACAGTAATGCATTTAGACCAAGCTATAACAGACAGACAGTGACACAGACAGACAGTGATGCAGATAGACCCAGCAATAACAGACAGACAGCAACCCAGACAGACAGACAGCAACCCAGACAGACAGACAGTGACACAGACAGACAGTGATGCAGATAGACCCAGCTATAACAGACAGACAGCAACACAGACAGACAGTGATGCAGATAGACCTAGCTATAACCGACAGCAACACGGATATACAGACAGGGACACAGACAGACAGTGATGCAGATAGACCCAGCTATAACAGATAGACAGCAACATGGACAGACAGCAACGGAGACAGACAGTGATGTAGATAGGCACAGCTATAACAGACAGACAGCGACATAGACAGACAGCGACACAGACAGACAGTAATGCAGATAGACCCAGCTATAACCGATACACATCAACCCAGACAGACAGTAACACGGATAGACAGTGATGCAGACAGACTGTGATGCTGATAGACCCTGCTATAACAGACAGACAGCAACACAGACAGACAAACAGACAGCAACACAGACAGAAAGTTATGCAGAAAGATCCAGCTATAATAGACAGACAGCAATACGGACTGACAGCGACACAGGCAGACGGCAACCCAGACAGACAGACAGCAACCCAGACACACAGACCGCGACACAGACAAACAGTGATGCAGTTAGACCCAGCTATAACAGACAGACAGCAACACAGACAGACAGTGATGCAGATAAACCCAGCTATAACAGACAGCAACATGGATATACAGACAGCGTCACAGACAGACAGCCACACAGACAGACAGTGATGCAGATAGACCCAGCTATAACAGATAGACAGCAACATGGACAGACAGACAGCGACACAGACAGCCAAAGTAACACAAGAGACAGAGAAATAGATGATTCAATTATATTCTCCGATCTTTTTTCTCAAGGTGTGACCGTGTAAAATGTGATGCTGATGATGATGATAATTGATGGTCATAATTACATGTTACTGATAATGGTGATAATGGAAATGACTCTGACTATAGATACCCATGATATCAAGCTGTAATCGCGTATTAATGATTAATTAAACTTATCAAAATCACAAGATTTGCAGAAGTTATACTTTCAAATGTCTCTTACTCGCCTCCAAGAAGTAGTATTCACGGCAAGTGTTATATATGTCCACTAGTAATTGGTGAAATGCTTTTCTCGAGTCAAATTTTAAACTAACTTAAGTAATTTTCATTAAAAACTTTGGTTGCCGTGACAACAATAATACCCTTGACAATATTCACACTGCTTAATCATTCAGTGGCTCCGTCCTGATGACTCAGTGGTGAGCGTGTTGGACTCATGAACTCATGGTGGTTGTGAGTTCTATCCTTGGTTGAGCTGAACTTTCTTTCTGGCGTATTTTGCCTCTCACCTCTGCAGAAGTATGTGAGAAAAGTAGTCGGTGGCTTTGGAAAAAAAAAAAGTTGTGTTAGTACTGGTGTGAGAAAATCAGGAAACACATGTGCATCATCGATCGCCATGGTATGACCTGAGCTGTAAAGTGGCGTAAACTCCAATACAACCAACCAACCAATAATCACTCAGTGACGACCGATTACAGTGCTTACAGCACTTTGATGAACTACAGGGTTCATTTTAGATAAAAGTGGTATTCCGGTAATTTATTTATAGAATAAGACTGGTTTAAGCATTATTGCCGAAATGTATATGGGCCCAGTCAAAGTCGTGGTTGGGTTCTCTCTATTTCATTGCATATTTTACACGACTTCCGGTATATAAAAATATACATTACCGGCCTGTGCTGTTAGCGGAAATGACGAAGAAAACTGGCATTCTTCTATCGTCTGCTTCCTACAACTGCCGGTCAAGCAAGGTTCAGACGAAAATGTTTGGTCTGTCAAAAAGTGACATCGGTCTTTCCGTCAGAAATGATCGGCCGACTTTTCAAGTTGAAGTTGGCGTTTAAAGGTAAAATGCATTAATGAAATGGCCCTCAACAATGAGGAAAGGGGTCACAATGACCCCCAATTTTCAAAGCCGGGGGAAAACCCTGGACACTATTTTACATAAAATCATAGAAGAAAATCTTTTAAAATCTTCTTGTGACAATCCATAAGGGCTAGAGCATTCATATTTTGCATGTAGCATCATCTAGTGACCCTTTATGTGCTCTGGGTGAGTTATTCAGCAATTTGTTTCAATTTGGATCAGTCTAAAATTTTGTCGTCAGGTGATGGGTTAAACCACAAGTTGAAAAGGGAACACAAAACTGTGAAAAGAAAAATTGATGATAAGCAGCAGTTTTTAGCTCCTCTGGCCAAAGACAAAGAAGAAAATCTGTAAACATCTTCTTGTGACAAACCCCAGGGTTTGACTTATTTGAAAAGAATAGCCTGCCTTTGATAAACCATATAAGTTTCAAATATACTCAGGTGAACCATGGTCCTCTGTTTTGTAAATATTTTAATATCCTGCTGTTTTTAAGTATACATTCAATGAAAGCAAGATACTTAACATTTCATGCAGCTTTTTTAAAGCCATACACAAACAGACAAAAATCAATGATATAGTCTAGTCTACCTGATTTTTTTGTTTAATTTGAACCATTCAAAAGTTCCGCTTTTTAAAGTTTTTTGTTTGCAGAAGAGGCAGAATGGAAGCTATTTGTGCGCATGTCAATTTCAATATTTACACTTTTATACAGGGCTACGGTTTTTTATACAAAGTATCCCAAGTATTTCAAATGAAAGTGCCACTGTATTAAACAATGCTCCTATGGAATCAAGTTCATAGAAAACCATTGCCGTTCGTACTTACCCGGCCATCCGTCCGTACTTACCCGGATTGCCCCTATAGACAATCCTATGAACTCATCGACTGGCAAATATGCGGATAAAGCCTGTCAAATTGTTAGATGTTACTTTCACAATTGAATTAACTTTCTGACCGAAAATGAGTTTACGAACATACATGTATTGTATTGCCACAGACCTATAGGCCTATAGATTAAAGAAACATTTGACAACTGGTAGATGAAAACAGCACCTGTTCGGTTACAAATGGGTCAAATGTTTGAGCTCCGCATCTTTCGGTAGCTGAAACTACAATTTACTGAAACCATGCTCTTTGAAAAGGGGCTTAAATTCCCGCTTAATGCATCTCATAGAGGTATGATTTCACACAAGTTATCACATGATCATGGGTTCATAAAATCCATTTTGTCTACCAATTGACAGCAGCTGAAGGAAACTTAGTCCTTGGACGTGGGGAAAAAAATCAGCCAAAAGCAATATTAACTGTTGACCTATGTCAGCATGTACATTACGGTTAGAATGGTTAGCCTACTTTTTTAACTCTTTCCCAAACAATCCCTGGTTTTTACGGGTCTAGAATAGTAGCCTTTTGAAAACATTGTGGGAAAAGGAGAAAATGCTGGTAACCAGCATTTTCTCCTTTCCCCCAGTGTTTTCTATCCTATCATAGACAGAAAAAATCTTTTCAGCAATAATTGAATTGTCGTCTGCAAATGCTTTCAATTTGGTCTAGTCCAAAAGTGTCATTTGGGAAAGGGTTAAGGGTATAGCTTATTCATTTCAGCCTCATGGATTTTACGGAATGTATAGATCAAAGATTACCAAAGACTGACAGTGGCGCCCCATGTATAAGATCGGGTGGTTCTCAGCTCAAATGGAAATGACCGTTGTACAGACAAGGTTAGATGTAGGTAAGGAAAGGGTCGAGTTGTCACAAATGGAGGAGTGTGTGTTTATGCTTTCCTATTTCCTTGAGAAATTGTGATTCCTGGTCCGGCTAAAAGGGATTTTATGCATCTCCGTGATGTGTAAAACTCAGCAAATAAACACATAATTAACCCTTTACCAAACAATTCCTGGTTTTATACGACCCCGAGATAGAAGTGACCAGCATTTTCTCCTTTTCCCACAATGTTTTTCACCTGCCGTAAACAAAATTTCAATTTTTGAGTTACATTCATTTTGTCATTTGCTAGTTCTTTCAATTTGGATCAGTCTAAAATTTTGACATTTGGTAAAGGGTTCTGAATCCATAAAATCCTTTTTGTCTGAAAAATGACTGAATTTTTAGGTACAATGGTCTTTGGACATGCAGAAAATTGATCAATAGCTATAAGTTTTAGCCAGATCAGACTGCGTAGGCTGATCTAAGTCGATATATTTTGCATCCTCTTTTTAAAACTAGAGGATGGTTGTTTGGGGATAACCTAAGCTAGGTTCCTTTGATCGATTCGATTGAGCGCTTGAAGTCAAATATGATATTTTACTAAACAAACACAAGTTTTAACGACTCTGAGAAAACAGTTTTTTGGAAACCTTGGCGGTAAAGGAGGTTTAAAAAAATAATAAAAAAGGAATATACGGTTGGATAGACATGTATTCAGGTTTTCATATACACGAAAACATGTCAGAAACATCGAAGCAAAAGTACAAATTATTTGCCACATGGTATCTTTCTCGTTTACTGAATTTTTTTCATTTTCTTTACATGAGTAGTCGGCTGTATAACTGAAAACCAAAATGTATGCCCGAAGAAAGCTGGGCTGTGTTTTTCTAAACTGTGTATGCTCAAATTTAGCTTATGCATTGTACCCAAGACAAGCATCAAGTTTGAAAGTAATATTCACTGAACAGCAGAACTTTGCGATTTGAGTAAATATTTGTATAACGTTACACCAGCTCATGCTTTTTGGTAAAGCAGGAACCAAATATGTGTACATATGAGAGTGAGTGATGGTATTCTAAAACCATTATTTCTCTTTGAAACCCTATGTAGTTGGTACTCATTAGAATCGTCTCAATGAGACGATTATAATAAGTACCCTTAACATAGGGTTTAGTGGAGAATGATAATTTCATTCAATTTTGAAATCAAAATAACTCCCTCTATCAGGATCTCTGTGTGTAAATACAATTCAAAAGTTGGTGTGAAAATATATGCATTGTATTGAAACCCAGCGGCTAAAGCACTACTATAAAACACCAAGGATCATTTGGAAAAGCCATATAGACCAAAGACTCAAGGTAATGGTTTCAGAAGTTCCCCTGTTTTTTGCCTGCCTTGAAGCTTCCTTTTCATTCCGATCAAAAACTGGTGGATCATCCTTATTGAAACTTTGAGCAACCAGTGCAACTGCATACTTGTGCTCATTCGTAAATCTAAACTGAAATTTGCCGAAATCTTTATATTTGTAGAAAAGCCCATCGCCCTCCGCGTAGAATTCATCCTTTTGTGATTGTGGGTGTAAAACAAAATGGCCAACGCCAATTTTTATTATTAGAAATTCCACAGAATCGTTTAAATAAACCTGACAAGTGCCGTATGCTTTGTTATAAAACATCCCAGTGTAAAATCTCAATTCACGAGATGCTTTGGTGTCTGTTTCGAACGGTTCTGTGACTTCTTCCTTACGTTTCTTCCAAGGTTCCGGAAACGTACAAACTGAAGTTGAGTTCAGCCATGGCTGGTCACCGGAAATGACGTCAATGGCGTAAGAATGGATATTTCTTCTCAGTGCAATATCTGGCTCGCCACCAGTCAACGCAGTAAATATACCCATTTGAAGAGCCGGAACTAGAGTGAGGAGAGAACGAAACCCATATGTTCCTCCACTGTGGCTAATGATCTTGTACCCTAGAAAAATACAGTGAAACACTTGTAGATATGTGAGATGCTCAAGGTTTTCACAAATCCTGCGTCATAGACACAGTTTTTTTTCAAATGACCCCCAAAATAAGTGACAGTGCGTCACCGGTGACGCAACTTTCCAAAATCTAAATAATGTACGAAATTCAATAAAGCGTCATAATTCGAAGTCTGTTCTTGTTTCAATGTTAGACAAACACCGTTCTTTTTTTAACTACAGGGTTTATTTTAGATAAAAGTGGTCTTCCGGTAATTTATTTATAGAATAAGACTAGTTTACACATTATTGGTGTAAAGTATATTGGACACATGTTGTAAATATGGGCCCAGTTGAAGTTGTGGTTGGGTTCTCTGTATTTCATTTTAAAGGTAAAATGCATTGTAAATCGTGCTTGAAGTTGATGACGAGGAGATCCATTTTTTTGACCCCCTAGATTAGTGAAATGACCCTCAACTAATGAGGAAGGGGGTCACTATGACCCCCAATTTTCAAAGCCGAGGGAAAACCCTGGATGCTATTATCCTTTACCAAACAATCCCTGATTTTTATGACCCAGAGATTTTAGGCTTTTGAAAACATTGCGGGAAAAGGAGAAAATGCTGGTAACCTGCAGGAAACAAATTCCGATTTTTGAGTTATATTTATAAATGCTTTCAGTTTGCACCAGTCTAAAATTTTGTCCTTTGGTAAAGAGTTAATCCGACATAATGCAGCGATTACTGCTAAGAAAGAATCATCTTCTGGCATGTATCTCGGCTTCGATCATTTAAATTTATCATCAAAATGGCATATTTAAACCTTCACCTAACAATACTGTGTGTTATAGCTTTTATGAAAAAGACTTAACCCATTACCACACAATCCCTACTTTTGACGTCCCTGAGAAAAAAGCCTTCTGAAAACACTGTGGGAAAAGGAGAAAATGCTGGTAACCAGCATTTTCTCCTTTTCCCATAGTGTTTTCTACCCTTCACAGAACAAATTTCAATTTTTCAGTCACGTTTATTTTGTTGTCTGCAAATGCTTTCAATTTAGACCAGTCTAAATTTTTCTTGTGTGGTAAAGAGTTAAGAAAACATTGTGTGAAAAACAAATAAAGGAGAGATCTAAACCATAGCACCAAGCTAAGAGGGCTTGGTGGTATATAATTTAGATTTGCTTCAAATTTAGGCATTGGGGGACCACTTAGATGTGTTTTTATTGTATATTTAGTTCACTATTTTGTGTCACTAGAGGTACAAAAAATTAGGGTCATGTGGGTGAATAGGTGTTTTTGAGAGGGAAAATTCTAGGGTGCCTGTTGTTTTACAGATTTTGCGAAAAACGCAAATGGTTGACATTGTTGTTTTTAATGCGTTGTTTTGAAGGACTACGGACATACTTTAGACAGCAAGAGATGGGACAGCAAAAGTTTTGCCATTAAATGATCTGTTAGGCATTAAAGATAGCCAATTTCACTCTATTTTCAATATGGCCCAAAACTAGTGGTGTGACACCTAGATGAGTGAGACGTGAAAGTACTGTGTGAAACAGTCTAATGACTTTATTTTCAGGCATAACCAGCTGAAGTTTGGTACACAAGTAACTGAGAGGCTTTGAAACAAGATGCTATCAAAAGTTTGGCTGAGGTATGTAAATTAAAATTTTTAATTAAATTTAGAATTTAAAGCAGCGAAATTTCAAAGTTTTTGGACCAGTATGCAGAGAACATTGTGAAAAAGTCCTTTGCACTGGAAGAAATCTGTGGCTGCTTTGTCTTCAAGTTTTCAAAAACAAAACGGTGGAATATCTCATTAGATAAGTGATTTAATTTTCATTTTAGAGTATTAAATTTTAATTTAAATTCTTTTATTTTAGAATTTGAAATTGACTTATATTTGATGAGATGACAGAAAAAACTTGAAAATGCATCTGAATTGCATGTAAATGGAAAATGCTTGTTTTGGATTTGTAGTGTGAGTCAAGTCGGATATGTGCAATTCAGATTCAAGGAATCAAGTCATCCCTCCTGGGCTGGGTTTCAGAACAAACAGGCCGCAAAAATGACAGTCATGGTGAATATGAAAACTGTAAATGTTTACCAACGTTCCATGATGGGAAACTCTGTAATTTCAAGCTTTCTGTTGATACAGACCATATAAACAAGAAAGAAAGTTTCGTTGATAATGGTAGGAAATGTTGTTTTCACAGGGTCTTTTTTATTGGCTGTGTAAATTCACTGCCGCAAAAGGAAAAGGACGGCCTGTTGGACTTGAGGGGCTGTAAGTACCATTAATCCTCTTTGCATATTTTTTCCCATTCTATGGTTTATCCAGCTGTCTCGGATATCCCCAAACCTGTGTTTATCCGTCTTCTGCCCCCCTCCCCTTTATGAAAACATTGTGGCATTAGGAGACAGAATTATGTACAGGACCCTTTCTGAAACCAATTACTATCTATGCCCTTTTTGCCTTTCACTTGCTGTCTTTCTCACTCTCTGTCCCTCAGTCTCTGTCTGTCTGTTCTGTATTACTTCACATGAAAATATTGCAGCAGCAGTTGTTAATCACATATAGGAATCCCCTCCCCCTTTTGTCTTTCACTCCCCCCTCCCCTCTTTTTCTCTCTCTTTCTCTCTCTCTCTGTGTCCTTCTCTGGCCAGCATCAGGCCTCATCACTAGTGCTGCTATGCACTAGACGGAGTTACTTCCCATTTTCTTTTATTTCTTTTTTACTTCTTTATTCATCATATTTCTGTCTTGGGTAGTGAGTTAGCTTATTTTGGTCTCTAGGCTAATGTCTGAATGTTCAGTTTTAAGGCCCCTTTTACATAGTAAGGTTCTAGATAGGTACTTTCCTGCATCATGAGGTGCTTATGTTTAAGCCCTGTTTGGACAGCATGTCTCTTTTTGTTTTAGCAGTTCATATTTTTAAGCATTTTACTATGTAACACAGGTATTGAGATATGCTTTAACTATTTTTGTGGCCAGTCACACAATGAGGTTAGTATTGATAGATACTTGCATTGTTTTGGGTATTTCATCTTACCTGTTCATTCACATTGATTCATATCTACATGACCTTTTGTGAAATTGCAATTTCATATTAGGCCATTGTTAATTTCAGTGTTGTAGAATAAATCAAACATGCCACAGTTTATACAGAAATACTCTTTCATAAGACTGTTGATTATTTCCAGCATTTTCTCCATGTTGATGATGCAATTTCCTTTACAATCATTTCCGTCTTTTTCAGGCTCTGTGACTGAAGATCAAATGGCTTCACTGTGGCTGTGAAATCATCCAAGTTTGGCAAGGTGTCTGTTACTGGAGATGTTACAATGTTTTTATGTGGAGATGTTACACTGTTTCATTTTGTGAATAACCAGGTATTTTCTTTTTTCTTTTTTTCTTGGTGAAATAAATTCCCATTTCATGAACAAGCTTAAGATTAAGGGCTTCTTTAACTTCTTTTTCCTGCCTTCTCCATTCATTTTCCCACTATATTCTGTCTGTATCTGGCCACTTCTATTGCTCTGTTTTCTTTCATAATAAGTCAATCGGCATAAGTTTGGTCCTTTATATTTCACTTTTCTCGCTATCTTTTTTTATTCACTCACATCTGTCCACCCTATGATCTACTTACCCAATACACTAATCTGATTGGACATGTTCTGATAAGCCCAGCCCGCCCGGGTGGCTCAGTGGTGAGTGTGTCGGACTCATGACCTGGAGGTTGTGAGTTCGATACCCGGCTGAGGCGAACTTTCTTTCCGGCATATTTTTGCCTCTCACTTTTGCTGAGGCACGTGAGAAAAGTAGTCAGTGGCTTTGGAAGGAAAGTTGTGTTAGTACTGGTGTGAGAAAGCCAGGAAACGCATGTGCGTCACCAACTGCCACAATATGACCTTAGCTGTTAAAGTGGTGTTAAACCCCAGTACAACCAACAAATCTGATAAGCCCAGCGGGGCCTGTGTAATAAGTTCCAGCTGTCTGGATGTTTGAAAAGGGCATATGGTACTACTTTATCAGAGTTTTGAGCTGGTTACATCAGTATAGTTTGGTCTGTAGAAATCACTCATCATTTGTCATAGCTGAAAACATAGTTACAAAAGGAGCCATGTGCACATACATTTTGTAGTACTGGTATTTCATGGAGATTAACCCATTACCACACAATCCCTACTTTTGACGCCCCTGAGAAAGAGGCCTTTTGAAAACACTTTGGGAAAAGGAGAAAATGCTGGTAACCAGCCATGGCCAACTTTATCATGCAAATCAAACCCGGTAACTGTTATTTGACCGCTATGTAAGCCAATTAAATTATGAGAGTTTGATCCCTTTTGGCCGTGAAATCGATCACATACGGAATTATATATTGACTGGCGATCTCTGCAAACCCTTTGCACTTATAACCCGAATTTCGCGCTTTGAGTGTAGAGGGTTTCAATTTATTGGAAAACAACTCTGCGGGATATCTGGGGTTGTAAATTACTGGGGTACCAAAATTTGTAGGATTTGTTTTCCTTTCAGGTCTTGCAATTTGATCTACCTCAAATTTTATCGAAAGCACGCGTTTGAAAATTTATGGTCAGCTATAGAAATGCTTTTGACCAGCATTTGCTCTTTTTCAAGCAATGTTGTCATGCCTTAATTGATACAAATTGAATAATTTGAGCCATATTTATTGTGTTGTCTACAGCTGCTTTAAATATTGGGACAGTCATACATTGCCAGTCCATGAAGAGTTAAAAAAAAAAAGAAAAATATCCGCAGTACAAGTTTCTTATGATGAGACTAAAGCCGGGGGAGGAGCGCGACACGAACGCTCGAAATGTAACAGCACATATGTTTACTGCATCTTTAGAATTTTATCTCTGATTTTTTCATCATAATTTTGAATTCAATCTCTGATATTTTTATTGATTTATCAACAAAAATGGTACAATAGTAAAAATACTTCGGTTGGATATATTTCTGAATAGCATATATACTAACAAAGTTAAGGATATTATGAAGAGGCTTCTCTTGTTACAATGTTTTTGAAAACATTAATCTCCAACCTGTTGCATAGAGCTATTACATAGTCAACAGACGGCATTTTATTGTAATTGTTTTGCATAGCATCGTCACAAATACATGTACGTACATGTATATTAGGCTGGGGAAAGTGTGTTGGGTAGATCAGACCACACTGGTATCGTCTGATCTATCATAAACAAACCAACCGTATACAAATTATATTTTTTAACCTTTATGTTCAATAGGTCAGTTCTTTTTAAAATAATTTCTTCATTTTTTAGAAGAAGTCAGTGGTTTTGTGAGCACACGGTAAACATAAATCAGCCTGCACAATAGTGTTGGAAAATCAAAATTATCTTCAGGGAAGTCAGAAAGCTTATTTATTGTTCTTTAATATGGCGTAGTTTTCAGTCATTTAGAAAATACATTTTTAGCCCTTTTTACACCTTTTTAAAGCAACTATCGTATTTTCTTTCTTTTTCCCTGATCGTTTGCATTACCCCCCGGTCCATATTCTATATAAAATAATGACCGAGGGGTCATTATTCTATGGGGGTCACTTTACAACGTTACACCTGAGTTCTCCGATGATGTTCGAGTCTCACTGTTAGATAAGACGCCTATCGGGTATCTTGATTGGTGTTACGTAATCGTATACATTGATACATTTATACGGGGTAATCGGAAAGAAAGTACATGTATCAGGAAAAAAATCAGACTTCTTTAGGGAGAGGAACTATATAAGCTTTGATGCTTTCGTTTCAATCATTTTCGCAATACATGTTGTTGTAAATGAATGATGTTAGTATATTGAATAAATTAAAACTAAATGTTTAAACTAAGATCAGAATTTTTTTATGAGATTATTCATAAGGATTTAAAGTCAAGTTTAACAATATGTTGTATAGGGAAGTCCAATTTGCCACCTTCTCTCTTTAGCTCTTTACTTGCAAATGTGTGATGTTTAATGCATTTTCAAAAGTATTTTATGGCGACAGCTCACATATTCAAATTTCCTCGCTATTTTCAATCTGATCACATGTATTTTCTCTCATGTGTTTTCAAAAGTCAATAATTTAAAACCTTTTCCCATATGGAGAACGTTTTGACTTCACCAACTTAGAAAAAAAGCAATTTCAGAAAATACATCAAATGTAGCTAAATTGATATTCTTCACTTTAAAAGAGTAGTAAACATTGTAGGAAAAGGAATCAATACTTGATATTGGTATTTCTCCTTTTCTCACAATGTTTTCAAAAGGTTTTATGCAGGACCGTTGAAATTCGGGAGTAAGCTGTATGGGTCATATCAATACTCTCAAAACGCAAATTGTTTTCTGCTGATTTTAGTCACATATTGATATTGGTACGTTAATTTTTTTAAGCCAAAAGAATTTCGACACATAAAATAAAACCGATTCGGCCCAGGATCAGACTGCTTGTTTTGTACAGTTTGTTACTGGTCTATTGACTGCATAATTATTATGATGATCCAATAGTACAACAAATTCAATCTTCTTTAGAAATAAAGGAAAAAAAAAAATAAATAAATAAAAATGCAATTTAAAGAAATTTATGCTAACTAAATTGAAATTATTTTCCAAAAAGAATTAAAAAAGACGATACTGGGAAAATAATGGTTTTTACAAATCTCTTAAAAGTTTTCACTGATGCAAATAGTATACACGTACATGTATAAAAATGATAAATACAATCATTATATATTTGGACAATGTGTAAAAACAGGATCCAGGTTTAACAAAACAATACAGACAAGGTTATCATGTCTTCTTATCTTCCCTTTATCCGTTGCTAAATCTTTTCACCCAGTCTTAAAATCTCACTTTGCTCGATACAGCATTTTTTATACAAAAATTAACGATAGTGTCGTTTTTAAACTAAAATGGACGCAAGATCTCAATTTCACAAATGTAAACGAATACTTTGATCATAATCACAACAAAACATAGAATACTTCAAGACGTTATAGATTTTTTGCTTGCAATTCATTTTTATGTTATTTAGCGTCAAAAACGGTGCAAGAGCAAATTTCTTTAACCTTTATATAGAAATAAGAAGGAGAATGGGTCAGTTACTTTAAATCAAAATGGACGCAACTTCCCATTTTGCTACAGGAATTAAAATCATATTGAAGTAAAGTAGAGATATTACAGAATACTTCACGACGTTATAGATTTTAATCATTTTAGAAGAAAAATGTGTTTTAGTCGATCAAAAAATTTTCCCTTCTGAATCCTATATGACAGGCCGTTATCGGAAAACCTTTCGGACCAGATAATCGATAAGTTCCAAGAAGAGTAACTCTTGCTCGACCTGCAGCTGAAAGTTGGGGATGATTTTCTCCTTTTCCCACAGTGTTTTCTACCCTTCCCAGAACAAATTTCTATTTTTGAGTCACCTTTCTTTTGTCATCTGCAAATGCTTTTAATTTGGACCAGTCTAAAATTTTCTCGTGTGGTAGGGAGTTAAGGTGCATTTTGCAGTACTGGTATTTCATGGAGATTAAGGTGCATGTCTGTCGTGTTCTATAAAGGCCATCTACATGTACATCCCTTTTGTCATATATTCCAACCTCATTTTGACTGATATTGCTTTACTTTTGAATAAATAGCTAAGAAATGTACATTTGGCTGGTCACATGGAAAATTATAGAGAAAGATATGAAGAAAAACCCCTAATTTTAACCCGCAGAATGGGTCCTTTTTCGCTGAAAGGCTACTTTTCATGCAGTGTTTTTAATATATATAAATGAAAATGGGTTAAACAGATAGACAAAAGGGTCTAGAACAGTAACTTTTTTATTTCATGTAAATCCAGTGATTTTTGATCGAGATATGCTAGATTTTGTAGTTGTAGTCACTGGGCTTTAAATCTCCATTATTTTTGGTCTTGGCCGCAAAAACAGCCATGTTAAACAAAATGGGTTTTCTCTTGAGAAATGGCTTTGACTTCTTTCTGGCCAATTTTTTCTTTGTTGCAATTACCAGATTCAACTAAAAGGCTAATAAAACTCACCTGGAAAGTAAAATTCCGTTTTATATAGGTGTCACACCACTGCAAGACTGCTTCCAGTTCGTAATATCAAAAATAGTCCCAAGTGAAAATTTGCAGTGGCACTTTTGTTGCACTGTTGTATGAAGCTAAGAGGGCTTGGTGGTATTGAATTTAGATTTGCTTCAAACTTAGGCATTGGGGGTGTGATTTTATTTTATATTGAGTGGACTATTTTGTGTCGCTAGAGGAACAAAAAATTGGGGTCATGGGGGTGAACAGGTGTTTTTGAGAGGGAAAATTCTAGGGTGCCCGTTGTTTTTGAGATTTAGGGATAAACACAATCGGTTAACATGTTTTTAATGCATTTTTTTTCAGAACTATGGACATACTTTAGACAGCAAGAGACGGGAAAGCAAAACTTTTGCCATTAAGCGGTCTGTGAGGCATCAAAGATGGCCAATTTCACTGTATTTTCAATATGGCTCAAAACCAGTGGTGTGACACCTAGATGAGTGAGAAGTGAAAGTACTTGAAACAGTCTAGTGACTTTATTTTCAGGCATAACTAGCTGAAATTTGGTACACAAGTAAATGAGAGGCCTTGAAACAGGATTCTATCAAAAGTTGGGCTGAGGTATGTAAAATTGAACGTATATTGAGGGATTTACGAGCGTGATTTTCAGAACAGACATAACAAAAACTTTTCTCATCGAGATCTAGACTACAACTGTGTATAAAGATTATATTTTTTCAGAAAAAAGAAATGGTCTACTCCCAGGAGTGATTTTTCTTCGTTTTCTTTTAATAGGGGGAACTTGGTTTCTTTTATCCTGCAGCTCACTTCATATAATTATTTTCCTTGGTTTTACAAGCAGTCCATGTTTGGGATTTGGCTTTCCTTACCAATAAAAACAGCCATACAAGAAAAACATTATCTTGGCTGAGGATCTAGGACAGGAACATAAGATTACTGACTAAACACCATAAGCACTAAGCTATCAAAGACAGCTCAAAAAATTTGGAGGCTGATCTTACATTTCCTACATTTTTTATTTAGATAGTGAAAAGTTTTCTTAAAAAAAAAGAATAATTATGAAGTTTGGTTTCAAGAAAATTTTACATTTATCAGATCATGTTTTTACACAAAATTTCTCATTTGTGCAAATGATGATATTCAAGATGAAATTAGCCTGATAGTTTACCTATTTCTTGACATCTATAAAAACTTAAGTCACCATTTGAATGAACTTGGTAGTTTTTGACTTCACAAGGTGGCAGTTTGATGGCAGTTTATAATTTGAATTATTGACAGTTGTAGCTTAATTGTTAAATTTTGACTACACAAGTCATGAAATGAACTGGTCTGTTAAACACAAAGACGACTTGAAATGCCTCTTAAAACTTTAAAACCATTCAGGGAAAAGAAGAATTCATAAGGTTGGGAACCAAGATATTCTAAAACAGTATCTAACCATAAATACCATGAGTGTCAGTTGTAGAGATGAACATAAAAAATCGCGATAAGTTCACAGTGAGAATTATCAGCTAATTTTTCAGTGAAAGTTGTTATTATTTTGATGTTTTCAGGAAAGTTTTATGGCCATAGTTCTCTCAAACTACCACAATAGTTACCTTGCATCTGCGACAGAAATATGCCACCATACGGTTAAATACAAGAAAAAGGTGCAAACTTTGTGCTCAAAGAATAGATGTGATTTGCAATATGTTACTCTGTTTACTGCTTTGCCAGAAAATTATACGACATCATTAGGGCTCCGTACCGGTACTCGATATATATCGAAAACCGGTATTTTACGTTTGATAGATATATCGGATCGAACGTTTCTGTATCGAACAAAATATCGATCATCAAAAGAAAATAAAAGTAAAGCATATAAATACCCAGTTTAGTTGTTTTTAACGGCGAAATTCATTACAAGTTTACTTTAGGTAATCTCTAAAGTCGAGTAGTCGTAGAGGTAGGTGTGGCTACCTGGGAAACTTAAAACCAATCGAAATGCGTCATTCTTTATTACTCGCCCTGTACCCGTTACACAATGGATGACAATTAGCTAATACCCCTATTCTCGTTCCCCCGTCATGTTGTTTGAAATCTGCAAATTATGCATCAATTGCAGACAAATTTACACTGATAATTGGTCAATATAGTTGATTAAAGAAAGGTAATGAACATCTCGTGATGTGATCGAGAGGTAGCGTTGGAAATAATTGAAGCCGTGACCTTTCAACCTTCCTAAGATTTTATTTGGTCGATCTTTTGATATTGCCGAAAAATGTGGCTCGAAAATCAAATCTCTTTTTCCATTAGACTATCTGAAATCAGTGTTCCGACTCGCGTAAATTATTGTGTAAATTATTTTATAGACTTGAAATTTGCATAACAGATGTTAATCACACGCGAGACCTCACGTAAGAAAAAACATGGACAAAAAAGGCCATTATCTGTTTACCGTGAGTAAAATAACAGGTTTTGATGCTAGTTCTAATCTTTATTGAGAAATCTATGTCGAATCATGCGATCATACCTATCCAGAAATTAACACGCATGAAAAATTCACGGAAACCATGACACAACAAAATGTCTCCTTGACATTGTCCGATCAGAGTCCTCTTAGACTGTCTTTTCAGCTTTTTAATGAGTAGTAAATGTAGATCTAGTTAGAATTCATATTAATTTAGGCCTACATAATTATGAAATTTCAATACAATCTAGAAGTGTTAAATTTGCGGTATTTTGTTTTTCAGGTATGCTGAAAAAAGAACAAACACAATTTTCGCATTTTTTTCTGTCTTTTCTTGAAAATTGAAATATCATATGATATATCGAATATCGATCATTTTGTATCGATAGAAATATCGTATCGATCAAACTGACCGATACGGAGCCCTAGACATCATACTAATTTGAATACAATCACATACAATAGATGCACATTACTGATCAATTTACCTTTCTTTTCACCTTCGCCTAATTCTGCCATGAAACCATCCTGGCCAGGTAGTTTGGTTGTTTGTAATGTACCCGACTCGCGACCTAGTGGATGTGGGTTCAATACCAAGTTCAGGCATACTATATTTGCAGCACTATTAGCCTCTCACTTCTGATGCATTTGAGAAAAGTTATCAATAGCTTGAAAGAAATTTAGCAGGGGGGTGGGGGGCTGAGGGAGAGGGGATTCTTAATATTCTCTTCATTTGTCTTTTTTTTCTGGTGGTTCACCTGCAGTTGCTTTGCTTAATCATGAGATTCATTATTTTTCAAAATCAGTGAGATAATAAAAATATCTCGGCTGTCATAGGACAGATCTAAATTTACCCCATACATAATTTGTAGGCATTTGATAAGAAAATTTATACATACTTTATGAAAGTAGCAAAAAGTTGCAGCGCTGCTTGCCTGTAGGCTTTGCCTATACTAGTATTAATCATTTGCATAGTATCGATGTATCTCCAAACTACTATAGTTATGTCATATTCCCACTTTTGATGTACATACCAGTGGGTGATTAACATATTACCACAAAATCCATACTTTTGACGACCCTGAGAAAGAAGCTTTCAGAAAACATAGTGGAAAAAAGAGAAGATGCTGGTAACCAGCATTTTCTCCTTTTTCCACAATGTTTTCTACCCTTCACAAAACAAATTTCAAATTTTCAGTCACTTTATTTTGTCGTCTGCATATGCTTTCCGATTTGGACAAGCCTGAAATATTGTCGTTTGGTAATGAGTGAAATGGTATTGTTGTTGTTTCTATTGTTGTAGATGATTAATCAGTTTAATTTACCTCTGTAATACCCCAATTTCCAGCCAAAACCATAATTGTTCAGTGATTGTGTGGCAGGAATTATCGGTCGTGTGTAATACTCTTCATTGAAGGAGGAATAAACGCTATTATGGTTCTTGTAGGCGTTTTTCAAAATATCCGAATCCATAACACTGTCGCCATCTCTGTTTTTGCCCTGGGTGAGATGAAAGTTCATCCACTGTATCATGTCGTTGCTGTTTGTTAGGATGCAACCAGAACCACAGAGTGTAGCCCAGTGCCTGAAACAGATAAAGGGAAAATTGTGAGTTTGGATCACCACTGTTAGGATCTTTAACCGGAAGTGCTGCACCTTACAGCTGAAATGGTATGAGTCATGCTCTGTGATGAATAATTAATCAATTAGCATAATCGTTGTCTGCGCGTGTCATATTCTTGGAAGATTTGATCTGTCCGCTAGAATGCTATACAATATCATGTAAAGAATAATAATACGTAAAAGGCACCAAAACTAATTCTAATAACGAGCTAATATCTAGAACTTGAAATCAAAGGGTATTGTGTCTGAATTCTGGCTTTGCTAAAACTAATTTTGAGCGTTATCAAAAGAGGTTTGTTATTTGGTCGGTATATACATATGAAGTAGGGCGAAAGGTCCTGGAATCTCTAGTCAAAATTAATCAGTCATCCCTCTCTAGATATAGACTAAAACCCAGAACAAAGTCTAGAACCGTGTTTAACCCTTTACCTGATATGCCAATTTGAGGGTCTTCCATTTCAGCAGCAAATAAAGATATGATGTCAAAAATATGCACAAATGAGGATACAAATATTCGATTGAGTGGAAAACATTGTGGGAAAAGGAGAAATTGCTCGTAACGAGCAATTTCTCCTTTTCCCACAATGTTTTCAAAAGCTGTCTGTTGTTGATACGTCAAAACGAGTATCTATGGAGTAAAGGGTTAACCGCAGAACGCCGCTAATAAAGTAGCGGTTGAGAAAATGGCTACAAACAATACATCAGTGCAAAAATGTAGCATGTTGTTAGCTCCTAATATCCTGAAAATTTAGTTATTTAGAAAGCGAAAAACGGTCTAGGTTTCACAAATACTCTAGTTTTAATACAAATCTGCGAATACCGTTTCTAAATATAGACTTTGAGGAAACCAGGATTCATGAATGAAGGTTTTTTTCCCACAAACAGATCACCAAGAAGTGTATGGGCGTACACCTATTACGCAAGCCTGTAGAGGCTGTTTTTATAAATGGCCAGTTCACAGGTTACATATTAACTGATCATAACTAAATGAATCGTATACCAGGTAGCGTTTTATTGAATAAACATTTTTTTTCTCATTTTGAAATTCAAAGTAACGCTTGTCGTTCTGAAAAGTAGTCCGGTTCTGTACCCGGCTGCTGGCAGAACGCTAAAATTAGATGTGTTTACGAAGAATGCCACCTTTATCTCACAAAGAAACGGGTTGCAGTTAGAAGCATTAGCACATACACACACACACACTCTGCTTAACTCTGTACCAAACGACAATTCTATAGACTGGTCCAACTTGAAAGCACTTGCAGACGACAAAACAAATGTGACTGAAAAGTTAAAATTTGCTATGGGAAGGGTAGAAAACATTGTGGGACAAGGAGAAAATGCATTTTCTCCTTGTCCCATAATGTTTTCAAAAGGCTTCTACCTCTGGGTCGTCAAAACTCGTCATTGTGTAGTAAATGGGTAACTTATTTATCTGATATCTTGACTGAAATCAAATAATAATGATGAAAAAAAAAATCATCTTTTTGACATAATACGAAATCCGTCATTGTTTTCGTGATTACCCATGAGCTGCGGCAATACCATGCCTCCATAGCCACCATACTGGGATGTTGTTTACCTGTTTATTTCAAATCCAATCGAATAAAGTTGTTTGTCAGCGTTCTCATAACCTTGGGCGATGTCCAGTTTCGGCCTGTCCGCAATCGTTGCGAATGTTGTTGACGTCATCGATAGGGGATCGAGGAGTTTTTCTTTAACCAGGTCTTCCCAGCGTTTTTGACCTATGACCTCGGCTATATGGGTCAGAAGACCGTACATGAGGTTATTGTAAATGAATGAAGTACGGAAACCCTCGATTGGTTTCAAGTATTGAAGTCGTCTGGAAAAAAAGATAAAACTACTATATATAATAATAATAATAATAATGATAATGATGATGTTAATAGTAATAACAGTGATGATGATGGTGATTACAATGGAAGCCACAGAGATAAAGATGGATACATTTACATGTTAATTCTTATTGTTATATTAAGGTCACCGAAATTCGGACATATATCGTTGATTAATCTCAGCATATAGCTGTGCGTAAAATTGTGTACGACCGATAACTCTCGGAAAACTCCGTTCATAATTGACTATACTGAAGATCACACATGAAACATGCCGAGTAAAGTCAGAGGGCAGAGCAAAGCCATGTTGGATTTTCTTAACTAAATATACATGTATATATGGCATGCAACACCCGAAAAGGGACAACCGATATTTGCGTAAAGTGCCGTCTCGGATCAGCCTGCGATTACGATTATATTACATTACCACTTTACAGTTACATTATTAGTTGTACGGTCGCCCCGAGCCGAGGTGGCGACATGATTCACCACAGCCGTGAACAAGTTTCAAAGTCTCCTACCACCTAAGCGTACAACGAATTTATTATACTGCAAAGTTTTACCATCCCAACGTTTGTGAAGCAAATGTTATCTGTTTTTTGGTTTGAAAAAGAAAAAAATTGAAGACGAAGAAGAATTTACCGTCTGAGTGCCCCAAATTCAATGAAAACTGACGTCACTGGGAACCGACGTCACAGAAACCTTGGTAATACGCGCTAAAACGTGCAGCTTGGCGCATACTCTTGATGTTAATCTTGATCTAAGCTGCTATGTTGATGGTGTGATCTTGTATATAGGGCTCTCGAGATGGAAACTGCTTTTACTTTGGTTTTGCCAGTGTACATGATGTGTATGTTCGGGCATAATATGAATATAGGCAAGGCCTAAAGGCGAGCAGCGCTGCAAAGTTTTGCTGCTTATACAAAGTAGGCATACATCTTTTTTGTCATCAAATGCCAACAAATTATATGGGGTGTAAATCTAGATCTATCCTACGATATCTCAGATTTTATTAGCTCACTGATGTTAAAAATTTATGAATCTCTAAAGTAAGCAAAGCAACTGCAGGTGAACCACCAGAAAAAAGAAAGACAATTGTATAGAATACTAAGGATCCCCTCTTCCTCAACCCCTGCCCTGCTATCTTCCCTTTATACTATTGATTTTTTTTAGCTCACCTGAGCACAAAGTGCACATGGTGAGCTTTTGTGATCGCCCAATGTCTGTCGTGCGTCGTCCGTCGTCCACAATTTCTTTAAACATATTCTCCTCCTAAACCACTGGGCCAATCTTGATGAAACTTGGCAGGGATGTTCCTTATGTAAAGCTCTATCAAATTTGTTCAAGAGATTGAATTCCACCCATAACTCTGGTTGCCATGGCAACCAAAAGGAAAAAAATAGCAAAATCTTTGAAAATCTTCTTCTCTGAAACTAGAAGGCGCAGAGCTTTGATATTTGTTATGTAGCATCTCCTAGTGGACTTCTACCAAGATTGTTCATATGATGCCCCTGGGGTCAAAACTGGCCCCGCACCGGGGGATTACAAGTTTGAAAGATAGGAACAAAGAAAGAAAACTTCAAAATTCTTCTTCTCTGAAACTAGAAGGTGTAGAGCTTTGATATTTGGTATGTAAGATCTCCTAGTGGACCTCTACCACGATTGTTCGTATGATGCCCCTGGGGTCAAAACTGGCCCTGCCCCTGGGGTAACAAGTTCGAAACATAGGAACAAAGAAGGAAAACTTTAAAATTCTTTTTCTCTGAAACTAGAAAGTGTGGAGCTTTGATATTTGGTATGTAGCATCTCCTAGTAGACTTCTACCAAGATTGCTCATATGATGCCCCTGGGGTCACAAGTTTGAAACATAGGAACAAAGAAGGAAAACCTTAAAAATCTTCTTCTCTGAAACTTGAAGGCGCAGAGCTTTGATATTTGGTATGTAGCATCTCCTAGCAGACTTCTACCAAGATTGTTCATATGATGCCCCTGGGGTCAAAACTGGCCCCATCCCGGGGGTCAAAAGTTTTAAACATAGGAACAAAGAAGGAAAACTTCAAAATACTTCTTCTCTGAAACTAGAAGGCGTAGAGCTTTGATATTTGTTATGTAGCATCTCCTAGTGGATGTCTACCAAGATTGTTCATATGATGCCCCTGGGGTCAAAACTGGCCCCGCACCGGGGATCACACATTTGTATTATAGGAACATAGAAGGAAAACCTTAAAAATCTTCTGCTTTGAAACAAGAAGTTGCAAAGCTTTGATATTTGGTATGTAGCATATCCTAGCGGACTTCTACCAAGACTGTTCATATGATGCCCCTGGGGTCAAAAGTGGCCCCGCACCGGGGATCACACATTTGTATTATAGGAACAAAGAAGGAAAACCTTAAAAATCTTCTCTGAAACTAGAAGGCGCAGAGCTTTGATGTTTGGTATGTAGCATCTCCTAGTGGATCTCTACCAAGATTGTTCATATGATGCCCCTGGAGTCAAAACTGGCCCCGCTCCGGGGGGTCACAATTTTGAAACATAGGAACAAAGAAGGAAAACTTCAAAATTTTTCTTCTCTGAAACCTGAAGGTGTGGAGCTTTGATATTTTGTATTTAGTATCTCCTAGTGGACCTATACCAAGATTGTTCATATGATGCCCCTTTGGTCAAAACTGGCCCAGCCCCGGGGGTCACAAATTTGAAACATAGGAACAAAGAAGGAAAACTTTAAAATTCTTCTTTTATGAAACTAGGTAGTGCAGAGCTTTGATATTTGGTATGTAGCATCTGCTAGTAAACCTCTATCAAGATTGTTCATATGATACCCTTTGGGTCAAAACTGGTCCCGCCCCGGGGGTCACAAGAAACATAAGAACAAAGAAGGAAAACTTTAAAATTCTACTTCTCTGAAACTAGAAGGCGTAGAGCTTTGATATTTGGTATGTAGCATCTCTTAGTGAAATTCTACAAAGTTTCTTCATGCTATGCCCCTGGGGTCAAAACTTGCCCTGCCCCAGGGGTCACAAGTTCGAAACATACGAACAAAGGAGGAAAAGTTTAAAATTCTACTTTTTTGAAACTAGAAGGCGTAGAGCTTTGATATTTTGTAAGTAGCACCTGCTAGTGGACCTCTACCATGTTTTTTCTTAGGATGCTTCTCGGGTCAAAACTGGCCCTGCCCAGGGGTCACAAAAATATAAAAATATAACATTTATAAGCAGTTTTAATCTAGATCCCGATGAGAAAAGTTTTTTTGTTACATTATCTTCAGAATGAAAGACTCGCGCGTGTACGGTATATAGATTAACATACTTTGCTCGGGTAGTGTTGACTTAGGGACGAGTTTAGTACTGGCTGATTTGTTTCGCTCTCTTTACCGTAAAGGACCTAAACAGTGAGGGAGAACGTCCGAATAAAACATGAACAAAGTTTATAAAAGCAAGAGCGCGAAAAAACTTTAAAGCACAGAACTATTGACTCACCCGGAATAGTTCAGCTGCTTTATTGATCCCCGTAATGTTTATTCTGTGGGGAAATTACTGTAACTCAAAAAGATAACGGAAAAGACCGAGTTCCATCGTATTTGACCAGATCTCGTGAGGATCTCGTTTGTAGACTGGGACACTGTTTCAAATCATGTGACTGTTAAGGGTGTTAAGGAATTATGGGTTAGAAACGCGCATAGTGACAGTATTTTACATCACTTCTGTCCGCCATACCGGTATTTAAATTTGTTTACTTCCGACCCACCACTCTGTCGAAGGCATAAGGTATGTACAAATTTGACACCATTTGTACCAATGAGCTTTCGCTTCGCGAGGCGTCGCCTCTTGTGTGCTGCTCGCTATTATTAAGTCAGATCTCGAGAAATTTCTTTGCAGTATAATAATAGATTTTGCCCTTTAGTAGGCTTACGCAAAACAGAAAATTACATGAAAATGGATTAGTCAGCGTGTAGTGCGCAGTCGGATCCGAGACTGCACCTTACTCAAAGGTCCAAATGGCCCCTTTTGCTTGTTGAATGCCATTATCACAGATATTTGAATTCTTTACCAGACAGCGGACTATATAGTTAAAATTGAAATTATTTGTAGCCGATAAATTGTGTGGCAAAAATATGGGAATAGTAGATCTATTAAAAGGGAAAAAAACCCTTGTACGAGAAGGAGAACTTACTAGCTATCAATATTTTCCTTTTCCTGCAATGTTTCCAGAAGCCTCAGAGGCCTAAAAACTCTTGTTTAGTGAGGGATTAACTCTTTACCGAACAAACCCTAGTTTTAAAGCCCCTGTGGAAGAAACCTTCTGAAAACATAGTCCAAAAAGGAGCATTTTTTCCTTTTCCAACTCTACTCTTCCGAGTCAAGTTTCAATTTTTGAGATACATGTACCTTTATCTTGTCGTCTGTCGGTGCTTTCAATTTGGACCAGTCTAAAATTTTGTCGTTTGGTAAAGAGTTAACTCATAACCCCAGGAGACAAAAATTACAGCAGGCGACTTGGAAAAAAACTTGTGTATGAATACAGAGATTCAACATGTGACGAAGGAACACACGCCAGCAGGAGATGATGGGCCAAACCGGTTTATCTCGGTCGTACCCATCCACACTGTGATAAAACTATGGAAAAACACCATATAAAAATATTTAAAGAATGTTTCTATCTGTAATATGTATTGTGATATGTATGGTAGAAAACATTGTGGAAAAAGGAGAAAATGTTGGTTACCAGCATTTTCTCCTTTTCCCACAATGTTTTCAAAAGGCGTCTTTCCCAGGGGCGTTAAAAGTCGTATCTGTATGGTAAGGGCTTAATACCAAGGAAGTCATCACTGAATTATGGATCCGTCACGAAGGACCTACTTAGTCTCAAAACCAGCTGATCCCTGAGCTGGAATATTGTTGGGTGATGTAGATAATATACCAAAAGCAAAAAGCAGAAAGTTACGACACAGTTCAGCCCACAGGTGCCTGACATGTTTGGTATCATATAACCACTCTGTATAGATATAATATAGAGTATATTATATATTTCATGTGTCTATTTTTAGAAATGTTATGGGTAAAGAAATGACGTCATTTAAACTGGAGGGAATTATTTCCCCGTCACAGTGAATAATTGCCTCCTACCGAAAATCTGGTTTAATGACTTGAGATCACTAGTTTTAAAAGTGGCATTCGTTGGCAAAATATAATCAGATGAAATATAAAATATGATTTATTTCATCAGCTTGTGGTTAATATGGGGAAATATTTGTCTCAAAAGGGAAAGGTCCGCGAAAATAACTCGTGGCATACGGCACTCGTTATTTTCGCATACCTTTCCCTTTTTCGGCAAATGTTCCCCATATTAACCACAAGCTGATGAAATAAACTCTATTTATTTCATCAGCTTGTGGTTAATATGGGGAAAGGTATGCGAAAAGAACGAGTGCCGTAAGGCACGAGTTATTTTCGCGGACCTTTCCCTTTTGAGGCAAATATTTCCCCATATTAACCATAAACTGATGAAATAAATTATATATTTTCTATGATTATTTTGTCCACGAATGCCACTTTTAAAACTAGTGATCTCAAGTCAATGAACCAGATTTTCGACAGGACGAAAATATTCACTGTGACGGGGAAGTAATTCTTCCCAGCTTAAATGGCGTCATTACTTTACCCACAAAATTTCTAAAAATATACACATGAAGTATAATATAATGTCTTCATTATATCTATATAGAGGGGTTGTATGATACCAGATATGTCAGGCACCTGTGTTTCAGCTGGATTGGGTCGATACTTATTTAAGTTGCATTAAACCCACGTTTTATGGAACATGGCCGAAGTTTTGGTCTTCAGAATAGGAAAAATTATACATCCTCACCCCGCAAGATTTTCTCGGGTCAGCTTGTCATCCAAACGGATGTAGTTGTTTTCAGGGATCCCAAGTCGATGGGCCATAAGGTCTCCTAGGGTCGTGTACTGGGATCTCAAGGAGTCATAGAACACGTGATCGTTTTTCAGAATGTCTTTCACCTTGGTTGATGTAGTGATGCTGTAAAAGAACAGTTACAAGAAAATACTGATATAACATCAATGGCGCCGCAAATGAGTTTTGAAGAAGAACTTAAAAAAAGAACCAATATTGGTAAGACACAATCATAACCATTCTTCGGCGAAATTTAACATAATTTCAATTGGAGCTATGCACAAAAGCAGTGGACACTCGAGAAACAACACATGAAAAACGTATTAAAACTAGGCCCCAAATTACCAAACTGATATTAAAAACTGGATGTGAATTGACCAAAGTTGATGCGAAATGGTCGAAGTGAGTACGAAATGACCAATATAAAAATAATATGTGGGTACGGAATGACCAAAATTGTACGAAATGGCCTAGGTATGACATGGCCTAGTTACGAAATGACTTGAAGCCAAGTAAACAATATGGCTGCCTCCATCGGTACTTTTCAAAATCGAATAAAAATATAGTGTCGCCTCTCATGCGGCGCCACAATAACAACACGGACAAACTCTGTTTTTTTTACGGCCATGGCGACAACAGTAGCTGGTCGAAAAAAAGTGAATATCAGAAGTAGGTCAAAGTTGCAAGGTCTCCCTGTCTTTTGTTTACTGTTCCCATGGTACTGAAATTTATTTTTGGTGGATTTGCTATGTAGCAAATCCTTTTACTCTGATCGTTTTGGCCGGAACCAAATAAATCATGTGTGACGACGCATGCGCACTCACTTTCAGTTTTACATGGCTGGCCTAGTTCTTCAAGTCCACGAACATTATCTCCCGCTAAATGTCATTCTACAAATACACATCTATTTAATTTGGGCATCCTGAGTACAGAACTGGACTACTTTTGTACTTGACAATCGTTACTTTGAATTTCAACCCAAAATAATCGTTTGCTCAATGAAACGCTACCAGGAGCAATTCATTCAGCTATGATCAGCAGTTTTGAGAAATCTGGATCTAAAACAGGCCTGATTTTACCTCAAACGTATTGATAAAAGCCGTTTTATCTGTTGCTATACTTTATAGCGTGTATTAGTGGTCGCTATTATGTGAAAACCTTAAAAATCTTATTTTTCCAAAACTAACCCATATCTGGTAATGGTAATTTAGACCCTCTTGGTTTTCTTAAATACGTCAGCTTCATTTACAGCTTCAGTTTATAGGCATTATCTCCCGCTAGATGGCATTGTATAAATACTCATCTATCTAATTTGGGCATCCTGGGTACAGAGCCGAACCACTTTCCTACGCGAAAACCGTTACTTTGAATTTCAAACTAAAATAAACGTTTACTCAATAAAACGAAACCTCTTGCAATTCACTCAGCTATGATCACCAGTTTAGAGAAATCTGGGGCTAAAGCAGGTCTTATTTCTCCTCAAACGTATTGATAAAAGCTATTTTCTACATTGCTACTTTATAGAGCGTAATATTACAGTCAGCCCGCTTTCGGGGCTAGTGATGCGTCATATAAGACAGTCGAATCTTCGAAGAATGACATGCGCAGACAACGGTTTATAGGTACTCTGAACTGAAAAAAACTTTCTAATACATAATTATGGCCCATGCTCTTTAAAAAAGGGGTTTGGGGGTTTTAAAGCATCTCCAAAAATATTGCCCCAAGCTAAAAGTGTCAACCCTGGTCAGCCTGCGCAATTGGCGCAGTCTGACCAGGGTTGACTCTTTTCGCAGTTCCCAGAAGGTTCCTTTTTGTGTGACAGGTCGCAATTGCATTTTATGAAACTGTGACCATCATAATGGCTAGCTGGGTATAATACGTCACGGAAATGCATCAAACCACCTTGTTACAGAGCATGACTCAAATAGAAGATACAGTATTAGTTGTTCGGTCAGATGGCAGTGAAACTTGTTCACGGCTGTGATGAATCATGTCGCCCTGAGCCGAGGGCGAGGTGGCGACATGATTCACCACAGCCGTGAGCAAGTTTCCAAGTCCCCTGCAACCTGACCGTACAACGAATTTATTATAGTGCAAAGTTTTACCATTCCAACGAATGTTAAGCAAATTTTACCTTAACTATTTTTTGTTTTAAAAAATTGAGTACGCTGACGAAGTATAATTTCCCGTCCAAGTATCCCAATTCAAGAAAAATGATGTCAATGAAACATTGGTTATACGTGCTAAATCGTGCAGCGTGGCGCATTATCTTGATGTTAATCTTGATCGATCCCGCCACTTTGGATGTTGTGTTGATTGTGTAGTCATGTATACGGAGTTCCTGAAAGGGAAACTGTTTTTTTTTTGTGGATTTTGCCAGTATGCATGATTATCCCCCCCCCCCCCCCCCCTCGTTCCTACGGGCCTGTGATATATATGTTTGGGTGGGTATATTATCCAATCAGATCACGAGAAATTTCTTTGTAGTAAAATAATGAAAGCTTCGTATTACTCACTTTTCGTGTTCCTGGATTAGCTTTAATATCAGAGTTGCAGTAAATGCCTTCGTCAAGGAAGCGATTCCGAATAACGTCTCATTTGTAACAGGCTCCTTTTTCTCCACAGTTTTGTAGCCATAACCTTTAGAAATAACTACGTCACCTTGATGAACAACTGACATGGTAAATCCCGTGTAATTAGGATGACAGGCCAAACTATCCTGAACAAACGAATCTATAGCCGCTTTCATGTCCTCAGACTTTCCTGCAATCGCTGGCAGCAACATGCAAGAAAGCATGATACCATAAACTAACATACGGGTAGGTAAAGCACGTATACAGACCATGTTATATTAAGCTTCCACAATAGTTATTTGTGCCGTATACAAAGTTTCCTGTGAGATTTCTGGCATACAACAACACTAAGTAACGAATTAACTCTGTTTTTCTGTTTTACGCAGTCTTTATCTCCCAAACAGTATGATCCAGGCAGCAAGAAGTGAACATCGAAAGACTGTGTCACATGAAAGTGAGGTATCCAAACCGTTTCTTTCGAACTGCAGCTTTTGAATTTTTTTTTATGAGCCATATTTACCTGTAGCCTTGTAGAATTTCAGTTATATTAACCCTTTCCCAAACAAGCCCTGGTTTTTACGTGTCTGCAGTAAAGGTCTTTTGAAAATACTGTGGGAAAAGGAGAAATTGCTCGTAACGAGCAATTTCTCCTTTTCCCACAGTGTTTTGTACCATTTTGGAGAACTTTCTGCCATTTTCTCCAAATCTGAAATAGTCGTCTGCAAACGCTTTCGGTTTGGAAGGGTCCAAAATTTATCTTGTGGGAAAGGGTTAAGGCAACAATTTAGTTACGCACTCCTTTTCTAGTTTTCTTAGTTGTTGTTAGGCCTCTGCAGTGCCTTGCCCAAGGATACTATCATTTTATCAGGCTTGCCAGCATAAATCGATCTCATATCGAACGCCAACATAGTTTAGCCATTCTAAAATTGCTTTCTTTTGAAATTTGGAAATTCTTGACACATTAAAGGTGGCCCTTCAGAATTGGGGACGAAAATTTTACAAAAGTGCAAAAAATCATCCTTATACTCCCAAAGCCTTTTAATTTGCGTTCATCAAATCCCAATAGTCGAAATTCATCCGACAACACGAGAAATTCGAGATTTACTACGGCCCAGGTTGACACCAATGGGACACACGTTCTATTTTTAGATTATCAATTCGCTCTTTTACATACAGGAATACACAGACAACGTTTAAAACACAACAAATAATCATTACATGTTTATTATGTAATGGAATTTCAGCGTTATTAGTCACTTGCCAGTCACTTGACATTCCCACAATGTTTTATTGAGTTTTAAATCTAAAAATACCTTAAGAGGCTACGTAGCCTTTTAAGGGAACACCATCAAAAAATTTTTGTTGTTCTTGTTTTATGAGTCTTAATTATTGATGATTTGTATTATTATTTCACATAAATTTCAGTGATATATATATTTTTAGCTCACCTTAGCACAAAGTGCTAAAGATGAGCTATTGTGATCGCCCTATGTCCATCATCCGTCGTCCGTCAACAATTTTTTTAAACATCTCCTTTTAAACCACTGGGTCAATCTTCATGAAACTTGGCAGGAATGTTCCTTGGGTGAAGCTCTATTAAAATTGTTCAAAGAATTTAATTCCACCCATATCTCTGGTTGCCATGGCAATAAAAAGAAGAAAAAAAAAACGAAATCTTTGAAAATCGTCTTCTCTGAAACTAGAAAGAGTAGAGCTTTGATATTAGGTATGTAGCATCTCCTTATGGACCTCTACCAAGTCTGTTCAAATTATGCCAATAGGGTCAAAACTGGCCCCAACCGGGGGATAACAAGTTTTAGCATAGGAACAAGAAAGGAAAACTTTGAAAATCTTCTCCTCTGAAACTTGAAAACGTAGACCTTTGATATTTGGTATGTAGCATCTCCTAGTGGACCTCTACCAAGTTTGTTAAAATTATGCCCCTGGGGTCAAAACTGGCCCCACCCCAGGGGTCGTAAGTTTGAGCATAGGAACAAAGAAGGAAAACTTCAAAAGTCTTCTCCTCTGAAACTTGAAGGCGTAGAGCTTTGATATTTAGTTTTTTGGCATCTGCTAGTGGACCTCTACCAACTGTTCAAATAATGCACCTGGGGTTAAAACTGGCCCCACGCCGGGGGTCACAAGTTTGAGCATAGGAACAAAGAAGGAAAACTCTAAAAATTTTCTCCTCAGAAACTGGAAAGCGTAGAGCTTTGATATTTGGTCTGTTGCATCTCCTACTGGCCCCGCCCCGGGGATCACAAGTTCGAACATAGGAACAAAGAAAGAAAATTTTAAAATTCTTTTTTCTCTAAAACTAGGCGGCATAGAACTATGATATTTGGCATGTAGCAATTCTTAGTGGACCTCTACTAAGATTGTTCATATTATACCCTAAGGGTCAAAACTGGCCTTGTCCCGGGGGGGGGGGCCATAGGTTCGAACATAGCAACAAAGAAGGAAAACTGTAGATATCTTCTTTGAAACTTGAAGGTGCAGAGCTTTGATATTTGGTATGCAGAATCTTCTAGTGGACCTCTACAAAGTTTGGTCATATGATGTCCCTGGCCGCGGAGGTCACAGGAACATAGGAACAAAGAAGAAAAATTTTAAATTTCTTTTTCTTTGAAGGTGTAGAGCTTTGATATTTGGTATGTAGCATCTTTGAGTGGACCTCTACCAAGTTTGTTCCAAGGATGGCGCTATGGTTAAAACTGACCAAGCCCCGGGGAACCTCAAGTTCGAACATAGGACAAAGAAGGAAAATTTAAGAAGGAAAATCCGTCGTCCGTCGTGCGTCGTCCGTCGTCCACGATTTCTTTAAACATCTCCGACGAAACCACAAGGCCGATCTTGATGAAACTTGGCAGGGATGTTCCTTGGGTAAAGCTCTACCAAAGTTGTTCAAGAGATTGAATTCCAGTCATAACTCTGGTTGCCATGGCAACCAAAAGAAAAAAATGGCAAAATCTTTGAAAATCTCCTTCTCTGAAATAGAAAGCGTAGAGCTTTGATATTTGGTATGTAGCATCTCCTAGTTGACCTCTACCAAGATTGTTCATATGATGCCCCTGGGGTCAAAACTGGTTCCGCCCCGGGAGTCACAAATTTGAAACATAGGAACAAAGAAGGAAAACTTTAAAAATCTTCTTCTCTGAAACTAGCCCGCCCGGGTGGCTCAGTGGTGAGCGTGTCGGACTCATGACCTGGTGGTTGTGAGTTCGATACCCGGTTGAGGCGAACTTTCTTTCCGGCGTATTTTCGCCTTTCACCTCTGCTGAAGCATGTGAGAAAAGTAGTCGGTGGCTTTGGAAAGAAAGCTGTGTTAGTACCGGTATGAGAAAGCCAGGAAACACATGTGCGTCACCGACCGCCATGATATGACCTTAGCTGTTAAAGTGGCGTTAAACCCCAATACAATCAATCAATCAATCTCTGAAACTAGAAGGTGCAGAGCTTTGATATTTGCTAGAAGGTGCAGAGCTGTGATATTGGTATGTAGCATCTCTTAGTGGACCTCTACCAAGATTGTTCATATGATGCCCCTGGGGTCAAACCTGGCCCCGCCGCGGGGGTCACAAGTTTAAAACACAGAAATAAAGAAAGGAAATTTAAAACTATTCTTCTCTGAAACTAGAAGATGTAGAGCTTTGACATTTGGTAAGGAGAATCTCCTCGTGGACTTGTACATTGTTTGTTCATATGATGCCCCTGGGGTCAAACCTGGCCCCGCCCCGGGGGTCACAAGTTTAAAACACAGAAATAAAGAAAGGAAATTTAAAACTATTCTTCTCTGAAACTAGAAGATGTAGAGCTTTGACATTCGGTAAGGAGAATTTCCTCGTGTACTTCTACATTGTTTGTTCATATGATGTCCCTGGGGTCAAAATTGCCCTGCCCCGTGGGTTCCAAGTTCGAAACATGGAACACATAAATGCATAGCTCAAATACAAACTGCTTCTGTCGGGATTCGATCCCACGAAGGACGAATATCCTCAGTGTTCGAGGTTTAAAAGATCACTACCATAACTGAGCCAAAGAGCTGTCTTGCTGACGCAATTGTCAAGTACTGTATTTAAATCGGGACAAAGCTATGCCTGGAAGAGTGGTAACACTATTCAAAGAACTTTCACCAACTCCAAACGAAAACAACTGCCAGAAGTCCTAAGGCGTGACGTCACTTTACACCAAGATAACGTCATAGCTCACAAAATCATACTTGTACAGAAAATTCTGCTAAAAAGTAAACACCCCCTTCCCCCGCCCCCAACACAAACACAAATCAAAGCGTTGAGAGCGCTTATGTGGCATTTGTCAAGGAAGCCACTATGTAGAATCATTAATTTTAAAACAAGAGTGCCATGACCATGACCCAATTTAGAATACATAAAAAATTCAAGTTTTCAAGTTAATTGAGCAATAAATGTGGCCGCTAAAGTGCCCACAAGGTATTTCTTATATTTGATTGACCTAGAGCATGATCCCAGATTATCCAATTCCAAATTCACACAATGTTTCAGCAATATGCTGCCCTTGTTATCAAGACAAAATATTCTGACCAATTTTCAAGACAGTGGAGTAATATATATATGGACTCTAGAGTGCCCACAAGGTATTACGTTAATTGTACCTTGAGACTTAGTTTATGATCCCAGGTGACGCAATTTTGAACTTACTGAACACGTTGTGTTCAGATGGGCTAACAGACTTAGAAGAGGTTCACTACATACCAAATACAGAAACAAAGCTCTATGCTTTCCAGTTTTAGTAAAGAATAATTTTAAAGTTTTCCTTTCTTGTTCCTTTGTTCGAACCTTTGACTTTCGGGACGGGGCCAGTTTTGACCCCAGCGGCATCATTTGAACAAATTGGTAGAGGTCTACTAGGACTTGCTACTTACCAAATATCAAAGCTGTACACCTTCCAGTTTTAGAGAAGAAAAAGTTTAAAGTTGTTTTTTCCTTCAATGTTCCAATGTTCGAATTCATGACCCCTGGGGCTGGGCCAGTTTTGACCTCAAGCGCATGACAAGAACAAAATTATTAGAGGTATACTAGGAGATGCTTCATGCCAAGTATCAAAGCTTCACGACTTCCAAGTTTCAGAGAAGAGTAATTTTAAAGTTCAAATGTTCGAATTTATGACCCCCAAGCGAGGCCAGTTTTGACCCTAGGGGCATCATTTAAACAAACTTGGTAGAGGTCCAGTGAGAGATGCTAGATGTCAAATGCCAAAGCCTTTCAGTTACAGAGAAGAAGAATTTTAAAGTGTTCCTATATTGTTCCTATGTTCGAACTTGTGACCCCCGGGGCGGGGCCAGTTTTTACCCCAAGGGCATCATATGAAAAAACTTAGTAGAGGTCCACTAGGAGATGCTACATACCAAATGTCAAAGCTCTTCGCCTTCTAGCTTTAGAGATGAATAATTTCAAAGACTTGCTATTCATTTCCTATTTGTTGCCATGGCAACCAGTGTTAAGGGTGGAATTCAATCTCTTGAACAACTTCGGTAGTGGTGTACCTAAGGGACAAAGGAACATCCCTGCCAAGTTTCATCAAGCTTGGCCCAGCGATTTAGGAGGAGACGTTTAATTGAATTGTGGACAGACGGACAGATGGATGGCGGACAATGACCGATCACAAAATTCCCAACATTACAATTAGGTTTTCTATCTGTCAATATTATTGCACAATCAACTGAGTAGCGTGCCATCATGGTACGAACAAGCCCAGTGACGAACTGGTTTTGAAACGAACAACCCCGGAAGAAGTCAGAAGACAATTTTTTTTTGCATTTCATTGCGCCAATAGAAGGCTATGAAGATGTGAAGCTATTTTCAATCAAAAAGAAGAATTTCCACGATCGATGGCCTTCTACAGTTTGTTTCAATATGCCATTTCCAATGATATGTCTTAGTGCAAGTGAAAAACTCATTTGTCTAGAAAAAATGTTTTTTTTTTTTGCCTTCGGTTTTGCACAAAATACCATACATGTTCTTCAGAATTCAAAATTGAACATTTCTTAGCTCACCTGAGCACAAAGTGCTCATGGTGAGCTTTTGTGATCGCCAAATGTCCGTCGTCCGTCGTCCACAATTTCTTTTAACATCTTCTCCCAAGCCACTGGGCCAATCTTGATGAAACTTGGCAGGGATATTTCTTGGGTGAAGCTCTACCAAAGTTGTTCAAGAGATTGAATTCCAGCCATGGCAACCAAAAGGAAATAAATAGCAAAATCTTTGAAAATCTTCTCTGAAACTAGGAGGCATAGAGCTTTGAAATTTGGTATGTAGCATCTCCTAGTGCACCTCTACCAAGATTGTTCATATGATGGCCCTGGGGTCAAAACTGGTCCCGCCCCGGGGGTCACAAGTTTGAGCATAGGAACAAAGAAGGAAAACTTTAAAATTCTTCTCCTCTGAAACTTACATGGGCAGAGCTTTGATATTTGGTATGCAGCATCTCCTAGTGAACCTCTACCAAGATTGTTCGTATGATGTCCCTGGGGTCAAAACTTGTCCCGCCCCGGGCGTCACATGTTTGAAACATAGGAACAAAGAAGGAAAACTTTTAAAAATCTTCTTCTCTGAAACTAGAAGAGGCAGAGCTTTGATATTTGGTATGAAGCATCTGCTAGTTGATCTCTATCAAGTTTGTTCACATGATGTCCCTGGGGTCAAAACTGGCCCAGCCTCGGGGGTCACAAGTTCGAAACATAAGAACAAAGAAGGAAAACTTTAAAAATCTTCTTCTCAGAAACTAGAAGGGCAGAGCTTTGATATTTATTTTGTAGCATCTCCTAGTGGACCTCTACCAAGATTGTTCATATGGTGCCCCTGCGGTCAAAACTAGCCCCGCCCTGGGGGTCACAAGTTTGAAACATAGGAACAAAGAAGGAAAACTTTAAAAATCTTCTTCTCTGAAACAAGAAGGAGTAGAGCTTTGATGTTTGGTATGAAGCAGCTGCTAGTTGACATCTACAAAGTTTGTTCACATGATGTCCTTGGGGTCCAAATTGGTCTAGCGTCGGGGGTCACAAGTTCGAAACATAAGAACAAAGAAGGAAAACTTTAAAAATATTTTCTCTGAAACTGGAAATCGTAGAGCTTTGATATTTCATTATGTAGCATCTCCTAGTGGACCTCTACCAAATACGATACGATGATCTTTTCGGAAAAGTATACTTTTCATTGTAGACCTTTACTGCTTAGTACTCAGGTGAGCGATATAGGACCATCATGGTACTCTTCTTATCGATCTCATAGTGGCATTGTCTTCGACAAATGCCACGAAAAAATCAGTCCTGAGCATTTTGATCTTTGGCTAGTACATGTTTTGAAAGATTCTCTACGTGACACGCACTGCCAGAGCAGAAATCAAAAGAACTAACCCCGACCATGACCGGGGTCCCTGAGAGTAATGTCATGTGAAGCGCTCGCACACGTGTTGCGCGCATGGCAATCAGGAATAAATAAGTGCATAAAATTCGAAGGAGTTTATTTTAAAAAATGTAGACATTCCAAGTTGTTTTTTATAACATTGTCCCAATACAGACGCTTGTTCATGTTCTTTGTGATCACACCTCGTACATTGTCACCTCTTAAAGAGTTAACAGCATGCATATAGGTCAGAAAGCTGCAGCTGACTTAAATATTTCATGATTTATCTCAATACTACCAGGTTATTTAACCTATTACTATACATGTATAGTTTTTAACATACTTGTTTGCTTAATCCATTACCACACAATCTCTACTTTTGTCGACCCTGTGAAAGAAGCCTTTAGAAAACATTGTGGGAAAAGGAGAAAATGCTGGTAACCAGCATTTTCTCCCTTTTTCTACAATGTTTTCCATCATGCTAGAAGCAAATTTCAAATTTTTAGTCACTTTTATTTTGTCGTCTGCAAATGCTTTCAATTTGGACAAACCTAGACTTTTGTCTTTTGGTAATGAGTTAACTGATATCAGGACTTCAAGCACTGGAAAAATGGGGTTTAAATGTGACCCTTCAGATTTTGGGGCGAAAATTTTACAAAAAATACCCCCAAAAATCATCCTTATACTCCCAAAGCCTTTTTACCTTCCTGAAAAGTAGTTTTGGATAAACGATTACTATAAGAAGGGATAAAAGGACAAAGTGACTCGTTTAACCCATTACCACTCAATCCCTAGTTTTGACGCCCCTGAGAAAGAAGCCTTTTGAAAACACTGTGGGAAAAGGAGAAAATGCTGGTAACCAGCATTTTCTCCTTTTCCCACAGTGTTTTCTACCCTTTCCAGAACAAATTTCTATTTTTCAGTCACATTTATTTTATCGTCTGCAAATGCTTTCAATTTGGACCAGTCCAAAATTTTCTTGTGTGGTAATGAGTTAAAATGGTAGAACAATACTGATTTTTAATCATAGCGAATTTTGTAAGATAATATTACAGTGGAAATAGCCGGTTTCCATTAAGGGTCTACTACCTTAACTCATTACCAAACGACAATATTTTAGGCTTATCCAAATCGAAAGCATTTGCAGACGACAAAATAAAAGGGACTGAAAATCTGAAAATTGTTTTGTGATGGGAAGTAAACATTGTTGGAAAAGGAGAAAATGCTGGTTACCAGCATTTTCTCCTTTTCCAACAATGTTTTCTAAAGGCTTCTTTCTCGGAGGCGTCAAAAGTAGGAATTGTGTGGTAATGGGTTAAAACCAATCATATCCAAGATCTATGACCAGACAGTTGTTACTGATCAAAACAAACCTACTAAAAATTAATATGAATATTATTACTGTGAATACGTTTGACTGAATATGCCCTGCAACACGTAAAAAAGGGGCATTCGGACATTTGCGTTAAGAGTCACCTAAGATCAGCCTGCGCACTTCGCGTAGGCAAACCCGAGACGGCACTTTCCGTTCTTAGTGATTTTCTGTTCCACGCAAGTCTGCTGTAGCACAAAATCTGGTGTAATGTTAAGTGCCGTCTCGGATTAGCCTGCGCGTACTGTGCAGGCTTATGCGAGACGACATTTTACGCAAATGTTTGAATGCCCCCATTTCGCGTGTTGCAATCCATGCGCTGGCGTTTGACCTATATCTTGGTATTGATATAGAATGAATAAATAGTGTTTTGTGATTGGTCAAAATATGTATAATTAGATCTAATGTCCGCGTCTTTGCAGCCCTACACAAGTAGCTATAGCTGATCGATACTCTTGAGTACAGAAAAGCAATATGAATTATGGCCTGCAACACGGGAAAGGGGGCATTAGGACATTTTCGTAAAGTGTCGTCTCTGATTAGCCTGCACAGTCAGTGCAGGCTAATCCGAGACGGCACTTTAGGACTACAATAGCTTTTGTGCTACAGTAGAATTGCGTTAAACAGAAAATTACATAAAAAGCGGAAGTTGACGTTTAAGATTAGTCTGCGCCGGCTAATCGGAACGACACTTTAAGCAAATGTCCGAATGCCTCTTTTCGCGTGTTGCAGACCAAATGATAGTGAATAGTCATTTTCTTACGATAATTGGTAATTTAATATTGTTAAGCGTTACCTTATTACCAATTAGTGTATAACCAATTACTGTATGTGTATATGTTTTCTTTTTAGACACTTAATTCTGACTTGCTCCTTTTCCAGCAAGGATTTGGACTAAGATCTGATCCTGAAAAACACCTGAGCGTTTGATAATTTGAACAGTATGCTGGACAATGAGGAAAACGAAGCAGTTGCTAAAACGGTTAGTTTTCATTTATTAGCTCACCTGAGCACAGAGTGCTCATGGTGAGCTTTTGTGATCGCACAATGTCCAGCGTCCGTCGTCCGTCGTGCGTCGTCCACAATTTCTTGAAACATCTTCTCCTCCTAAACCACTGGGTTAATCTTGATGAAACTTGGCAGGAATGTTCCATTGGCGAAGCTCTACCAAAGGTGTCAAAGAGATTGAATTCCATCCATAACTCTGGTTGCCATGGCAACCAAAAGAAAAAAAAAATCTTTGGAAATCTTCTTCTCTGAAACTAGAAGAGTAGAGCTTTGAAATTTGGTATGTAGCATCTCCTAGTGGGCCCCTACCAAAATTGTTCATATGATGCCCCTGGGGTCAAAAAAGGCCTCGCCCCGAGAGTCACAAATTTGAAACATAGGAAAAAAAAAGATAAACTTTAAAATTCTTCTTCTCTGAAACTAGAAGGCGTTGAGCTTTGATATTTGGTATGTAGCATCTGCTAGTAGACCTCTATCAAGATTGTTCATTTGATATCCCTGGGGTTAAAAGTTGCCAAGCCCCGGGGGTCACAAGTTTAAAGCATAGGAACAGAGAAGGAAAACTTTGAAATTCTTCTTCTCTGAAACTAGAAGGCGTTGAGTTTTGATATTTGGTATGTAGCTTCTACTAGTGGACCTCTACCAAGATTGTTCATTTAATGCTACCGGGGTCAAAACTGGCCCTGTCCCGGGTTTCACAAGTTTTAAACATAGAAACAAAAAAGAAAACTTTAAAAAACTTCTTCTCTGAAACTAGAAGGTGCAGGGCTTTAATATTAAGTATGTAGCATCTCCAAGTAGACCTCTACCAAGGTTGTTCATTTGATGTCCCTGGGGTCAAAACTGGCCCCGTCCCAGAGGTCACAAGTTGGAAACATAGGAACAAAGAAGGAAAACTTTAAAATTCTTCTTCTCTGAAACTAGAAGGCGCAGAACTTTGATATTGGTATGTAGCATCTCCTAGTTGACCTCTACCCAGATTTTTCATATGATGCCCCTAGGGTCAAACTTGGCCCCGCCCCGGGTATCACAAGTTTAAAACATAGAAATAAAGAAGGAAAATTTTAAAATTATTCTTCTCTGAAACAAGAAGTTGCAGAGCTTTAATATTTGGTATGTAGTATCTCCTAGTAAATCTCTACCAAGAATGTTCATATGATGCCCCTTGGGTCAAAAATGGTCCCGTCCCGGGGGTCACAAGTTCTAATCATAGGAACAAAGAAGGAAATTTTAAAATTCTTCTTCTCTGAAACTAGAAGGTTTAGAGCTTTGATATTTGGTATGTAGTATCTCTTAGTGGACCTCTACCAAGATTGTTCATATGATGTCCCTTGGGTAAAACTGGCCCTGCCCCGGGGGTCACAAGTTTAAAACATAGAAATAAAGAAGGGAAATTTAAAATTATTCTTTTCTGAAACTAGAAGATGTAGAGCTATAACATATGGTAAGGAGAATCTCCTCGTGGACTTCTAAATTGTTTGTTCATATGATGTCCCTGGGGCAAAACTTGCCCTGCCCCGTGGGTCCAAAGTTTGAAACATGGGAACAAAGAAGGAAAACTTTAAAATTCTTCCTCTCTGAAAGTAGAAGGCGTAGAGCTTTCATATTTGGTATGTAGCATCTCTTGGTGGACTTCTACAAAGTGTCTTCATACGATGCCCCTGGGGTCAAAACTTGCCCTGCCCCAAAGGTCACAACTTCGAAAAAAAGGAACAAAGAAGGAAAACTTTAAAATTCTACTTCTCTGAAACTAGAATTGTAGAGCTATGATATTTTATAAGAAGCATCTCCTAGTGGACCTCTACCAAGTTTTTTAGCTCCGCTGGCCGAAGGCCAGCGAGCTATTGTCATGGCGTTGTGTCCGTCGTGCGTCCGTTCGTCCGTGCGTGCGTCCGTAAACTTTTTCTTTAAAAAACTTGTCCTCAGAAACTACTGACTGGATTTTTACCAAGTTTCACAGGAATGTTCCTTAGGTGGTACTCTTTCAAATGTCTTCAAATAATTGTGTTCCATGAAGAATTCTGGTTGCCATGGCAGCCAAAGTAAAAAACCTTTAGAAATCTTCTCCTCCCCAACCGCTAATTAGATAGCATTATTATTTTGCAGGAATGTTCATTAGGTAGAGGTTTATAGAATTCCTTAAAAAAAAGATCCGTCAAAAAACGTGGCTTTTATGGGAGACTCATTTTCCTTTTATGGTACAAAGTAAAATCTTTGAAAAATTTCTTCTCTCAAACTATTCATTGGATTTCATTGTTGTTTTCACTGTGGGAAAAGGTGAAATTACTCATAATCAACCAAAGACGAGAAGAGTCTTTGGAAAACACTGTTGGAAAAGGAGAAAATGCTGGTAATCAGCATTTTCTCCTTTTCCCTCAGTGTTGTCTACTCTATCAAAGAGAGAAATCATCATTTCATCAATGTTTAATTTGTCGTTTGCAAATGCTTTCAGTTTAGTCACTCCCCAAATTTTGTTGTTTGGTAAAGGGTTAAAGAGGGTTGCTTTACATAATCCATAGTCCTCCATATAAAACAAGAGAACCTCTGCACTTTTATTATTCTGGTAAAGGTTTGTTGACCTACTGGTGACCTAGTACAAAGTGGACAGAAGGGGTGATTATCCTGTAATCCTGGTGACCTAATTTTCTATATTTAGATGTTTCCCAACCCAAAATGGTTTGTGACAAGACCCTCTTTAACTATAACCAGATGACAAAATTTTGTAACTGCTCATAATTGAAAGATGTTGCAGACAATATAATATAGCTGTAGATTAGTAAAACTTGTATCAAAAAGGGTAGAAATTATTGTGGAAAACTAAGAACATGCTGGTTACCATTATTTTCTTCTTTTCTCATAATCTTTTTCTTAGCTTTTTCTCTTCAGTTGGTAGCTAAAATGCAGGATTGAATGGTAATTATTAAAAACTTCTCTTCATCGTTACAGAAAAACCAGGCCTATGGAGCGATACAGGCGCTCAAGCGCCTCTAGTTCTTAGGATGCCCCTGGGGTCCAAACTGGTCCCGCCCCAGGGGCTACAAGTTTGATTTTACAGCGTAGTACTCAGGTGAGCGATATAGGACCATCATGGTCCTCTTGTTTCTCTTCATATTGAACCGCCCGCCCGGGTGGCTCAGTGGTGAGCGTGTGGAACTTGTTACCTGGTGGTTGTGAGTTCGATACTCGGTTGAGGCGTATTTCTTTTTTCCGGCGCATTTTCACTACTCACCTCTGCTGAAGCATGTGAGAAAAGTAGTCGGTGGCTTTGGAAAGAAAGATGGGTTAGTACTGGTATGAGAAAGCCAGGAAACACAATCATGTGCATCACCGATCGCCACGATATGACCATAGCTGTTTAAGTGCCGTTAAACCCCAATACAACCATCATATTGAACCAAAAGAGAGTTCCAATATTCTGACATTTTGAAAAGGTCTACATCCTAAGTCACATATTTAATGACGGAAGCTATCGAGACTTGTCGAAAAGCCTTTACAGAAACGTCGATGATACTCGATCTGTAGCCGGATGAGTTAAGGGGCGTAGACCGTAAGTACCTCGTACGCCGCATATAATATTTTTAACCCGTCACTACACATTCCCTACTTATGACGAACCTGAGAAAGAAGCCTTAAGAAAACATTGTGGGAAAAGGAGAAAATGCTGGTTACCAGCATTTTCTCCTTTTCCCACCATGTTTTCTATCCTTCACAAAACAAATTTCAAATTTTCAGTCACTTTTATTTTGTCTCTGCAAATGCTTTCGATTTGCACAAGTCTAAAATATTGTCGTTTGCTAATGAGTTCATGACATTTCTTGTCAACACCTCTTGTTCTTTGTAATTATTGGCTTAAAAGGACCGAAAACGGAAACAAACCTACCATGGTTAACAAGAACGTTGGATCAGGTTATTTCAATAGGTTATCATTAATAGACCAAAAAAAAAAAGACAAATTATTTAGATGCATATTTACGTACGCCATATAACCTTTGCTATAGATGAACCGTAAAACAGCATGATTCATTAGCGTCAAGAAAACTACGGAATACCATTCGCGCCATTTTAGATTGTCACCTCCGCGATGGCTCCTATGGCGTCAGTATTCTTGAACTGATTGATTGCATAGTGTTTAACCTCTTCCTAAACAATCCCTGAGTTCATGTTTAACCCTTTCCCAAACAATTTCTGGTTTTTACGGGTCAGGAATAAAAGCCTTTTGAAAACATTATGGGAAAAGGAGAAAATGCTGGTAGTCAGCATTTTCTCCTTTTTCCACAATGTTTTCTACCCTACCATATAGAAAAATAATCTTTTTAGCAACTGTGAATTTGTCATCTGCAAAATGCTTTCAATTTGGTCTGGTGTAAAATTTGCCATTTGGGAAAGGGTTAACACCGTTTTCAATATTATTTCAGTTATATCGTGGTGGCCAGTGCACCTTTCCATGCTGTCCTGGAGTCTCTTTATTTTATCAATACTCTGCACAGTTTTCTTTCCAAGCCACTTACTGCTTTCCCACATGACTATCATCGAAACAGAATGGTCAGCGGTGAGAGAGGAATGAATATTGTCGCACTATCATCAGTTCTTGGAAAGGAATTGGCCGTGCCGGGGTTCGAACTCACGGCTCCCTATTCTCAACTTCCTGTGCGCTACCGACTGATCGAGCTACCGGGGCTCGACTTGTTCTTCTTGAAATCGACTGCGGAACAGAATATTCCTCTCTTTTTTATAAAAATCGAGGGACTATTTCAAATCTACTGTAAGTTCTAAACACGAAAAAGGGCACAGTTTAGAGTTGCACTAACACTTCAATATATTTTCATAAGGACGACAAAGTGATGATCATATAGATGTCTTGTTTTACTTTGGAGAGGCTGTAGATGGTTGGAATGGACTTCGGTAGAAAACAAGCGCTGACCTTCATAGCGATAAGCATGCACCAGTCGACAATTTCTCACAGTACTAAAGATACACATATTGCAAACTTCGAGGCCTTTCTTTAATTAACCTTTTCCCAAACAATCCCTGGTTTTTACGGGTCAGGAATAGAAGCCTTTTGAAAACATAGTGGGAAAAGGAGAAAATGCTGGTAACCAGCATTTTCTTCTTTTCCCACAATGTTTTCTACCCTATCATATAGAAAAATCATCTTTTTAGCAACTAATAATTTGTCATCTGCAAAATGCTTTCAATTTGGTCTCGTCCAAAATTTGCCGTTTGGGAAAGGGCTAAGAAAAATACCTTGCATAGAAGCGGAGAATGTAGAGTCAAGATCAGAATGCACGTTTCGTACTGTCTGATCTTGATTTACCCTGCCCCTATACGCGAGTAAATCCGAGTTCAGTGCTACAAGGGTTGAGAAGTTATAAAAGATTGATATAATTTTAATGATGGTCATTGTAGTCAATAACAAGTGTTTCAGTATGACCTACTTAGCTTCTCGGAAAATTTTCTTCCGGCTTATGAACGGCTTATTAACGGACAAGTCAGTGCAAAAAAGGCGATACATTTTTCATGTTTCTGAACCAATTCTTGGGTTATTATTTGGTAACACATAATTATAATATTTTCAACAGTTACGAAACCTCGTTTATTCGAGCACTTGATGATTCGAATATATCATTATTTTTTTTTCAAAAGTATTGACTGAAATGGTTATGTCTTGAAAAAATGGAAGACCAGTTTTTGGTTAATCAATTAAACTATAAGAACTTTTGCTGCACTGTTTTTTTCTAGAAATGCAAATTACCTATATGATAATGTGTCACAAACAAAGACTAAATACTAGATGCGTTTACCGCTGATCATTATTTCTAGTTCTAGGATGGTTACACTGTATGGCTTGCAACACCTGAAAAGGGGCATTCGGACATTTGCGTAAAGTGTCGTCTCTGATCAGCCTGCACAGTCCGTACATTAGATTTTGTGCAACAGTAGACCTGCGCAAAACAGAAAGTCACCTAAAAACGGTACGTGTTGTTTCGGATAAGCTTGCGTGGACTGCCTATAGGCTGATGCGAGACGACACTTTACGCAAATGTCCGAATGCCCCTTTTCACGTGTTGCTGGCCATATGTGGGAAAGCAGTCAGTTGCCTGGGAAGAGTATTGTGCATAGCACCGGTAAAAGAAAAACAAGGAAAGCAGGTCTTGGTGCACTTGGCGCCGATAAATACATGTAATTGAAATAATGTGAAAAAAAAAACGTTAATCGCCATACAAGCAGACTAAATATGTTTCTCCTGCCAACGAAGAATAAAGAGTCGATGGCGGGAAAAGGGTTCTTTATAAAACAACCTATTACTGTCATCAAGTACGTCAGTGATCATTCGCCGTGATATACTGAGATATATCACATTCTTCGTTTTTGTCTATATAAATTATATCGTCCAGTCTGTCTGTTTGACCGACTGTCTTTTCGTTCAATTACTATCCACCTTTCACATGCAGTCATCCATCAGTCCGTCCGTCCATCCATCCATCAAGCCCTTCGTTCTTTCGTCCGTGCGTTATGCCTGTCTTTACCTTCGTGAACATTATTGCTTTTTCTCTCTGTTCAGTGATATTTGCTCTTTTTATCATTTTTCTTTCTTTCTCTCCATTGTTTACCTTTCTGTGTGTCGGTCTGTTTCTCTTTGCCTGCCTCTCTCTCTCTCTCTCTCTCAGTATCTATTCTATAAATCTCTAAGTTTCGAACATTTTTCCGCTGGTTGTTCGATAGACTTATTTTCTGTTGAAAGACGTAAAACGCCAATTGTATCTCAACGATAAACCCCGATCAAAACCCATTGACGCATACTTTTTCACAAGGACCCATCAATCAAAATGTCAAACACATGTTGATATACAGATGTGTGACATTTGTCGAATTGTTTTTTTTTTACAGAGACGAACAATTCAGGGATGAGACTCTATCGTAGCACTCGATTCGGAAACACGATTGATCCTTGAGTATGGATGAATTCTTTTGGCATTCAATTTGTATCTAAATTCAACCTGCACTAACCCTTGTCCTGCTCAACTCTTTACCACACAGTCCCGACTTTTAACGACCCTGGGAAAAAAAACCTTTTGAAAACATTGTAGGAAAAGGAGAAAATGCTGGTAACCAGCATTTTCTCCTTTTCCAACAATGTTTTCTACCCTTCCCAAACCAAATTTTAATTTTTCAGTCACTTTTAATTTGTCGTCTTCAAATGCTTTCAATTTGAGCCAGTCTAAAATTTTGTCGTAAGGTAAAGACTTAAAATAGCTAAAATGAAATTTTCAATTCGATGATAAAAACCTAAATATTGCTAGTTCATATTTATGTTTTGGTGAATAATATCTCCATACCTGACAGTGTAGTTCAAGATCAGACAGGACGTTCTGTGCAGTCTGATCTTGAAACTCAACCATCCGCCAAAGATCAGTGAGTCGCAAAATGGACTTTTATGGGTCTTTAAATATCTGATGACTTTGCGCAAGTCTTTACAGCAGAACAAAATCTAATGTAGTCGTAATGTGCCGTCTCGGATCAGCCTGCGCGGACTGCGCAGGCTGATCCGAGACGACACTTTACGCAGATGTCCGACTGTCCCTTATCGCTTGTTGCAATTTTTGTTTTCGTCGAACAACCGACTCTATCATGAGGTAGAATGGTCCGCAGACATATCGAACATTTACAAACTGCGAAATGTTTCGACCCATGTCGGCCTACGGAGATATATTAATCCCCTTTCTCTCAGAGCATAGATCAAATGATTTACGTAATAAATGGCTATTGGCCCGACAATGAATAATTTTGAATAAATAAGAGATTTCTAATCTAGATTAAGCAGAAGCAATCACTTTTTCAATTATTATTACTAGTGTTTTTAAGCCGGTAGTAGCCCCTAACACCCCTAGTGCAACACGGAATAAAATTTCTTGATAGTTGATAAATACGGACTTGTACAGATATAATACTTTTGCACATTTTAACCGACCAGAAATTCCTTTGATTTATATCTTGAAATTATTTGTTGATATTTATGTCAGTTTCGAGGAAAGGGGAGTTTATTATTATCTCCTTTGTAATGAGAATATAGCGATTTAAGATTTATAAATGATAGTTCTAAGAAGAAAAAAAAAAAGGTAAAAAGTGGCTCAGTTAAAGTAGTACAATAATACACATTTTTAATCATAGCAAATTTTGTAGGATAATATCATAGCTGTTTTCTGTTACGGGTCCACTACCTTAACTCTTTACCACACGAAAAATTTTTAGACTGGTTCAACTTGAAAGCATTTGCAGACGACAAAATAAAGGTGACTGAAAATTTGAATTTAGTTTTGTGAAGGGTAGAAAACATTGTGGGAAAAGGAGAAAATGCTGGTTACCAGCATTTTCTCCTTTTCCCACAGTGTTTTCAAAAGGCTTCTTTCTCAGGGGCGTCAAAAGTAGAGATTGTGTGGTAATGGGTTAAACAAATCAAATGTACAATAAATCAAATACTTACGATAATGTATATTGCAGAAAGAGAAGGAACTGATTGTTTCAAATAAACTCCAATCTGTATTCGAGCCCAAAATAAGCTCAACAGGCATTTCAGTCCAGTAGTACATAAGACCAGACTAAGTGCAGATCAATTCATTGGATGCTTTTGTCCAGATGTACGATGTTTTAGCACAAAAAATGTGCAGTCTGATCTTTGATCTACACTTGCCGCAGAGGAAATCACAATTCTGAAAGTCGCTTCGGGGCTTTAAGGGTTAGGTTCATATTAAAGGGAAAAATTTTTAAAAAGTGAGCCATGCTCTGGTAAAAGGGGGCCTATGCCACCTCCGTTCTACATGATACCAGCTGAGTCATCACATAGTTCTTGGTCCTTACGAGCCACTTTTTTTAACCCTTTCCCAAACGACAAATAGACTCTTCCAAACTGAAAGGGTTAGCAGACAACAATTTAAACATTCATAACAATGGCAGAAAATTATCCGAAGGGGCAGAAAACACTCTTGGAAAAGGAGAAATTGCTCGTTACGAGCAATTTCTCCTTTTCCCACAGTGTTTTCAAAAGATTTGTACTGCAGGCACATATAAACAAGGGCTTATATGGAAAAGGGTTAAATAACCGACTTAATCATGACATTTTACCCAAATGTCCGAATGCCCCTTTTCGCGTGTTGCAAGCCTCATTAGACCTTTCCAACAGTGGTGAGTTTAAAAGGCAGACAGTCACAGAATTTGCTGTCTAATTCTATTTCTTTAAGCGTAATTGTTCTGATACACAGTCTGTTTCATCATGGTTTTGTAAATAAAGCGAAATAAAACAAAACGAAACAGGAAATAGACGTGGTTTAACCTTATAAATGACGAATTTTAGAAAAGATTTAATTTAGTAATTTGCAATGGCTGCAAATAACCTCTCTAATCATTGTAGGTTTTGTTATTAAGCAAATATTCCAGGCAGAAGAAAAAATAAGAAGAATTTCGTCAAAAAAGAGAAAGAAGACCGCTGGACAAGAACATGCAACTTGAAAATGCGACAAGACGGCCAAATGACCGTCATGTAAAGCATATGAGGTTTCTACGCGGCTGCTTTTTTACTCGTTTGTTTACATGTACCAAAATATTTTGAAATTGAAAGCCAATAAAGTTAAACCATTTGAAAACATTGATGCTGACCCCTCCTGGCTTCGTTCTTAGAGAGGCCAAGTTGTAACAATTAGGAATCATACTTTGAGTGAGGTAACTGATAGTCAGCAAGTACGTTCAATTTGATAGAGTCTAGAATAAGACCCAGTCTGCTCTATGAGGCGTAGTCAGCAAGTGCGTTCAATTTGAAAGAGTCTAGAATAAGACCCAGTCTGCTCTATGAGGCGTAGTCAGCAAGTGCGTTCAATTTGATAGAGTCTAGAATAAGACCCAGTCTGCTCTATGGGGCGTAGTCAGCAAGTACGTTCAATTTGAAAGAGTCTAGCATAAGACCCAGTTTGCTCTATGGGGCGTAGTCAGCAAGTACGTTCAATTTGATAGAGTCTAGAATAAGACCCAGTCTGCTTTATAGGGCGTAGTCAGCAAGTACGTTCAATTTGAAAGAGTCTATAATTAGACCCAGTCTGCTCTATGGGGCGTAGTCAGCATGTACGTTTAGTTTGATAGAGTCTAGAATAAGACCCAGTCTACTCAATGGGGCGTACAACATTTTCAGTGCCATAAGAAAACAGAAGAACTTGATTACGGTATAGATCAAAGATGACACTGCACAGGACGTGCAGTCTGATCTTTGATCTATATACTGTCCTTTTGTTGAACCAAGCTTTTTTGAGAGAAAAGATCTGAAATTCAAGGGATTGAAATTCCAGCCGTTGTTAGAGGCCGAGTTTTAAATATTTGGCGTCGAAAGGATAAAGCTATTTACTGTTTTAATTTAGAAAGTGGAAAAAAAAGCCATACTCTGTAAAATGGGGATTCAATGCATTCCCAAACTGGCCCTGGGTTTTACGTGTCTGCAGTAAAAGTATTTTGAAAACACTGTGGGAAAAGGAGAAATTGCTCGAAACGAGCAATTTCTCCTTTTCCCACGGTGTTTTCTACCCTTTTTGAGAACTTTCTGCCATTTTCTCCAGATCTAAAATTGTCGTCTGCAAACTCTTTCGGTTTGGAATGGTCCAAAATTTATCGTTTGGGAAAGGGTTAATGCATTTGCTATAAGAACATTTGCTTATAGAGCATGGTCACCTGCATCGTCCGCGCAAACTGACCGGGTCGAAATTTTTGCTATCGGGTCAATTTTCTGCGTGTCAAAGGAACAGTCTAGCACTTGATTTAGTCGATTAAAAGACACAATGAATTTTATAGATCCACAATTTTATGGATCCGACGTTCTGCTAGGTACCGTGCGGCTCACAAAGAGTTATTATAATCCCCTTATTCCAGGGCGCCGCCTTAATTTAATCCTTTACCAGACGACAAAATTTTAGCCATGTCCAAATTGAAAGCATTTTCAGACGACAATTTCAACGTGGCTCAAATAATTCAAATTTTCTATGATGGGGTGGAAAACATCGTGGGAAAAGGAGAAAATGCTGGTTACCAGCATTTTCTCCTTTTCCCACTATGTTTTCATAGGCTTTTTTTCCAGGAGCATCAAAAGTCGGCATTGTGAGGTAAAGGGTTAAGAGATTATATACTCAGCATGTTTCTTAGCTCTAAGACAGGTTTTTACCTCGTTATCGTGTAAATAGCGGGGATTTCTGGGATAGAAAACACAGGCCTTTTTTATCTAGCAACGGATGTTCGAATGTACGAATATGTTTTACGCCTGTCGTTGAAGAAGCCGATGCTTTTATGACCGTGAGAAAGACTGCTTACGAAACTATTGTAGGAAAAAGAGAAGAATGCTGGTAACCAGCAGTTTCCCTTTTTCCCACAAAAGTTTCTGTACAAAATACTTTGGCAAGCGTCTACTAGCTATTCCTATAATTTCGAAAAATTTGAAGTTTTTTTTTCTCTGGTTTTCTAGTAAAGTGTTTATGACGTCGTTTTTGTTTTTTCTTCTTGGTCCCATAGATGTATTTTCCCACGTATTTTTGAAATCTCGTATAACAGCATGTTTTAATGTCAAAGAGAAACAAGTGCTTGGGATAATTCAGTACAGTGGCAGATTTTTAGATGAGTGTATTATTTTTTTTCTGCGGAGAAAATCACGCAGACACAGAAAATCACGCAGACACACAGATACAGAAAATCACACAGACACAGAAACACACAGATACAGAAAATCACAGAAACACTCAGACACAGAAAATCACACAGACCCGGAAACACACAGACACAGAAAACCACATAGACATAGAAAATAACAGGTACAGAAAATCACAGACACAGAAACATAGACACAGAAAATCACACAGACACAGAAAATCACAGACAGACACAGAAAATCACACGGACACAGAAACACACAGTCACAGAAACACACACAGACACAGAAAATCACACAGACCCAGACAAACACACACACAGAGAAAATCATACAGACCAGATACGGATAATCACACAGAAGCAGAAACACACAGACGTAGAAACACATAGAAACATATAAAATCACACAGAGAGAAAATCACTCAGACACCGAAACTCACACAGCCACAGACACAGAAAATCACACAGAAGCAGAAGCACACATCGACAGAAAATCACACAGACACAGAAAATAACACAGACACAGAAACACACAGACACAAAAAATCACATAGACACAGAAAATCACAGACTCAGAAACACACAGACACGGAAACACAGAAAATCACATAGACACAGAAACACACAGACACGGAAACACACTGACACAGAAAATCACATAGACACAGAAAATCACAGGTAGGGAAACACAGACACAGAAAATCACAGACACAGAAACACACAGACACATAAAATCACACAGACTCAGACACACACAGATAAACACACAGACACAGAAAATCATACAGACACAGGTAATCACACAGAAGCATAAACACACAGACGCAGAAGCACATAGAAACATAAAAAATCATACAGACAGAAAATCACACAGACACAGAAACTCACACAGCCACAGACACAGAAAATCACACAGAAGCAGAAGCACACATGAACAGAAAATCACATAGACACAGAAACACACAGACACAAAAAATCACATAGACACAGAAAATCACAGACCCAGAAACAAACAGACAGAAAATCAAACAGACACAGAAACACACAATCACACAGACACAGAAAATCACATGGACACAGAAACACACAGAGACGGAAAATCAAACAGACACGGAAAATCACAGAGACACAGAAAATCACAGACCCAGAAACACACAGACAGAAAATCAAACGACACCGAAACACACAATCACACAGACACAGAAAATCACATGGACACAGAAACTAACAGACACAGAAAATCACACAGTCACAGAAACACACAGAGAAACAGACATACAGGTATCGAGAGAGAGAGAAAAGGGAGAATACAGGAACAGGAAAAAAGAAAGAGCGAGATAGAGAGAAAGAGAGAGAGACAGACAGACAGACAGAGAGATGGAATCGGATATTTGCGAGGCCGCGCAGCCTGATCCGAAACGACACTTTCCGTTTAAATGTAATTCAAATGTAGTCGTAAAGTGCCGTCTCGGATTAGCCTGCGCGGACTGCGCAGGCTGATCCGAGACGACACTTTACGCAAATTTCCGAATGCCCTTTTTCGAGTGTTGCAAGCTTATTATCCATAAGTTGAAAGGTTAAATGTTTTTCGTAGAATACGCTCATTCAATTTGCCCTTCACAGACCAATCCTTTTAAGCTTTATCTTGCTAAATAAGGGAAATGAAATTTTCAAGTCGATAATATGAACCTAAATTTTGCTGTTTCAAAGGAATCTATTGTGGGAAAAATTATCTCCTTAGCGGACAGTAAAGGTTAAGATCAGACTTCAGGTTTTGTGCTAAAAGATGTCTGAATCGCACTTAACAGCGTACGGGTGAAATATATACGGGCAAAAAACTCTGAAAAAAAAAATCGTGAAAATGAAAAGAGACAAAATGGCCACTTGTAACTTGACCAGCATTGCTTTTTATCCTATCAGAGATAAATTTCAACATTTGATCCATATCTTACATACACATGTACTCTTAAAATCTGGGAAGTTCAAAAGTTTGTCGTTTGGTATAATGATTTAACCCATTACCAGACGACAAAATTTTAGACCTATCTAAATTGAAAGCATTTGCAGACGACCATTTCAAAGTGGCTCAAATTGTGCGATTTTGCTTTGATGGTGTAGAAAACCTTATGGTAAAAGGAGAAAATCCTGTTTACCAGCATTTTCTCCTTTTCCCACAATGTTTTCCAAAGATTTTCTTCGTCAGGGTCGCTTAAAGTCGTCATTGAGTGGTAAAGGGTTAAGAAAATAAAACGAAAGTACATACGAGCAAAAGTCAAATGGGCATATGACCGTAACTTTGGGCTTTGAACATTCGCACTTCATGACTTGTTAATCACGAAGGTTCATTGCACTTTTTGACTTGATTTTGTTAAGAACAAGTGGCTTTTTTTAAAAAGAAGCCAGGAGAGGTCAGCATCAATGTTTTCATATAGTATATTGGCTTTTGATTTCAATACATTTTGGTAAATTTTGGTAATTGAAAGCATTTGCTCACAACAATTTCAACATGGCTCAAATGGCGCATTTGTTCATTGATGGGCTGGTTACCAGCATTTTCTCCTTTTCCCGCAATGTTTTCAAAGGTCGTCAAAACTCGTCATTGTGTGGTAAAGAGTTAACTCATTACCAAACGACAAAATTTAGACTGGTCCCAATTGAAAGCATTTGCAGACAACAAAATAATAGTGACTGAAAATTTGAAATGTATTTTGCGAAGGGTAGAAAACATTGCAACAGCTTTTAAAAACGGGGCTAAAATGACGTGTATGGTGTGTAAAAGGATAGAAAATGTTGCGGGGAAAGGAGAAAATGCTGGTTGGCAGCATTTTTTCCTTTCCCAGCATTTTCCAAAGCTTTCCATGTTATGGGTAGTTGAGAAACAAGTTCTTTAAACTTTACAGTAATCTCTCCATTCTGCTTCCTTGGAACTACACCAGTACTCGCACAAAATGTGCTGGCCCAATAAACAGTCCCAAAGTTGCGTTGTCTGCGCATATCATATTCTTTGAAGATTCGACCTGTCTTATATGACCCATCACTCCCCTCAATATGGGGAGGGTTTGTAGTAATACGCGCTATAAAGTAGCAATGGAGACAATGGCTTATACCAATACGTTTGAGGAGACATCAGACCTGTTCTAACTCCAGATTTCTCTAAACTGTTGATCATAGCTGAATGAATCGCACCAGGTAGCGTTTTATTGAGTAAACGTTTATTTCAGTTTGAAATTCAAAGTAACGGTTGTCGCGTAGAAAAGCAGTCCGGTTCTGTACCCAGGATGCCCAAATTAGATAGATGAGTATTTGTATAATGCTATCTAGCGGGAGATAATGCCAAAGAAGAGACCGGCTCAAGGGTCGTTAAAACTTGGGATAGTATGTCAAAAAGGGCAAGGGTAGGGTGGAAGGTCCTCATTGAAAGTAAAGTGAAAGGAGAGAGGGACAGAGTTCGCACTTCAGACCTCTTGACCCTAATAGCGCTGAATTGGCCCTTCACTACACAGTCCTGGGTTTTAACTACTCTGACAAACAAAACTTTTGAAAACATTGTAGGAAAAGGAGAAAAAAAATGTTGATTACCAGCGCATTATCCTTTTTCTGTAGTGTTTTTTTTTCTAGCCCTTCAGAGATATAACGCATCTTTTTAGCCATATTGAATTTGTTGGCTGTAAATGCTTTAAATTTGGACGAGTCCATAAAATATTATTCTTTGGTAAAGAGTCCATAAATAAAGCACTTCATTACACGAAAAAGAAAACAACACGTAAATGTTACTTTTACCTCTAACTCTTTACCGCACAATCCCGACTTTTAACACCCCTGGGAAAGAAGGCTTTTGAAAACATTGTGGGAAAAGGAGAAAATGCTGGTCATTTTCTCCTTTTCCCACAATGTTTTCTCCCCGTCAAAGAAAAAGTTCACGATTTAAGCCACACTGAAATTGTCGTTTGCAAATGCTTTCAATTTGTATAGTTCTAAAATTTTGTCGTCTGGGAAAGAGTTAACACATGACGACAATGTGGACTTGTTCACAGTCAAAGCATTTGCAGACGATAATTGAAATGCGACTTAAATGGTAGAATATTTCTTTGATAAGGGTACAAATAAACTGTGGGAAAAGGAGAAAATGCTGGTTACTAACTCTTCACCACACAACAACAATGTCGACTTGCCCAAATTGCAAGTATTTCCAGGCAACAATTTTAAACGTGACCTATATGATGAAATTTGTCATTAATAGAGTAGAAAACAGCATACGAAAAGGAGAAAATGCTGACAACAAAATGTCGTTCCTTTTCTCACAATGTTTTCAAAAGGCTGTTTTTCCTCAGGGTCAATAAACAGTTAATGTATTTTTGGCTTGAATGTTTGTCAAGACAGCAGAGAGTGTAGATATACGACCAGGCTGCATTTTATTACCATCTGATCTTATTCTACACTGTCTCGCAAAAAAAAGAGAGAGAGAAAAAATAATGGCGGTTAGAGTACTTCAAGTATTAAACTAATTAACTCTTTACCAAAAGACAAAATTTTAGACTGGTTCAAATTGAAAGCATTTGCAGACGACAAAATAAAGGTGACTAAAACATAGAAATGTGTTTTGGGGAGGGTAGAAAACACTGTGGGAAAAGGAGAAAATGCAGATTACCAGCATTTTCTCCTTTTCCCATAGTGTTTTCAAAAGGCTTCTTTCTTAGGGGCGTCAAAAGTAGGGATTTGGTTAATAGATGTTGAGATAGAGATTAAAGCGTGAAACTGTTGAGTACATGCAGGTTATTTAATTGAAAATTTCCGGTAATCAGAAAACACAGCCAAACATGCAATTTCGAACTTTTTCAGTGTGCAACAGAAATTCAATGTATAATATAATATAATATAATAGCTTTATTGCTCACACAAGTATACATACTCATTGTACAATGAATACATAATCTTGGATCTACACTATCAGAAAAAAACCGTTTTTTTTTCTCAGCATGAAATATAATATGTAAATTTGAAAATGCAACAATTTACTATCGACTTGTAAGTTTCGTTGTAGTTATTTAACAGGCTCATGTGAATGAGGGCTGTTAATGGCGTCGTTAATTGCTGGGATCATAGTCTCCTAGCCGGTCTCTGTCGCTGCCGAGGGCATTTCTCCTGATCTTTGAAAAGGGGGCTTAATGCATCTGCGGAAAGTATCGACACAGCCAGCCTGCGCATTCCACGCAGGCTGTCCTGGGCCGAAACTTTTCGCTATTGGTCAATATTAGGTATGTCCAAGGCCCAGTCTACCTTATGTTTGAGTCAGTTGTTAATAAAAAAGTTGCTGCTATGAGTCCATACGTATGGGATGTCTTACTTGGTAGCATGCATCACAGAAAGGCATTAACCTTTTCCAAAACAACAAACTTTGGACTCTTCCAAACTGAAAGAGTTTGCAGACGACAATTTTAGATTTTGAGAAAATGGCAGAGAAAATTCTCAAAAAGGATAGAAAACACTGTGGGAAAAAGAGAAATTGCTCGTTACGAGCAATTTCTTCTTTTCCCATGGTGTTTTCAAAAGACTTTTACTGCAGACAAGTAAAAACCAGGGCTTGTTTGGGAAAAGGTTAAGCCCTTTCTTGCAAAAGTACGGCTCATTTGCATATTCGCATTTAAACATCCAAAGAAAAAGGTAAAAACTGGCATTGTCAGCTGTGCTGAAAAAAAAACCCCACACACACAGGAAATTGTAATGTGTGAACGCAATTATATTGTAAAACTCGAACAAATTTCGCTGAAATAAATTACATGAAACGTTGACATTTCAACTAACTGCTTTCCTGTTTTTTTTTTACATAATAGCTCTTTCCTTACATTAGGCGACACAGAAAGCTCATTTGGAAAGGGTAGAGCAAGATCAGACTGCAAAGAACGTGCAGTATTATTTTTCTATCTACTCTGATCACAACTTTATTTTAGATTTTGACAAAGACTGTATCTTTTTGTTTGATTGAATTTGCGTTTATTTATTGTCGCCACCAGTTGCCCATATGAGTGACCCCCCCCCACCCCCTACTGAAGGCTGTTAGTTTTGTTACGGGGGATAGTGTAGATACAGGACGAAACCTATCCAAGTTACGCCAAGTTCTTTAACCCTTTCCCAAACAACAAATTTTGGAAAGTTTCAAACCGAAAGAGTTTGCAGACGACAATTTTAGATTTTGAGAAAATGGCAGAAAGTTCTCAAAAAGGGTACAAAACACTGTGGGAAAAGGAGAAATTGCTCGTTACGAGCAATTTCTCCTTTTCCCACAATGTTTTCAAAAGACTTTTACTGCAGACATGTAAAAACCAGGGCTTGTTTGGGAAAGGATTAACGTGCTTGGTGTATAGCACCGTCACACGGGACCTAGGTTAACGTCTCATCCGAAAAACTATTAGTAATTTTAGATGGGCGTGAGAAAGCACCATCTAGGAAACATTGTGGGAAAAAGAGAAAATGCTGGTAACCAGCATTTTCTCCTGTTCCCACAATGTTTTCTACCCTTCACAAAACAAATACATGTATAAAATGTTCAGTCACTTTTATTTTGTTGTCTGCGAATGCTTTCAATTTGGGCAAGCCAAAAATTTTGTCATTTGGTAATGCCTTTTCCAAACAATACCTGGTTTTCACGAACCTTAGAAAGAAGCCTTCTGAAAATATTTTGGGAAAAGGAGAAAATGCTAGTAACCAGCATTTTCACCTTTTCCCTACAATGTTTTCTACCCTTCCCAAATCGAATTTCAATTTTTGAGTCGCATTTATTTTGTCTTCTGCAAATGTTTTCAATCTGGACAAGTGTAGAATTTTTTCGTTTGGCAAAGAGTTAACTATGTGCATGGCGGTGAAAACGATAATGGTGCAATTTTAATGTTATTATCTCAGTTACCTAACTGAGATAACTGCTGAGAAACCGACAAGTTTTTGACCACCAGCCTTAACCTTTAACCAGACGACAGAATTTTAAACTTGTCAAATTTTAACTCTTTACAAAACAATCCTGGTTCTTCACGACTTTTTGAAGAAGAAAAAAACTTTTGAAAACATTGTGGGAAAAGGAGAAAATGCTGGTTACCAGCATTTTCTCCTTTTTCCACGATGTTTTCTACCCTTTCCCAAAACAAATTTCAGTTTTTGAGTCACTTTAATTTGTCGTCTGCAAATGCTTTCAGTTTGGATGAGTCCAGCATTTTGTTGTTTGGTAGAGAGTTAAAGCGTCTGCAGACGAGAACTGACAAACAATAAATTTTAGCATCAAACTCCACCTTTTTCGAGAACTGACAATACAGTCCATTAGAACTGAGTAAGAGAGTTAATTTCCAGCGTTGAAAGAGCATGTAGACTGTATATAGATTTAACTCTTTACCAAACGACAAAATTTTGGAGTAGTCAAAATTGAAAGACTTTGCAGACGACAAAACAAATGTGAATCAAAATTTGTGAAAATTGATTTGGATAGGGTAGGAAACACTTGTGGGAAAAGGAGAAAATGCTGGTTACCAGCATTTTTTCTGCTTTTCCCACATTGTCTTCAAAAGGCTTCTTTCACGGGGGTGTTATAATTCTGAATTGTGTGGTAAAGGGTTAAGATCAAAATGAACGTTCTATGCACTGATCTTGATCTATGGCGTCCGCTAGACCGATCGATACTTTCGCCTGATTTTCGATGAAAGTGTTTTAAAAATGTTTCTTAGATGATAGAATTCTTTCTCTGGAAGAACAGAAAGCTATGTGAGAAATGGAGAAGTGACTGAATTTCAAGCATTTTTTACTTTTTCCATAATGTTTTTCTAAAGCATTTCCACCATATTAATTTAACATCCCGTTAAACAATCCCTCCTTTTACGGCCCTGAGATAGAAGCCTTAAAAAAAAAAAAAAAAAAAAACATCGTGGGAAAAGGAGAAAATGCTGGTAAGCAGTATTTTCTCCTTTTCTCACGATGTTTTCTGTCCTTCTGGAAACATACTTTCAATTTTTGACGTAGGAAAATATCATCCATACATTCCTCCTTTATACCATATACCCTATTTAAAGTGACGCCGCACCATCAGATGGCACGGGAGATGGCACGGGACTTGGAAAATTATTCCAGTAAATCTATTTATATCTTCAAGTCTCTCCCTGTCGTCCATACTCACTCTGTTTGTCTTTCTGTCTTTCTCTCTATCTCTGTCTCTGTCTGTGGCCACCTCTGTCTTTTTCTCCCTGGCGTCTCCTCATTCTGCCTGTTTCTCTGTCTCTCTGTAGCCTTTCTTTCTATGTCTGTTTCCCTGTCTCTGTCTCTCCCTATCTAGCTGTCTGTCGGTCAGTCTCTTAGTCTGTCTGCCTGCATGCCTTTGACAGACAGACAAATGGACGGACGGACGAAGGGCAGGCGATGGACAGACAGACAGACAGACACTTCAGGTATTTAGTTATTTTTAATGTCCTCAGGCGATGATGGTAAAAAAATAATGCCTTCATGCAGAAAGGTCAAAACAAAGTTATGGTTTTATAATCATTATTTGTAAGAATTTATATGATAATAAATGAATATACATTCTCTCAGGGCATATAATTATAATAGATATTCATATCTCATATTTGTATTTGACACTTTATCTTACTGCTTTAGATATAAATGTTTTACCACCCAATCCCTGGTTTTAACGAATAACAGACAGACAGACGGACGGACGGACGGACGGACGGACGGACAGGCAGGCAGGCAGGCAGGCAGGCAGGCAGGCAGATAATAAAAGATATTTCTAAGCATATATCGAAGGCATTGCCCGAGCATGTTTGGGCTGTTTTTATAAATGACTGCTGCCTAGGTTACATGTTAGCAAACCATACATGTAGCTGGATTAATCGTACCAGGATGCATTTTGTTAGCTAAACTTTTTATTTTGAAATTTGAAGTAACTGCCGCTGTAATGAAAGGTAGTCCAGTTCCCTGTCCTGAATGCCCAAATCGGCTAGGCCTTTAATGGTGATAATGGCGAAAAGCAGACAGGTGAGCCCGGGAACCGACTGTTGACAGTAAACGAGAGTATACCTTTAAAGAGCGTCAAAGTCACTTGCGCGTAATTTTAGAGACAGGCGGGCTGTCAAGAGTGAGATGACAGAGTACCTTTAAGAGAACGTAAAAATCACTTAAGCGTAACACAATAAATCTTGTCCGCGAAACGCAGAAACAGTGTCATAAATTGTTTGGGGGAAATTAATGTTACAAAAAAATGTAGATCTAGTTCTGTTTCGAATTATTTTTTTGTTGTTTCCTTTTATAATAAATTGAATATGTGGGCGAATGAGTCATTAAATGATAATTTCGGAAAATTTAGATAATTATTTCATGTCAGAAAGTATTGATTTTTGCGCATTTTGATTTAAATGGATCTTTGATATCTCAGATTACCGAAATGATATTGAACTTGAAAGCGATGAATAGAGAAATTGTTGCGTGAATGGAATATATTTTTTTCGGGGGGAAAATGAAGGTAAGTTAATTTCTTGTAATAGTGAAACCTCTAACCTATAGACTTCTACGTCCGACTCGCTGATCTTCTGCAGACAGTGTAGATCAAGATCAGACTGCACAGAACGTGCATTCTGATCTTTGATCTACAATGTCTGGTAAGGAGATATTTTTTCCTAAATTTGAAATAACATTTTTTGGGGGGGGGGGGAAAGGGGGGATAGTTTATAACCGCTTTAACTTTTCATTATACTTCTATAGCAAATAGAAAATCGTTCATTTTTGAGGAAGTGTCAAGTCGAAAAAAAGTCAAACCTTTTTCAGCGTCAAATGTATAAATTTGACTGCTGTCGAGAAGGATGAAAATACATTGCTTTAAAAATGGGTAACATATTTTCAAAGCATATGGTAGGTGAAATAGCGGGAGGTATAATGCTAAGATCAGACGGTACATTGTGTACAATCTGATCTTTGATCTATGCTGACCACACAAACCTCTATTTTTCCGCCTATCGTGCTACTTTATTACCCATTACCACACAGTCCCTACTGTTGATGCCCCTGAGAAAGAAGCCTTTAGAAAACTTTGTGGGAAAAAGAGAAAATGCTGGTAACCAGCATTTTCTCCTTTTTCTACCATGTTTTCTACCCTTCACAAAACAAATTTCAAATTTTCAGTATCTTTTATTTTGTTGTCTGCAAATGCTTTCGATTTTGACAAGCCTAAAATATTGTCGTTTGGTAATGAGTTAAGACTGTTAATTCTTTGAAATTTCAGTTTTCCCGAAGTAATGTTTTGTTAGATTTAAAAAAAAAAGGAATCTTTAACTGTAAATGCAAGATTGTTTTTTTTTTTCTTAAATGTCATGGCACGTTAATTGAATGGCGTTTTATGTTACTTTCAACATTACTGTCGTCAGAACACGGCGAGAGAGAATATATAAAACGACATGTTACAATAAATTTTCAAATAGTAATACCCAATTGTTCGAATATATTTGTTAATTAAGGACTGATATGTTACTAACTATAGCGATCATTTAGAACTACTGTTGCACTCTTTCCACACAAAACACCACTTATCGTGCAGAATTTTAGGAAAAAACCCTCTTGAGAAAAGGCGTATTCTTCTTAGAGCTTATCATATTACTGCCTTAGTTATTTTTTATGGCAGGTTTTACAGATTGTGCAAGCTTTTCTTTGGAAAAAAAAACATTGTTAAATAAAATAGATGTCACAGACAGTCTCTGTCTGTCTGTCTGTCTGTCTCTTTCTCTCTCTCTCTCCTACAACCAGCATTTGTCTATAGTGGACCACGTTTTGAATAATAATGGTAGAAAGAAAGATATCATATGACGGTCAGTTTTTCTTTAGCTCAGATCTTTTAACATGATAATTTATTATGCGCATGTTATACCTTTATGTATTTATTTTTGCTCTAAGGGTACTGCACTATTCAAAAGAATGGTAAGATTTATCCAAATAAAAATTCCTCTACAGAACAGGTATCAAATTTTGCTTAAAATTCCGATGCAACATATCTTCAAAAATGGAAGAAACGCTGTGAAAAAAAAAGAAAATAAATTGTGGTTGCCAGAATTTTCTCTTTTTCCCAACAGTGCTTTCGAATTTCTTGATTTTCAGACTTAACTCTTTACCAAACAACAAAATTTTGGATTGGCCCAAATTGAAAGCATTTGCAGACGACAAAATAAATGTGTATAAAACAATGAAATTCGATTTTGGAAGGGTAGAAAACATTGTGGAAAAAAAAGAGAAAATGCTGGTAACTAGCATTTTCTCCTTTTTACCACAATGTTTTCAAAAGATTTCTTTCACATAGGTGTTTAAATTCGGGATTGTGTGGTAAAGGGTTGATTTAAGAATTAAGGGATCTAAAGGGTATTTGAAAGACGTCCACGACAAAAATTGTTATTGAAGGTTACAAGTTCGTTGCCTCGAGCCTGATACCATGACAAGTCTGGCTTGACATGACAATGTCTGTTTAACTTTTTACCAATCAATCCCTGGTTTTTGTGGTATTTGTCGAAGACAATACCACTATAAGTTCAAGATTGAATTTTGATAACCATGTATCTTATTTTGTGCAAAGCCGAAGGAAATAAACCCTGTTAAACTCATTTTTTCTCAGGCAAATGAGTTTTACGGTGGCACTGAGATATGTAATTTGAAATGGCATATTAAAATACATTGGGCGAGGCCATCGATCGTTGAGATACTTATTTTTGATTGAAAATAGCTTCTCTCGCTCATAGCCTTTTATTGGCGCAATGATACAAATTTGCCTACTGACCCTGGGCTTTTTCGTTCCAAAACCAATTCGTTCCATGGCTTATTCGTCCTATGATTGCGCGCTACTCCATTTGATTGCTCATGAATATTTATAGATCGAGGTAATTGTAATGTTGGAAATTAAATGTAAAAGATTAGAGATATTTCAAAATTATAGTTTTCAGGAACAAACTTAGTTTTGTTCGATATATCAACAGGATTTTTCTCTCTATTCGTCATGCATCCTACTGTCAAGGGGCGTTACTCCTGCTTCCTCCTAATGATCAAAGGGAGACCACTTATACAAAAATAAACCAAACTTTGTCATGAGTACTCTGCCTTCAACCGAAAAGGTATTCATTTGCTAAGTGAGTTGACTTTTAAGCCAGTATTTGAAAATTATGTCTTTGTTTCTTTCAAACTATTAATTCCACGCAGTGAGTTTCCTTGACAAATACGACTTCAGCGTTCTCAACAATTTGATTATGACTCTGACATAGAAACCTTTTGAAAACATTGTGGGAAAAGGAGAAAACGCTGCTTACCAGCATTATTTTTTCCCCTTTTCCAACAACATTTTTATTAGCTTTCTTCAAACGGACAATTTTATTACGAGACTTTTTGGAAGACAAAGGATAATAATCAGGCAGTCAAGGCGTTTACCGACCCCGAAAAAGAAGTTTTTGAAAACAAAGGAAAAAGGAGAGGGAGTGACAGCAATGCGCATTTGATGGAAAGCGATAAATTGAAGCTGACGATGGTATAACCTCTTTACTAAACAACAAAATTTTAGACTTGTCCAAATTGAAAGCGTCTGCAGACGACAAAATATAAGTGACCAAAATTTGAAATTTGTTTTTGGATGGGTAGAAAACATTGTGGGAAAATGAGAAGATGCTGGTTATCAGCATTTTCTCCTTTTCCCAGGATGTTTTCAAAACCCTTCTTTCTCAGGGTCGTTAAAAGTCGGGATTGTGTGGTAGAGAGATACATAAAAGAGATCTATATAGGGTACAATAGTACTTCAGGGTCAAGGAAAGGGGTGTAATTTGGGGACAGCGATGTTTGTAGGGGAATGTATTCATGTAGGAGCCAGGAATGCATATGTCGGGGAAAACGATGCCAAAAAGTGTGGGGGGGTAGAGAGGTGAAGTATGTATGTAGGATTGTAAGTGTAGGGAAAAGTGATGTATGTAGGGAAAATTGATGTATGTGATGTATGTGGGAAACATTGATGAATGCATGGTAAAATAGGTTATGTGTGGGTCAATTATGTATGTGAGAAAATTATATATGTGAGAGAAATTATATATGTGTGGCATCATGGTGTGGGGTGGTTTATGTGTGGGACAAAGATGTGTGAAGGTGAAAAGACTTTTGTGTGGCAGAATGATGGTGGGGGAGAAGAAAATGATATATGTGTGGGACAATGATATATAGGAGAGAAAAAATTTATGTGTGGCGCAATGATGGAGGAGAAATGATTTATGTGTGGCATAGAGAGAATAATGCATGTGGTGACAGTGATGCTTGTGGCGGTAGGTGATTATTTTGGGGAAAAATTATGTATAGGGAGTAAAATGGTGTATGAGGAGAAAAAATAATGTATGAGGGGGGAAGTAATGCGCGGGGGTTGACATTCATATTTGTTAGTGACAGTGGTGTATGTGGTTGACAGTGGCATATGTGTTTGACTGTGGTGCCAGTGGTTAACAGTGGGATATGTGTTTGACAGTGGTGTATGTGGTTGACATTGGCATATGTGTTTCGCTGTGGTGTATGTGGTTCATAGTGGCATCTGTGGTTGACTGTGATGTATGTGGTTGACAGTGGCATGTGTTTCGCTGTGGTGTAAGTGGTTTACAGTGGCATGTGTGTTTGACTGTGGAGTTTGTGTTTGACAGTGGCATCTGTGTTTGGCTGTGGTGTATGCGGTTGACAGTGGCATCTGTGTCTGGCTGTGCTGTATGCAGTTGACAGTGCGTTGTGGTTGATAGTGATATATGTGGTTGGCAATGGTGTATGCGGTTGACAGTGATATTAATGGTTGACAGTGGTGTACATGTGTATTGTTGACTGCGATGTATGTTACTGACCTTGGTAAATATTGATGTCAGTGATTTATGTTTTGGACAGTAATGTATGTGGTTTACAGAGATATATGTTGTTGACAGTGGAGTGTGTGATCGACAGTAGTGTATGTTGTTGACAGTGTTTTATGTTGTTGACAGTGATGTACAGTGATGTATGTTTTTGACAGTGGTGTATTTGGTTGACGGCTATGCATGTGATTGACACTGGTGTATGTGGTTGACAGCGATGTATGTGGTTGACAGTGGTGTATGTGGTTTACAGCGATGTACGTTGTTGGCAGTGGTGTATGTGGTTGACAGCTATGGACGTTGTTGACAGTGGTGTATGTGGTTGACTGTGGTGCATGTGGTTGACAGTGGTGTATGTGGTTTACAGCGATGTACGTTGTTGACAGTGGTGTATATGGTTGACAGCTATGTACGTTATTGACAGTTGTGTATGTGGTTGACAGCTATGTACGTTGTTGAAAGTTGTGTATGTGGTTGACAGCTATGTACGCTGTTGACACTGGTGTATGTGGTTGACAGCTATGTAAGTTGTTGACACTGGTGTATGCGGTTGACAGCTGTGTACGTTGTTGAAAGTGGCATATGTGTTTGACTGTGGTGTATGTGGTTGACAGTGTCATAATTATGTTTGACTGTGGTGTATGTGGTTGACATTGGTGTATCTGGTTGAGAGCTATATATATTGTTGACAGTTGTTGAAGCGATGTACGTTGTTGACAGTGACATATATATTATGTTTGACTGTGGTATATTTGGTTGACAGTGGTTATCTGGTTGAGAGCTATATATATTGTTGACACTGCCTGGTGTATGTGGTTGGCCGTGAAGTATGTTGTTGACACTGGTGTAAGTGGTTGACAGCTATGTATGTTGTTGACACAGGTGTATGTGGTTGACAGCGATGAATGTTGTTGACAGTGATGTATTTAGTTTAAAGTGATGTATGAAGTTGACATTGGTGTACGTGGTTGACAGCAATGTATGCAGTTGACAGTGATGTTTGTGGTGTACAGCTATGTATGTTGCTTATAGTGGTGTATGTGGTTTACAGCGATGTATGTTATTTACTCTGGTGTATGTGGTTGACAGTGATGTATGTAGTTAAAACTGGTGTATGTGGCTGACAGCGATGTATGTTGTTGACACTATTGTATGTGGTTTACAGCGATGTATGTTATTGACACTGGTGTATGTGGTTGACAGCATGTATGTTGTTGACAGTGATGTTTGTGATTTACAGCGATGTATGTTTCTGACACTTGTATATGTGGTTGACAGCTATGTATGTTTTTGACACTGGTGTATGTGGTTGACAGCGATGTATGTAGTTGGCACTGGTTTATGTGCTTGATAGAGATATATGTTTTTGACATTGGTTTATATGGTTGTGTGAGAAATGATTTATGTGTGGCATAGAGAGAATAATGCATGTGGTGACAGTGATGCTTGTGGCGCTAGGTGATTATTTTGGGGAAAAAAATTATGTATAGGGAGTAAATTGGTGTATAAAGAGAAAAAATCATGTATGAGGGGGGAAGTAATGCGCGGGGGGTTGACAGTCATATTTGTTATTGACAGTAGTGTATGTGGTTGACAGTGGCACGTGTGTTTGACTGTGGTGCAAGTGGGTAACAGTGGGATATGTGTTTGACAGTGGTGTATGTGGTTGACAGTGGCATATGTGTTTCGCTGCGGTGTATGTGGTTGACAGTGGCATATGTGTTTGACTGTGTTGCAAGTGGTTGACAGTGGCATATGTGGTTGACAGTGGTGTATGTGGTTGACAGTGGCATATGTGTTTGAATATGGTGCAAGTGGTTGACAGTGGCATCTGTGTTAGACTATGGTGTTTGTATGTTGTTGACACTGGTGTATGTGGTTGACAGCGGTGTATGTGGTTGACACTGGTGTATGTGGTTTACACCGATGTATGTTATTGACACTGGTGTATGTAGTTTACAGCGATGTTTGTGATTTACAGCGATGTATGTGGTTGACGGCGATGTTTGTGATTTACAGCGATTTATGTGGTTGACAGCTATGTATGTTGTTGACAGCGGTTTATGTGGTCGACAGCGATGTATGTGGTTGACAGCTATGTATGTTGTTGACAGCGATGTTTGTGATTTACAGCGATGTATGTGGTTGCTGGCGATGCTTGTGATTTACAGCGATGTATGTGGTTGACGGTGATGTTTGTGATTTACAGCGATGTATGTGGTTTACAGCGGTGTATGTGGTCGACAGCGGTGTATGTGGTCGACAGCTATGTATGTTGTCGACAGCGGTGTAAGTGGTCGGCAGCGGTGTATGTTGTTGACACTGGTGTATGTGGTCGGCAGCGATGTATGTGGTTGACACTGGTGTATGTGGTTGACACTGGTGTACATGTATGTGGTTGACAGCGGTGTATGTGGTTGACAGCTATGTATGTGGTTGACAGCGGTGTATGTGGTTGATAGCGATGTATGACAGTGGTGTGGGTGAGGGACAGCAATATTCGACGATATATGGAAAAAAGTTACTGTTTGTCAGGGACAATTATGTATGTGAGGCAATGTAATGTTTGCAGTTGAAATTGTGGATTTTTGGAGATAGTTATGTAAGTGGGGAAATTATGTAACTTTTATGGTGTATGTGGGAGACAATTTTGGTAATGTGATAAGAAATGATGTCTGTGCGGGATAAGGGGATCAGCGATGTATGTGGGTACGATGGTGTATTTGGACGAGTGATTTATGTGGTGGTAGTGATGTATGTTGTAGAAAGTGATGTATGGGACAGTTGTGTATTTTCTAGAACGTCATCATTTTTGGGGGACAACGATTCCGTAGTCATGCCCCATTGCTAGCGTGGTCAAAATCTAGGGCCCGTATTCACCAACCATTCTTGAGAATATTCTTTGTCTTATTCTCCAATGTTTTCTAAATTTGTAAGTAACTCAATTTCTGATTGGCTAAACCGGATGATTTATCCAATCAGAAGTTTTGTTACTTACAAATATAGAAAATTCTGGAGAATGAGAAAAAGAACGTTTTTAAGATTGATTGATGAATACGGACCCAGGACATTTTTTATTTCTAAAAGGTGCAAAACTAGTTTCGCTTTTGATTTTAGACAATCGTACTTTCGTCAAATGCGAAAATGAAATATTTTCATGGAAATAAAAACCCCTGAAAATGAAAGAAATGATTTTTTGGCGCAGACCCAATCCTTGGTTCGCATTCTACAGCAAAAGTTAATATTAAAATATACATCTGTCTGACACGAATCAATACTTAAAATAGAGGTTAATTTGACATTTACGGTGTCAAATAATTGTGGTATACAGTGCGGAACGAAGGTTTACGAAACTTTTTTTTTTTAAATAAACAACTATGTTGAAGTTTAACTCACTATTTATGTACAAATATTTCTTTATGTGAGCAGCGAAACAATTTTGAAGATATTGTGGCCAAAGGGGAACTTACCCTTAGCAAGTTAGTATTCCTCATGTCATGTACAGTGTTTTCACATATGTTCGAAATGAATCCTGTAATTTGAACTGAATCTTTCTATTTTAAAACGATGTCTTGAGTGTCGTCAGCATTGGTTTGAGTTTCCGGACTTACAGAGGTAAGGGAGATCGAATGATGGATAGATACCTTACGCTCCATTTATCAGAGTAAGTTTACAGGGTGGAGCAAAAACATATCGTCGGTTTACATCAAAAACCTCGTAACTGCAGTTTGTAACAAGCTGTAGATACGAGGTTTTTGAAGTAAACCGACGATGTGAATTAAGTCTTTTGTCGAGGACATAGATTTCGATATGTCGAAAGCACTTACGGAGTGTAAATAAAGTGTGGCTTACACAAAGAAATTAAGAAAACCTTGTGGGAAAAGTAGAAAATGTTGGTTACCACAAGGTAACAAGCTTTTCAAAGGCTTTTTCTTCAGGGACGTTAAATTACACCATCTATAGGTTTGTTGGTTGGTAGATAGGTAGGTAGGTAGGTAGTAGGTAGGTAGGAAAATAGTAGATAGATAGATAGATAGATAGATAGATAGAGATAGGTTGGTTGGTAGGTAGATAGATAGATAGATAGATAGATAGATAGATAGATATTGGTTGGTTGGTAGATAGATAGATAGATAGATGGGGATATGGATGGATTGATGGACGGATGGATTTTGACGCTACCCATCGATATAGAAACTTTCAACCACTCGCTCTCACTCCCCCGTACACCATGCTTACATCCTGACACAGCTGACAGGAGAAATTTATACACTTGTCTTTGCGACCTTGGACTGACGTATGTTTCATGATGACTCAATCTAGGGATGTGTTTTATGAATCAGTGAACGATAGCCTAATTTTGAGCCGTGCTCTGTCAAAAGGGGGCTCCAACTCTGTCCGATAAAAAATACAATTTTGAGACATAATAGGGTCTGACATAAGTGGGCTTTTGAGATAATATTTTATTAAACGGGTCGAAGGAAATGTTATTAAGCGAGTCTTTGGCGAGCTTACATAAGATTTTCCATGGACGAGTTTAATAAAATTCTATCTCAATCGTCCACGAATGTCAGATCTTTTTTATCACATAATGGCATTTCACAAAATAAGATTATGGATAAACATTCATAAGTGCACCCGCGGTAATATACATAAGACCCATTCGCTTCTATGTAGTACGAACAAAATGGCGTCAAAAATGACGTCACACAAATGTGATATCAAACGTGTATAAGATAAGAAAATTCGTAATGGGTACATTACACTGAAAACAAGGGAGGTTATGTGATAAAGCAGTATTCGGGGTTTTATTATCGAATTGAAAAAATTCTTTCAGTTATTTAGCAGGATAAGTGCTAAAAAAAGTAACAAAATAAGTTGTTCTTTTCTTTTCGCGTGTTCAAAAAAGATCGTTATACTTTGTTTATAATAGTTCTCCCTCGTAATTATTCTCCGTAAACCGCAAGGTCCCGAGGCGCGTCTGATCTTGATCTATACTGTCCCAAAAAGCCTCAGTTTCCGCCCACGGTGCCCAAAAGTAAAATGACTCACTCATTATGATATTGCCTAAAACACGCTAAAAGGGGCACTTGGATATTTGCGTAAAGTGTCGTCTCGGATTAGCCTGCGCAATCCGCGCAGGCTAATCCGAAACGACACTTTCCGTTTTTATATGTATTTTTTTCTATTTTTGTGAAAGTCTACAAATGAATAAAATCTTACGAAGTCGTAAAGTGCCGTCTCGGATTAGCCTGCGCGGACTGCACAGACTAATCCGAGACGACACTTTACGCAAATGTCCGAATGGTCCCTTTTTGCGTGTTGTAAGCCAATTATATACTTGAGTGTGATTTTCTTTTTTGTCGTATCAAGGGCTAATTAATGCTACGCTAAAGGCTCATTTAACCTTTTAATTCGTGAATACATGTATTTATAATGATGGGACGGGCCTTGCGTAGCTCATTGGTAAAGTGAAGGAAACCTAATCTGAAGGCCTCGGTTTCGATCCTCACTTGAGCCACCGAGTTTGTCTAGGAAGTGTCCCTAGGCAAGACAGTTTAGAGCCCAAGTCTTGTACTGATAAAACCCTGATCAAACATGGATACGTGAGCTGTTGGCGTGCATAAATGAACTAATATTAAATGCGTTGCAAAACTACATTAAATTCTAAAACACCGAAAGAAAAAAAGACTTCAATAAGAAGCAAAACCATTAAAATACAAATTGCTGATTAATATATGTGTGAGATCCTTTTGATGTAGCCAATGTATTCTGTCTTAAGTTTTACAAGTGGTTCATTTATTGCTCTTATTGTATGAGTCACTTATAGTTTTACTCCCTGTCTCTTTTCTCTCTTCCGCGTTCTCCTTCTCTCTTCTCTCTCTCGCTCTGTCTCTCTCTCTCCACCCACCCCCTCCCCGTACCGACTGGATGGGAGCATCACCTCGTTGAGAAACAGAGTAGTTCTTTGTTTAAGCCATCAGGTCAACAGTCCTCAATAATGATGGAACTACAAACTTGTTCTCGAATACCAATGTACTCGGATTGTCGTATATGGTCGATAAGCAGGGTCTTAAAAATATTCTTTGTCTAATTCTGCAAAAGTTTTCTAGATCCGAATTGAACACAACTTCTGGTTGGCTAAACCAAATGTTTTAACCAACTCAACTCAACTCAACTCAACTTAACTCAACTCAATCAATAGATACATGAATGTGAAAATTTGCTAGATATGTATTATGTATTACACTGTTAAACATGCTTTTGCCGCATCTATGCTCATGTTGAATTAAAAAAAGGCAACATTCTGTTGAAAAATACAATGTACCTGTAAAAAAGCCAACAGGTGTCATAAGCTTTGAGTGTCACATATGTGCGTGCTCAACTCAACTCATCTCAACTAGACGTTGTGTTACTTTGAAATTCAGAAGATTCTGGAGAATAAGACAGAGAACGTTCTTAACCTTTAAGCTGATAAGCGCGACTCACTGATCTTTTGCGGACAGTGTAGATCAAGATCAGACTGCACAAAACGCGCAGTCTGATCTTGGATCTACACTGTCCGTTTAGGAGATATTAAGCCCGTACCACGCAATGACGACCTTTGACGACCCTGAGAAAGAAGCCTTTGGAAAACATTGTGGGAAAAGGAGAAAATGCTGGTAACCAGCATTTTCTCCTTTTCACACAATGTTTTCTACCCTTCAAATTAAAAAAAGATCATACAATTTTATTTTTTGTCGTCTGCAAATGCTTTCGATTAGGACAAGCCTAAAAGTTTGTCGTTTGGTAATGAGTTAACGATCCTTGGGACGAATTGCTCAGATATTGTCGGTGCTCTGACAGAAAGGAGGTTTCATGCATCTCCGTGATAAATCATACCTATCAGTCATGTGATCATACAGTTACGGGGCAACAAAATTCTTTTTGTCTAACAAACAACTGTGTCTGGAGGTAGACTAGTTCTTGGACATGCAGAGGAAATGAACTATGACCAAAAAAATCCGTTACGTTTTGTAGATGTAGTGAAATCCCGTTTCAAAGAGCATGACTAAAATTATTATAGATGAAGGAGAAATGTTGATTACAGTATTTTCTACTCTTTCATAATCAAGTTCAATCATTTTAGCAACCTCTTAATTGTCGTCTGCTTTCAATATGGACAAACGGCTTTTTTTTCGTCTGGAAATGTGTGAATTACAACAAATAAAACTGTTTTCCATACCAATAAAACTTTTTTCCCTATTTTCTTTTTCTGTAGATGCAGAAAATATGACGTGCACCAACTGCCATAAATAGATAAATGAGAATGAATTCCACCACTACAACCGGAAGTCCACCAACTTCCGGTGAACTAGTAGTCGAAGAGACAGCCATCTTACAACAAATGAACTATGACGAACGCCAGCGACTCATTCCAACCATCGTGTTTTTGGCGATAGTATCCGTTTTAGGTATCTTTGGCAACGGGATTGTGTGTCACGTGTACCGAACGAAGTACCGACTCTCGAACTCACAATGTTTCATACTCTGCCTTAGCGCCATTGACCTACTAACGTGCAGTATTGCGATACCTTTCGAGATCTTTACCGTAATAGACCAATACACGTTTTCCCAACTATGGCTGTGTAAAGTGGCGCGGTTTTTCAACACAATTGGCACGATGTCATCTTCCTTCTTACTTCTTGTTATCGCCATTGATCGCTACAGGAAGGTTTGCAAACCATTCGGTTGGCAGATTTCGTCGAACGCTGCAAAGATACTATGTGGAATTTCGATCATATTTGGCCTCGTTCTGGCCGTCCCGGCTGTGTTTATATACGGAAAACAAACTTTTGAAATTGATGGCATGGTGATTAATGGAACGGAATGCTCTACAGACGATAAAATGGAGGGAACAATATATCCATTTATAAATGCTGCTTTGTTCGGAACCTTATTCTTATCGGGAATAGTAACAATTTGCATTCTATATTGTTTAATTGGAGCAGAGGTCAAACGCCACGCCAACACAATGCCCGGAAAATATTCTACCACGCGGAACGCTTCTGTTCCCATGGTGTCGTCAGTAGACGAGGATCGGAACTCTAGAATCAGTGGCGAGCTGGTTAAAGAATGTAAAACACCTAGAGAAAGTAAACGGAAGAGTAAGATTAGGTTGAGTAAAGTGAAAAAGTCTGAAAGTGACCTGTCTTGGACACCAAACAACGAGGATTTGTCTTACTCTATGGAGTCTCCTACCAACAACATTGTAACAGACGGAAATAATTTTGAACTTGTAAATGAGATCATAAAGAAAGATAAAAGCTATGACAGTAACACAGACTCAGACGACAGTGGAATCAAATCAGATCAAGTCATTCATGAAAACAACGAATTTGATCAGATGGTAAGTTCTGAAATTACACCAATTCCAGAAGACATAGACAATGATACGTCACAGAGTCACGATGAATCTGATGAGCCGGCAGACAAGCTTGATCTACAAGACAGTGATAGGAAAGAAAAAGAAGCCGAAAAGGACGAAGAAAATGTCGAATTACAAACAGATAAGGTCGTTCTTAATGAAAACGAAGACACAAAAAAAATTGCTAATACACCATCACTTGGAAACTCGCCGTCAACAAGTAACGACCAAATAGTCACAAACAATAAATACACCAAAAATGAACGATCTAGGTCAAGGCTGTCGTCTATAAGCAGTCGTATTTCGAATGCAATTCGCCGGATGACTTCTGTCACTTCTGTGACGTCATCTGTGACGATGAGGAAAACGCAGTATCTGAAACAGGCGCGAGCACGTAAAACAGCGTTTCTAATGTTTATGATTTGGCTGGCTTTTGTCCTGAGTTACTTCCCGCATTTACTTTTAATTATCCTGAGACAGATAAAGAAAGATTTTGTGGACAACATGACAGAAAATAATAAGGCAGTTTATAAATTCTTCCTCAGGTCATATTTTCTAAACAGTGCTATTAATCCAATTATATATGGTGTTTGCGATACAAGATTTAGGACGGCTTGCAAAGAAATGTTTTCTTGTTGTAGTGCAAAAGAAAAAGAATGATTTTCTTCATCTAGATTTTGATCTTCATCTGCTAATCCATGTGCTATAATCTGAGAACGATAAAGATTAACTCTTTGGCTGCCAAGCGCGACTGACTGACCTTTTGCGGACAGTGTAGATCAAGATCAGACTGCACAGAACGTGCAGTTTGATCTTTGATCTACACTGGTCGATGAGATTTTATTCTTCAAAACATAACTTTAAAGCAGCAATATTTTGGTTATTAATATCGAGTTAAAAATTTGATTTTAGTTATATAGCAGGATGAAGGTTATAATTTTAGAATGCAGCCAGGACCTAGTTTTTCTACACTCGCCAGGACTTTTTTGGTTTTTTTTTTACACTCGCCAGGTCTTTGGTTTTGTTTACGCTCGCCATGACTTTGGTTTTGTTTACGCTCGCCATGACTTTGATTTTGTTTACGCTCGCCATGACTGATTTTGTTTACGCTCGCCAAGTCTTTGGTTTTGTTTACGCTCGCCATGACTTTGGTTTTGTTTATGCTCACCAAATGGTTTTGTTTACGCTCGTCATGACTTTGGTTTTGTTTACGCTCGCCATGACTTTGGATTTTTACGCTTGCAAGGACCTATATTTAATTTTTTCTCTGCACCAATAGGATCCAATGGTTCTGGGAACCTTATCTATACCCTATGAAAATGCCATTGCCATTGAAGTATATAAATCATGCCAAAGCAGTTCATCGTTACAATACAAAGTAAACAATAGATGACATAACATCTATGGTCCTCCACAGGACCCAAGCCTGTATAAGCTAATCATTCTAAATGTGGTATTATTAAAATTAATTTAAAATTTAAAAGATAACACAATTTCTCACTGGAAATTCCATTTCAGCCAATTAAAATTATTTTGCTTGGAAATTTAGAAATAATCTCGAGAACTCGACAAAAAGAGCAAATTAGAATGAATAGAGAATGCGGGACCTGATTTCATTCATATATTGATAAGCCGTGCTCTGTGAAAAGGGAGCTAAATGCATCTGCGAAAGTATCGACCCAGATCAGCCTGCACATTCCGTTTAGGCTGACCTGGGCCGACAGTTTTCGCTGTTGGTCAATTTTCTGTTTCCCCAAGGACCAGTCTATCTCATGATTAAATAGGTTGTTTAAAAACGGGGGCGGTATAGATTCATTATTATGTCATTGCTTGCTTGGTACCAAGGATCAAGGGGTTGTATTAAGCCCCCTCTTGCTGGAGCGTGGCTCAAATGTTATATGAACTCTATTCTAGTAAAACGGGGTTTTCTACATTTTCGTGACGCATTTCATCACGCAAGTAATCATTTTAATATTGAAGCACATAAACCATTTTGCCTAACAACTGAATCTTGATATAGAACGGTCATTTAGCATGCAGAAAATTTACCAAAATTATATGTTGCTATCCAGGTCTGCCTGTGCGTATTGCGGAGGCTGACAAGGGTCATTACAGTTTGCAGATGCACTGACCCTTTACCAACCCAGAGGAGGAAGCCTTCTGAAAACATTGTTGGAAAAGGAGAAAATGCTGGTAACCAGCATTTTCTTCTTTTCCCACAATGTTTTTACTCTTCCAAACTCAAGTTTAAATTTTTGAGTTTATGTTTATTTTGTCGTCTGTAAGTGCTTTGAATTTTTAAGTTCCTAAAACTCTGTCGTTCGGTAAAGAGTTAAGTCCCTTTTCGCAGGGCATGTAATATTGATTTTGTTCGCAGCTTTTGACTTTGATAAACGCATTTCTTTTTCCATTTACGTCAATGTTTCTATTTTATTCTTTTTCCAGATACCATTTGTCATTTTGGCGTAGATGCATTAAATGCTAAAATAAAAATAAATGCATAATAACACTAGAGAAGGTGTAAAACAAAAACAGTAGATTAACACTTAGCAATTTGCAAACGGCAATGCAACGTGCGATTTTGCCATTTGTAAATAAAGATCAGACTGTACAGATCCCAATGGCTGGAGTTTTGGAACTATTTCTTTTGTCGCATTGTTACGTGGTTCTAAAATTATGTCCTTCAGTGAGTCGTGACTTTGGATAATCGAATGAATGTACATGTAATTGGTCAATGAAACTTACTGATCGGCTTTTGAAATGGCACCGACCCGCTCACAATTTTATTGTCCAATCAGATTCGTTCAATACATTCACCTTGGTATCAATGTTTCAATTTCACGGTGGAGACGAGAATTTTTAGCTCACCTGAGCACAACGTGCTCAAGGGGAGCTTTTAGGATCACCCGGTGTCCGTCGTCCGTCGTCAACAATTCTTTAAACATCAACTCCTCCTAAATCGCTGGGCCAATTTGGACCAAACTTGGCTGGAATGTTCCTTGGGAGGTCCTCTTTAAGAATTGTTCACAGAATTTGATTCTGTCAAAAACTCTGGTTGCCATGGCAACGAAATGGAATTTTTTTGGAAATTCTTTAAAAATCTTCTCCTCTGAAACCGCTGGCTAGATTTTAAAATAATTTTAGAGAGATGTTCCTTGGGTGACCCTTTTCAAAAATTGTTCGCGAAATTTTGATCTGTTTCGAAACATGGCTCTGGTGAATGGGGGCTTCTTGCACTATACAGAAATAAAGAAATTCTTAAAAATTCTTCATCTCTGAAACCGCTGGCCAGATTTTAAAATAATTTCACAGAGATGTTCCTTGGATGACCCTTTTGAAAAATTGTTCGCGAAATTTTGATCCATCAAGAAACATGGCTCTGGTGAATGGGTGCTTCTTGCACTATACAGAAATGAAGAAATTCTTTAAAATTCTTCTTCTCTGAAACCGATGGTCAGATTTTGAAATAATTTCACAGAGATGTTCCTTGGATGACCTTTTTCAAAAAATGTTTATGAAATTTTGATTCGTCAAGAACCATGGCTCTGGTGAATGGGGGCTACTTGCACTATAGAGCATTGAAGAAATTCTTAAAAAATTTTTCTTCTCTGAAACGGCTGGTCAGATTTTGGAATAATTTCACAGAGATATTCCTTGGGCAAAGTGTTCGTGAAAGTTTGATTCGTCGAGAAACATTGCTCTGGTGAATGGGGACTACTTGCACTATATGGAAATGAAGAATTTCTTGAAAATTCTTCTTCTCTGAAACGGCTGGTCAGATTTGAAAATTATTTCACGGATATATTCCTTGAATGACCTTTTTCAAAAATTTTTCTCGAAATTGTGATAGGTCAGGAAACATGGCTCTGGCGAATGGGGGCTACTTGCACTGTACGGAAATTAAGAAACTCCTAAAAATTCTTCTTTTCTGAAACTGCTGGTCAGATTTTGAAAGGACTTTTACAGGTGACCTTTTAAAAATTGCTTGGCAAAATAATGATTTTGTTTCCAGTGTTTCAATACCTTCAAAAAAAAAAAAGGCTATGGTCCTCCCAAAAATTCAGGTGAGCGATCCAGGGCCATCTTGGCCCTCTTGCTTTCCATATTCTCGTCCTCTATAAATAAGCAATGCTCTGTTAAAAGGGGATTGCATCTAAAAAAATATCGACCCAGCTCAGCCTCTGCAGTTTGCGCAGGCTGGCCTGTGTCGATTTTTTTTCAAATTTAATAAATTTTCAGCATGTCGAAGGACTATTCTATTTCAGGATTCAGCCGGTGATGGACAAATGGATTTTATGGGTCCATAATTACACGATAACTTACGTGGTATAATGCATCATGGGATACAGCAAAACATCCTTTGCCACTGGACTCTTCAAACATTTGTTTTCATCCATTTTGTTTCGTTTTATGTACCAGGTGCAAGATAAACACCGCAGAACACTGTTAAAGTAACGACTAACTAGTAGTAAAAATATTTATTTTACACCCGTTGAGAAACATGTTCTAAGAACTTATACTAATCTCTCTCGATTCTTTTCCCTGGGAACTACTCTAGTAGTGGAACCGAATATGTGGGCCAATGATAAATCTTAAAGATGACTCCCGCTCACAGGTATCGTATTCGGGACCTTATGGTTACTGTACCCCAAAACTGCGGAAACCACTAGTGGTGTTACTAGAAGTGACAAAGTAACAACACTACCATTCTAATTTGGAAACTTGTGAAAAATATTGGCAAAAAATTGGATGTCATGTTTTGTAGTTGGACACCTGGAACCAGCTTGTACATACGATTGTTCTTTGTCTTCGTCTCCAAAATAAAAAAAAAAAGAATGAAAACGATACATTTTGTTAATCATTAGGTTCAGACAATCAAAAGTTATTTTATTTTCAAATTTTGTAAATCTTGGAAAATAAGTACGAATCTTTGTCGTACATAATTATAAGGCATTATAGGCCTAAATTTGTCAAAGGGCAAGTGTGTGTGTAAACAGCAGACGAAAGATTGGACAACTGATACTGAGACCTACTTTCGAAAAGAAACAAAAGACGGCCACTTCGGACCCTCTTTTAGATGAACAAAAGTCGAGTGTTTCAAGAGTGTTCCAGTACATTTTCGCTTCTTTACCTCCCGATCGGTCCTTAGCCCCTTTATCAGTCGATATAATTTTAGACCCGCCTACTTTGCAGTTGTGAAATTTTTAACCAGATTTGTGTGTTGTTGTTGTCTCGAAGTACTTTCAATTTGAACAGGTTGATTTTTTTTTGTGAACTGGTAAAGGATTTAGTACAACGAACTCCTCGTTATAGCTGGCCATAAAAACCGTAGAAATTGGAATTATATATCTGGGGAATACAAATTAGTGAAACAAAGGAAACACGTGAAAAGATGAATTGTCATGCTCATGTAACTGACATACCGTTTAGGCGAGAAAGAAATCAAGCATACAAAAACACCCAATTGTTTAAGTTGAAGAAAAAATTAGCAGCGCCATAGAAGGAGTTCAGCCAAATCATTTTTTGCAACAGACTGTACACTGCCAGCTGTTTTCACAGACAATTTTCTTTTTAAACTTTGTGAGAGTTGCAAGTCCAAATCGTTGTTAAAAACAGCAATTTCTATTTACCCACAATGTTTTTTACCCTTTGAAAGATAAGCCTATTCGTCCCGTCTAGTTAATCTTTTTCTAATGGACAAGTTTAAAACGAAAATTGTCTGTGAAAACAGCTGGCAGTGTGAATGATAGGACGTTCTTTGTGATTCGTAGGCCTACAGCAAGATCAGAAACATTTGTAAAGGTGCACCGTTTGTACTGATATTTACGACTCATATTATATATAAAAAAAGTTAAAGACAACATACAAGAAAAAAAAAAACATTTACAGGACCACTTGTCGAAGAAACGCTTTTTAATTTTACCCAGGGTACGATAATTGAGGGGCCGAACAAGGAGAAAACCCCTTTTAAGGTGCTTCGAAAGTTTTGGCCGATAGCCGGTGCAATACAGAGAAATGATCCCTATTACAAAATGAACCACGGTCATTTCTCGACGTAGAAGAATGGCCCATGGGTCATTCCTCCACGTCGAGAAATGACCCGTGGGTCATTTGTAATGGGTATCATTTCTCTGCATTATGCCGGCCATACTGAGGAAAAACTTTTGCAGCACGAGAAGAGGGACCACAGGGAAAAGTCTCAATCTGCAGCACACGAGATGCGATTCTTGTATTTTCATGTTGCCAAAAGTTAATTGGAGTTGCTCTGGATTACATAACAAGCTTTTGATGCTCCGAAAATAATACAAAGTAGTCGAAATAATGAGTTAAACTTTCGGTCCTCTTTTCTAGTGGCTTGGTTTATGTGGTCGAAATCAAGAATTCTTTTGGTGAAAGCTGTTCTGCCCTTTAATTACCGTATCCTAGTTAAAATCAAAGTTATTATATGACAATATTCACCAATCACAAGGCACGTCATTTCATTCACACTGCTGGCTGTTTTTCTAGCATACGCTCCGACCTTTCATTCTAAACCACTGGCTAAACTTCGACAAAGTCGACGCAAAGTTCAGCATTTAAAGACGAGTGAATCATGTCGCACTGAATTTCATTAACGATAAAAACAAATTTCGCCAACATGTGAAGGAATTCTTAGATAGGTGCACTGGCCAATGCAAAATATCTGAAGTACAAATATAAACAACCTGCCTCTTCAAATGTGCTGTTGCAATTTTTTACTGATTCTTTTACCAAACAATTTCGAGTTGAAATGACATCACACTATGAGGCCTGAGAAAAAACAAGAAAATGCTGATGATCAACATCTTTCCATGTTTTTTTTAAAATCAAGCTTTCACAAAAATATATTAATAAGTGTTGCAATAAATTTTAACGGAATACATAGCTCAGTGGTAGAGCACTCGCCCTTCAATCCAAAGATGTGGAGATCGAATCCTACAAGGTTCATACTTTTTTACCTTGATTGTGACATTTTTTTACCCAGATTTTTTAGTTGTTTTTGTTGTCTTAAAGTACTTTCAATTTGGACAGGTTGATTTGTTTGTAGACTGGTAAAGAATTTAGTACGCAGAACTCCTCGTTAGCTTGTCATAATCAAAGTACTGAAAGTACTGTTAGAAGGCGAGTTTAGAATTTGGGCATAACATAATCCCATACATTTTCCTTAAATCATTTTCATTAAATCGCATCTCCTGATACAGAAAAGTCAATAGAATTGTGCAATGTTCCTGTGCAATGAGGACCAGTTTGCTATCTTGAGTTTTAACAAACTTGAAGAAGGCCTGTGAAATTTTAAAACGAATTGACTTTTCTGAAACTCCTTTCCAATTCATTTGAAGGAAACATTTCATGTGATAGCAAAGAGTTTGATTTACCGTTACCGTATATGCTTTTTCGCTGTATAGAAACTTAGATCTATCCCTCTTTTACGGCAATAATGAGTTTAAAAGGTCTAGGAAGAAGGCTTGAAAACTTCTGGTCTGAAAAGGAGAATACGGTGCTAATTGACATTTTTTCCTTTTCCTAAAATGTCTTCCTTCATATTTTAGACAGGTTCCATCAATAGTGCCAGATCAAAACGTTGCTACCTAAAAATGCATTCAATTTTGGAAAGTCTGAATTTTTTCTTCGTGTAAAGAGTCAAGAAAGTTTCTCCTTTTCAAAATTAAGTTTTTAAATAACCTGTTTCTCGGAGTTGTTAAAACTGTACATGTACACAGACGAAGTTTCAAACAAAGCGTCCGAAGAAGACATGATGGAAAATAATTATTACATGTTTGTTATGTAATGGCGTTGTCTGCGCATGTCATATTCTTCGAAGATTCGACTGTCTTATATGACGCATCACTACTAGCCCCGAAAGCGGGCTGACTGCAATATTACGCTCTATAAAGTAGCAATGTTGAAAATAGCTTTTACGTATCAATACGTTTGAGGAGAAATGAGACCGGCTTTAGCAACAGATTTCTCTAAACTGGTGATCATAGTTGAGTGAATTGCACGAGGTAGCGTTTTATTGGGTACACCTTTTTTTTTTGTTTTAAGTTCAAAGTAACGGTTGTCGCGTAGGAAAGTGGTTCGGTTCTGTACCCAGGATGCCCATATCAGATAGATGAGTAGTTATAGAATGCCATCTAGCGGGAGATAATGATGTAATGGAATTTAAGCGTTATAAGTCACATGTCAGTCACTTGACATTCCTACAATGCTTTATTGATTTTTGGCGCGAAATCTAAAAATATCTTAGGAGGCTACGTAGCCTTTTAAGGGAATACCATCAAAAAACTTTTTTTTTGTAATTTTATGAGTCTTAATTATCGATGATTTGTTTTATTTTTTCATACGAATTTCAGTGACATATATATATTCTTTAATTTGGAGAGATGCAAAAATTCTAAATACCCACATTTAAAACACAGTGGGAAAAGGGAAAAATGCAGGTCACCAGCCTATCCAATATCTTAACGCTTTCCGAAACAATCCCTGGCTTTTGCGACCCAGAGATGGAATCCTTTTAAAAACATTGTGGGAAAAGGAGAACTGTATTTTCTCCTTTACCCACAATGTTTTCTACCCTGCTGAGAACAAATTTCAATTTTTGAGTTATGTTTATTTTCTTGTCTGAAAGTGCTTTCAATTTTGACCAGTCTAAAATTTTGTCCTTTGGTAAAGGGTTAAAATTATAACACTACCAGACAACAAAATTATTGACCTGCCCAAACTCAAAGCGCTTCCACATGACAGAGTGAACATGAATCTAACACTGAAATTTAGTCACTGAGAGAAAGAAAATGTTGTGAGGGGTGCAGATGTAATTTTTTTAAATTCTTTCGAAAATATTGTGTTATATGACAAATGCAAGCTGCAAGCATGTCGCAATATTTTGTCAGGCACACAATAATCAAATGGACCTATCCAATACATATATACACAGTTAAATCTTTCTTAGAGGACAACGTTATGGACCTGTCCAAACTCAAAGCACATGCAGTAACAAAATTAACATGAATCAAACATTGAAATTCATTCGCTGAGGGGAAAAAATATTTTGGGAAAATGGAGAATATGCAGCATTTTCTCCTTTTCCCACAATAGTTTCCAAAGTCTTCTTTTTCGATATCGTTAAAACCTGGTATTGTGTGGTGAAGATATAAAGGGAAAATATTTGGACTGGCCCAACAAATATTTGACATTCACTCACATTCTTAAATAAATACACATGCAAAGAAAACAATGAAATGTCTTATTTTTCCAAAATGAACTAGCCCATTACAATGATAGTGTTTTCCCAGCCATGATGGAAGGTTTAGAAATCATCGATGGAAAAGGAGATCTGTTAAATAGCATTTTCTCCTTCGCCCACAATGTTTTCCATCATTTCCAAAAAGCTTTCCATCTTTGGAGCATATTTTCAACCCTTTACCACACAAACAAATTTTAGACCAGTCCCAATCGAAAGCATTTGCTGATGAAAGTTTCAATGTGGCTCATATAAAAATATTTTTCTTAGGATAGAAAACATTTTGGGAAAAGGAGAAAATGCTGGCAACCAGCATTTTCTCCTTTCCTCACAATGTTTTCAGCCTTCTCTTTCAGGGGTAATAAAAGTCATTGTGTGGTAAAGGGTCATCAGTACATGCTTTTCAAGTGGGCAAGTCTAAGATTTTACAGTGTAGTATATGGTTTGTCCAAATCTCAGATGTTTACAAGCTACTATGAGAAGGGTTAAAAAGAGAGAGAGAGAGAGAGAGAGAGAGAGAGAGAGAGAGAGAAATAAATCCAGAATAAGTCGACTCATCCAAATCTAAGAAATTAAAACATCATTTTTTCAAGGCGGAAAAAAGGCAACTGGGATAGTTTTTACAAAAATTGGCTCACTGAAAATAAATGGAATCTTCCAATTTCAGTGAATTGTAAGGGGGTCTTAAACATGATTGAATGGATTTATCCAAATTCATTCACTTGTTAATGAAATGGACTTTCCAGAATTCAATGACTTGTAAAAGAAGTAGAAATATATCAAATGGACTCTTCCAGAATATTTGATTTTTAAAGAAAATTTCAGATAAAATTTAGTGGACCCTTCCAAATTCAATGAATTCCAAGTCAACAGAATCAATTTAAAATGGACTCTTCCAACTTGAAAGATAAAAAAGTAACCCAAAGTTAATAATGGACACTTCTAAATTGAGGAATTGTAAGACAAATTAATTTTTTCTATGAAATGGACTAGTCCAAATTCAAGGAATGATGATAAACTACATTTCAATGGAATGGACTCTTCCAAATTCAATGATAAGCAATGGAATTGAAAAAAAGCTAGAATGGACCCTTCCAATTTCAATAATTTCTATACTAAAACTTGTTTAAAATGAAATCGACTCTTCCAAATTGAATGAATGATGAGACCCCAAAAAAATAAGTAGAATGGACTCTTCCATATTCAATAAAACCTGAAAGTAAATAATAGACTCTTCCAATTTCAGTTGATAGTGAGACCAGACCAAAAGTAAAATGGACTCTTCTATCTTTAAAAAAAAACTATAAAAGAATATAATGGACTCTTCCAAATTCAATGAAGAGTAAGCTATAAATTTAGAAAGATTGGACTCTTCTAACTTCACTTTAATTATTGGACTCTTCCAATTTTTTTTTTTTTTAATGTCAAAAGCTTAGAATTTGGTCAAGTCCAAGTTATTTTCTAGTCTGAAAGGCTAAACAATAAATGAACTCTTCCACATTTCAATAAAGTGAACTGTTCCAGAGGTAGAATTTAATATGAATATACAGGCATTGCGAAATGATAAATGGAACCTTCTAAGTTAAATGGACTGGCTGCTTAACCCTCACAAATTTTAAAGTAAATTTTATAAATCATTAGAATGAAGCCTTTTTGAAACATTGTGAGAAAAAGGAGAAAATGCTCCTTTACATTACAATAATTAATTTTATCAGTCAAGAGAAAGAAGCTTTTGAAAACATTGTGGGAAAAGGAGGATGCTGGTAACCAGCATTTTCTCCTTTTTCCACATTGTTTTCTATTCTATCAAAGCAAACTTACATAATTTGAGAAACATTTGAGTTATTTTTCTGCAAATTCTTTCAATTTGGACAAGTTTTATTTTTTGTTGTTGTAAGGTAAAGGGTAAAATATACTGAAAGAGTTAAACCCATTCAACATAAATAGATTCATCCAGATAAGCCCACCTCCCCATCACACTGGACACAAAATGGGGGGGGGCAGGTTTCATGAAAGTGAGAATTTCGTGCAATTAACCCTTGACCACATTATACAATTCTTTTTTTTTTATGATGTCCGTACCTATGAAAAAGGGTTTAAAAACAATGTTGACAAAGGAGGAAATGCTGGTGACCAAGATTTTCCACATTTCCCCACAATGTTTTTAACCCTTTCAAAGAAAAGTCTCTAATTTGTGTAACAATTAAATTGTCGTCTGCATTTGCTTTCAAATTTAGGCCAGTCTAAAATTGTGAAGTGGGGTACAAAATTCGAGGGTTGACAATAACAACAAATCCCCAGCCTTGCATGCTTTGGACACTGAGTAAATACATGAAACCATTTATCTTAACCATTTACCACACAATGCTGACTTTTAATGACCCTGAGAAAGAAGACTTTTTAAAAGCATTGTGGGAAAAGGAGAAAATGCTGGTAACCAGCATTATTTCCTTTTACCACAATATTTTCTACCCTTCCCAAACCAAATTTCAATTTTTCAGTCACAATTATTTTGTCGTCTGGTCCTTTTTCGAATTTGGACTAGTCTAAAATTTTATTGTTTGGTAAACAAAATTTTAGACTGGTCCAAATTGAAAGCACATGAAGATGACAAAAGTAAATCAAACATTGAAAATTTGTTTTAAAGCTAGGTAGAAAACATTGTGGAAAAAGGAGAAATTAATATTTTGTACGGTCTTGCCAATCTATGAGGAAAGAGAAGGGTTGGTAAGCCAGGAGTCTTGGGTTTGATCTACATTTGAGGCTTCAAGTTTTATTTGGGATTGTTCTTGCCATGCGTATTGAACTTGAAATCCTAGCTTGAGATCTGATAATACCAATCACAAAAGAGGTCTATCAGCGATACGTCCTTCAAAGAAGCTATCCGATTGGTTAGTTCAGGGATCTTAAATTTACATATACGATCCCACTGGTTAGTTGTTTATGCGTTGTGAAGTGGAAGTAGGTCCGAATGACGTCATGTTCGTAGCTTTCGATTGGCTTACAATAGCTACGGTTTATTTGTTGCTGTAGCAACGTGATTGTATCAATGAATTGATCCAAAGTATTTTGCATTTCTCAAAAACGATGCTTTTAAAGAATTTGATTTCATTCCTTCTAGAAACTTGAAGTTTCTTCTTGCTGTTCTGATTAATTGTACAACGGTCTCGCAATTATTTTGTTCTAATGTACTCGAGAAGTATCGAACTATTTGAAATGCGTTTTGATAATGTTGTTCAGAGGCATTTGAAACAAACTGCCGAGCGTTGACACATAAAGGCGAGAATGAAAATCTCGGCTTCTAAGACTGTGAAAATTGGAATTACATATCGGGGATATACAAATTAATGAAACAAAGGAAACACGTGAAAAGATGAATTGGCATGCTCTTGTAACTGGAATACCGTTTAGAAACGGCAAGAAAGAAATCAAGCATACAAACACATCCAATTTTTTAGTTGAGGAAAAATTTCGCAGCGTCTTCAAAAACAGCTGGCAGTGTGAATGAAAGGACGTACTTTGTGATTGGAAAAAACAAGATCAGAAACATTTGCAAAGGTGCACTGTTTGTACTGATATTCACGACTCGTATTGTTATTAAATAGGTTGAAAGACAAAATAAAAAAAAAAACATTTACAGCACCATATGTCAAAGAAACGCTGTTTAATTTTACCCAGTGTACAATAATTGAGGGGCCGAACAGCTTTCACAAAACATTTCTTGATTTCGACCACAAAAAACAAGCCACCAGAAAAGGGGACCGAAAGTTTAACTTATCATTTCGACTACTTTGTATCATTTTCGGAGCGCCAAAAGCTTGCAGTGTTATCTAGAGCAACTCTAACTAACTTTTGGCAGCATGAAAATACAAGAACTGCAGCTCGTGTGCTTCAAAATTGATATTTTTCCATTTGGTCCCCTTTTCCATGCTGCAAAAGTTTTTCTTCAATATGGCTGACTATCGGCCAAAACTTTCGCAGCACCTTTAAGAGGGGTTTTCTTTTTGTCGCGCATGAGCGTAACTTTTTATTGGGTACCCATTGTCATGCCGCAACTGAATCTGCACGAGCAGTTCGATTTAGCCTCCCCCCTTTTATAATCCTATAGCGCCCGTGTAGCTCGTGCAAATCCAGTTGTGGCATGACAATTGGTACCCCATAACAAATTACACCAATGCGCGACAAGGAGAATACCCCTTTTAAGGTGCTGCGAAAGTTTTGGCCGATAGTCAGCCATATTGAAGGAAAACTTTTGCAGCACGAAAAAAGGGACCACATGGAAAAGTCTCAATTTGGAAGCACACAAGCTCCAGTTCTTTTATTTTCATGCTGCCAAAAGTTAATTAGAGTTGCTCTGGATAACACAGCAAGCTTTTGATGCTCCGAAAATAATACAAAGTAGTAAAAATAATGAGTTAAACTTTCGGTCCCCTTTTCTGGTGGCTTGTTTTTTGTGATCGAAATCAAGAATTTTTTTTCGTGAAAGCTGTTCGGCCCCTTAATTATCGTACAATTCATCTTTTCATATATTTCCTTTGTTTCACTGATTTGTATGTCCCCGTTGTATAATTCCAATTTTCACAGTTTTTATGCGAAGCTAACGAGGAGGTCTGTGTTCTAAATCCTTTACAAGTCCACAGAAAAAAAAAAAAAACTGTCCAAATTGAAAGTACTATAAGACAACAGCAACAACACCACAAAAATCTGGGTTAAAAAAAATATGGTCACCGCAGGATTCAAAGTCCGTACATTAGGATTACAGGGCGTGTGCTCTACCACTGTGCTAGGCATTCCATCAATGTGAGTTGAAACACTTATTAATATATTTTTGTGAAAGGGTAAATGAAAAAAAAAACATGGAAAGATAATGTGATGTCATAACAACTCGGAATTGTTTGGTAAAAGAATCAGTGAAAAATTGCAACAATACATTTGAAGAAGCAGGTTGTTTATATTTCTCTGCAATACACCGGCTATCGGCAAAAGCTTTCGCAGCACCTTAACCCTTTACTTCATAGATACTCATTTCTACGCATTGCTTGTAGGAGTCTTTGGAAAACATTGTGGCAAAAGGTGAAATTGCTGGTGACGATGTTTTCTACACTGTTAAAAGGTGTCATATACACATAAGAAACGGCTTCATCTTTGCTGTTATTTAGGGTCAAGTAGAGATACCATAGAAATGCCTTTTGGGGTGAAGTGTTAAAAGGGGGGTATTCTCCTTGTAAGACACTGTATTTGATGGATCTATAATTGTGATGCCTAGCTAAGTATAATTCACCATAGAGATGCATTCACCCCCCCTTTTTTTTGCAATCCTGCAGTTCATATGTATCAGTATATGTATTTACAAGCAAGATGCACCTGAAAGTTACGGGGAGGGATGGAGATAGCCATGGATCTTTTTTTTTTCGTAAAATGTATTATGCCTTCTTTCACATGTCTAACACTGTGAAAAGTTGTGAAAGAATGACATAGTAAATTGTGAAATTCACTGCGTTGCATTAGTCATATCGTGGCAGCTGAGTAGCCGGATCGTTGTTAAAAACCAACAACTTCTACTTTTCTAGAATGTTTTCTACACTTTGAAAGATAAACCTATGCGTGCAATCTAGTTTATTGTTTTCTAATGGACAAGTTTTAAAAGGAAATTGTCGCCTTGAAAAACAGCTGGCAGTCTGAATAGAAGGACGTGCTTTGTGTTTGTAAAGAAAGATCAGAAACATTTGCAAAGGTGCACTGTTTGTACTGATATTCACGACCCATATCTTTAATAAATAGAGTGAAAGACAATATGTAAAAAAAAAAATATTTACAGGACGATCTGTTAAAGAAACCTTCTTTAATTTTACCCAGAGTACGAAAGTTGAGGGGTCGAACAGCTTTCACAAAAAATTCTTGATTTCAACCACAAAAAAAAAAAAACAAGCCACCAGAAAACGGGACCGAAAGTTTAACTCATTATTTCGACTACTTTGTACCATTTTCGGAGCGCCAAAAGCTTTCTGTGTTATTCAGAGCAACTGCAATTAACTTTTGGCGGCATGACAATACAAGAATTGCATCTCGTGTGCTTGCGAATTGAGATTTTCCCATGTGGTCCCTTTTTTAGTGCTGCAAAAGTTTTTCTTCAATATGGCCGGCTAACGGCCAAAACTTTAGCAGCACCTTAAAAGGGGCTTTCTTCTTGAGGCGCATCGGTGTAACTTGTTATCGGGTACCCATTGTCATGCTGCAACTGGATTTGACATGAATAAGAAAAATTCATTAGTATGTAACTGGAAGATTGTTGAAAGTAGCATAAAACATTATTCAAACCATACTGAAAGTTCATTCAGATGACAAGATGAATATGGCTCAAACGATGGTATTCGTTGTAGCAGGGGTACAAAACTGTATGAAACCAATTCTTCCTTTCGTCAATGTTCTCAAAATGTGGAAAGGGAACGACATGGAATATATCCAGGCTCAAACAAGTAAACACAATGTGTTATACTAAGTTGAGTATGTAAAAGAGACAAAACTATAAACATGCATTTTTTTTATTCTGTCATGTTATTCATAGAAATATCTTTACGTCATTATCTTGGTAAACAACAAATAAAATTCATATGTCACATACAGTTTTATGGTTCCTTTGAAGGCCTAAACAAAGATTTGAACTCTTTACCAAATGGCAAAATTTTTGACTGGTCAAAATTGAAAGCGTTTTGCTGACAACAAATCAAAGGTAGCTCAAATAATGAAGTTTGTATTTGATGGGGTAGAAAACATTGTGGGAAAAGCAGAAAATGCTGGCTACCAGCATTTTCTGCTTTCTACCACAATGTTTTCAAAAGCTGTCTTCTTCAAGGTCGTTAAAAGTCTGGATTGTGTGGTAAAAAGTTAACATATTCCCAAATGGCAAAACCGAACCATTTGCTATTTCAAAGTTACCTCTGAAGGAAAAAAAGTCCCCTTGATTAGACAGTGTAGGTCCAAGATCAGACTGCACCTTCTGTGCAGTCTGATCTTGTTCTAAACTGTTGACTCTGAGTCGCACTTAGCTGCTTAATGGTCAAGAATACTGTATATACATGAAGAAAAGTTCTGCGATTTTATGTAGCCGTTAAAAATCTAGAAATATTCATAGGTCATGGAAGGCCGTACAAATTAACTCTTTACCAAACGGCAAAATTCTAGACTTTATAAGTTGAAAGCGTTTGCAGACGACAAAATAAACATGATTCAAAAATTGAAACTTGACTGTAGACGAGTAGAAAATAAGGCGGGAAAGGGACAAAATGCTGGTTACCAGAATGTTCCTCTTACTCTAAGATAAGTGTCTTCATTTATGACAAAGTTACCTTGTTTTCTGCAACTAAGCAGGCGACAAAATTTAAGACATCTGCTAACTGAAAGAATTTGTAAACCATAAGATTAATATAGCTCAAACAATGAAAATAGTTTACAAAGGGCAAAAAGCGTTGCAGGAAAAAGGTATGTTCCTCTTTTCCTGCAATGTTTTTAAAAAAAACTTTCATTTCCATTCATTCAAATTCAGAATTGTTTGGTAAAGGGTAAGTCCCCAAAAATGTGTAAACATCATTCATTGGTTTTGTAAAAGAATCTTTCAAGTAATTTTCATAAAACTTCACAAGTTCCTGATGAATTCTGGAAATAAATGCTTCATTCCTGCAAACCTAGATATATTTGATATCTTTGATTTTCAATCTGTCTGCTGTACATACAATCAGTGTACACAATTTAGCTCCTGTGCAGAGTAGCTGACCCTGAATTTGATAAAAGTAATCATGAGACTCCTCCAAGTACAGCTGTCCACTAACATTTTCCTTCAGATAAGAGATAGTTTTGGGGGAAATTTCTTTATCCCTAGCAACATAAGGACATTTCACTTCCACAATATGTGTTTCATTTATGATCCCATCAGGAGATGCACAAATAAAGGGAGTAGTCTTACAAATATACAGTCCACAAGGGTCAACTACCATGCCATTGTCAGCTGTAAACCTTTTAATTGCAATGTGCTCATGTTTAAGGCCATGCTCTTGTTCAGTCAAGGTTTTCGCTAACTTAATTTTGTCAGTACGCTTTGTAGCCTCGCAAATACGCCCAAACACAGAAGATGTAAGCCTTTTTTGCCCTTTCTTCCTTCCACATGCTATTAACATTTTGGCCAACCGTTTTTCTTTCATTTTTTTTAATTTCGTCATCACAAATCTTGGTTATCTTGCAAAGATCAAGAAAGTTATCTTCATGTGTTTGTTTCAAATAATCATGGTCATGAGCAACGGCAGGAACATGGGAAGGCTGGATATACCAGGGAAATTTAGGCGTGTATTTCTAAAATGATCTTGGTATGATGGCACGTTTCGAAAAGTTTCTGGTCTTGGGTCAAAGTCGATATTGGTGATTTCGTCAGCACCTGGTAAATACAAAGACGATACTTTCACTGGGCTTCCCATGAACGTTTTACATTTATGAAAAGTTTGAAGCTTTTGAGTACATGTTTCTTCTGTTTTTAGGCTTTTCTTCTTTGAAAACATAGCAATACCATATAGCACTAATCGTATGGGCTTGCAATGTGCGGTTGGTCACATTCCTACTGCACATTCACACTGAGTTTCAAGGACCAAGCCTTGCTGATTGATGCATATGTCAATAGTGTCACTCCGTCCTCTCTTCATTTCTGCATGACAACTTGCTTTGAAAAAAAATATTCTTGGTGGTTTGAGATTCGTACAAACTTCAATAGCCTTTCATCATACAGTTTCTCTACATGGCTATCAAGTTTGGAGCCGCACTTTTCCAGGAACCTTTGGACTTCCTGAAACTCAGTGCCAATGAAAGTTGAGTCCGAATTGATGTCCGAATATTGTCCAGAGTTAGGAAGTGACATCACATATTCCGGTTCTAGGGAGTCAGCCTGGCCAAAGTTTTTATTTCTCTTATGAGCAATCAATCTGAAATGATAAATTTAAGATATCTGTACTTACAGCCTATAAAGGTCAAAAGTAGAATGATAAGTGTTGCTCCTACAGGCTGCTACTCAAGACCTTAACAATTCAACCAGTTGTAGGTATTTATGAGAATGAGAATTCTTAATATGCCCCCCCACTTGCTTCATTGAAAAAAAACCCGCTTGTTTTCACCCTTCACCAGCGACCAAAATTTAGACCTTTCCGAACTGAAAGCATTTGCAGTAATTTGCATATACATGTAGATCTATGGCCAAAATAATGGAACTTCTATTAGAAGGCAGTAAAAAACACTGTGGCAAATTGAGAAAATGCTGCTTATCAGTATTTTCTCATTTTTCACAATGTTTTCAAAAATTTTCTTCCTCAGGGTCTTCTGGATTGTTTAATGAAGAGTTAACAATATCTAGGCGTAATCGGAGTTCACAATGTCCCATCTAGAGATCTTCAATATTAATTAGTTAGCTAGCTTACATTATAAGGTAATGTAGACATAAAACAAACAGCAAACAAAATAATCACGAGGAGCTGGAAAAAGAACAGAAAAGTTTCTAAAGTAAGGTATCTTAAATTCCTACATGAAGACAGGTAGGCCTGTCATAAATTTCGATCCCTGATGTAGGCCTAGATCTAATCGAGTTTTCTGTGTTTACGGGGATAATATCTCGAGGATTTTTAAGGGGTCGAGGACAAAAAGACTTTTTATTTACAATCGAGGAAGACATCATTTTTATAAAACCATTGCAATATATGTTTCCCAAATAGTGGGAAACAAAAGGAGATTATCGTTTGTGAATAGGTGGCGCAGTGGTTCACGGTCCATCATATTCGGATTACTTTTATATCATTCCCCGAAAATCACAACACACTGTATGAACATTCACTGAAGTAATCCTTTATAGATCGGCAAGAATGCCAGGTTCATGTTGTTCAGTGCCAGATTGTCATGTGAGAGGAGGCCATGCATTTCCAACTGATCCAGAAATGCGAAAGAAATGGGCAGTTACTTAGCGATTCGTAGAGTCGACGAACCATCTGAGAATCTTTGGGTTCCTACGGATGCATCGATCGTGTGTCACAACCATTTTACGCTAGATGACTACGTGAAACAAACCATTTATGGTTAGTTGTTTTATTTTTCAACGTATATATATATATATATATATATATAACATATGTATGTAAGCACTTTCGAATTATTCATTGTTGAACGGCAAGTAAGAAACGAAAGCAAAAGTAGGGCGTACCGCGGTATTTGTGAGTGGGTGGGGTGAGGATTTTAGGCCTAGTTTACTGAAAGTGACATCGATTCAAGGTGGAACAAAGTACTAAAGTGCCTTGATATTTTAAGTGTCCACGAAGATTCTGTTTAATCCTTAAGCACACAACCCCGATTTTAAATAACCCAGTGAAACGAACATTTTGGAAACATTGTGAGAAAAGGAGAAAATGCTTGTGAACAGCATTTTTTTTCTATTCCCAGAATGTTTTCAATTCCATTAAAAACAATTTCAATATTTTAGCAACATCTTGTTATCTGTAAATGGTCTTAAGCGGACGTGTCAATATTTTTGCTGTTTGGTAAAGGGTAAAACTTTGCCCAAACTATAAGTTTCGACTGAGATGGGCTATCGCAGTGTTCCACACTGTACTGATTTCAGCTTCTACAGTCAAATGTATACCAAATTTCAATACTCTGTAATGACATCTTGTTTTAACCTTGGACTTACACAGTCATCTTTTGAAACATAGTCAATGAAATTTCATACAGGTTCATTTTATGTGTCTTGCATAATTATGATCTTGTATAAATTAAGTTGTTGTCACTAGGAAATAGGCAAATGATAATTGTCAAAAGTAATTTCTTTTACAAAAATCACTCGTCTATACCTCACTGTCTAGGGTTGCAAAAGGGTGAAAAGATCTATGCAAAGGAAACCTAAATTTCAAATGCTATACAGTGTAATATTTATTATATTTACAGTAAGAATACATGTACCTTCATTGAAGAGACTAAGACCAGGTGCCGTTCCAAGTATTTTTCCCTGGACAATGGAAGAAAATGAGAAACTTGTGGAGCGAAGAGCTAGGGCTGAAAGCAGGTTGTCTAGAAAACGTAAATTGGATGATATGTGTAGGAAGGAGTTAGAGGCAAGTTTTTCTGAAGAGGTGGACCATGTTGAAGAGGCTGTCATTGATGAAGCAGAAATATATTATGCAACAGCTGTTGCCAGTGAAAGAACATTTGGAGACCTATCAACACAAACTCACACTTTCCCTATGTTTTCAATTGATAACTTTAAAAAAGACGACAAAGCAATACATTTTTATACTGGGCTTGAGACATATAATAATTTTTCTTTCGTTTTGAATACTCTTGGCCCAGCTGCCTACTGTCTAAATTATATTAACTTTCAAGTTGTCGGCATTTCCATTGAAGATCAGTTTTTTATGACACTTATGAAATTACGGAGTTATACCACCAAATTTGAGCTGTCCAGATTTTTTTCAATATCTGAACCTTGTGTCAAAAATATTGTTTATACATGGATAATATTCATGAGTAGGCAGTGGAGGGAAGTAAATATATGGGCAACCCGAAAGCTTGTGAGATATTTCTCCCCTTGTGATTTTAAAGTAAAGTTCCCATGTACTCGAATTATAATTGATGGAACAGAATGCCCAATTAAGAAGTCAAAGGCACCCAGAGCTCAGCAGGCAACTTTTTCTACCTATAAAAGAAAAAATACAGTAAAAGTTCTTGTTGGATGTACTCCTGGTGGTCTTATTAACTTCGTATCTCATGCATTTGGTGGATCTACCAGTGACAGACAAATTGTAGAAAGGTGCAACATTGTCCAAATATGTGACCGTAACGACAGTGTTATGGCAGACAAAGGGTTCAATGTTCAAGATTTATTTGCATCCAAGGACATATCTGTCAATGTCCCCACCTTTTTCAAGAAAAAAAAAAAAAATAGATTGAGTTGTAAAACTGTTGCTTCTGACCGAAAAATATCAAGCAAGAGAGTCCACATAGGGAGATTAATAGGACTAGGAAAAACTTACAAGATTCTGAAATGTTGCCTCATTGGGACAGAAGCAAAACTATCATCAGATATAATTTTTGTTTGCTTCATGCTTTGCAATATTAGAATAGGCATTGTGCCAAGTTATGTATAACTGTTTAGCATAAGGCAACAATAATTGTCCAAACTGAAAGCAGTGTCCTGCGTGGCGTAGTAATGATTGAATGGTGTATTACGCTGCTTTCAACATTATTTCAGTCATATCATGATGACAGCTTACATATTTATGTATTTCCAAGTTTTCACCAGTACTAGGCTATGGCTCTGGAGTACTTTACCCAAGGACATTCCCATGAAAGACTTGGCACATCTGGTCTGGTTTGATGCAAGGGCCTGCATTTTTACTTTTCCTACAATGTTTTTAGAAGGCCTCTTCCTCAGGATCGTTAAAACCTAGGATTGTGTGGGAAAAGGTTAAAAGTTAATCATACATAAAAGTAAAATCATATATGCAAAAAATTTGCTCATTCCTGTACTAAGCAATCCAAAGTTTTTGCAATCCTGAAAAAGAAACATTGAAGACATTGAGGCAATAGGAGAAAATGCTGGTTACCAGAATGTTCTTCTTATTCTAAGATAAGTGTCTTCATTTATGACAAAGTTATCTTGTTTTCTGCAACTAAGCAGGCGACAAATTTTAAGACATCTGCAAAGTGAAAGAATTTGTAAACCATAAGATTAATAAAGCTCAAACAATGAAAATAGTTTACAAAGGGCAAAAAGCGTTGCAGGAAAAAGGTATTTTCCTCTTTAACCACAATGTTTTCAAAAACTTTCTTTTCCATTCATTCAAATTCAGAATTGTTTGGTAAAGGGTAAGTCCCCAAAAATGTGTAAACATCATTCATTGGTTTTGTAAAAGAATCTTACAAGTACTGCATTCCTGAAGTAATTTTCATAAAACTTCACAAGTTCCTGATGAATTTTTGAAATAAATGATTCATTCCTGCAAACCTGGATATATTTGATATCTTCGATTTTCAATTTGTCTGCTGTACATACAATCAGAGTACACAATTTAGCTCCTGTGCAGTGTAGCTGACCCTGAATTTGATTAAAGTAATCATGAGACTCCTCCAAGTACAGCTGTCCACTAGCATTTTCCTTCAGATAAGAGATAGTTTTGGGGGAAATTTCTTTATCCCTAGCAACATAAGGACATTTCACTTCCACAATATGCGTTTCATTGATGATCCCATCAGGAGATGCACAAATAAAAGGAGTAGTCTTACAAATATACGGTCCACAAGGGTCAACTACCATGCAATTGTCAGCTGTAAACCTTTGAATTGTAATGTGCTCATGTTTAAGGCCATGCTCTAAAGGTGCTGCAATGATGGCTTTTTGTTCAGTCAAGGTTTTCGCTAACTTAATTTTGTCAGTACGCTTTGTAGCCTTGCAAATACGCCCAAACACAGAAGATGTAAGTCTTTTTGCCCTTTATTCCTTCCACATGCTATTAGCATTTTGGCCAACCGTTTTCTTTCATTTCTTTTTAATTTCATCATCACAAATCTTGGTTATCTTGCAAAGATCAAGAAAGTTATCTTCATGTGTTTGTTTAAAATAATCATGGTCATGAGCAACGGCTAAAATATTGGCTGGTTCGAAAGTCTGGAAGATAGGAAGGCTGGAAATACCAGCATGTATTTCTAAAATGATCTTGGTATGATGGCATGTTTCTAAAAGCTTCTGGTCTTGGGTCAAAGTTGATATTGGTGATTTGATCAGCACATGGTAAATACAAAGATGATGCTTTCACTGGGCTTCTCATGAACTTTTTACATTTATGAAAAGTTTGAAGCTTTTGAGTAGATATTTCTTCCGTTTTTAGGCTTTTCTTCTTTGAAAACATAGCAATACCATATAGCACTAATCGTATGTGCTTGCAATGTGCGGTTCGTCCCATTCCTGTTGCACATTCACACTGAGTTTCAAGGACCAAACCTTGCTGATTGATGCATAATATGTCAATAGTCTAACTCAGTCCTCTCTTCATTTCTGCATGACAGCTTGCTTTGAAATAAAAAAAATTCTTGATGGTTTGAGATTCGTACAAACTTCAATAGCCTTTCAGCATACAGTTTCTCTACATGGCTATCAAGTTTGGAGCCACACTTTTCCAGGAACCTTTGGACTTCCTGAAACTCAGTACCAGTGAATGTTGAGTTCGAATTGATGTCCGAATATTGTCCAGAGTTAGGAAGTGACATCACATATTCCGGTTCTAGGGAATCAGCTTGGCCTAAGTTTTTATTTCTCTTATGAGCAATCAATCTGAAATGATATACATAAGACATATGTACTTACAGCCTATAAAGGTCAAAATTAGAATGAAAAGTGTTGCTCCTACAGGCTGCTAGTCAAGGCCTAAACAATTCAACCATTTGTAGGTACTTATGAGAATGAGAATTCTTAATATGCTCCTCCCCCCCCACTTGCTTCATTGAAAAAAAAAAAACCGCTTGTTTTCACCCTTCACCAGCAACCAAAATTTAGACTTTTCCAAACTGAAAGCATTTGCAGTAATTTGCATAGAGCTCTATGGCCAAAATGATGGAACTTCTATCAGAAGGCAGTAGAAAACATTGTAGCAAATTGAGAAAATGCTGCTTATCAGTATTTTCTTATTTTTCACAATGTTTTCAAAAAATTTCTTCCTCAGGGTCTTCTGGATTGTTTAATGAAGAGTGAACAATATGTAGGCGTAATCAGAGTTAACAATGTCCGATCTAGAGATCTCCAATATTAATTAGTTAGCTAGTTTTCACTATAAGGTAATGTAGAAATAAAACAAATAGAAAACAAAATAATCACGAGGAGCTGGAAAAAGAAAGAAAAGTTTCTAAAGTAAGGTATCGTATCTTCCTACATGAAGACAAGTAGGCCTATCATAAATTTCGATCCCTGATGTAGGCCTAGATCTAATCGAGTTTTCTGTGTTTACGGGAATAATATCTCGAGGATTTTTAAGGGGTCGAGGACAAAAAGACTTTTTATTTACAATCGAGGAAGACATCATTTTTATAAAACCAATATAATGATTCACCGATTTCCAACAAACTTCGGGGATAATATAACGACGCTTTCACAGTCGACTCGCTATGTACACCGAGTCCGTGCATAATTTTTCTTACCTTTCAACCAAATCGCTTTTTCTGCCCGAACCTCTGGCATTCCGCTTTCGAAGTTCAGTTCTCAGCTCTGGGATTGACTCCGTAACTCGTCGAAATGTAGTGAGAAAAAGAAATTTAAGACACCATAAATTGTTTCGTTCTGCAATAACGCGTCGATGAAAACAAGAAAGACTTCCGGATACTGATAGACCGGGAACAACTGCGCCACCACATTAAATACAAGGGCAAATAACTTGCTTTTGTTTCCCCTTAAATGTGACTTAAATGGTAGAATATTTCTTTGATAAGAGTAGAAATAAACTGTGGGAAAAGGAGAAAATGCTGATTACTAACTCTTCACCACACATCAACAATGTCGACTTGCCCAAATTGCAAGTATTTGCAGACGACAATTCTAAACGTGACCTATATATTGAAATTTGTCATTAATAGGGTAGAAAACAGCATACGAAAAGGAGAAAATGCTGATAACAAAATTTCTTTCTTTTTTTTCTCACAATGATTTCAAAAGGCCGTTTTCCTCAGTGTCAATAAACCTGGGGATTGAGAGTTAAACAGATAATGTATTTTTGGCTTGAATGTTTGTCAAGACAGCAGACAGTGTAGATATAAGACCAGGCTGCACGTTATTACCTTCTGGTCTTATTCTACACTGTTATGGCAAAAAAAAAAGAGAGAAAAATTAATGCCGGTTAGAGTACTTCAAGTGTGAAACTGATTAACTCTTTACCAAACGACAAAATTTTAGACATTTGCAGACGAAAAATAGAGGTGACTAAAATAGAAATTCGTTCTGGGAAGAGCAGCAAACACTGCTGGAAAAGGAGAAAATGCTGGTTACCAACATTTTCTCCTTTTCCAAAAGTGTTTCCAAAAGGCATCTTTCTTAGGGGCGTCAAAAGTAGGGATTGTGCAGTAATGGGTTAATAGATGTTTAGAAGGAAATTGAAGCGTGAAACTGTTGAGTACATGTAGATTATTTAATTGAAAATTTCCGGTAATCAGAAAACACAGCCGAACAACAATTTCGAACTTTTTCATTGTTCAACAAAAATTCATTGTATAATATATAATATGACATAATAATAGCTGTATTGTGCATACAAGTATACATACTCATTGTACAATGAATACATAGTAAAACATGCATGTCGTTGAAAATTGTAGTCAAAAAGCAATGTAACAAAAGGCTGAGTGAGAGTGCAATACTTACAGTAACATGAACTGATTTGTTTTTAAAAATGCGTGTTCACAAAAAAGGGCAAGGTTTGTCAAATGTTTCTTTTGGTCTGAATTAATTAATTTCGTGAATTTGAATACACTTGGTTTAATTCTTTAGTATTTATCTATGAATTTTTGTCTTAAATCATGAAAAAATGGGCAAATTATGATAAAATGATATTCATCTTCGATGTCATCCTTATCGCACAATATACACTTTCGTCTGTTTTTTTTTTTCTATTTTTTTATGCCTATCGCTTTCGATCATAAGATTGTGTGATTATAGACTTAATTTAGCTATTATATTTCGTAATGACCTTTTCCCAATCACATCAAGGTACTTCGCTCGAATGAATGCATCTGACAGTATATATATATAAGATCAGACTGCAAGTTTTTGCAGTCTGAGCTTGTATCTACATTGTCCTCAAGGCACATCAAATTGAGTGGCGATTCGCAACTTAAATGTTTATATAAAGTCTAATCTTTGATCTTTAAAATGTTTAACCCAACGCTGCTAAGGGCTACTTACTGATATTTTGTGGACAGTGTAGATCAAGATTAGACTGCACAAAATATGTAGAGGAGAAATCTTTTCCCCAAAAGTACCTTTGAAATAGCTATGACCATTTGCGGACAGTGTAGATCCAAGATTAGACTGCACAGAAAGTGCAGTCTGATCTTGAATCCACACTGTCCGAAAAGAACATGTTTTTTTCTCTCTGCAAGAAATGTAATATGTAACTTTGAAAATACAAGAATTTACTATCGACTTGTAAGTTTCGTTGTAGATATTTAGCAGGCTCATGTGAATGAGGGCTGTTAATGGCGTCGTTAATTGCTGGGATCATAGTCTCCTAGCCGGTCTCAAACCCTGTCGCTGCCGAGGGCATTTCACCTGATCTTTGAAGAGGGGGCTTAATGCATCTGCGAAAAGTATCGACCCAGGTCAGCCTGTGCATTCCGCGCAGGCTGACCTTAGCCGAAACTTTTCGCTATTGGTCAATTTTAGGTATGTCCAAGGCCCAGTCTACCTTGTGTTTGAGTCAGTTAATAAAAAGTTGCTGCTTTGAGTCCATACGTATGGGATCCCAAACAACAAACTTTGGACTCTTCCAAACTGAAAGAGTTCGCAGACGACAATTTTAGATTTTGAGAAAATGGCAAAAAGTTCTCAAAAAGATAGAAAAAATAAAAAGGGACTTCTGCTAGGTTACATGTTAGCAAACCATACATGTAGCTGGATGAATCGTACCAGGGTTCATTTGTTGGCTTTCCACGAAACGCAGAAACACTGTCATAAATTGTTGGGGGAAATTAATGTTACAAAGAAATGTAGATCTAGATCTAGTTCTGTTTCGATTTTTGTTGTTGTTTCCTTGTATATATAAATTGAATATGTGAGCGAATGAGTCATTAAATGATAATTTCTGAAAATTTAGATTATTATTTCATGTCAGAAAGTATTGATTTTTGTTCATTTTGATTTAAATGGATCTTTGATATCTCAGATTACCGAAATGATATTGAACTTGAAAGCGATGAATAGGGAAGTTGTTGCATGAATGGAATATATTTTTTTCGGGGGGAAAATGAAGGTAAGTTAATTTCTTGTAATAGTGAAACCTCTAACCTATAGACTTCTACGTCCGACTCGCTGATCTTCTGCAGACAGTGTAGACAAGATCAGACTGTACAGAACGTGCAGTCTGATCTTTGATCTACAATGTCTGGTAAGGAGATATTTTTTCCTAAATTTGAAATAGATCTAGCATTTTTTTAGGGGGGGGGGAAGGGGGAAAAGTTTATAACCGCTTTAAATTTTCATTATACTTATATTATATGGCATGAAAATCATTCATTTCCGAGCAACGTTCAAGTTGAAAAAAAAAACATATTTTTTTTCAGTGTCAAATATAATATATGAATTTGACCGATTTCGAGAAGGGTGAAAATACATTGCTTTAAAACTTGGAGAGATATGTATGAGCCAAGCTCTGTTAAAAGGAGTCTTAATGTATCTGCATAAAGTATCAGCCCAGCTCAGTTCGCGCAGGTTGACCTGGGCTAAGACTTTTCGCTATGGGTCAAACTTCTCTATGTTCAAGGGTCAGTCTACCCCATGATTATGTCGGTTACTATGAAAAGTGGCTTTTGTGCAACCAAAAGTGTGTGATGACTCGCTTGGTACGATGGATTACTGACTGCATTAAGCCCCCTTTTGCAAGAGCATAGCTCATATGTGACCCATCACGCAAAAAGGGGACCGGCTGGGAATTCTGTACATCAATTAGATGAAAACAGAGCAAGGTACAATGACCACTTTTCATTAAAAAGAAATTGTCATTAAAGCGAAAAGTGTCAATTCTGATCAGCCTGCACAATTCGCGCAGTCTGTCCAGGTCTGACACTTTTCGCAGTTCCCAGAAGGTCCCTTTTCGCGTGATGGGTAACATATTTTCAAAACATAGGGTGGCTAAAATAGCGGGAGGTATAATGCCAAGATCAGACGGTACATTGTGTACAATCTGGTCTTTGATCTTTGCTGACCACACAAACCTCTATTTTTCCGCCTATCGTGCTAATTTATTACCCATTACCACACTACTGTTGACGCCTCTGAGAAAGAAGCCTTTAGAAAACATTGTAGAAAAAGGAGAAAATGCTGGTAACCAGTATTTTCTCCTTTTTCCACAATGTTTACTACCCTTCACAAAACAAATTTTCAAATTTTCAGTCTCTTTTATTTTGTTGTCTGTAAATGCTTTCGATTTGGACACACCTAAAATATTGTTGTTTGGTAATGAGTTAAGACTGTTAAAAAAAAAAAGGAATCTTTAACTGTAATTGTAAGATTTTTTTTCTTAAATGTCGTGGCACGTTAATTGAATGGTGCTTTTTGTTACTTTCAACATTACTGTCGTCAGAACACGGCAAGAGAGAATATATAGAACGACATGTTACAATAAATTTTCAAATACCCAATTGTTCGAATATATTTTTTAATTACGGACTGATATGTTACTAACTATAGCAATCATTTAGAACTCTTGTTGCACTATTTCTACACAAAACAGCTCTTATCGTGTAGAATTTTAGGAAAAAACCCTCTTGAGAAAAGGCGTATTCTTCTTAGATCTTATCATATTACTGCCTTAGTTATTTTTTGTATGGCATTTTACAGTTTGTTCAAGCTTTTCTTTGAAAAAAAAAATATTGTTAAATAAAAAGTTGTCACAGAGTCTCTCTCTCTGTCTGTCTGTCTCTCTGTCTGTCTGTCTGTCTGTCTCTCTCTTTCTCTTTGTATCTTGCTCTCTCTCTCTCTCTCTTACGACCAGCATTTGTCTATAGTGGATACTTTTTTGAATAATAATGGTAGAAAGAAAGATAACACATGACGGTCAGTTTTTCTTTAGCCAAGATCTTTTAACATAATAATTTATTATGCACATGTTATACCTTTATGTATTTATTTTTGCTCTAAGGGTACTGCACTAGTCAAAAGAATGGTAAGACTTATCCAAATAAAAATTCCTCTACAGAACAGGTATCAAATTTTGCTTAAAATTACGATGCAATATGTCTTCAAAAATGGATGAAATGCAGTAAAAAAGAAAGAAAATGAATTATGGTCGCCAGAATTTTCTCTTTTTCCCAACAGTGCTTTCAAGTTTCTTGAGTTAACTCTTTACCAAGCAACCAAATTTTGGATTGGCCCAAATTGAAAACATAGTCAGACGAAAAAAAAAATGTGTATAAAACAATGAAATTCGATTATGGCAGGGTGGAAAACATTGTGGGAAAAAAAGAGAATATGCTGGTTACTAGCATTTTCTCCTTTTTCCCACAATGTTTTCAATAGACTTCTTTCACTTAAGTGTTAAAATTCGGGATTGTGTGGGAAAGGGTTGATTTAAGAATTAAGGGATCTAAAGGGTATTTGAAAGACGTCTACGACAAAATTTGTTATTGAAGGTTATAAGTTCGTTGCCTGGAGCCTGATACCATGACAAGTCTGGCTTGACTTGTCTGTTTAACTTTTTACCAAACAATCCTTTGTTGTGGTTTTTGTCGAAGACAATACCACTATGAGTTCAAGATTGAATTTTGATAACCGTGTATCTTATTTTCTGCAAAGCCTAAGAAAATAAACCCAGTTAAACTCGTTCTTTCTCAAATAAGTTTTTCGGTGACACACAGATATGTAATTTGAAATTGCATTTTAAAATACATTGGACGAGGCCATCGATCGTTGAGATACTTATTTTTGATTGAAAATAGCTTCTCTCGCTCATAGCGTTTTATTGGTGCAATGATACAAATTTGCCTACCAGGCTTTTTCGTTCCAAAACCAATTCGTTCCATGGTTTGTTCGTCCTATGATTGCGCGCTACTCCATTTGGTTGCTAATGAATATTTATAGATCGAAGTAATTGATTGTAATGTTGGAGATTAAATGTAAAAGGCTAAAGACATTTCAAAATTATACTTTTAAGGTACATGAGTACTCTACCTTCTACCGAAGAGGTATTCATTGGCTTTTAAGCCAATATTTTATGTCTCTTTTTCTTTCAAACTATTGATTCCACGCAATGGGTTTCTTTGACAAATACCACTTCAGCGTTCTCAACGCTTTGATTTTATGACTATGGCATAGAAGCATTTTGAAAACATTGTGGGAAAAGGAGAAAACGCTGGTTACCAGCATTATTTTGTTTTCCTTTTCCAACATTTTTATTCGCCTTCTTCAAACGGAAAATTTTATTACGCGATTTTTGGAAGACAAAGGATAATAATCAAACAGACAAGGCGTTTACCGACCCCGAAAAAGAAGTTTTTGAAAACATTAAGGGAAAAGGAGAAGGAGTGACAGCAATGCGCATTTGATTGACAGCGGTAATGGGAAGTTGACGATGGTATAATCTCTTTACCAAACAACAAAATTTTAGACTTGTCCAAATTGAAAGCGTCTGCAGACGACAAAATATAAGTAACCAAAATTTGAAATTGTGGGAAAATGAGAAGATGCTGGTTATCAACATTTTCTCTTTTTCCCACGATGCTTTCAAAACCCTTCTTTCTCAGAGTCGTTAAAAGTCGGGATTGTGTGGTAAAGAGATACATAAAAGAGATCTATATAGGGTACAATAGTACTTTAGGGTCAGGGAAAAGGGTGTAATTTGGGGACAGCGATGTTTGTAGGGGAATGGATTTATGTAAGAGCAAGGAATGCATATGTCAGGGACAACGATGCAAGTGGGGCGGGGGGGGGGGTTAATAGAGAGGTGAAGTATGCAGGATTTTAAGTGTGGGGAAAAGTGATGTATGTAGGGAAAATTGATGTAGGTGATGTATGTGGGAAAACAATGATTAATGCATGGTAAAATAGGTTATGTGTGGGTCAATTATGTATGTGAGAGAAATCATATGTGTGAGAGAAATTGTATATGTGTGGCATCATGGTGCGGGGTGGCTTATGTCTGGGACAAAGATGTGTGAAGGTGAAAAGATTTTTGTGTGGCACAATGATGGTGGGGGAGAAGAAAATGATATATGTGTGGGAAAATGATAGATATGAGAGAAAAAATTATGTGTGGCGCAATGGTAGAGGAGAAATGATTTATGTGTGGCATAGAGAGAATAATGCATGTGGTGACAGTGATGCTTGTGGCGCTAGGTGATTATTTTGGGGAAAAATTATATATTGTGAGTAAAATGGTGTATGAGGACAAAAAATTATGTATGAGGGGGAAAGTAATGCGCGGGGGTTGACATTCATATTTTTTATTGAAAGTGGTGTATGTGGTTGACTGTGGCATATGTGTTTGACTGTGGTGCAAGCGGTTGACAGTGGCATATGTGTTTGGGTGTGGTGTATGTGGTTGACAGAGGCATATGTGTTTGACAGTGATGTATGTAGTTGACAGTGTCATATGTGTTTGACTGCGGTGTGAGTGGTTGACAGTGGCATCCTGTGTTTGACTGTAGTGTAAGTGTTTGACAGTGGTATCTGTCTTTCGCTTTGGTGTATGTGGTTGACAGTGGCATCCTGTGTTTGACTGTGGTGTAAGTGGTTGACAGTGGCATATGTGTTTGGCTGTGGTGTAAGTGTTTGACAGTGGCATATGTGTTTGGCTGTGGTGTATGTGGTTGACAGTGCCATCTGTCTTTCGCTGTGGTGTATTTGGTTGACAGTGGTATATGTGTTTGACAGTGGTGTATGTGGTTGACAGTGGCATCCTATGTTTGACTGTGGTGTATGTGGTTGACAGTGGCATACACCACACTCAAACAAATCGATGTAGGTTGTTGACACTGGTGTATGTGGTTGACAGCGATGTATGTTTTTAGATCATCTTAGCACAACGTGCTCAAGGGGAGCTTTTAGAATCAACCGGTGTCCGTCGTCCGTCGTGCGTCATGCGTCAGTGCGTCGTGCGTCGTCAACAATTCTTTAAATATCGACTCCTCCTAAACCGCTGAGCCAATTTGGACCAAACTTAGCTGGAATGTTCCTTGGGAGATTCTCTTTCAAAAATGTTCACAGAATTTGATTCCATTAAAAACTCTGGTTGTCATGGCAACCAAATGGAAGTTTTTAGGGAATTCTTTAAAAATCTTCTCCTCTGAAACTGCTGGTCAGATTTTTGAATAATTTCACAGATATGTTCCTTGGGTGACCCTTTTCAAAATCTGTTCGTAAAATTTTGATCCGTCAAAAAATGTGGCTCTGGTGAATGGGGGCTTCTTGCACCATATAGAACTGAAGGAATTCTAAAAAAATCGTCTTCTCTGAAACCGCTGGTCAGATTTTGAAATAATTTCACAGGATTGTTCCTTTGGTGAGCCTATTCAAAACTTGTTCATAAAATTTTGATCCGTCAAAAATTAGGCTCTGGTGAATGAGGGCTACTTACACTATACGGAAATTAAGAAATTCTTCAAAATTCTTCTTCTCTGAAACGACTGATCAGAATTTGAAATAATTTCACAGAGATGTTCCTTGAATGATCCTTTTCAAAAATTGTTCGTGAAATTTTTATCCGTCAAGAAACACAGCTCTGGTGAATTGGGGCTACTTGCACTATAGGGAAATGAAGAAATTCTTAAAAATTCTTCTTCTCTGAAACCGCTGATCAGATTTTGAAACAATTTCACAGAAATGTTCCTTGGATGACCTTTTTAAAAATTGTTTGTGAAATTTTGATCCATCAAGAAACATGACTCTGGTGAATGGGGGCTTCTTGCACTATTATGGCCACGAAGAAATTCTTAAAATTGTTCTTCTCTGAAACGGCTGATCAGATTTTGAAATAATCTCACAGAAATGTTCCTTTAGTAACCCTTTTCAAAAATTGGTCGCAAATTGCTGATTTGTCCAGAAACATGGCTCTGGTGAATGGGGGCTACTTGCACTATTTGACCATGAAGAAATTCTTTTTCTCTGAAACGGCTGATCAGATTTTGAAATAATTTCACAGAAATGTTTCTTAGCTAACCCTTTTCAAAACTTGCTCTAGAAATTTTGATCCATCAAGAAACATGGCTCTGATGTCTGTGGTCTATTTACACTATACAGACATGAAGAAATTCTTAAAAAATCTTTTTCTCTGAAAGGGCTGATTACATTTTGAAAAAAATGGCTATGGTTCTCTCAGAAACTCAGGTGAGCGATCCAGGGCCATCTTGGCCCTCTTGTTGATAGTGGAGTGAGTGATCGACAGTTGTGTATGTTTTTGACAGAGTTTTATGTTGTTGACAGTGATGTTTGTGGTGTAAAGCTATGTATGTTGTTTACAGTGGTGTATGTGTTTGACAGGGATGTATGTTATTGACATTGGAGTGAGTGATCGACAGTTGAGTATGTTGTTGAAAGTATTTTATTTTGTTGACAGTGATGTTTGTGGTGCCAGCTATGTATGTTGTTGACAGGGATGTATGTAGTTGACACTTGTGTATGTGGTTGACAGCTATGTATGTTTTTGACACTGGTGTATGTGGTTGATAGCGATGTATGTAGTTGGCACTGGTTTATGTGGTTGACATAGATGTATGTTGTTGACACTGGTGTATGTGGTTGACAGAGATGTATGTTGCTGACACTGGTGTATGTGGTGTACAGCTATGTATGTTGTTTACAGTGGAGTGAGTGATCGATAGTTGAGTATGTTGTTGACAGCAATGTATGTTGTTGACAGTGATGTTTGTGGTTCCCAGCTATGTATGTTGTTGACAGTGGTGTATGTGGTTGACATCTATGTATGTAGTTGACAGCGGCGTATGTGGTTGACAACGATGTATGTTGTTGACACTGGTGTATGTGGTTGACAGTTGTGTATGTTGTTAACACTGGTGTATGTGGTTGACAGCTATGTATGTTGTTGACAGCGGTATATGTGGTTGACAGCGATGTATGTTGTTGACAGTGGTGTGGGTGAGGGACAGCAATATTTTATGCGTGTGGTTGTCGTTGTTGTATTTGTATGAGTTGATTTGCGTTAGAGACAGTAATGTGGAAAGTGACATATCGTCGGTTTACTTCGAAAACCTCGTAACTTCGACGATATATGGAAAAAAAGTTATATTTGTCAGGGACATTTGTGTATGTAAGGCAATGTGATGTTTGCAGTTGAAATTTGCGATTTTTGAAGACAGTTATGTATGTGGCGAAATTATGTAACTTTTATGGTGTATGTGGTAGACAATTTTGGTAATGTGATAAGAAATGATGTCTGAGGGAGATACAATGATTTTAAAGGGTTTAAGGGTGACAGCGATGTATGTGGGTACGATGATGTATTTGGGTGAGTGATTTATGTGGTGGTAGTGATGTATGTTGCAGAAAGTGATGTATGGGACAGTGGTATATTTTCTAGAACGTCATCATTTTTTGGGGACAACGATTCCTTAGTCATGCCCCATTGCTAGCGTGGTCAAAATCTAGGGCCCGTATTCACCAACCATTCTTGAGAATATTCTTTGTTTTATTCTCCGATGTTTTCTAAAGGAGGGGTGTCCATAAGGACCTTTTCACGGCCACTACCGATTTTTTTAAAAATTTTGTACACTGAAACCTATACATATTTGCTGTAATTTTATGTAATGTAGAATCAATTAGTAAAGGTTTATAAGATGTGTGCAGGTTCAAAGTGGGTGGGGTAAATCTGACCCAAAGAGGGGTCTGTTAGGAAATCGATGATATTTTCATTGTAATTCAGAGCTCAAAGTTAACAATTTCATGCTTTCTTAAACAATATCAGATATAACAGCTTATGCTAAATTTTTTGAACATTTCTTTTAATAAATGTGTTTTTACAGGATTTACTGACATGCCTAAATTTTAGCTTTTTTCAATTCTCCAACTTTACGAAAAACCACAACATCATTTTATATATGGAGGGATTCCAATGATATTTTGCATATATACAGTGTATTAAATAGTTATTGTAAAATTATGACGAAAGTTTTCTTTAGCTAACGGTTTTTGAGTTATCCCCCCTTTACTTTATTTTTTTTTAACATTATTTTATCAGAGTTACAGAGTTATTTTTTTTTTATTTCTACATTTTTCCTCTCTAAACAAAGTCTTCAAAGTAGTTTGAGTCATCACGATACTTTACTATTTCAATTTAAATTTATCCTTCCTAAATTATTTACTGTTTTTAACCCACAGTTCACATAACAATTTTTTTGAAATTTCAAACAGGTGAACTTTGAAAATCAATCAGATGGTGCTTTTATATTACTTAGTCTCTAGTGTCTTAATCATTGCATGCATTTCTTTCCCCGATTGTTTTCCTCCTGATATATGTTTTGAAATTAAAGGCAGATATGATTTTTACCTTTTTTGTTTTGTTTCAACAGCAATGAGTTCAATATATATATATATCTCATTTCAGACATTTTCATGGAATTAATTACTGATTTTAATTTTTGTCAATTTTCTTTTGGCATTGTGTTTGAAAAAAAAAATGTTTATTGGAATATGATTGATTCTGCTGCTAGGGCTGAAAGCCCCAATAGTCTAAAAGCCTACAATGTGGGTGTTAAAGTACATTCAAATATAGACCTTGACAATCTGTTATCTGGCATTGTCAGTTTTCCAATTGTTCATCGCCGGCAGCAAAATGAGTTTTAAAACCTGGTAAAAAGTAAACAAAAAATAAAGTGACCTGGCATCTTTTGACCTACCCTATCTTCACAATAGTTTCTATTATTTTTAAATGGCATGAATTAAATATAAATGCATTTTAACAACCACACTTTTACTTTTGGGCCACTTTTGGACTTTAAGCCTTCTTTCAGATGCCTTTACTTTGATCTTTGAATTTAATGAAAACATCAAGAGGCTTTCTATCATTCATTAACTCATAACCAGACAACAATATTTTAGACTTGTCCAAATTGAAAGCATTTGCAGACGACAAAATAAAAGTGACTGAAAATTTGAAATTTTTGTGAAGGATGGAAAACATTGTGGGAAAAGGAGAAAATTCTGGTCACCAGCATCTTCTCCTATTCCCATATTTTTTTCTAGAGGCGTCTTTTTCAGGGGCGTCAAAAGTAGGGATTGTGTGGTAATGGGTTAATTCTAATCACATGTAGTGTGAGTTTCTTATCTTGCAACCTTTTTAATGTTATAATTCTGCAATACCCCCACTCGTCATCTCAGAGCTCTGAGCTTTGACTTTTCGCCAAAATAATATTGTAAGATAAGACAACTTCACAATAGCCCGTCATACTTTTATGGATTTTATATGTTTTGGCTTCCCTTAATACTTCAAATTGTATCGCCTATCTTAACTAAAAAAAATCAGGAGGCCTTATGTTTGTGTGTAACTCGGATGCAAACTGCACAGCATGTTACAAAAGTGTGCTTTATGTGCAACGACTATCAAAGCAAGCTCATTCTATGTGGAAATCCATTCTTTTTAATTTACACATGTACATGTAATATGTTGCCATTCCCTGTAACTGATATGTACAAATAACTACTAATGACAAACTTGAAAAGTGTCAGACAAAGCATGCTTGTTCCACACTTCTCCTGTACAGGGTTTCACATGTACAACATGGGCACATTCAAAACAAGTGACACAAAAATTCGGAATGGGGATTAATTACCCCAGAAAAGGTCGGTCTTAAATATAAAAAACACAACTCCCAGTAAAGCACACAATTTATGATTTAAAATCAAGGTATAAATCCAATCACCGAGTGGTACTGCAGATGTATACCCGGAGCAAGTAACTATAGTCGATTGTTGTGCGCATATAGCTTTGGTACTTAGGTTGCAATCATCACCAGTCAGAAAATACTGACATCAAAAGTAAACATATCTCATATGAGTTTTAAAGCCTATGAGATGCCATTATCAACACCCACACTTCCTCAAGTTATTCAAAAGTAGAGGAATTATTTCTTTTAAAATGATTAGTTGTTTGGCAAAGCAACTCTTCTAGGCTTAAAGGTGGGTATTTAGAATTTTCACATCACACCAAATTAAAAAATATATTTGCCACTGAAATTTATATGAAAAAAACAATACAAATCTCCAGTAATTAAGAATCATGAAATTACAAAAAAGATTTTTTTGGTGGTATTCCCTTAAAAGGCTACGTAGCCTCTTAAGCTATTTTTAGATTTCCCGCCAAATTAAAAAAGCATTGTGGGAATGTCAAATGACTTGCACGTTAAATTCCATAACATAACAAACATGTAATTATTTTCAATAGTGTCTAGAACTTCGGATGCTATGTTTGAAGCTTCGTCTGTATATTTCTGGTAAGTAAATGAGCGAGTTGCTCGTGTAAAAATAGACCGTGTTTCCCTTCAGTGTCGACCTGGGCTATAGTAAATCTCTAATTTATCTAGCTGTCGGATGGTTTTCGACTACTGGGGTTTGATGAATGAAAATTTTAAGGCTTTGGGAGTACAAGGATGATTATTTTATATTTTTGTTAAATTTTCGTTCCAAAATCTGAAGGGCCACCTTTAAGAGATTGAACATAAATCCTATAAACTACAGATATGTCACTATCCACAGGCTCATGTATACAAAAGTACTTCCTAACAGAGAAATAGATCGATATTTAGATTGTGCCTAGCGTGATATATCATTGGACTCTAGGGGATTGCTGTTTAAATCTCTTGATTGGTTATTTTTTCAGAGGATTGGTGGGGAAAAAATGTAGGAAAGCATTAATAGATACACTGGTTGCCATGACATAACTGAAATGTTGTTGAACACATTGTTGAACACCATACGAACAACCATTTAAGATCTGCTCCTAGAAGGAAAGGTTCTTGTTTTCAATATAAGGCTGAATTAGTTAAAGTTCCAACTGAAAAGTTGAAATTACCCAAAAAGTCACTGAAGCACAGAACCTGTTTGTCCAAAGCAAATGAGGATAAATCTGTAAACAGAAATCTACATATAGGTAATAGAAGTTCCTCTGCATTAAATAACTGTATTTTCATGGTGTCCAACTGAAAAATGAAAACCTTAAAAGTTTGTAAAAAAAAATAACAAAATTCAAGGGGAGATAACTCAAAACCCGTTAGCTATAGAAAACTTTCGTCATAATTTTACAATAACCATTTAATATACTGAAAGTATGCAAAATATCATTGGAATCCCTCCACATATAAAACAATGTTGTGGTTTTTCGTAAAGTTGGAGAACTGAAAAACTGATTTCCTAACAGACCCCTCTTTGGGTCAGATTTACCCCACCCACTTTGAACCTGCACACATCTTATAAACCTTTACTTATTGATTCAATATTGCATAAATTACAGCCAATATGTATAGGTTTCAATGTACAAAATTTAAAGAAAATCGGTAGTGGCCATGAAAAGGGCCTTATGGACACCCGTCCTTTGTAAGTAACACATTTTCTGATTGGCTAAACCGGATGATTTATCTAATCAGAAGTTTTGTTACTTACTAACATAGAAAATTCTGGAGAATAAGAAAAAGAACGCTTTTAAGGACGTTTTCGGTAGTAATTTCTGCACATCACTTTGGCGATTGCAAGGGAGACAATAACAGAGAGTATCTCTTCTCAAAGAAGGTACTTGTATATCGTTCGGACAACACCTTGAATTTCGGATACGGTACGTTTCGAAGCAAAGAATGAGTATACAATATCGGCCTAACGGACATTTTGCCAAAAGATCTAAAGGGAAACAGTTTAGAAGATTTCAATACAGGAAAGTTTTCGGTGGTATCGACTTTCTCAGAGACTAGAGTCTACTGAACATGACAGTGCCGATCGGTCTGAGCTCCTAGATGGTTACTATGGAAAAGGCAATTTTACAAAAAATCTAACACGGCAACATATCTTTTTCTTTTGATTTTTGTACTTACCATTAAATTTATTGTATATACCAAAAAATTAGAAAATTCTATGAAAGGAATTTTTCAAAATTTTGATGATTGAAGACTACATGTTGATTTTGCTTATATTTTGGCGAGTCAAGAAATAGGAAAAGTATTTTTTTTTAAAAGAAAATGAATTCAGATTATTATTTCATTCATACAGAATCAAGAAATGATATCTTAAATACAGAAAATTATATTTGCATTGTGTAATTAACTTTCTATCACTGTTTTATTGTCTTTTATGAAGATATCGTCATTTTAGGTGTTTTGATACAAACGGTTACCATAGAAACAGCCATTTTGCAGAAAATCTAACTCGACAACGCACATTTTTCTTTTTCTTTTGATTTTGCCATTGAATTTAACCCAACATATGAAATAATTAGAAAATTCTATGAAAGGATTGATTTTTCACAAAACTGTAGAAAACGTTTTTAAGAGTGGTTGGTTAACACGGGGCCAGGACTTTTTATTTCTAAAATGTGCAGAACCAGTTTCGCTTTTGATTTAGACAATCATACTTTCGTCAAATGCGAAAATGAAATGTTTTCATGGAAATAAAAACCTCTGAAAATGAAAGAAATGATTTTTGGCGCAGAACCAATCCTTGCTTCGCATTCTACAGCAACTGAAGTCAATATTAAAATATACATGTCTGACAGGAATCAGTACTTAAAATAGAAGTTAATTTGACATTACGGTGTCAAATAATTGTGGTATACAGTGCGGAACGAAGGTTTACGATTTTTTTGTTTTCATATAAACAACTATGTTGAAGTTTAACTCACTATTTATGTACAAATATTTCTTTATGAGAGCAGCGAAACAATTTTGAAGATATTGTGGCCAAAGGGGAAATTACCCTTAGCAAGTTAGTATTCCTCTTGCCATGTACACTGTTCGAAATGAATCCCGTAATTTTAGTTGAATCTCTCTATTTTAAAACGATATCTTGAGTGTCGTGAGCATTGATTTGAGTTTCCGTACTTACAGAGGTAAGGGAGATCGAATGATGGATAGATACCTCACGCTCCATTTATCAGAGTAAGTTTACAGGGTGAGGAAAAACGTTTCGTCGGTTTACTTCAAAAACCTCGTGACTGAAGTTTGTAACAAGCTGTAGATACGAGGTTTTTGACGTAAACCGACGATTTGAATTAAGTCTATTGTCGGGGACATAGATTTCGATATGTCGAATATGAAAGCACTTACGGAGTGTAAATTAGGTGTGGCTTACACAATGAATTTAAGAAAACCTTGTGGGAAAAGTAGAAAATGTTGGTTACCAAGATTTCCTCCTTTTCCCACAAGGTTCTTAAAGGCTTTTTCTTCAAGGACGTTAGAATACACCATCTATAGGTTTGTTGGTTGGTAGATAGGTAGGTAGGTAGGTAGGTAGATAGGTAGTTACATGTAGATAGGTAGGTAGGTAGGTAGGTTGACCTGGGCCGAAACTTTTCGGTATTAAACAATTTTCTGTTTTTCAAAGAATCAATCTACCTCATGATTAGATCGGTAAGTGTAAAAAGTGGTTGCTATGAATTCGTATTTATGTGACGATTTGGGCTCATATCGTGCGGTACGGCGATTCATTAAGCCCCGTTTTTCCAAAGCACGGCTCATTTATATTCAACCTTTACAATACCCTTTAATATTTTGCGTCCGAAGAAGACCCTATGAAAAATTATTACCTGCTTGTTATGTCATGGAATTTAAGCGTCATTAGTCACGTGCCAGTCACTTGACATTCCCACAATCCTTTTTTTGTGCGAAAGCTAAAAATACCTTAAGAGGCTGCGTAGGCATTTAAGGGGACAACATCATATTTTTGCAATTTCATGATTCTTATTATTGATGATTTATATCGTTTTCTGATATAAATTTTAGTGATATAGTTTTTTGAATTTCATGAGATGTGAAAATTTTGTAGACACATGATCATTTGACGACTTGCTTGACATAGAAGATCAAAGACATGCTTAAAAACCCCTTCTGCCAAAGCGCAGCCATGTCACTTTTTTGTCTCCCCCCCCTTTCTCTACAAAAATAAAAAAAGACCTTTTAACCCTTTGGCTGCTAAGCAAGATTCGCTGACCTTTTGCGGCCAATGTAGATTAAGATCAGACTGCACAAAACGCGCAGTCTAATCTTGGATCTACACTGTCCGCTTAGGGGATATTAAGCCCGTACCACACAATGACGACCTTTGACGACGCTGAGAAAGAAGCCTTTTGAAAACATTGTGGGAAAAGGAGAAAGTGATGGTTACCACCATTTTCTCCGTTTCCCACAATGTTTTCTACCCTTCACAAAGCAAATTAAAAAAAGAATCATTCAATTTTACTTTTTGTCGTCTGCAAATGCTTTCGATTTGGACAAGCCTAAAAGTTTGTCGTTTGGTAATGAGTTAACGATCCTTGGGACGAATTGCTTAGATATTGTCTGTGCTCTGACAGAAAGGAGGATTCATGCATCTCCGTGATAAATCATACCTATCAGTCATGTGATCATATAGTAACGGGGCAACAAAATCCTTTTTGTCTAACAAACGACTTTGTCTGGAAGTAGACTAGTTCTCGGACATGCAGAGTAAATGAACAATGACAAAAAGAATCCAATACGTTTTGTAGATGTAGTGAAATCCCGTTTTAAAGAGGATGACTGAAATTTTTTTAGATAAAGGAGAAATGCTGGTTATAGTATTTTCTACTCTTTCATAATCAAGTTCAATCATTTTAGCAACCTCTAAATTGTCGTCTGCTTTCAATATGGACAGACGGATTTTTTTTCGTCTGGAAATGTGTGAATTACAACAAATAAAACTGTTTTCCATACAAATAAAACTTTTTTCCCCTATTGTCTTTTAGAGAGAATATGACGTGCACCAACTGCCATAAATAGATAAATGAGAATGAATTCCACCACCACAACCGGAAGTCCACCAACTTCCGGTGAACTAGTAGTCGAAGAGACAGCCATCTTACAACAAATGAACTATGACGAACGACAGCGACTCATTCCAACCATCGTGTTTTTGGCGGTAGTATCCGTTTCAGGTATCTTTGGCAACGGGATTGTGTGTCACGTGTACCGAATGAAGTACCGACTATCGAACTCACAGTGTTTCATATTCTGCCTTGGCGCCATTGACCTACTAACGTGCAGTATTGCGATACCTTTCGAGATCTTTACCGTAATAGACCAATACATGTTTTCCAAACTATGGCTGTGTAAAGTGGCGCGGTTTTCCAACACGATTGGCGGAATGTCATCTGCCTTCTTACTTGTTGTTATCGCCATTGATCGCTACAGGAAGGTTTGCAAACCATTTGGTTGGCAGATTTCGTCGAACGCTGCAAAGATACTATGTGGAATTTCGATCATATATGGCCTCGTTTTGGCCGTCCCGGCTGTGTTTATATACGGAAAACAAACTTTTGAAATTGATGGCATGGTGATTAATGGAACGGAATGTTCTACAGACGATAAGATGGAGGGAACAATATATCCATTTATAAATGCTGCTTTGTTTGGAACCTTATTCTTGTCGGGAATAGTATTAATTTGCATTCTATATTGTTTAATTGGAGCAGAGGTCAAACGCCACGCCAACACAATGCCCGGGCAATATTCTACCACACTGAACGCTTCTGTTCCCATGGTGTCGTCAGTAGACGAGGATCGGAAGTCTAGAATCAGTGGCGAGCTGGTTAAAGAATATAAAACATCAAGAGAAAGTAAACGGAAGAGTAAGATTAAGATAAGTAAAGTGAAAAAGTCTGAAAGTGACCTGTCTTGGACAGCAAACAACGAGGGTTTGTCTTACTCTATGGAGTCTCCTACCAATAACATTGTAACAGACGGAAATAATTTTGAACTTGTAAATGAGATCATAAAGAAAGACAAAAGCTATGGCAGTAACACAGACTCAATCGACAATGGAATCAAATCAGATCAAGTTATTCATGAAAACAACGAATTTGATCAGATAGTAAGTTCTGAAATTCTACCAATTCCAGAAGACATAGACAACGATACGTCACAGAGTCACGATGAATCTGATGAACCGGCAGACAAGCTTGATATACGAGACAGTGATAGAAAGAAAAAAGAAGCTGAAAAGGACCAAGAAAATGTCGAATTACAATCAGACAAGGTCGTTCTTAATGAAAACAAAGACACAAAAGAAAGTGCTAATACACCATCACTTGGAAACTCGCCGTCAACAAGTAACGACCAAATAATCACAAACAATAAATACACCAAAAATGAACGATCTAGGTCAAGACTGTCGTCTATAAGCAGTCGCATTTCGAATGCAATTCGCAGGATGACCTCTGTCACCTTTGTGACGTCATCTGTGACGATGGGGAAAACGCAGTATCTGAAACAGGCGCGAGCACGTAAAACAACGTTTCTAATGTTTATAATTTCGATGGCTTTTGTCCTTAGTTACTTCCCGCATGTACTTTTAATTTTCCTGAGACAGATAAAGAAAGATTTTGTGGACAACATGACAGAAAATAATAGGGCAGTTTATAAATTCTTCCTCAGGTCATATTTTCTAAACAGTGCTATGAATCCAATTATGTATGGTGTTTTCGATACAAGATTTAGGACGGCTTGCAAAGAAATGTTTTCTTGCTGTAGTGCGAAAGAAAAAGAATGATTTTCTTCATCTAGATGTAGTTCTGCAACCGCTAATCCATGTGCTATAATCTGAGAACGATAAGGATAAACCCTTTGGCTGCCAAGCGCGACTGACTGACCTTTTGCGGACAGTGTAGATCAAGATCAGACTGCACAGAACGTGCAGTCTGATCTTTGTTATACATTGTCCGATGAGGAGATTTTATTCTTCAAAACATAACTTTGAAGCAGCAATATTTTGGTTATTAATATCGAATTAAAATGTGGTTTTAGTTATATAGCAGGATAAAGCTTATGGTTTTAGTACGCAGCCAGGACCTAGTTTTTCTACACTTGCCAGGACTTTTTTGGTTTTTTTTTTTTACACTCTCCAGGTCTTTGGTTTTGTTTACGCTCGCCACGACTTTGGTTTTGTTTACGCTCGCCAAGTCTTTGGTTTTGTTTACGCTCGCCACGACTTTGGTTTTGTTTACGCTCGCCAAATGGTTTTGTTTACGTTCGTCATGACTTTGGATTTTTACACTTGCAAGGACTTATATTTAATTTTTCTTTGCACCAATAGGATCCAATGGTTCTGGGAACCTTATCTACCCTAAGAAAATGCCATTGCCATTGAAGTATATAATCATGCCAAAGTTGTTGGCGTTTTTTTTCTACAAAGCAGTTCATCGTTACAATACAAAGTAAACAATAGATGACATAACATCTATAGTCCTCCATAGGACCCAGGCCCGTGTAAGCTAATCATTCTAAATGTGGTATTATTAAAATTAATTTAAAATTCAATAGGTAACACAATTTCTCACTGGCAATTCCATATCAGCCAATTAAAATCATGTTGCCAGAAAATTTAGAAAAAAATCTCGAGAACTCGACAAAAAGAGCAAATTAGAATGTATAGAGAATGCGGGACCTGATTTCATTCATATATTGATAAGCCGTGCTCTGTGAAAAGGGAGCTTAATACAGCTGCGAAAGTATTGACCTAGATCAGCCTGCACATTCCGTTTAGTCTGACCTGGGCCGATAGTTTTCGCTGTTGGTCAATTTTCTGTTTCCCCAAGGACCAGTCTATCTCATGATTAAATAGGTTGTTTAAAAACGGGGGCGGTATAGATTCATTATTATGTCATTGCTTGCTTGGTACCAAGGATCAAGGGGTTGTATTCAGCCCCCTCTTGCTAGAGCGTGGCTCAAATGTTATATGAACTCTGCTCTAGTAAAACGGGGTTTTCTACATTTTCGTGACGCATTTCATCACGCAAGTAATCATTTAAATATTGAAGCACATAAACCATTTTGCCTAACGACTGAATCTTGATATAGAATGGTCCTATAGCATGCAGAAAATTTACCAAAATTATATATTTCTATCCAGGTCTGCCTGTGCGTATTGCAGAGGCTAACAAGGATCATTACAGTTTGCAGATGCACTGACCCTTTAACAACCCAGAGGAGGAAGCCTTCTGAAAACATTGTTGGAAAAGGAGAAAATGCTGGTAACCAGCATTTTCTCCTTTTCCCACAATGTTTTACTCTTCCAAACTCAAGTTTAAATTTTTGAGTTTATGTTTATTTTGCCGTCTGTAACTGCTTTGAATTTTTAAGTTCCTAAAACTTTGTCGTTTGGTAAAGAGTTAAGTCCCGTTTCGCAGGGCATGTGATATTCATTTTGTTGACAGCTTTTGACTTTGATAAACGCATTTCTTTTTCCATTTACGTCAATGTTTCTATCTTATTCTTTTTCCAGATACCATTTGTGAATATCTTGTCATTTTGGCGTAGATGCATTAAATGCTAAAATAAAAATAAATGCATACTAACACTAGAGAAAGTGTAAAACAAAATCCGTAGATTAACTCTTAGCAAACGGCAATGCAACGTACGATTTTGCCATTTGTAAATAAAGATCAGACTGTACAAATCCCAATGGCTGGAGTTTTGGAACTATTTCTTTTGTCGCATTGTTACGTGGTTCTAAAATTGTGTCCTTCAGTGAGTTGTGACGTTGGATAAATCGAATGAATGTACATGTAATTGGTCAATGAAACTTATTGATCGGCTTTTGAAATGGCATCGAGTTTCGACCCGCTCATAATTTTATTGTCCAATCAGATTCGTTCAATACATTCACCTCGGTATCAATGTTTCAATTTCACAGTGGAGAAGAGAATTTTTTTTCCCCTATTATCGTCCTCTATAAATAAGCAATGCTCTGTTAAAAGGGGATTGATTGCATCTAAAAAAATATCGACCCAGGTCAGCCTCTGCAGTTCGCGGAGGCTGGCCTGGGTCGATTCTTTTTTTCACTTTTAATAAATTTTCTGCATGTCGAAGGACTATTGTATTTCAGGATTCAGCCAGTGGTTGACAAATGGATTTTATGGGTCCATAATTACACGATAACTTACGTGGTATCATGCATCATGGGATACAGCAAAACATCCTTTGCCACTGGACTCTTCAAACATTTGTATATATCCATTTTGTTTCGTTTTGTGTACCAGGTACGAGATAAACACCGCAGAACACTATTAAAGTAACGACTAACTAGTAGTAAAAATATTTATTTTACACCCGTTGAGAAACATGTTCTAAGAACTTATACTAATCTCTCTCGATTCTTTTTCCTGGGAACTACTCTAGTACTAGAACCGAATATGTGGGCCAATAATAAATCTTAAAGTTGACTCCCGCTCACAGGTATCGTACTCGGGACCTTATGGTTACTATACCCCAAAACTGCGGAAACCACTAGTGGTGTTACTAGAAGTGACAAAGTAACAACACTACCATTCTAATTTGGAAACTTGTGAAAAATATTGGCAAAAAATTGGATGTCATGTTTTGTAGTTGGACACCTGGAACCAGCTTGTACATACGATTGTTCTTTGTCTTCGTCTCCAAAATAAAAAAAAAAAAGAATGAAAACGATACATTTTGTTAATCATTAGGTTCAGACAATCAAAAGTTATTTTATTTTCAAATTTTGTAAATCTTGGAAAATAAGTACGAATCTTTGTCGTACATAATTATAAGGCATTATAGGCCTAAATTTGTCAAAGGGCAAGTGTGTGTGTAAACAGCAGACGAAAGATTGGACAACTGATACTGAGACCTACTTTCGAAAAGAAACAAAAGACGGCCACTTCGGACCCACTTTTAGATGAACAAAAGTCGAGTGTTTCAAGAGTGTTCCAGTACATTTTCGCTTCTTTACCTCCCGATCGGTCCTTAGCCCCTTTATCAGTCGATATAATTTTAGACCCGCCTACTTTGCAGTTGTGAAATTTTTAACCAGATTTGTGTGTTGTTGTTGTCTCGAAGTACTTTCAATTTGAACAGGTTGATTTTTTTTGTGAACTGGTAAAGGATTTAGTACAACGAACTCCTCGTTAGCTGGCCATAAAAACCGTAGAAATTGGAATTATATATCGGGGGAATACAAATTAGTGAAACAAAGGAAACACGTGAAAAGATGAATTGTCATGCTCATGTAACTGACATACCGTTTAGGCGAGAAAGAAATCAAGCATACAAAAACACCCAATTGTTCAAGTTGGAGAAAAAATTAGCAGCGCCATAGAAGGAGTTCAGCCAAATCATTTTTTGCTACAGACTGTACACTGCCAGCTGTTTTCACAGACAATTTTCTTTTTAAAATTTGTGAGAGTTGCAAGTCCAAATCGTTGTTAAAAACAGCAATTTCTATTTACCCACAATGTTTTTTACCCTTTGTAAGATAAGCCTATTCGTCTCGTCTAGTTTATCTTTTTCTAATGGACAAGTTTAAAACGAAAACTGTCTGTGAAAACAGCTGGCAGTGTGAATGATAGGACGTTCTTTCTGATTCGTAGGCCTACAGCAAGATCAGAAACATTTGTAAAGGTGCACCGTTTGTACTGATATTTACGACTCATATTATATATAAAAAAAGTTAAAGACAACATACAAGAAAAAAAAAACATTTGCAGGACCACTTGTCGAAGAAACGCTTTTTAATTTTACCCAGGGTACGATAATTGAGGGGCCGAACAAGGAGAAAACCCCTTTTAAGGTGCTCCGAAAGTTTTGGCCGATAGCCGGTGCAATGCAGAGAAATGATCCATATTACAAAATGACCCACGGTCATTTCTCGACGTAGAAGAATGACCCATGGGTCATTCCTCCACGTCGAGAAATGACCCGTGGGTCATTTGTAATAGGGATCATTTCTCTGCATTATACCGGCCATACTGAGGAAAAACTTTTGCAGGACGAGAAGAGGGACCACAGGGAAAAGTCTCAATCTGCAGCACACGAGATGCAATTCTTGTATTTTCATGTTGCCAAAAGTTAATTGGAGTTGCTCTGGATTACATAACAAGCTTTTGATGCTCCGAAAATAATACAAAGTAGTCGAAATAATGAGTTAAACTTTCGGTCCCCTTTTCTAGTGGCTTGTTTTATGTGATCGAAATCAAGAATTCTTTTGGTGAAAGCTGTTCTGCCCTTTAATTACCGTATCCTAGTTAAAATTAAAGTTATTATATGACAATATTCACCAATCACAAGGCACGTCATTTCATTCACACTGCTGGCTGTTTTTCTAGCATACGCTCCGACCTTTCATTCCAAACCAATGGCTAAACTTCGACAAAGTCGACGCAAAGTTCAGCATTTAAAGACGAGTGAATCATGTCGCACTGAATTTCATTGACGATAAAAACAAATTTCGCCAACATGTGAAGGAATTCTTAGGTGCACTGGCCAATGCAAAATATCTGAAGTACAATATGAACAACCTGCCTCTTCAAATGTGCTGTTGCAATTTTTTACTGATTCTTTTACCAAACAATTTCGAGTTGAAATGACATCAAATAATGAGGCCTGAAAAAAAAACGAGAAAATGCTGATGATCAACATCTTTCCATGTTTTTTTTTAAAATCAAGCTTTCACAAAAATATATTAATAAGTGTTGCGATAAATTTTAATGGAATACATAGCTCAGTGGTAGAGCACTCGCCCTTCAATCCGAAGATGTGGAGATCGAATCCTACAAGGTCCACACTTTTTTACCTTGATTATGACATTTTTTTACCCAGATTTTTTAGTTGTTTTTTGTTGTCTTAAAGTACTTTCAATTTGGACAGGTTGATTTGTTTGTAGACTGGTAAAGAATTTAGTACGCAGAACTCCTCGTTAGCTTGTCATAATCAAAGTACTGAAAGTACTGTTAGAAGGCGAGTTTAGAATTTGGGCATAACATAATGCAATACATTTTCCTGTACTTAAATCGTATCTCCTGATACAGAAAAGTCAATAGAATTGTGCAATGTTCCTGTGCAATGAGGACCAGTTTACTATCTTGAGTTTTAACAAACTTGAAGAAGGCTTGTGAAAAATTAAAACGAATTGACTTTTCTGAAACTCCTTTCCAATTCATTTGAAGGAAACATTTCATGTGATAGCAAAGAGTTTGATTTACCCTTACCCGTATATGCTTTTTCGCTGTATAGAAACTTAGATCTAACCCTCTTTTACGGCAATAATGAGTTTAAAAGGTCTAGGAAGAAGACTTGAAAACTTTTGGTCTGAAAAGGAGAATACGGTGCTAATTGACATTTTTTCCTTTTCCTAAAATGTCTTCCTTCCTATTTTAGACAGATTCCATCAATGGTGCCAGATCAAAACGTTGCTACCTAAAAATGCATTCAATTTTGGAAAGTCTGAATTTTTTCTTCGTGTAAAGAGTCAAGAAAGTTTCTCCTTTTCAAAATTAAGTTTTTAAATAACCTGTTTCTCAGAGTTGTTAAAACTGTACATGTACACAGACGAAGTTTCAAACAAAGCGTCCGGAGAAGACATGATGGAAAATAATTATTACATGTTTGTTATGTAATGGCGTTGTCTCCGCATGTCATATTCTTCGAAGATTCGACTGTCTTATATGACGCATAACTACTAGCCCCGAAAGCGGGCTGACTGTAATATTATGCTCTATAAAGTAGCAATGTTGAAAATAGCTTTTACGTATCAATACGTTTGAGGAGAAATGAGACCGGCTTTAGCAACAGATTTCTCTAAACTGGTGATCATAGTTGAGTGAATTGCACGAGGTAGCGTTTTATTGGGTAAACCTCTTTTTTTTTTAAATTCAAAGTAACGGTTGTCGCGTAGGAAAGTGGTTCGGTTCTGTACCCAGGATGCCCATATCAGATAGATGAGTATTTATAGAATGCCATCTAGCGGGAGATAATGATGTATAGGAATTTAAGTGTTATAAGTCACATGTCAGTCACTTGGCATTCCCACAATGCTTTATTGATTTTTGGCGCGAAATCTAAAAATATCTTAGGAGGCTACGTAGCCTTTTAAGGGAATACCATCAAAAAACTTTTTTTTGTAATTTTATGAGTCTTAATTATCGATGATTTGTTTTATTTTTTCATACAAATTTCAGTGACATATATATATTCTTTAATTTGGAGAGATGTAAAAATTCTAAATACCCACATTTAAAACATAGTGGGAAAAGGGAAAAATGCAGGTCACCAGCCTATCCAATATCTTAACGCTTTCCGAAACAATCCCTGGCTTTTGCGACCTAGAGATGGAATCCTTTTAAAAACATTGTGGGAAAAGGAGAAATGTATTTTCTCCTTTACCCACAATGTTTTCTACCCTGCTGGGAACAAATTTCAATTTTTGAGTTATGTTTATTTTCTTGTCTGAAAGTGCTTTCAATTTTGACCTGTCTAAAATTTTGTCGTTTGGTAAAGGGTTAAAATTATAACACTACCAGACAACAAAATTATGGACCTGCCCAAACTCAAAGCGCTTCCACATGACAGAGTGAACATGAGTCTAACACTGAAATTTAGTCACTGAGAGAAAGAAAATGTTGTGAGGGGTGCAGATGTAATTTTTTTAAATTCTTTCGAAAATATTGTGGGAATATGACAAATGCAAACTGCAAGCATGTCGCAATATTTTGTCAGGCACACAATAATCAAATGGATCTATCCAATACATATATACACAGTTATATCTTTCTTAGAAGACAACGTTATGGACCTGTCCAAACTCAAAGCACATGCATTAACAAAATTAACATGAATCAAACATTGAAATTTATTCGCTGAGGGGAAAAATATTTTGGGAAAATGGAGAATATGCAGCATTTTCTCCTTTTCCCACAATAGTTTCCAAAGTCTTCTTTTTCGATATCGTTAAAACCTGGTATTGTGTGGTGAAGATATAAAGGGAAAATATTTGGACTGGCCCAACAAACATTTGACATTTTCTCACATTCTAAAATAAACACTCATGCAAAGAAAACAATGAAATGTCTTATTTTTCCAAAATGAACTAGCCCATTACAATGATAGTGTTTTCCCAGCCATGATGGAAGGTTTAGAAATCATCGATGGAAAAGGAGATCTGTTAAATAGCATTTTCTCCTTCGCCCACAATGTTTTCCATCATTTCCAAAAAGCTTTCCATCTTTGGAGCATATTTTCAACCCTTTACCACACAAACAAATTTTAGACCAGTCCCAATTGAAAGCATTTGCTGATGAAAGTTTCAATGTGGCTCATATAAAAATATTTTTCTTAGGATAGAAAACATCTTGGGAAAAGGAGAAAATGCAGGCAACCAGCATTTTCTCCTTTCCTCACAATGTTTTCAGCCTTCTCTATTAGGGGTAATAAAAGTCATTGTGGGGTAAAGGGTCATCAGTACATGCTTTTCAAGTGGGCAAGTCTAAGATTTTACAGTGTAGTATATGGTTTGTCCAAATCTCAGATGTTTAGAAGCTACTATGAGAAGGGTTAAAGAGAGAGAGAGAGAGAGAGAGAGAGAGAGAAATAAATCCAGAATAAGTCGACTCATCCAAATCTAAGAAATTAAAACATCATTTTTTCAAGGCGGAAAAAAGGCTACTGGGATAGTTTTTACAAAAATAGGCTCACTGAAATTAAATGGACTCTTCCACTTTCACTGAATTGTAAGGGGGTCTTAAACATGATTGAATGGATTTATCCAAATTCATTCACTTGTTAATGAAATGGACTTTCCAGAATTCAATGACTTGTAAAAGAACTAGAAATATATTAAATGGACTCTTCCAGAATATTTGATTTTTAAAGAAAATTTCAGATAAAATTAAGTGGATCCTTCCAAATTCAATGAGTTCCAAGTCAACAGAATCAATTTAAAATGGACTCTTCCAACATGAAAGATAAAAAAGTAACCAAAAGTTAATAATGGACACTTCTAAATTGAGAAATTGTAAGAGAAATTAATTTTTTCTATGAAATGGACTAGTCCAAATTCAAAGAATGATGAGAAACTGCATTTCAATGGAATGGACTCTTCCAAATTCAATGATAAGCAATGGAATTGAAAAAAAGCTAGAATGGACCCTTCCAATTTCAATAATTTCTATACTAAAACTTGTTCAAAATCAAATTGAATGAATGATGAGACCCCAAAAAATAAGTAGAATGGACTCTTCCATATTTAAAAAAAACTGAAAATAAATAATAGACTCTTCCAATTTCAGTTGATAGTGAGACCAGACAAAATGTAAAATGGACTCTTCTATCTTAAAAAAAAACTATAAAAGAATATAATGGACTCTTCCAAATTCAATGAAGAGTAAGCTATAAATTTAGAAAGAATGGACTCTTCCAACTTCACTTTAACTATTGGACTCTTCCAATTTTTTTTTTATGTCAAAAGCTTAGAATTTGGTCAAGTCCAAGTTTTTTTCTAGTCTGAAAGGGTAAACAATAAATGAACTCTTCCACATTTCAATAAAGTGAACTGTTCCAGAGGTAGAATTTAATATGAATATAAAGGCATTACGAAATGATAAATGGAACCTTCCATGTTAAATGGACTGGCTGCTTAACCCTCACAAATTTTAAAGTAAATTTTATAAATCATGAGAATGAAGCCTTTTTGAAACATTGTGAGAAAAAGGAGAAAATGCTCCTTTACATTACAATAATAAATTTTATCAGTCAAGAGAAAGAAGCTTTTGAAAACATTGTGGGAAAAGGAAGATGCTGGTAATCAGCATTTTCTCCTTTTTCCACATTGTTTTCTATTCTATCAAAGCAAACTTACATAATTTGAGAAACATTTGAGTTATTTTTCTGCAAATTCTTTCAATTTGCACAAGTTTTATTTTTTGTTGTTGTAAGGTAAAGGGTCAAATATACTGAAAGAATTAAACCCATTCAACAGAAATAGATTCATCCAGATAAGCCCATCCCCCCATCACACTGGACACAAAATGGGGGGGGGGGGGCCAGGTTTCATGAAAGTGAGAATTTCGTGCAGTTAACCCTTGACCACATTATACAATACTTTTTTTTTTATGATGTCCGTACCTATGAAAAAGGGTTTAAAAACAATGTTGACAAAGGAGGAAATGCTGGTGACCAAGATTTTCCACTTTTCCCCACAATGTTTTTAACCCTTTCAAGGAAAGTCTCTAATTTGTGTAACAATTAAATTGTCGTCTGCATTTGCTTTCAAATTTAGGCCAGTCTAAAATTTTGAAGTGGGGTACAAAATTCGAGGGTTGACAATAACAACAAATCCCCAGCCTTGCATGCTTTGGACACTGAGTAAATACATGGAACCATTTGTCTTAACCCTTTACCACACAACCCTGAGAAAGAAGACTTTTTAAAAGCATTGTGGGAAAAGGAGAAAATGCTGGTAACCAGCATTATTTCCTTTTACCACAATATTTTCTACCCTTCCCAAACCAAATTTCAATTTTTCAGTCACAATTATTTTGTCGTCTGATCCTTTTTCGAATTTGGACTAGTCTAAAATTTTATTGTTTGGTAAACAAAATTTTAGACTGGTCCAAATTGAAAGCACATGAAGATGACAAAAGTAAATCAAACATTAAAAATTTGTTTTAAAGCTAGGTAGAAAACATTGTGGGAAAAGGAGAAATTAATATTTTGTACGGTCTTGCCAATCTATGAGGAAAGAGAAGGGTTGGTAAGCCAGGAGTCTTGGGTTTGATCTACATTTGAGGCTTCAAGTTTTATTTGGGATTGTTCTTGCCATGGGTATTGAACTTGAAATCCTAGCTTGAGATCTGATAATACCTATCACAAAAGAGGTCTATCAGCGATACGTCCTTCAAAGAAGCTATCCGATTGGTTAGTTCAGGGATCTTAAGTTTACATATACGATCCCACTGGTTAGTTGTTTATGCGTTGTGAAGTGGAAGTAGGTCCGAATGACGTCATGTTCGTAGCTTTCGATTGGCTAACAATAGCTACGGTTTATTTGTTGCTGTAGCAACGTGATTGTATCAATGAATTGATCCAAAGTATTTTGCATTTCTCAAAAACGATGCTTTTAAAGAATTCGATTTCATTCCTTCTAGAAACTTGAAGTTTCTTCTTGCTGTTCTGATTAAATGTACAACGGTCTCGCAATTATTTTGTTCTAATGTACTCGAGAAGTATCGAACTATTTGAAATGCGTTTTGATAATGTTGTTCAGAGGCATTTGCAACAAACTGCCGAGCGTTGACATATGAAGGCGAGAATGAAAATCTCGCCTTCTAAAAACTGTGAAAATTGGAATTACATATCGGGGATATACAAATTAATGAAACAAAGAAAACACGTGAAAAGATGAATTGGCATGCTCTTGTAACTGGAATACCGTTTAGAAACGGCGAGAAAGAAATCAAGCATACAAACACATCCAATTTTTTAGTTGAGGAAAAATTTCGCAGCATCTTCAAAAACAGCTGGCAGTGTGAATGAAAGGACGTACTTTGTGATTGGTAAAACAAGATCAGAAACATTTGCAAAGGTGCACTGTTTGTACTGATATTCACGACTCGTATTGTTATTAAATAGATTGAAAGACAAAATAAAAAAAAAACATTTACAGGACCATATGTCAAAGAAACGCTCTTTAATTTTACCCAGTGTACAATAATTGAGGGGCCGAACAGCTTTCACAAAAAATTTGTATGGGATAGAAAACGAGTGCCGTGGTATATGGGAAATATACACGAGCGTTAGCGAGTGTATATTTCCCATATATCACGGCACGAGATTTTCTATCTTACTTAGACCACGTGACTATTTATTCGTGCTTTTTACGTCATATGCTCATATTTATAGTAGATAAAAAGCTTGTTACAAAATTGAGTCATTGTAATTGTTAAAATGGAAGTTTTGCATCTGGTTCAAAAGAGGCATATGTAAGGTACTAGTTTATATCAAAATGCTAAATTATTCATTATGATTTTAACCCTTTACCAAACAATCCCTGGTTTTTACGGGTCTGGAATAGTAGCCTTTTGAAAACATTGTTGGAAAAGGAGAAAATGCTGGTAACCAGCATTTTCTCCTTTTCCCACAATGTTTTCTACCCTATCATAGACAGAAATCATCTTTTCAGCAAGAGTTGAATTGTCGTCTGCAAATGCTTTCAATTTGGTCTAGTCCAAAAAGTTTGTTGTTTGGGAAAGGGTTAATGAAAGTTAACCTATTTGTGGATTGTTAAGATAGAAATTGTATTTGCCGGCAAAATTTTGAAAACGTTATGTTTCGATTGTAGGTTGTCAAAGACAATAGGGATGTTCATCGTTTAGAACTTACTATGTGTCTCTTGTAATTAGACAGTACTAGTCTATTTTAATACGAAACACAAGTCATGGAATGTTGTTGAGAAATATTGTTCAGTTTTCTTTTGCAGTTAATATGTTCAGTACGTAAATTTCAAGCAATTTTTGTAAGCAATGTCAAGGCCGTACATGAAAACCTTGTAAACTTTGTAGAGCCATTGAGTTTAATCTGTGGGCTGCTAAACTCGACTCAAGGACCTTTAGTGGACAATGTAGATTCAGATCAGAAAGCATAGAACGTGTACAATCCTATCTTGGATGTGCACTTTCCGATAAGGCGATATTTTCCCCTAAATATTTTTGAAATAGCCAAATTTGCGCTTTTATTGTTGGCTTGAAGGTTTCATTTCACTTATTAAGCAGGTTAAGGGTTAAACATTACTAAACCAACCTATTCATGTGTAGGTGAACTGACACGTTAAACACGCATGCAAACTAAAGAGCTATCGAATTTGTTGTAATTTCTTAGCAAAAATAAGTGTTTAATCATTCTCAGATTGATGTTTTAGAAAAAATGGTTGTAAAGGCAATTGCATGTTTAAAGCCAAAATGTGAACATTACACTTTTAACCAGACTGGAGCCTTATTTTTCTTCCACCTAAAGCACACTCCATTCAAGAGGTTGCTGTAGTTAATCGCTATTTGAGGGCAATATTGTGTTAATTGATTGTACATTGTACAGACTTAGAATAGTATTGCACTCACGCATGAAAATGTTGTACCCAGTTCAAATCATACTTCAAAATTGTGTTACCGCAAAGGGTACATTTTGCCCCGACTCGAAATTGCAAACAAAAATTGCCGGAATTCACGTGCGGGATATACTAGCATAGTATATTCAGATATACAACTGCGGGAGTTGTATCTTCGATATATACAACGGAAATACTGTACGCTGATTGGTCAAGTCCCTACAGACGTGGTCTAACTTGATTTCGACCACAAAAAACAAGCCACCAGAAAAGGGGACCGAAAGTTTAACTTATCATTTCGACTACTTTGTATCATTTTCGGAGCGCCAAAAGCTTGCAGTGTTATCTAGAGCAACTCTAACTAACTTTTGGCAGCATGAAAATACAAGAACTGCAGCTCGTGTGCTTCAAAATTGATATTTTTCCATTTGGTCCCCTTTTCCATGCTGCAAAAGTTTTTCTTCAATATGGCTGACTATCGGCCAAAACTTTCGCAGCACCTTTAAGAGGGGTTTTCTTTTTGTCGCGCATGAGCGTAACTTTTTATTGGGTACCCATTGTCATGCCGCAACTGAATCTGCACGAGCAGTTCGATTTAGCCTCCCCCCTTTTATAATCCTATAGCGCCCGTGTAGCTCGTGCAAATCCAGTTGTGGCATGACAATTGGTACCCAATAACAAATTACACCAATGCGCGACAAGGAGAATACCCCTTTTAAGTTGCTGCGAAAGTTTTGGCCGATAGTCGGCCATATTGAGGGAAAACTTTTGCAGCACGAAAAAAGGGACCACATGGAAAAGTCTCAATTTGGAAGCACACAAGCTCCAGTTCTTTTATTTTCATGCTGCCAAAAGTTAATTAGAGTTGCTCTGGATAACACAGCAAGCTTTTGATGCTCCGAAAATAATACAAAGTAGTCAAAATAATGAGTTAAACTTTCGGTCCCCTTTTCTGGTAGCTTGTTTTTTGTGATCGAAATCAAGAATTTTTTTTCGTGAAAGCTGTTCGGCCCCTTAATTATCGTACAATTCATCTTTTCATATATTTCCTTTGTTTCACTGATTTGTATGTCCCAGTTGTATAATTCCAATTTTCACAGTTTTTATGCGAAGCTAACGAGGAGATCTGTGTTCTAAATCCTATACAAGTCCACAGAAAAAAAAAAAAACTGTCCAAATTGAAAGTACTATAAGACAACAGCAACAACACCACAAAAATCTGGGTTAAAAAAAATATGGTCACCGCAGGATTCAAAGTCCGTACATTAGGATTACAGGGCGTGTGCTCTACCACTGTGCTAGGCATTCCATCAATGTGAGTTGAAACACTTATTAATATATTTTTGTGAAAGGGTAAATGAAAAAAAAAACATGGAAAGATAATGTGATGTCATAACAACTCGGAATTGTTTGGTAAAAGAATCAGTGAAAAATTGCAACAATACATTTGAAGAAGCAGGTTGTTTATATTTCTCTGCAATACACCGGCTATCGGCAAAAGCTTTCGCAGCACCTTAACCCTTTACTTCATAGATACTCATTTCTACGCATTGCTTGTAGGAGTCTTTGGAAAACATTGTGGCAAAAGGTGAAATTGCTGGTGACGATGTTTTCTACACTGTTAAAAGGTGTCATATACACATAAGAAACGGCTTCATCCTTGCTGTTATTTAGGGTCAAGTAGAGATACCATAGAAATGCCTTTTGGGGTGAAGTGTTAAAAGGGGGGTATTCTCCTTGTAAGACACTGTATTTGATGGATCTATAATTGTGATGCCTAGCTAAGTATAATTCACCATAGAGATGCATTCACCCCCCCTTTTTTTTTGCAATCCTGCAGTTCATATGTATCAGTATATGTATTTACAAGCAAGATGCACCAGAAAGTTACGGGGAGGGATGGAGATAGCCATGGATCTTTTTTTTTTTTCGTAAAATGTATTATGCCTTCTTTCACATGTCTAACACTGTGAAAAGTTGTGAAAGAATGACATAGTAAATTGTGAAATTCACTGCGTTACATTACTTTCGGCATTAGTCATATCGTGGCAGCTGAGTAGCCAGATCGTTGTTAAAAACCAACAACTTCTACTTTTCTAGAATGTTTTCTACACTTTGAAAGATAAACCTATGCGTGCAATCTAGTTTATTGTTTTCTAATGGACAAGTTTTAAAAGGAAATTGTCGCCTTGAAAAACAGCTGGCAGTCTGAATAGAAGGACGTGCTTTGTGTTTGTAAAGAAAGATCAGAAACATTTGCAAAGGTGCACTCTTTGTACTGATATTCACGACCCATATCATTAATAAATAGAGTGAAAGACAATATGTAAAAAAAAATATTTACAGGACGATCTGTTAAAGAAACCTTCTTTAATTTTACCCAGAGTACGAAAGTTGAGGGGTCGAACAGCTTTCACAAAAAATTCTTGATTTCAACCACAAAAAAAACAAGCCACCAGAAAACGGGACCGAAAGTTTAACTCATTATTTCGACTACTTTGTACCATTTTCGGAGCGCCAAAAGCTTTCTGTGTTATTCAGAGCAACTGCAATTAACTTTTGGCGGCATGACAATACAAGAATTGCATCTCGTGTGCTTGCGAATTGAGATTTTCCCATGTGGTCCCATTTTTAGTGCTGCAAAAGTTTTTCTTCAATATGGCCGGCTAACGGCCAAAACTTTAGCAGCACCTTAAAAGGGGCTTTCTTCTTGAGGCGCATCGGTGTAACTTGTTATCGGGTACCCATTGTCATGCTGAAACTGGATTTGACATGAATAAGAAAAATTCATTAGTATGTAACTGGAATGTTGTTGAAAGTGGCATAAAACACTATTCAAACCAAACTGAAAGTTGATTCAGATGACAAGATGAATATGGCTCAAACGATGGTATTCGTTGTAGCAGGGGTACAAAACTGTATGAAAACAATTTTTCCTTTCGCCAATGTTCTCAAAATGTGGAAAGGGAATGACATGGAATTTATCCAGGCTCTAACAAGTAAACACAATGTGTTATACTAAGTTGAGTATGTAAAAGAGACAAAACTATAAACATGCATTTTTTTTATTCTTTCATGTTATTCACAGAAATATATTTACGTCATTATCTTGGTAAACAACAAATAAAATTCATATGTTATATACAGTGTTATGTACATGCCCAGTTATTATTAGCTTTGTTCATGTGTGTATCTATTTTTGAATGGTTTTCCCCTGTTGCTATTTTTAGAACTGGATTCTCTCTTGTGGAATATTGTGCTGGAAGTTTCCAGGCCTTTATACAATCTGTTTACTAGAAGTTATGCAACTGATTTTAACATGAATTTTCTGGAAGTTTCTCTGTTATTATAAAAGGAAAAGCTTTTTACATCTCAGGGTTCACTAGTTAATACATGATTGCCAGACTACAGTGGGGATTATCTTGTGTTTGTGTCATAATTAGTGCCTGGATTACATTCAGTTTGGATTTGGATCAGACTAGACTAAAGTGAGGATTACTTTGTGTGCTTGGATTACATTCAGTTTGGATCAGGATCAGATTGGAATTAAGACTGGAATAGTTTGTCTTCTGAATTTAACGTCTAAGGTATTGTTTTGTACTATTGTAATATTGTCACTGTTTATTTGATATTTTTGTTAATAAATTCTGTTAATTGTTATCGTTTGTTGCTGGCTTCTTCTTTCTAGTTACGCCTGACTCGTAACAGAAATTGGGGGCTCGTCCGGGATTGGAAAATAGACTAACGGGATTGGAAACTAGACTAACGCATTCGTTTTCCTTTTGGGATTAACCATCGATTGGAAAATAAGACTAACGCATTCGTTTACTAATCAGTAATTATAATACAATTTTGTACTTGAATCCAGCAACAAACAAACATGTCTTTTGACTTAGATAAATTTACGGCTGAACCGTCTGTGGAGTTATTGAATTTGGGTAAAAAGACTGATTTGCTTAATCTTGCGAAGCACTATAAATTGTCTGAAATAAAATCTTCAATGCGTAAACATGAAATTAAGAACATTTTGGTACAATATTTTGTTGATGAGGAAATTTTTAATGAAAATGCTCTTTCCCTGATAGTTGACGTTCAGTCAGTTTCAAGTTCGAAGGAACTTGAATTAAAACTTCAGATCAGACAGTTAGAAATAGAAAGAGAAAGGGAAAGACAGAGAGAAGAAAGAGTAGAGAGAGAGAAGGAAAGAGAAAGAGAAAGGGAGAGAGAAGAAAGGGAAAGGGAAGAGAGAGAGAAGGAGAGAGAATTTCAATTGAGAATGAGGGAAATAGAAATGCAAGAAAGAGCAAATCAGCCCAAGCAAAAGATTGAATACAATTTCGATGTTACAAAACATATTAGGCTTGTTCCTCCATTTCAAGAAAAAGAAGTTGATAAATACTTCCTACACTTTGAAAAAGTTGCAGAAAACTTAAATTGGCCAAGAGAGCACTGGACTTTGCTTCTGCAAAGTGTTTTGATAGGCAAAGCTCGTGAAATTTATACACAACTAGGTGTTGAACAATGTCATCATTATGAGACTGTTAAAGAACTTATTCTCAAAGGTTATGAGCTGGTCCCAGAAGCATATAGACAAAAATTTAGAAATTGTAAAAAAGATTCTAACCAGACTCATGTTGAATTTGCTAGAAACAAAGAACAGTTATTTGATAGATGGTGCTGTTCTAAGAAAATAGACCAAAATTTTGATAAACTCAGACAACTTATGTTAGTTGAAGAATTCAAACGTTGTATTCAATTTGATGTTAAGACATTCTTAGACGAAAAACAAGTTGAAACTTTAGAAGAAGCAGCTCGTCTGGCTGATAATTACTATCTTACACATAAAGTTTCTTTTATTGCTAAAGCAAAACCTACTTCCTCACATCCCCAAAATAAATTTACGTCTGGTAATTCATCTGGCGTGCCCAGTCAATCCAATACACCCAAACCCAATTCTACTAGTGAAACCAAAAGTCAATATCCCTTATCTCGACCCACTTGTAACTATTGTAAGAAACCTGGTCACCTTGTTTCTGAATGTTTGAAATTAAAAAGGAAGTTAGAAAGTGATGAAGCCAAACCAACAGGGCTCACCACTCATAGACCAAGGCTACAGTCTTCTATTAAAACCAATACAATTGACATAGTCACAAAACCCAAGTCTGATTCTACTATGGAGATTTTTGAACCATTTATGTTGAATGGTTTTGTATCACTTTCAGGTGATAATTGCCCACCTACCCCTATTAAAATTTTAAGAGACACAGGAGCTTCTCAATCTCTTATTTTAGCAGATATACTGCCTTTTTCTGAGAAGACTTCTTCCGGTACTAGTGTCCTTATTCAGGGTGTAGAGTGTGGAAGTTCTGTTAATATCCCTCTCCATTACGTTAATTTGTCATCAGATTTGGTTACTGGGCTTGTGGTTATTGGTATTAAACCTTCCTTACCATTTAAAGGTGTCCATTTACTGCTAGGCAATGACTTAGCTGGAGATAAGGTTGTGGTTAATCCACTTGTAACTGACAGACCAAATATAGGTCAAACAGATGACCCTATCGAGCAGGAAATTCCTGACTTGTATCCTTCTTGTGCAGTTACCCGAGCTATGGCTAAAAAGGCCATTTTGAAAAACTCAAACTCTGACATTGACTTGACGGATACTTTTATCGGTCAATATTTTAATAATGAGATTAAAAAGTCTCTTGATCCCAGTTTGTCCGATACTCAGACAGACTCGTCAATGTCTTGTCATTTACCACCACGGTCTATTGACCAAGGTCATGACACGCTGTCAAAGTCACAGCTTATCCAGGAACAGCAGACTGATCCTGAGATTTCAAAATCAATTTTTAGGGCTTTACCTGAAGATGAAATTTCACAGGTCCCAATGTGTTACTATATAAAGAATGGGATTCTTATGAGAAAATGGCGACCATTTGATGTCCCAGCTGATGATGAATGGGCTGTTTACCACCAAATTGTGGTTCCAAAGTCATATCGTCATGAAATACTAAGTATAGCCCATGAAAGTCCTATGTCAGGTCATCTAGGTATAAACAAGACCTATCACAAAATTATTACTCATTTTTATTGGCCTGGTCTCAAATCAGATGTCTCTAAATATTGTAAAACTTGCCATACATGTCAAATGGTAGGTAAACCCAACCAAACCATTCCCAAAGCTCAATTACAACCTATTCCTGCTTTTGATGAACCTTTCAGTAGGATACTTATAGATTGTGTTGGCCCTTTACCTCGAACCAAGTCAGGAAATGAGTATCTCTTAACAATTATGTGTACTTCTACACGTTTTCCTGAAGCTATTCCTTTAAGGAACATCAAAACAAAGTCAATAGTCAAAGCTCTTATAAAGTTTTTCACATTTGTTGGTCTTCCAAAATCAGTTCAGTCTGATCAAGGGTCAAATTTTATGTCTGGTATGTTCCAACAGGTTATGCATGAATTAGGGATCAAGCAATACAGGTCATCCGCTTATCACCCTGAAAGTCAAGGTGCTTTAGAAAGATTTCACCAGACATTAAAAAATATGATAAGATCATATTGCTTTGACACTGAAAAAGATTGGGATGAGGGCATCCATTTGTTACTATTTGCAGCCAGAGAATCTGTACAAGAATCTTTTGGTTTCAGTCCTTTTGAATTAGTTTTTGGCCATTCTGTTCGTGGACCTTTAAAACTTTTGAAGGAGAAATTTCTTTCAAATGATGAAACACCTTTGAATTTACTACAGTATGTTTCCGACTTCAGAAATAGACTGTCTAGGGCATGTGAGGCTGCTAGGTCTAATCTTAAAATGTCTCAGGGCAAAATGAAAGCAAGTTATGACAACCATGTTATTGATAGAAAATTTAAACCAGGTGACAAAGTCCTTGCTCTTTTGCCAATACCTGGCAGACCTCTACAGGCAAGATATTTTGGACCCTACACTATTGACAAGAAAACAAGTGATTTAAACTATATAATTAATACTCCAGGAAGGCGTAAAAACAAACAAATGTGTCATGTAAATATGTTAAAGGAATACTTTTACAGAGATAGCTCTATTTCAAAACCAATTACAGTTGTAAAAACTGTCCCACAAGAATCAAATGTATCTGATCTTGAAGTAAATTCGGACTTTATTGATAAATCTGATCCTGGTCCATCTAAACTTGAGAATTCTGATATTTTGAGAAACCTTGACAACAAACTTTCTCACTTGGAACCATCACAACAGGAAGAGCTGAAACAGTTGATACATGAATATGAACATTTATTTCCCGATATCCCCACAAGAACAGATAAAATCTATCATGATGTCATTGTGGAAGATTCTAAACCAATAAAGCAACATCCATATAGAATGAATCCTTTGAAACAGAAATACCTCCAAGATGAAGTAAAATACTTACTGGAAAATGACTTTATTGAACCTAGCCAGAGTAATTACAGTTCACCATGTATATAAGTACCCAAATCAAATGGAACTTATAGAATGTGTACTGACTATCGTAAGGTGAACTCTGTGACAAAAACAGACTCTTTTCCAATACCAAGAATTGATGACTGTATTGACAAAGTTGGAAATTCTAAATATGTCACCAAATTTGACCTGCTAAAGGATTCTGGCAAGTTCCACTGACTGATAGAGCAAAAGAAGTATCAGCCTTTGCTACTCCAAACGGTCTGTACCAGTACAAAGTTATGCCGTTTGGGATGAAAAATTCTCCTGCAACGTTTCAGCGACTTATAAACAACGTTATATGTGGATTAGATGGCTGTGATGCATATATTGACGACGTCATCATCTACTCAGACAGTTGGAGTGACCACCTTCAAAGAATCAGGAAGTTCTTCGACAGACTCAGTAAAGCGAAACTGACTGTGAATCTTGCAAAAACTGAATTTTGTCATGCTACTGTAACATTTCTAGGACATCTTGTGGGACAGGGTCAAGTTAAACCTTTAGAAGCTAAAGTCAGTGCTATCTCTGAGTTTCCTGTGCCTAAATGTAAAAGACAGCTGATGCGATTTCTTGGTATGGCTGGCTACTACAGGAAATTCTGTAAAAATTTCTCGGGTATTGCTGAACCTTTAACAAATTTACTTAAGAAAAGCACAAAGTTCAAATGGAATGACAAATGTCAAGATGCATTTGATCGTCTGAAAGCCATACTAAAGAGCGCACCAGTTCTCTTGGCACCTGATTTTGACAAATGTTTCAAATTAGCTGTTGATGCAAGTGATGTTGGTATTGGTGCTGTTCTTTTACAAGAAGATAATAATGGTATTGATCACCCAGTTTGTTACTTTTCTAAGAAATTTAACAAACATCAGAAAAATTACTCTACCATAGAAAAAGAGTGTCTTGCTTTAATTCTGGCAATCCAGCAGTTCGAAGTTTATTTAACCTCTTCAACTTCACCAATTGTTGTTTTCAGTGATCATAACCCTTTAAGTTTTCTACACAAACTTAAGAATAAGAATCAAAGATTACTGAGGTGGAGTTTATTGCTTCAAGAGTTTAATCTTGACATAAGACACATAAAAGGGAAAGATAACATTATACCAGATGCTCTTTCAAGAGTTTGAAATTCAAATAGTCATTTTCCCTAAATCATGTTCAAACTCAATTTTTAAATTGTACTTTCATTACCTTGATTATTTTCATTTGTCTTAAATGATTAATATTTGTGTTTGTTATTTCCTCTGTAATACTTCAGTTAAAGTGTCATATACGTGTATACAAATAATATTGCAAAAAAGAAAGATTTATTTCATAAACCTTTCTTTTTCTTTTCAAGGGGGGAAGTGTTATGTACATGCCCAGTTATTATTAGCTTTGTTCATGTGTGTATCTATTTTTGAATGGTTTTCCCCTGTTGCTATTTTTAGAACTGGATTCTCTCTTGTGGAATATTGTGCTGGAAGTTTCCAGGCCTTTATACAATCTGTTTACTAGAAGTTATGCAACTGATTTTAACATGAATTTTCTGGAAGTTTCTCTGTTATTATAAAAGGAAAAGCTTTTTACATCTCAGGGTTCACTAGTTAATACATGATTGTCAGACTACAGTGGGGATTATCTTGTGTTTGTGTCATAATTAGTGCCTGGATTACATTCAGTTTGGATTTGGATCAGACTAGACTAAAGTGAGGATTACTTTGTGTGCTTGGATTACATTCAGTTTGGATCAGGATCAGATTGGAATTAAGACTGGAATAGTTTGTCTTCTGAATTTAACGTCTAAGGTATTGTTTTGTACTATTGTAATATTGTCACTGTTTATTTGATATTTTTGTTAATAAATTCTGTTAATTGTTATCGTTTGTTGCTGGCTTCTTCTTTCTAGTTACGCCTGACTCGTAACAACAGTTTTATGATTCTTTTGTAGGCCTAAACAAAGATTTGAACTCTTTACCAAATGGCAAAATTTTTGACTGGTCAAAATTGAAAGCGTTTTGCTGACAACAAATCAAAGGTAGCTCAAATGATGAAGTTTGTATTTGATGGGATAGAAAACATTGTGGGAAAAGCAGAAAATGCTGGTTACCAGCATTTTCTGCTTTTTACCACAATGTTTTCAAAAGCTGTCTTCTTCAAGGTCGTTAAAAGTCTGGATTGTGTGGTAAAAAGTTAACATATTCCCAAATGGCAAAACCGTAACATTTGCTATTTCAAAGTTACCTCTGAAGGAAAAAAAGTCCCCTTGATAGACAGTGTAGGTCCAAGATCAGACTGCACCTTCTGTGCAGTCTAGTCTTGTTCTAAACTGTTGACTCCGAGTCGCACTTAGCTGCTTAATGGTCAAGAACACTGTATATACATGAAGAAAAGTTCTGCGATTTTATGTAGCCGTTAAAAATCTAGAAATATTCATAGGTGATGGAAGGTCGTAAAAATTAACTCTTTACCAAACGACAAAATTCTAGACTTAATAAGTTGCAGACGACAAAATAAACATGATTCAAAAATTGAAACTTGACTGTAGAAGAGTAGAAAATAGGGTGGGAAAAGGACAAAATGCTGGTTACCAGAATGCTCCTCTTACTCTAAGATAAGTGTCTTCATTTATGACAAAGTTATCTTGTTTTCTGCAACTAAGCAGGCGACAAAATTTAAGACATCTGCAAACTGAAAGAATTTGTAAACCATAAGATTAATATAGCTCAAACAATGAAAATAGTTTACAAAGGGCAAAAAGCGTTGGAGGAAAAAGGTATGTTCCTCTTTTCCCGCAATGTTTTTAAAAACTTTCTTTTCCATTCATTCAAATTCAGAAATTGTGTGGTAAAAGGTAAGTCCCCAAAAATGTGTAAACATCATTCATTGGTTTTGTATAAGAATCTTTCAAGTACTGCATTCCTGAAGTAATTTTCATAAAACTTCACAAGTTCCTGATGAATTCTGGAAATAAATGCTTCATTCCTGCAAACCTAGATATATTTGATATCTTTGATTTTCAATTTGTCTGCTGTACATACAATCAGAGTACACAATTTAGCTCCTGTGCAGAGTAGCTGACCCTGAATTTGATAAAAGTAATCATGAGACTCCTCCAAGTACAGCTGTCCACTAGCATTTTCCTTTAGATAAGAGACAGTTTTTGGGGAAATTTCTTTATCCCTAGCAACATAACGACATTTCACTTCCACAATATGTGTTTCATTGATGATCCCATCAGGAGATGCACAAATAAAGGGAGTAGTCTTACAAATATACAGTCCACAAGGGTCAACTACCATGCCATTGTCAGCTGTAAACCTTTGAATTGCAATGTGCTCATGTTTAAGGCCATGCTTTTGTTCAGTCAGGGTTTTCGCTAACTTAATTTTGTCAGTACGCTTTGTAGCCTTGCAAATACGCCCAAACACAGAAGATGTAAGCCTTTTTGCCCTTTCTTCCTTCCACATGCTTTTAGCATTTTGGCCAACCGTTTTTCTTTCAATTTTTTTTAATTTCGTCATCACAAATCTTGATTATCTTGCAAAGATCAAGAAAGTTATCTCCATGTGTTTGTTTAAAATAATCATGGTCATGAGCAACGGCTGGAAGATGGGAAGGCTGGAAATACCAGGGAAATTTAGGCATGTATTTCTAAAATGATCTTGGTATGATGGCACGTTTCTAAAAGCTTCTGGTCTTGGGTCAAAGTCGATATTGGTGATTTCATCAGCACCTTGTAAATACAGAGACGATGCTTTCACTGAGCTTCCGATGAACTTTTTACATTTATGAAAAGTTTGAAGCTTTTGAGTACATGTTTCTTCTGTTTTTAGGCTTTTCTTCTTTGAAAACATAGCAATACCATATAGCACTATTCGTATGTGCTTGCAATGTGCGGTTGGTCCCATTCCTGCTGCACATTCACACTGAGTTTCAAGGACCAAACCTTGCTAATTGATGCATATGTCAATAGTGTAAAGTTCTCTGTCCTCTCTTCATTTATGCATGACAGCTTGCCGCTTGAAATAAAAATATTCTTGATTGTTTGAGATTCGTACAAACTTCAATAGCCTTTCATCATACAGTTTCTCTACATGGCTATCAAGTTTGGAGCCACACTTTTCCAGGAACCTTTGGACTTCCTGAAACTCAGTGCCAATGAAAGTTGAGTCCGAATTTATGTCTGAATATTGTCCAGAGTTAGGAAGTGACATCACATATTCCGGTTCTAGGGAGTCAGCCTGGCCAAAGTTTTTATTTCTCTCATAAGCAATCAATCTGAAATGATAAATTTAAGACATCTGTACTTACAGCCTATAAAGGCCAGAATTAGAATGAAAAGTGTTGCTCCGATGAACTTTTTACATTTATGAAAAGTTTGAAGCTTTTGAGTACATGTTTCTTCTGTTTTTAGGCTTTTCTTCTTTGAAAACATAGCAATACCATATAGCACTAATCATATGTGCTTGCAATGTGCGGTTGGTCCCATTCCTGCTGCACATTCACACTGAGTTTCAAGGACCAAACATTGCTGATTGATGCATATGTCAATAGTGCATATGTCATTTCTGCATGACAGCTTGCAGCTTGAAATAAAAAAAAAAATATTCTTGGTGGTTTGAGATTCGTACAAACTTCAATAGCCTTTCATCATACAGTTTCTCTACATAGCTATCAAGTTTGGAGCCACACTTTTCCAGGAACCTTTGGACTTCCTGAAACTCCAATGAAAGTTGAGTCCGAATTGATGTCCGAATATTGTCCAGAGTTAGGAAGTGACATCACAAATTCCGGTTCTAGGGAGTCAGCCTGGCCAAAGTTTTTATTTCTCTCATAAGCAATCAATCTGAAATGATAAATTTAAGATATCTGTACTTACAGCCTATAAAGGTCAAAAGTAGAATGATAAGTGTTTCTCCTACAGGCTGCTACTCAAGACCTAAACAATTCAACCAGTTGTAGGTATTTATGAGAATCAGAATTCTTAATATGCCCCCCCCCCCACTTGCTTCATTGAAAAAAAACAAAAACAAAAAAAAAACCGCTTGTTTTCACCCTTCACCAGCGACCAAAATTTAGACCTTTCCGACCTGAAAGCATTTGCAGTAATTTGCATATACATGTAGATCTATGGCCAAAATGATGGAACTTCTATCAGAAGGCAGTAGAAAACATTGTGGCAAATTGAGAAAATGCTGCGTGTCAGTATTTTCTCATTTTTCACAATGTTTTCAAAAATTTTCTTCCTCAGGGTCTTCTGGATTGTTTAATGAAGAGTTAACAATATCTAGGCGTAATCGGAGTGCACAATGTCCGATCTAGAGATCTTCAATATTAATTAGTTAGCTAGCTTACATTATAAGGTAATGTAGAAATAAAACAAACAGCTAACAAAATAATAACGGGGAGCAGGAAAAATAACAGAAAAGTTTCTGAAGTAAGGTATCGTATCTTCCTACGTGAAGACAGGTAGGCTTATCATAAATTTCGATCCCTGATGTAGGCCTAGATCTAATCGAGTTTTCTGTGTTTAGGGGAATAGTATCTCGAGGATTTTTAAGGGGTCGAGGACAAAAAGACTTTTTAGTTACAATCGAGGAAGACATCATTTTTATAAAACCATTGCAATATAATGATTCACCGATTTCCAACAAACTTCGGGGATAATATAACGACGCTTTCACAGTCGACTCGCTATGTACACCGAGTCCGTGCGTAATTTTTCTTACCTTTCAACCAAATCGCTTTTTCTGCCCGAAACTCTGGCATTCCGCTTTCGAAGTTCAGTTCTCAGCTCGGGAATTGATAATGAACCAAATTTTGACTCCATAACTCGTCGAAATGTAGTGAGAAAAAGAAGTTGAAGACACCATAAATTGTTTTGTTCTGCGATAACGCGTCGATGTTAACAAGAAAGACTTCCGGATACTGATAGACCGGGAACAACTGCGCCACCACATTAAATACAAGGGCAAATAACTTGCTTTTGTTTCCCATTAAAATGCGACTTGAATACGAAAAGGAGAAAATGCTTATTAACTAATCACCGCACAGCAACAATGTCGACTTTACCAAATTGCAAGTATTTGCTTCATTCCTGCAAACCTGGATATATTTGATATCTTTTTTTTCAATTTGTCTGCTGTACATACAATCAGAGTACACAATTTAGCTCCTGTGTAGAGTAGCTGACCCTGAATTTGATCAAAGTAATCATGAGACTCCTCCAAGTACAGCTGTCCACTAGCATTTTCCTTCAGATAAGAGACAGTTTTCGGGGAAATTTCTTTATCCCTAGCAACATAAGGACATTTCACTTCCACAATATTCGTTTCATTAATGATCCCATCAGGAAATGTACAAATAAAGGGAGTAGTCTTACAAATAAACAGTCCACAAGGCCAACTACCATGCCATTGTCAGCTGTAAACCTTTGAATTGCAATGTGCTCATGTTTAAGGCCATGCTCTAAAGGTGTTGCAGTGATGACTTTTTGTTAAGTCAAGGTTAACTTAAATTTGTCAGTACGCTTTGTAGCCTTGCAAATACGCCCAAACACAGAAGATGTAAGCCTTTTTGCCCTTTCTTCCTTCCATATGCTATTAGCATTTTGGCCAACCGTTTTTCTTTCATTTTCTTTAATTTCATCATCACAAATCTTGGTTATCTTGCAAAGATCAAGATAGTTATCTTCATGTGTTTGTTTAAAATAATCATGGTCATGAGCAACGGCTAAAATATTGGCTGGTTCAAAAGTCTGGATGATAGGAAGGCTGGAAATATCAGCATGTATTTCTAAAATGATCTTGGTATGATGGCACGTTTCTAAAAGCTTCTGGTCTTGGGTCAGAGTCGATATTGGTGATTTCATCAGCACCTGGTAAATACAAAGACGATGCTTTCACTGGGCCTCCGATGAACTTTTTACATTTATGAAAAGTTTGAAGCTTTTGAGTACATGTTTCTTCTGTTTTTAGGCTTTTCTTCTTTGAAAACATAGCAATACCATATAGCACTAATCATATGTGCTTGCAATGTGCGGTTGGTCCCATTCCTGCTGCACATTCACACTGAGTTTTAAGGACCAAACCTTGCTGATTGATGCATATGTCAATAGTGTAAAGTTCTCTGTCCTCTCTTCATTTATGCATGACAGCTTGCTTTGAAAAAAAAATATTCTTGATGGTTTGAGATTCGTACAAACTTCAATAGCCTTTCATCATACAGTTTCTCTACATAGCTATCAAGTTTGGAGCCACACTTTTCCAGGAACCTTTGGACTTCCTGAAACTCCAATGAAAGTTGAGTCCGAATTGATGTCCGAATATTGTCCAGAGTTAGGAAGTGACATCACAAATTGCGGTTCTAGGGAGTCAGCCTGGCCAAAGTTTTTATTTCTCTCATGAGCAATCAATCTGAAATGATAAATTTAAGATATCTGTACTTACAGCCTATAAAGGTCAAAAGTAGAATGATAAGTGTTTCTCCTACAGGCTGCTACTCAAGACCTAAACAATTCAACCAGTTGTAGGTATTTATGAGAATCAGAATTCTTAATATGCCCCCCCCCACTTGCTTCATTGAAAAAAAACAAAAAAAAACCGCTTGTTTTCACCCTTCACCAGCGACCAAAATTTAGACCTTTCCGACCTGAAAGCATTTGCAGTAATTTGCATATACATGTAGATTTATGGCCAAAATGATGGAACTTCTATCAGAAGGCAGTAGAAAACATTGTGGCAAATTGAGAAAATGCTGCGTGTCAGTATTTTCTCATTTTTCACAATATTTTCAAAAATTTTCTTCCTCAGGGTCATCTGGATTGTTTAATGAAGACTTAACAATATCTAGGCGTAATCGGAGTGCACAATGTCCGATCTAGAGATCTTCAATATTAATTAGTTAGCTAGCTTACATTATAAGGTAATGTAGAAATAAAACAAACAGCTAACAAAATAATAACGGGGAGCAGGAAAAATAACAGAAAAGTTTCTAAAGCAAGGTATCGTATCTTCCTACATGAAGACAGGTAGGCCTGTCATAAATTTCGATCCCTGATGTAGGCCTAGATCTAACCGAGTTTTCTGTGTTTACGGGAATAATATCTCGAGGATTTTTAAGGGGTCGAGGACAAAAAGACTTTTTATTTACAATCGAGGAAGACATCATTTTTATAAAACCCTTGCAATATATGTTTCCCAAATAGAGGGAAACAAAAGCAGATTATCGTTTGTGAATAGGTGGCGAAAATCACATACACTGTATGAACATTCACTGAAGTAATCCTTTATAGATCGGAAAGAATGCCAGGTTCATGTTGTTCAGTGCCAGATTGTCATGTGAGAGGAGGCCATGCATTTCCAACTGATCCAGAAATGCGAAAGAAAATGGGCAGTTACTTAGCGATTCATAGAGTCGACGAACCATCTAAGAAACTTTGGGTTCCTATGGATGCATCGATCGTGTGTCACAACCATTTTACGCCAGATGACTACGTGAAACAAACCAGTTATGGTCAGTTGTTTTATTTTTCAACGTTTATATATACGATAACATATGTATGTAAGTACTTTCGAATTATTCATTGTTGAACGGCAAGTAAGAAACGAAAGCGAAAGTAGGGCGTACCGCGGTATTTGTGAGTGGGTGGGGTGAGGATTTTAGGCCTAGTTTACTGAAAGTGGCATTGATTCAAGGTGGAACATAGTACTAAAGTGCCTTGATATTTTAAGAGTCCACGAAGATTCTGTTTAATCCTTTAGCACACAATCCCGATTTTAAATAACCCAGTGAAACGAACATTTTGGAAACATTGTGAGAAAAGGAGAAAATGCTTGTGAACAGCATTTTATTCTATTCCCAGAATGTTTTAAATCCCATTAAAAACAATTTCAATTTTTTAGCAACATCTTGTCATCTGTAAATGGTCTTAAGCGCACATGTCAATATTTTTGTTGTTTGGTAAAGGGTTGACACAGTAAAACTTTGCCCAATCTAGAAGTTTCGACGGAGATGGGCTATCGCAGTGTTCCACATTGTACTGATTTTAGCTTCTACAGTCATATGTATACCAAATTTCAGTACTCTGTAATGACATCTTGTTTTAACCTTGGACTTACACAGTCATCTTTTGAAACATAGTCAATGAAATTTCATACAGGTTCAGTTTATGTGTCTTGCATAATTATGATCTTGTGAATAAATGAAGTTGTTGTCACTGGGAAATAGGCATGTGATAATTGTCAAAAGTAATTTCTTTTACAAAAATCACTTGTCTATACCTCACTGTCTAGGGTTGCGAAAGGGTGAAAAGATCTATGCAAAGGAAACCTAAATTTTAAATGCTATACAGTGTAGTATTTATTATATTTACAGGAAAAATACCTTCATTGAAGAGACTAAGACCAGATGCCGTTCTAAGTATTTTTCCCTGTACAAAGGAAGAAAGGGAGAAACTGGTGGAGCGAAGAGCTAGGGCTGAAAGCAGGTTGTCTAGAAAACGAAAATGGGATGACATGTGTAGGGAGGAGTTAGAGGCAAGTTTTTTCTGAAGAGGTGGACCATGTTGAAGAGGCTGTCATTGATGAAGCAGAAATATATTATACAACAGCTGTTGCCAGTGAGACCTATCAACACAAACTCACACTTTCCCTATGTTTTCAATTGATAACTTTAAAAAAGACGACAAAGCAATACATTTTTATACTGGGCTTGAGACATATAATAAGTTTTCTTTCGTTTTGAATACTCTTGGCCCAGCTGCCTACTGTCTAAATTATATTAACTTTCAAGTTGTCGGCATTTCCATTGAAGATCAGTTTTTTATGACACTTATGAAATTACGGCGTTATACCACAAACTTTGAGCTGTCTAGATTTTTTTCAGTATCTGAATCTTGTGTCAAAAATATTGTTTATACATGGATAATATTCATGAGTAGGCAGTGGAGGGAAGTAAATATATGGCAAACCCAAAAGCTTGTGAGATATTTCTCCCCTTGTTATTTTAAAGTAAAGTTCCCATTTACTCGAATTATAATTGATGGAACAGAATGCCCAATTAAGAAGCCAAAAGCACCCAGAGCTCAGCAGGTAACTTTTTCTACCTATTAAAACAAAAATACAGTAAAAGTTCTTGTTGGATATACTCCTGGTGGTCTTATTAACCCTTTACTCCATAGATACTCATTTTGACTCATTGCTTGTAGGAACCTTTGGAAAACATTGTGACAAAAGGTGAAATTGCTCGTCACGAGCAATTTCACCTTTTGTCTCAATGTTTTCTATGCTATCAAAAAGTGTCATATACACATAAGAAATGGCTTCATCCTTGCTGTTATTTAGGGTTAGTTAGAGATACCATAGGAATGCCTAAAAGGGTAAAGGGTTAACTTTGTATTTCATGCATTGGTGGATCTACCAGTGACAGACAAATTGTAGAAAGGTGCAACATTGTCCAATTATGTGACCGTAACGACAGTGTCATGGCAGACAAAGGGTTCATTGTTCAAGATTTATTTGTATCCAAAGACATATCCGAAAAATATCAAGCAAGAGGGTCCACATAGAGAGATTAATAGGACTAGGAAAAACTTACAAGATTCTGAAATGTTGCTTAAATGGGAAAGAAGCAAAACTATCATCATATATAATTTTTGTTTGCTTCATGCTTTGCAATTTTAGAAGTCATTGTGGCAAGTTATGCATAACTGTTTAGCATAAGGCAACAATAATTGTCCAAACTGAAAGCAGTGCCCTGCGTGGCGCAGTATTGATTGAATGGTGTATTACAGTGCTTTCAACATTATTTCAGCCATATCATGATGACAGCTTACATATTTATGTATTTCCAAGATTTCACCAGTACTAGGCTATGGCTCTGGAGTACTTTACCAAAGGACATTCCAATGAAAGACTCGGCAGATCTGGTCGGGATTGATGCAAGGGCCTCAATGTTACGAGTCCCCTCTTTACCACAGAGCCAACAGATGTCTGCATGGCACAGTATTTAAGGCACAAGACTTATAATCATTGACTTATCATAGGTTAGAGTCCCACCTGAGCTGCATAGATATATCCTTGGGCAAGACTTTTCGGAGCCCCAGCTCAATGCTGGTGAACACATGAATAAGAAAAGTTCATTAGGTTGTAACTGGAAGGTTGTTGAAAGTGGCATAAAACACTATTCAAACCAAACTGAAAGTTCATTCAGATGACAAGATGAATATGGCTCAAACGATGGTATTCGTTGTAGCAGGGGTACAAAACTGTATGAAAACAATTTTTCCTTTCGCCAATCTCAAAATGTGGAAAGGGAATGACATGGAATATATCCAGGCTCTAACAAGTAAACACAATGTGTTATACTAAGTTGAGTATGTAAAAGAGACAAAACTATAAACATGCATTTTTTTTATTCTTTCATGTTATTCATAGAAATATATTTACGTCATTATCTTGGTAAACAACAAATAAAACTCATATGTCACATACACTTTTATGATTCTTTTGTAGGCCTAAACAAAGATTTGAACTCTTTACCAAATGGCAAAATTTTTGACTGGTCAAAATTGAAAGCGTTTTGCTGACAACAAATCAAAGGTAGCTCAAATGATGAAGTTTGTATTTGATGGGGTAGAAAACATTGTGGGAAAAGCAGAAAATGCTGGTTACCAGCATTTTCTGCTTTTTACCACAATGTTTTCAAAAGCTGTCTTCTTCAAGGTCGTTAAAAGTCTGGATTGTGTGGTAAAAAGTTAACATATTCCCAAATGGCAAAACCGAACCATTTGCTATTTCAAAGTTACCTCTGAAGGAAAAAAAGTCCCCTTGATAGACAGTGTAGGTCCAAGATCAGACTGCACCTTCTGTGCAGTCTAGTCTTGTTCTAAACTGTTGACTCTGAGTCGCACTTAGCTGCTTAATGGTCAAGAATACTGTATATACATGAAGAAAAGTTCTGCGATTTTATGTAGCCGTTAAAAATCTAGAAATATTCAAAGGTCATGGAAGGTCGTAAAAATTAAATCTTTACCTAACGGCAAAATTCTAGACTTTATAAGTTGAAAGCGTTTGCAGACGACAAAATATACATGATTCAAAAATTGAAACTTGACTGTAGAAGAGTAGAAAATAGGGCGGGAAAAGGACAAAATGCTGGTTACCAGAATGCTCCTCTTACTCTAAGATAAGTGTCTTCATTTATGACAAAGTTATCTTGTTTTCTGCAACTAAGCAGGAGACAAAATTTAAGACATCTGCAAACTGAAAGAATTTGTAAACCATAAGATTAATGTAGCTCAAACAATGAAAATAGTTTACAAAGGGCAAAAAGCGTTGGAGGAAAAAGGTATTTTCCTCTTTTCCCGCAATGTTTTTAAAAAAGTTTCTTTTCCATTCATTCAAATTCAGAATTGTGTGGTAAAGGGTAGGTTCCCAAAAATGTGTAAACATCATTCATTAGTTTTGTATAAGAATCTTTCAAGTACTGTATTCCTGAAGTAATTTTCATAAAACTTCACAAGTTCCTGATGAATTTTGGAAATAAATGCTTCATTCCTGCAAACCTAGATATACACTTGACCAATATTCTAACTACACCGTTTTCAAATTGAGCGCATTTCCTTGTATACATTTTGATTTTGATGAAACATTTTTCTATGCCTCCCTACTTGGCAACTTCTCAAAAAATGCCCGAGTTTGCATGAAAATTTGTTTAAAGACCATATTTTTATGGTTTAGCATGAAATTCGTAATTGGGCTCGTGAATCCAAACTTGTAGTGACAACGCCAAATTTGAATAAGCAATGCAAAGCCTATTGCTTGGCATTACCGAAAAACAAAAAAAACATGGGTCATATGTCTGTAGAAGAAAGAGGAAGAGCCGTCAGTCTAGTGGAGGGTGGCTGGTCATACTCGGAGGTAAGAACCAAAAGTCTTTTACAGAGTAAACCCGTAGACAAAGCCTTTTATCTTCACACATGTATAGAGAATAAGTTAATTTGGGCGTAATTTTTTCACAGTTTGCAAGACTGATGCGTGTACAGAAGCGAACAATTACCAGTCTGATGGCGAAGTTTAGACAGACCGGAAGTGTACAAGATCGCCGAAGACGACCTCGCCATCGGGTGACCACCGGCAGACAGGACAGGTTTATGATTCTAAGCCATTTGAGAAAAAGGAGGCTATCGGCAGCAGAGACGGCACGCTTAACTATCGGCAGCCATGGTCGCCCAATCAGCTCGGAAACAGTTCGGAAAAGTCTACGGGAGGCTGGTGCTGGACCTCTGAGATCTCGGAGACTATACCGATGGATCGTTCTTACACAATGTCACCGTATGGCTAGACTTCGTTGGGCGCGTTGCCATGTTCGATTTACTAGAGCTGACTGGGCCAGGGTTTTGTTCACGGACGAGAAACGGTTTAGACTATAGTAATGATGGTGAGAGAGATACTGTGCTTTTTGTATTCTTCAAACTGAACACTTTGGTGGCGGATCTGTGATGCTATGGGCTGGTATCTCTTTACACACCAAGACGCCTCCTGTGATAATCGACGGAAATTTAACAGCGATACGCTACCAGAATGAAGTTTTGCGACCAATACTTATTCCCCTTTTTCAGCGAAATCGTGGTATGCAGTTGATGCAGGATGGTGCACGGCTCACACTGCTCGAACAACCATGCAGCTCCTTCAACGTCAAAGGGTACCCGTCTTGCCGTGGCCTTCGAAATCTCCGGATCTTAACCCAATTGAAAATGCGGGGGGGGGGGGGTGCTTGCTCGGAAAATTTATGCAAACCAGCCAGAAACCCTTCGGGTCCTTCGGGATAGAATTATGACAGAATGGAACTGAATTCCCCAACGGTTCGTCCGTAACTTCATTTTGTCTATGAGACAACGTTGCCAAGCCGTTATTCGAGCAAACGGAGGTCATACAAGATACTGACAATTTTGTTAACTTGTCATTACACCCCTTTATTACATATTACTCATTTACTGACAGAATATTGCCATTAAATGAAATCTAAAACCATATTCCTATGCTAAAATGGTTTACCTTTATTTTTCATGCAAATTTGAGTGCAACGTCCCTCCTCAAACAAAATGAAAGTGCTACTTTTGAGCGGTGTAGTTAGAACATTGGGGTAGTGTATTTGATATCTTTGATTTTCAATTTGTCTGCTGTACATACAATCAGAGTACACAATTTAGCTCCAGTGCAGAGTAGCTGACCCTGAATTTGATAAAAGTAATCATGAGACTCCTCCAAGTACAGCTGTCCACTAGCATTTTGCTTCAGATAAGAGATAGTTTTCGGGGAAATTTCTTTATCCCTAGCAACATAAGGACATTTCACTTCCACAATATATGTTTCATTGATGATCCCATCAGGAGATGCACAAATAAAGGGAGTAGTCTTACAAATATACAGTCCACAAGGGTCAACTACCATGCCATTGTCAGCTGTAATGTGCTCATGTTTCAGGCCATGCTCTAAAGGTGCTGCAGTAATGATTTTTTGTTTAGTCAAGGTTTTCGCTAACTTAATTTTGTCAGTACGCTTTGTAGCCTTGCAAATACGCCCAAACACAGATGTAAGACATTTTGCCCTTTCTTCTTTCCACATGCTATTAGAATTTTGGCCAAGCGTTTTTCTTCCAATTTTTTTTTTAAATTTCGTCATCACAAATCTTGGTTATCTTGCAAAGATCAAGAAAGTTATCTTCATGTGTTTGTTTAAAATAATCATGGTCATGAGCAACGGCTAAAATATTGGCTGGTTCGAAAGTCTGGAAGAAGGGAAGGCTGGAAATACCAGGGAAATTTAGGCATGTATTTCTAAACTGACTTTGGTATGATGGCACGTTTCTAAAAGCTTCTGGTCTTGGGTCAAAGTCGATATTGGTGATTTCATCAGCACCTGGTTAATACAAAGACGATGCTTTCACTGGGCTTCCGATGAACTTTTTTACATTTATGAAAAGTTTGAAGCTTTTGAGTACATGTTTCTTCTGTTTTTAGGCTTTTCTTCTTTGAAAACATAGCAATACCATACAGCACTAATCGTATGTGCTTGCAATGTGCGGTTGGTCCCATTCCTGCTGCACATTCACACTGAGTTTCAAGGACCAAACCTTGCTGATTGATGCATATGTCAATAGTGTAACTCTGTCCTCTCTTCATTTCTGCATGACAGCTTGCTTTGAAATAAAAATATTCTTGATGGTTTGAGATTCGTACAAACTTCAATAGCCTTTAATCATACAGTTTCTCTACATAGCTATCAAGTTTGGAGCCACACTTTTCCAGGAACCTTTGGACTTCCTGAAACTCCAATGAAAGTCGAGTCCGAATTGATGTCCGAATATTGTCAAGAGTTAGGAAGTGACATCACATATTCCGGTTCTAGGGAGTCAGCCTGGCCAAAGTTTTTATTTCTCTCATAAGCAATCAATCTGAAATGATAAATATAAGACATCTGTACTTACAGCCTATAAAGGTCAAAATTGGAATGAAAAGTGTTTCTCCTACAGGCTGCTACTCAAGACCTAAACAATTCAACCAGTTGTAGGTACTTATGAGAATCAGAATTCTTAATATGCCCCCCACTTTCTTTATTGAAAAAAAAAAAAGAAAAAACGCTTGTTTTCACCCTTCACCAGCAACCAAAATTTAGACTTTTCCAAGCTGAAAGCTTTTGCAGTAATTTGCATATAAATCTATGGCCAAAATGATGGAATTTCTATCAGAAGGCAGTAGAAAACATTGTGGCAAATTGAGAAAATGCTGCTTATCAGTATTTTTCTCATTTTTTACAATGTGTTCAAAAATTTTCTTCGTTACCCGGTTGAGGCGAACTTTCTTTCCGGCGTATTTTCGCGTCTCACCTCTGCTGAAGCATGTGAGAAAAGTAGTCGGTGGCTTTGGAAAGAAAGTAGTGTAAGTACCGGTGTGAGAAAGCCAGGAAACACATGTGCGTCACCGACCGCCATGATATAACCATAGCTGTTAAAGTGGCGTTAAACCCATAATACAACCAACCAATCAAAAATGTTCTTCCTCGGAGTCTTCTGGGTTGTTTAATAAAGAGTTAACAATATCTAGGCGTAATCGGAGTTAATAATGTCCGATCTAGAGATCTTCAATATTAATTAGTTAGCTAGCTTACATTATAAGGTAATGTAGAAATAAAACAAATAGAAACAAAATAATCACGGTGAGCAGGAAAAAGAACAGAAAAGTTTCTTAAGTAAGGTATCGTATCTTCCTACATGAAGACAGGTAGGCTTATCATAAATTTCGATCCCTGATGTGGGCCTAGATCTAATCGAGTTTTCTGTGTTTACGGGAATAATATCTCGAGGATTTTTAAGGGGTCGAGGACAAAAAGACTTTTTATTTACAATCGAGGAAGACATCATTTTTATAAAATCATTGCGATATAGTGATTCACCGATTACCAACAAACTTCGGGGATAATATAACGACGCTTTCACAGTCGACTCGCTATGTACACCGAGTCTGTGCGTAATTTTTCTTACCTTTTAATTAACTAAATCGCTTTTTCTGCCCGAAACGCTGGCATTCCGCTTTCAAAGTTCAGTTCTCAGCTCGGGGATTGATAATGAACCAAATTTTGACTCCGTCGAAATGTAGTAAGAAAAAGAAATTGAACTTGAAGACACCATAAATTGTTTCGTTCTGCGATAACGCGTCGATGTAAACAAGAAAGACTTCCGGATACTGATGGTCCGGGAACAACTGCGCTGTCACATTAAATACAAGGGCAAATAACTTGCTTTTGTTTCCCAATATTGGGAAACAAAAGCAGATTATCGTTCGTGAATAGGCGGTGCAGTGGTTCACGGTCCATCATATTCGGATTACTTCTATATCATTCCCCGAAAAGCACAACACACTGTATGAACATTCACTGAAACGAATCCTTTATAGATCGGCAAAAATGCCAGGTTCATGTTGTTCAGTGCCAGATTGTCATGAGAGAGGAGGCCATGCATTTCCAACTGATCCAGAAATGCGAAAGAAATGGGCAGTTACTTAGCAATCCGTAGAGTTGACGAATAATCTAAGAAACTTTGGGTTCCTATGGATGCATCGATCGTGTGTCACAACCATTTTACGCCAGATGACTACGTGAAACAAACCAATTATGGTCAGTTGTTTCATTTTTCAACGTATATATATATATATATATATATATATATATATATATATATATATATATATATATATATATATATATATAAAAGTACGTAAATACTTTCGAATTATTCATTGTTGAACGAAAGTAAGAAACGAAAGCGAAAGTAGGGCGTACCGCGGTGTTTGTGAGTGGGTGGGGTGAGGATTTTAGGCCTAGTTTACTGAAAGTGACATCGATTCAAGGAGGAACATAGTACTAAAGTGCCTTGATATTTTAAGTGTCCACGAAGATTCTGTTTAATCCTTAAGCACACAATCCCGATTTCAAATAACCCAGTTGTTGTGTTTGGTAAGTCTTAATTAACACTGCGTGAGTTTCCATCATTTATTTACCCGGATGCTCTGCATAATTGGTACAGACTAAATATTGATCAAATAATAATATCATTATCGTCCATATATTACATCTCCCCTCTTCAGAAAGAATTAATTTTTTAGAATTTCACTGTAGGAAGTCTTTGCCAGTTTTCATATCAAGGGAGATAACAAATGGTTTATCAATCTTCAAGTCCAATAGTCTATACACAGTTATTCCTCTTTGTATGTAATTGTTCCACTCAAATTTTGCTCCTTTTTCAAGACTGTAAATAATGCTATTTTGCACAATACAAAAATAAAACATTGTTTATAATTAACGAAAATGCAGCTGACTAGAATAATTTTCAAAACTTTTAGACTCATCACCTTTCGAAGCATCTGCAAAGAACATGTACAAATAATCTGTATTACCTGATACAGACAATAAGCCTATATTGACTTGCAGTTTACTGAATTTCTGAATGAACTTAAGTTTACCTAACTAATCAACATAAAATGTTTATATCATTACTTGTATGTGGTTTCACGAGGATTATTATGCCTCTTAAACACAGTGAATGCCACAATAACTCATAAAATCTCATTTGATCTTATTTTGATGTACTATAAGTAATGCTTGCCATGTGATCTATTTCAACATGTCTGAGTTATCTCAAAAGTCAAAGATCAGTATATTGCAGACAAACATCTGATCTTAATCTACACATTTTAAGAACCAACTCGAAAATCATCATATTTTGCAGGCATTTTAACTACTCTTCCAGATCTTGTCATGCTTGGTTTTTCTGTATGCAAATTATCCTGATCAGATGGCTTACATTGCTCTAGTACCACTTTTTCTTGGATATCCGCACAATCTTGATCACTTTCTGTAATGTTTGCTTTCGTTGGACGAATATGTTTTCTGTTCCGTCTGTATGTCTGTCCATTCTTTTTCTCAAGAACGAATGATCTCGGGCTTGAATGTTTACTAACCACTATGGCGGGTTCCCACTTTGTTGATTGTTCCCGTCGCATTAACACCTTATCTCCTGGTTCCAGATGTTTCTGCTCTTTACCACAATGTTTGTCGAAGTAACTCTTTTGCTTCATTTGAGAATATTCTTTGCGGCTTTGTACCACATCCGCATTATATGTATGTTGATTTGGCTTCAGCAAAGGTGATGTGACTGGCAACGTTGTTTTCAAACGTCTTCCTAAGAACATTTGAGCTGGTGATAAGCCTATTGGATTTATAATGGTATCTCTATAGATCATAATAGACATATATGGGTCTTTGGCTTTTTTCAAGAGTGATTTTACAGTTTGTACACCTCTTTCGGCAAGCCCATTGGATTGTGGATACATCGGTGAACTGGTAGTGTGCAGAAAACCATAGTCTTTTGCAAACTTTTTGAAACTTTCTGATGCAAACTGGGGACCATTATCACTGTAAACTTTGTCCGGAATTCCATACCTGGAAAACTGACTCTTCATATACGTGATAGTATTCTCACTCGATAGATTATCCAACTTAGCAATCTCTGGCCATGAACTGTATTTGTCTACTGTAATTAGATAATTGTTTCCCCGGAAAGCAAATAAGTCGACACCAATCACGGCCCATGGTCTATCTGGTAGTTCTGTTTTAATCAGAGGTTCTTTCGGATTTTTATTCTGATTCACAGCACATATTTCACATTTTGAAACGTGATTCTCTACTTCTTGTACCATCCCTGGCCAAAACAATGTCTCTCTAGCACGTGACTTACATTTGACAATACCAGTATGAGCCTCATGCACTTTTAGTAGCATTTCAGGTCTAAGTTTCTTCGGAATTATTAACTTATGCCCTTTGAATAGCATTCCGTCTATACATGTGATTTCATCTCGATAATTCCAGTATGGTTTTAACATTCCTGGGATTAATTCCTGCTTATCTGGCCAACCCTGTTCAACAACTTTCCTTAGAATGTTCATCTCTTCATCGTTTTCAGTTGCTTCTTGAAATTCTCTGCGTTTCTCTTCAGATACTGGTAAGTATGTTAATAAATTGATCGACAGCTCTTCAGAACCGAGATCTTCCTTGGTTTCATCCAGATATGCTCGACTAAGACAGTCCGATATGTACATCTCCTTACCCGGTTTGAATTTCACATTCAAATCATATCTTTGTAGACTCAACAGAATCCTTTGAAGTCTAGGTGGAGCCTGATGTAATGGTTTTGCAAATATCGACTGGAGTGGGCGGTGATCTGTTTCTACAAGAACTTCCTTTCCAAACACATATTGATGAAATTTGGTACATCCATAAAGGATTGCCAACGCCTCTTTCTCTATTTGAGCATAGTTTCTTTGTGAATTAGTCAGTGCCCTAGAACCATAAGCGACTGGTTGCTCATTTTGTAGAATAACAGCTCCAAGACCTCCCTGGGATGCATCTACCTGAAGAGTAATTGGTTGACTCTGATCATAATACTTAAGCACAGGTGCCTTAATAATGGATTCTTTCAGGCATTCATATGCTTCTTCCTGTTCTTTCTCCCAGTGCCATTGAATATTCTTTTGAAGTAATTTTCTTAGTGGTTCACTCTTTTCTGACAGATTTTTGATGAATTTGCCTAAGTAATTCACGAAGCCTAAGAAAGTCATTAACTCTTTCACATTTTCAGGTTTTTTCATTCCTTTGACAGCTCTAACTTTCTCCTCATCAGGTTTTAAACCTTTGTTTGTGAGAGTGTGACCCACAAAACTAATTTCTGTTTTCCTGAACTCACATTTAGCTTTGTTCAACCTGAGATTATTGTCATTTATTCTGTGGAGAACTTTATACAGTCTTGCGTCATGTTCTTCTCTATTTGAACCCCATATGACAATGTCATCAATGATCGACTCACAGCCCTCAATATCTTGGACCATGGTGGAAATGAGTTTTTGGTACACTTCTGGTGCTGATTTGATTCCATAGGGTAACCTCCGAAAACTGTATCTGCCTAAAGGAGTATTCATAGTACAAAGTTTTTGTGACTGTTCATCTAATTCACACTGCCAAAAGCCACAACTGGCATCCAGTTTACTAAAGATTTGGGCATTTGACATTAACGGTAGAATCTCCTCGATAGTTTTCATTGGATAGTGTTCTCTTTTAATCGCTCTGTTCAAATCTTTTGGATCCATACATATTCTCAATTTTCCATTTGGCTTTACGACTGTCACCATGGAGTTTACCCAATCCGTTGGTTTATCTTGTTTGACAATAACATTCTGTCTCTCCATCGACTCTAACTCTTTCTTTATTTTTTCACGTAAAGCAAAGGGAGTTTTTCTAGGCGGATGGACCACCGGAGTAACAGTTTCATTGAGTGTTATTCTGTGCTGTCCTGGTAATTTTCCTAATCCAGAAAATAACTTTGGGAAATCTTTCTCTACCTCTCGGTGTTGTGGAAGCATGGTATACACCCTTTTTACTAAGTTAAGCTCTTCACATGTTTCATAACCTAAAATAGTTTCTGCTGGTTTTTTAACAATGTGAAATCTAACACTGTGAATCTGTCCCTTTATTTTACAATCAATCAGTCTTGTTCCAGTGACCGGAATCTTATGACCACTATACGATCTTAGTATTTGAGTATTTCCATCACCAGACTTTTCATCACATCCTTTCAAGCCTACTTTTTTCAATGTTTCTATTGACATTACGTTACAGTGTGCTCCAGTATCTATGTTCATTTTCACTGAATGTCCTCCGATTTCTGTTTCTATCAACCAGTGCTTATTAACAGTGTTGATGTTGCCACCATCACACATTTTCACGACTCCAATGTAAAAGTCATTATCACTTTCACTGTCACTTTCTTGTGTATGCACCTTTTTCTCTCTTCTTTTAAATCTTTCTTGTCTTTTTGGTACATTTTTTGTTTTACATACTGCTGCAAAGTGATTATATTTCTTACATTTTGAGCACTGTTCACCTATTGCAGGACATTTATCTTTAGTATGTGTCTTACCACATCTTGAACATGTTCCAGTTTTTTCAAATTTTCTCTTCGATTTCGGACGAGCTCCATTTTTAACAATGTTTACTTTTTCTGTTTCAGAGAGTTCCATACTCTTTGTCTGTGATTTAGAAATTTCATAAGCTCTGGCTATGTCAAGTGTTTTCTCAAGAGTCAAGTCTGAGCCAATATTAATGAATTTCTCTCTTACTTTATTGTTTCTTACACCAAATACTACTCTATCACGAACCATCTCATCTGGTTTATCATAGCTACAATCTTTCACAAGAATCTGTAAGTCTGTAACAAACTGGTCAAATGTCTCATCATCATTCCGGATTCTACTACTGAACCGGTATCTATTGTATACTATGTTTGACCTAGGTTTGACATATTTCTCAAAATTATCGGTGTAACTTTTCAAGAGTTTTTTCTCATCATCGCTCATTTCCCATGTTTGGTATATTTTCCTGCCTTTTTCCCCAACCCAGATCATGAGGTAGTTACATTTTTCTTCTTCTTCCTTTTTCTTCAAAGGACCGTTGAAAACAAACTTGCAATGTTCCCAAAATCGTTTCCACGACGATTCTAAATCTGGGGATTCCCAGTCCATAATTGGGGAATTCATGGTTAAACCGTCCATCGTAAATATTTCTTTTTACAAAATATTGTAATGGCTATTCTCATCAACTCACTGGTTGGGTTGAATTCTATTTCGGTTCAATTCTGACACCATGTTGTGTTTGGTAAGTCTTAATTAACACTGCGTGAGTTTCCATCATTTATTTACCCGGATGCTCTGCATAATTGGTACAGACTAAATATTGATCAAATAATAATATCATTATCGTCCATATATTACACCAGTGAAAGGAACATTTTGGAAACATTGTGAGAAAAAGAGAAAATGCTTGTGGACAGCATGTATTTGCTATTCCCAGAATGTTTTTAATTCCATTAAAAACAATTTCATTTTTTTAGCAACATCTTGTCATCTGTTAATGGTCGTAAGCGGACATGTCAATATTTTTGTTGTTTGGTAAAGGGTTGGCACAGTAAAACTTTGCCCGAACTAGAAGTTTCGACTGAGATGGGCTATCGCAGTGTTCCACACTGTACTGATTTTAGCTTCTACAGTCATAATTATTATGTATACCAGATTTCAGTACTCTGTAATGACATCTTGTTTTAACCTTGGACTTACACAGTCATCTTTTGAAACATAGTCAATGAAATTTCATACAGGTTCATTTTATGTGTCTTGCATAATTATGATCTTGTATAAATGAAATTGTTGTCACTGGGAAATAGGCATGTGATAATTGTCAAAAGTAATTTCTTTTACAAAAATCACTTGTCTATACCTCACTGTCTAGGGTTGCAAAAGTTTGAAAAGATCTATGCAAAGGAACCCTAAATTTCAAATGCTATAGAGTGTAGTATTTATTATATTTACAGGAAAAATACCTTCATTGAAGAGACTAAGACCAGATGCCGTTCCAAGTATTTTTCCCTGGACAAAGGAAGAAAGGGAGAAACTGGTGGAGCGAAGAGCTAGGGCTGAAAGCAGGTTGTCTAGAAAACGTAAATGGGATGACTTGTAAAGGGAGGAGTAAGAGGCAAGTTTTTCTGAAGAGGTGGACCATGTTGAAGAGGCTGTCATTGATGAAGCAAAAATATATTATGCAACAGCTGTTGCCAGTGAAAGAACTGTTGGAGACCTATCAGCACAAACTCACACTTTCCCTATGTTTTCAATTGATAACTTTAAAAATGACTACAAAGTAATACATTTTTATACTGTGCTTGAGACATATAAAAAGTTTTCTTTCGTTTTAAATACTCTTGGCCCAGCTGCCTACTGTCTAAATTATATTAACTTCCATGTTGTCGGCATTTCCATTGAAGGTCAGTTTTTTATGACACTTATGAAATTACGGCGTTATACCACAAACTTTGAGCTGTCCAGATTTTTTTTAATATCTGAACCTTATGTCAAAAGTATTGTTTATACAAGAATGATATTCATGAGTAGGCAGTGGAGGGAGGTAAATATATGGCCAACCCAAAAGCTTGTGAGATATTTCTCCCCTTGTGATTTTAAAGTGTACTCGAATTATAATTGATGGAACAGAATGCCCAATTAAGAAGCCAAAATCACCCAGAGCTCAGCAGGCAACTTTTTCTACCTATAAAAACAAAAATACAGTAAAAGTTCTTGTTGGATATACTCCTGGTGGTCTTATTAACTTTGTATCTCATGCATTTGGTGGATCTACCAGTGACAGACAAATTGTAGAAAGGTGCAACATTGTCCAATTATGTGACCGTAACGACAGTGTCATGGCAGACAAAGGGTTCAATGTTCAAGATTTATTTGTATCCAAAGACATATCTGTCAATGTACCCACCTTTTTCAAGAAAAAAATAGATTGAGTTGTAAAACTGTTGCTTCTGACCGAAAAATATCAAGCAAGAGAGTCCACATAGGGAGATTAGTAGGACTAGGAAAAACTTACAAGATTCTGAAATGTTGCCTAAGTGGGACAGAAGCAAAACTATCATCAGATATCATTGTTGTTTGCTTCATGCTTTGCAATTTTAGAACAGTCATTGTGCCATGTTATGTTGTTTAGCAAAAGGCAACAATAATTGTCCAAACTGAAAGCAGTGGTCAAAGTCGATATTGGTGATTTCATCAGCACATGGTAAATGCAAAGACGATGCTCTCACTGGGCTTCCGATGAACCTTTTACATTTATGAAAAGTTTGAAGCTTTTGAGTACATGTTTCTACTGTTTTTAGGCTTTTCTTCTTTGAAAACATAGCAATACCATATAGCACTAATCGTATGTGCTTGCAATGTGCGGTTGGTCCTATTCCTGCTGCACATTCACACTGAGTTTCAAGGACCAAACCTTGCTGATTGATGCATATATCAATAGTGTAACTCTGTCCTCTCTTCATTTCTGCATGACAGCTTGCTTTGAAATAAAAAAAAATCTTGATGGTTTGAGATTCGTACAAACTTCAATAGCCTTTCATCATACAGTTTCTCTACATAGCTATCAAGTTTGGAGCCACACTTTTCCAGGAACCTTTGGACTTCCTGAAACTCAAATGAATGTTGAGTCCGAATTGATGTCCGAATATTGTCCAGAGTTAGGAAGTGACATCACATATTCCGGTTCTAGGGAGTCAGCCTAGCCAAAGTTTTTATTTCTCTCATACGCAATCAATCTGAAATGATAAATATAAGACATCTGTACTTACAGCCTATAAAGGTCAAAAGTAGAATGATAAGTGTTGCTCCTACAAGCTGCTACTCAAGACCTAAACAATTCAACCAGTTGTAGGTACTTATGAGAATGAGAATTCTTAATATGCTCCCCCCCACTTGCTTCATTAAACAAAAAATGCTTGTTTTCACTCTTCACCAGCAACCAAAATTTAGACTTTTCCAAACTGAAAGCATTTGCAGTAATTTGCATATAGATCTATGGCCAAAATGATGGAACTTCTATCAGAAGGCAGTAGAAAACATTGTAGCAAATTGAGAAATTGCTGCTTATCAGTATTTTCTCATTTTTCTCAATGTTTTCAAAAATTTTCTTCCTCAGGGTCTTCTGGATTGTTTAATGAAGAGTTAATGACGTTTGGTATAAATGTTCACGCGCATCCATACTGCGCATGTGTATTTCTCAGAGATAGTAAAACTATCAGCGCTATTGCATATTTTTCACTCAAATGGCAATATTAACAGCGGACCGACGGTGCACTTTTACAAGTAGAACATTCTACGGATGGTACTAGTACGGTTGCACCAGCCATGGTATTCTATGATTGAAATAAAATGGGGAAGTTTTCATCAAAACGAACGCTTATTTGTCGTGGAAAAAGGAAATTGTCAGCCATCCAACGGGGAAAACGATACAGCTTCTGACGTTTTCCTGACAATGGCAGGCCAGTTGTCATGCTATCCTTTCAGGAATAAGGTGACAGCATCAAAACTGGCCTGCCAGTGTAAGGATGATATGACTGGTAAAGAACTAGCTGGAAAAAAAGTCCAGTTACACAATGAAACAGGCAGAAAATTGAAGCTGTTGAAGTATACCTATTTCTTGAAGTATAGATGTTTCCTTTTGAAAAATACTGTGGGAAAAGGAGAAAATTTTTCTACTGAATAATTTTTCCTTTTTCCATCATGTTTGCCGAGCTTTTATCTCATTTTTTACATAGACATTTCTCTTTTTTTTTGTATTTCTATGAGCCGTATGGCCATAATCATGTATGCAAATTTATAAAAAATAGAACTACATGTAGACAATGAAGGGTTTGATACGAATTTGGGGTATATATAGGCTATGTTCTTTTTTTGAATGAGTATAGGATCCAAAATTAATGTGGGAAAAGGAGAAATCCCTTTTAATGAACATGAGCAATTTCTTCTTTCCCTCTATGTCTGCTGAGCTTCTATTATATAGTTTTCCTTGGGAAAAAATTAACTTCCAACCTGACCTTCATCCCTGTTTCCTGGGGAAAGAAGCACGGGAAGGTGCCATTCTTATTTTTTGTTATTGTCAAGATTTATAAGTACTATGATTGTAGAAATTTTTCAAAAAATCTGTCCGTTAGAAAGTATGTTTTTATTGAATTTAAACCCTTAACCCGGTCAAATTATCTCCCTTTTTAACTCAATGGTCTATATATAAAATGCATATTGGTACATTAACCATGCTCAGAACCAGGCTTTTTCTTGTTTTTTGTGCAAAACTGAACTACTTTTCTTTAAAGTGATGTATATTTATATATTCTTCTGGTAATTTTCCTATTTAATTGACTATTAAAGGAAAGTGTGTTAAATCCAGTATATGCTGAATTTTGGAACTGTATATACCTTTTTCAAAAGTGAATTTCTCGGAAACGAGCACGGGGACCCCCTTTTTTAAATTGTAATCTACAAGAGACATGATGAGCTTTGTATGTGCAAAGTTTAAAAATAAATCTGTCCGTTGGAAGAATTTGTCATAAACGTCCTTAACAATATCTAGGCGTAATCGGAGTTCACAATGTCCGATCTAGAGAGCTTCAATATTAATTAGTCAGCTAGCTTACATTATAAGGTAATGTAGAAATAAATCAAATAGAAACAAAATAATCACGGTGAGCAGGAAAAAGAACAGAAAAGTTTCTTAAGTGAGGTATCGTATCTTCCTACATGAAGACAGGTAGGCTTATCATAAATTTCGATCCCTGATGTAGGCCTAGATCTAATCGAGTTTTCTGTGTTTACGGGAATAATATCTCGAGGATTTTTAAGGGGTCGAGGACAAAAATACTTTTTATTTACAATCGAGGAAGGCATCATTTTTATAAAATCATTGCAATATAATGATTCACCGATTTCCAACAAACTTCGGGGATAATATAACGACGCTTTCACAGTCGACTCGCTATGTACACCGAGTCCGTGCGTAATTTTCTTACCTTTCAACCAAATCGCTTTTTCTGACCGAAACTCTGGCATTCCACTTTCGAAGTTCAGTTCTCAGCTCGGGGATTGATAATGATCCAAATTTTGACTCCATAAGTCGTCGAAATGCAGTAAGAAAAAGAAATTGAACTTGAAGACATCATAGATTATTTCGTTCTGGAATAACGCGTCGATGTAAACAAGAAAGACTTCCGGATACTTATGGGCCGGGAACAACTGCGCCACCACATTAAATACAAGGGCACATAACTTGCTTTTGTTTCCCATTAAAATGTGACTTAAATGGTAGAATATTTCTGTGATGAGGGTAGAAATAAACTGTGGGAAAAGGAGAAAATGCTGATTACTAACTCTTCACCACACAACAACAATGTCGACTTGCCCAAATTGCAAGTATTTGCAGACAACAATTTTAAACGTGACCTATATGACGAAATTTGTCATTAATAGGGTAGAAAACAGCATACGAAAAGGAGAAAATGCTGATAACAAAATGTCTTTCCTTTTCTTACAATGTTTTCAAAAGGCCGTTTTTCCTCAGGGTCAATAAACTTCGGGATTGAGAGTTATACAGTTAATGTATTTTTGGCTTGAATGTTTGTCAAGATAGCAGATAGTGTAGATATAAGACCAGGCTGCACGTTATTACCGTCTGATCTTATTCTACACAGTCACGCCAAAAAAAGAGAGAGAGAGAAAAATTAATGCCGGTTAGAGTACTTCAAGTGTTAAACGGATTAACTCTTTACAAAACGACAAAATTTTAGACTGGTTCAAATTGAAAGCATTTGCAGACGACAAAAGAAAGGTGACTAAAAAATAGAAATTTATTCTGAGAAGAGCAGAAAACACTGTTGGAAAAGGAGAAAATGCTGCTTACCAGCATTTTCTCCTTTTCCAAGTGTTTTCAAATGGCTTCTTTCTTAGGGGCGTCAAAAGTAGGGATTGTGCGGTAATGGGTTAATAGATGTTTAGATGGAAATTAAAGCTTGAAACTGTTAAGTACATGTAGATTATTTAATTGAAAATTTCCGGTAATCAGAAAACACAGTCAAACATTGCAATTTCGAACTTTTTCAGTATGCAACAGAAATTCAATGTATACACTCAGCAAAACCTCTAACCGATCAATTTTGTTTCTCCTGTGAAATTGACCAAGTAACAGAGAAGTGAATAAAAAGAACTTACAACATATGTTATAGACAATAGACATGGTATTGTAATTTAAATATTTTCGATTTGGCAGGTAAAAATATTTCTTTTTCAGAAAAAGGAAAACACATGGTTTGCGCATGCGCCATGCCTATCAGAAAGACGGTGTTAAAATGAGAAGCATACATTACTGATTTTTCTTCAGTAATAAGAAAAAACATAAAAATTATTTTCTGCACAAAAAGATAACCCGAGATAAGGAGCGTGAAGTTTTCAAAAATGCGATTTTTCAGTTTGCAATGTTAAGTAATAGAGAAGTGAATAAAAAGAACTTATAACATATGTTATAGACAATAGACATGGTATTGTAATTTAAATATTTTCGATTTGGCAGGTAAAAATATTTCTTTTTCAGAAAAAGGAAAACACATGGTTTGCGCATGCGCCATGCCTATCAGAAAGACGGGGTTAAAATGAGAAGCATACATTACTGATTTTTCTTCAGTAATAAGAAAAAAAGCATAAAAATTATTTTCTGCACTAAAAGATAACCCGAGATAAGGAGCGTGAAGTTTTCAAAAATGCGATTTTTCAATTTTCAGTGTTAAGTGAATGATTTTTTTATAAATACATTTTAGTATAACCAGCCGAAAAAATCTTTTCAAACTTGGACTGGAGTAAACTTTTACCATGGTCAATCATTTTTTCGGATGCGTTGTAAGGCGTCAAAAAAAAATCGTGCTGCGCACTCGTTTTTTCAACGCCTAACAACGCATCCTCGTGAGATATTTTTCATATCATGAAAAATAACCAGTTGATTATCTTCTATTTATTATATACCTAGCAGTGAAATCCTGGAATTTTCCAGCGTAATAAATTTTGATATCATCACTAGTGACGATATCAACTTTCACTTCCTGCAGTAATTTAGGAACTACTTTTTTTCGACTACATTTTTTTTTCGTCTTTCAAACGAAAAATTGAAAATAGTAATGTTAACAATATGGCGTGACAAACGTTGCAATATTCGATATCAAAATTTACATTCTAAAACGAAAAAATATTCATTCGAAAAAAAAATTTTCATTCGAAAACAAAAAAATATTCATTGGATAAAAATATATTCGTTCTAAACTTAAATTATATACATTCAATAAAAGATAAATATCGAATAGAGCTCTACAAAAAAAAATTATCCAATGAAAAAAAAAATTTTGCAACATATAAAAATTTACAGATTGCAGTTGAAAAAATATTCATTCGATAATTGACCAATGAGATTTGGGAAAGCCCATTTAGTAACGGCTTATTTGATTGGACAATGCTGTTGTTAGATTCCCAAAATAGATACGCAACAGACGCCCACCAGAATATAGATCTATTCAGTAAGTGGAAAATTATTTATTTCATTTAATTTCTGTAGAAGAGTTGTATTTGTTGAATTATTTCAAAGGGATGACATAAATGCTAATGTATGACATGAACGTTTGTTGTGGAAGCAGTGCCATTTACTTTTCGCCATAAGATTTAGAGCGGCGAAAGTTCACCGGAATGCACCGGAAACCATTTAAGTTACTGGATTTAATTGAAACATCTACCTACCGCGACGGACAGAAATTCGGAATGCACTTGCATTAGAAGTTGCATTGAATTCTGAACACCTTCTAAATCACATGAGTCATGCTCTTGCAAAATGGGACTTAATGAATGTACAAAGCTATGTTCTGTTAAAGAATAGATTCTATAAAAGTACTTTAAATTTTGTAGAAATATTTCCAAGCTTTATCTCATTTACTAACCGACAATATTTTAGGCTTTTCCAAATCGAAAGCATTGTAAACTGAAACTTTGAAATTTGTTTTGTAAATGGTAGAAAACATTGTGGGAAAAGGAGAAAATGCTGGTTAACAGCATTTTCTTCTTTTCCCGCAATGTTTTCTAAAGTAGGGATTGTGTGTACTCTCAATAATGAGATGCTACGGTGATCTTTTTCATATTTGGACATTTATTGTACACTGTACCGTCTCAAGTCCGTCGTAAATTTAACTGATTAAATGCAGGGTTTTCTCTTATGTTCAGCATTTTTTAAGAGTTCAAACTTGCACACAAAATCTGTGCCAAACTTTCAACTAATTTTGTCTTGATTGTGTCTGTACCAGTCCAGTCAGTGCTAGAACAGCCAAATCTCAAGTACAATTAAAGATTTGGAAACTTTTAACCCAATGACTGCCATACTTTAAAGTGATCTTAAGCAGTCCAACTCGCAAGCATTTTTCAGGGATTTGTTCACCTTCAAATTTTTGGCGGCTACTTAAAGTCTAACCAGTTTAGTTTTTGTTGGTTGAACATGATGCTGTGTAAACACCCATTGTTTAGAAAAACATTAATTCTTTACTGCACAATCCCAAGTTTTAGTGACCCAAAGAAAAAAGACATTTGAAATGTGGGAAGAGAAGAAATACTGTTAACCAGTTTTTTCTCCAATTACATGTATCACAATGTTCTCTATCCTTCCCAAAACAATTTGCAATTTTTGAGTCACATTTATTTTGTCATCTGTAGACTCTTTTTATTTGGTCTAGGTTAAATTTTGTTGTTTGGAAAAGGGTTAAACATGTATACATGAGCCATGATCAAGCAAAAAGGAGCTAAAGGTATCTCTATGATCCATGCATGATACCCAGCAAGTCATCACATAATTGTGAATCAGTAACATCCGTCCTTATTTAACAACATTTTTATCCTTTACCACACAATCCCAACTTTGTGCTAAAAGGAGAAAATGCTAGAAACCAGCGTTTTCTCCTTTCCCCACAGTTTCTACCCATTGGAAAAACAAATCGCCATTTTAACAACATTTAATTTGCTGTCTGCAAATGCTTTCAGTTAGGACCTGTGTAAAATTTTGTTGTTTGGTAAAGAGTTTATCACAAGGTAGACTGGTCCTTGAACACACAGAAAATTTGACAAATGGCAAAATTTTTCAGACCAGGTAAGCCTAGGTCAAGACATTTTGTAGATGCATTAGGTCCCCGTCTGCAAAAGCATGGTTCATATATATATATCTGTATATGGACACACACAGATGTATTTCATTTATATTTTTGCTCTTGCAGGTAGATGCATTTATGTAGATTCTGCACTAAATAATCAGGGTGTTTTCATCGAAATATGTGGTGGTATGCTGGACAAAGAGACAGTACAGTTGCAATTCAGAAATGCAACAGGACTGAAATATATTGAAGGTGTAGATAGGGTTGCAGTCCATTCAACTGGAACCAATTTTGCCATTCCTGAAAATGTTGAGGGACTTGTTGTGATAGAACTGTTGGTAAGATGCCATGCTATTTTCAATTTCCAACTGTACTTTTTGTCGCGATTGTGTACCATACTTTTGTGAAGAAAACTGTAAAAGAGCTTTTTATGTCATGGGCGGATCCAGAGGGGGGGACCGGGGGTCTGGACCCCCGGAATTTTGGCAAAAATGTGGTTATCAGATTCATGAAATGTTGCTGGTTGATATTGCACAGCATATATGTAAAATACAGTCATAAATTTTAAAAAAATGTTCTGAATGTGGAGACCTCCTCATGGTTAGAACTCGAAATGTTGAGTTTTCTTGTTAACAGTTTACATCCACTGAAATCCGGAAATCAAAGTATCATATAATAAGACGAATGCGTTTTCGGTGGGATCCCCCCTGAGAAAGATATCTGGATCCGCACATGTATGTTATGGCACCAGTCATCCTTCCGCCCATCTGTCCTTCCAGGAGCAATTTCTTGTGAGCACAACTCCAACAGTTTCCATTGGAATAAGTTCAAACATAGCAGTATGAGTCTATGATGTGTAGTTGTGCATGGGACTTTTTTCTTTTCGTTCTGTTCATGAGGTCTAGAGTTATCTGCCCTTTAATTCTGAAATTAATAATTTGACTGACAAGCCCCTTGGGGTGTATTATGGGCTGCTTTGCAAAACCCTTGTCTTTGAAATGTAATAGAAATTTTGCGAATTGTCAAATTGAGCTATTCATTGTGTAATTTCAGGTATTTGATTTTGACAATTTTGAAATTATAATTATATGATGGCTTATTTGTGATTTTTATGGCATGCTCTTAGGCAGCAAACCTTGTGCTTTTCATTAGGGTGAAAATAAATGTATCTGAAGAAAGTCAGTCTGGTGATTCTTTACCTGGACAGTGGTATAAATTGGATTACATATAGATTGTCATGTGGTAAAATACTCTCCACATTATACTGGCACTATAGAGCCATCATTTTGTTTCATTTGTATGAAAAATTTTCATGACTTTTTTTTTTTCAAAATTTGGAAATGTAACGGCACTATCTAAAAAGTAATGTCAATGTACTTTCATTTCTATTGTAGATGCTACTGGAGATGTATCTATGAAACAACCTACTGACTTTCTGGACAGGCATGGGATTTCATAAAAGATTAGAAATAAATTTCATCAACTGTGTTGATTGGTTGCTTGTGACTCACACTTTGGCCATAGCCTGGAGAGTCAATACAGGAACTTTTTACAAGAAGATGAAAATGGCTTTAATTTGGGATGGAGATTTTCACCTGGTACAGAAAAACAGACTTACAAAACAGGGTTATCCCCTCTCCCAACCCTTTTCCTGGTTTTTCATGGCCCGGAGTTAGAGACATTTTGTAAACATTGTGGGAAAAGGAGAAAAAACTGGTAACCAGCATTTTCTCCTTTTCCAACAATGTTTTCTACCCTTCCCTAAACAATTTTCAGTTTTTGAGTCACATGAATTTTGTCATCTGCAAATGCTTTCAAGTTGGACCAGTCTAGAATTTTGTTGTTTGGGAAAGGATTAAAAACTAGGTCACCTGGTTAAATTTTAGATAAACTCTGTATATCCTAGATACCAAGTGTTATGTTCAATACTTATGAAAGTTGGTTAGAATATACGTCTTGACTCCTTACCACACAATCCCACCTTTTTACGGCACTGAGAGAGAAGGCATTTGGCAGTGTAGTGAGAAAAGGAGAAAATGCTGGTAACCGGCATTTTCCCTTTCCACAATCTTTCCTAGTCTTCACAAGAGACAAGACAAATTTCCCTTTTTGTTTAACCCATTACCACACAATCCCTACTTTTGACACCCCTGAGAAAGAAGCCTTTTGAAAACATTGTGGGAAAAGGAGAAAATGGTGGTAACCAGCATTTTCTCCTTTTCCCACAGTGTTTTCTACCCTTCCCAGAACAAATTTCAATTTTTCAGTCACCTTTATTTTGTTGTCTGCAAATGCTTTCAATTTGGACCAATCTAAAATTTTCTCATGTGGTAGAGTTAATATTTATTTTATCATCTGCAAATGCTTTCCAATTGAACCAGTCTAGAATTTTGTTCTTCAGTAAAGAGTTAATGAGAACTCTAACGAGATATAAATTGGGTCACATAGGGTCAAAAACTAGGTCACCGAGATGGACTCTTGAAAAACCTTCTGTCCATACTCGGAAAAGGCTGTTTCTCTTTGGCTGGGCAGATTATTTTTTGTTGATGTTTTGAATGACTGTTCACCTGTAACAATCAATATTTGGGTCATAACTGAACGTAATGAGTTAAATAAAAATAGCCATCCTCTGTGAAAAAGGCTTGATGCACCAGCAAAAAAGCAATGAGACATGTCAGTCTGTGTATCTAAGCATGGGTCGGAGCATTTCATTATTTGTGTTTTTTTCTGCACGCTCATGGACCACTCCACATCATGGTCCACTCAGTTATTGGAAAAAAATGATTATATGTATCCTTTATGGACCCATAAATATGTCATTACTTGTTTGGCACATTTGATCTCTCGGATGCTCTAATTTCCCTTTGCTAGATCGTAGATCATTTCTTTGTTATTTGTGCAGAGTTTAATAAGCCTATACAACAGAATCCCATGTTTTAACAACCCAGGAGAAAGTATGTCGGGAGGAAAATGAAAATGCTGTTTATTTGCCTTTTTTTCTTATCCCACAATGTTTCAAAAGATGGCTACCTCAGGGTCTTTGAAATATGGGATTGCTTATTGTAGTGTAAGTTTTACATGTACATGTAATTGAATTGGTAAAGCCATCAATCAGAAAATAGGTAACTGGGTCTAATCTCGGGAAAACTTTGTGTACACTCTACAGGCCACATTGTCAATCTGATTCTCGTGTAACTTTGTCAGAATATTTTCCCTAACCCTTTACCACACGACAAAATTTTAGATCTGTCGAAATTAAAAGCATTTGTAGATAACAGTTTTAACATGGCTCATATGAAATGATTTTTCTTTGATAGGGTAGAAAACATTGTGAGAAAAGGAGAAAATGCTGGTAACCAGCATTTTCTCCTTTTCCCACAGTGTTTTCAAAAGCCTTCTCTTTCAGGGGGTGTTAAAAGTAGTCATTGTGTTGCAAAGGGTTATTGATATCCTAGATGAGTTTAAAGTGGGTCATGTTGGGTTGAAAAAAAACTATGTCACTAAGTCAAGTCTTAGAAAAACCTTGTAATACACTCTAATGGCCACTTTTTCAGTCTGATACTCAGGTCTTGGAAGTGATTGGAAATGGGGCACGTGTGGTCAAAAGGGCTCAGGTGAGCAACTTCAGGGCCATCATGGCCCTCTTGTTTCTGAAAAGAAAAAGTCTGAATTGGCCAAGCCAGTGATCAAATCAATGACTCGCTGTTCTCAAGCTTGCAGGCTATCAACCAAGCTATGGGTGCTTGGCACACATTGTGTCAAAAGAAAGGTCACAAGGTCAAAAAGTATCAGTATCTACTGGATGGATTTTAGTCAAAGTTCATGGGAAGTTCCATTATGAAGTCAAGATGTGCATATTATAATTTGGCTACAGTTCAATGATTTTCAAAGGAGTTATGGCCCTTCCATGATTTTTTTTTGTCAGCTCTATTTCTCAATAACTACAGGACAGATTTCAGTCCATCAAACTTAACCCTTTCCCAGACGGCAAATTTGGGATCAGACCAAATTCAAAGCATTTTGCCGATGACAAATTAACAGTTGCTTAAAAGATGATTTTTCTATATGATAGGGTAGAAAACATTGTGGGAAAAGGAGAAAATGCTGGTTACCAGCATTTTCTCCTTTTCCCACAATGTTTCCAAAAGGCTTCTATTCCTTTCCTGTAAAAACCAGGGATTGTTTGGGAAAGGGTTAATAGGAAGTTTTATTATGAAGTGAAGATGTGCATATTATAATTTTATTATATACCTAGCAGTGAAATCCTGGAATTTCCCAGTGTAATAAATTTTGATATCATCACTAGTGACGTTATCAACTTTCACTTTCACTTCCTGACGTAATTTGGGAACTACTTTTTTTTTTCGACTACATTTTCTTCGACTTTCAAACGCAAAATTACAAATAATTATGTTAATAAGGTATATAATAAATAGAATAATCAACCGGTTATTTTTTATATGAAAAATATCTCACTCGGACGCGTCGTAAGGCGTTAAAAAAACTCGTGCTGCGCACTCGTTTTTTCAACGCCTAACAACGCATCCTCGTGAGATATTTTTCATATCAAAAACAACCAGTTGATTATCCTCTATTTGTTACAGTTTAATAATTTCTAAACGAGTTATGGCCCTTTTTTTATTTTTTTCTCCGGTCCATTACTCGGTATCTATCAGATGGATTGCAGTCAAACTTTATGGGAAGTTTATGTATGAAGCCAAGATGTGCATATTATAATTTGGCAGGAAGTTAATGATTTTCAAAGTTTTACATTACTATAACATGGTGGCATATTTTAGCCATAAGATACAATATACATGTGACTATCATGATTATTTTAGAACACTGTTGTGATTAATCATAGTTTCCTGGAAATTTCATCGTGTTAAAATGAAAAGATAATATTCCCAAGAAACTTTGATATATCGCAATACATGTAGTTTTCTAAAATAATCATGAAAGCTATCTTGTATTTCGTGGCAGATTAATGCCAGTATACTGTATTACTTAGGCAAATTTTGTTTATAACTACCGTAGTAAAAGGGCACCCAGTTCCTTATCTAACTCCTTAGTGGCTCTCAAATTAAAAAAAGTCAAAGATGCCATAACCAGGGAAAGGGTTGAAGGGAGGTGTGGGTATTTTAGTCAAGATTTCACAATATCATTTTTTCTTATTCAGTTCTGTTGATTTTCATATATTAAGTCCACATGGCAAAAGGTTTAGCCTTAAACTTTTTGGTCTGCAAGTTAAATACTTTTAGACCAATTTGTCAATGAATAAGAAACCTTAGCCTTTCACCACACAATCAACCCTGAAAATGAAATCCTTTGAAAACCTTTTTGGAAGAGGACAAAATTCTGATTACACAATAAATCCCATAACATCTGCCATAATTATTTATTATGTTGTCTGCAAAATTAATGTTATCATTTTGGTACAGTCTAAAATATTGTTGTGTGGTAAAGGCTTAAAAGCCTAAGTAGGCTTTTGTGTGTGTGTTTTTTTTAAACCAGATGAAAACATGTATAACTACAGACACTGAACATTGTTTTGAATTTATTACTGTTTTTTATTCAGGCCATAAGCTAGTCAAAGGCTCTGAAAAACATGAATGAAATTTGCACAAGAATACCTGTCTACCTTCAAGTTAGCTCAAATATTGTGGTTAGGGGATATGTGGCACATATAGTGATTTCCGTTCATAGCCAATTCGAAGTACCGTACATGTATATCAGAAAAATGAAGTTATTGCTTCTTTATGTATTGGCAAAAGCTTCTATTTTCTCAAGTTTTTATTCAGGTTGCTGTGCAAAGTTTATCTTTTTGTTACTATTTAACTCTTCACCACACAATCCAGACTTTTAACAACCCCGAGAAAGAAGCCTTTTGAAAACATTGTGGAAAAAGGAGAAAATGCTGGAAACCATAATTTTCTCCTTTTCCCACAATATTTTCTACTCTGCTGGAAACAAATTTCAATATTTTAGTTGCAGTTATTTTTTCTTGTCTACAAAATGCTTTTAATTTGGACCAGTCTAAAATTTTGTCATGTGGTAAAGAGTCAAGATGTATTCTGGACTAAGGCTATATACATTTCATTATCAAAGATTTATTTCTTGACATGGAGCTGTTGAGGGTATTCATCACATTTAGTGATGGCTCTAGTTTTCTGTGCAATATCCATAAAAGTTGGTCAGAATGTTAGTCTTGAAAATGGGGCATGTTGAACTAAAAAGGTCACGGAGACAAATTCTAGCAACAACTTGTACATACTCTAATGGCCACATTTCAGTCAGATACTTATGAGAGTTTATTAGTGTGTGCATGTCATAATAAATCACATCAGACGATAATGGAAATAAGTCATGCTTGGTCAAAACTCTCAGGTGAAAGATTTCAGGGCCATTAGGGCTGCTTTGCCATCTTAAAGTGTTAGGTTATTTTTTTTAATTTTAAGTCTATATCAGTTGATACTTGAACCCCTTTTAAATACAAGTCTGGACTTTACAGAGTACCACCAAACCCACTCATTGACCTTGAGGTCAAGGTCATACCTTGAGTTTGGGGTTGAATCAAATGCTTGGGTAGATTTTGTTTTTACATAACTTTTTACCACAGGAAAAAAATTTAGACAAAACAAAATCTAAAACATTTATGGACAACAGATTCATGGTTTTTGTCTCTGATTGGGTACAAAACATGGGGAGATAGGGGAAAAGTGGCAGTAAGCAGCACCTCATCATTTTCCCAAAATGCTTTCAGAAGCCTTCTTTCTGTAAATCAGGGTTGTTATAACTTGGGATAGGGTGGTAATGGGTTAATTAGTTTTATCTTCAACAAGACTTCCCCAACCAGATAGCTTATCTTTAACCTATTACCACACAATCCCTACTTTTAACGACCCTAAGAAAGAAGCCCTCAGAAAACATTGTGGGAAAAAAGAGAAAATGCTGGTAACCAGCATTTTCTCCTTTTCCTAAAAAATGTTTTCTCCCTTCAAATTTCAAATTTTCAGTAACTTTTATTTTGTAGTCTGCAAATGCTTTTGAGTTGGACAAACCTAAAATATTGTCGTTTGGTAATGAGTTAAGTCAAGATATATTTTTTTGGTGATGGGCAGGCAAGCTATCCTGTATGTGGGTCAGGTTTTGTTTGTGATACAAATCATTCTAGTCTGTTTAAAGATTGTTTCACATTTTTAGTTTTGATGCACATTAGAAATAATTATGTCCACAATACGATAACAAATAAATATTAAGAAACTACCGTAATTTTGTGATAGTTTGTTTATTTATTCCTGTCAGTACATGCTTAAACATGAGTTATCATTTATTGAGTTATACCTGAGCAGTAATATATTCTCCACTAAAGGTGAGGCTGAGCCGAGGCCTTTATTGTGGAGAAAGTACTGTCATATCCAGTTGCTGAAAGAAAAACTTACTTCAAGGAGCAACTTTCCAACTCGCAAGTTGAAAGATGGACAAATGACTATAACAAAAGCTCCTGGGCTTTGGCCCGAGGAGCAAAAAAAAAGAAGGTAACCCGCAAAACTAATAAGATGAACAAGGGATAAATTTTTATCTTCTGTCATGTTTAGACAGAAAAAAACATTATGTAATGTCGTAAACACATATTAGTTTAAGTTTGACAGCAAAAGATTTTTTTTTCAATTTGTGAAGCTATGAAAAAGAAATAGCCAAACACAACTGACAGAACTTGTCAGTATTGATGGAAATTAATACTGATTCATTGGGCGGAAAGATTGACTGATTGATTGTGTTGTGTTTCACACCGTTTTCAACATTAATTAAGTTTTATCGTGGCAGCCACTGCTTCTATCCATGTTTTCGTGGAGCTTCTTTCACCAGTACTCCGCACAATCTGATTTCCAGGCCACTGGCTGCTTCCCCACATAACCATTGTTAAAAGAGTGGACAGCAGTGAGAGAGGAATGAATCCTGTCGCAATCATTAATCCTCAAGAAGAAATTGTCCAAGCTAAGGATCAAACCAGTGACCTGTTCTCAAGTCCTCCATGCTAAAGACTGAGCTAAGTGACTTGTCTGGGCAGACAGAAACACTTGTAATCACTTTAATAGTTTCAACTATTGACAAATTTCATCATAACAATAAGACCTTGACCTTTAAACTGATGACACAGTTGCAAAAGACAGGTCGTCTGTCCATGAACATCATTTATGCGAATAATTTTAGATACAATTGGAAGATGTTGAACAGATGCCTATGTCCTTCCCACGATTTCATGGTACAGGCAGAAAAATGCAGTGGAGTAAAATAGGGCAAGCACAGCCCTCTTGACATATAAATAATAATACACTGTTGAGTGGATTGAATTTCTAAAGTTTACTTGACATAATTCTACACTTAAATGATGTGCTTCAACTTGTGATATGCACACTCCTACAAGTTACAGTGTTATCCAAATTGTAACTTTTTGTAGAATACAGCCATTTCTTCATCCTTTTGGAGGAAGAAATGCAGATTTTGACGACGTATCAGCATATGAACCCCTTCGAAATAACTCACAACTATAAGAGCTTTAGCAGTCAGTGTTGATCAAAATTCTAACATGACACGCGACTTTGGCTCCATAAACACAGTGCAAGGAAAACGTGGTAAAATCTGCGACAATCCATGTAGAGTGACGTCATCCTATAGCGAGTGACGTCATTCAATGAGTGAGTTATTCAATGGAACATAATCTTCATCCGCGTTTTCACTCTAAGTTTGAACTTGTTTTCCTTTCATTAAGAATTAGTCACGTTAGAATCGAAATAATCTTCTTTCTATCGTGGTATATCGTTCATTCTAACATGACACGCGACTTTGGCTCTATAAACACAGTGCAAGGCAAACGTGGTGAAATCTGCAACAATCCATGTAGAGTGACGTCATTCAATGAGTGAGTTATTCATTGGAACGTAGGCCTAATCTTCATCCGCGTTTTTACTCTTAATTTGAACTTGTTTTCCTTTCATTAAGAATTGGCCATGTTAGAATCGAAATAATCTTCTTTCTATCGTGGTATATCGTTCAATAAACCACGTTGTGAGTTATGAGGCGCAATGAATAACCCACTCGGGCTATCGCCCTCGTGGATTATTTATTGTGCCTCATAACTCACAACTGTGGTTTATTGAACGATATACCACGATAGAAAGAAGATTATTTCTTAAATAAACCACGTTGTGAGTTATGAGGCGCAATGAATAACCCACTCGGGCTATCGCCCTCGTGGATTATTTATTGCGCCTCATAACTCACAACCGTGGTTTATTGAACGATATACCACGATAGAAAGAAGATTATTTCTTAATTAGACTGCAAAAAAAAACATGCACTCAGGGACCTTATTCAACAACCATTCACGAGAACATACTCAGTTTTGTTCTCCAGATTTTTCCACATTTGAAAGTAACATAGCTTCTGATCGGCTAAAACCATTTTTTTTAGCCCATCAAAAGTCTTGTTACTCGCAAATTTTGAAAATTTTGTAGAATATGACAAAGAAATTCTTTATGGTTGGTGTAAATGGACCCTAATCTCCAATCTACAATGCTTTACTGGAAAACTTAGGACTACAGCTGTTATAAAGTTTCCTTTTTTTTTAACATCTTAATTTTAAAATGCCCCTTTACTACACAATCCCAAGTTTAAATGGCCTTGAGGACAAAATACTTTTGAAAACATTGTGGAAAAAAACAAAATTGCTGGTTTCCAGCATCTTTTTCCTACAGTTTTCTACACTTTCAAAGACAAATCTTTTATGCCATATTGAAATATATTTATCTGGAATGATTTGTTGTTTTTTAACTCCTTACCAAACAACATAATTTTTGGCTTATCCAAATCGAAAGCATTTGCAGACGACAAAATAAAAATGACTGAAAATTTGAAATTTGTATTGTGAAGGGTAGAAAACATTGTGGGAAAAGGAGAAAATGCTGGTTACCAGCATTTTCTCCTTTTCCAACAATGTTTTCTATAGGCTTCTTTCTCGGGGTAGTCAAAAGTAGGGATTGTGTGGTAATGGGTTAATATGATAGATTCCAGCCTTGTATACAGGGCACAGACTAGTTTGTCAGTTTTCACTTCATGCCGAGACTGTCATATTTGGCTTCCACCCAGACCATCCATGATCTCTTGCTCCCTATGCATGAAAATGGCTTCCTCCCGAGACTGTCCCAGTGATTCTGCTTTCTGCCTAAGGTAGGCAGCTAGCAGAATAATGACAGTCATGGAAGACCACAATTTTTCAAAGGTTAGAGTCTCTACAGGCAGCATGAGATTACAGACAGTCTGGACGGAAGCCATATATGACTGCGGCCTGGATGGAAGCCATATATGACTATCTGTTTTGGCAGGAAATTCTGCAGGCTTGTTTATACCTTGCTTTGTACAAGTCGTTAAAAGTCATTTATTCATATTTAGCAAAGCATTCAATACTGCTTTCACCCGATCAAAACAGATTCTCAACTGGTTCAAAATATCTTGTTCAACTTAAAGTCTATCACTTCCATGAAGCTGAATATCATCATCTGTATGACTGCATAGTAGACATCCCTCCAAAGACGCTCTACCCTGGAGTTATGAATAGGATTTCCAGCAATGAAACTATTCTCCTCAATGGTGCTCTTCTTTCTTCCATATATTGAAAGTAATCATCTTAGTCAGACTTAAGAAGAAATCTTCAAACATTTCCCTTGCATATCCATTTCTTTTTTCACAACATGGAATCTGAGGTCATTCAGTTTCAGCTTCTGAAACTATAGAAATATGCATAAATAATTCATGCAAATAACCTAAATGTGGCTCAATTGATGGATTTCTCTTTGATAGAGTAGAAAATATCATGGGAAAAGCCAAAAATGCTGATCATCTGCATTTTCTCCTTTTCCCACAATGTTTTAAAAAGAGCAATGTTGACATGACCATCCCCTGCCAAATGGTTGCTGGATAGCAGATGAGGAGCTATCTGGGCCTGTCCTTTTGTCCTTTTGTAAAGAGTTGAGGCATCTGCAAACAATATTGACCCAGATCAGCGAGCACAGTCCCCTCAGGTTATGGCTTCTGACTAGAGGATTTTCAAAGATTTTCAATATTTTTCAATTTTGTTGCAATGACACCCAGAGTTTTGACATTACAAAGTGCAATATAAAGTCCTTTCTTTTCTGTTCAAATCCATCAGCTTTGTTTTTTTCAACCATCCTCAGTAAGAAGGCTTTTCAAAACAAAGGGACAAAATACCAATAACCAAAGTTCCCCCTTTTCCAAACAATGTTTTTTAACTTTTTTAGACAAATTTCCAAGTCTGAACCACAGCTTCATTGCCTTTGACAACTTTGATCAATAAAAATTAGCCCTTTACCACACATAATCCCTAAAGTGAATGGAGAAGGATTTTTAAAACATGGTTAACCCATTACCACACAATCCCTACTTTTGATGCCCCTGAGAAAGAACCCTCTAGAAAACATTGTGGGAAAAGGAGAAAATGCTGGTAACCAGCATTTTCTCCTTTTCCCACAATGTTTTCTACCCTTCATAAAACAAATTTCAAATTTTCAGTCACTTTTATTTTGTCGTCTGCAAGTGCTTTCAATTTGGACCAGTCTAAAATATTGTCGTTTGGTAATGGGTCAAAAGGGAAATGCTGGTTACAGACATTCTCTACTATTCCATCATTGTTTTCTACCCTTTCTGAGACAAACTTTGTAATTTGAGCTATATATTCAATTTCATGTTTTACTCTGCAAATGCTTTAAAAAGTTAGATGCTTGTATATCTAAAATTTGGTTGTGTGGTTGAGAGTTAAGGAAAAATATTGTTTTCTGGTAAATAGATCTAGGGGAGTGTTGTCTTTTGATGTACTTTTGGACAACCCTAAATGGCCTGCATGGTAGATCTAGAATTTATTCTGATATTGTGCAAATACATACCCACTGAATATTTGTTCATCATAATCTGTTATTTCAGCTTTCGCCACACATTTTATTAACATTTAGGAATGGCCAAGCACTATCATGGGACTGCAAAAAGTTGGAAAAGAAGCTAATGTGCAAACACCATGTTCTGAAAAATAACAATAACCCAAAGTTATGCTCAGCCTTTGTGAAAATGGAGTTTAAATCGAACTCTTTAGTTACCACAGAATCCTGACTTTTATCAACCCTATGAAAGACAGCTTTTGAAAACATTGTAAAAAAAAAAGGAGAACGCGAGAAAATACTGATAACCAGTATTTTCTCTTTTTCCCCCTATGGTTTTTATCTTTACCAAAATATCTATATCTGAATAACATTCTTTTTTTTGTGCAAGTGTTTTCAATTTTGACCCATCCAGAATTTTGTCGTTTGGTAAAGAGCTAACTCTATATCAAATTTCAAAATTTTAGACTGACCATCTAGAATTACTTACAGTCTTTCTGAAGAGATGTTAAACCGCTGTCCCATGTGACATATGGAGCGTGTTCACCCTTTCCCAAATGGCAGAATTTTAAACTTATCATAATCAAAATTGAAAGCTTTTGCAGATGACAAAAGTGCTGTGACTTAAAAATCGAAATTTATGTATACATGGGCAAAAAACACTGTGGGAAGAGGAGAAAATGCTGGTAACTAGTATTTTCCCCTTTTCCCACAACGTTCTCAGAGGCCTGTTTCTCGGGGCTGTAAAAATCCTGATTGTTTAGTAATGTATTCAAGAAACGGGTATAACTTGATTAGGATGGATTTCAATCTGTACTATTCCTAGTAACGAAACTAGCAGTCTTCAGGGTCGTTGCCTATATGCCCATATTGGCAACCCCTTGTGACAATAGTTGAAGGCAAAAATCCACAAATCATTCCCCTACTGACAGACGTTTAGCCCCCTTTTGCCAAGACACTGCACCAAGTCAGAGAAGTAATCTGTTCAGACAGACAGAAAACGAGAAAACTATCCACTCGCCTTACATTGGAGATAAAATTCACATTTCTTTCGCACAATTATACTTTATTTCAGAGGCAATTGTGCATTCTGGTACTTTGAATTAACTTTCGGTGCAGTCCGGTGTTCTCGACGAGCCCTAATCATAAGGAGGTCACTCGGTCCATTCTCTCTACTTTTAACTTGGAAACATCGTGGTCAACGTTCAAGTGTATGTGTACAAACAAATACAGAAAGTCAAGTTGCCCATTTCCTTTAAAATTCAACTTACCGGCAATCCAGCTAACTGGCAAGAGTTTTTCCCGAACTTGCGCCGTCCTGATAAAGCATCGCCATGTTGGAAATCCCTTGAAACTGTCGTCCAATCAAATGCACTGTTGCAAAATGGTCTTTAACCAGTATCGAATGAATTTTTTTTTATTGCAACATTTGTGTCATGACAAACGTTGCAATATTCGATACCAATATTTTCATTCGAAAAAAAAATAATGATTCGAAAAAAAAAATATTGGTTCAATAATCCTATATATTTGCTACAAAACAAAAAATATGTGTGCGAAAAAAATTATTTATTCGATAATTTTAGTTTTGGGAACAAATATTTTTTTTATCGAACAATTTTTTTCCGTTTTAGAATAAATATTTTGACATCGAATATTGCAACGTTTGTCACGCCATATAACAAGGTATGTAATAAATAGAATAATCAACTGGTTATATTTGATATGAAAAATATCTCACTCGGATGCGCCGAAAGGCGTTAAAAAAAAAAACTTGTGCTGCACACTCGTTTTTCAACAGGGTCAGAAAGTCTCGTTTAGATGAAATGCACTTCCGGGATCACCGGTTGCCATATTGAGATATTTTCCATTTTGCTTATGCATGTACCGACATTCGTGACGCTACACCGATGTGTATATTCTTCAAATTCTCAAAAATGGGTCTGGAGAGGAAAAACTGGAGATGAAAGATGTTGGTAAGGGTTAAAATAATGCTTAGCAATAATTTTGTGATTTAAATACTGACCGTGGAAATCAGCGAAAATCCGTAACCCAGTTTTCGTACACCGTTGCAATGGACATGTACTCGGTCGATTTCTAATCTAAAAAGGTCAAACTAACCTAGTTATGGCAATAAAATAATATTTTTTTTAGCATTTCATTCTAGAAATGCACTCGGATCGCGTCTTCAGGGCGTTTAGAAACATATTGCGGTGATATGTTTCGCACCAGTGCAGTTTCGCACCTAAGTCTCCTTTGCACCGTATTGAATGATGCCGATAATGACAGTTGGAATTATTCGGCCTCATTTTATTCATTGAATTGCCTCAGACAGCCATTCTTAACTGGTCGTGAATTATTGGCTTCAAAACCTATTTTTGCATCTTTTGTTGAATTATTTTCAGGTAAATTCATCATTTTTAGAAACTAGGTATATATAGGCTTAACCCTTAAAAGAGCACGGAATAAATCAAAGACGCGTTTCATTCTATAAGTAAGATCGTGAGAATAATGTTGAAATTGCCCTTGTCTGGACTGTCTTAGTAAAGCGATCAATAAATCAGAGATCAGACTGCAGACTTTGTACAGTCTAGTCATGATGTACATTGAGGACAAAAGCAACTATAGTGGTCAAAGGCACTTTGAGGGCCATAACAAAGAATTGTAGACTATTTGAATACTCAGAATCAGTACTTGTGCTTGCCCATTTTGATGTAGCCTTTACAAGTGTAATGTTTCTAATGATGAAATATTCTGCAGAAAGTCTTTTTGAATAGGCCTACATTGCTTTATCCTGTTTTTTTTTTTCTTCAGGAGGGCAGATAGGCCATGAAATCTTAAAAATCTCAATAACTGTCCAAAACACCTGTACAGTGCCACATGAAACATCACCTATTTTTGACTCAATGGAAATGCCAAACCGCTAAAGCACAAGTTTAGTTCATGACAGTCCAAATGACAGCACATGCAACAAGATGTAGATCTACCACAAGATATGATTTGCAGGGCATTTTCCTCTACTTAGAAGAGTAGGCATCTAGTTAGCTCTTTATCAAAAAAGCTTGTGTCAAAACAGCCAGGGGGAGGGAAACCAAGACAATAATTGTGAGAAAAAGAGAAAATATTGGAAACCATTTTTTCTGCGGTGTTTTGTACCCATTCAAAGACAAATTTCAACAGTTCAGCTGCATATCACATGCTAATCCTCTCAACTTGAACCAGTCGAAATTTTGTTCTGTGAGTTAACCCTTTACCAAACAATTTTGTTCCTAATTACCCTGAAGCACAGGGCTTTTGAAAACATTGAAGGAAGAGGAGAAAAAAGCTGGTCATCAGCTTTTTATACATTTCTCACAATGTTTCCTTTCAGACATAAACCTATTCATTTAGGCTACAATTGTTCATCCTCCAAATATGCTTTCAAAATAGACATGAAGAAAATTTTGTTAGATGGTAAAAGGTTAAAATGGTTGCATGTCTTCTTATACAGCCCTTGTTTAATTCCGCTTAGCAAGTGTTGCTGGACCAGAGATAGCCCAGTGATTTTATACCAGCAGATAAAGGGGTCAATGGGCTATCTCCTGTAAATAACTGTTTGTGTCTTGCAGCAGACTAATTTTGAAAACATTTTGACCTAAGGACAAATTGGTCAAAATTTATAAGTAATATCTGCTTTTGACATGATTTAACGAATACTCAAGCTCTACTCCGTGATCAATTTTTTTCACATTCACAAGGATGCTTCTGAAGTTTCATGCTGCAAATATGTTTCAGAAGCAATTCTAATATATTTGATGACTTGCAAGTCTTTACCAAAAAATTCTGAGTTTTAACAACCCTGCAGAAAAATACTTTAGGAAACATTGTGTGAAAAGACAACTAACAATTTCTCTTTTCAAAACAATGTTTTCTACCTTTTAATAGGTAAATTGTAAAATGTGAGTCAAAATCAATCAGCTGTCTGCAAATGCTTTGAATTTGAAGAAGTCCAGAGTTTTATCAGTTGGTAAAGATTAAATAAGAAAAACATGAGAAGTCTTAGCAGTTTTGTAGATATTTATCTTTATTTCACTTGTAGTAACAAAACACTTTTGCATTATTCTCATGTTATTTGGGTCCCTTGATGAAGCAAATTTCTGCTTCAGAAAAAAATATTGTTAAAAAATGCAAAATTGTTTCTTAATTTGCCATTTCTCACAATGTTTTCAAAGGACTATTAATTTTGTGCAGCTAATAAGACTTGTATGTAACGAAATTTCTTTTTCCACACAATGTCAATGACTGAATTTTACTACATGTATATTGCTTTCACTCTTCAAGGAGCATTAAGGATTTTGTTCTAAACATAAACAAGAATATTGCTTGTCCTTTATTTAAAAAAGTCATGAAACCTAACTTTACTTTTAACACTAGATAAAATCTGAAGCAAATGGAGAAAAATAATTGAAAGAATGAGATGAAAACATTGTGGCAAATAGATATTGCTGACTGTGAGCAACATATTTGATCACAATATTTTCAAAAGCAGTCTACTGCAATGCTGTTTTAATTTAGTGTCATTTCTCGGTTAGGATTTTAATACCCTTTTAACTATTGAGCAGTACCGGTAAATATTAGCATGAACTTCTTTGCCGTGCAAAGATGGTAAACATAGAATATTAATACTATACAGCACTATTTTTCTTTAATTAAATGTTTAAATGACTGCATGTCCAATTATACATATATGAGAACACCATTGCACAACATGTGGTCCCTGCAAGGTGCACTTGTCTTGGAATCATGGTTCCTTTTTAGTGTCATTCTTCTAGCAGGAGAAAGCTCTGAAAGTATATTAGGAAGAGATGTTTGTAAATACATGTATAGTATTTCTTAATACAAGTTTTTAGCTCACTAGAGCAAAAATTGCTTAATTCTTTATCACAGGACAGATCCTAAACTTTTCCAATTGAAAACATTAGGAAACAACAATTTAAATGAGGCTGGGAGAATGGAATTTGTCTTTGAATGAGTAGAAAACATTGTGGAAAAGGAAGGAAATGATGGTTACCAGCATTTTCTCCTTTACCCACAATGTTATCAAAAGGCTTCTTCCTTGAAAGCACTAGGGTAAATGACTTGTACAAATCGAAAGCACTAGCAGACAAAAATGTAAGAGTGGCTAAAAAGTTGAAATTTATTTTTGGAACGGTTGATAATACCCTAAGAAAAATAAGACATGCTGGTCTGGTTACCAGCATTTTCTCCTATTTCCACATTGTTTTCATAAACTGTTTTCTGTACAGAAAGGGTTAAACATTTTATTCATGTGCCAGTTAGTGCAATTGGTCATGGGTATCTTTCCAAAGTACTATGCACAACCGTAATATTCAGTGTGCATAGTGAAACAAGCATATTGCATTTTTCTTAAATGACCCTTGGCTTTTGAAGCACAATTAATCCTTTACAACACAATCCTGATTTTTTAAATACCCGGAGGAAGCCTTATGAAAACATTGTAGGAAAAGGATTAAATGCTGGTAACCATAATTTTTTTCCTTTTCCAATAATATTTTCTACCCTCTCAAATAAATTTCCATCATTTGAGTACTAGATCTTTATTCTATACGGCATTAATTGTCATCTGCAAATTCTTTTAATTTGGATCAGTCACAGATTCTGTCTTGTGCTAAGAAGATAATTACATACCTTTCAGCAAAGTGTCGATCTAGATCAGACTGCAATGAACATGCAGTCTGATCTTGAATTTGAACTCTCTTATATTTGATATTTAAAGACATAATACTGGAATGGCTGTCTTGAAAATACTTGAATATTACCCAAGGCTGAAATTAACAGCGGCTCAACGTAGATCTCGCTGCACGATCGCCCTCGGCAAATTGCGGATTACAAATAGATCTATAAATATTTGCTTTAAAACGTCTTGTGTCGTACTTTTGTTTTCATTTTATGCCTTCACACAGCTGTAGTTTTGTGAAAGAAACGTGATTGACCTTTTTTGATTTAACTCTGTCAAAAAAGCATGATTCTATTGAATGCGAAACCGAAAGTAGGTTGAACCATCAACCTGTTTACCTGCGCTGAACACGATCTCTTCTTTATTGTGGCGTATTCATAGTCACATATCGTTCTCTGATCGACTACCGAAATTTTTAAATCGCTCGGACTTTTTAAATCTTACTTCATCATTCGTAATTGCTTCGTGTATCTCTCCACATACTGTAATGAAACGGCGATAAATTTACGGTGGATCCCGGAAGTGATGAACTCTCGCAGTCACGTGACGAGACTTTCGGACCCTACTCCTAACAACGCATCCTCGTGAGATATTTTTCATAGCAAAAATAATCAGTTGATTTTCCTCTATTTATCTACTCTGATCACTACTTTATATCAGGTTTTCACAAAGACTCTCTTTTTGTTTGATTGAATTTACGTTTATTTGAAGACGGCAATTTTAAATTTTGAGAAAATTGCAGAAAGTTCTCAAAAAGGGTAGAAAACACTGTGGGAAAAGGAGAAATTGCTCGTTACGAGTAATTTCTCCTTTTCCCACAGTGTTTTCAAAAGACTATTACAGCAGTCAAGTAAAAACCAGGGCTTGTTTGGGAAAGGGTTAAGCCCCCTTTTCAAAGAGCATGGCTCATTAAGCCATTACCACACAATCCCTACTTTTGACGACCCTGAGAAAGCAGCCCCTAGAAAGCATTGTGGGAAAAGGAGAAAATGCTGGTAACGCCAGTCCGATCGATACTTTCGCCTGATTTTCGATGAAAGTGTTGAATGTTTCTTAGATAATAGAATCCTTTCTCTGGAAGAACAGAAAGCTTTGTGAGAAATGGCTGAATTTCAAGCTTTTTTTACTTTTTCCAGGATGTTTTTCTAAAGTATTTTCACCATATTCGTTTAACATCCCGTTAAACAATCCCTCTTTTCACGGCTCTGAGATAGAAGCCTTTTTAAAACATCGCGGGAAAAGGAGAAAATGCTGGTAACCAGCATTTTTCCTTTTCCCAAGATGTTTTCTGTCCTTCTGGAAACAATTTTCAATTTATGACTGAGGTTTACTTTGTGCTTTGAATTTGGATCAGCAATCTGGAAAGACTGAGCTTTCATGCAGAAAGGTCAAAACAAAGTTATGGTTTTATAATCGTTATTTGTGAGAATTTATATGATAATAAATGAATATACATTCTCTAAGGGCATATAGTTATAAGTTATAATAGATCTTCCTATCTCATATTTGTATTTGACTCTTTATCTTACTGCTTTAGATATAAACGTTTTACCACTCAATCACTGCTTTTAACGAATATCAGACGGATGGACGGTCTTACGAGACGGACCTTGTGAGGTCGAATTGCTCTTTATTCAATGCAACCCAATGCAACCCCACAAGAACATTTTTTTTAACCCTACTAGTCTCAGATAGACGGAATGAACCCCATAGAGACTAAATGTACACTTACCCCTAACCTCACAATGTCGGGCTCGGAAGGACGGACGGACCGACGGACGGGCAGTCAGACAGACCGACAGACAGGCAGACAGGCAGGCAGGCAGGAAGGTAGGCAGATGGATGATAAAAGATATGTCTAAGCATATATCGAAGGCATTTCCCAAGCATATGTCAGCAAACCATACATGTAGCTGACCAGGATGCATTTTGTTGGCTTTCCGCGAAACGCAGAAACTGTGTCATAAATTGTTGGAGGAAATTAATGTTACAAAGAAATGTAGATCTAGATCTAGATCTAGTTTTGTTTCGATTTTTGTTGTTGTTGTTTCCTTGTATATATAAATTGAATATGTGGGCGAATGAGTCATTAAATGATAATTTCGGAAAATTTAGATAATTATTTCATGTCAGAAACTATTGATTTTTGTGCATTTTGATTTAAATGGAACTCAGATTACCGAAATGATATTGAACTTGAAAGCGATGAATAGAGAAGTTGTTGCGTGAATGGAATATATTTATTCGGGGGGAAAATGAAGGGAAGTTAATTTCTTGTAATAGTGAAACCTCTAACCTATAGACTTCTAAGTCCGACTCGCTGACCTTTTGCAGACAGTGTAAACAAGATCAGACTGTACAGAACGCGCAGTCTGATCTTTGATCTACAATGTCTGGTAAGGAGATATTTTTTCCTAAATTTGAAATAGATCTAGCATTTTTTTAGGGGGGGGGGGGAAAGGGGGGAAAGTTTATAACCGCTTTAAATTTTCATTATACTTATATTATATGGCATGAAAATCATTCATTTCCGAGCAACGTTCAAGTTGAAAAAAAAAACATCTTTTTTTTCAGTGTCAAATATAATATATAAATTTGACCGATTTCGAGAAGGGTGAAAATACATTGCTTTAAAACTTGGAGAGATATGTATGAGCCAAGCTATGTTAAAAGGGGTCTTAATGTATCTGCATAAAGTATCAGCCCAGCTCAGTTCGCGCAGGTTGACCTGGGCTAAGACTTTTCGCTATGGGTCAAACTTCTCTATGTTCAAGGGTCAGTCTACCCCATGATTATGTCGGTTACTATGAAAAGTGGCTTTTGTGCAACCAAAAACTGTGTGATGGCTTGCTTGGTAAGATTGATCACGGAGATACAGTAAGCTCTCTTTTGCCAGAGCATGGCTCATATGTGACCCATCACGCAAAAAGGGGACCGTCTGGGAATTCTGTACATCAATTAGATGAAAACAGATCAAGGATAGTGCAGGTAAGTTTTAAGTTAATAATTTAAAAACGATTGTATTTATAACAAGATACAATGACCAATTTTCATTAAAAAGAAATTGTCATTAAAGCGAAAAGTGTCAATTCTGATCAGCCTGCACAATTCGCGCAGTCTGTCCAGGTCTGACACTTTTCGCAGTTCCCAGAAGGTACCTTTTTGCGTGATGGGTAACATATTTTCAAAGCATATGGTGGCTGAAATAACGGGAGGTATAATGCTAAGATCAGACGGTACATTGTGTACAATCTGGTCTTTGATCTTTGTTGACCACACAAACCTCTATTTTTCCTCGTATCGTGCTACTTTATTACCCATTACCACACAATCCCTACTGTTGACGCCCCTGAGAAAGAAGCCTTTAGAAAACATTGTGGGAAAAGGAGAAAATGCTGGTAACCACCATTTCCCCCTTTTTCCACAATGTTTACTATCCTTCACAAAACAAGTTCAAATTTTCAGTCTCTTTTATTTTGTTGTCTGCAAATGCTTTCGATTTGGACACGCCTAAAATATTGTTGTTTGATAATGAGTTAAGACTTAATTCTTTGAAATTTCAGTTTTCCCGAAGTAATGTTTTGTAAGATTAAAAAAAAAAAAAAAAAAAACAGGAATCTTTAACTGTAATTGTAAGATTGTTTTTTTTTTTTCTTAAGTGTCGTGGCACGTTAATTGAATGGTGTTTTATGTTACTTTCAACATTACTGTCGTCAGAACACGTCAAGAGAGAATATATAGAACGACATGTTACAATAAATTTTCAAATACCAAATTGTTCGAATATATTTTTTAATTACGGATTGATATGTTACTAACTATAGCGATCATTTAGAACTACTGTTGCACTATTTCCACACAAAACAACTCTTATCGCGCAAAAATTTTGGGAAAAAGCCCTCTTGAGAAAAGGCGTATTCTTCTTATCACTCCATGGCGTTCTGGTCAACGTTCCCTTAGCGTTTCAATCGTTCGATTTTTGAGCGTTCTAGAATGAAGATTTCTTATCTGGCGTATTATTAACGTGTGCCTAACGCATGACTAGCGTGTTATCTAACATACGAGAAGCGTGTTACAGCGACAAAGTAAGATACCTCAGATACCTCCATATGCATGGACGTTCGGGAAACGTTCGAATGACGCTAAATGAACGCCAAAAGGACGTTTGTTTCACTTTAGTCACACGCTGCGTGCACTAGGAGACCGTTCAGCGGTCGTTGATAGGTCGCCAGTGAGTCGTTCACTGCAGAGCAAGCGATAAGTAACAACCAAGTAACGCTAGCGTAACGACTGACTAGCGATAGCCGAACGCATGCAATGCTCGATGAACGTTAGTAAAACGTCCCACAACGTTCTTTAACGATCTTCAGCGTTTAAAATTAAACGTTGAAGAACGTTGGTGTCAGTGAGAACTTTTATGCATGATCAAATTTTTTTCCGGACTAGCGTTCTCCGCCGATTCCCGGCGATCACCGACGATCACTAGCGTTCACACAACGCTTTTCTGGCGCTATCTCAGCGACCATGGGCAACTAACAACCTTTCCTCAAACGTCAGAAAACGTTGACCAGAACGTCATTGTGTGACGGCTCTTTATCATATTACTGCCTTACTTATTTTTTTATAGCAGGTTTTACAGTTTGTTCAAGCTTTTCTTTGAAAAAAAAATATTGTTAAATTAAAAGATGTCACAGAGTCTCTCTGTCTGTCTCTCTGTCTGTCTCTCTGTCTCTCTGTCTGTCTCTCTTTCTCTTTGTGTCTTGCTCTCTCCCTCCCTCTCTCTCTCTCTCTCTCTGTCTGTCTGTCTCTCTCTCTCTCCTACAACCAGCATTTGTCTATAGTGGACCACTTTTTGAATAATAATGGTAGAAAGAAAGATAACACATGACGGTCAATTTTTCTATAGCCAAGATCTTTTAACATAATATGCACATGTTATACCTTTATGTATTTATTTTTGCTTCAAGGGTACTGCGCTATTCAAAAGAATGGCAAGATTTATCCAAATAAAGAACAGGTATCAAATTTTGCTTAAAATTACGATGCAACATGTCTTCAAAAATGGAAGAAACGCTGTAAAAAAAAAAGAAAAATTATGGTCGCCAGAATTTTCTCTTTTTCCCAACAGTACTTTCAAATTTCTTGATTTTCAGAGTTAACTCTTTACCAAACAACCAAATTTTGGATTGGTCCAAATTGAAAACGTTTGCAGACGAAAAAATAAATGTGTATAAAACAATGAAATTCGATTTTGGAAGGGTAGAAAACACTGTGGGGAAAAAAAAAAAAAAAAAAAAGAGAAAATGCTGGTTACTAGCATTTTCTCCTTTTTCCCACAATGTTTTCAATAGACTTCTTTCACTTAAGTGTTAAAATTCGGGATTGTGTGGGAAAGGGTTGATTTAAGAATTAAGGGATCTAAAGGGTATTTGAAAGACGTCTATGACAAAATTTGTTATTGAAGGTTACAAGTTCGTTGCCTGGAGCCTGATACCACGACAAGTCTGGCTTGACTTGTCTGTTTAACTTTTTACCAAACAATCCTTGGTTGTGGTATTTGTCGAAGACAATACCACTACGAGTTCAAGATTGAATTTTGATAACCGTGTATCTTATTTTGTACAAAGCCTAAGGAAATAAACCCAGTTAAACTCGTTCTTTCTCAGGCAAATAAGTTTTTCGGTGACACACAGATATGTAATTTGAAATTGCATTTTGAAATACATTGGACGAGGCCATCGATCGTTGAGATACTTATTTTTGATTGAAAATAGCTTCTCTCGCTCATAGCCTTTTATTGGCGCAATGATACAAATTTGCCTACCAGGCTTTTTCGTTCCAAAACCAATTCGTTCCATGGTTTGTTCGTCCTATGATTGCGCGCTACTCCATTTGGTTGCTAATGAATATTTATAGATCGAAGTAATTGATTGTAATGTTGGAGATTAAATGTAAAAGGCTAAAGATATTTCAAAAATATACTTTTAAGGTACATGAGTACTCTACCTTCTACCGAAAAGGTATTCATTGGCTTTTAAGCCAATATTTGAACAATATGTCTCTTTTTCTTTCAAACTATTGATTCCACGCAATGGGTTTCTTTGACAAATACCACTTCAGCGTTCTCAACGCTTTGATTTTATGACTATGGCATAGAAGCATTTTGAAAACATTGTGGGAAAAGGAGAAAACGCTGGTTACCAGCATTATTTTGTTTTCCTTTTCCAACAACATTTTTATTCGCCTTCTTCAAACGGAAAATTTTATTACGAGATTTTTGGAAGACAAAGGATAATAATCAAACAGTCAAGGCGTTTACCGACCCCGAAAAAGAAGTTTTTGAAAACATTAAGGGAAAAGGAGAAGGAGTGAAAGCAATGCGCATTTGATGGACAGCGGTAATGTGAAGTTGACGATGGTATAATCTCTTTACCAAACAACAAAATTTTAGACTTGTCCAAATTGAAAGCGTCTGCAGACGACAAAATATAAGTAACCAAAATTTGAAATTGTGGGAAAATGAGAAGATGCTGGTTATCAACATTTTCTCTTTTTCCCACGATGCTTTCAAAATCCTTCTTTCTCAGGGTCGTTAAAAGTCGGGATAGTGTGGTAAAGAGATACATAAAAGAGATCTATATAGGGTACAATAGTACTTCAGGGTCAGGGAAAAGGGTGTAATTTGGGGACAGCGATGTTTGGGGAATAGATTTATGTAGAAGCAAGGAATGCATATGTCAGGGACTATGATGCAAGTGGTGGGGCGGGGGGAGGGGGGGTTTAATAGAGTATGCAGGATTTTAAGTGTGGGGAAAAGTGATGTATGTAGGGAAAATTGATGTAGGTGATGTATGTGGGAAAACATTGATTAATGCATGGTAAAATAGGTTATGTGTGGGTCAATTATGTATGTGAGAGAAATCATATATGTGAGAGAAATTATATATGTGTGGCGTCATGGTGGGGAGGCTTATGTCTGGGACAATGATGTATGTGGGCGAAAAGACTTTTGTGTGGCACAATGATGGTGGGGGAGAAGAAAATGATATATGTGTGGGACAATGATAGATATGAGAGAAAAAAATTATGTGTGGCGCAATGGTAGAGGAGAAGTGATTTATGTGTGGCATAGAGAGAATAATGCATGTGGTGACAGTGATGCTTGTGGCGCTAGGTGATTAGTTTGGGGAAAAATAATATATTGTGAGTAAAATGGTGTATGAGGACAAAAAATTATGTATGAGGGGGAAAGTAATGCGCGGGGGTTGACATTCATATTTTTTATTGAAAGTGGTGTATGTGGTTGACTGTGGCATATGTGTTTGACTGTGCTGCAAGCGGTTGACAGTGGCATATGTGTTTGAGTGTGGTGTATGTGGTTGACAGAGGCATATGTGTTTGACAGTGGTGTATGTAGTTGACAGTGTCATATGTGTTTTACTGCGGTGTAAGTGGTTGACGGTGGCATCCTGTGTTTGACTGTTGTGTAAGTGTTTGACATTGGCATATGTGTTTGGCTGTGGTGTATGTGGTTGACAGTGGCATATGTGTTTGACAGTGGTATATGTGGTTGACAGTGGCATATGTGTTTGACTGTGCTGCAAGTGGTTGACAGTGGTGTATGTGGTTGACAGTGCCATCTGTCTTTCGCTGTGGTGTATGTGGTTGACAGTGGCATCCTGTGTTTGACTGTGGTGTAAGTGGTTGACAGTGGCATATGTGTTTGGCTGTGGTGTAAGTGTTTGACAGTGGCATATGTGTTTGGCTGTGGTGTATGTGGTTGACAGTGGCATATGTGTTTGACAGTGGTGTATGTGGTTGACAGTGCCATCTGTCTTTCGCTGTGGTGTATGTGGTTGACTGGCATATGTGTTTGACAGTGGTGTATGTGGTTGACAGTGGCATATGTGTTTGACAGTGGTGTATGTGGTTGACAGTGCCATCTGTCTTTCGCTGTAGTGTATGTTGTTGACAGTGGCATATGTGTTTGACTGTGATGTATGTGCTAGACAGTGGCATCTGTATTTGGCTGTGGTGTATGTGGTTGACAGTGGCATCCTATGTTTGACTGTGGTGTATGTGGTTGACAGTGGCATACACCACACTCAAACTAATCGATGTAGGTTGTTGACACTGGTGTATGTGGTTGACAGCGATGTATGTTTTTAGTTCATCTTAGCACTACGTGCTCAAGGGGAGCTTTTAGAATCAACCGGTGTCCGTCGTCCGTCGTGCGTCGTGCGTCATGCGTCAGTGCGTCGTGCGTCGTGCGTCGTCAACAATTCTTTAAATATCAACTCCTCCTAAACCGCTGAGCCAATTTGGACCAAACTTAGCTGAAATGTTCCTTGGGAGGTTCTCTTTCAAAAATGTTCACAGAATTACTCTGGTTGCCATGGCAACCAAATGGAATTTTTTAGGGAATTCTTTAAAAATCTCCTCCTCTGAAACTGCTGGTCAGATTTTTAAATAATTTCACAGATATGTTCCTTGGGTGACCCTTTTCAAAAGCTGTTCGTAAAATTTTGATCCGTCAACAAATGTGGCTCTGGTGAATGGGGGCTTCTTGCACCATATAGAAATGAAGGAATTCTAAAAAAATCGTCTTCTTTGAAACCGCTGGTCAGATTTTGAAATAATTTCACAGGATTGTTCCTTGGGTGAGCCTATTCAAAACTTGTTCGTAAAATTTTGATCCGTCAAAAATTAGGCTCTGGTGAATGAGGGCTACTTACACTATACGGAAATTAAGAAATTCTTCAAAATTCTTCTTCTCTGAAACGACTGATCAGAATTTGAAATAGTTTCACAGAGATGTTCCTTTCCAAAAATTGTTCGTGAAATTTTGATCCGTCAAGAAACACAGCTCTGGTGAATTGGGGCTACTTGCACTATAGGGAAATGAAGAAATTCTTAAAAATTCTTCTTCTCTGAAACCGCTGATCAGATTTTGAAACAATTTCACAGAAATGTCCCTTGGATGACCTTTTTAAAAATTGTTTGTGAAATTTTGATCCATCAAGAAACATGACTCTGGTGAATGGGGGCTTCTTGCACTATTATGGCCACGAAGAAATTCTTTAAAATTGTTCTTCTCGGAAACGGCTGATGAGATTTTGAAATAATCTCACAGAAATGTTCCTTTGGTAACCCTTTTCAAAAATTGGTCGCAAAATGCTGATTTGTCCAGAAACATGGCTGTGGTGAATGGGGGCTACTTGCACTATTTGACCATGAAGAAATTCTTTTTCTCTGAAACGGCTGATCAGATTTTGAAATAATTTCACAGAAATGTTTCTTAGCTAACCTTTTTCAAAACTTGCTCTAGAAATTTTGATCTATCAAGAAACATGGCTCTGATGTCTGTGGTCTATTTACACTATACAGACATGAAGAAATTATTAAAAAATCTTTTTCTCTGAAAGGGCTGATTACATTTTGAAAAAAATGGCTATGGTTCTCTCAGAAACTCAGGTGAGCGATCCAGGGCCATCTTGGCCCTCTTGTTGATAGTGGAGAGAGTGATCGACAGTTGTGTATGTTTTTGACAGAGTTTTATGTTGTTGACAGTGATGTTTGTGGTGTACAGCTATGTATGTTGTTTACAGTGGTGTATGTGTTTGACAGGGATGTATGTTGTTGACAGTGGAGTGAGTGATCGACAGCTGAGTATGTTGTTGAAAGTATTTTATTTTGTTGACAGTGATGTTTGTGGTGCCCAGCTATGTATGTTGTTGACAGTGGTGTATGTGGTTGACAGCTATGTATGTAGTTGACAGTGGCGTATGTGGTTGACAGCGATGTATGCTGTTGACACTGGCGTATGTGGTTGACAGCTATGTATGTTTTTGACACTGGTGTATGTGGTTGATAGCGATGTATGTATGTGGCACTGGTGTATGTGGTTGACAGAGATGTATGTTGTTGACACTGGTGTATGTGGTTGACAGAGATGTATGTTGCTGACACTGGTGTATGTGGTGTACAGCTATGTATGTTGTTTACAGTGGAGTGAGTGATCGATAGTTGAGTATGTTGTTGACAGCAATGTATGTTGTTGACAGTGATGTTTGTGGTTCCCAGCTATGTATGTTGTTGACAGTGGTGTATGTGGTTGACACTGGTGTATGTGGTTGACAGCGATGTATGTTGTTGACACTGGTATATGTAGTTGACAGCGATGTATGTTATTGACCCTGGCGTATGTGGTTGACAGCTATGTATGTTGTTGACCCTGGCGTATGTGGTTGACAGCTATGTATGTTATTGACAGCGGTATATGTAGTTGACAGCGATGTATGTTGTTGACACTGGTTTATGTGGTTGACAGCTATGTATGTTGTTGATAGCGGTGTATGTGGTTGACAGCAATGTATGTTGTTGACAGTGGTGTGGGTGAGGGACAGCAATATTTTATGCATGTGGTTGTCGTTGTTGTATTTGTATGAGTTGATTTGCGTTAGAGACAGTAATGTGGAAAGTGACATATCGTCGGTTTACTTCGAAAACCTCGTAACTTCGACGATATATGGAAAAAAAGTTATTATTTGTCAGGGACATTTGTGTATGTGAGGCAATGTAATGTTTGCAGTTGAAATTTGCAATTTTTGAAGACAGTTGTGTATGTGGGGAAATTATGTAACTTTTATGGTGTATGTGGGAGACAATTTTGGTAATGTGATAAGAAATGATGTCTGAGGGAGATACAATGATTTTAAAGGGTTTAAGGGGGACAGCTATGTATGTGGGTACGATGATGTATTTGGGTGAGTGATTTATGTGGTGGTAGCACTTGATGTATGTTGCAGAAAGTGACGTATGGGACAGTGGTATATTTTCTAGAACGTCATCATTTTTTGGGGACAACGATTCCTTAGTCATGCCCCATTGCTAGCGTGGTCAAAATCTAGGGCCCGTATTCACTAACCATTCTTGAGAATATTCTTTGTCTTATTCTCCAATGTTTTCTAAAGGAGGGGTGTCCATAAGACCCTTTTCATGGCCACTACCGATTTTTTTTTTAAATTTTGTACACTGAAACCTATACATATTTACTGTAATTTTATGTAATATAGAATCAATTAGTAAAGGTTTATAAGATGTGTGCAGGTTCAAAGTGGGTGGGGTAAATCTGACCCAAATAGGGGTCTGTTAGGAAATCGGTGATATTTTCATTGTAATTCAGAGCTCAAAGTAAACAATTTCATGTTTTCTTAAACAATATCAGATATAACAGCTTATGCTAAATTTTTTGAAAAATTCTTTTAATAAATGTGTTTTTACAGAATTTACTGACATGCCTAAATTTTAGCTTTTTTCAATTCTCCAACTTTACGAAAAACCACAACATCTTTTTATATATGGAGGGATTCCAATGATATTTTGCATATGTACAGTGTATTAAATAGTTAGAAATAATAGTTGTAAAATTATGACGAAAGTTTTCTATAGCTAACGGTTTTTGAGTTATCTCCCCTTTGCTTTACTTTTTTTTAACATTATTTTATCAGAGTTACAGAGTTATTGTTTTTTTTTATTGCTACATTTTTCCTCTCCAAACAGAGTCTTCAAAGTAGTTTGAGTCATCACGATACTTTTTAAATTTATCTTTCTTAAATTATTTACTGTTTTTAACCCACAGCTCACATAACAATTTTTTGAAATTTCAAACAGGTGAACTTTGAAAATCAATCAGATGGTGCTTTTATATTACTTAGTCTCTAGTGTCTTAATCATTGCATACATTTCTTTCCCGGATTGTTTTCCTCCTGAAATATGTTTTGAAATTAAAGGCAGATATGACTCTGATTTTTACCTGTTTTTGTTTTGTTTCAACAGCAATGAGTTCAATATATATATCTCATTTCAGACATTTTCATGGAATTAATTACTGACTTTATTTTTTGTCAATTTTCTTTTGGCATTGTATTTGAAAAAAAAAAAAATGTTTATTGGAATATGATTGACTCTGCTGCTAGGGCTGAAAGACCCAATAGTCTAAAAGCATACAATGTGGGTGTTAAAGTACATTCAAATATAGACCTTGACAATCTGTTATCTGGCATTGTCAGTTTTCCAATTGTTCATCGCCGGCAGCAAAATGAGTTTTAACACCTGGTAAAAAGTAAACAAAAAATAAAGTGACCTGGCATCTTTTGACCTACCCTATCTTCACAATAGTTTCTATTCTTTTTAAATGGCATGAATTAAGTATAAATGCATTTTAACAACCACACTTTTACTTTTGGGCCACTTTTGGACTTTAAGCCTTCTTTCAGTTGCCTTTACTTTGCTCTTTGAATTTAATGAAAACATCAAGAGGCTTTCTATCATTCATTAACTCATTACCAAACAACAATATTTTAGACTTGTCCAAATTGAAAGCATTTGCAGGCGACAAAATAAAAGTGACTGAAAATTTGGAACTTTTGTGAAGGATGGAAAACATTGTGGGAAAAAGAGAAAATGCTGGTCACCAGCATTTTCTCCTATTTCCATATTTTTTTCTAGAGGCGTCTTTTTCAGGGGCGTCAAAAGTAGGGATTGCGTGGTAATGGGTTAATTCTAATCACCTGTAGTGTGAGTTTCTTATCTGGCAACCTTTTTAATGTTATAATTCTGCAATACCCCCATTCGTCATCTCAAAGCTCTGAGCTTTGACTTTTCGCCAAAATAATATTGTAAGATAAGACAACTTCACGATAGCTCGTCATACTTTTAAGGATTTTATATGTTTTGGCTTCCCTTAATACTTCAAATTGTATCGCCTATCTTAACTAAAAAATCAGGAGGCCTTATGTTTGTGTGTTTAATTTACACATGTACATGTAATATGTTGCCATTCCCTGTAACTGATATGTACAAATAACTACTAATGACAAACTTGAAAAGTGTCAGACAAAGCATGCTTGTTCCACACTTCTCCTGTACAGGGTTTCACATGTACAACATGGGCACATTCAAAACAAGTGACACAAAAATTAGGAATGGGGAATATATTACCCCAGAAAAGGTCAGTCTTAAATATAAAAAACACAACTCCCAGTAAAGCACACAATTTATGATTTAAAATCAAGGTATAAATCCAATCACCGAGTGGTACTGCAGATGTATACCCGAAGCAAGTAACTATAGTCGATTGTTGTGCGCATGTAGCTTTGGTACTTAGGTTGCAATCATCACCAGTCAGAAAATACTGACATCAAAAGTAAACATATCTCATATGAGTTTTAAAGCCTATGAGATGCCATTATCAACACCCATACTTCCTCAAGTTATTCAAAAGTAGAGAAAATATTTCTTTTAAAATGATTAGTTGTTTGGCAAAGCAACTCTTTTTGGCTTAAGAGATTGAACATAAATCCTATAAACTACAGATATGTCACTATTCACAGGCTCATGTATACAAAAGTACTTCCTAACAGAGAAATAGATTGATATTTAGATTGTGCCTAGCGTGATATATCATTGAACTCTAGGGGATTGCTGTTTAAATCTCTGGATTGGTTATTTTTTGAGAGGATTGGTGGGGAAAAAATCATAGGAAAGCATTAATAGATACACTGGTTGCCATGACATAACTGAAATGTTGTTGAACACTTTGTTGAACACCATAAAAACAACCATTTAAGATCTGCTCCTAGAAGGAAAGGTTCTTGTTTTCAATATAAGGCTGAATTAGTTAGAGTTCCAACTGAAAAGTTGAAATCACCCAAAAAGTCACTGAAGCACAGAACCTGTTTGTCCAAATCAAATGAGGATAAATCTGTAAACAGAAATCTACATATAGGTAATAGAATGAGTTCCTCTGCATTAAATAACTGTATTTTCATGATGTCCAACTGAAAAATGAAAACCTTAAAAGTTTGTAAAAAAAATTAACAAAATTCAAGAGGAGATAACTCAAAAACCGTTAGCTATAGAAAACTTTCGTCATAATTTTACAATAACCATTTAAAATACTGAAAGTATGCAAAATATCATTGGAATCCCTCCGCATATAAAACAATGTTGTGGTTTTTCGTAAAGTTGGAGAACTGAAAAACTGATTTCCTAACAGACCCCTCTTTGGGTCAGATTTACCCCACCCACTTTGAACCTGCACACATCTTATAAACCTTTACTAATTGATTCAATATTGCATAAAATTACAGCCAATGTGTATAGGTTTCAATGTACATAATTTAAAGAAAATCGGTACTGGCCATTAAAAGGGCCTTATGGACACCCCTCCTTTGTAAATAACACATTTTCTGATTGGCTAAACCGGATAATTTATCTAATCAGAAGTTTTGTTACTTACCAACATAGAAAATTCTGGAGAATAAGAAAAAGAACGCTTTTAAGGACGTTTTCGGTAGTAATTTCTGCACATCACTTTGGCGATTGCAAGGGAGACAATAACAGAGAGTATCTCTTCTCAAAGAAGGTACTTGTATATCGTTCGGACAATACCTTGAATTTCGGATACGGTACGTTTCGAAGCAAAGAATGAGTATACAATATCGGCTTAACGGACATTTTGCCAAAAGATCTAAAGGGGAACAGTTTAGAAGATTTCAATACAGGAAAGTTTTCGGCGGTATAGACTTTCTCAGAGACTAGAGTCTACCTGAACATGACAGTGCCGATCGGTCTGAGCGCCTAGACGGTTACTATGGAAAAGGCAATTTCACAAAAAATCTAACACGGCAACATATCTTTTTCTTTTGATTTTTGTACTTACCACTAAATTTACTGTATATACCAAAAAATTAGAAAATTCTATGAAAGGAATTTTTTAAAATTTTGATGATTGAAGACTACATGTTGATTTTGCTTATATTTTGGCGAATCAAGAAATAGGAAAAGTATTTTTTTAAGAAGAAAATGAATTCAGATTATTATTTCATTCATACAGAATCAAGAAATGATATATTAAATATGGAAAATTATATTTGCATTGTGTAATTAACTTTCTATCACTGTTTTATTGTCTTTTATGAAGATATCGTCATTTTAGGTGTTTTGATACAAACGGTTACCATGGAAACAGCCATTTTGCAGAAAATCTAACTCGACAAAGCACATTTTTCTTTTTCTTTTTGATTTTGCCATTGAATTTAACCCAACATATGAAATAATTAGAAAATTCTATGAAAGGATTAATTTTTCACAAAACTGTAGAAAACGTTTTTAAGAGTGGTTGGTTAACACGGGGCCAGGACTTTTTATTTCTAAAATGTGCAGAACCAGTTTCGCTTTTGATTTAGACAATCATACTTTCGTCAAATGCGAAAATGAAATGTTTTCATGGAAATAAAAACCTCTGAAAATGAAAGAAATGATTTTTGGCGCAGACCCAATCCTTGCTTCGCATTCTACAGCAAAAGTCAATATTAAAATATACATGTCTGACACGAATTAGTACTTAAAATAGAAGTTAATTTGACATTACGTTGTCAAATAATTGTGGTATACAGTGCGGAACGAAGGTTTACGATTTTTTTTTTTTTTATATAAAGAACTATGTTGAAGTTTAACTCACTATTTATGTACAAATATTTCTTTATGAGAGCAGCGAAACAATTTTGAAGATATTGTGGCCAAAGGGGAAATTACCCTTAGCAAATTAGTATTCCTCTTGCCATGTACACTGTTTTCACATATGTTCGAAATGAATCCCGTAATTTTAGTTGAATCTCTCTATTTTAAAACGATGTCTTGAGTGTCGTCAGCATTGATTTGAGTTTCCGGACTAACAGAGGTAAGGGAGATCGAATGATGAATAGATACCTCACGCTCCATTTATCAGAGTAAGTTTACAGGGTGGGGAAAAAACGTTTCGTCGGTTTACTTCAAAAACCTCGTGACTGAAGTTTGTAACAAGCTGTAGATACGAGGTTTTTGAAGTAAACCGACGATTTGAATTAAGTCTATTGTCGAAGACATAGATTTCGATATGTCGAATATAAAAGCACTTACGGAGTGTAAATTAGGTGTGGCTTACACAAAGAGCTTAAGAAAACCTTGTGGGAAAAGTAGAAAATGTTGGTTACCAACATTTCCTCCTTTTCCCACAAGGTTCTTAAAGGCTTTTTCTTCAGGGACGTTAAAATACACCATCTATAGATTAGTTGGTAGGTAGATAGGTAGGTAGGTAGGTAGATAGGTAGTTACATGTAGATAGGTAGGTAGGTAGGTAGGTAGGTAGGCAGGCAGGCTGACTTGGGCCGAAACTTTTCGGTATTAAACAATTTTCTGTTTTTCAAAGGATCAATCTACCTCATGATCAGGTCGGTAATTGTAAAAAGTGGTTGCTATGGATTCATAATTATGTGACGATTTGGGCTCATATCGTGTGGTACGGCATTAAGCCCCGTTTTTCCAAAGCACGGCTCATTTATATTCAACCTTTACAATACCCTTTAATATTTTGCGTCCGAAGAAGACCTTATGAAAAATTATTACCTGCTTGTTATGTCATGGAATTTAAGCGTCATTGGTCACGTGCCAGTCACTTGACATTCCCACAATGCTTTTTTTTGTGCGAAAGCTAAAAATACCTTAAGAGGCTGCGTAGGCATTTAAGGGGACAACATCATATTTTTGCAATTTCATGATTCTTATTATTGATGATTTATATTGTTTTCTGATATAAATTTTAGTGATATAGTTTTTTTAATTTTATGAGATGTGAAAAATTTAATTACCACCCTTTAAAGCAAGTTATTCTTCGGCATATTCTTCTTCTGTTTCCGTGAAGACCCGTTTTATGTGTTTTTATCAATATAAATGAGAAAATAATTGGTTTGCAGAGAACATAATGGATGTTGCCTTTGGTCATGTGTACCACATAGATTTTGTATAAAAGAATTAGTAACAAATTTAAATCGTCCAGCTGTTTTGCCAAATACAGCACAATTACAGTTTGATCCATGCTCTGTCAAAAGAAGCCTTGATGTATCTTCAAAACATGACCAGTCCGCCTGCAGTCCGCACAGGCTGACATGTTTCAAAACTTTTATACTTTTTTGTAAATTTGCTGTCGAAGGACTATTTTACTTCATGATTCAAACTGTCATTAGGCAAACGGATTTTGTAGACACATGATCATTTGACGACTTGCTTGACATAGTAGATCAAAGACATGCTTAAAAACCCCTTCGGCCAAAGCGCAGCCATGTCACTTTTTTGTCTCCCCCCCTTTCTCTACAAAAATAAAAAAAGACCTTTTAACCCTTTGGCTGCTAAGCAAGATTTGCTGACCTTTTGCGGCCAGTGTAGATTAAGATCAGACTGCACAAAACGCGCAGTCTGATCTTGGATCTACACTGTCCGCTTAGGGGATATTCAGCCCGTACCACACAATGACGACCTTTGACGACTCTGAGAAAGAAGCCTTTTGAAAACATTGTGGGAAAAGGAGAAATTGATGGTTACCACCATTTTCTCCTTTTCCCACAATGTTTTCTACCCTTCACAAAGCAAATTAAAAAAAAGAATCATTCAATTTTATTTTTTGTCGTCTGCAAATGCTTTCGATTTGGACAAGCCTAAAAGTTTGTTGTTTGGTAATGAGTTAACGATCCTTGGGACGAATTGCTTAGATATTGTCTGTGCTCTGACAGAAAGAAGGATTCATGCATCTCCGTGATAAATCATACCTATCAGTCATGTGATCATATAGTAACGGGGCAACAAAATCCTTTTTGTCTGACAAACGACTTTGTCTGGAGGTAGACTAGTTCTCGGACATGCAGAGTAAATGAACAATGACAAAAAGAATCCGTTACGTTTTGTAGATGTAGTGAAATCCCTTTTTAAAGAGGATGACTGAAATTGTTTTAGATAAAGGAGAAATGCTGGTTACAGTATTTTCTACTCTTTCATAATCAAGTTCAATCATTTTAGCAACCTCTAAATTGTCGTCTGCTTTCAATATGGACAGACGGATTTTTTTTCGTCTGGTAATGTGTGAATTACAACAAATAAAACTGTTTTCCATACAAATAAAACTTTTTTCCCTATTTTCTTTTTCTGTAGATGCAGAGAATATGACGTGAACCAACTGCCATAAATAGATAAATGAGAATGAATTCCACTACTACAACCGAAAGTCCACCAACTTCCGGTGAACTAGTAGTCGAAGAGACAGCCATCTTACAACAAATGAACTATGACGAACGCCAGCGACTCATTCCAACCATCGTGTTTTTGGCGATAGTATCCGTTTTAGGTATCTTTGGCAACGGGATTGTGTGTCACGTGTACCGAACGAAGTACCGACTCTCGAACTCACAGTGTTTCATACTCTGCCTTAGCGCCATTGACCTACTAACGTGCAGTATTGCGATACCTTTCGAGATCTTTACCGTAATAGACCAATACACGTTTTCCGAACTATGGCTGTGTAAAGTGGCGCGGTTTTTAAACACAATTGGCACGATGTCATCTTCCTTCTTACTTCTTGTTATCGCCATTGATCGCTACAGGAAGGTTTGCAAACCATTCGGTTGGCAGATTTCGTCGAACGCTGCAAAGATACTATGTGGAATTTTGATCATATTTGGCCTCGTTCTGGCCGTCCCGGCTGTGTTTATATACGGAAAACAAACTTTTGAAATTGATGGCATGGTGATTAATGGAACGGAATGCTCTACAGACGATAAGATGGAGGGAACAATATATCCATTTATAAATGCTGCTTTGTTCGGAACCTTATTCTTATCGGGAATAGTAACAATTTGCATTCTATATTGTTTAATTGGAGCAGAGGTCAAACGCCACGCCAACACAATGCCCGGAAAATATTCTACCACGCGGAACGCTTCTGTTCCCATGGTGTCGTCAGTAGACGAGGATCGGAACTCTAGAATCAGTGGCGAGCTGGTTAAAGAATGTAAAACACCTAGAGAAAGTAAACGGAAGAGTAAGATTAAGATAAGTAAAGTGAAAAAGTCTGAAAGTGACCTGTCTTGGACACCAAACAACGAGGATTTGTCTTACTCTATGGAGTCTCCTACCAACAACATTGTAACAGACGGAAATAATTTTGAACTTGTAAATGAGATCATAAAGAAAGATAAAAGCTGTGACAGTAACACAGACTCAGACGACAGTGGAATCAAATCAGATCAAGTCATTCATGAAAACAACGAATTTGATCAGATGGTAAGTTCTGAAATTACACCAATTCCAGAAGACATAGACAACGATACGTCACAGAGTCACGATGAATCTGATGAGCCGGCAGACAAGCTTGATCTACAAGACAGTGATAGGAAAGAAAAAGAAGCCGAAAAAGACGAAGAAAATGTCGAATTACAAACAGACAAGGTCGTTCTTAATGAAAACGAAGACACAAAAAAAATTGCTAATACACCATCACTTGGAAACTCGCCGTCAACAAGTAACGACCAAATAGTCACAAACAATAAATACACCAAAAATGAACGATCTAGGTCAAGGCAGTCGTCTATAAGCAGTCGCATTTCGAATGCAATTCGCCGGATGACTTCTGTCACTTCTGTGACGTCATCTGTGATGATGAGGAAAACGCAGTATCTGAAACAGGCGCGAGCACGTAAAACAGCGTTTCTAATGTTTATGATTTGGCTGGCTTTTGTCCTGAGTTACTTCCCGCATTTACTGTTAATTATCCTGAGACAGATAAAGAAAGATTTTGTGGACAACATGACAGAAAATAATAAGGCAGTTTATAAATTCTTCCTCAGGTCATATTTTCTAAACAGTGCTATTAATCCAATTATATATGGTGTTTGCGATACAAGATTTAGGACGGCTTGCAAAGAAATGTTTTCTTGTTGTAGTGCAAAGGAAAAAGAATGATTTTCTTCATCTAGATTTTGATCTTCATCCGCTAATCCATGTGCTATAATCTGAGAACGATAAAGATGAACTCTTTGGCTGCCAAGCGCGACTGACTGACCTTTTGCGGACAGTGTAGATCAAGATCAGACTGCATAGAACGTGCAGTTTGATCTTTGATCTACACTGGCCGATGAGATTTTATTCTTCAAAACATAACTTTAAAGCAGCAATATTTTGGTTATTAATATCGAATTGAAAATTTGATTTCAGTTATACAGCAGGATAAAGGTTATAATTTTAGAATGCAGCCAGGACCTAGTTTTTCTACACTCGCCAGGACTTTTTTGGGTTTTTTTACACTCGCCAGGTCTTTGGTTTTGTTTACGCTCGCCATGACTTTGGTTTTGTTTACGCTCGCCATGACTTTGATTTTGTTTACGCTCGCCATGACTGATTTTGTTTACGCTCGCCAAGTCTTTGGTTTTGTTTACGCTCGCCATGACTTTGGTTTTGTTTATGCTCACCAAATGGTTTTGTTTACGCTCGTCATGACTTTGGTTTTGTTTACGCTCGCCATGACTTTGGATTTTTACGCTTGCAAGGACCTATATTTAATTTTTTCTCTGCACCAATAGCATCCAATGGTTCTGGGAACCTTATCTATACCCTATGAAAATGCCATTGCCATTGAAGTATATAAATCATGCCAAAGTTGTTATTTTTTTTTTCTAGAAAGCAAATTAGAATGAATAGAGAATGCGGGACCTGATTTCATTCATATATTGATGGGCCGTGCTCTGTGAAAAGGGAGCTAAATGCATCTGCGAAAGTATCGACCTAGATCAGCCTGCACATTCCGTTTAGTCTGACCTGGGCCGATAGTTTTCGCTGTCAATTTTCTGTTTCCCCAAGGACCAGTCTATCTCATGATTAAATTGGTTGTTTAAAAACGTTGGTAGTATAGATTCATTAGTATGTCATGGCTTGTTTGGTACCAAGGATCAAGGGGTTGTATTAAGCCCCTTCTTGCTAGAGCGTGGCTCAAATGTTATATGAACTCTGTTCTAGTAAAACGGGGTTTTCTGCATCTTCGTGACGCATTTCATCACGCAAGTAATCATGTAATTATGGAAACACATAAACCATTTTGCCTAACGACTGAATCTTGATATAGAATGGTCCTTTAGCATGCAGAAAATTTACCAAAATTTACCAGGTCTGCGGATTGTGGAGGCTAACAAGGATCATTACAGTTTGCAGATGCACTGAACCTTTACCAACCCAGAGGAGGAAGCCTTCTGAAAACATTGTTGGAAAAGGAAAAAATGCTGGTAACCAGCATTTTCTCCTTTTCCCACAATGTTTTTACTCTTCCAAACTCAAGTTTAAATTTTTGTGTTTATGTTTATTTTGTCGTCTGTAGGTGTTTGAATTTTTAAGGTCCTAAAACTTTGTCGTTTGGTAAAGAGTTAAGTCCCTTTTCGCAGGGCATGTAATATCCATTTTGTTCGCAGCTTTTGACTTTGATAAACGCATTTCTTTTTCCATTTACGTCAATGTTTCGATCTTATTCTTTTTCCAGATACCATTTGTGAATATCTTGTCATTTTCGCGTAGATGCATTAAATGCTAAAATAAAAAAAATGCATAATAACACTAGAGAAAGTGTAAAACAAAATCCGTAGATGCAACGTGCAATTTTGCCATTTGTAAATAAAGATCAGACTTTACAAATCCCAATGGCTGGAGTTTTGGAACTATTTCTTTAGTCGCATTGTTACGTGGTTCTAAAATTATGTCCTTCAGTGAGTTGTGACGTTGGATAAATCGAATGAATGTACATGTAATTGGTCAATGAAACTTACTGATCGGCTTTTGAAATGGCACCGACCCGCTCATAATTTTACTGTCCAATCAGATTCGTTCAATACATTCACCTCGGTATCAATGTTTAAATTTCACGGTGGAGACGAGAATTTTTTTTCCCTATTATCGTCCTCTATAAATAAGCAATGCTCTGTTAAAAGGGGATTGATTGCATCTAAAAAAATATCGACCTAGGTCAGCCTCTGCAGTTCGCGTAGGCTGGCCTGTGTCGATTCTTATTTTCACTTTTAATAAATTTTCTGCATGTCGAAGGACTATTCTATTTCAGGATTCAGCCGATGATGGACAAATGGATTTTATGGGTCCATAATTACACGATAACTTACGTGGTATAATGCATCATGGGATACAGTAAAACCTCCTTTGCCACCGGACTCTTCAAACATTTGTATTTATCCATTTTGTTTCGTTTTATGTACCAGGTGCGAGATAAACACCGCAGAACACTATTAAAGTAACGACTAACTAGTAGTAAAAATATTTATTTTACACCCGTTGAGGAACGTGTTCTAAGAACTTATACTAATCTGTCTCGATTCTTTTTCCTGGGAACTACTCCAGTACTGGAGCCGAATATGTGGGCCAATGATAAATCTCAAAGTTGACTCCCGCTCACAGGTATCGTACTCGGGACCTTATGGTTACTGTACCCCAAAACTGCGGACATTACTAGTGTCGCCAGAAGTGACAAAGTAATTTGGAAACTTGTGAAAAATATTGGCAAAACATTGGAGGTCATGTTTCGTGGTTGGACACCTGGGACCAGCCTGTTCATAAGATTGTTCTTTAAGTAGTCTTCGTCTCCAAAATGAAAAAAACAAAAAACAAAAAAAAGAATGAAAACGATACATTTTGTTAATCATTAGGTTCAGACAATCAAAAGTTATTTTATTTTCAAATTTTGTAAATCTTGGAAAATAAGTACGAACCTTTGTCTTAAATAATTATAAGGCGTTAGAGGCCTAAATTTGTCAAAGGGAAGAGTGTGTGTAAACACATAGCCAACTTTCACGGACATGCCTTATCAGCAGTCTCGCATATCAACAAATCGATGAAAATAATCAATATCATACGTACAAGTCCGGGAGTTTCCGGAGTTTGGCGAACTTACATCGTGTATATAAGTAATCGCCTGCAGCGATAAAAGATAAGAGAAGCGTAACATTACGTAACAGTAGCCTGCTTCAAATTCACAATCCTTGCCTAGACGGTATATCTGCCCTGGCATTTTTTTCTGATTTTAACCTGGTACAGCCAGTGTGGCTCTTGAATATCAGTATCAGACTGCACATAATGCGCACCCTCATTAGACTCGACAGCATATTGGAATTTCACCTCAAGATAAAGCGAGATTTTTCTTGAGAAAAGAACGTTGAAATTGTTATATTTCAGCTTTATTTGTCGGTTTGTAATTCATTTATCCTCGGATTAAGGGTTAAGTTTTGATTCTCTGAGACATAAAATGATCGGTCCTAAAACTGCTCTCGACAAATGCACTTTTTGTAGTCTGATCCTGAAATGTAATCCGCCCAAATGCACTTTTGGTCTTTCTTTCTCAGGGTCGGATTAGTAATGTAACTGCCACATAAAGCAAATTTTCTCATCAAAAAACCGAAAGACGAAATTTTGGACACCACCAAGTTAAAAACATTTGCAGACAACAAATTCAATCCAACTCAAATGATACGGACTGTCTTTGAAAAGTTAGTCTGATCCTGAATTCTAATCCGTCCAAATACACTTTTGTTGACATTTTAGATTTATAACAGGCTGCACAAAACAAGCTGTCTGATCTTGGACCTGATTGATTCTGTATGTCGAAAATTATGTTGGTTGAAAAAAAAATCTTTGATAATTATGGCAAAATCAACATGTTGAATTCAGCAGAAAATTCTTCGTTTTGAGAGTTCCAGTTTAACACTACAGCAATCATACCCTCCCGAGTCTAACAGACCTGAGAGAAAAGGCTTTTGTAAACTTTGCTGGAAAGGGAGAAAATGTTCTCCTGTTTCTAAAATGTTTTCTACTTTAGAGTAGATGTACATGGTTTTATGCACACGAAAAGTTACAGATTCGACATATAAGAAAGCATTCATTCAAAGTTGGTTTTCATCGAACAAATAAAAGAAAATGGTTCGTTCCGAACACTCCATGTACTGTATGGCGCCGATATGTACATGTATTTTGGCTTAATGAGCAATGTTGCATTTGCTTACAATCTCTACTACTCGTACTATCAATAGTTGTATTTAAAATGTTTCCATTTTTAGCGAGTCTAAAGGCTGTTTCAATATAAGTTTTTCGGAACAACTTAGGTCTATCTATGCACTAAACTATATCTTTATACATAAAAGTAGGTCCAAGCTATTATCATCACACAAGTTTAAAAACGCTGCCAATGGAATATATAAACTTAAGATTCCTTTTATTGCATCCGAAATGGGAAAAATGTGCTCGAGACGCAACTGAAAGTTATAAAAAAGGTTCGTGTTGAAAGTATCATAACATATCAGCTCTTGTGAACTGATCCGATGCGACACTCTAGCACCGCTTACAGGCATGATAAAGATAAAAAGGTATTTCTTTCTCGAAAAAAGTTATGTATGATGCAGACAGTGTCATTTCAACTAATCATCAGTAGAATTCACCAGCAAGCAGTCTTAAAACCGGTTTCAAACCAAAAAACATGTAGATCATTCGTAATAGACGGTTGATTAAATACTATCTCTTGCAATAATAAATAATGAGTACGCAGCAGGTAACTTTTTCAGTCACTGGTAAAGGAGAAATAACTTGTATTATTCCCTTTTCCATGTACATAAATGGTCTATGTCAATTTTTTTTTCATCTTTTATTTACTCTTAGCGGTTATGCTTATTGCAGGTTGTGCCGTTTTAGAAATGGAAGAACCATCCCTCACTGTTTAGGCTAATTCTTCCAATGAACAATTAAAATATTAAAGATGTGAAAGGGGGACATTTGAAAAAAAAGTTGGAGATCAACTGCACGGTCGTCAGAAGTCGCATTTGTACAACAATAGATTAAATTTGTTCTACTTAACCCTTTATCAAACGACAATATTTTAGACTTGTCAAAATTTTTATTATTATCATGACTTAAACGACGAAATTTGTCTCAAAAAGGATCAATTGCGAGAAAAGGTTTAAGCTCAGGTTACCAAAATTTTCTCCTTTTCTCACAATGTTTTCAAAAAGCCCTCTACCTCAGGATCGTTAAATCTCAGGAATTTTGTGGTTTAAGGTTCAATATTACCTTTCCCCACACAGCAATTTCAAAACGATGCCATTTCTTCGGGATATTTCATGAGTCTGTACAGGGGCTTGTGATAATTACTAGTATGCAGCAGCTAAATCATAAAGTCGCCGATAAAGAAGAATTCGCATTTTTTTTAACCTTTTTCCACTATATTCATAGTCTGTGTCAATTTTGATCTAGTGTTGTCATTCTTTGAACGGTAAATACTCTTTGCAGGAGAAACTGATTGAGTGATGTAGAAAATATTGTTTGAAAAGTAAAAGATAATTTGTAAAAAGATAATGCGCCTGTATCCCAAAGAATCAACAGCAGGGTCGTTAGATGTCGTATTTCTACAGTAACAGGTTAAGCTTGTTATTTGAATGTTTACCAAAAGACAAAATTTCAGACTTGTTCAAAATGAAGTAATTTTCTTAAGACAAATATCAAAACATAAAAGAAAATGGAACTTATCTTTTGTAGAATTAGAAATATTGCAAGAAAATGAGAAAATGTTGAAATCTTTTTCTTCAGTGTTTTCAAAGGCCTTCTATATGATATGACAGATCAAAGACCGATTTGAAAAAAGCAAGGAAACATGAGTTTGTGAGCTGTCAGTAGAAAAAAAAAATATACGCCATGAATTTCAAAAACTTGAAAAGTTGGGAAAAAAAATCATCAAACGTGCATTATCTTATTTCAGATCTTAATCTTAATGATTGTAAAAGGAAATAATCTCGTAAGTATTAAATTCTGGTCTTATAGGTAAAAAAGATACATAATAAAATATCTTAGGGATACTGTCATGATCAAACAACCCGGGTATAAATTCCAGTTTATAATCATGTGGATACATGTATATCATAAACATAGCAGGGGGTCCGTTGGTCAATAAAACATTACGTAACACGATAAAGATACCCGGCAGGGTTATCTAACAACAACACTTAGCCAATATCGGCAAAGTACGGCATACTCCGAACGTTCACGGAAAAAGAAAAAAATAGGATAGTGGCATTAAAAAACTGTAATAAGGACCAAAAGTTTATTTTTTTAAATGACTCAAACTTATACCATTTGAAAGAGAAATGAATGAACTAACTGACTCCACTTGAGATAATTTTGACTTTTCAAGTCAAAGAAAGAAAATTAAACAAATATTACCGTTTTTGACTTCGGAAAATACGTTTTTCCTCTTTATTCTATATAAACCATACCTACAATTTTTAAGTTAAAAAAGGACCAAAAGTTTCTTTTCCGAAATTTTTACAACTAAGTTCATTTGAAAGAGAATAAATTGAATTTTCTTAACTCACTTGAGATAATTTTCAATTCTGAAAATTGATGAAGTTATGAGGGTTTATTTACCTAGGCCCTTCATAATTCTATATAAAATCAAAGCGCTGAAGGCACTGTTGTGGCGGTTGTCCGGTTGATCTTGAGTTTTTGATCAGACAGACAAGCTGACTCCTTTTATACCGCCCAATCATAATGTGGGGGATATAAGTTTTGAGCTTCAACAGGAAGTTATGGCCTGGACTGGACAAAAATTCCATCTGAATATCAACAAATGGCAATAACACAAAAAACATGAATGGCAGTTTTGGTTCTTATGCACTGCACTTCTCCATAATGTGTTCTGCCAATGTATGAAGTTTCAAGTTGATAGCTTTTATAGTTTGAAAGCCCGGGTGAAAAATTCGAGGTGAAACGATAGACAGACTGATGGACAAGGTGACCCCAGCATTACCCCTTAAAACTTTGCTTGCTGTGGGTATTACAAAACAGGTAAAACAGTTTTGCTTATCACCTGGTACATGTATTTATTTAAATGTAAACTATACAGTCACAAATGTCAGAAATATTACCCCCATGACTATAATTTTTTTTCAAGTTCAACTTCACCGAGCACAAAACTTCAAATAATAATAATAAAAAAAAAAAAAAAAAAACAGAAAATTAGACATTATTCTTTCCAGTTAATCCATAACACATTCACTGGACCTAAGCTCAGTCAGTCTGTTTAACCAGATGTGTCAACACTAACAAAAAACAACTGCATATTCCAAGCAAAATTGCATTTTTGTCCATATTTTAATTTAGGCCTAATAATCTTGGATATTTCTTCGAGGTAATCATGCATATTCCTACCAAAATTGCATTTTTGTCAATGTGTTCACCTGAATAATCCTGAACATATTTTTAAGGTAATCAGTAACGCATTTATTGAATCTAAACTTCATCATTCTGCTTAACTCTTTACTAAACGACAAAATTTTAAACCAGTCTGTGTTGAAATACTTTGCAGACAACAAAATAAATGTGACTTAAATATTCAACTTTTTTTAGGAAAGGGTAGCATTTTACCAGCATTTTCTCCTTTTCCAGCAATGTTTTCAAAAGGCTTCTTTGTTAACATCTTTAAATGTCGGGATTGTGTGGTAAAGAGTTAAAAATGTATCGACACAAATAAAAAACAACTGTATATTACAAGCAAATTTGATTTTTTGTCAATGTTTCCATCTTAAACTTGAGACAGATGATTGTCAGATTCTTCACAAGAACATAGTTCTTCACGATATGCATATTAAGTCATCAGCAAAAATTTTACTGATGTACATCCAAGTAAACATTGTGTCGTTGAGTTTGGAAAACAAATTGTTTCATTAGCCTGATAACATGTATCATGAAATATACATGGAGGTGCTTACTGAACAATACTACTGTAAGTGTAAACAATCCCTGGTTTTTACAACCTTGAAATAGAAGTCTTTTGAAAGCATTTTGAGAATGGAGAATAAGCCGGTAACCAGCATTTTCTCATTTCCCCACAATGTTTTCTATCCTGCTGGAAACGAATTTCAATTATTTAGCAACATTTACTTTGTTTTCTGCAAGTGCTTTGAATTTGGACCATCTAAACTTTTGTTGCTTGGTAAAGGATTAATTATTCGCCTACAATAGTCGTGCAATAACCTGTTGGCATGTAAAAGAGCTACTAAACAAAATATCCAGCTTTAGACTGAACAACTTTAAAACAGTATGTCCCTGATCTATCGACCAAATGGCATTAACTAACTACTCAATGATCATCATGCTGTTAGTAAATTAAATAATCTGTATATACATAAGGAATACAATAGTAAATACCCATTGATTTAAAGTACTCAAGACCAACTCTGAGCCTTGTAATTACACAAATCTGTCAAAACAAACTACAGGTCTCAGTAGTTTTTTTTTTTTTTTTTTTTGTTCTCCGATCTATGCTTTTTACTATCAGGTGACATATGTCAACGTGAACAACAAAAAGTAACAGCATATTCCATGCTAAACTGCATTTCTGTCCATGTTTTCACCTGAATAATTTTATCACCTACAATTTTACAAATTTTGGCAAGAACGCAGCTTTTTACTTATGCTTTCCAATTTGGTAAAGACATCAATGTAGACTAAAATCTCACACGATCAAATATGTACAGACTAATTTGCAAATATCTGCAGAAGTTGCTGAATATGTGATCTGCCTGACCTAATCGAAGCATTTTAAGAATAACATCAGCTCGCTGAAGCTTCCCTCTTTGATTGAAACTTATAACAAGACAAAAATTAGACACTATTGCTTTAGAACTGGTATTCAATGACCCATTTACTGAATCTAAGCTCAGTCATTCTGTTTAAAAGATATGTCAAGAGTAACAAAAAGCAACTGCATATTTCAAGCAAAATTGCATTTTTGTAAATGTTTCCACCTTGATAATCCTGATATATTTTTCCGTGTAATCAATAATTGCATCTACTTAATCTAGGCCCAGTCTTTCTGTTTTAACAGATATGTCTGACACTAACAAAAAGCAACTGCATACTTTTAGCAAAATTGCATTTTTGTCAATGTTTTCAGTAAATAATCTTGAGATATTTTTTTCGAGGTGGTCAATAATGCATGTACTGAGTCTATGCTCATTGAAACATTCTGTTTGAAAAAAATGTAAACACTAACAAAAAACACTGCATATTCCAAGTAATTTTTTTTGTCATTGTCTTCACCTAGAAATCTTGAGACATATGATTTGGAAAATCTTCACAATAATATAGTTCTTCACGTTACCCTTGTTTAGTTATCAGCAAAAATTTAATCCTATGTACATTTAAGGAAACATTGTATTGTTGAGTTTGGAAAACCAGTTGCTTCATTAGCCTCAGTACATGTATCATGAAAAAAAAAAAAAAAAAAATAGAGATATTTGTCTCTGACCTTTCCACAAAAATATATAAAAACTGTTACCTAAAATCAATCTTCAATTCTTAAGTTCAAAACACACCACTTAGTATCTCCGTAAACTATTTATTGATAAGTTAATCTTAATTAGTGCTTAGAGATTTATATTTACAATTTAAACCAGTCAAGTGAAACCACAGGATTTTGTCCATTTCACTGTGGTACACAAGCATTTTGGTCAAGAAAAGATGCATACTGAAATCACTCAGAAGAAACACAAAGTAAAATGTTTTTAAGACTGTTTAACTCATTACCACACGACAAAATTTTAGGTTTGTCCAAATTGAAACCATTTGCACACAACGAAATAAATGTGACTGAAAATTTGAAATTTGTTTTGTTACCAGTATTTTCTCCTTATCCCACAATGTTTTCAAAAAGATTTCTTTTCCAGGGTTATCAAAAGTAGGGATTGTGTAGTAATGGGTTAACATACAAATCTTTGTGCACAATATCAGTAATGCTGCAGAAAGCTTTTAACAAGACAAGCATGCAAAGCTGATTTCCCAGCATACATGGTAGGCAAAAGTAAATACTGGCAGATAACTCTCAACTGAGACAAACTTTTTTGCATAACAATGACAGGCTGAAAGTTCCTAGTCATATTAAGACACGGAGAAATCTAAAATTAACAAAGACCAGAAACTGGCCTTTAGATTAATAACAATATGTAAGATTAAATAATTATTTTTTTCATACACGGTCAAGGAGATCAAAATGTCAAGAGTCTCATCAAAGCTGTTGTTTAACCTTTTGAGAATTTTCAAATGACTTTGCATAAATGTTCATAATGAAAAATATAGCAAGCAACCCTGGGGAATACTACTGTAGCTTAACCGATTACCATACAACAAGTATTTGTCACTTGCAAATGCTTTAAATTTGGGAAAGTCATAGGTTTGTAATTGTTAAATGAGTTAAAGAATTCTTAATTATTGGGCACAAACATTCATGAACACTTTTTGCACAGCAAAGCCTCCAATGAATCACACTGGAGTATGATTCGAATACTCTGGTAACCATAGATTAACCCATTACCACACAATCCCTACTTTTAACGACCCTGAAGAAAGAAGCCTTAGAAAACATTGTGGGAAAAGGAGAAAATGCTGCTAACCAGCATTTTCTCCTTTTCCCACAATGTTTTCTACCCCTCTCAAAACAAATTTCATATTTTCAGTCACTTTTATTTTGTCATCTGCAAATACTTTTGATTTTGACAAGTCTAAAATATTATCGTTTGGTAACGAGTTAAATGACTGAAAACAGTTCATGTCCACTTGAAAATATTTAACCCATTACCACACAATCCTTACTTTTGACACCCCTGAAAGAAGCCTTTTGAAAACATTGTGGGACAAGGAGGTAACCAGCATTTTCTCCTTTTCCCACAGTGTTTTCTGCCCTTCGCAAAACAGATTTGAAATTTTCAGTCACTTTTATTTTGTCATCTGCAAATGCTTTCGATTTGGACAAAGTTAAAATTTTGTCGTTTGGTAATGAGTTAATATGAAAGCATTGTGAAAAAAAACAGCATTTGCTCAGACAACCAAATCATGTTTCCTGTCATGTTTCCGGCTTTAGTTACAAAAATATAAAAATACAACAAAAGTGGGACTTACCAATATGAAAAATAACAATGCTTACTGCAGTCTAAGTATTGTTTCAAATGGATAACTTCTTATTCATAATATGACAACATTTGAAAAAATATTTAGAAGAAAGACAATATCATCTATAAATACTAATAAAACACTATTGTACAAAAAGCATTCTATACATCTTTTTAGTCTGATTTTGGTATGGTCTTTCTGGTCTGATCCTCTTTCTATACCATTTCACCTGTTTCCAAACAGCAGCTTGAATCTGTTTGGTATCCACAATGTCATGTTGATCATAGCCAATACATGTACCTGTGAATATGTACATATATTATTGAGCCATGCTCTATAAAAAAAAAGGAGCTGCAACTGCAAAAAGAATAGACCCAGGTCAGCCTGTGTAGTCTGCCCAGGCTGACATGGGCCCACAATGTTTGCCGTTTGAATGTCTTCTGTATTTCCATGGACCAGTCTACTTCATGATTCAGTTGAATGTTAGACAAAATGGAGTTTATAGATCCATAATTATTTGATGCCTTGCTTGGTATAATAGATCAAAGAAATGCAGTAAGTCTCTTTTTCATAGAGCATGGCCCATATTTTGACAAATATTTATCTTTTTGTGTTTATGCCATGTGGTGAAACAGTGCCAGATTACTAAATGAGTGTATGTGATATTAATGATTTTCACAATTTGAAATGAAATGCTCATTATTATCTACTTCATTTAAACTGACCCAGGTAACAATCATTTACATAAATCAATATTCTATTTTTATCCTCAGCATTGCTCGGCATAATTATTATGTCCAGAATGGTCAAGGAAATATTTCACACAGTTTACGCAAATCAAACCTTTACCTACTAGATATGTTGATCTAAAACTTTCAGTGCAGGACACTTTCTCATTTTTCACACCATATTTAATACCATGAAAAGAAAAATCATCAGCCTATGAGTATGGCATTTCAAGTTATGTCCTGCATATATTTCCAGTTCAGAAGAACCTATAATTTCAAGTTGCTAATGAATGAATATTTTTCCTGTGCAGAAGGCAAAACCTATTTTCGACTTGTACAAACAAAAAGTTACAATAAGTCATGCTATTAGTCACTTTGTAAATAGGTGTTTATAACGAAGAGTAGTCACAATTTTAAGCAAAGTTTACCTGATATAAGACATCTGAATTGTCATCTGCAAATGCTTTCAATTTGAAAAAGACAATTTCGAATTGTGTGGTAAAGGGTTAAAAAATACAGCATGCATCTAATTTACATAATTCAAGGGTTTAGAAAAATTAATCTAATAATTCCTTATAGCCAAAAAATCAAGACAGCTGATCATTTTGAATTTCAATTTCATTTTGCCTCCCTATCTCAGAGCATTAATTATTATTTTCATGAAAAAAAGGTTTAAAAATATAAAACCTTCAGTATTTTGCCATGTATGCCTGCTTAGCTGCTATCTGGGTTGATTTCCTTAGAAAGTAATTCAATTGCACCTCCCAAATTGCTCTTCCATATTCTTTATATTTGCATCACTAGTGGCTTCAAAAAGCAGCCAGGAAGTTGTCCAACCAGGTTATCTGTAAAAAAAATGTTTTATAGAAATACAGTTCATTGCATTACAATGTATTAGAATTATCTACCATACAGTGAAAAAATTCAAATTTCAGTCTTTGGTCATAAAGACAATGAAAATAACAAATTATATATGATCCACCAGTCTGCCCAGAAATTCTGTAATTGTTCTATGTTACTTGTAAACACTTGTGAAAGTATTCCACCAAAATTGCAAATTTTCCATAGAATGGGTTTTGTTGCCATTTTCAAATGTAGCTTGCAGACCTTTGAATTGGTATGTTGTTTCACAGTCACAAACAAGAGGTAGATGGAATTCTGAGGAGAATTTGCAATTTACAAGGGCCCGATTTAGTTTTTAGAATTTAGTTTTTATTGAATTTATCCAATCAAACTGATCCTGCAACTTCAATAAAACAATTGCCACAGTACATATTTTCTATATTTTGATGTTTCCCTACCCAAAATGGTTTGTAACAAGACCTTCTTTAACCCATTACCACACAATCCCTACTTTTGATGCCCCTGAGAAAGAAGCCTTTTGAAAACACTGTAGGAAAAGGTGAAAATGCTGGTAACCAGCATTTTCTCCTTTTTCCACAGTGTTTTCATCCTTCCCAAAATAAATTTCAATTTTTCAGTCACCTTTATTTTGTCGTCTGCAAATGCTTTCAATTTGAACCAGTGTAAGATTTTGTCCTTTGGTAATGAGCTAACTATAACCAGAAGACAAAATTTTTATAACTGGTCATAATCGAAAGATGTTGCAGACAACATAATAAATCTTCAGATTAGTAAAACTTGTATCAAAAAGGGTAGAAATTATTGTGTAAAACAAAGAAAATGCAGGATACTATTATTTTCTTCTTTTCCCACAATGTTTTTCATAGCTTTTTTTCTTTAGTGACCTTAAATGCAGGAATGAATGGTAATTGTTAAAAACTTCTCTTCACCGTAACAGAAAAATCAGGCCTGAGTTAATTAGGTAAAATTTGGTAAAGAGTAGAGAAATATATTTTATTGCAGAAAAAGTGAGTCAGACACATGTACATGGAGTGGTACTTTCTACCAAACGACAAAATGTTAGGTTTGTCCAAATCTAAAGTATTTGCACGGGATGCGGTCAAAACGTACCCAAACCAAAACGTACCCAAAAAATAAGTCAAAACGTACCCAAAAATAAAGTCAAAACGTACCCAAAATTTAAGTCAAAACGTACCCAAAGTAAAATTTTCTTAGACCAATTTCAATATTAGATATAAATGAAAAATGTCTTGTTTTTTACCTTTTTAGGGTGGTTTAACTCCAAATTCACTTTATATGTTTTTAATCCTTTAAAGAGAAGCATTTAATTATGGGTAATGTGTTTTTGTTGGGACTAATCAGGTGTAACAAATTAGTGATCATTTAACAGTTTTATTTTCATACAAGATAAATTGTTACATAGTATTATGTATATTTAAACCCCTTCCTTTTAAGGTAAGCAAAAAATAATTTAGATCTAGTCAATTTAAGTTTAAAATGAATATATTTGATACAATTAATTGAAACTGTCTTTTTTTTCCCCATGAAAAAGCACAGGTTACCTTTTAACACATATCCATAGCATCAAAAATTCTTCTGAAAAAAAAAAATGGATTTTGAAAACCCTGTGGTAAAAGAAGAAAATGTTGGTAACAATCTTCTGCTTTCTCACTATTCTTTTATATTTTCAATTCAAGTCTTATTTACTGTGTTATTTGCATTTTTTTTTTCAAACTGGAAAAGTCAAAGATGTTATTAATTGGTAAAGAGTTAAGTTCAAAATATTTTCAGTGCAGAATATATCATATATCTCCCACTCAAAAATAAAAACATTTTAATTTAGTCCAAAAATAGTATAAATGATACTGGTAATGGTATGAAGGTGTATGTGTAGTTGCTCTTAGAAAACCTTTTTTTTTTTACTTTTCCAAATTTAAAGAATTTCCAAATAGGAAAAAAAGTTAAAAAAAAAAAAAAAATGTCCAAAGAGTAGAAATGGAATATATTGGGGGGAAAAAAACCATCAGATCATTTACTGAGTTTTAAAAAAAACAAGTCAACCTTTTGGTTTTTCATCTGAACTTAAATTGTCTCTCAAATTATAAAAATATTTGCAAAGTAATTTAATTACCATGCAATCTACAACGGGGTATTAACCGTCACATTTAATTTGTTACACTCTTTTTTAGTGTGAAAATTGCACCTCTGCTATCCAAACAATGTAATTAATGTATCACATTTCAATAACTGTTATATCATTCCTTCAAATGTGTTGATGCTTATGAATATTTTCTTTTTAATATAAACCAAATTTTTATAATAATGGATAAATATATCAAGGTATCTGATGTTTGTTTTCATTAATAGCAACTTTATCTTCCTTAAAAATAGAAAGAAAGACATGGTTTTATCATTAAGCATTTGATTGAACTCGCTATGTAATATGCTTCATTTATTGATTTTAAACATGTAAGACAAATTTAAATAAAGCAGAATTAAAAAATCATCGACATCAAGATTGTGAACACGTAATAACTATTAATTGGTGCAAAGATTGAAGATAAAAATACTAAAAAAAATTATGGGTACATTTTTACTACACGTTGGGTACGTTTTGACTCCACATGGGTACGTTTTGACTTCACTTAGGTACGTTTTGACTCCACTTGGGTACGTTTTGACTTGGGTACGTTTTGGTTTGGGTACGTTTTGACTGTAATCCTATTTGCACATAACAAAATAAATGTGACTGAAAATTTCAAATTTGTTTTGTGAAGGGCAGAAAACATTGTGAGAAAATGCTGGTAACCAGCATTTTCTCCTCTTTCCATAATGGTTTCTAAAGGCTTCTTTCTCGGTGGCGTCAAAAGTAGGGATTGTGTGGTAATGGGTTAAGCAAATAACTCAGGTATAACAAAATTTACAAAGATAAAAAGAAAATATGATAGATCTTAATTACCTGAACTCAGTTCCATCCCTCTTGACGTGGTGGGTCATATGGGTCACATTATTTAACATAACAAAATTCACATTTCACATACAAGTATCCACCGTGTCCTTTCCATATTTCTCCACACAACGCTGTCGTAAGAGAAGGAAACAGGCCAGAGAAGGCAAAATTGACACGCCCTCATTGTGTTCGAAAGAACATCGAATTTAACCTACGTCGGCCAACCTTCAAACTATAACCTGTCGAGGCAACTTCAACATGATCACAAGCCTCAGGCAAACGATCCACAAGCATAGTTATGCCAGTCAAAATGCTGGGGTAAGACTGGGCAGCCTTTCTTTCTGTTTTGCGTGAATCGGCCTTAATTGTAGAGTCGCGAAATTGCATGACAATCTTCTGCACCGGAAGTCTCAATCTCCGAGCAGAGTTGTCGTTCGTTACTCTCACCGTGCGAGAGAGTGCGGAAGTCTTAGAAAAAAATCGTTTCTTTTTTTTTAATTTTAGATCTATCGGTTACATTAATCGACAAAACACCTATAAAATATTTATATTCTTCATAAAGTATCATTGTATATTAAAACGAAATAATGCTAAAGATGATTTAATCATGCCGTGTTCGACGTGAATGCCCGACCATTCTCTGCAGCTTACCGAGGCGATTCGATTGTTACAAGTACGTAGTATACCGACATTAGCCGATGTTTCAGAATGCAATAACAGTTGGCCAACCTTACCTGTCTCTTAGAATGCATTTTTAAGCATAAAATCAATCACTATCAACACTTCTTTAATCAGTAAAATTAGTTTAAGCCGTCTTCTTTAGAAGCAGTAGCTTATTTGGTGGACTACTTTTTATGGAGTTAACTGAAATTTTACGGCGGTTATTAGGTATGTTCTTAACCGAATCATAGGCAATGAGTTTGGTTTTTAGACTTATTTATTTTTCGAATTTTGTTTCGAATTTTGGATTTTTTTTTTCGAATTTTGGAATTTTCGTTGACTCTGTGGCGACAACCGCCACAAAAATACAGGTAAAATTGGCCAATATCGATTTTTCCATGTCCGCGAAAGTTGGCTATGAGGCAGACGAAAGATTGGACAACTTTGATACTGAGATCTACTTTCGAAAAGAAACAAAAGACGGCCACTTCGGACCCACTTTCAGACGTACAAAAGTCGAGTGTTTCAAGAGCTCTCCAGTACATATTGCTTCTTTACCTCCCGATCGGTGCTTAGCCCCTTTATCAGTCGATATAATTTTAGACCCGCCTACTTTGTAGTTGTGAAAGTTTTAACCAGATTTGTGTATTGTTGTTGTCTCGAAGTACTTTCAATTTGAACAGTTTGATTTTTTTGTTGACTGGTAAAGAATTTAGTACTACGAACTCCTCGTTAGCTGGCCATAAAAACCGTAAAAAATTGGAATTATATATCGGGGGAATACAAATTAGTGAAACAAAAGAAACACGTGAAAAGATGAATTGTCATGCTCATGTAACTGACATACCGCTTAGGCGAGAAAGAAATCAAGCATACAAAAACATCCAATTGTTCAAGTTGGAGAAAAAATTAGCAGCGCCATAGAAGGAGTTCAGCCAAATCATTTTTTGCAACAGACCGTACACTGCCAGCTGTTTTCACAGACAATTTTCTTTTTAAACTTTGTGAGAGTTGCAAGTCCAAATCGTTGGTAAAAACAGCAATTTCTATTTACCCACAATGTTTGTTACCCTTTGAAAGATAAGCCTATTCGTCCCGTCTAGTTTATCTTTTTCTAATGGACAAGTTTAAAACGAAAATTGTCTGTGAAAACAGCTGGCAGTGTGAATGATAGGACGTTCTTTGTGATTCGTAGGCCTACAGCAAGATCAGAAACATTTGTAAAGGTGCACCGTTTGTACTGATATTTACGACTCATATTATATATAAAAGAAATTAAAGACAACATACAAAAAAAAAAACATTTACAGGACCACTTGTCGAAGAAACGCTTTTTAATTTTACCAAGGGTACGATAATTGAGGGGCCGAACAAGGAGAAAACCCCTTTTAAGGTGCTCCGAAACTTTTGGCCGATAGCCGGTGCAATGCAGAGAAATGATCCCTATTACAAAATGACCCACGGTCATTTCTCGACGTAGAAGAATGACCCATGGGTCATTCCTCCACGTCGAGAAATGACCTGTGGGTCATTTGTAATGGGGATCATTTCTCTGCATTATACCGGCCATACTGAGGAAAAACTTTTGCAGCACGAGAAGAGGGACCACAGGGAAAAGTCTCAATCTGCAGCACACGAGATGCGATTCTTGTATTTTCATGTTGCCAAAAGTTAATTGGAGTTGTTCTGGATTACATAACAAGCTTTTGATGCTCCGAAAAAAAATACAAAGTAGTCGAAATAATGAGTTAAACTTTCGGTCCTCTTTTCCAGTGGCTTGTTTTATGTGGTCGAAATCAAGAATTCTTCTGGTGAAAGCTGTTCTGCCCTTTAATTACCGTATCCTAGTTAAAATTAAAGTTATTTTATGACAATATTCACCAATCACAAGGCACGTCATTTCATTCACACTGCTGGCTGTTTTTCTAGCATACGCTCCGACCTTTCATTCCAAACCAATGGCTAAACTTCGACAAAGTCGACGCAAAGTTCAGCATTTAAAGACGAGTGAATCATGTGGCACTGAATTTCATTGACGATAAAAACAAATTTCGCCAACATGTGAAGGAATTCTTGGATAGGTGCACTGGCCAATGCAAAATATCTGAAGTACATGTACAAATATAAACAACCTGCCTCTTCAAATGTGCTGTTGCAATTTTTTACTGATTCTTTTACCAAACAATTTCGAGTTGAAATGACATCACATAATGAGGCCTGAGAAAAAAAAAAAAAACGAGAAAATGCTGATGATCAACATCTTTCCATGTTTTTTTTTTAAAATCAAGCTTTCACAAAAATATATTGATAAGTATTGCAACAAATTTTAACGGAATACATAGCTCAGCGGAAGAGCACTCGCCCTTCAATCCGAAGATGTGGAGATCGAATCCTACAAGGTTCACACTTTTTTACCTTGATTGTGACATTTTTTTACCCAGATTTTTTAGTTGTTTTTGTTGTCTTAAAGTACTTTCAATTTGGACAGGTTGATTTGTTTGTAGACTGGTAAAGAATTTAGTACGCAGAACTCCTCGTTAGCTTGTCATAATCAAAGTACTGAAAGTACTGTTAGAAGGCGAGTTTAGAATTAGGGCATAACATAATGCCATACATTTTCCTGTACTTAAATCGCATCTCCTGATACAGAAAAGTCAATAGAATTATGCAATGTTCCTGTGCAATGAGGACCGGTTTACTATCTTGAGTTTTAACAAACTTGAAGAAGGCTTGTGAAAAATTAAAACGAATTGACTTTTCTGAAACTCTTTTCCAATAGACGATTTGCCAATTAAATTTGATATAAGCGATTTTCCATTTTATCGTAAGCGGCGCACCGGAAGTATCACGTGACACCGGACAATCAAAGCATTATTTCAATGACAAATACCGTATTTCCCGTTCACAAATCCTTTAAATTTGGACAAATTCACAACTGAAAAAAAGTTACATAGTAAGGAATCTATATGAAATCAATTCTAACACAATTCATTCATATTTCATGACATTGCTTTTGAAAAATATAATTAAGAATAGACAAAATACGCATCTTATGAGACCGTATTCAAACAAAGAGCATGTAGAAAGTAAGAATGAACTTACCCTCTGTAACCTGTATAAAATTCATAATCCCGTCCACTAATGATCACCAAACGGGTAAATAAATATGAAACAAAAGATAAGAAGGGTCAATTTAATGTGACACATGTGTGTTAATCTGTAAGAAGTAAGTACATTACAGCTGTTCTAAAGGTCTTCCGCACAGTGCGATACCGAGATCAAAGGAACACCGAGTTAACCCTTCACCCATTTTCTTTTGTAAAACTTCACTAGACGCATAGTTTCAAATACCTATACTCAAAATGAAGCTTGAATAATTATTTTGTGAAGAAGGTATGGAAGGTTTAAAATTTGATACGAAGCCACGTTTCTTTTGTTCATGATCTATAATATGAAGTTATTCGTCAATAGGAACATGCCTGAAAGTGCAATAAAGACGTTTGATAATAGTGCTATAATATCAGTAAATGGACTGTACCTGTCTTTCTGAAGACACTGGACAGCTATTTAGCTATTTAACCGTTTACCAAAGTATTCCGAGTTTTAGGGATCCGGAAAAAAGGGGCAGGCGTGCTGATTTTGCCCGCTTTATGTTATTTGTCTCACTTCTTCAACCTTAACACCCCCCCCCCCAAAAAAAGGAAAAAAGTAATCAATAGAAACAGTTCAGAAACATCTGTGAAAAAATAATTTTCCAAGTGTGAGAGAAAATATTGTGGAAAAGAAAGGAAGACTTTCTTCTGTTCCAACAATATTCTTTTACTTTTTCAAGGACAATTACAACCATTTGGCCCACTTTTATTCAATCGTCTCTACATCTTAAGTATCTGGACGAGTCCAAGGTGTTGACATCGGGTGAAAACATTCACGGTAACTATTTAACCCTTTACCAGACGACAGAATTTTAGACTGGACAAAATTGAAAGCACTTGTAGATGACAAAATAAACGTAACTCAAAAATTGACATTCGATTCCAGCAGGGTATGAAACATTGTGGGAAATGGAGAAAATGCTTGTTACCAGCAGTTTCTCCTTTTCCCACAATGTTTTCAAAAGGCTTCTATCCCACTGTCATAAAAACCAGGAAATGTTTGGTAAAAGGTTAAAATACTACTCTGAGAAATAGAGCTTTTGTAAATGTTGTTGATTAGGGATAAAGTTCTGGTAACCAACCTTTTCTCCTTTTTCTTTGCTATCCAAAATAGCAAAAAAAGGGGGAAATAACATTTATATAACTGCAATAGACCTTTCCTATTTTTATGTCTGATTGGTCAAACAATGTTTGCCGAATTCCGTAGCTAAGTTTGTATCTTACAGGCTCGAAATCCAGGGGTTTCTGATATTATACAGTTTGAATTTACAGCAAAAATCCAGACTTTGAAATAACATTTAGAATATCTATAGCTGCAGTTTTGTCATGTTCCTGCTTGAACTACCTTATCAGTAACTATCGTAATAACAAAATTCAATTCAAATTTCAAACATTCGATTCCTTCTAGAAAAAAAGAAGTTCGGGATTCATTTTCAGTGGGCAAATGCATGCTATACTTGTTTTCATTGAAAAGTTAGTAAAGGGTTAGCTGGGTGTTCTTTTGATCTCGGAATTTCACCGTCAAAGTGGGTGCATCTATTTGAAAAGCTGTTATGTTCTTCTTAGGCACCGACTAACACACTCGTGTCATAATTAATTGGTTATTTCGTTCAGTCTGACGTTGATCACTTGTAAAGGTTAGGAATTGTTTAAATCTGTTACAGGGGGTATGTCTGTTCTAATCGGTGTGTTCTCTGAACGCCTACCAAATTTAATTAACACCTATCTAGGAGGGGGGATTACGGGGCCTACTGAGGGGCACTGATAATTATAATTGTCTTAAAAGCCGTTTGAAAACATCATGGGAAAAGGAGATAAAACCATTTTCTCCTGGTCCATCACTGTTTTCTAAACCTTTATGGATAATTCCATTTAATGAGCTTTGATGTTTGATTAACTGTGTATCACATCGAAAGGAAATCTGCATGATAAAGAACTAATTGCTCATACTGAGATATGTTCTCATTTGTCACATTGTTACTTTTTACACTCCTTTGAACAAATCTTAAATCATACCGTTTCGTAACGAGTTAAAAAGGAAACAACCTGGCAGTAACTATTACTCATAAGAGCAATTTTTTTTGTCACATTGTTTTCTTTTCGTACTTTGTATGCTCCATTTTGTTGAAAGAGGAATAAATTCAATCATTCATTCATTTGAAATTTAAACAGGATGATGAGTAATTATTGCTTATAACAGCCATGACTTCCTTGTCACACTGTTTTCTTACAATGCTATCCCTATACTATAAAACATTTATTGCTTATAACAGCCATGACTTCCTTGTCACACTGTTTTCTTACAATGCTGTCCCTATACTATAAAACATTTATTGCTTACAACAGCAATGACTTCCTTGTCACACTGTTTTCTTATAATGCTGTCCCTATGCTATAAAGCATATATCTCAATCAATTTGAAAAAAGAAAATACAGTTATAAATAATTAATTTCCATTAAGAAGAAATCAGTATGATAATGTAGTCGTTGCTCATATTGAGCAGTGACTGCCTTTATCACACTGTTTACTTCTATAAGTGTCCTAATAAATGCTGGCATCTAAGTGGTAATTCTTTCTCTCAAATTCAAGATATAATGATCATGTAATAATTAGCTGAAACCATTTTTTTTTAAAATTCTTCTTATGAATAAAGTTAAATGAAATTAAATGAATTAATTTTCAGTTTTAAATAGATGTTATTTACCTGTAGTGTATCATCATAACTATTCCCCAAATAGACCCCCCTAATCCCCATTTCACACCCTATGTTATTTCATAGGAGTAGGCGTTCGGGGAATAAACCGTTCTAATCATTGGCCCTTAAAGATGCATTTTTCTGTCCGAACATTTTTTTTTTCAAATGCATTATTATGTAATCTGATTTAACCGGTCCCAGTTTAACTGTATATATTTGCACTCATTTCTTTCGAATTTGGTTTTCAAGTTATTAAATCTTATCCTGCTAAATGAATCAAATGACACTTTTAAAGTCGATAGTAAAAACTCAAATATTATTTCAAAGGAATATCTCCAGGTAAAATATCTCCGTATCGGACAGTGTAGATGTAGGACCAGACTGCACTTTTTTCCTAGTGCGATATTGATCTAAATTGTCTGCAAACGGTCATTGAGTCGGGCTTCACATCATAAAGGTTAATGCAGTCTGCATACAAAAAGTTCTATCAACACGCCCGACAGGAGACAACGCTTATGATACCGCTTTAATCTCTGAAGTTTACTGAAAGATTGACAAAACAACAGTTCTTTTTTTTGTGTGTGTCTTCGAAAAAGATAATAAAACTACCGGCATGGCCGATTTAGGATTTTTGTTGTCTTATTTATCGCGTTTAGGGTGAATTCCATTGAAAAAAAAATATGACCCTTTCACTATTCGGCATATTCAAGACTGGGAAAGATTGTCCGGTGGAGAGTACTCGCAAGGGAAGTAACTCGTGGTGACGCGTCAGTAACGGAATTTGGCAGATGGTCTATTTATTTGAAGGAAACATTTCATGTGATAGCAAAGACTTTGATTTACCGTTACCCGTATATGCTTTTTCGCTGTATAGAAACTTAGATCTAACCCTCTTTTACGGCAATAATGAGTTTAAAAGGTCTAGGAAGAAGGCTTGAAAACTTTTGGTCTGAAAAGGAGAATACGGTGCTAATTGACATTTTTTCCTTTTCCTAAAATGTCTTTCTTCCTATTTTAGACGGTAAACGGTCAAAAGCCCCTCCGGTCATTATCCCCTACCCCCAAAACATGTAAGGCGGTCAAAAGCCCCTTTGCAAATTTGCAAGGGCGGTTATTATCCCCTTCATCAAATTTTAAAGGTGGTAAAAAGCCCCTTTGCGATTTCACATGGGCGGTCATTATCCCCTTCATCAAATTTTGATGGTGGTCAAAGGCCCCTTTATCAGAAGCAGACAAAAGTCCCTATGAATGGTAACCATGCCGACATTATCCCCTCCGTAGACATGAAGTCTGATAATCGCTTTGAAATAGAACACTTGTAAAATATACACTAATGTGTGAAATTATCGGATGTGGATCTAGAATTGATGATTGTTGATTGATTGTAATATTCAACGCCGTTTTAAACATTGTCTGATTTATATCGTGGCTGCCAATGTAACTATCAATACTTTTCCAGGGTGCTTTTTTTCCATTAGTCGGCAATTTTTTTCCCAGGCCACTGGCTGCTTACTTACTCACATAACCATTTAAATGCCAATGGTCAACGGGTGACTCAGTGACTCATGACCTAGTGGTTATGAGTTCGATACCCGGTTGAGGCGAACTTTCTTTACGGCGTAATTTCGCCTCTATCTCTGCTGAAGCATTTGAGAAAAGTAGTTGGTGGCTTTGGAAAGAAAGTTGTGTAAGTACTGGTGTGAGAAAGCCAGGAAACACATGTGCGTCACCAACTGTCATGATATGACCTTAGCTGTTATAGTGGCGTAAACCCCCAATACAACCAACACCTATTGAAATGAATCAGATAAACTGAGGACGGATTAATGACGTTTGGTATAAATGTTCACGCGCATCCATACTGCGCATGTGTATTTCTCAGAGATAGTAGAACTATCAGCGATATTGCATATTTTTCACTCAAATGGCAATAGTAACAGCGGACCGACAGTGCACTTTTACAAGTAGAACATTCTACGGATGGTACTAGTACGGTTGCACCAGCCATGGTATTCTGTGACTGAAATAAAATGGGGAAGTTTTCATCAAAACGAACGCTTATTTGTCGTGGAAAAAGGAAATTGTCAGCCATCCAACGGGGAAAACGATACAGCTTCTGACGTTTTCCTGACAATGACAGGCCAGTTGTCATGCTATCCTTTCAGGAATAAGGTGATAGCATCAAAATTGGCTTGCCAGTGTAAGGATGATATGACTGGTAAAGAACTAGCTGGAAATAAGTCCAGTTACACAATGAAACAGGCAGAAAATTGAAGCTGTTGAAGTATACCTATTTCTTGAAGTATAGATGTTTCCTTTTGAAAAATACTGTGGGAAAAGGAGAAAATTTTTCTACTGAATAATTTTTCCGTTTACCATCATGTCTGCCGGGCTTTTATCTCATTTTTTCCATAGACACTTATTCTTTTTTTTTGTATTTCTATGAGCCATATGGCCATAATCATGTATGCAAATTTATAAAAAAAATAGAACTACATGTAGACAATGAAGGGTTTGATACGAATTTGAGGTATATATAGGCTATGTTCTTTTTTTGAAGGAGTATAGGATCCAAAATTAATGTGGGAAAAGGAGAAATCACTTTTAATGAGCATGAGCAATTTCTTCTTTCCCTCTATGTCTGAGCTTCTATTATATAGTTTTCCTTGGGAAAAAAATAACTTCCAACCTGACCTTCATCCCTGTTTCCTAGGGAAAGAAGCACGGGTAGGTGCCATTCTTATTTTTTCTTATTGTCAAGATTTATAAGTACTTAAAAATGATTGTGGAAATTTTTCAAAAAATCTGTCCGTTAGAAAGTATGTTTTTATTGAATTTTAATCCTTAACCTGGTCAAATTATCTCCCTTTTTAACTCAATGGTCTATATATAAAATGCATATTGGTACATTAACCATGCTCAGAACCAGGCTTTTTCTTGTTTTTTGTGCAAAACTGAACTACTTTTCTTTAAAGTGATGAATATTTATATATTCTTCTGGTAATTTTCCTGTTTAATTTACTATTAAAGGAAAGTGTGTTAAATCGAGTATATGCTGAATTTTGGAAATGTATATACCTTTTTCAAAAGTTAATTTCTCGGAAACAAGCACAGGGACCCCCTTTTTTTTTCAGTGTAATCTACAAGAGATATGATGAGCTCTGTATGTGCAAAGTTTAAAAAAATCTGTCCGTTGGAAGAATTTGTCATAAACGTCCTTAAATTGAAGAACTCAGACAGTTAGGCCTATTTCTTTGTTTCTTTGCATGGAAAATAAATTTGCCTAAATTAATCCAGACAGATTTATTCCTTGTATTTAAAAGGTTGACGAAATTTGACATTCTGGGCCCTGTACGATATTTTTTGTAACTTTACCTTTAAATCTTGAACAACTTTACAAACGAGAATAAAATTAAATTCGTAATCTATTTCTGGTTCATTACATAACTGACACAGTCGTTCGTTTCGGGATAGTCTATATATTTAGTCCATATCTGCCGGTGTAATGCAGAAAAATGACCTCCATTACAAATGACCCCCGGATCATGTAATGGGGGTCATTTCTCTGCATTACACCGGATTCTAAAAACCCACATTTTTGCTATTTCAGTGTTTTCTTTTTTTCTTGGGGGGGGGGGAGGGGGGATATTTCCTAATCGACATTGTATATCTAAGATCAGAGATCAGACTGCACAATATGTGCAGTCTGATCTTGATCTACACTGTCCGCCACGGTTCAATGAAATGAAACTTTTTAAGCCAAGAGTAAGAAAAACATTTTTTGCTATTTCAGTGGTAGTCTTCATTGGGAAAATATCTCCATACCGGACAGTGTATATCCAACATCAGACTGCACTTTCTGTGCAATCTGGTCTTCATCAACACCGTCCGCCACAGGTCAATGAAATGAAATTTTTAAGCCGAGAATAAAAACCCAATTTTTGCTATTTCAGTGGTAATCTTCACTAGGAAAATATCTACATACCGGACAGTGCATATCCAAGATCAGACTGCACGTTCTGTGCAGTCTGATCTTGATATACACTATCCGAAAATGGTCAGTGAGTCACTCCTAGCAACATTTACTCTTATTTGTCTGATAAATCCTTTCACATTTGAAAAGCTCCCAATATTTTATCGTTAGGGTAAAGAGTTATCTCGAGCTATTTTTAGGCCAGGGAATCCCTCTCAAGGGATTCCCTTGCCTATAGGGATCGTAAGCTGCCTATTCAGACAAAAATGTTGGACGGTGTGTCCACTCTATATCGCTGAGTCCGCCAAAACAACTAGTTTCCCAAGTATATACAGAGATTGCTTATCACACGGTGTGACTGCTTTCCTTTCCTCAAAGCTTTCATCTGCAAAACGCCATGGAATTGCAAAGGTATTACAATCCTTTAATAACTGACGAGTGTGTGTTTTTCATCCCGTTTTTGTCATTAACACTGACGTAATAAAGGCGTAACCTAATGAACTTGGCTTTATCCGGCAGTTGTGTATTCCTACGCGCTGTATACGGTTAATATCTATAACGCTCTCTCTTGCACTCCGGATCATTTACATTCAGGTATGGTGAGATTAACGAACGACGACTCTGTTCGGAGTTTGTCTATAACGTTGTGTTGACATTTGAACATGCGTGTCACAAAACGCGTCTCCGCTAAAATGCGATTGTAAATAAAGCAAACTACATATAGAATATTGGCCCGTGTTATGTTTATCACTTTTTCTTATGTATATCGACTAAATCTAGGGTACTTCAGCGGAATGCTGGAGAAATCGGCCCCTGGAGAAATCGTCCCCAAACTGCTTGGCCCGTGTTATGTTTATCACTCCGGAGAAATCGTCCACTGGAGACGATTTCTTTGGTGAAATCGTCCCCAAATAAAATTTTAGAAAAATCGACCCCAACATCAAATTTCACCCATATCGTTAATCAAGTTGTCTATAAAAATATTTTTGAAATTTTGTTGTCTTTAGTATGTACATTATGTGTATTAGTTACCTTTATCCAAGAGTTATTTGGTAGTTTTGTCATTGTTTATACTGCCTATTTCACACTGATAGGATGTATTTCACACCTTTTACACCTGTCACAAATAGATTACACTTGTGTGATTCTTAAAAATGTCTTTGATTGACTTTAATTTGAAACCAAATAAATGCTTATAATTTTTTTCTGTAGTCGTTCGCTTGTCATTTAATGTATTTTTTTATCTCTCTCTCTCACTGTCTCTCTCTACTAGTGTCATATGACATACCTGTGACCAATACCATTTAGCAGGGGCATCAGTGTCTCTGACACACATATTTCTAGTGTTCACTAGGGCTTGTGTGCATCCGAATATTTCCGGTCCATAACTTTTACAGCTGTGGATGGATTTCAAAATAATTTGGCACAATTGACCTCCATCACGGTTAGATGTGCCATTTGAAACATCTGTTCAATAGGTTCAGGATCAAGGTCCCATTGAAGGCCAATTTTTCGTCCGAACCATAACTCCTACATTTTTGGATAGATTCCGATATAAATTAGCATAATGCATTGTTCTCCATCATGAGTAGAAGTTCCCTTTGAAACATTTATTCATGTCCAGGGTGTAGGTCAAGCTTGAGAGTCAAGTGTTCGCGGGCTTGACACAAGTTGTCCTTGGACAACGATTATGAATTAGGATTAACGTCTTTTTATATTATGTAGATATAAGTATCGAAGCTCAAGTCACTGTGACTTGTCCGTAAAATAGGCAAGTAAAATAGGTAAACCGAGCTTAATCGTTTTCCCAAAACAATCCAACCTTTTCACAGTATTTTATTGAGAAAATATGTCGGCTAAAAGAGAATTCGCTTGTATCAAGCAATTCCTCCCAACTTCCCCAAATCTTACTTTTCAATATACACGAAGAACTACTTTGGATTTTGATCTACAACTTCCTTCAAATATGACAAGTCCAAAATTTCGTCGACTTGTGGAAGGTAGAGACAACATGACCAACTGCCGTATCACTCCAATCTTTATTATTCATTACATTTACCTTGATATCTATCTTACATGTATTTTCATTGAAATCAATAACAATAAATATGTTTTTGCGTCATAAATATAAAAAATAGCGTCATTCAGGACGACAAGACATCACATGTCTCAGAAAATTTAGATAACCAAAGTTGGTATTGCACCGATTGAATACGGTTCAAGTTTGACTTGGGATTGTTTAAAAGCACGACAAATTACTAAGTTTTTTAAGCCATTATCAAGCACCCCATAACTGTGAGCACATGCCTAGCTCTGGCTTAATTAGTTTCTGGCTGGTGCTTTCTAGTATCAGTTCAAAATTTCCTGATAAAACCAAGAATTCCAGGGACTTAGTGGAATCCGCTTGTATCCCTGTCCGTCTACCTATTTGTATTAATTAAAATTGACCTGATGTGTTGTTTCGTATCCTCAATTTCCTGGCCTTCAGTACTATCAGTACTTTGATTTTCTTTGCTACGTGACTTATGAAAGGTTTTCCTTACAGGCATGCCCGTATTAGCAAACCATCCCTCTTAAATTATACACGAGCCACGCTTTGGCAAAAAGCAACTTAATCCATTACCGCACAATCCCTACTTTTGACGCCCCTAAGAAAGAAGCCTTTTGAAAACACTATGGGAAAGGGAGAAAATGCTGGTAACCAGCATTTTCTCCTTTTTCCATAGTGTTTCTACCCTTCCCAAAACAAATTTCTAACTTTAAGTCACCTTTATTTTGTCATCTGCAAATGCTTTGAACCAGTCTAAAATTTTGTCGTTTGGTAAAGAGTTAATACATCTCCGCAGTGCATGAATATGAAACACACGAGTCATCACAATGTGTATAATTGATGCCTAAAATCAGGGTTTTTTTTTTGTTACAACAGATTTAATTCAGAGATAGAATGGTCCTAAAACATGTCGAAAGCAAAAATGCTTTGACCTAATTCAGGCTGACTTTCTTCCATTTTTTTTAACATGCATTAAGCCCTCTTTTCACAAAGATGGCTCAAATATGTTGCCGACACGAGTGACTTGACTGGTACAGTTGAAAACTAGAACATTGTTTTCCACTTTGTTACCCTTCGTTTCCCTTTAAAAAAGGTCAACCTACGGAATCCTAAAAGGGCCACCAATGTCCTCGCATGTCTCTACAAGCGACAATTTGAGATTTTGTCACATTCTTGCATGTCACTTAACTCAAAAACATACGAGAATTTCAAATTCTTGCGAGAAAACTTGGGCCAGACTTTACTTTCTAAACCTTCGCCTGTGATTTCTTAAATCTCACATGTCCAAACCTGCGAAATTTTAGATGGCCCCATCATGGTTCCGTACCAAAGAAACAAACCAATCGCTCTTCAGGACTTTTCTTTCCTGGTTTTTGACTTTCTCGTCCTTTAGAATGAGAAAATCGAGTGTTTCCGAGTTGGTTTAAGTACCACTTTTGTGTGTGCACTGTCAAGGAAGTTTTTTACATCAAAATTTGATTCGTTCATTTCTGTTTCCCCATTTTAGCTCCACTGGCTGAACTGTATCTAGCTTATGTGACAGAGTGGTTTCCATCGTCCGTCCATCCTTCCGTATGCTAGTCTGTTTTCTTGTTAAAGTATTCATTTATGATTGGGTTTCGTGAAACTTGCTGGGTCTTTTAAATGACGTTTGGTATAAATGTTCACACGCATCCATACTGCGCATGTGTATTTCTCAGAGATAGTAAAACTATCAGCGCTATTGCATATTTTTCGCTCAAATGGCAATAGTAACAGCAGACCGACGGTTCACTTTTACAAGTAGAACATTCTACGGATGGTACTAGTACGGTTGCACCAGCTATGGTATTCTATGATTGAAATAAAATGGGGAAGTTTTCATCAAAACGAACGCTTATTTGTCGTGGAAAAAGGAAATTGTCAGCCATCCAACGGGGAAAACGATACAGCTTCTGACGTTTTCCTGACAATGGCAGGCCAGTTGTCATGCTATCCTTTCAGGAATAAGGTGATAGCATCAAAACTGGCCTGCCAGTGTAAGGATGATATGACTGGTAAAGAACTAGCTGGAAAAAAAGTCCAGTTACACAATGAAACAGGCAGAAAATTGAAGCTGTTGAAGTATACCTATTTCTTGAAGTATAGATGTTTCCTTTTGAAAAATACTGTGGGAAAAGGAGAAAATTTTTCTACTGAATAATTTTTCCTTTTTCCATCATGTTTGCCGAGCTTTTATCTCAATTTTTCCACAGACATTTCTCTCTTTTTTTTTGTATTTCTATGAGCCGTATGGCCATAATCACGTATGCAAATTTATAAAAAATAGAACTACATGTAGACAATGAAGGGTTTGATACGAATTTGAGGTATATATAGGCTATGTTCTTTTTTTGAATGAGTACAGGATCCAAAATTAATGTGGGAAAAGAAGAAATCACTTTTAATGAGCATGAGCAATTTCTTCTTTCCCTCTATGTCTGAGCTTCTATTATATAGTTTTCCTTGGGAAAAAATTAACTTCCAACCTGACCTTCATCCCTGTTTCCTGGGGAAAGAAGCACGGGTAGGTGCCTTTCTTATTTTTTCTTATTGTCAAGATTTATAAGTACTATGATTGTAGAAATTTTTCAAAAAATCTGTCCGTTAGAAAGTATGTTTTTATTGAATTTAAACCCTTAACCTGGTCAAATTATCTCCCTTTTTAACTCAATGGTCTATATATAAAATGCATATTGGTACATTTACCATGCTCAGAACCAGGCTTTTTCTAGTTTTTTGTGCAAAACTGAACTACTTTTCTTTAAAGTGATGGATATTTATATATTCTTCTGGTAATTTTCCTGTTTAATTGACTATTAAAGGAAAGTGTGTTAAATCGAGTATATGCTGAATTTTGGAAATGTATATACCTTTTTCAAAAGTTAATTTCTCGGAAACGAGCACTAGGACCCCCCCTTTTTTTTCAGTGTAATCTACAAGAGACATGATGAGCTTTGTATGTGCAAAGTTTAAAAAAAAATCTGTCCGTTGAAAGAATTTGTCATAACGTCCTTAAGATAATTATCTGTTATGGTACAAAGTGATCACTCGTTTACATGTTGAATGTATATGTATAAGACCGACAGGAAACAATTTTAATGAGTAAATCACTGTCAAGCAAAAAAAAAAAAAAAAAAAAAATAGGGGGGGGGGGCAGGGGATAGGGATGCACGGCACAGGTACGACACTGAAATTATTTTATTTTTTCGTTAGAAATCACAAAGGGAAACGCTAGCCCATGTAAAGGGGCTGTTGTCCGCCCGAAAGATTGGATCAAGGGGATAATGACCACCCTTGCGAAATCGCAAAGGGGCTTTTGACCGCCTTTAAAATTTGATGAAGGGGATTATGACCGCCCTTGTAAAATTGTGAAGGGGCTTTTGACCGCCATACCTGTTTTGGGGGAAGGGGATTATGACCGGAGGGGCTTTTGACCGCCATTCATTTTAGACAGGTTCCATCAATGGTGCCAGATCAAAACGTTGCTACCTAAAAATGCATTCAATTTTGGAAAGTCTGAATTTTTTCTTCGTGTAAAGAGTCAAGAAAGTTTCTCCTTTTCAAAATTAAGTTTTTAAATAACCTGTTTCTCAGAGTTGTTAAAACTGTACATGTACACAGACAAAGTTTCAAACAAAGCGTCCGAAGAAGACATGATGGAAAATAATTATTACATGTTTGTTATGTAATGGCGTTGTCTGCGCATGTCATATTGTTCGAAGATATGACGCATCACTACTAGCCCCGAAAGCGGGCTGACTGTAATATTAACGCTCTATAAAGTAGCAATGTTGAAAATAGCTTTTACGTATCAATACGTTTGAGGAGAAATGAGACCGGCTTTAGCAACAGATTTCTCTAAACTGATGATCATAGTTGAGTGAATTGCACGAGGTAGCGTTTTATTGGGTAAACCTTTTTTTGTTTTAAATTCAAAGTAACGGTTGTCGCGTAGGAAAGTGGTTCGGTTCTGCACCCAGGATGCCCATATCAGATAGATGAGTATTTATAGAATGCCATCTAGCGGGAGATAATGATGTAATGGAAGTTAAGCGTTATAAGTCACGTGTCAGTTACTTGACATTCCCACAATGATTTATTGATTTTTGGCGCGAAATCTAAAAATATCTTAGGAGGCTACGTAGCCTTTTAAGGGAATACCATAAAAAAACAAACTTTTTTTTGTAATTTTATGAGTCTTAATTATCGATGATTTGTTTTATTTTTTCATACAAATTTCAGTGACATATATATATTCTTTAATTTGGAGAGATGTAAAAGTTCTAAATACCCACATTTAAAACATAGTGGGAAAAGGGAAAAATGGAGGTCACCAGCCTATCCAATATCTTAACGCTTTCCGAAACAACCCCTGGCTTTTGCGACCTAGAGATGGAATCCTTTTAAAAATATTGTGGGAAAAGGAGAAATGTATTTTCTCCTTTACCCACAATGTTTTCTACCCTGCTGGGAACAAATTTCAATTTTTGAGTTATGTTTATTTTCTTGTCTGAAAGTGCTTTCAATTTTGACCAGTCTAAAATTTTGTCGTTTGGTAAAGGGTTAAAATTATAACACTACCAGACAACAAAATCATGGATCTGCCCGAACTCAAAGCGTTTCCACATGACAGAGTGAACATGAATCTAACACTGAAATTTAGTCACTGAGAGAAAGAAAATGTTGTGAGGGGTGCAGATGTATTTTTTTTTAAATTCTTTCGAAAATATTGTGGGAATATGACAAATGCAAACTACAAGCATGTCGCAATATTTTGTCAGGCACACAATAATCAAATGGACCTATCCAATACATGTATACACAGTTAAATCTTTCTTAGAGGACAACGTTATGGACCTGTCCAAACTCAAAGCACATGCAGTAACAAAATTAACATGAATCAAACATTGAAATTCATTCGCTGAGGGGAAAAAATATTTTGGGAAAATGGAGAATATGCAGCATTTTCTCCTTTTCCCACAATAGTTTCCAAAGTCTTCTTTTTCGAAATTGTTAAAACCTGGTATTGTGTGATGAAGATATAAAGGGAAAATATTTGGACTGGCCCAACAAACATTTGACATTCACTCACATTCTAAAATAAACACACATGCAAAGAAAACAATGAAATGTCTTATTTTTCCAATATGAACTAGCCCATTACAATGATAGTGTTTTCCCAGCCATGATGGAAGGTTTAGAAACCATCGATGGAAAAGGAGATCTGTTAAATAGCATTTTCTCCTTCGCCCACAATGTTTTCCATCATTTCCAAGAAGCTTTCAAGCTTTGGAGCATATTTTCAACCCTTTACCGCACAAACAAATTTTAGACCAGTCCCAATTGAAAGCATTTGCTGATGAAAGTTTCAATGTGGCTCATATAAAAGTATTTTTCTTAGGATAGAAAACATTTTGGGAAAAGGAGAAAATGCTGGCAACCAGCATTTTCTCCTTTCCCCACAATGTTTTCAGCCTTCTCTTTCAGGGGTAATAAAAGTCATTGTGTGGTAAAGGGTCATCAGTACATGCTTTTCAAGTGGGCAAGTCTAAGATTTTACAGTGTAGTATATGGTTTGTCCAAATCTCAGATGTTTACAAGCTACTATGAGAAGGGTTAAAAAAGGAGAGAGAGAGAGAGAGAGAAATAAATCCAGAATAAGTCGACTCATCCAAATCTAAGTAATTAAAACATCATTTTTTCAAGGCGGAATAAAGGCAACTGGGATAGTTTTTACAAAAATTGGCTCACTGAAAATAAATGGAATCTTCCAATTTCAGTGAATTGTAAGGGGGTCTTAAACATGATTGAATGGATTTATCCAAATTCATTCACTTGTTAATGAAATGGACTTTCCAGAATTCAATGACTTGTAAAAGAACTAGAAATATATCAAATGGACTCTTCCAGAATATTTGATTTTTAAAGAAAATTTCAGATAAAATTAAGTGGACCCTTCCAAATTCAATGAATTCCAAGTCAACAGAATCAATTTAAAATGGACTCTTCCAACTTGAAAGATAAAAAAGTAACCCAAAGTTAATAATGGACACTTCTAAATTGAGAAATTTAAGAGAAAATAATTTTTTCTATGAAATGGACTAGTCCAAATTCAAGGAATGATGAGAAACTACATTTCAATGGAATGGACTCTCTTCCAAATTCAATGATAAGCAATGGAATTGAAAAAAAGCTAGAATGGACCCTTCCAATTTCAATAATTTCTATACTAAAACTTGTTCAAAATGAAATCGACTCTTCCAAATTGAATGAATGATGAGACCCAAAAAAAATAAGTAGAATGGACTCTTCCATATTCAATAAAACCTGAAAATAAATAATAGACTCTTCCAAATTCAGTTGATAGTGAGACCAGACCAAAAGTAAAATGGACTCTTCTATCTTTAAAAAAAAAACTATAAAAGAATATAATGGACTCTTCCAAATTCAATGAAGAGTAAGCTATAAATTTAGAAAGAATGGACTCTTCCAACTTCACTTTAATTATTGGACTCTTCCAATTTTTTTTTTTTTTTTTTTTTTTTTTTTTTATGTCAAAAGCTTAGAATTTGGTCAAGTCCAAGTTTTTTTCTAGGCTGAAAGGGTAAACAATAAATGAACTCTTCCACATTTCAATAAAGTGAACTGTTCCAGAGGTAGAATTTAATATGAATATACAGGCATTGCGAAATGATAAATGGAACCTTCCAAGTTAAATGGACTGGCTGCTTAACCCTCAAAAATTTTAAAGTAAATTTTATAAATCATGAGAATGAAGCCTTTTTGAAACATTGTGAGAAAAGGGAGAAAATGGTCCTTTACATTACAATAATAAATTTTATCAGTCAAGAGAAAGAAGCTTTTGAAAACATTGTGGGAAAAGGAGGATGCTGGTAACTAGCATTTTCTCCTTTTTCCACATTGTTTTCTATTCTATCAAAGCAAACTTACATAATTTGAGAAACATTTGAGTTATTTTTCTGCAAATTCTTTCAATTTGGACAAGTTTTATTTTTTGTTGTTGTAAGGTAAAGGGTAAAATATACTAAAAGAATTAAACCCATTCAACATAAATAGATTCATCCAGATAAGCCCACCTCCCCATCACACTGGACATAAATTGGGGGGGGGGGCAGGTTTCATGAAAGTGAGAATTTCGTGCAATTAACCCTTGACCACATTATACAATACTTTTTTTTTTATGATGTCCGTACCTATGAAAAAGGGTTTAAAAACAATGTTGACAAAGGAGGAAATGCTGGTGACCAAGATTTTCCACATTTCCCCACAATGTTTTTAACCCTTTCAAAGAAAAGTCTCTAATTTGTGTAACAATTAAATTGTCGTCTGCATTTGCTTTCAAATTTAGGCCAGTCTAAAATTGTGAAGTGGGGTACAAAATTCGAGGGTTGACAATAACAACAAATCCCCAGCCTTGCATGCTTTGGACACTGAGTAAATACATGAAACCATTTATCTTAACCATTTACCACACAATGCTGACTTTTAATGACCCTGAGAAAGAAGACTTTTTAAAAGCATTGTGGGAAAAGGAGAAAATGCTGGTAACCAGCATTATTTCCTTTTACCACAATATTTTCTACCCTTCCCAAACCAAATTTCAATTTTTCAGTCACAATTATTTTGTCGTCTGGTCCTTTTTCGAATTTGGACTAGTCTAAAATTTTATTGTTTGGTAAACAAAATTTTAGACTGGTCCAAATTGAAAGCACATGAAGATGACAAAAGTAAATCAAACATTGAACATTTGTTTTAAAGCTAGGTAGAAAACATTGTGGAAAAAGGAGAAATTAATATTTTGTACGGTCTTGCCAATCTATGAGGAAAGAGAAGGGTTGGCAAGCCAGGGGTCTTGGGTTTGATCTACACTTTGAGGCTTCAAGTTTTATTTGGGATTGTTCTTGCCATGCGTATTGAACTTGAAATCCTAGCTTGAGATCTGATAATACCAATCACAAAAGAGGTCTATCAGCGATACGTCCTTCAAAGAAGCTATCCGATTGGTTAGTTCAGGGATCTTAAATTTACATATACGATCCCACTGGTTAGTTGTTTATGCGTTGTGAAGTGGAAGTAGGTCCGAATGACGTCATGTTCGTAGCTTTCGATTGGCTTACAATAGCTACGGTTTATTTGTTGCTGTAGCAACGTGATTGTATCAATGAATTGATCCAAAGTATTTTGCATTTCTCAAAAACGATGCTTTTAAAGAATTCGATTTCATTCCTTCTAGAAACTTGAAGTTTCTTCTTGCTGTTCTGATTAATTGTACAACGGTCTCGCAATTATTTTGTTCTAATGTACTCGAGAAGTATCGAACTATTTGAAATGCGTTTTGATAATGTTGTTCAGAGGCATTTGCAACAAGCTGCCGAGCGTTGACACATAAAGGCGAGAATGAAAATCTCGGCTTCTAAGACTGTGAAAATTGGAATTACATATCGGGGATATACAAATTAATGAAACAAAGGAAACACGTGAAAAGATGAATTGGCATGCTCTTGTAACTGGAATACCGTTTAGAAACGGCAAGAAAGAAATCAAGCATACAAACACATCCAATTTTTTAGTTGAGGAAAAATTTCGCAGCGTCTTTAAAAACAGCTGGCAGTGTGAATGAAAGGACGTACTTTGTGATTGGTAAAACAAGATCAGAAACATTTGCAAAGGTGCACTGTTTGTACTGATATTCACGACTCGTATTGTTATTAAATAGATTGAAAGACAAAATAAAAAAAAAAACATTTACAGCACCATATGTCAAAGAAACGCTCTTTAATTTAGCCAGTGTACAATAATTGAGGGGCTGAACAGCTTTCACAAAAAATTTCTTGATTTCGACCACAAAAAACAAACCACCAGAAAAGGGGACCGAAAGTTTAACTTATCATTTCGACTACTTTGTATCATTTTCGGAGCGCCAAAAGCTTGCAGTGTTATCTAGAGCAACTCTAACTAACTTTTGGCAGCATGAAAATACAAGAACTGCAGCTCGTGTGCTTCAAAATTGATATTTTTCCATTTGGTCCCCTTTTCCATGCTGCAAAAGTTTTTCTTCAATATGGCTGACTATCGGCCAAAACTTTCGCAGCACCTTTAAGAGGGGTTTTCTTTTTGTCGCGCATGAGCGTAACTTTTTATTGGGTACCCATTGTCATGCCGCAACTGAATCTGCACGAGCAGTTCGATTTAGCCTCCCCCCTTTTATAATCCTATAGCGCCCGTGTAGCTCGTGCAAATCCAGTTGTGGCATGACAATTGGTACCCCATAACAAATTACACCAATGCGCGACAAGGAGAATACCCCTTTTAAGGTGCTGCGAAAGTTTTGGCCGATAGTCAGCCATATTGAGGGAAAACTTTTGCAGCACGAAAGAGGGACCACATGGAAAAGTCTCAATTTGGAAGCACACAAGCTCCAGTTCTTTTATTTTCATGCTGCCAAAAGTTAATTAGAGTTCCTCTGGATAACACAGCAAGCTTTTGATGCTCCGAAAATAATACAAAGTAGTCAAAATAATGAGTTAAACTTTCGGTCCCCTTTTCTGGTGGCTTGTTTTTTGTGATCGAAATCAAGAATTTTTTTTCGTGAAAGCTGTTCGGCCACTTAATTATCGTACAATTCATCTTTTCATATATTTCCTTTGTTTCACTGATTTGTATGTCCCCGTTGTATAATTCCAATTTTCACAGTTTTTATGCGAAGCTAACGAGGAGATCTGTGTTCTAAATCCTTTACAAGTCCACAGAAAAATAAAAAACTGTCCAAATTGAAAGTACTATAAGACAACAGCAACAACACCACAAAAATCTGGGTTAAAAAAAATATGGTCACCGCAGGATTCAAAGTGCGTACATTAGGATTACAGGGCGTGTGCTCTACCACTGTGCTAGGCATTCCATCAATGTGAGTTGAAACACTTATTAATATATTTTTGTGAAAGGGTAAATGAAAAAAAAAAAACATGGAAAGATAATGTGATGTCATAACAACTCGGAATTGTTTGGTAAAAGAATCAGTGAAAAATTGCAACAATACATTTGAAGAAGCAGGTTGTTTATATTTCTCTGCAATACACCGGCTATCGGCAAAAGCTTTCGCAGCACCTTAACCCTTTACTTCATAGATACTCATTTCTACGCATTGCTTGTAGGAGTCTTTGGAAAACATTGTGGCAAAAGGTGAAATTGCTGGTGACGATGTTTTCTACACTGTTAAAAGGTGTCATATACACATAAGAAACGGCTTCATCTTTGCTGTTATTTAGGGTCAAGTAGAGATACCATAGAAATGCCTTTTGGGGTGAAGTGTTAAAAGGGGGGTATTCTCCTTGTAAGACACTGTATTTGATGGATCTATAATTGTGATGCCTAGCTAAGTATAATTCACCATAGAGATGCATTCACCCCCCCCCTTTTTTTTTGCAATCCTGCAGTTCATATGTATCAGTATATGTATTTACAAGCAAGATGCACCAGAAAGTTACGGGGAGGGATGGAGATAGCCATGGATCTTTTTTTTTCGTAAAATGTATTATGCCTTCTTTCACATGTGAAAAGTTGTGAAAGAATGACATAGTAAATTGTGAAATTCACTGCGTTACATTACTTTCGGCATTAGTCATATCGTGGCAGCTGAGTAGCCGGATCGTTGTTAAAAACCAACAACTTCTACTTTTCTAGAATGTTTTCTACACTTTCAAAGATAAACCTATGCGTGCAATCTAGTTTATTGTTTTCTAATGGACAAGTTTTAAAAGGAAATTGTCGCCTTGAAAAACAGCTGGCAGTCTGAATAGAAGGACGTGCTTTGTGTTTGTAAAGAAAGATCAGAAACATTTGCAAAGGTGCACAGTTTGTACTGATATTCACGACCCATATCATTAATAAATAGAGTGAAAGACAATATGTAAAAAAAAAATATTTACAGGACGATCTGTTAAAGAAACCTTCTTTAATTTTACCCAGAGTACGAAAGTTGAGGGGTCGAACAGCTTTCACAAAAAATTCTTGATTTCAACCACAAAAAAAAAAACAAGCCACCAGAAAACGGGACCGAAAGTTTAACTCATTATTTCGACTACTTTGTACCATTTTCGGAGCGCCAAAAGCTTTCTGTGTTATTCAGAGCAACTGCAATTAACTTTTGGCGGCATGACAATACAAGAATTGCATCTCGTGTGCTTGCGAATTGAGATTTTCCCATGTGGTCCCTTTTTTAGTGCTGCAAAAGTTTTTCTTCAATATGGCCGGCTAACGGCCAAAACTTTAGCAGCACCTTAAATGGGGCTTTCTTCTTGAGGCGCATCGGTGTAACTTGTTATCGGGTACCCATTGTCATGCTGCAACTGGATTTGACATGAATAAGAAAAATTCATTAGTATGTAACTGGAAGATTGTTGAAAGTAGCATAAAACATTATTCAAACCATACTGAAAGTTCATTCAGATGACAAGATGAATATGGCTCAAACGATGGTATTCGGTGTAGCAGGGGTACAAAACTGTACGAAACCAATTCTTCCTTTCGTCAATGTTCTCAAAATGTGGAAAGGGAACGACATGGAATATATCCAGGCTCTAACAAGTAAACACAATGTGTTATACTAAGTTGAGTATGTAAAAGAGACAAAACTATAAACATGCATTTTTTTTTATTCTGTCATGTTATTCATAGAAATATCTTTACGTCATTATCTTGGTAAACAACAAATAAAATTCATATGTCACATACAGTTTTATGATTCCTTTGAAGGCCTAAACAAAGATTTGAACTCTTTACCAAATGGCAAAATTTTTGACTGGTCAAAATTGAAAGCGTTTTGGTGACAACAAATCAAAGGTAGCTCAAATAATGAAGTTTGTATTTGATGGGGTAGAAAACATTGTGGGAAAAGCAGAAAATGCTGGCTACCAGCATTTTCTGCTTTCTACCACAATGTTTTCAAAGCTGTCTTCTTCAAGGTCGTTAAAAGTCTGGATTGTGTGGTAAAAAGTTAACATATTCCCAAATGGCAAAACCGAACCATTTGCTATTTCAAAGTTACCTCTGAAGGAAAAAAAGTCCCCTTGATTAGACAGTGTAGGTCCAAGATCAGACTGCACCTTCTGTGCAGTCTGATTTTGTTCTAAACTGTTGACTCTGAGTCGCACTTAGCTGCTTAATGGTCAAGAATACTGTATATACATGAAGAAAGGTTCTACGATTTTATGTAGCCGTTAAAAATCTAGAAATATTCATAGGTCATGGAAGGCCGTACAAATTAACTCTTTACCAAACGGCAAAATTCTAGACTTTATAAGTTGAAAGCGTTTGCAGACGACAAAATAAACATGATTCAAAAATTGAAACTTGACTGTAGACGAGTAGAAAATAGGGCGGGAAAAGGACAAAATGCTGGTTACCAGAATGTTCCTCTTACTCTAAGATAAGTGTCTTCATTTATGACAAAGTTACCTTGTTTTCTGCAACTAAGCAGGCGACAAAATTTAAGACATCTGCAAACTGAAAGAATTTGTAAACCATAAGATTAATATAGCTCAAACAATGAAAATAGTTTACAAAGGGCAAAAAGCGTTGCAGGAAAAAGGTATGTTCCTCTTTTCCTGCAATGTTTTTAAAAAAAACTTTCATTTCCATTCATTCAAATTCAGAATTGTTTGGTAAAGGGTAAGTCCCCAAAAATGTGTAAACATCATTCATTGGTTTTGTAAAAGAATCTTTCAAGTAATTTTCATAAAACTTCACAAGTTCCTGATGAATTCTGGAAATAAATGCTTCATTCCTGCAAACCTAGATATATTGGATATCTTTGATTTTCAATCCGTCTGCTGTACATACAATCAGAGTACACAATTTAGCTCCTGTGCAGAGTAGCTGACCCTGAATTTGATAAAAGTAATCATGAGACTCCTCCAAGTACAGCTGTCCACTAACATTTTCTTTCAGATAAGAGATAGTTTTGGGGGAAATTTCTTTATCCCTAGCAACATAAGGACATTTCACTTCCACAATATGTGTTTCATTGATGATCCCATCAGGAGATGCACAAATAAAGGGAGTAGTCTTACAAATATACAGTCCACAAGGGTCAACTACCATGCCATTGTCAGCTGTAAACCTTTGAATTGCAATGTGCTCATGTTTAAGGCCATGCTTTTGTTCAGTCAAGGTTTTCGCTAACTTAATTTTGTCAGTACGCTTTGTAGCCTCGCAAATACGCCCAAACACAGAAGATGTAAGCCTTTTTTGCCCTTTCTTCCTTCCACATGCTATTAGCATTTTGGCCAACCGTTTTTCTTTCAATTTTTTAAATTTCGTCATCACAAATCTTGGTTATCTTGCAAAGATCAAGAAAGTTATCTTCATGTGTTTGTTTAAAATAATCATGGTCATGAGCAACGGCAGGAACATGGGAAGGCTGGACATACCAGGGAAATTTAGCCATGTATTTCTAAAATGATCTTGGTATGATGGCACGTTTCGAAAAGTTTCTGGTCTTGGGTCAAAGTCGATATTGGTGATTTCGTCAGCACCTGGTAAATACAAAAACGATACTTTCACTGGGCTTCCCATGAACGTTTTACATTTATGAAAAGTTTGAAGCTTTTGAGTACATGTTTCTTCTGTTTTTAGGCTTTTCTTCTTTGAAAACATAGAAATACCATATAGCACTAATCGTATGGGCTTGCAATGTGCGGTTGGTCCCATTCCTACTGCACATTCACACTGAGTTTCAAGGACCAAGCCTTGCTGATTGATGCATATGTCAATAGTGTCACTCCGTCCTCTCTTCATTTCTGCATGACAGCTTGCTTTGAAAAAAAATATTCTTGGTGGTTTGAGATTCGTACAAACTTCAATAGCCTTTCATCATACAGTTTCTCTACATGGCTATCAAGTTTGGAGCCGCACTTTTACAGGAACCTTTGGACTTCCTGAAACTCAGTGCCAATGAAAGTCGAGTCCGAATTGATGTCCGAATATTGTCCAGAGTTAGGAAGTGACATCACATATTCCGGTTTAGGGAGTCAGCCTGGCCAAAGTTTTTATTTCTCTTATGAGCAATCAATCTGAAATGATAAATTTAAGATATCTGTACTTACAGCCTATAAAGGTCAAAAGTAGAATGATAAGTGTTGCTCCTACAGGCTGCTACTCAAGACCTAAACAATTCAACCAGTTGTAGGTATTTATGAGAATGAGAATTCTTAATATGCCCCCCCACTTGCTTCATTGAAAGAAAAAAACGCTTGTTTTCACCCTTCACCAGCAATCAAAATTTAGACCTTTCCGAACTGAAAGCATTTGCAGTAATTTGCATATACATGTAGATCTATGGCCAAAATAATGGAACTTCTATTAGAAGGCAGTAAAAAACACTGTGGCAAATTGAGAAAATGCTGCTTATCAGTATTTTCTCATTTTTCACAATGTTTTCAAAAATTTTCTTCCTCAGGGTCTTCTGGATTGTTTAATGAAGAGTTAACAATATCTAGGCGTAATCGGAGTTCACAATGTCCCATCTAGAGATCTTCAATATTAATTAGTTAGCTAGCTTACATTATAAGGTAATGTAGACATAAAACAAATAGCAAACAAAATAATCACGAGGAGCTGGAAAAAGAACAGAAAAGTTTCTAAAGTAAGGTATCTTAAATTCCTACATGAAGACAGGTAGGCCTGTCATAAATTTCGATCCCTGATGTAGGCCTAGATCTAATCGAGTTTTCTGTGTTTACGGGAATAATATCTCGAGGATTTTTAAGGGGTCGAGGACAAAAAGACTTTTTATTTACAATCGAGGAAGACATCATTTTTATAAAACCATTGCAATATATGTTTCCCAAATAGTGGGAAACAAAAGCAGATTATCGTTTGTGAATAGGTGGCGCAGAGGTTCACGGTCCATCATATTCGGATTACTTTTATATCATTCCCCGAAAATCACAACACACTGTATGAACATTCACTGAAGTAATCCTTTATAGATCGGCAAGAATGCCAGGTTCATGTTGTTCAGTGCCAGATTGTCATGTGAGAGGAGGCCATGCATTTCCAACTGATCCAGAAATGCGAAAGAAATGGGCAGTTACTTAGCGATTCGTTGAGTCGACGAACCATCTGAGAATCTTTGGGTTCCTACGGATGCATCGATCGTGTGTCACAACCATTTTACGCCAGATGACTACGTGAAACAAACCATTTATGGTTAGTTGTTTTATTTTTCAACGTATATATATATATATAACATATGTATGTAAGTACTTTCGAATTATTCATTGTTGAACGGCAAGTAAGAAACGAAAGCAAAAGTAGGGCGTACCGCGGTATTTGTGAGTGGGTGGGGTGAGGATTTTAGGCCTAGTTTACTGAAAGTGACATCGATTCAAGGTGGAACAAAGTACTAAATTGCCTTGATATTTTAAGTGTCCACGAAGATTCTGTTTAATCCTTAAGCACACAACCCCGATTTTAAATAACCCAGTGAAACGAACATTTTGGAAACATTGTGAGAAAAGGAGAAAATGCTTGTGAACAGCATTTTTTTCCTATTCCCAGAATGTTTTCAATTCCATTAAAAACAATTTCAATATTTTAGCAACATCTTGTTATCTGTAAATGGTCTTAAGCGGACGTGTCAATATTTTTGTTGTTTGGTAAGGGTAAAACTTTGCCCAAACTATAAGTTTCGACTGAGATTGGCTATCGCAGTGTTCCACACTGTGCTGATCTTAGCTTCTACAGTCAAATGTATACCAAATTTCAGTACTCTGTAATGACATCTTGTTTTAACTTTGGACTTACACAGTCAGCTTTTGAAACATAGTCAATGAAATTTCATACAGGTTCATTTTATGTGTCTTGCATAATTATGATCTTGTATAAATTAAGTTGTTGTCACTAGGAAATAGGCAAATGATAATTGTCAAAAGTAATTTCTTTTACAAAAATCACTTGTCTATACCTCACTGTCTAGGGTTGCAAAAGGGTGAAAAGATCTATGCAAAGGAAACCTAAATTTCAAATGCTATACAGTGTAATATTTATTATATTTACAGGAAGAATACATGTACCTTCATTGAAGAGACTAAGACCAGGTGCCGTTCCAAGTATTTTTCCCTGGACAAAGGAAGAAAATGAGAAACTTGTGGAGCGAAGAGCTAGGGCTGAAAGCAGGTTGTCTAGAAAACGTAAATTGGATGATATGTGTAGGAAGGAGTTAGAGGCAAGTTTTTCTGAAGAGGTGGACCATGTTGAAGAGGCTGTCATTGATGAAGCAGAAATATATTATGCAACAGCTTTTGCCAGTGAAAGAACATTTGGAGACCTATCAACACAAACTCACACTTTCCCTATGTTTTCAATTGATAACTTTAAAAAAGACGACAAAGCAATACATTTTTATACTGGGCTTGAGACATATAATAAGTTTTCTTTCGTTTTGAATACTCTTGGCCCAGCTGCCTACTGTCTAAATTATATTAACTTTCAAGTTGTCGGCATTTCCATTGAAGATCAGTTTTTTATGACACTTATGAAATTACGGCGTTATACCACAAACTTTGAGCTGTCTAGATTTTTTTCAATATCTGAATCTTGTGTCAAAAATATTGTTTATACATGGATAATATTCATGAGTAGGCAGTGGAGGGAAGTAAATATATGGCCAACCCAAAAGCTTGTGAGATATTTCTCCCCTTGTTATTTTAAAGTAAAGTTCCCATTTACTCGAATTATAATTGATGGAACAGAATGCCCAATTAAGAAGCCAAAAGCACCCAGAGCTCAGCAGGTAACTTTTTCTACCTATTAAAACAAAAATACAGTAAAAGTTCTTGTTGGATATACTCCTGGTGGTCTTATTAACCCTTTACTCCATAGATACTCATTTTGACTCATTGCTTGTAGGAACCTTTGGAAAACATTGTGACAAAAGGTGAAATTGCTCGTCACGAGCAATTTCACCTTTTGTCTCAATGTTTTCTATGCTATCAAAAAGTGTCATATACACATAAGAAATGGCTTCATCCTTGCTGTTATTTAGGGTTAGTTAGAGATACCATAGGAATGCCTAAAAGGGTAAAGGGTTAACTTTGTATTTCATGCATTGGTGGATCTACCAGTGACAGACAAATTGTAGAAAGGTGCAACATTGTCCAATTATGTGACCGTAACGACAGTGTCATGGCAGACAAAGGGTTCATTGTTCAAGATTTATTTGTATCCAAAGACATATCCGAAAAATATCAAGCAAGAGGGTCCACATAGAGAGATTAATAGGACTAGGAAAAACTTACAAGATTCTGAAATGTTGCTTAAATGAGAAAGAAGCAAAACTATCATCATATATAATTTTTGTTTGCTTCATGCTTTGCAATTTTAGAAGTCATTGTGGCAAGTTATGCATAACTGTTTAGCATAAGGCAACAATAATTGTCCAAACTGAAAGCAGTGCCCTGCGTGGCGCAGTATTGATTGAATGGTGTATTACAGTGCTTTCAACATTATTTCAGCCATATCATGATGACAGCTTACATATTTATGTATTTCCAAGATTTCACCAGTACTAGGCTATGGCTCTGGAGTACTTTACCAAAGGACATTCCAATGAAAGACTCGGCAGATCTGGTCGGGATTGATGCAAGGGCCTCAATGTTACGAGTCCCCTCTTTACCACAGAGCCAACAGATGTCTGCATGGCACAGTATTTAAGGCACAAGACTTATAATCATTGACTTATGATAGGTTAGAGTCCCACCTGAGCTGCATAGATATATCCTTGGGCAAGACTTTTCGGAGCCCCAGCTCAATGCTGGTGAACACATGAATAAGAAAAGTTCATTAGGTTGTAACTGGAAGGTTGTTGAAAGTGGCATAAAACACTATTCAAACCAAACTGAAAGTTCATTCAGATGACAAGATGAATATGGCTCAAACGATGGTATTCGTTGTAGCAGGGGTACAAAACTGTATGAAAACAATTTTTCCTTTCGCCAATGTTCTCAAAATGTGGAAAGGGAATGACATGGAATATATCCAGGCTCTAACAAGTAAACACAATGTGTTATACTAAGTTGAGTATGTAAAAGAGACAAAACTATAAACATGCATTTTTTTTATTCTTTCATGTTATTCATAGAAATATATTTACGTCATTATCTTGGTAAACAACAAATAAAACTCATATGTCACATACACTTTTATGATTCTTTTGTAGGCCTAAACAAAGATTTGAACTCTTTACCAAATGGCAAAATTTTTGACTGGTCAAAATTGAAAGCGTTTTGCTGACAACAAATCAAAGGTAGCTCAAATGATGAAGTTTGTATTTGATGGGGTAGAAAACATTGTGGGAAAAGCAGAAAATGCTGGTTACCAGCATTTTCTGCTTTTTACCACAATGTTTTCAAAAGCTGTCTTCTTCAAGGTCGTTAAAAGTCTGGATTGTGTGGTAAAAAGTTAACATATTCCCAAATGGCAAAACCGAACCATTTGCTATTTCAAAGTTACCTCTGAAGGAAAAAAAGTCCCCTTGATAGACAGTGTAGGTCCAAGATCAGACTGCACCTTCTGTGCAGTCTAGTCTTGTTCTAAACTGTTGACTCTGAGTCGCACTTAGCTGCTTAATGGTCAAGAATACTGTATATACATGAAGAAAAGTTCTGCGATTTTATGTAGCCGTTAAAAATCTAGAAATATTCAAAGGTCATGGAAGGTCGTAAAAATTAACTCTTTACCTAACGGCAAAATTCTAGACTTTATAAGTTGAAAGCGTTTGCAGACGACAAAATATACATGATTCAAAAATTGAAACTTGACTGTAGAAGAGTAGAAAATAGGGCGGGAAAAGGACAAAATGCTGGTTACCAGAATGCTCCTCTTACTCTAAGATAAGTGTCTTCATTTATGACAAAGTTATCTTGTTTTCTGCAACTAAGCAGGAGACAAAATTTAAGACATCTGCAAACTGAAAGAATTTGTAAACCATAAGATTAATGTAGCTCAAACAATGAAAATAGTTTACAAAGGGCAAAAAGCGTTGGAGGAAAAAGGTATTTTCCTCTTTTCCCGCAATGTTTTTAAAAAAGTTTCTTTTCCATTCGTTCAAATTCAGAATTGTGTGGTAAAGGGTAGGTTCCCAAAAATGTGTAAACATCATTCATTGGTTTTGTATAAGAATCTTTCAAGTACTGTATTCCTGAAGTAATTTTCATAAAACTTCACAAGTTCCTGATGAATTTTGGAAATAAATGCTTCATTCCTGCAAACCTAGATATACACTTGACCAATATTCTAACTACACCGTTTTCAAATTGAGCGCATTTCCTTGTATACATTTTGATTTTGATGAAACATTTTTCTATGCCTCCCTACTTGGCAACTTCTCAAAAAATGCCCGAGTTTGCATGAAAATTTGTTTAAAGACCATATTTTTATGGTTTAGCATGAAATTCGTAATTGGGCTCGTGAATCCAAACTTGTAGTGACAACGCCAAATTTGAATAAGCAATGCAAAGCCTATTGCTTGGCATTACCGAAAAACAAAAAAACATGGGTCATATGTCTGTAGAAGAAAGAGGAAGAGCCGTCAGTCTAGTGGAGGGTGGCTGGCCATACTCGGAGGTAAGAACCAAAAGTCTTTTACAGAGTAAACCCGTAGACAAAGCCTTTTATCTTCACACATGTATAGAGAATAAGTTAATTTGGGCGTAATTTTTTCACAGTTTGCAAGACTGATGCGTGTACAGAAGCGAACAATTACCAGTCTGATGGCGAAGTTTAGACAGACCGGAAGTGTACAAGATCGCCGAAGACGACCTCGCCATCGGGTGACCACCGGCAGACAGGACAGGTTTATGATTCTAAGCCATTTGAGAAAAAGGAGGCTATCGGCAGCAGAGACGGCACGCTTAACTATCGGCAGCCATGGTCGCCCAATCAGCTCGGAAACAGTTCGGAAAAGTCTACGGGAGGCTGGTGCTGGACCTCTGAGATCTCGGAGACTATACCGATGGATCGTTCTTACACAATGTCACCGTATGGCTAGACTTCGTTGGGCGCGTTGCCATGTTCGATTTACTAGAGCTGACTGGGCCAGGGTTTTGTTCACGGACGAGAAACGGTTTAGACTATAGTAATGATGGTGAGAGAGATACTGTGCTTTTTGTATTCTTCAAACTGAACACTTTGGTGGCGGATGTGTGATGCTATGGGCTGGTATCTCTTTACACACCAAGACGCCTCCTGTGATAATCGACGGAAATTTAACAGCGATACGCTACCAGAATGAAGTTTTGCGACCAATACTTATTCCCCTTTTTCAGCGAAATCGTGGTATGCAGTTGATGCAGGATGGTGCACGGCTCACACTGCTCGAACAACCATGCAGCTCCTTCAACGTCAAAGGGTACCCGTCTTGCCGTGGCCTTCGAAATCTCCGGATCTTAACCCAATTGAAAATGCGGGGGGGGGGGGGTGCTTGCTCGGAAAATTTATGCAAACCAGCCAGAAACCCTTCGGGTCCTTCGGGATAGAATTATGACAGAATGGAACTGAATTCCCCAACGGTTCGTCCGTAACTTCATTTTGTCTATGAGACAACGTTGCCAAGCCGTTATTCGAGCAAACGGAGGTCATACAAGATACTGACAATTTTGTTAACTTGTCATTACACCCCTTTATTACATATTACTCATTTACTGACAGAATATTGCCATTAAATGAAATCTAAAACCATATTCCTATGCTAAAATGGTTTACCTTTATTTTTCATGCAAATTTGAGTGCAACGTCCCTCCTCAAACAAAATGAAAGTGCTACTTTTGAGCGGTGTAATTAGAACATTGGGGTAGTGTATTTGATATCTTTGATTTTCAATTTGTCTGCTGTACATACAATCAGAGTACACAATTTAGCTCCAGTGCAGAGTAGCTGACCCTGAATTTGATAAAAGTAATCATGAGACTCCTCCAAGTACAGCTGTCCACTAGCATTTTGCTTCAGATAAGAGATAGTTTTCGGGGAAATTTCTTTATCCCTAGCAACATAAGGACATTTCACTTCCACAATATATGTTTCATTGATGATCCCATCAGGAGATGCACAAATAAAGGGAGTAGTCTTACAAATATACAGTCCACAAGGGTCAACTACCATGCCATTGTCAGCTGTAATGTGCTCATGTTTCAGGCCATGCTCTAAAGGTGCTGCAGTAATGATTTTTTGTTTAGTCAAGGTTTTCGCTAACTTAATTTTGTCAGTACGCTTTGTAGCCTTGCAAATACGCCCAAACACAGATGTAAGACATTTTGCCCTTTCTTCTTTCCACATGCTATTAGAATTTTGGCCAAGCGTTTTTCTTCCAATTTTTTTTTTAAATTTCGTGATCACAAATCTTGGTTATCTTGCAAAGATCAAGAAAGTTATCTTCATGTGTTTGTTTAAAATAATCATGGTCATGAGCAACGGCTAAAATATTGGCTGGTTCGAAAGTCTGGAAGAAGGGAAGGCTGGAAATACCAGGGAAATTTAGGCATGTATTTCTAAACTGACTTTGGTATGATGGCACGTTTCTAAAAGCTTCTGGTCTTGGGTCAAAGTCGATATTGGTGATTTCATCAGCACCTGGTTAATACAAAGACGATGCTTTCACTGGGCTTCCGATGAACTTTTTTACATTTATGAAAAGTTTGAAGCTTTTGAGTACATGTTTCTTCTGTTTTTAGGCTTTTCTTCTTTGAAAACATAGCAATACCATACAGCACTAATCGTATGTGCTTGCAATGTGCGGTTGGTCCCATTCCTGCTGCACATTCACACTGAGTTTCAAGGACCAAACCTTGCTGATTGATGCATATGTCAATAGTGTAACTCTGTCCTCTCTTCATTTCTGCATGACAGCTTGCTTTGAAATAAAAATATTCTTGATGGTTTGAGATTCGTACAAACTTCAATAGCCTTTAATCATACAGTTTCTCTACATAGCTATCAAGTTTGGAGCCACACTTTTCCAGGAACCTTTGGACTTCCTGAAACTCCAATGAAAGTCGAGTCCGAATTGATGTCCGAATATTGTCAAGAGTTAGGAAGTGACATCACATATTCCGGTTCTAGGGAGTCAGCCTGGCCAAAGTTTTTATTTCTCTCATAAGCAATCAATCTGAAATGATAAATATAAGACATCTGTACTTACAGCCTATAAAGGTCAAAATTGGAATGAAAAGTGTTTCTCCTACAGGCTGCTACTCAAGACCTAAACAATTCAACCAGTTGTAGGTACTTATGAGAATCAGAATTCTTAATATGCCCCCCACTTTCTTTATTGAAAAAAAAAAAAAAAAAACGCTTGTTTTCACCCTTCACCAGCAACCAAAATTTAGACTTTTCCAAGCTGAAAGCTTTTGCAGTAATTTGCATATAAATCTATGGCCAAAATGATGGAATTTCTATCAGAAGGCAGTAGAAAACATTGTGGCAAATTGAGAAAATGCTGCTTATCAGTATTTTTCTCATTTTTTACAATGTGTTCAAAAACTTTCTTCGTTACCCGGTTGAGGCGAACTTTCTTTCCGGCGTATTTTCGCGTCTCACCTCTGCTGAAGCATGTGAGAAAAGTAGTCGGTGGCTTTGGAAAGAAAGTAGTGTAAGTACCGGTGTGAGAAAGCCAAGAAACACATGTGCGTCACCGACCGCCATGATATAACCATAGCTGTTAAAGTGGCGTTAAACCCATAATACAACCAACCAATCAAAAATGTTCTTCCTCGGAGTCTTCTGGGTTGTTTAATAAAGAGTTAACAATATCTAGGCGTAATCGGAGTTAATAATGTCCGATCTAGAGATCTTCAATATTAATTAGTTAGCTAGCTTACATTATAAGGTAATGTAGAAATAAAACAAATAGAAACAAAATAATCACGGTGAGCAGGAAAAAGAACAGAAAAGTTTCTTAAGTAAGGTATCGTATCTTCCTACATGAAGACAGGTAGGCTTATCATAAATTTCGATCCCTGATGTGGGCCTAGATCTAATCGAGTTTTCTGTGTTTACGGGAATAATATCTCGAGGATTTTTAAGGGGTCGAGGACAAAAAGACTTTTTATTTACAATCGAGGAAGACATCATTTTTATAAAATCATTGCGATATAGTGATTCACCGATTACCAACAAACTTCGGGGATAATATAACGACGCTTTCACAGTCGACTCGCTATGTACACCGAGTCTGTGCGTAATTTTTCTTACCTTTTAATTAACTAAATCGCTTTTTCTGCCCGAAACGCTGGCATTCCGCTTTCAAAGTTCAGTTCTCAGCTCGGGGATTGATAATGAACCAAATTTTGACTCCGTAATTCGTCGAAATGTAGTAAGAAAAAGAAATTGAACTTGAAGACACCATAAATTGTTTCGTTCTGCGATAACGCGTCGATGTAAACAAGAAAGACTTCCGGATACTGATGGTCCGGGAACAACTGCGCTGTCACATTAAATACAAGGGCAAATAACTTGCTTTTGTTTCCCAATATTGGGAAACAAAAGCAGATTATCGTTCGTGAATAGGCGGTGCAGTGGTTCACGGTCCATCATATTCGGATTACTTCTATATCATTCCCCGAAAAGCACAACACACTGTATGAACATTCACTGAAACGAATCCTTTATAGATCGGCAAAAATGCCAGGTTCATGTTGTTCAGTGCCAGATTGTCATGAGAGAGGAGGCCATGCATTTCCAACTGATCCAGAAATGCGAAAGAAATGGGCAGTTACTTAGCAATCCGTAGAGTTGACGAATAATCTAAGAAACTTTGGGTTCCTATGGATGCATCGATCGTGTGTCACAACCATTTTACGCCAGATGACTACGTGAAACAAACCAATTATGGTCAGTTGTTTCATTTTTCAACGTATATATATATATATATATATATATATATATATATATATATATATAAAAGTACGTAAATACTTTCGAATTATTCATTGTTGAACGAAAGTAAGGAACGAAAGCGAAAGTAGGGCGTACCGCGGTGTTTGTGAGTGGGTGGGGTGAGGATTTTAGGCCTAGTTTACTGAAAGTGACATCGATTCAAGGAGGAACATAGTACTAAAGTGCCTTGATATTTTAAGTGTCCACGAAGATTCTGTTTAATCCTTAAGCACACAATCCCGATTTCAAATAACCCAGTTGTTGTGTTTGGTAAGTCTTAATTAACACTGCGTGAGTTTCCATCATTTATTTACCCGGATGCTCTGCATAATTGGTACAGACTAAATATTGATCAAATAATAATATCATTATCGTCCATATATTACATCTCCCCTCTTCAGAAAGAATTAATTTTTTAGAATTTCACTGTAGGAAGTCTTTGCCAGTTTTCATATCAAGGGAGATAACAAATGGTTTATCAATCTTCAAGTCCAATAGTCTATACACAGTTATTCCTCTTTGTATGTAATTGTTCCACTCAAATTTTGCTCCTTTTTCAAGACTGTAAATAATGCTATTTTGCACAATACAAAAATAAAACATTGTTTATAATTAACGAAAATGCAGCTGACTAGAATAATTTTCAAAACTTTTAGACTCATCACCTTTCGAAGCATCTGCAAAGAACATGTACAAATAATCTGTATTACCTGATACAGACAATAAGCCTATATTGACTTGCAGTTTACTGAATTTCTGAATGAACTTAAGTTTACCTAACTAATCAACATAAAATGTTTATATCATTACTTGTATGTGGTTTCACGAGGATTATTATGCCTCTTAAACACAGTGAATGCCACAATAACTCATAAAATCTCATTTGATCTTATTTTGATGTACTATAAGTAATGCTTGCCATGTGATCTATTTCAACATGTCTGAGTTATCTCAAAAGTCAAAGATCAGTATATTGCAGACCAACATCTGATCTTAATCTACACATTTTAAGAACCAACTTGAAAATCATCATATTTTGCAGGCATTTTAACTACTCTTCCAGATCTTGTCATGCTTGGTTTTTCTGTATGCAAATTATCCTGATCAGATGGCTTACATTGCTCTAGTACCACTTTTTCTTGGATATCCGCACAATCTTGATCACTTTCTGTAATGTTTGCTTTCGTTGGACGAATATGTTTTCTGTTCCGTCTGTATGTCTGTCCATTCTTTTTCTCAAGAACGAATGATCTCGGGCTTGAATGTTTACTAACCACTATGGCGGGTTCCCACTTTGTTGATTGTTCCCGTCGCATTAACACCTTATCTCCTGGTTCCAGATGTTTCTGCTCTTTACCACAATGTTTGTCGAAGTAACTCTTTTGCTTCATTTGAGAATATTCTTTGCGGCTTTGTACCACATCCGCATTATATGTATGTTGATTTGGCTTCAGCAAAGGTGATGTGACTGGCAACGTTGTTTTCAAACGTCTTCCTAAGAACATTTGAGCTGGTGATAAGCCTATTGGATTTATAATGGTATCTCTATAGATCATAATAGACATATATGGGTCTTTGGCTTTTTTCAAGAGTGATTTTACAGTTTGTACACCTCTTTCGGCAAGCCCATTGGATTGTGGATACATCGGTGAACTGGTAGTGTGCAGAAAACCATAGTCTTTTGCAAACTTTTTGAAACTTTCTGATGCAAACTGGGGACCATTATCACTGTAAACTTTGTCCGGAATTCCATACCTGGAAAACTGACTCTTCATATACGTGATAGTATTCTCACTCGATAGATTATCCAACTTAGCAATCTCTGGCCATGAACTGTATTTGTCTACTGTAATTAGATAATTGTTTCCCCGGAAAGCAAATAAGTCGACACCAATCACGGCCCATGGTCTATCTGGTAGTTCTGTTTTAATCAGAGGTTCTTTCGGATTTTTATTCTGATTCACAGCACATATTTCACATTTTGAAACAAACGTGATTCTCTACTTCTTGTACCATCCCTGGCCAAAACAATGTCTCTCTAGCACATGACTTACATTTGACAATACCAGTATGAGCCTCATGCACTTTTAGTAGCATTTCAGGTCTAAGTTTCTTCGGAATTATTAACTTATGCCCTTTGAATAGCATTCCGTCTATACATGTGATTTCATCTCGATAATTCCAGTATGGTTTTAACATTCCTGGGATTAATTCCTGCTTATCTGGCCAACCCTGTTCAACAACTTTCCTTAGAATGTTCATCTCTTCATCGTTTTCAGTTGCTTCTTGAAATTCTCTGCGTTTCTCTTCAGATACTGGTAAGTATGTTAATAAATTGATCGACAGCTCTTCAGAACCGAGATCTTCCTTGGTTTCATCCAGATATGCTCGACTAAGACAGTCCGATATGTACATCTCCTTACCCGGTTTGAATTTCACATTCAAATCATATCTTTGTAGACTCAACAGAATCCTTTGAAGTCTAGGTGGAGCCTGATGTAATGGTTTTGCAAATATCGACTGGAGTGGGCGGTGATCTGTTTCTACAAGAACTTCCTTTCCAAACACATATTGATGAAATTTGGTACATCCATAAAGGATTGCCAACGCCTCTTTCTCTATTTGAGCATAGTTTCTTTGTGAATTAGTCAGTGCCCTAGAACCATAAGCTACTGGTTGCTCATTTTGTAGAATAACAGCTCCAAGACCTCCCTGGGATGCATCTACCTGAAGAGTAATTGGTTGACTCTGATCATAATACTTAAGCACAGGTGCCTTAATAATGGATTCTTTCAGGCATTCATATGCTTCTTCCTGTTCTTTCTCCCAGTGCCATTGAATATTCTTTTGAAGTAATTTTCTTAGTGGTTCACTCTTTTCTGACAGATTTTTGATGAATTTGCATAAGTAATTCACGAAGCCTAAGAAAGTCATTAACTCTTTCACATTTTCAGGTTTTTTCATTCCTTTGACAGCTCTAACTTTCTCCTCATCAGGTTTTAAACCTTTGTTTGTGAGAGTGTGACCCACAAAACTAATTTCTGTTTTCCTGAACTCACATTTAGCTTTGTTCAACCTGAGATTATTGTCATTTATTCTGTGGAGAACTTTATACAGTCTTGCGTCATGTTCTTCTCTATTTGAACCCCATATGACAATGTCATCAATGATCGACTCACAGCCCTCAATATCTTGGACCATGGTGGAAATGAGTTTTTGGTACACTTCTGGTGCTGATTTGATTCCATAGGGTAACCTCCGAAAACTGTATCTGCCTAAAGGAGTATTCATAGTACAAAGTTTTTGTGACTGTTCATCTAATTCACACTGCCAAAAGCCACAACTGGCATCCAGTTTACTAAAGATTTGGGCATTTGACATTAACGGTAGAATCTCCTCGATAGTTTTCATTGGATAGTGTTCTCTTTTAATCGCTCTGTTCAAATCTTTTGGATCCATACATATTCTCAATTTTCCATTTGGCTTTACGACTGTCACCATGGAGTTTACCCAATCCGTTGGTTTATCTTGTTTGACAATAACATTCTGTCTCTCCATCGATTCTAACTCTTTCTTTATTTTTTCACGTAAAGCAAAGGGAGTTTTTCTAGGCGGATGGACCACCGGAGTAACAGTTTCATTGAGTGTTATTCTGTGCTGTCCTGGTAATTTTCCTAATCCAGAAAATAACTTTGGGAAATCTTTCTCTACCTCTCGGTGTTGTGGAAGCATGGTATACACCCTTTTTACTAAGTTAAGCTCTTCACATGTTTCATAACCTAAAATAGTTTCTGCTGGTTTTTTAACAATGTGAAATCTAACACTGTGAATCTGTCCCTTTATTTTACAATCAATCAGTCTTGTTCCAGTGACCGGAATCTTATGACCACTATACGGTCTTAGTATTTGAGTATTTCCATCACCAGACTTTTCATCACATCCTTTCAAGCCTACTTTTTTCAATGTTTCTATTGACATTACGTTACAGTGTGCTCCAGTATCTATGTTCATTTTCACTGAATGTCCTCCGATTTCTGTTTCTATCAACCAGTGCTTATTAACAGTGTTGATGTTGCCACCATCACACATTTTCACGACTCCAATGTAAAAGTCATTATCACTTTCACTGTCACTTTCTTGTGTATGCACCTTTTTCTCTCTTCTTTTAAATCTTTCTTGTCTTTTTGGTACATTTTTTGTTTTACATACTGCTGCAAAGTGATTATATTTCTTACATTTTGAGCACTGTTCACCTATTGCAGGACATTTATCTTTAGTATGTGTCTTACCACATCTTGAACATGTTCCAGTTTTTTCAAATTTTCTCTTCGATTTCGGACGAGCTCCATTTTTAACAATGTTTACTTTTTCTGTTTCAGAGAGTTCCATACTCTTTGTCTGTGATTTAGAAATTTCATAAGCTCTGGCTATGTCAAGTGTTTTCTCAAGAGTCAAGTCTGAGCCAATATTAATGAATTTCTCTCTTACTTTATTGTTTCTTACACCAAATACTACTCTATCACGAACCATCTCATCTGGTTTATCATAGCTACAATCTTTCACAAGAATCTGTAAGTCTGTAACAAACTGGTCAAATGTCTCATCATCATTCCGGATTCTACTACTGAACCGGTATCTATTGTATACTATGTTTGACCTAGGTTTGACATATTTCTCAAAATTATCGGTGTAACTTTTCAAGAGTTTTTTCTCATCATCGCTCATTTCCCATGTTTGGTATATTTTCCTGCCTTTTTCCCCAACCCAGATCATGAGGTAGTTACATTTTTCTTCTTCTTCCTTTTTCTTCAAAGGACCGTTGAAAACAAACTTGCAATGTTCCCAAAATCGTTTCCACGACGATTCTAAATCTGGGGATTCCCAGTCCATAATTGGGGAATTCATGGTTAAACCGTCCATCGTAAATATTTCTTTTTACAAAATATTGTAATGGCTATTCTCATCAACTCACTGGTTGGGTTGAATTCTATTTCGGTTCAATTCTGACACCATGTTGTGTTTGGTAAGTCTTAATTAACACTGCGTGAGTTTCCATCATTTATTTACCCGGATGCTCTGCATAATTGGTACAGACTAAATATTGATCAAATAATAATATCATTATCGTCCATATATTACACCAGTGAAAGGAACATTTTGGAAACATTGTGAGAAAAAGAGAAAATGCTTGTGGACAGCATGTATTTGCTATTCCCAGAATGTTTTTAATTCCATTAAAAACAATTTCATTTTTTTAGCAACATCTTGTCATCTGTTAATGGTCGTAAGCGGACATGTCAATATTTTTGTTGTTTGGTAAAGCGTTGGCACAGTAAAACTTTGCCCGAACTAGAAGTTTCGACTGAGATGGGCTATCGCAGTGTTCCACATTGTACTGATTTTAGCTTCTACAGTCATAATTATTATGTATACCAGATTTCAGTACTCTGTAATGACATCTTGTTTTAACCTTGGACTTACACAGTCATCTTTTGAAACATAGTCAATGAAATTTCATACAGGTTCATTTTATGTGTCTTGCATAATTATGATCTTGTATAAATGAAATTGTTGTCACTGGGAAATAGGCATGTGATAATTGTCAAAAGTAATTTCTTTTACAAAAATCACTTGTCTATACCTCACTGTCTAGGGTTGCAAAAGTTTGAAAAGATCTATGCAAAGGAAACCTAAATTTCAAATGCTATAGAGTGTAGTATTTATTATATTTACAGGAAAAATACCTTCATTGAAGAGACTAAGACCAGATGCCGTTCCAAGTATTTTTCCCTGGACAAAGGAAGAAAGGGAGAAACTGGTGGAGCGAAGAGCTAGGGCTGAAAGCAGGTTGTCTAGAAAACGTAAATGGGATGACTTGTAAAGGGAGGAGTAAGAGGCAAGTTTTTCTGAAGAGGTGGACCATGTTGAAGAGGCTGTCATTGATGAAGCAAAAATATATTATGCAACAGCTGTTGCCAGTGAAAGAACTGTTGGAGACCTATCAGCACGAACTCACACTTTCCCTATGTTTTCAATTGATAACTTTAAAAATGACTACAAAGTAATACATTTTTATACTGTGCTTGAGACATATAAAAAGTTTTCTTTCGTTTTAAATACTCTTGGCCCAGCTGCCTACTGTCTAAATTATATTAACTTCCATGTTGTCGGCATTTCCATTGAAGGTCAGTTTTTTATGACACTTATGAAATTACGGCGTTATACCACAAACTTTGAGCTGTCCAGATTTTTTTTAATATCTGAACCTTATGTCAAAAGTATTGTTTATACAAGAATGATATTCATGAGTAGGCAGTGGAGGGAGGTAAATATATGGCCAACCCAAAAGCTTGTGAGATATTTCTCCCCTTGTGATTTTAAAGTGTACTCGAATTATAATTGATGGAACAGAATGCCCAATTAAGAAGCCAAAATCACCCAGAGCTCAGCAGGCAACTTTTTCTACCTATAAAAACAAAAATACAGTAAAAGTTCTTGTTGGATATACTCCTGGTGGTCTTATTAACTTTGTATCTCATGCATTTGGTGGATCTACCAGTGACAGACAAATTGTAGAAAGGTGCAACATTGTCCAATTATGTGACCGTAACGACAGTGTCATGGCAGACAAAGGGTTCAATGTTCAAGATTTATTTGTATCCAAAGACATATCTGTCAATGTCCCCACCTTTTTCAAGAAAAAAATAGATTGAGTTGTAAAACTGTTGCTTCTGACCGAAAAATATCAAGCAAGAGAGTCCACATAGGGAGATTAGTAGGACTAGGAAAAACTTACAAGATTCTGAAATGTTGCCTAAGTGGGACAGAAGCAAAACTATCATCAGATATCATTGTTGTTTGCTTCATGCTTTGCAATTTTAGAACAGTCATTGTGCCATGTTATGTTGTTTAGCAAAAGGCAACAATAATTGTCCAAACTGAAAGCAGTGGTCAAAGTCGATATTGGTGATTTCATCAGCACATGGTAAATGCAAAGACGATGCTCTCACTGGGCTTCCGATGAACCTTTTACATTTATGAAAAGTTTGAAGCTTTTGAGTACATGTTTCTACTGTTTTTAGGCTTTTCTTCTTTGAAAACATAGCAATACCATATAGCACTAATCGTATGTGCTTGCAATGTGCGGTTGGTCCTATTCCTGCTGCACATTCACACTGAGTTTCAAGGACCAAACCTTGCTGATTGATGCATATATCAATAGTGTAACTCTGTCCTCTCTTCATTTCTGCATGACAGCTTGCTTTGAAATAAAAAAAAATCTTGATGGTTTGAGATTCGTACAAACTTCAATAGCCTTTCATCATACAGTTTCTCTACATAGCTATCAAGTTTGGAGCCACACTTTTCCAGGAACCTTTGGACTTCCTGAAACTCAAATGAATGTTGAGTCCGAATTGATGTCCGAATATTGTCCAGAGTTAGGAAGTGACATCACATATTCCGGTTCTAGGGAGTCAGCCTAGCCAAAGTTTTTATTTCTCTCATACGCAATCAATCTGAAATGATAAATATAAGACATCTGTACTTACAGCCTATAAAGGTCAAAAGTAGAATGATAAGTGTTGCTCCTACAAGCTGCTACTCAAGACCTAAACAATTCAACCAGTTGTAGGTACTTATGAGAATGAGAATTCTTAATATGCTCCCCCCCACTTGCTTCATTAAACAAAAAATGCTTGTTTTCACTCTTCACCAGCAACCAAAATTTAGACTTTTCCAAACTGAAAGCATTTGCAGTAATTTGCATATAGATCTATGGCCAAAATGATGGAACTTCTATCAGAAGGCAGTAGAAAACATTGTAGCAAATTGAGAAATTGCTGCTTATCAGTATTTTCTCATTTTTCTCAATGTTTTCAAAAATTTTCTTCCTCAGGGTCTTCTGGATTGTTTAATGAAGAGTTAATGACGTTTGGTATAAATGTTCACGCGCATCCATACTGCGCATGTGTATTTCTCAGAGATAGTAAAACTATCAGCGCTATTGCATATTTTTCACTCAAATGGCAATATTAACAGCGGACCGACGGTGCACTTTTACAAGTAGAACATTCTACGGATGGTACTAGTACGGTTGCACCAGCCATGGTATTCTATGATTGAAATAAAATGGGGAAGTTTTCATCAAAACGAACGCTTATTTGTCGTGGAAAAAGGAAATTGTCAGCCATCCAACGGGGAAAACGATACAGCTTCTGACGTTTTCCTGACAATGGCAGGCCAGTTGTCATGCTATCCTTTCAGGAATAAGGTGACAGCATCAAAACTGGCCTGCCAGTGTAAGGATGATATGACTGGTAAAGAACTAGCTGGAAAAAAAGTCCAGTTACACAATGAAACAGGCAGAAAATTGAAGCTGTTGAAGTATACCTATTTCTTGAAGTATAGATGTTTCCTTTTGAAAAATACTGTGGGAAAAGGAGAAAATTTTTCTACTGAATAATTTTTCCTTTTTCCATCATGTTTGCCGAGCTTTTATCTCATTTTTTACATAGACATTTCTCTTTTTTTTTGTATTTCTATGAGCCGTATGGCCATAATCATGTATGCAAATTTATAAAAAATAGAACTACATGTAGACAATGAAGGGTTTGATACGAATTTGGGGTATATATAGGCTATGTTCTTTTTTTGAATGAGTATAGGATCCAAAATTAATGTGGGAAAAGGAGAAATCCCTTTTAATGAACATGAGCAATTTCTTCTTTCCCTCTATGTCTGCTGAGCTTCTATTATATAGTTTTCCTTGGGAAAAAATTAACTTCCAACCTGACCTTCATCCCTGTTTCCTGGGGAAAGAAGCACGGGAAGGTGCCATTCTTATTTTTTGTTATTGTCAAGATTTATAAGTACTATGATTGTAGAAATTTTTCAAAAAATCTGTCCGTTAGAAAGTATGTTTTTATTGAATTTAAACCCTTAACCCGGTCAAATTATCTCCCTTTTTAACTCAATGGTCTATATATAAAATGCATATTGGTACATTAACCATGCTCAGAACCAGGCTTTTTCTTGTTTTTTGTGCAAAACTGAACTACTTTTCTATAAAGTGATGTATATTTATATATTCTTCTGGTAATTTTCCTATTTAATTGACTATTAAAGGAAAGTGTGTTAAATCCAGTATATGCTGAATTTTGGAACTGTATATACCTTTTTCAAAAGTGAATTTCTCGGAAACGAGCACGGGGACCCCCTTTTTTAAATTGTAATCTACAAGAGACATGATGAGCTTTGTATGTGCAAAGTTTAAAAATAAATCTGTCCGTTGGAAGAATTTGTCATAAACGTCCTTAACAATATCTAGGCGTAATCGGAGTTCACAATGTCCGATCTAGAGAGCTTCAATATTAATTAGTCAGCTAGCTTACATTATAAGGTAATGTAGAAATAAAACAAATAGAAACAAAATAATCACGGTGAGCAGGAAAAAGAACAGAAAAGTTTCTTAAGTGAGGTATCGTATCTTCCTACATGAAGACAGGTAGGCTTATCATAAATTTCGATCCCTGATGTAGGCCTAGATCTAATCGAGTTTTCTGTGTTTACGGGAATAATATCTCGAGGATTTTTAAGGGGTCGAGGACAAAAATACTTTTTATTTACAATCGAGGAAGGCATCATTTTTATAAAATCATTGCAATATAATGATTCACCGATTTCCAACAAACTTCGGGGATAATATAACGACGCTTTCACAGTCGACTCGCTATGTACACCGAGTCCGTGCGTAATTTTCTTACCTTTCAACCAAATCGCTTTTTCTGACCGAAACTCTGGCATTCCACTTTCGAAGTTCAGTTCTCAGCTCGGGGATTGATAATGATCCAAATTTTGACTCCATAAGTCGTCGAAATGCAGTAAGAAAAAGAAATTGAACTTGTAGACATCATAGATTGTTTCGTTCTGGAATAACGCGTCGATGTAAACAAGAAAGACTTCCGGATACTGATGGGCCGGGAACAACTGCGCCACCACATTAAATACAAGGGCAAATAACTTGCTTTTGTTTCCCATTAAAATGTGACTTAAATGGTAGAATATTTCTGTGATGAGGGTAGAAATAAACTGTGGGAAAAGGAGAAAATGCTGATTACTAACTCTTCACCACACAACAACAATGTCGACTTGCCCAAATTGCAAGTATTTGCAGACAACAATTTTAAACGTGACCTATATGACGAAATTTGTCATTAATAGGGTAGAAAACAGCATACGAAAAGGAGAAAATGCTGATAACAAAATGTCTTTCCTTTTCTTACAATGTTTTCAAAAGGCCGTTTTTCCTCAGGGTCAATAAACTTCGGGATTGAGAGTTATACAGTTAATGTATTTTTGGCTTGAATGTTTGTCAAGATAGCAGATAGTGTAGATATAAGACCAGGCTGCACGTTATTACCGTCTGATCTTATTCTACACAGTCACGCCAAAAAAAGAGAGAGAGAGAAAAATTAATGCCGGTTAGAGTACTTCAAGTGTTAAACGGATTAACTCTTTACAAAACGACAAAATTTTAGACTGGTTCAAATTGAAAGCATTTGCAGACGACAAAAGAAAGGTGACTAAAAAATAGAAATTTATTCTGAGAAGAGCAGAAAACACTGTTGGAAAAGGAGAAAATGCTGCTTACCAGCATTTTCTCCTTTTCCAAGTGTTTTCAAATGGCTTCTTTCTTAGGGGCGTCAAAAGTAGGGATTGTGCGGTAATGGGTTAATAGATGTTTAGATGGAAATTAAAGCTTGAAACTGTTAAGTACATGTAGATTATTTAATTGAAAATTTCCGGTAATCAGAAAACACAGTCAAACATTGCAATTTCGAACTTTTTCAGTATGCAACAGAAATTCAATGTATACACTCAGCAAAACCTCTAACCGATCAATTTTGTTTCTCATGTGAAATTGACCAAGTAACAGAGAAGTGAATAAAAAGAACTTATAACATATGTTATAGACAATAGACATGGTATTGTAATTTAAATATTTTCGATTTGGCAGGTAAAAATATTTCTTTTTCAGAAAAAGGAAAACACATGGTTTGCGCATGCGTCATGCCTATCAGAAAGACGGTGTTAAAATGAGAAGCATACATTACTGATTTTTCTTCAGTAATAAGAAAAAACATAAAAATTATTTTCTGCACAAAAAGATAACCCGAGATAAGGAGCGTGAAGTTTTCAAAAATGCGATTTTTCAGTTTGCAATGTTAAGTAATAGAGAAGTGAATAAAAAGAACTTATAACATATGTTATAGACAATAGACATGGTATTGTAATTTAAATATTTTCGATTTGGCAGGTAAAAATATTTCTTTTTCAGAAAAAGGAAAACACATGGTTTGCGCATGCGCCATGCCTATCAGAAAGACGGGGTTAAAATGAGAAGCATACATTACTGATTTTTCTTCAGTAATAAGAAAAAAAACATAAAAATTATTTTCTGCACTAAAAGATAACCCGAGATAAGGAGCGTGAAGTTTTTAAAAATGCGATTTTTCAATTTTCAGTGTTAAGTGAATGATTTTTTTATAAATACATTTTAGTATAACCAGCCGAAAAAATCTTTTCAAACTTGGACTGGAGTAAACTTTTACCATGGTCAATCATTTTTTCGGATGCGTTGTAAGGCGTCAAAAAAAAATCGTGCTGCGCACTCGTTTTTTCAACGCCTAACAACGCATCCTCGTGAGATATTTTTCATATCATGAAAAATAACCAGTTGATTATCTTCTATTTATTATATACCTAGCAGTGAAATCCTGGAATTTTCCAGCGTAATAAATTTTGATATCATCACTAGTGACGATATCAACTTTCACTTCCTGCAGTAATTTAGGAACTACTTTTTTTCGACTACATTTTTTTTTCGTCTTTCAAACGAAAAATTGAAAATAGTAATGTTAACAATATGGCGTGACAAACGTTGCAATATTCGATATCAAAATTTACATTCTAAAACGAAAAAATATTCATTCGAAAAAAAAATTTTCATTCGAAAACAAAAAAATATTCATTGGATAAAAATATATTCGTTCTAAACTTAAATTATATACATTCAATAAAAGATAAATATCGAATAGAGCTCTACAAAAAAAAATTATCCAATGAAAAAAAAAATTTTGCAACATATAAAAATTTACAGATTGCAGTTGAAAAAATATTCATTCGATAATTGACCAATGAGATTTGGGAAAGCCCATTTAGTAACGGCTTATTTGATTGGACAATGCTGTTGTTAGATTCCCAAAATAGATACGCAACAGACGCCCACCAGAATATAGATCTATTCAGTAAGTGGAAAATTATTTATTTCATTTAATTTCTGTAGAAGAGTTGTATTTGTTGAATTATTTCAAAGGGATGACATAAATGCTAATGTATGACATGAACGTTTGTTGTGGAAGCAGTGCCATTTACTTTTCGCCATAAGATTTAGAGCGGCGAAAGTTCACCGGAATGCACCGGAAACCATTTAAGTTACTGGATTTAATTGAAACATCTACCTACCGCGACGGACAGAAATTCGGAATGCACTTGCATTAGAAGTTGCATTGAATTCTGAACACCTTCTAAATCACATGAGTCATGCTCTTGCAAAATGGGACTTAATGAATGTACAAAGCTATGTTCTGTTAAAGAATAGATTCTATAAAAGTACTTTAAATTTTGTAGAAATATTTCCAAGCTTTATCTCATTTACTAACCGACAATATTTTAGGCTTTTCCAAATCGAAAGCATTGTAAACTGAAACTTTGAAATTTGTTTTGTAAATGGTAGAAAACATTGTGGGAAAAGGAGAAAATGCTGGTTAACAGCATTTTCTTCTTTTCCCGCAATGTTTTCTAAAGTAGGGATTGTGTGTACTCTCAATAATGAGATGCTACGGTGATCTTTTTCATATTTGGACATTTATTGTACACTGTACCGTCTCAAGTCCGTCGTAAATTTAACTGATTAAATGCAGGGTTTTCTCTTATGTTCAGCATTTTTTAAGAGTTCAAACTTGCACACAAAATCTGTGCCGAACTTTCAACTAATTTTGTCTTGATTGTGTCTGTACCAGTCCAGTCAGTGCTAGAACAGCCAAATCTCAAGTACAATTAAAGATTTGGAAACTTTTAACCCAATGACTGCCATACTTTAAAGTGATCTTAAGCAGTCCAACTCGCAAGCATTTTTCAGGGATTTGTTCACCTTCAAATTTTTGGCGGCTACTTAAAGTCTAACCAGTTTAGTTTTTGTTGGTTGAACATGATGCTGTGTAAACACCCATTGTTTAGAAAAACATTAATTCTTTACTGCACAATCCCAAGTTTTAGTGACCCAAAGAAAAAAGACATTTGAAATGTGGGAAGAGAAGAAATACTGTTAACCAGTTTTTTCTCCAATTACATGTATCACAATGTTCTCTATCCTTCCCAAAACAATTTGCAATTTTTGAGTCACATTTATTTTGTCATCTGTAGACTCTTTTTATTTGGTCTAGGTTAAATTTTGTTGTTTGGAAAAGGGTTAAACATGTATACATGAGCCATGATCAAGCAAAAAGGAGCTAAAGGTATCTCTATGATCCATGCATGATACCCAGCAAGTCATCACATAATTGTGAATCAGTAACATCCGTCCTTATTTAACAACATTTTTATCCTTTACCACACAATCCCAACTTTGTGCTAAAAGGAGAAAATGCTAGAAACCAGCGTTTTCTCCTCTCCCCACAGTTTCTACCCATTGGAAAAACAAATCGCCATTTTAACAACATTTAATTTGCTGTCTGCAAATGCTTTCAGTTAGGACCTGTGTAAAATTTTGTTGTTTGGTAAAGAGTTTATCACAAGGTAGACTGGTCCTTGAACACACAGAAAATTTGACAAATGGCAAAATTTTTCAGACCAGGTAAGCCTAGGTCAAGACATTTTGTAGATGCATTAGGTCCCCGTCTGCAAAAGCATGGTTCATATATATATATCTGTATATGGACACACACAGATGTATTTCATTTATATTTTTGCTCTTGCAGGTAGATGCATTTATGTAGATTCTGCACTAAATAATCAGGGTGTTTTCATCGAAATATGTGGTGGTATGCTGGACAAAGAGACAGTACAGTTGCAATTCAGAAATGCAACAGGACTGAAATATATTGAAGGTGTAGATAGGGTTGCAGTCCATTCAACTGGAACCAATTTTGCCATTCCTGAAAATGTTGAGGGACTTGTTGTGATAGAACTGTTGGTAAGATGCCATGCTATTTTCAATTTCCAACTGTACTTTTTGTCGCGATTGTGTACCATACTTTTGTGAAGAAAACTGTAAAAGAGCTTTTTATGTCATGGGCGGATCCAGAGGGGGGGACCGGGGGTCTGGACCCCCGGAATTTTGGCAAAAATGTGGTTATCAGATTCATGAAATGTTGCTGGTTGATATTGCACAGCATATATGTAAAATACAGTCATAAATTTTAAAAAAATGTTCTGAATGTGGAGACCTCCTCATGGTTAGAACTCGAAATGTTGAGTTTTCTTGTTAACAGTTTACATCCACTGAAATCCGGAAATCAAAGTATCATATAATAAGACGAATGCGTTTTCGGTGGGATCCCCCCTGAGAAAGATATCTGGATCCGCACATGTATGTTATGGCACCAGTCATCCTTCCGCCCATCTGTCCTTCCAGGAGCAATTTCTTGTGAGCACAACTCCAACAGTTTCCATTGGAATAAGTTCAAACATAGCAGTATGAGTCTATGATGTGTAGTTGTGCATGGGACTTTTTTCTTTTCGTTCTGTTCATGAGGTCTAGAGTTATCTGCCCTTTAATTCTGAAATTAATAATTTGACTGACAAGCCCCTTGGGGTGTATTATGGGCTGCTTTGCAAAACCCTTGTCTTTGAAATGTAATAGAAATTTTGCGAATTGTCAAATTGAGCTATTCATTGTGTAATTTCAGGTATTTGATTTTGACAATTTTGAAATTATAATTATATGATGGCTTATTTGTGATTTTTATGGCATGCTCTTAGGCAGCAAACCTTGTGCTTTTCATTAGGGTGAAAATAAATGTATCTGAAGAAAGTCAGTCTGGTGATTCTTTACCTGGACAGTGGTATAAATTGGATTACATATAGATTGTCATGTGGTAAAATACTCTCCACATTATGCTGGCACTATAGAGCCATCATTTTGTTTCATTTGTATGAAAAATTTTCATGACTTTTTTTTTTCAAAATTTGGAAATGTAACGGCACTATCTAAAAAGTAATGTCAATGTACTTTCATTTCTATTGTAGATGCTACTGGAGATGTATCTATGAAACAACCTACTGACTTTCTGGACAGGCATGGGATTTCATAAAAGATTAGAAATAAATTTCATCAACTGTGTTGATTGGTTACTTGTGACTCACACTTTGGCCATAGCCTGGAGAGTCAATACAGGAACTTTTTACAAGAAGATGAAAATGGCTTTAATTTGGGATGGAGATTTTCACCTGGTACAGAAAAACAGACTTACAAAACAGGGTTATCCCCTCTCCCAACCCTTTTCCTGGTTTTTCATTGCCCGGAGTTAGAGACATTTTGTAAACATTGTGGGAAAAGGAGAAAAAACTGGTAACCAGCATTTTCTCCTTTTCCAACAATGTTTTCTACCCTTCCCTAAACAATTTTCAGTTTTTGAGTCACATGAATTTTGTCATCTGCAAATGCTTTCAAGTTGGACCAGTCTAGAATTTTGTTGTTTGGGAAAGGATTAAAAACTAGGTCACCTGGTTAAATTTTAGATAAACTCTGTATATCCTAGATACCAAGTGTTATGTTCAATACTTATGAAAGTTGGTTAGAATATACGTCTTGACTCCTTACCACACAATCCCACCTTTTTACGGCACTGAGAGAGAAGGCATTTGGCAGTGTAGTGAGAAAAGGAGAAAATGCTGGTAACCGGCATTTTCCCTTTCCACAATCTTTCCTAGTCTTCACAAGAGACAAGACAAATTTCCCTTTTTGTTTAACCCATTACCACACAATCCCTACTTTTGACACCCCTGAGAAAGAAGCCTTTTGAAAACATTGTGGGAAAAGGAGAAAATGGTGGTAACCAGCATTTTCTCCTTTTCCCACAGTGTTTTCTACCCTTCCCAGAACAAATTTCAATTTTTCAGTCACCTTTATTTTGTTGTCTGCAAATGCTTTCAATTTGGACCAATCTAAAATTTTCTCATGTGGTAGAGTTAATATTTATTTTATCATCTGCAAATGCTTTCCAATTGAACCAGTCTAGAATTTTGTTCTTCAGTAAAGAGTTAATGAGAACTCTAACGAGATATAAATTGGGTCACATAGGGTCAAAAACTAGGTCACCGAGATGGACTCTTGAAAAACCTTCTGTCCATACTCGGAAAAGGCTGTTTCTCTTTGGCTGGGCAGATTATTTTTTGTTGATGTTTTGAATGACTGTTCACCTGTAACAATCAATATTTGGGTCATAACTGAACGTAATGAGTTAAATAAAAATAGCCATCCTCTGTGAAAAAGGCTTGATGCACCAGCAAAAAAGCAATGAGACATGTCAGTCTGTGTATCTAAGCATGGGTCGGAGCATTTCATTATTTGTGTTTTTTTCTGCACGCTCATGGACCACTCCACATCATGGTCCACTCAGTTATTGGAAAAAAATGATTATATGTATCCTTTATGGACCCATAAATATGTCATTACTTGTTTGGCACATTTGATCTCTCGGATGCTCTAATTTCCCTTTGCTAGATCATAGATCATTTCTTTGTTATTTGTGCAGAGTTTAATCAGCCTATACAACAGAATCCCATGTTTTAACAACCCAGGAGAAAGTATGTCGGGAGGAAAATGAAAATGCTGTTTATTTGCCTTTTTTTCTTATCCCACAATGTTTCAAAAGATGGCTACCTCAGGGTCTTTGAAATATGGGATTGCTTATTGTAGTGTAAGTTTTACATGTACATGTAATTGAATTGGTAAAGCCACCAATCAGAAAATAGGTAACTGGGTCTAATCTCGGGAAAACTTTGTGTACACTCTACAGGCCACATTGTCAATCTGATTCTCGTGTAACTTTGTCAGAATATTTTCCCTAACCCTTTACCACACGACAAAATTTTAGATCTGTCGAAATTAAAAGCATTTGTAGATAACAGTTTTAACATGGCTCATATGAAATGATTTTTCTTTGATAGGGTAGAAAACATTGTGAGAAAAGGAGAAAATGCTGGTAACCAGCATTTTCTCCTTTTCCCACAGTGTTTTCAAAAGCCTTCTCTTTCAGGGGGTGTTAAAAGTAGTCATTGTGTTGCAAAGGGTTAATGATATCCTAGATGAGTTTAAAGTGGGTCATGTTGGGTTGAAAAAAAACTATGTCACTAAGTCAAGTCTTAGAAAAACCTTGTAATACACTCTAATGGCCACTTTTTCAGTCTGATACTCAGGTCTTGGAAGTGATTGGAAATGGGGCACGTGTGGTCAAAAGGGCTCAGGTGAGCAACTTCAGGGCCATCATGGCCCTCTTGTTTCTGAAAAGAAAAAGTCTGAATTGGCCAAGCCAGTGATCAAATCAATGACTCGCTGTTCTCAAGCTTGCAGGCTATCAACCAAGCTATGGGTGCTTGGCACACATTGTGTCAAAAGAAAGGTCACAAGGTCAAAAAGTATCAGTATCTACTGGATGGATTTTAGTCAAAGTTCATGGGAAGTTCCATTATGAAGTCAAGATGTGCATATAAAAATTTGGCTACAGTTCAATGATTTTCAAAGGAGTTATGGCCCTTCCATGATTTTTTTTTGTCAGCTCTATTTCTCAATAACTACAGGACAGATTTCAGTCCATCAAACTTAACCCTTTCCCAGACGGCAAATTTGGGACCAGACCAAATTCAAAGCATTTTGCCGATGACAAATTAACAGTTGCTTAAAAGATGATTTTTCTATATGATAGGGTAGAAAACATTGTGGGAAAAGGAGAAAATGCTGGTTACCAGCATTTTCTCCTTTTCCCACAATGTTTCCAAAGGGCTTCTATTCCTTTCCTGTAAAAACCAGGGATTGTTTGGGAAAGGGTTAATAGGAAGTTTTTTTATGAAGTGAAGATGTGCATATTATAATTTTATTATATACCTAGCAGTGAAATCCTGGAATTTCCCAGTGTAATAAATTTTGATATCATCACTAGTGACGTTATCAACTTTCACTTTCACTTCCTGACGTAATTTGGGAACTACTTTTTTTTTCGACTACATTTTCTTCGACTTTCAAACGCAAAATTACAAATAATTATGTTAATAAGGTATATAATAAATAGAATAATCAACCGGTTATTTTTGATATGAAAAATATCTCACTCGGACGCGTCGTAAGGCGTTAAAAAAACTCGTGCTGCGCACTCGTTTTTTCAACGCCTAACAACGCATCCTCGTGAGATATTTTTCATATCAAAAACAACCAGTTGATTATCCTCTATTTGTTACAGTTTAATAATTTCTAAACGAGTTATGGCCCTTTTTTTATTTTTTTCTCCGGTCCATTACTCGGTATCTATCAGATGGATTGCAGTCAAACTTTATGGGAAGTTTATGTATGAAGCCAAGATGTGCATATTATAATTTGGCAGCAAGTTAATGATTTTCAAAGTTTTACATTACTATAACATGGTGGCATATTTTAGCCATAAGATACAATATACATGTGACTATCATGATTATTTTAGAACACTGTTGTGATTAATCATAGTTTCCTGGAAATTTCATCGTGTTAAAATGAAAAGATAATATTCCCAAGAAACTTTGATATATCGCAATACATGTAGTTTTCTAAAATAATCATGAAAGCTATCTTGTATTTCGTGGCAGATTAATGCCAGTATACTGTATTACTTAGGCAAATTTTGTTTACAACTACCGTAGTAAAAGGGCACCCAGTTCCTTATCTAACTCCTTAGTGGCTCTCAAATTAAAAAAAGTCAAAGATGCCATAACCAGGGAAAGGGTTGAAGGGAGGTGTGGGTATTTTAGTCAAGATTTCACAATATCATTTTTTCTTATTCAGTTCTGTTGATTTTCATATATTAAGTCCACATGGCAAAAGGTTTAGCCTTAAACTTTTTGGTCTGCAAGTTAAATACTTTTAGACCAATTTGGTAATGAATAAGAAACCTTAGCCTTTCACCACACAATCAACCCTGAAAATGAAATCCTTTGAAAACCTTTTTGGAAGAGGACAAAATTCTGATTACACAATAAATCCCATAACATCTGCCATAATTATTTATTATGTTGTCTGCAAAATTAATGTTATCATTTTGGTACAGTCTAAAATATTGTTGTGTGGTAAAGGCTTAAAAGCCTAAGTAGGCTTTTGTGTGTGTGTTTTTTTTAAACCAGATGAAAACATGTATAACTACAGACACTGAACATTGTTTTGAATTTATTACTGTTTTTTATTCAGGCCATAAGCTAGTCAAAGGCTCTGAAAAACATGAATGAAATTTGCACAAGAATACCTGTCTACCTTCAAGTTAGCTCAAATATTGTGGTTAGGGGATATGTGGCACATATAGTGATTTCCGTTCATAGCCAATTCGAAGTACCGTACATGTATATCAGAAAAATGAAGTTATTGCTTCTTTATGTATTGGCAAAAGCTTCTATTTTCTCAAGTTTTTATTCAGGTTGCTGTGCAAAGTTTATCTTTTTGTTACTATTTAACTCTTCACCACACAATCCAGACTTTTAACAACCCCGAGAAAGAAGCCTTTTGAAAACATTGTGGAAAAAGGAGAAAATGCTGGAAACCATAATTTTCTCCTTTTCCCACAATATTTTCTACTCTGCTGGAAACAAATTTCAATATTTTAGTTGCAGTTATTTTTTCTTGTCTACAAAATGCTTTTAATTTGGACCAGTCTAAAATTTTGTCATGTGGTAAAGAGTCAAGATGTATTCTGGACTAAGGCTATATACATTTCATTATCAAAGATTTATTTCTTGACATGGAGCTGTTGAGGGTATTCATCACATTTAGTGATGGCTCTAGTTTTCTGTGCAATATCCATAAAAGTTGGTCAGAATGTTAGTCTTGAAAATGGGGCATGTTGAACTAAAAAGGTCACGGAGACAAATTCTAGCAACAACTTGTACATACTCTAATGGCCACATTTCAGTCAGATACTTATGAGAGTTTATTAGTGTGTGCATGTCATAATAAATCACATCAGACGATAATGGAAATAAGTCATGCTTGGTCAAAACTCTCAGGTGAAAGATTTCAGGGCCATTAGGGCTGCTTTGCCATCTTAAAGTGTTAGGTTATTTTTTTTAATTTTAAGTCTATATCAGTTGATACTTGAACCCCTTTTAAATACAAGTCTGGACTTTACAGAGTACCACCAAACCCACTCATTGACCTTGAGGTCAAGGTCATACCTTGAGTTTGGGGTTGAATCAAATGCTTGGGTAGATTTTGTTTTTACATAACTTTTTACCACAGGGAAAAAATTTAGACAAAACAAAATCTAAAACATTTATGGACAACAGATTCATGGTTTTTGTCTCTGATTGGGTACAAAACATGGGGAGATAGGGGAAAAGTGGCAGTAAGCAGCACCTCATCATTTTCCCAAAATGCTTTCAGAAGCCTTCTTTCTGTAAATCAGGGTTGTTATAACTTGGGATAGGGTGGTAATGGGTTAATTAGTTTTATCTTCAACAAGACTTCCCCAACCAGATAGCTTATCTTTAACCTATTACCACACAATCCCTACTTTTAACGACCCTAAGAAAGAAGCCCTCAGAAAACATTGTGGGAAAAAAGAGAAAATGCTGGTAACCAGCATTTTCTCCTTTTCCTAAAAAAATGTTTTCTCCCTTCAAATTTCAAATTTTCAGTAACTTTTATTTTGTAGTCTGCAAATGCTTTTGAGTTGGACAAACCTAAAATATTGTCGTTTGGTAATGAGTTAAGTCAAGATATATTTTTTTGGTGATGGGCAGGCAAGCTATCCTGTATGTGGGTCAGGTTTTGTTTGTGATACAAATCATTCTAGTCTGTTTAAAGATTGTTTCACATTTTTAGTTTTAATGCACATTAGAAATAATTATGTCCACAATACGATAACAAATAAATATTAAGAAACTACCGTAATTTTGTGATAGTTTGTTTATTTATTCCTGTCAGTACATGCTTAAACATGAGTTATCATTTATTGAGTTATACCTGAGCAGTAATATATTCTCCACTAAAGGTGAGGCTGAGCCGAGGCCTTTATTGTGGAGAAAGTACTGTCATATCCAGTTGCTGAAAGAAAAACTTACTTCAAGGAGCAACTTTCCAACTCGCAAGTTGAAAGATGGACAAATGACTATAACAAAAGCTCCTGGGCTTTGGCCCGAGGAGCAAAAAAAAAGAAGGTAACCCGCAAAACTAATAAGATGAACAAGGGATAAATTTTTATCTTCTGTCATGTTTAGACAGAAAAAAACATTATGTAATGTCGTAAACACATATTAGTTTAAGTTTGACAGCAAAAGATTTTTTTTTTCAATTTGTGAAGCTATGAAAAAGAAATAGCCAAACACAACTGACAGAACTTGTCAGTATTGATGGAAATTAATACTGATTCATTGGGCGGAAAGATTGACTGATTGATTGTGTTGTGTTTCACACCGTTTTCAACATTAATTAAGTTTTATCGTGGCAGCCACTGCTTCTATCCATGTTTTCGTGGAGCTTCTTTCACCAGTGCTCCGCACAATCTGATTTCCAGGCCACTGGCTGCTTCCCCACATAACGATTGTTAAAAGAGTGGACAGCAGTGAGAGAGGAATGAATCCTGTCGCAATCATTAATCCTCAAGAAGAAATTGTCCAAGCTAAGGATCAAACCAGTGACCTGTTCTCAAGTCCTCCATGCTAAAGACTGAGCTAAGTGACTTGTCTGGGCAGACAGAAACACTTGTAATCACTTTAATAGTTTCAACTATTGACAAATTTCATCATAACAATAAGACCTTGACCTTTAAACTGATGACACAGTTGCAAAAGACAGGTCGTCTGTCCATGAACATCATTTATGCGAATAATTTTAGATACAATTGGAAGATGTTGAACAGATGCCTATGTCCTTCCCACGATTTCATGGTACAGGCAGAAAAATGCAGTGGAGTAAAATAGGGCAAGCACAGCCCTCTTGACATATAAATAATAATACACTGTTGAGTGGATTGAATTTCTAAAGTTTACTTGACATAATTCTACACTTAAATGATGTGCTTCAACTTGTGATATGCACACTCCTACAAGTTACAGTGTTATCCAAATTGTAACTTTTTGTAGAATACAGCCATTTCTTCATCCTTTTGGAGGAAGAAATGCAGATTTTGACGACGTATCAGCATATGAACCCCTTCGAAATAACTCACAACTATAAGAGCTTTAGCAGTCAGTGTTGATCAAAATTCTAACATGACACGCGACTTTGGCTCCATAAACACAGTGCAAGGAAAACGTGGTAAAATCTGCGACAATCCATGTAGAGTGACGTCATCCTATAGCGAGTGACGTCATTCAATGAGTGAGTTATTCAATGGAACATAATCTTCATCCGCGTTTTTACTCTAAGTTTGAACTTGTTTTCCTTTCATTAAGAATTAGTCACGTTAGAATCGAAATAATCTTCTTTCTATCGTGGTATATCGTTCATTCTAACATGACACGCGACTTTGGCTCTATAAACACAGTGCAAGGCAAACGTGGTGAAATCTGCAACAATCCATGTAGAGTGACGTCATTCAATGAGTGAGTTATTCATTGGAACGTAGGCCTAATCTTCATCCGCGTTTTTACTCTTAATTTGAACTTGTTTTCCTTTCATTAAGAATTGGCCATGTTAGAATCGAAATAATCTTCTTTCTATCGTGGTATATCGTTCAATAAACCACGTTGTGAGTTATGAGGCGCAATGAATAACCCACTCGGGCTATCGCCCTCGTGGATTATTTATTGTGCCTCATAACTCACAACTGTGGTTTATTGAACGATATACCACGATAGAAAGAAGATTATTTCTTAAATAAACCACGTTGTGAGTTATGAGGCGCAATGAATAACCCACTCGGGCTATCGCCCTCGTGGATTATTTATTGCGCCTCATAACTCACAACCGTGGTTTATTGAACGATATACCACGATAGAAAGAAGATTATTTCTTAATTAGACTGCAAAAAAAACATGCACTCAGGGACCTTATTCAACAACCATTCACGAGAACATACTCAGTTTTGTTCTCCAGATTTTTCCACATTTGAAAGTAACATAGCTTCTGATCGGCTAAAACCATTTTTTTTAGCCCATCAAAAGTCTTGTTACTCGCAAATTTTGAAAATTTTGTAGAATATGACAAAGAAATTCTTTATGGTTGGTGTAAATGGACCCTAATCTCCAATCTACAATGCTTTACTGGAAAACTTAGGACTACAGCTGTTATAAAGTTTCCTTTTTTTTTGAACATCTTAATTTTAAAATGCCCCTTTACTACACAATCCCAAGTTTAAATGGCCTTGAGGACAAAATACTTTTGAAAACATTGTGGAAAAAAACAAAATTGCTGGTTTCCAGCATCTTTTTCCTACAGTTTTCTACACTTTCAAAGACAAATCTTTTATGCCATATTGAAATATATTTATCTGGAATGATTTGTTGTTTTTTAACTCCTTACCAAACAACATAATTTTTGGCTTATCCAAATCGAAAGCATTTGCAGACGACAAAATAAAAATGACTGAAAATTTGAAATTTGTATTGTGAAGGGTAGAAAACATTGTGGGAAAAGGAGAAAATGCTGGTTACCAGCATTTTCTCCTTTTCCAACAATGTTTTCTATAGGCTTCTTTCTCGGGGTAGTCAAAAGTAGGGATTGTGTGGTAATGGGTTAATATGATAGATTCCAGCCTTGTATACAGGGCACAGACTAGTTTGTCAGTTTTCACTTCATGCCGAGACTGTCATATTTGGCTTCCACCCAGACCATCCATGATCTCTTGCTCCCTATGCATGAAAATGGCTTCCTCCCGAGACTGTCCCAGTGATTCTGCTTTCTGCCTAAGGTAGGCAGCTAGCAGAATAATGACAGTCATGGAAGACCACAATTTTTCAAAGGTTAGAGTCTCTACAGGCAGCATGAGATTACAGACAGTCTGGACGGAAGCCATATATGACTGCGGCCTGGATGGAAGCCATATATGACTATCTGTTTTGGCAGGAAATTCTGCAGGCTTGTTTATACCTTGCTTTGTACAAGTCGTTAAAAGTCATTTATTCATATTTAGCAAAGCATTCAATACTGCTTTCACCCGATCAAAACAGATTCTCAACTGGTTCAAAATATCTTGTTCAACTTAAAGTCTATCACTTCCATGAAGCTGAATATCATCATCTGTATGACTGCATAGTAGACATCCCTCCAAAGACGCTCTACCCTGGAGTTATGAATAGGATTTCCAGCAATGAAACTATTCTCCTCAATGGTGCTCTTCTTTCTTCCATATATTGAAAGTAATCATCTTAGTCAGACTTAAGAAGAAATCTTCAAACATTTCCCTTGCATATCCATTTCTTTTTTCACAACATGGAATCTGAGGTCATTCAGTTTCAGCTTCTGAAACTATAGAAATATGCATAAATAATTCATGCAAATAACCTAAATGTGGCTCAATTGATGGATTTCTCTTTGATAGAGTAGAAAATATCATGGGAAAAGCCAAAAATGCTGATCATCTGCATTTTCTCCTTTTCCCACAATGTTTTAAAAAGAGCAATGTTGACATGACCATCCCCTGCCAAATGGTTGCTGGATAGCAGATGAGGAGCTATCTGGGCCTGTCCTTTTGTCCTTTTGTAAAGAGTTGAGGCATCTGCAAACAATATTGACCCAGATCAGCGAGCACAGTCCCCTCAGGTTATGGCTTCTGACTAGAGGATTTTCAAAGATTTTCAATATTTTTCAATTTTGTTGCAATGACACCCAGAGTTTTGACATTACAAAGTGCAATATAAAGTCCTTTCTTTTCTGTTCAAATCCATCAGCTTTGTTTTTTTCAACCATCCTCAGTAAGAAGGCTTTTCAAAACAAAGGGACAAAATACCAATAACCAAAGTTCCCCCTTTTCCAAACAATGTTTTTTAACTTTTTTAGACAAATTTCCAAGTCTGAACCACAGCTTCATTGCCTTTGACAACTTTGATCAATAAAAATTAGCCCTTTACCACACATAATCCCTAAAGTGAATGGAGAAGGATTTTTAAAACATGGTTAACCCATTACCACACAATCCCTACTTTTGATGCCCCTGAGAAAGAACCCTCTAGAAAACATTGTGGGAAAAGGAGAAAATGCTGGTAACCAGCATTTTCTCCTTTTCCCACAATGTTTTCTACCCTTCATAAAACAAATTTCAAATTTTCAGTCACTTTTATTTTGTCGTCTGCAAGTGCTTTCAATTTGGACCAGTCTAAAATATTGTCGTTTGGTAATGGGTCAAAAGGGAAATGCTGGTTACAGACATTCTCTACTATTCCATCATTGTTTTCTACCCTTTCTGAGACAAACTTTGTAATTTGAGCTATATATTCAATTTCATGTTTTACTCTGCAAATGCTTTAAAAAGTTAGATGCTTGTATATCTAAAATTTGGTTGTGTGGTTGAGAGTTAAGGAAAAATATTGTTTTCTGGTAAATAGATCTAGGGGAGTGTTGTCTTTTGATGTACTTTTGGACAACCCTAAATGGCCTGCATGGTAGATCTAGAATTTATTCTGATATTGTGCAAATACATACCCACTGAATATTTGTTCATCATAATCTGTTATTTCAGCTTTCGCCACACATTTTATTAACATTTAGGAATGGCCAAGCACTATCATGGGACTGCAAAAAGTTGGAAAAGAAGCTAATGTGCAAACACCATGTTCTGAAAAATAACAATAACCCAAAGTTATGCTCAGCCTTTGTGAAAATGGAGTTTAAATCGAACTCTTTAGTTACCACAGAATCCTGACTTTTATCAACCCTATGAAAGACAGCTTTTGAAAACATTGTAAAAAAAAAAGGAGAACGCGAGAAAATACTGATAACCAGTATTTTCTCTTTTTCCCCCTATGGTTTTTATCTTTACCAAAATATCTATATCTGAATAACATTCTTTTTTTTGTGCAAGTGTTTTCAATTTTGACCCATCCAGAATTTTGTCGTTTGGTAAAGAGCTAACTCTATATCAAATTTCAAAATTTTAGACTGACCATCTAGAATTACTTACAGTCTTTCTGAAGAGATGTTAAACCGCTGTCCCATGTGACATATGGAGCGTGTTCACCCTTTCCCAAATGGCAGAATTTTAAACTTATCATAATCAAAATTGAAAGCTTTTGCAGATGACAAAAGTGCTGTGACTTAAAAATCGAAATTTATGTATACATGGGCAAAAAACACTGTGGGAAGAGGAGAAAATGCTGGTAACTAGTATTTTCCCCTTTTCCCACAACGTTCTCAGAGGCCTGTTTCTCGGGGCTGTAAAAATCCTGATTGTTTAGTAATGTATTCAAGAAACGGGTATAACTTGATTAGGATGGATTTCAATCTGTACTATTCCTAGTAACGAAACTAGCAGTCTTCAGGGTCGTTGCCTATATGCCCATATTGGCAACCCCTTGTGACAATAGTTGAAGGCAAAAATCCACAAATCATTCCCCTACTGACAGACGTTTAGCCCCCTTTTGCCAAGACACTGCACCAAGTCAGAGAAGTAATCTGTTCAGACAGACAGAAAACGAGAAAACTATCCACTCGCCTTACATTGGAGATAAAATTCACATTTCTTTCGCACAATTATACTTTATTTCAGAGACAATTGTGCATTCTGGTACTTTGAATTAACTTTCGGTGCAGTCCGGTGTTCTCGACGAGCCCTAATCATAAGGAGGTCACTCGGTCCATTCTCTCTACTTTTAACTTGGAAACATCGTGGTCAACGTTCAAGTGTATGTGTACAAACAAATACAGAAAGTCAAGTTGCCCATTTCCTTTAAAATTCAACTTACCGGCAATCCAGCTAACTGGCAAGAGTTTTTCCCGAACTTGCGCCGTCCTGATAAAGCATCGCCATGTTGGAAATCCCTTGAAACTGTCGTCCAATCAAATGCACTGTTGCAAAATGGTCTTTAACCAGTATCGAATGAATTTTTTTTTATTGCAACATTTGTGTCATGACAAACGTTGCAATATTCGATACCAATATTTTCATTCGAAAAAAAAATAATGATTCGAAAAAAAAAATATTGGTTCAATAATCCTATATATTTGCTACAAAACAAAAAATATGTGTGCGAAAAAAATTATTTATTCGATAATTTTAGTTTTGGGAACAAATATTTTTTTTTATCGAACAATTTTTTTCCGTTTTAGAATAAATATTTTGACATCGAATATTGCAACGTTTGTCACGCCATATAACAAGGTATGTAATAAATAGAATAATCAACTGGTTATATTTGATATGAAAAATATCTCACTCGGATGCGCCGAAAGGCGTTAAAAAAAAAAACTTGTGCTGCACACTCGTTTTTCAATAGGGTCAGAAAGTCTCGTTTAGATGAAATGCACTTCCGGGATCACCGGTTGCCATATTGAGATATTTTCCACTATTTTGCTTATGCATGTACCGACATTCGTGACGCTACACCGATGTGTATATTCTTCAAATTCTCAAAAATGGGTCTGGAGAGGAAAAACTGGAGATGAAAGATGTTGGAAAGGGTTAAAATAATGCTTAGCAATAATTTTGTGATTTAAATACTGACCGTGGAAATCAGCGAAAATCCGTAACCCAGTTTTCGTACACCGTTGCAATGGACATGTACTCGGTCGATTTCTAATCTAAAAAGGTCAAACTAACCTAGTTATGGCAATAAAATAATATTTTTTTTAGCATTTCATTCTAGAAATGCACTCGGATCGCGTCTTCAGGGCGTTTAGAAACATATTGCGGTGATATGTTTCGCACCAGTGCAGTTTCGCACCTAAGTCTCCTTTGCACCGTATTGAATGATGCCGATAATGACAGTTGGAATTATTCGGCCTCATTTTATTCATTGAATTGCCTCAGACAGCCATTCTTAACTGGTCGTGAATTATTGGCTTCAAAACCTATTTTTGCATCTTTTGTTGAATTATTTTCAGGTAATTTCATCATTTTTAGAAACTAGGTATATATAGGCTTAACCCTTAAAAGAGCACGGAATAAATCAAAGACGCGTTTCATTCTATAAGTAAGATCGTGAGAATAATGTTGAAATTGCCCTTGTCTGGACTGTCTTAGTAAAGCGATCAATAAATCAGAGATCAGACTGCAGACTTTGTACAGTCTAGTCATGATGTACATTGAGAACAAAAGCAACTATAGTGGTCAAAGGCACTTTGAGGGCCATAACAAAGAATTGTAGACTATTTGAATACTCAGAATCAGTACTTGTGCTTGCCCATTTTGATGTAGCCTTTACAAGTGTAATGTTTCTAATGATGAAATATTCTGCAGAAAGTCTTTTTGAATAGGCCTACATTGCTTTATCCTGTTTTTTTTTTTCTTCAGGAGGGCAGATAGGCCATGAAATCTTAAAAATCTCAATAACTGTCCAAAACACCTGTACAGTGCCACATGAAACATCACCTATTTTTGACTCAATGGAAATGCCAAACCGCTAAAGCACAAGTTTAGTTCATGACAGTCCAAATGACAGCACATGCAACAAGATGTAGATCTACCACAAGATATGATTTGCAGGGCATTTTCCTCTACTTAGAAGAGTAGGCATCTAGTTAGCTCTTTATCAAAAAAGCTTGTGTCAAAACAGCCAGGGGGAGGGAAACCAAGACAATAATTGTGAGAAAAAGAGAAAATATTGGAAACCATTTTTTCTGCGGTGTTTTGTACCCATTCAAAGACAAATTTCAACAGTTCAGCTGCATATCACATGCTAATCCTCTCAACTTGAACCAGTCGAAATTTTGTTCTGTGAGTTAACCCTTTACCAAACAATTTTGTTCCTAATTACCCTGAAGCACAGGGCTTTTGAAAACATTGAAGGAAGAGGAGAAAAAAGCTGGTCATCAGCTTTTTATACATTTCTCACAATGTTTCCTTTCAGACATAAACCTATTCATTTAGGCTACAATTGTTCATCCTCCAAATATGCTTTCAAAATAGACATGAAGAAAATTTTGTTAGATGGTAAAAGGTTAAAATGGTTGCATGTCTTCTTATACAGCCCTTGTTTAATTCCGCTTAGCAAGTGTTGCTGGACCAGAGATAGCCCAGTGATTTTATACCAGCAGATAAAGGGGTCAATGGGCTATCTCCTGTAAATAACTGTTTGTGTCTTGCAGCAGACTAATTTTGAAAACATTTTGACCTAAGGACAAATTGGTCAAAATTTATAAGTAATATCTGCTTTTGACATGATTTAACGAATACTCAAGCTCTACTCCGTGATCAATTTTTTTCACATTCACAAGGATGCTTCTGAAGTTTCATGCTGCAAATATGTTTCAGAAGCAATTCTAATATATTTGATGACTTGCAAGTCTTTACCAAAAAATTCTGAGTTTTAACAACCCTGCAGAAAAATACTTTAGGAAACATTGTGTGAAAAGACAACTAACAATTTCTCTTTTCAACACAATGTTTTCTACCTTTTAATAGGTAAATTGTAAAATGTGAGTCAAAATCAATCAGCTGTCTGCAAATGCTTTGAATTTGAAGAAGTCCAGAGTTTTATCAGTTGGTAAAGATTAAATAAGAAAAACATGAGAAGTCTTAGCAGTTTTGTAGATATTTATCTTTATTTCACTTGTAGTAACAAAACACTTTTGCATTATTCTCATGTTATTTGGGTCCCTTGATGAAGCAAATTTCTGCTTCAGAAAAAAATATTGTTAAAAAATGCAAAATTGTTTCTTAATTTGCCATTTCTCACAATGTTTTCAAAGGACTATTAATTTTGTGCAGCTAATAAGACTTGTATGTAACGAAATTTCTTTTTCCACACAATGTCAATGACTGAATTTTACTACATGTATATTGCTTTCACTCTTCAAGGAGCATTAAGGATTTTGTTCTAAACATAAACAAGAATATTGCTTGTCCTTTATTTAAAAAAGTCATGAAACCTAACTTTACTTTTAACACTAGATAAAATCTGAAGCAAATGGAGAAAAATAATTGAAAGAATGAGATGAAAACATTGTGGCAAATAGATATTGCTGACTGTGAGCAACATATTTGATCACAATATTTTCAAAAGCAGTCTACTGCAATGCTGTTTTAATTTAGTGTCATTTCTCGGTTAGGATTTTAATACCCTTTTAACTATTGAGCAGTACCGGTAAATATTAGCATGAACTTCTTTGCCGTGCAAAGATGGTAAACATAGAATATTAATACTATACAGCACTATTTTTCTTTAATTAAATGTTTAAATGACTGCATGTCCAATTATACATATATGAGAACACCATTGCACAACATGTGGTCCCTGCAAGGTGCACTTGTCTTGGAATCATGGTTCCTTTTTAGTGTCATTCTTCTAGCAGGAGAAAGCTCTGAAAGTATATTAGGAAGAGATGTTTGTAAATACATGTATAGTATTTCTTAATACAAGTTTTTAGCTCACTAGAGCAAAAATTGCTTAATTCTTTATCACAGGACAGATCCTAAACTTTTCCAATTGAAAACATTAGGAAACAACAATTTAAATGAGGCTGGGAGAATGGAATTTGTCTTTGAATGAGTAGAAAACATTGTGGAAAAGGAAGGAAATGATGGTTACCAGCATTTTCTCCTTTACCCACAATGTTATCAAAAGGCTTCTTCCTTGAAAGCACTAGGGTAAATGACTTGTACAAATCGAAAGCACTAGCAGACAAAAATGTAAGAGTGGCTAAAAAGTTGAAATTTATTTTTGGAACGGTTGATAATACCCTAAGAAAAATAAGACATGCTGGTCTGGTTACCAGCATTTTCTCCTATTTCCACATTGTTTTCATAAACTGTTTTCTGTACAGAAAGGGTTAAACATTTTATTCATGTGCCAGTTAGTGCAATTGGTCATGGGTATCTTTCCAAAGTACTATGCACAACCGTAATATTCAGTGTGCATAGTGAAACAAGCATATTGCATTTTTCTTAAATGACCCTTGGCTTTTGAAGCACAATTAATCCTTTACAACACAATCCTGATTTTTTAAATACCCGGAGGAAGCCTTATGAAAACATTGTAGGAAAAGGATTAAATGCTGGTAACCATAATTTTTTTCCTTTTCCAATAATATTTTCTACCCTCTCAAATAAATTTCCATCATTTGAGTACTAGATCTTTATTCTATACGGCATTAATTGTCATCTGCAAATTCTTTTAATTTGGATCAGTCAAAGATTCTGTCTTGTGCTAAGAAGATAATTACATACCTTTCAGCAAAGTGTCGATCTAGATCAGACTGCAATGAACATGCAGTCTGATCTTGAATTTGAACTCTCTTATATTTGATATTTAAAGACATAATACTGGAATGGCTGTCTTGAAAATACTTGAATATTACCCAAGGCTGAAATTAACAGCGGCTCAACGTAGATCTCGCTGCACGATCGCCCTCGGCAAATTGCGGATTACAAATAGATCTATAAATATCTGCTTTAAAACGTCTTGTGTCGTACTTTTGTTTTCATTTTATGCCTTCACACAGCTGTAGTTTTGTGAAAGAAAAGTGATTGACCTTTTTTGATTTAACTCTGTCAAAAAAGCATGATTCTATTGAATGCGAAACCGAAAGTAGGTTGAACCATCAACCTGTTTACCTGCGCTGAACACGATCTCTTCTTTATTGTGGCGTATTCATAGTCACATATCGTTCTCTGATCGACTACCGAAATTTTTAAATCGCTCGGACTTTTTAAATCTTACTTCATCATTCGTAATTGCTTCGTGTATCTCTCCACATACTGTAATGAAACGGCGATAAATTTACGGTGGATCCCGGAAGTGATGAACTCTCGCAGTCACGTGACGAGACTTTCGGACCCTACTCCTAACAACGCATCCTCGTGAGATATTTTTCATAGCAAAAATAATCAGTTGATTTTCCTCTATTTATCTACTCTGATCACTACTTTATATCAGGTTTTCACAAAGACTCTCTTTTTGTTTGATTGAATTTACGTTTATTTGAAGACGGCAATTTTAAATTTTGAGAAAATTGCAGAAAGTTCTCAAAAAGGGTAGAAAACACTGTGGGAAAAGGAGAAATTGCTCGTTACGAGTAATTTCTCCTTTTCCCACAGTGTTTTCAAAAGACTTTTACAGCAGTCAAGTAAAAACCAGGGATTGTTTGGGAAAGGGTTAAGCCCCTTTTCACAGAGCATGGCTCATTAAGCCATTACCACACAATCCCTACTTTTGACGACCCTGAGAAAGCAGCCCCTAGAAAGCATTGTGGGAAAAGGAGAAAATGCTGGTAACGCCAGTCCGATCGATACTTTCGCCTGATTTTCGATGAAAGTGTTGAATGTTTCTTAGATAATAGAATCCTTTCTCTGGAAGAACAGAAAGCTTTGTGAGAAATGGCTGAATTTCAAGCTTTTTTTACTTTTTCCAGGATGTTTTTCTAAAGTATTTTCACCATATTCGTTTAACATCCCGTTAAACAATCCCTCTTTTCACGGCTCTGAGATAGAAGCCTTTTTAAAACATCGCGGGAAAAGGAGAAAATGCTGGTAACCAGCATTTTTCCTTTTCCCAAGATGTTTTCTGTCCTTCTGGAAACAATTTTCAATTTATGACTGAGGTTTACTTTGTGCTTTGAATTTGGATCAGCAATCTGGAAAGACTGAGCTTTCATGCAGAAAGGTCAAAACAAAGTTATGGTTTTATAATCGTTATTTGTGAGAATTTATATGATAATAAATGAATATACATTCTCTAAGGGCATATAGTTATAATAGATCTTCCTATCTCATATTTGTATTTGACTCTTTATCTTACTGCTTTAGATATAAACGTTTTACCACTCAATCACTGCTTTTAACGAATATCAGACGGATGGACGGTCTTACGAGACGGACCTTGTGAGGTCGAATTGCTCTTTATTCAATGCAACCCAATGCAACCCCACAAGAACATTTTTTTCAACCCTACTAGTCTCAGATAGACGGAATGAACCCCATAGAGACTAAATGTACACTTACCCCTAACCTCACAATGTCGGGCTCGGAAGGACGGACGGACCGACGGACGGGCAGTCAGACAGACCGACAGACAGGCAGACAGGCAGGCAGGCAGGCAGGAAGGTAGGCAGATGGATGATAAAAGATATGTCTAAGCATATATCGAAGGCATTTCCCAAGCAATTGTCAGCAAACCATACATGTAGCTGACCAGGATGCATTTTGTTGGCTTTCCGCGAAACGCAGAAACAGTGTCATAAATTGTTGGAGGAAATTAATGTTACAAAGAAATGTAGATCTAGATCTAGATCTAGTTTTGTTTCGATTTTTGTTGTGGTTGTTTCCTTGTATATATAAATTGAATATGTGGGCGAATGAGTCATTAAATGATAATTTCGGAAAATTTAGATAATTATTTCATGTCAGAAACTATTGATTTTTGTGCATTTTGATTTAAATGGAACTCAGATTACCGAAATGATATTGAACTTGAAAGCGATGAATAGAGAAGTTGTTGCGTGAATGGAATATATTTATTCGGGGGGAAAATGAAGGGAAGTTAATTTCTTGTAATAGTGAAACCTCTAACCTATAGACTTCTAAGTCCGACTCGCTGACCTTTTGCAGACAGTGTAAACAAGATCAGACTGTACAGAACGCGCAGTCTGATCTTTGATCTACAATGTCTGATAAGGAGATATTTTTTCCTAAATTTGAAATAGATCTAGCATTTTTTTGAGGGGGGGGGACTAGTTTATAACCGCTTTAAATGTTCATTATACTTATATTTTATGGCATGAAAATCGTTCATTTTTTAGCAACGTTCAAGTTGAAAAAAAACATCATTTTTTTTCAGTGTCAAATATAATATATAAATTCGACCGCTTTCGAGGTGAGTGAAATACATTGCTTTAAAACTTGGAGAAATATCTGTGAGCCAAGCTATGTTAAAAGGGGTCTTAATGTATCTGCAAAAAGTATCAGCCCAGCTCAGTTCGCGCAGGCTGACCTGGGCTTAGACTTTTCGCTATGGGTCAAATTTCTGTATGTTCAAGGGTCAGTCTACCCCATGATTATGTCGGTTATTATGAAAAGTGGCTTTTGTGGAACCAAAAACTGTGTGATGGCTTGCTTGGTAAGATTGATCACGGAGATACAGTAAGCTCTCTTTTGCCAGAGCATGGCTCATGTGTGACCCATCACGCAAAAAGGGGACCGTCTGGGAATTCTGTACATCAATTAGATGAAAACAGATCAAGGATAGTGCAGGTAAGTTTTAAGTTAATAATTTAAAAACGATTGTATTTATAACAAGATACAATGACCAATTTTCATTAAAAAGAAATTGTCATTAAAGCGAAAAGTGTCAATTCTGGTCAGCCTGCACAATTCGCGCAGTCTGTCCAGGTCTGACACTTTTCGCAGTTCCCAGAAGGTACCTTTTTGCGTGATGGGTAACATATTTTCAAAGCATATGGTGGCTGAAATAACGGGAGGTATAATGCTAAGATCAGACGGTACATTGTGTACAATCTGGTCTTTGATCTTTGCTGACCACACAAACCTCTATTTTTCCTCGTATCGTGCTACTTTATTACCCATTACCACACAATCCCTACTGTTGACGCCCCTGAGAAAGAAGCCTTTAGAAAACATTGTGGGAAAAGGAGAAAATGCTGGTAACCACCATTTCCCCCTTTTTCCACAATGTTTACTATCCTTCACAAAACAAGTTCAAATTTTCAGTCTCTTTTATTTTGTTGTCTGCAAATGCTTTCGATTTGGACACGCCTAAAATATTGTTGTTTGATAATGAGTTAAGACTTAATTCTTTGAAATTTCAGTTTTCCCGAAGTAATGTTTTGTAAGATTAAAAAAAAAAAACAGGAATCTTTAACTGTAATTGTAAGATTGTTTTTTTTTTTTCTTAAGTGTCGTGGCACGTTAATTGAATGGTGTTTTATGTTACTTTCAACATTACTGTCGTCAGAACACGTCAAGAGAGAATATATAGAACGACATGTTACAATAAATTTTCAAATACCAAATTGTTCGAATATATTTTTTAATTACGGATTGATATGTTACTAACTATAGCGATCATTTAGAACTACTGTTGCACTATTTCCACACAAAACAACTCTTATCGCGCAAAAATTTTGGGAAAAAGCCCTCTTGAGAAAAGGCGTATTCTTCTTATCACTCCATGGCGTTCTGGTCAACGTTCCCTTAGCGTTTCAATCGTTCGATTTTTGAGCGTTCTAGAATGAAGATTTCTTATCTGGCGTATTATTAACGTGTGCCTAACGCATGACTAGCGTGTTATCTAACATACGAGAAGCGTGTTACAGCGACAAAGTAAGATACCTCAGATACCTCCATATGCATGGACGTTCGGGAAACGTTCGAATGACGCTAAATGAACGCCAAAAGGACGTTTGTTTCACTTTAGTCACACGCTGCGTGCGCTAGGAGACCGTTCAGCGGTCGTTGATAGGTCGCCAGTGAGTCGTTCACTGCAGAGCAAACGATAAGTAACAACCAAGTAACGCTAGCGTAACGACTGACTAGCGATAGCCGAACGCATGCAATGCTCGATGAACGTTAGTAAAACGTCCCACAACGTTCTTTAACGATCTTCAGCGTTTAAAATTAAACGTTGAAGAACGTTGGTGTCAGTGAGAACTTTTATGCATGATCAAAGTTTTTTCCGGACTAGCGTTCTCCGCCGATTCCCGGCGATCACCGACGATCACTAGCGTTCACACAACGCTTTTCTGGCGCTATCTCAGCGACCATGGGCAACTAACAACCTTTCCTCAAACGTCAGAAAACGTTGACCAGAACGTCATTGTGTGACGGCTCTTTATCATATTACTGCCTTACTTATTTTTTTATAGCAGGTTTTACAGTTTGTTCAAGCTTTTCTTTGAAAAAAAAATATTGTTAAATTAAAAGATGTCACAGAGTCTCTCTGTCTGTCTCTCTGTCTGTCTCTCTGTCTGTCTCTCTTTCTCTTTGTGTCTTGCTCTCTCCCTCCCTCTCTCTCTCTCTCTCTCTCTGTCTGTCTCTCTCTCTCTCTCTCCTACAACCAGCATTTGTCTATAGTGGACCACTTTTTGAATAATAATGGTAGAAAGAAAGATAACACATGACGGTCAATTTTTCTATAGCCAAGATCTTTTAACATAATATGCACATGTTATACCTTTATGTATTTATTTTTGCTTCAAGGGTACTGCGCTATTCAAAAGAATGGCAAGATTTATCCAAATAAAGAACAGGTATCAAATTTTGCTTAAAATTACGATGCAACATGTCTTCAAAAATGGAAGAAACGCTGTAAAAAAAAAAAGAAAAATTATGGTCGCCAGAATTTTCTCTTTTTCCCAACAGTACTTTCAAATTTCTTGATTTTCAGAGTTAACTCTTTACCAAACAACCAAATTTTGGATTGGTCCAAATTGAAAACGTTTGCAGACGAAAAAATAAATGTGTATAAAACAATGAAATTCGATTTCGGAAGGGTAGAAAACACTGTGGGAAAAAAAAAAAAAAAAGAGAAAATGCTGGTTACTAGCATTTTCTCCTTTTTCCCACAATGTTTTCAATAGACTTCTTTCACTTAAGTGTTAAAATTCGGGATTGTGTGGGAAAGGGTTGATTTAAGAATTAAGGGATCTAAAGGGTATTTGAAAGACGTCTATGACAAAATTTGTTATTGAAGGTTACAAGTTCGTTGCCTGGAGCCTGATACCACGACAAGTCTGGCTTGACTTGTCTGTTTAACTTTTTACCAAACAATCCTTGGTTGTGGTATTTGTCGAAGACAATACCACTACGAGTTCAAGATTGAATTTTGATAACCGTGTATCTTATTTTGTACAAAGCCTAAGGAAATAAACCCAGTTAAACTCGTTCTTTCTCAGGCAAATAAGTTTTTCGGTGACACACAGATATGTAATTTGAAATTGCATTTTGAAATACATTGGACGAGGCCATCGATCGTTGAGATACTTATTTTTGATTGAAAATAGCTTCTCTCGCTCATAGCCTTTTATTGGCGCAATGATACAAATTTGCCTACCAGGCTTTTTCGTTCCAAAACCAATTCGTTCCATGGTTTGTTCGTCCTATGATTGCGCGCTACTCCATTTGGTTGCTAATGAATATTTATAGATCGAAGTAATTGATTGTAATGTTGGAGATTAAATGTAAAAGGCTAAAGATATTTCAAAAATATACTTTTAAGGTACATGAGTACTCTACCTTCTACCGAAAAGGTATTCATTGGCTTTTAAGCCAATATTTGAACAATATGTCTCTTTTTCTTTCAAACTATTGATTCCACGCAATGGGTTTCTTTGACAAATACCACTTCAGCGTTCTCAACGCTTTGATTTTATGACTATGGCATAGAAGCATTTTGAAAACATTGTGGGAAAAGGAGAAAACGCTGGTTACCAGCATTATTTTGTTTTCCTTTTCCAACAACATTTTTATTCGCCTTCTTCAAACGGAAAATTTTATTACGAGATTTTTGGAAGACAAAGGATAATAATCAAACAGTCAAGGCGTTTACCGACCCCGAAAAAGAAGTTTTTGAAAACATTAAGGGAAAAGGAGAAGGAGTGAAAGCAATGCGCATTTGATGGACAGCGGTAATGTGAAGTTGACGATGGTATAATCTCTTTACCAAACAACAAAATTTTAGACTTGTCCAAATTGAAAGCGTCTGCAGACGACAAAATATAAGTAACCAAAATTTGAAATTGTGGGAAAATGAGAAGATGCTGGTTATCAACATTTTCTCTTTTTCCCACGATGCTTTCAAAATCCTTCTTTCTCAGGGTCGTTAAAAGTCGGGATAGTGTGGTAAAGAGATACATAAAAGAGATCTATATAGGGTACAATAGTACTTCAGGGTCAGGGAAAAGGGTGTAATTTGGGGACAGCGATGTTTGGGGAATAGATTTATGTAGAAGCAAGGAATGCATATGTCAGGGACAATGATGCAAGTGGTGGGGCGGGGGGAGGGGGGAGGGGGTTTAATAGAGTATGCAGGATTTTAAGTGTGGGGAAAAGTGATGTATGTAGGGAAAATTGATGTAGGTGATGTATGTGGGAAAACATTGATTAATGCATGGTAAAATAGGTTATGTGTGGGTCAATTATGTATGTGAGAGAAATCATATATGTGAGAGAAATTATATATGTGTGGCGTCATGGTGGGGTGGCTTATGTCTGGGACAATGATGTATGTGGGCGAAAAGACTTTTGTGTGGCACAATGATGGTGGGGGAGAAGAAAATGATATATGTGTGGGACAATGATAGATATGAGAGAAAAAAATTATGTGTGGCGCAATGGTAGAGGAGAAGTGATTTATGTGTGGCATAGAGAGAATAATGCATGTGGTGACAGTGATGCTTGTGGCGCTAGGTGATTAGTTTGGGGAAAAATAATATATTGTGAGTAAAATGGTGTATGAGGACAAAAAATTATGTATGAGGGGGAAAGTAATGCGCGGGGGTTGACATTCATATTTTTTATTGAAAGTGGTGTATGTGGTTGACTGTGGCATATGTGTTTGACTGTGCTGCAAGCGGTTGACAGTGGCATATGTGTTTGAGTGTGGTGTATGTGGTTGACAGAGGCATATGTGTTTGACAGTGGTGTATGTAGTTGACAGTGTCATATGTGTTTTACTGTGGTGTAAGTGGTTGACGGTGGCATCCTGTGTTTGACTGTTGTGTAAGTGTTTGACATTGGCATATGTGTTTGGCTGTGGTGTATGTGGTTGACAGTGGCATATGTGTTTGACAGTGGTATATGTGGTTGACAGTGGCATATGTGTTTGACTGTGCTGCAAGTGGTTGACAGTGGTGTATGTGGTTGACAGTGCCATCTGTCTTTCGCTGTGGTGTATGTGGTTGACAGTGGCATCCTGTGTTTGACTGTGGTGTAAGTGGTTGACAGTGGCATATGTGTTTGGCTGTGGTGTAAGTGTTTGACAGTGGCATATGTGTTTGGCTGTGGTGTATGTGGTTGACAGTGGCATATGTGTTTGACAGTGGTGTATGTGGTTGACAGTGCCATCTGTCTTTCGCTGTGGTGTATGTGGTTGACTGGCATATGTGTTTGACAGTGGTGTATGTGGTTGACAGTGGCATATGTGTTTGACAGTGGTGTATGTGGTTGACAGTGCCATCTGTCTTTCGCTGTAGTGTATGTTGTTGACAGTGGCATATGTGTTTGACTGTGATGTATGTGCTAGACAGTGGCATCTGTGTTTGGCTGTGGTGTATGTGGTTGACAGTGGCATCCTATGTTTGACTGTGGTGTATGTGGTTGACAGTGGCATACACCACACTCAAACAAATCGATGTAGGTTGTTGACACTGGTGTATGTGGTTGACAGCGATGTATGTTTTTAGTTCATCTTAGCACTACGTGCTCAAGGGGAGCTTTTAGAATCAACCGGTGTCCGTCGTCCGTCGTGCGTCGTGCGTCATGCGTCAGTGCGTCGTGCGTCGTGCGTCGTCAACAATTCTTTAAATATCAACTCCTCCTAAACCGCTGAGCCAATTTGGACCAAACTTAGCTGAAATGTTCCTTAGGAGGTTCTCTTTCAAAAATGTTCACAGAATTACTCTGGTTGCCATGGCAACCAAATGGAATTTTTTAGGGAATTCTTTAAAAATCTCCTCCTCTGAAACTGCTGGTCAGATTTTTAAATAATTTCACAGATATGTTCCTTGGGTGATCCTTTTCAAAAGCTGTTCGTAAAATTTTGATCCGTCAACAAATGTGGCTCTGGTGAATGGGGGCTTCTTGCACCATATAGAAATGAAGGAATTCTAAAAAAATCGTCTTCTTTGAAACCGCTGGTCAGATTTTGAAATAATTTCACAGGATTGTTCCTTGGGTGAGCCTATTCAAAACTTGTTCGTAAAATTTTGATCCGTCAAAAATTAGGCTCTGGTGAATGAGGGCTACTTACACTATACGGAAATTAAGAAATTCTTCAAAATTCTTCTTCTCTGAAACGACTGATCAGAATTTGAAATAGTTTCACAGAGATGTTCCTTTCCAAAAATTGTTCGTGAAATTTTGATCCGTCAAGAAACACAGCTCTGGTGAATTGGGGCTACTTGCACTATAGGGAAATGAAGAAATTCTTAAAAATTCTTCTTCTCTGAAACCGCTGATCAGATTTTGAAACAATTTCACAGAAATGTCCCTTGGATGACCTTTTTAAAAATTGTTTGTGAAATTTTGATCCATCAAGAAACATGACTCTGGTGAATGGGGGCTTCTTGCACTATTATGGCCACGAAGAAATTCTTTAAAATTGTTCTTCTCGGAAACGGCTGATGAGATTTTGAAATAATCTCACAGAAATGTTCCTTTGGTAACCCTTTTCAAAAATTGGTCGCAAAATGCTGATTTGTCCAGAAGCATGGCTGTGGTGAATGGGGGCTACTTGCACTATTTGACCATGAAGAAATTCTTTTTCTCTGAAACGGCTGATCAGATTTTGAAATAATTTCACAGAAATGTTTCTTAGCTAACCTTTTTCAAAACTTGCTCTAGAAATTTTGATCTATCAAGAAACATGGCTCTGATGTCTGTGGTCTATTTACACTATACAGACATGAAGAAATTATTAAAAAATCTTTTTCTCTGAAAGGGCTGATTACATTTTGAAAAAATTGGCTATGGTTCTCTCAGAAACTCAGGTGAGCGATCCAGGGCCATCTTGGCCCTCTTGTTGTTAGTGGAGTGAGTGATCGACAGTTGTGTATGTTTTTGACAGAGTTTTATGTTGTTGACAGTGATGTTTGTGGTGTACAGCTATGTATGTTGTTTACAGTGGTGTATGTGTTTGACAGGGATGTATGTTGTTGACAGTGGAGTGAGTGATCGACAGTTGAGTATGTTGTTGAAAGTATTTTATTTTGTTGACAGTGATGTTTGTGGTGCCCAGCTATGTATGTTGTTGACAGTGGTGTATGTGGTTGACAGCTATGTATGTAGTTGACAGTGGCATATGTGGTTGACAGCGATGTATGCTGTTGACACTGGCGTATGTGGTTGACAGCTATGTATGTTTTTGACACTGGTGTATGTGGTTGATAGCGATGTATGTATGTGGCACTGGTGTATGTGGTTGACAGAGATGTATGTTGTTGACCCTGGTGTATGTGGTTGACAGAGATGTATGTTGCTGACACTGGTGTATGTGGTGTACAGCTATGTATGTTGTTTACAGTGGAGTGAGTGATCGATAGTTGAGTATGTTGTTGACAGCAATGTATGTTGTTGACAGTGATGTTTGTGGTTCCCAGCTATGTATGTTGTTGACAGTGGTGTATGTGGTTGACACTGGTGTATGTGGTTGACAGCGATGTATGTTGTTGACACTGGTATATGTAGTTGACAGCGATGTATGTTATTGACCCTGGTGTATGTGGTTGACAGCTATGTATGTTGTTGACCCTGGCGTATGTGGTTGACAGCTATGTATGTTATTGACAGCGGTATATGTAGTTGACAGCGATGTATGTTGTTGACACTGGTGTATGTGGTTGACAGCTATGTATGTTGTTGACAGCGGTGTATGTGGTTGACAGCAATGTATGTTGTTGACAGTGGTGTGGGTGAGGGACAGCAATATTTTATGCATGTGGTTGTCGTTGTTGTATTTGTATGAGTTGATTTGCGTTAGAGACAGTAATGTGGAAAGTGACATATCGTCGGTTTACTTCGAAAACCTCGTAACTTCGACGATATATGGAAAAAAAGTTATTATTTGTCAGGGACATTTGTGTATGTGAGGCAATGTAATGTTTGCAGTTGAAATTTGCAATTTTTGAAGACAGTTGTGTATGTGGGGAAATTATGTAACTTTTATGGTGTATGTGGGAGACAATTTTGGTAATGTGATAAGAAATGATGTCTGAGGGAGATACAATGATTTTAAAGGGTTTAAGGGGGACAGCTATGTATGTGGGTACGATGATGTATTTGGGTGAGTGATTTATGTGGTGGTAGCACTTGATGTATGTTGCAGAAAGTGACGTATGGGACAGTGGTATATTTTCTAGAACGTCATCATTTTTTGGGGACAACGATTCCTTAGTCATGCCCCATTGCTAGCGTGGTCAAAATCTAGGGCCCGTATTCACTAACCATTCTTGAGAATATTCTTTGTCTTATTCTCCAATGTTTTCTAAAGGAGGGGTGTCCATAAGACCCTTTTCATGGCCACTACCGATTTTTTTTTTAAATTTTGTACACTGAAACCTATACATATTTACTGTAATTTTATGTAATATAGAATCAATTAGTAAAGGTTTATAAGATGTGTGCAGGTTCAAAGTGGGTGGGGTAAATCTGACCCAAATAGGGGTCTGTTAGGAAATCGGTGATATTTTCATTGTAATTCAGAGCTCAAAGTTAACAATTTCATGTTTTCTTAAACAATATCAGATATAACAGCTTATGCTAAATTTTTTGAAAAATTCTTTTAATAAATGTGTTTTTACAGAATTTACTGACATGCCTAAATTTTAGCTTTTTTCAATTCTCCAACTTTACGAAAAACCACAACATCTTTTTATATATGGAGGGATTCCAATGATATTTTGCATATGTACAGTGTATTAAATAGTTAGAAATAATAGTTGTAAAATTATGACGAAAGTTTTCTATAGCTAACGGTTTTTGAGTTATCTCCCCTTTGCTTTACTTTTTTTTAACATTATTTTATCAGAGTTACAGAGTTATTGTTTTTTTTTATTGCTACATTTTTCCTCTCCAAACAGAGTCTTCAAAGTAGTTTGAGTCATCACGATACTTTTTAAATTTATCTTTCTTAAATTATTTACTGTTTTTAACCCACAGCTCACATAACAATTTTTTGAAATTTCAAACAGGTGAACTTTGAAAATCAATCAGATGGTGCTTTTATATTACTTAGTCTCTAGTGTCTTAATCATTGCATACATTTCTTTCCCGGATTGTTTTCCTCCTGAAATATGTTTTGAAATTAAAGGCAGATATGACTCTGATTTTTACCTGTTTTTGTTTTGTTTCAACAGCAATGAGTTCAATATATATATCTCATTTCAGACATTTTCATGGAATTAATTACTGACTTTATTTTTTGTCAATTTTCTTTTGGCATTGTATTTGAAAAAAAAAAAACATGTTTATTGGAATATGATTGACTCTGCTGCTAGGGCTGAAAGACCCAATAGTCTAAAAGCATACAATGTGGGTGTTAAAGTACATTCAAATATAGACCTTGACAATCTGTTATCTGGCATTGTCAGTTTTCCAATTGTTCATCGCCGGCAGCAAAATGAGTTTTAACACCTGGTAAAAAGTAAACAAAAAATAAAGTGACCTGGCATCTTTTGACCTACCCTATCTTCACAATAGTTTCTATTCTTTTTAAATGGCATGAATTAAGTATAAATGCATTTTAACAACCACACTTTTACTTTTGGGCCACTTTTGGACTTTAAGCCTTCTTTCAGATGCCTTTACTTTGCTCTTTGAATTTAATGAAAACATCAAGAGGCTTTCTATCATTCATTAACTCATTACCAAACAACAATATTTTAGACTTGTCCAAATTGAAAACATTTGCAGACGACAAAATAAAAGTGACTGAAAATTTGGAACTTTTGTGAAGGGTAGAAAACATTGTGGGAAAAAGAGAAAATGCTGGTCACCAGCATTTTCTCCTATTTCCATATTTTTTTCTAGAGGCGTCTTTTTCAGGGGCGTCAAAAGTAGGGATTGCGTGGTAATGGGTTAATTCTAATCACCTGTAGTGTGAGTTTCTTATCTGGCAACCTTTTTAATGTTATAATTCTGCAATACCCCCATTCGTCATCTCAAAGCTCTGAGCTTTGACTTTTCGCCAAAATAATATTGTAAGATAAGACAACTTCACGATAGCTCGTCATACTTTTAAGGATTTTATATGTTTTGGCTTCCCTTAATACTTCAAATTGTATCGCCTATCTTAACTAAAAAATCAGGAGGCCTTATGTTTGTGTGTTTAATTTACACATGTACATGTAATATGTTGCCATTCCCTGTAACTGATATGTACAAATAACTACTAATGACAAACTTGAAAAGTGTCAGACAAAGCATGCTTGTTCCACACTTCTCCTGTACAGGGTTTCACATGTACAACATGGGCACATTCAAAACAAGTGACACAAAAATTAGGAATGGGGAATATATTACCCCAGAAAAGGTCAGTCTTAAATATAAAAAACACAACTCCCAGTAAAGCACACAATTTATGATTTAAAATCAAGGTATAAATCCAATCACCGAGTGGTACTGCAGATGTATACCCGAAGCAAGTAACTATAGTCGATTGTTGTGCGCATGTAGCTTTGGTACTTAGGTTGCAATCATCACCAGTCAGAAAATACTGACATCAAAAGTAAACATATCTCATATGAGTTTTAAAGCCTATGAGATGCCATTATCAACACCCACACTTCCTCAAGTTATTCAAAAGTAGAGAAAATATTTCTTTTAAAATGATTAGTTGTTTGGCAAAGCAACTCTTTTTGGCTTAAGAGATTGAACATAAATCCTATAAACTACAGATATGTCACTATTCACAGGCTCATGTATACAAAAGTACTTCCTAACAGAGAAATAGATTGATATTTAGATTGTGCCTAGCGTGATATATCATTGAACTCTAGGGGATTGCTGTTTAAATCTCTGGATTGGTTATTTTTTGAGAGGATTGGTGGGGAAAAAATCATAGGAAAGCATTAATAGATACACTGGTTGCCATGACATAACTGAAATGTTGTTGAACACTTTGTTGAACACCATAAAAACAACCATTTAAGATCTGCTCCTAGAAGGAAAGGTTCTTGTTTTCAATATAAGGCTGAATTAGTTAGAGTTCCAACTGAAAAGTTGAAATCACCCAAAAAGTCACTGAAGCACAGAACCTGTTTGTCCAAATCAAATGAGGATAAATCTGTAAACAGAAATCTACATATAGGTAATAGAATGAGTTCCTCTGCATTAAATAACTGTATTTTCATGATGTCCAACTGAAAAATGAAAACCTTAAAAGTTTGTAAAAAAAATTAACAAAATTCAAGAGGAGATAACTCAAAAACCGTTAGCTATAGAAAACTTTCGTCATAATTTTACAATAACCATTTAAAATACTGAAAGTATGCAAAATATCATTGGAATCCCTCCGCATATAAAACAATGTTGTGGTTTTTCGTAAAGTTGGAGAACTGAAAAACTGATTTCCTAACAGACCCCTCTTTGGGTCAGATTTACCCCACCCACTTTGAACCTGCACACATCTTATAAACCTTTACTAATTGATTCAATATTGCATAAAATTACAGCCAATATGTATAGGTTTCAATGTACAAAATTTAAAGAAAATCGGTACTGGCCATTAAAAGGGCCTTATGGACACCCCTCCTTTGTAAGTAACACATTTTCTGATTGGCTAAACCGGATAATTTATCTAATCAGAAGTTTTGTTACTTACCAACATAGAAAATTCTGGAGAATAAGAAAAAGAACGCTTTTAAGGACGTTTTCGGTAGTAATTTCTGCACATCACTTTGGCGATTGCAAGGGAGACAATAACAGAGAGTATCTCTTCTCAAAGAAGGTACTTGTATATCGTTCGGACAATACCTTGAATTTCGGATACGGTACGTTTCGAAGCAAAGAATGAGTATACAATATCGGCTTAACGGACATTTTGCCAAAAGATCTAAAGGGGAACAGTTTAGAAGATTTCAATACAGGAAAGTTTTCGGCGGTATAGACTTTCTCAGAGACTAGAGTCTACCTGAACATGACAGTGCCGATCGGTCTGAGCGCCTAGACGGTTACTATGGAAAAGGCAATTTCACAAAAAATCTAACACGGCAACATATCTTTTTCTTTTGATTTTTGTACTTACCACTAAATTTACTGTATATACCAAAAAATTAGAAAATTCTATGAAAGGAATTTTTTAAAATTTTGATGATTGAAGACTACATGTTGATTTTGCTTATATTTTGGCGAATCAAGAAATAGGAAAAGTATTTTTTTAAGAAGAAAATGAATTCAGATTATTATTTCATTCATACAGAATCAAGAAATGATATATTAAATATGGAAAATTATATTTGCATTGTGTAATTAACTTTCTATCACTGTTTTATTGTCTTTTATGAAGATATCGTCATTTTAGGTGTTTTGATACAAACGGTTACCATGGAAACAGCCATTTTGCAGAAAATCTAACTCGACAAAGCACATTTTTCTTTTTCTTTTTGATTTTGCCATTGAATTTAACCCAACATATGAAATAATTAGAAAATTCTATGAAAGGATTAATTTTTCACAAAACTGTAGAAAACGTTTTTAAGAGTGGTTGGTTAACACGGGGCCAGGACTTTTTATTTCTAAAATGTGCAGAACCAGTTTCGCTTTTGATTTAGACAATCATACTTTCGTCAAATGCGAAAATGAAATGTTTTCATGGAAATAAAAACCTCTGAAAATGAAAGAAATGATTTTTGGCGCAGACCCAATCCTTGCTTCGCATTCTACAGCAAAAGTCAATATTAAAATATACATGTCTGACACGAATTAGTACTTAAAATAGAAGTTAATTTGACATTACGTTGTCAAATAATTGTGGTATACAGTGCGGAACGAAGGTTTACGATTTTTTTTTTTATATAAAGAACTATGTTGAAGTTTAACTCACTATTTATGTACAAATATTTCTTTATGAGAGCAGCGAAACAATTTTGAAGATATTGTGGCCAAAGGGGAAATTACCCTTAGCAAATTAGTATTCCTCTTGCCATGTACACTGTTTTCACATATGTTCGAAATGAATCCCGTAATTTTAGTTGAATCTCTCTATTTTAAAACGATGTCTTGAGTGTCGTCAGCATTGATTTGAGTTTCCGGACTAACAGAGGTAAGGGAGATCGAATGATGAATAGATACCTCACGCTCCATTTATCAGAGTAAGTTTACAGGGTGGGGAAAAAACGTTTCGTCGGTTTACTTCAAAAACCTCGTGACTGAAGTTTGTAACAAGCTGTAGATACGAGGTTTTTGAAGTAAACCGACGATTTGAATTAAGTCTATTGTCGAAGACATAGATTTCGATATGTCGAATATAAAAGCACTTACGGAGTGTAAATTAGGTGTGGCTTACACAAAGAGATTAAGAAAACCTTGTGGGAAAAGTAGAAAATGTTGGTTACCAACATTTCCTCCTTTTCCCACAAGGTTCTTAAAGGCTTTTTCTTCAGGGACGTTAAAATACACCATCTATAGATTAGTTGGTAGGTAGATAGGTAGGTAGGTAGGTAGATAGGTAGTTACATGTAGATAGGTAGGTAGGTAGGTAGGTAGGCAGGCTGACTTGGGCCGAAACTTTTCGGTATTAAACAATTTTCTGTTTTTCAAAGGATCAATCTACCTCATGATCAGGTCGGTAATTGTAAAAAGTGGTTGCTATGGATTCATAATTATGTGACGATTTGAGCTCATATCGTGTGGTACGGCATTAAGCCCCGTTTTTCCAAAGCACGGCTCATTTATATTCAACCTTTACAATACCCTTTAATATTTTGCGTCCGAAGAAGACCTTATGAAAAATTATTACCTGCTTGTTATGTCATGGAATTTAAGCGTCATTGGTCACGTGCCAGTCACTTGACATTCCCACAATGCTTTTTTTTGTGCGAAAGCTAAAAATACCTTAAGAGGCTGCGTAGGCATTTAAGGGGACAACATCATATTTTTGCAATTTCATGATTCTTATTATTGATGATTTATATTGTTTTCTGATATAAATTTTAGTGATATAGTTTTTTTAATTTTATGAGATGTGAAAAATTTAATTACCACCCTTTAAAGCAAGTTATTCTTCGGCACATTCTTCTTCTGTTTCCGTGAAGACCCGTTTTATGTGTTTTTATCAATATAAATGAGAAAATAATTGGTTTGCAGAGAACATAATGGATGTTGCCTTTGGTCATGTGTACCACATAGATTTTGTATAAAAGAATTAGTAACAAATTTAAATCGTCCAGCTGTTTTGCCAAATACAGCACAATTACAGTTTGATCCATGCTCTGTCAAAAGAAGCCTTGATGTATCTTCAAAACATGACCAGTCCGCCTGCAGTCCGCACAGGCTGACATGTTTCAAAACTTTTATACTTTTTTGTAAATTTGCTGTCGAAGGACTATTTTACTTCATGATTCAAACTGTCATTAGGCAAACGGATTTTGTAGACACATGATCATTTGACGACTTGCTTGACATAGTAGATCAAAGACATGCTTAAAAACCCCTTCGGCCAAAGCGCAGCCATGTCACTTTTTTGTCTCCCCCCCCTTTCTCTACAAAAATAAAAAAAGACCTTTTAACCCTTTGGCTGCTAAGCAAGATTTGCTGACCTTTTGCGGCCAGTGTAGATTAAGATCAGACTGCACAAAACGCGCAGTCTGATCTTGGATCTACACTGTCCGCTTAGGGGATATTCAGCCCGTACCACACAATGACGACCTTTGATGACTCTGAGAAAGAAGCCTTTTGAAAACATTGTGGGAAAAGGAGAAATTGATGGTTACCACCATTTTCTCCTTTTCCCACAATGTTTTCTACCCTTCACAAAGCAAATTAAAAAAAAGAATCATTCAATTTTATTTTTTGTCGTCTGCAAATGCTTTCGATTTGGACAAGCCTAAAAGTTTGTTGTTTGGTAATGAGTTAACGATCCTTGGGACGAATTGCTTAGATATTGTCTGTGCTCTGACAGAAAGGAGGATTCATGCATCTCCGTGATAAATCATACCTATCAGTCATGTGATCATATAGTAACGGGGCAACAAAATCCTTTTTGTCTGACAAACGACTTTGTCTGGAGGTAGACTAGTTCTCGGACATGCAGAGTAAATGAACAATGACAAAAAGAATCCGTTACGTTTTGTAGATGTAGTGAAATCCCTTTTTAAAGAGGATGACTGAAATTGTTTTAGATAAAGGAGAAATGCTGGTTACAGTATTTTCTACTCTTTCATAATCAAGTTCAATCATTTTAGCAACCTCTAAATTGTCGTCTGCTTTCAATATGGACAGACGGATTTTTTTTCGTCTGGTAATGTGTGAATTACAACAAATAAAACTGTTTTCCATACAAATAAAACTTTTTTCCCTATTTTCTTTTTCTGTAGATGCAGAGAATATGACGTGAACCAACTGCCATAAATAGATAAATGAGAATGAATTCCACTACTACAACCGGAAGTCCACCAACTTCCGGTGAACTAGTAGTCGAAGAGACAGCCATCTTACAACAAATGAACTATGACGAACGCCAGCGACTCATTCCAACCATCGTGTTTTTGGCGATAGTATCCGTTTTAGGTATCTTTGGCAACGGGATTGTGTGTCACGTGTACCGAACGAAGTACCGACTCTCGAACTCACAGTGTTTCATACTCTGCCTTAGCGCCATTGACCTACTAACGTGCAGTATTGCGATACCTTTCGAGATCTTTACCGTAATAGACCAATACACGTTTTCCGAACTATGGCTGTGTAAAGTGGCGCGGTTTTTAAACACAATTGGCACGATGTCATCTTCCTTCTTACTTCTTGTTATCGCCATTGATCGCTACAGGAAGGTTTGCAAACCATTCGGTTGGCAGATTTCGTCGAACGCTGCAAAGATACTATGTGGAATTTTGATCATATTTGGCCTCGTTCTGGCCGTCCCGGCTGTGTTTATATACGGAAAACAAACTTTTGAAATTGATGGCATGGTGATTAATGGAACGGAATGCTCTACAGACGATAAGATGGAGGGAACAATATATCCATTTATAAATGCTGCTTTGTTCGGAACCTTATTCTTATCGGGAATAGTAACAATTTGCATTCTATATTGTTTAATTGGAGCAGAGGTCAAACGCCACGCCAACACAATGCCCGGAAAATATTCTACCACGCGGAACGCTTCTGTTCCCATGGTGTCGTCAGTAGACGAGGATCGGAACTCTAGAATCAGTGGCGAGCTGGTTAAAGAATGTAAAACACCTAGAGAAAGTAAACGGAAGAGTAAGATTAAGATAAGTAAAGTGAAAAAGTCTGAAAGTGACCTGTCTTGGACACCAAACAACGAGGATTTGTCTTACTCTATGGAGTCTCCTACCAACAACATTGTAACAGACGGAAATAATTTTGAACTTGTAAATGAGATCATAAAGAAAGATAAAAGCTGTGACAGTAACACAGACTCAGACGACAGTGGAATCAAATCAGATCAAGTCATTCATGAAAACAACGAATTTGATCAGATGGTAAGTTCTGAAATTACACCAATTCCAGAAGACATAGACAACGATACGTCACAGAGTCACGATGAATCTGATGAGCCGGCAGACAAGCTTGATCTACAAGACAGTGATAGGAAAGAAAAAGAAGCCGAAAAAGACGAAGAAAATGTCGAATTACAAACAGACAAGGTCGTTCTTAATGAAAACGAAGACACAAAAAAAATTGCTAATACACCATCACTTGGAAACTCGCCGTCAACAAGTAACGACCAAATAGTCACAAACAATAAATACACCAAAAATGAACGATCTAGGTCAAGGCAGTCGTCTATAAGCAGTCGCATTTCGAATGCAATTCGCCGGATGACTTCTGTCACTTCTGTGACGTCATCTGTGACGATGAGGAAAACGCAGTATCTGAAACAGGCGCGAGCACGTAAAACAGCGTTTCTTATGTTTATGATTTGGCTGGCTTTTGTCCTGAGTTACTTCCCGCATTTACTTTTAATTATCCTGAGACAGATAAAGAAAGATTTTGTGGACAACATGACAGAAAATAATAAGGCAGTTTATAAATTCTTCCTGAGGTCATATTTTCTAAACAGTGCTATTAATCCAATTATATATGGTGTTTGCGATACAAGATTTAGGACGGCTTGCACAGAAATGTTTTCTTGTTGTAGTGCAAAGGAAAAAGAATGATTTTCTTCATCTAGATTTTGATCTTCATCCGCTAATCCATGTGCTATAATCTGAGAACGATAAGGATAAACCCTTTGGCTGCCAAGCGCGACTGACTGACCTTTTGCGGACAGTGTAGATCAAGATCGGACTGCACAGAACGTGCAGTTTGATCTTTGATCTACACTGGCCGATGAGATTTTATTCTTCAAAACATAACTTTAAAGCAGCAATATTTTGGTTATTAATATCGAATTGAAAATTTGATTTCAGTTATACAGCAGGATAAAGGTTATAATTTTAGAATGCAGACAGGACCTAGTTTTTCTACACTGGCCAGGACTTTTTTGGGTTTTTTTACACTCGCCAGGTCTTTGGTTTTATTTACGCTCGCCATGACTTTGGTTTTGTTTACGCTCGCCATGACTGATTTTGTTTACGCTCGCCAAGTCTTTGGTTTTGTTTACGCTCGCCAAGTCTTTGGTTTTGTTTACGCTCGCCATGACTTTGGTTTTGTTTACGCTCACCATGACTGATTTTGTTTATGCTCGCCAAGTCTTTGGTTTTGTTTACGCTCGCCATGACTTTGGTTTTGTTTATGCTCACCAAATGGTTTTGTTTACGCTCGTCATGACTTTGGTTTTGTTTACGCTCGTCATGACTTTGGATTTTTACACTTGCAAGGACTTATATTTAATTTTTCTTTGCACCAATAGGATCCAATTGTTCTGGGAACCTTATCTACCCTAAGAAAATGCCATTTCCATTGAAGTATATAAATCATGCCAAAGTTGTTGGCGTTTTTTCTCTAGAAAGCAGTTCATCGTTACAATACAAAGTAAACAATAGATGATATAACATCTATAGTCCTCCATAGGACCCAGGCCCGTATAAGCTAATCATTCTAAATGTGGTAGATCTATTATCAAAATTAATTTAAAATTCAATAGGTAACACAATTTCTCACTGGCAATTCCATATCAGCCAATTAAAATCATGTTGCCAGAAAATTTAGAAAAAAATCTCGAGAACTCGACAAAAAGAGCAAATTAGAATGAATAGAGAATGCGGGACCTGATTTCATTCATATATTGATGAGCCAGCTCTATGAAAAGGGAGCTTAATACAGCTGCGAAAGTATTGACCTAGATCAGCCTGCACATTCCGTTTAGGCTGTCCTGGGCCGATAGTTTACGCTGTTGGTCAATTTTCTGTTTCCCCAAGGACCAGTCTATCTCATGATTAAATTGGTTGTTTAAAAACGTTGGTAGTATAGATTCATTAGTATGTCATGGCTTGTTTGGCACCAAGGATCAAGGGGTTGTATTAAGCCCCCTCTTGCTAGAGCGTGGCTCAAATGTTATATGAACTCTGCTCTAGTAAAACGGGGTTTTCTACATTTTCGTGACGCATTTCATCACGCAAGTTATCATTTAAATATTGAAGCACATAAACCATTTTGCCTAACGACTGAATCTTGATATAGAACGGTCCTTTAACATGCAGAAAATTTACCAAAATTATATATTTCTATCCAGGTCTGCCTGTGCGTATTACAGAGGCTAACAAGGATCATTACAGTTTGCAGATGCACTGAACCTTTACAAAACCAGAGGAGGAAGCCTTCTGAAAACATTGTTGGAAAAGGAGAAAATGCTGGTAACCAGCATTTTCTCCTTTTCCCACAATGTTTTTACTCTTCCAAACTCAAGTTTAAATTTTTGAGTTTATGTTTATTTTGTCGTCTGTAAGTGCTTTGAATTTTTAAGTTCCTAAAACTTTGTCGTTTGGTAAAGAGTTAAGTCCCTTTTCGCAGGGCATATATATTCATTTTGTTCGCAGCTTTTGACTTTGATAAACGCATTTCTTTTTCCATTTACGTCAATGTTTCTATCTTATTCTTTTTCCAGATACCATTTGTGAATGTCTTGTCATTTTCGCATAGATGCATTAAATGCTAAAATAAAAATAAATGCATAATAACACTAGAGAAGGTGTAAAACAAAATCAGTAGATTAACACTTAGCAAACGGCAATGCAACGTGCGATTTTACCATTTGTAAATAAAGATCAGACTGTACAGATCCCAATGGCTGGAGTTTTGGAACTATTTCTTTTGTCGCATTGTTACGTGGTTCTAAAATTATGTCCTTCAGTGAGTCGTGACTTTGGATAAATCGAATGAATGTACATGTAATTGGTCAATGAAACTTACTGATCGGCTTTTAAAATGGCACCGACCCGCTCACAATTTTATTGTCCAATCAGATTCGTTCAATACATTCACCTTGGTATCAATGTTTCAATTTCACGGTGGAGACGAGAATTTTTAGCTCACCTGAGCACAACGTGCTCAAGGGGAGCTTTTAGGATCACCCGGTGTCCGCCGTCCGTCGTCCGTCGTCAACAATTCTTTAAACATCAATTCCTCCTAAACCGCTGGGCCAATTTGGACCAAACTTGGCTGGAATGTTCCTTGGGAGGTCCTCTTTAAAAATTGTTCACAGAATTTGATTCTGTCAAAAACTCTGGTTGCCATGGCAACGAAATGGAATTTTTTTGGAAATTCTTTAAAAATCTTCTCCTCTGAAACCGCTGGCCAGATTTTAAAATAATTTCAGAGAGATGTTCCTTGGGTGACCCTTTTCAAAAATTGTTCGCGAAATTTTGATCTGTCTAGAAACATGGCTCTGGTGAATGGGGGCTTCTTGCACTATACAGAAATGAAGAAATTCTTAAAAATTCTTCCTCTCTGAAACCGCTGGCCAGATTTTAAAATAATTTCACAGAGATGTTCCTTGGATGACCCTTTTGAAAACTTGTTCGCGAAATTTTGATCCATCAAGAAACATGGCTCTGGTGAATGGGGGCTTCTTGCACTATACAGAAATGAAGAAATTCTTTAAAATTCTTCTTCTCTGAAACCGATGGTCAGATTTTGAAATAATTTCACAGAGATGTTCCTTGGATGACCTTTTTCAAAAATTGTTCATGAAATTTTGATTCGTCAAGAAACATGGCTCTGGTGAATGGGGGCTACTTGCACTATAGGGCATTGAAGAAATTCTTAAAAATTCTTCTTCTCTGAAACGGCTGGTCAGATTTTGGAATATTTTCACAGAGATATTCCTTGGGCAAAGTGTTCGTGAAAGTTTGATTCGTCGAGAAACATTGCTCTGGTGAATGGGGGCTACTTGCACTATATGGAAATGAAGAATTTCTTGAAAATTCTTCTTCTCTGAAACGGCTGGTCAGATTTGAAAATTATTTCACGGATATATTCCTTGAATGACCTTTTTCAAAATTTGCTCTCGAAATTGTGATAGGTCAAGAAACATGGCTCTGGCGAATGGGGGCTACTTGCACTGTACGGAAATTAAGAAACTCCTAAAAATTCTTCTTTTCTGAAACTGCTGGTCAGATTTTGAAAGGACTTTTACAGGTGACCTTTTAAAAATTGCTTGGCAAAATAATGATTTTGTTTCCAGTGTTTCAATACCTTCAAAAAAAAAAGGCTATGGTCCTCCCAAAAATTCAGGTGAGCGATCCAGGGCCATCTTGGCCCTCTTGCTTTCCATATTCCCGTCCTCTATAAATAAGCAATGCTCTGTTAAAAGGGGATTGCATCTAAAAAAATATCGACCCAGCTCAGCCTCTGCAGTTCGCGCAGGCTGGCCTATGTCGATATTATTTTTCAGTTTTAATAAATTTTCAGCATGTCGAAGGACTATTCTATTTCAGGATTCAGCCGGTGATGGACAAATGGATTTTATGGGTCCATAATTACACGATAACTTACGTGGTATAATGCATCATGGGATACAGCAAAACATCCTTTGCCACTGGACTCTTCAAACATTGTTTTCATCCATTTTGTTTCGTTTTATGTACCAGGTGCAAGATAAACACCGCAGAACACTATTAAAGTAACGACTAACTAGTAGTAAAAATATTTATTTTACACCCGTTGAGAAACATGTTCTAAGAACTTATACTAATCTCTCTCGATTCTTTTCCCTGGGAACTACTCTAGTACTGGAACCGAATATGTGGGCCAATGATAAATCTTAAAGTTGACTCCCGCTCACAGGTATCGTACTCGGGACCTTATGGTTACTATACCCCAAAACTGTGGAAACCACTAGTGGTGTTACTAGAAGTGACAAAGTAACAACACTACCATTCTAATTTGGAAACTTGTGAAAAATATTGGCAAAAAATTGGATGTCATGTTTTGTAGTTGGACACCTGGAACCAGCTTGTACATACTATTGTTCTTAGTCTTCGTCTCCAAAATAAAAAAAAAGAATGAAAACGATACATTTTGTTAATCATTAGGTTCAGACAATCAAAAGATATTTTATTTTCAAATTTTGTAAATCTTGGAAAATAAGTACGAATCTTTGTCGTACATAATTATAAGGCATTATAGGCCTAAATTTGTCAAAGGGCAAGTGTGTGTGTAAACAGCAGACTAAAGATTGGACAACTGATACTGAGACCTACTTTCGAAAAGAAACAAAAGACGGCCACTTCGGACCCACTTTTAGATGAACAAAAGTCGAGTGTTTCAAGAGTGTTCTGGTACATTTTTGCTCCTTTACCTCTCGATCGGTGCTTAGCCCCTTTATCAGTCGATATAATTTTAGACCCGCCTACTTTGTAGTTGTGAAAGTTTTAATCAGATTTGTGTGATGTTGTTGTCTCGAAGTACTTTCAATTTGAACAGGTTGATTTTTTTTGTGAACTGGTAAAGGATTTAGTACAACGAACTCCTCGTTAGCTGGCCATAAAAACCGTAGAAATTGGAATTATATATCGGGGGAATACAAATTAGTGAAACAAAGGAAACACGTGAAAAGATGAATTGTCATGCTCATGTAACTGACATACCGTTTAGGCGAGAAAGAAATCAAGCGTACAAAAACACCCAATTGTTCAAGTTAAAGAAAAAATTAGCAGCGCCATAGAAGGAGTTCAGCCAAATCATTTTTTGCAACAGATTGTACACTGCCAGCTGTTTTCACAGACAACTTTCTTTTTAAACTTTGTGAGAGTTGCAAGTCCAAATCGTTGTTAAAAACAGCAATATCTATTTACCCACAATGTTTTTTACCCTTTGAAAGATAAGCCTATTCGTCCCGTCTAGTTTATCTTTTTCTAATGGACAAGTTTAAAACGAAAATTGTCTGTGAAAACAGCTGGCAATGTGAATGATAGGACGTTCTTTGTGATTCGTAGGCCTACAGCAAGATCAGAAACATTTGTAAAGGTGCACCGTTTGTACTGATATTTACGACTCATATTATATATAAAAAAAGTTAAAGACAACATACAAGAAAAAAAAAAAAACATTTACAGGACCACTTGTCGAAGAAACGCTTTTTAATTTTACCCAGGGTACGATAATTGAGGGGCCGAACAAGGAGAAAACCCCTTTTAAGGTGCTCCGAAAGTTTTGGCCGATAGCCGGTGCAATGCAGAGAAATGATCCCTATTACAAAATGACCCACGGTCATTTCTCGCTCATTTCCACGTCGAGAAATGACCCGTGGGTCATTTGTAATGGGGATCATTTCTCTGCATTTTACCGGCCATACTGAGGAAAAACTTTTGCAGCACGAGAAGAGGGACCACAGGGAAAAGTCTCAATCTGCAGCACACGAGATGCAATTCTTGTATTTTCATGTTGCCAAAAGTTAATTGGAGTTGCTCTGGATTACATAACAAGCTTTTGATGCTCCGAAAATAATACAAAGTAGTCGAAATAATGAGTTAAACTTTCGGTCCCCTTTTCTAGTGGCTTGTTTTATGTGGTCGAAATCAAGAATTCTTTTGGTGAAAGCTGTTCTGCCGTTTAATTACGAAATCCTAGTTAAAATTAAAGTTATTATATGACAATATTCACCAATCACAAGGCACGTCATTTCATTCACACTGCTGGCTGTTTTTCTAGCATACGCTCCGACCTTTCATTCCAAACCAATGGCTAAACTTCGACAAGTCGACGCAAAGTTCAGCATTTAAAGACGAGCGAATCATGTCGCACTATATTTCATTGACGATAAAAACAAATTTCGCCAACATGTGAAGGAATTCTTAGATAGGTGCACTGGCCAATGCAAAATATCTGAAGCACAAATATAAACAACCTGCCTCTTCAAATGTGCTGTTGCAATTTTTTACTGATTCTTTATCAAACAATTTCGAGTTGAAATGACATCAAATAACGAGGCCTGAGAAAAAACGAGAAAATGCTGATGATCAACATCTTTCCATGTTTTTTTTTTTAAATCAAGCTTTCACAAAAATATATTAATAAGTGTTGCAATAAATTTTAACGGAATACATAGCTCAGTGGTAGAGCACTCGCCCTTCAATCCGAAGATGTGGAGATCGAATCCTACAAGGTTCACACTTTTTTACCTTGATTGTGACATTTTTTTACCCAGATTTTTTAGTTGTTTTTGTTGTCTTAAAGTACTTTCAATTTGGACAGGTTGATTTGTTTGTAGACTGGTAAAGAATTCAGTACGCAGAACTCCTCGTTAGATTGTCATAATCAAAGTACTGAAAGTACTGTTAGAAGGCGAGGTTAGAATTTGGGCATAACATAATGCCATACATTTTCCTGTACTTAAATCGCATCTCCTGATACAGAAAAGTCAATAGAATTGTGCAATGTTCCTGTGCAATGAGGACCAGTTTACTATCTTGAGTTTTAACAAACTTGAAGAAGGCTTGTGAAAAATTAAAACGAATTGACTTTTCTGAAACTCCTTTCCAATTCATTTGAAGGAAACATTTCATGTGATAGCAAAGAGTTTGATTTACCATTACCCGTATATGCTTTTTCGCTGTATAGAAACTTAGATCTAACCCTCTTTTACGGCAATAATGAGTTTAAAAGGTCTAGGAAGAAGGCTTGAAAACTTTTGGTCTGAAAAGGAGAATACGGTGCTAATTGACATTTTTTCCTTTTCCTAAAATGTCTTCCTTCCTATTTTAGACAGGTTCCATCAGTGGTGCCAGATCAAAACGTTGCTACCTATAAATGCATTCAATTTTTGGAAAGTCTGAATTTTTTCTTCGTGTAAAGAGTCAAGAAAGTTTCTCCTTTTCAAAATTAAGTTTTTAAATAACCTGTTTCTCAGAGTTGTTAAAACTGTACATGTACACACACGAAGTTTCAAACAAAGCGTCCGAAGAAGACATGATGGAAAATAATTATTACATGTTTGTTATGTAATGGCGTTGTCTGCGCATGTCATATTCTTCGAAGATTCGACTGTCTTATATGACGCATAACTACTAGCCCCGAAAGCGGGCTGACTGTAATATTACGCTCTATAAAGTAGCAATGTTGAAAATAGCATTTACGTATCAATACGTTTGAGGAGAAATGAGACCGGCTTTAGCAACAGATTTCTCTAAACTGGTGATCATAGTTGAGTGAATTGCACGAGGTAGCGTTTTATTGGGTAAACCTTTTTTTTTGTTTTAAATTCAAAGTAACGGTTGTCGCGTAGGAATGTGGTTCGGTTCTGTACCCAGGATGCCCATATCAGATAGATGAGTATTTATAGAATGCCATCTAGCGGGAGATAATGATGTAATGGAATTGAAGCGTTATAAGTCACATGTCAGTCACTTGACATTCCCACAATGCTTTATTGATTTTTGGCGCGAAATCTAAAAATATCTTAGGAGGCTACGTAGCCTTTTAAGGGAATACCATCAAAAAACTTTTTTTGTAATTTTATGAGTCTTAATTATCGATGATTTGTTTTATTTTTTCATACAAATTTCAGTGACATATATATATTCTTTAATTTGGAGAGATGTAAAAATTCTAAATACCCACATTTAAAACATAGTGGGAAAAGGGAAAAATGCAGGTCACCAGCCTATCCAATATCTTAACGCTTTCCGAAACAATCCCTGGCTTTTGCGACCTAGAGATGGAATCCTTTTAAAAACATTGTGGGAAAAGGAGAAATGTATTTTCTCCTTTACCCACAATGTTTTCTACCCTGCTGGGAACAAATTTCAATTTTTTAGTTATGTTTATTTTCTTGTCTGAACAAAATTATGGACCTGCCCAAACTCAAAGCGCTTCCACATGACAGAGTGAACATGAATCTAACACTGAAATTTAGTCACTGAGAGAAAGAAAATGTTGTGGGGGGGTGCAGATGTAATTTTTTTAAATTCTTTCGAAAATATTGTGGGAATATGACAAATGCAAACTGCAAGCATGTCGCAATATTTTGTCAGGCACACAATAATCAAATGGACCTATCCAATACATATATACACAGTTAAATCTTTCTTAGAGGACAACGTTATGGACCTGTCCAAACTCAAAGCACATGCAGTAACAAAATTAACATGATTCAAACATTGTAATTCATTCGCTGAGGGAAAAAAATATTTTGGGAAAATGGAGAATATGCAGCATTTTCTCCTTTTCCCACAATAGTTTCCAAAGTCTTCTTTTTCGATATCGTTAAAACCTGGTATTATGTGGTGAAGATATAAAGGGAAAATATTTGGACTAGCCCAACAAACATTTGACATTCACTCACATTCTAAAATAAACACACATGCAAAGAAAACAATGAAATGTCTTATTTTTCAAAAATGAACTAGCCCATTACAATGATAGTGTTTTCCCAGCCATGATGGAAGGTTTAGAAATCATCGATGGAAAAGGAGATCTGTTAAATAGCATTTTCTCCTTCACCCACAATGTTTTCCATCATTTCCAAAAAGCTTTCCATCTTTGGAGCATATTTTCAACCCTTTACCACACAAACAAATTTTAGACCAGTCCCAATTGAAAGCATTTGCTGATGAAAGTTTCAATGTGGCTCATATAAAAATATTTTTCTTAGGATAGAAAACATTTTGGGAAAAGGAGAAATGCTGGCAACCATCATTTTCTCCTTTCCTCACAATGTATTCAGCCTTCTCTTTCAGGGGTAATAAAAGTTATTGTGTGGTACAGGGTCATCAGTACATGCTTTTCAAGTGGGCAAGTCTAAGATTTTACAGTGTAGTATATGGTTTGTCCAAATCTCAGATGTTTACAAGCTACTATGAGAAGGGTTAAAAAGAGAGAGAGAGAGAGAGAGAGAAATAAACCCAGAATAAGTCGACTCATCCAAATCTAAAAAATTAAAACATCATTTTTTCAAGGCGGAAAAAAGGCAACTGGGATAGTTTTTACAAAAATAGGCTCACTGAAAATAAATGGAATCTTCCAATTTCAGTGAATTGTAAGGGGGGGGTCTTAAACATGATTGAATGGATTTATCCAAATTCATTCACTTGTTAATGAAATGGACTTTCCAGAATTCAATGACTTGTAAAAGAACTAGAAATATATTATATGGACTCTTCCAGAATATTTGATTTTTAAAGAAAATTTCAGATAAAATTAAGTGGACCCTTCCAAATTCAATGAATTACAAGTCAACAGAATCAATTTAAAATGGACTCTTCCAACTTGAAAGATAAAAAAGTAACCCAAAGTTAATAATGGACACTTCTAAATTGAGAAATTTAAGAGAAATTAATTTTTTCTATGAAATGGACTAGTCAAAATTCGAAGAATGATAAGAAACTGCATTTCAATGGAATGGACTCTTCCAAATTCAATGATAAGCAATGGAATTGAAAAAAAGCTAGAATGGACCCTTCCAATTTCAATAATTTCTAAACTAAAACTTGTTCAAAATGAAATCGACTCTTCCAAATTGAATGAATGATGAGACCCCAAAAAATAAGTAGAATGGACTCTTCCATATTTAAAAAAAACCTGAAAATGAATAATAGACTCTTCCAATTTCAGTTGATAGTGAGACCAGACAAAAAGTAAAATGGACTCTTCTATCTTTAAAAAAACCTATAAAAGAATATAATGGACTCTTCCAAATTCAATGAAGAGTACGCTATAAATTTAGAAAGAATGGACTCTTCCAACTTCACTTTAATTATTGGACTCTTCCATTTTTTTTTTATGTCAAAAGCTTAGAATTTGGTCAAATCCAAGTTTTTTTTCTAGTCTGAAAGGGTAAACAATAAATGAACTCTTCCACATTTCAATAAAGTGAACTGTTCCAGAGGTAGAATTTAATATGAGTATACAGGCATTGCGAAATGATAAATGAAACCTTCCAAGTTAAATGGACTGGCTGCTTAACCCTCACAAATTTTAAAGTAAATTTTATAAATCATGAGAATGAAGCCTTTTTGAAACATTGTGAGAAAAAGGAGAAAATGCTCCTTTACATTACAATAATAAATTTTATCAGTCAACAGAAAGAAGCTTTTGAAAACATTGTTGGAAAAGGAGGATTTTCTCCTTTTTCCACATTGTTTTCTATTCTATCAAAGCAAACTTACATAATTTGAGAAACATGTGAGTTATTTTTCTGCAAATTCTTTCAATTTGGGCAAGTTTTATTTTTTGTTGTTGTAAGGTAAAGGGTCAAACATACTGAAAGAGTTAAACCCATTCAACATAAATAGATTCATCCAGATAAGCCCACCCCCCCCCCCATCACACTGGACACAAAATGGGGGGGGGGGGCAGATTTCATGAAAGTGAGAATTTCGTGCAGTTAACCCTTGACCACATTATACAATACTTTTTTTTTATGATTTTCGTACCCACGAAAAAGGGTTTAAAAACAATGTTGACAAAGGAGGAAATGGTGGTGACCAAAATTTTCCACTTTTCCCCACAATGTTTTTAACCCTTTCAAAGAAAAGTCTCTAATTTGTGTAACAATTAAATTGTCGTCTGCATTTGCTTTCAAATTTAGGCTAGTCTAAAATTTTGAAGTGGGGTACAAAATTCGAGGGTTGACAATAACAACAAATCCCCAGCCTTGCATGCTTTGGACACTGAGTAAATACATGAAACCATTTGTCTTAACCCTTTACCACACAATGCTGACTTTTAATGACCCTGAGAAAGAAGACTTTTTAAAAGCATTGTGGGAAAAGGAGAAAATGCTGGTAACCAGCATTATTTCCTTTTACCACAATATTTTCTACCCTTCCCTAACCAAATTTCAATTTTTCAGTCACAATTATTTTGTCGTCTGGTCCTTTTTCGAATTTGGACTAGACTAAAATTTTATTGTTTGGGAAACAAAATTTTAGACTGGTCCAAATTGAAAGCACATGAAGATGACAAAAGTAAATCAAACATTGAAAATTTGTTTTAAAGCTAGGTAGAAAACATTGTGGGAAAAGGAGAAATTAATATTTTGTACGGTCTTGCCAATCTATGAGGAAAGAGAAGGGTTGGTAAGCCAGGAGTCTTGGGTTTGATCTACATTTGAGGCTTCAAGTTTTATTTGGGATTGTTCTTGCAATGGGTATTGAACTTGAAATCCTAGCTTGAGATCTGATAATACCAATCACAAAAGAGGTCTATCAGCGATACGGCCTTCAAAGAAGCTATCCGATTGGTTAGTTCAGGGATCTTAAATTTACATACAATCCCACTGGTTAGTTGTTTATGCGTTGTGAAGTGGAAGTAGGTCCGAATGACGTCATGTTCGTAGCTTTCGATTGGCTTACAATAGAGCTACTGTTTATTTGTTGCTGTAGCAACGTGATTGTATCAATGAATTGATCCAAAGTATTTTGCATTTCTCAAAAACGATGCTTTTAAAGAATTCGATTTCATTCCTTCTAGAAACTTGAAGTTTCTTCTTGCTGTTCTGATTAAATGTACAACGGTCTCGCAATTATTTTGTTCTAATGTACTCGAGAAGTATCGAACTATTTGAAATGCGTTTGAATAATGTTGTTCAGAGGCATTTGCAACAAGCTGCCGAGCGTTTACATATGAAGGCGAGAATGAAAATCTCGCCTTCTAAAAACTGTGAAAATTGGAATTACATATCGGGGATATACAAATTAATGAAACAAAGGAAACACGTGAAAAGATGAATTGGCATGCTCTTGTAACTGGAATACCGTCTAGAAACGACGAGAAAGAAATCAAGCATACAAACACATCCAATTTTTTAGTTGAGGAAAAATTACGAGCAGTTCGATTTAGCCTCCCCCTTTTATAATCCTATAGCGCCCGTGTAGCTCGTGCAAATCCAGTTGTGGCATGACAATAGGTACCCGATAACAAATTACACCAATGCGCGACAAGGAGAATACCCCTTTTAAGGTGCTGCGAAAGTTTTGGCCGATAGTTGGCCATATTGAAGAAAAACTTTTGCAGCACGAAAAAAGGGACCACATGGAAAAATCTTTATTTTTGTGTGTTGTCTTCCTATCAATTTTTTCATAGTCTGGGTCGTGAATATCAGTATGAACAGAGCACCTTTTGCAAATGTTTCTGATCTTGCTTTACCAATCACAAAGCACGTCTTTTCATTCACACTGCCAGCTGTTTTTACAGATGACAATTTTCTTTTAAAACTTGTCCATTAGAAACGATGAACTGGATGGCACGAATAGGTTTATCTTTCAAAGGGTAGAAAACATTCTGGAAAAGTGGAAATTGTTGGTTTTGAACAACGATTTGGACTTGCAACTCTTGCATGTACAGTCTGTTGCAAAAAATGATTCTGTTCAACTCCTTTTATGGCGCTGCTAAATAACTTAACAATTGGATGTGTTTGTATGCTTGATTTCTTTCTCGCCGTTTCTAAACGGTATTTCAATTACAAGAGCATGACAATTCATCTTTTCATATGTTTCCTTTGTTTCACTGGTTTGTATGTCCCCGATATATAATTCCAATTTTCACAGTTTTTATGCCAAGCTAACGAGGAGTTCTGTGTTCTAAATCCTTTACAAGTCCACAAAAAAAAATGTCGGAATTGAAAGTACTTCAAGTTAACAACAACACCACCACAAAAATCTGGTTCAAAAATGTCACAACCAAGGACAAAAAAAAAAAAAAAAATATGGTCACTGCAGGATTCGAACTCTGTACCTTAGAATTACAAGGCGTGTGCTCTACCACTGAGCTAGGCATTCCATCAATGTGACTTGGAACACTTATTAATATATTTTTGTGAAAGGGTTATTTAAAAAAAAAACATGGAAAGATAATGTGATGTCATTACAACTCGGAATTGTTTGGTAAAAGAATCAGTGAAAAGTTGCAACAAAACATTTGAAAAGGCAGGTTGTTTATATTTGTGTGTCAGATATTTTGCATTGGCAATCTATCCTAGAAATCCTTCACAAGTTGGCAAAACATACATTTGCAAAGGTGCACTGATTATACTGATAAGAAATATTCTCATATCATGAATAGAAAGAATCAAAGACCGTACAATCCGTACATTGATAATGATAATTATAGAAAACATAAACAGGACCACATTTTAAAAGAAACCCTCTTTTATTTTACCAAGGATACGATAATTAAGGGGAGAACAAGCCACCAGAAAAGGGGACCAAAAGTTTAACTCATTGTTTCGGCTACTTTGTATTATTTTCGGAGCATCAAAAGCTTGCTGTGTAATCCAGAACAACTCCAATTAACTTTTGGCAACATGAAAATACAAGAATTGCATCTCGTGTGCTTGCAAAATGAGATTTTTCCATGTGGTCGCTGTTTTCGTGCTGCAAAAGTTCTTTCTTCAATATGGCCGGTGTAATGCAGAGAAATGACCCCTACAAAATGACCCATGCGTCACTTCACTACGTGGAGAAATGACACATAGGTCACTTCTCTACGTTAAGAAATGACCCGGGTCATTATTCGACGTAGAAAAATGACCCCCAGCAGGCCATTTCTCAACGTAGGATAATGATATGGGTCATTCCTCTACGTAGTGAAATGACTTCTGGGGGTCATTTCTCTACGTGGAACAATGACCCGGATCATTTTGTAGGGGAAGGTCATTTCTCTGCATTACACCGGCTATAGGCCAAAGCTTTCGCAGCACCTTAAAAAGGGTATTCTCCTTGTAAGACATCGTATTTGGTGGATCCATGATTGTGATTCCTAGCTTAGTATAATGCACCATGGAGATGCATTAACTCTTTACCAAACGACAAAATTTTGGACTAGTCCAAATTGAGAGCATTTGCAGACTACAAAATAAATGTGAATCAAAAATTGAAATTTGAGTTTTGGAAGGGGAGAAAACATTGTGTGGAAAGGAGAAAATGCTGGTTACCAGCATTTTCTCCTTTTCCCACAATGTTTTCAAAAGGCTTCTTTTGTTAGGGTCGTTAAAAGCCGGAATTGTATGTTAATGGGTTAACCCCCCTTTTTGCCATTGTGCAGTATATATATGTACCAGTACATGTATTTACAAGCAAGATGCACCTGTAGGTTATGGGGAAGGATGGAGATAACCATGGGTATTTTTTTCGTAAAATGTATTAAGCCCTTTTTCATAGAACACGGCTAACATTGTGAAAAGTTCTGAAAGCATGACCTAATAAATTTTGAAATTCACTGTGTTATACCACTTAAAGCATTAGTCATATGATGGCAGATGAGTAGCCGGATCGTTGTTAAAAACCAGCAATTTCTACTTTTTCCACAATGTTTTCTATCCTTTGAAAAATAAACCTAGTCGTGCCATCTAGTTTATCGTTTTCTAATGGACAAGTTTTTAAAAGAAAATTGCCGTCTTGAAGAACACCTGGCAGTGTGAATGAAAGGATGTGCTTTGTGTTTGTAAAGCAAGATCAGAAACATTTGCAAAAGTGTACTGTTTGTACTGATTTTCACGACTCATATCAATAATAAATTGAGTGAAAGACAACATGAAAAAAAAATTTACAGGACCATAATTTATGTCAAAGAAACGCTGTTTAATTTTACCCAGGGTACGAAAATTGAGGGGCCGAATAGCTTTCACAAAAAATTTCTTGATTTCGACCACAAAAAACAAGCCATCAGAAAAGGGGACCGAAAGTTTAACTCATTATTTCGACTACCTTGTAACATTTTCGGAGCATCAAAAGCTTGCTGTGTAATCCAGAGCAACTCCAATTAACGAAAGTTTTGGCCGATAGTCGGCCATATTGAAGAAAAACTTTTGCAGCACGAAAAGAGGGACCACATGGAAAAATCTAAATTTGCAAGTACACGAAGTGCTATTCTTGTATTTTCATGCTGCCAAAAGTTAATTGGAGTTGCTCTGGATTACACAGCAAGCTTTTGGCGCTCCGAAAATGATACAAAGAAGTCGAAATAATGAGTTAAACTGTCGGTCCCCTTTTCTGATGGCTTGTTTTTTGTGGTCGAAATCAAGAATCTTAAATTGTGAAAGCTGTTCGGCCCCTCAATTTTCGTAAACTGGGTAAAATTAAAGAGCGTTTCTTTGACATATGGTCCTGTAAATGTTTGGCTTTTTTTCCATGTTGTCTTTCACTCTATTCATTAATTAATATAAGTCGTGAATATCAGTACAAGCAGTGCACCTTTGCAAATGTTTCTGATCTTGCTTTCCAAGAGCCAAAACGGTTCGATTTAGGCGTCCCCTTTTTATATATCCTATAGCGCCCGTGTAGCTCGTGCAAATCCAGTTGCGGCATGACAATGGGTACCCGATAACAAGTTACACCGATGCACGACAAGAGGAATACCCCTTTTAAGGTGCTGCGAAAGTTTTGGCCGATAGTCGGCCATATTGAAGAAAAACTTTTGCAGCACGAAAAAAGGGACCCTATGGAAAAATCGCAATTTGCAAGCACACGAGCTGCAATTCTTCTATTTTCATGTTGCCAAAAGTTAATTGGAGTTGTTCTGGATAACACGGCAAGCTTTTGGCGCTCCGAAAACGATAAAAAGAAGTCGAAATAATGAGTTAAACTTTCGGTCCCCTTTTCTGATGGCTTATTTTTTGTGGTCGAAATCAAAAAAAAATTCGTGCAAGCTGTTCGGCCCCTGAATTGTAGTACCCTAGGTAAAATTTAAGAGGGTTTCTTTGACAAATGGTCCTGTAAATGTTTTTTTTTTTTGTATGTTGTTTTTCACTCTATTGTTTTTCATAATATGGGTCGTGAATATCAGTACAAACAGAGCACCTTTGCAAATGTTTCTGATCTTGCTTTACCAATCACAAAGCACGTCTTTTCATTCACAATGCCAGCTGTGTTTACAGACGACAATTTTCTCTTTTAACTTGTCCATTAGAAAAAGATAAACTAGATGGCACGAATAGGTCTATGTCTATCTTTCAAAGGGTAGAAAACATTCAGGCTGGAAAAGTGGAAATTGTTGGTTTTGAACAACGATTTGGACTTCCAACTCTTGCGTGTACAGTCTGTTGCAAAAGATGGTTCTGTTCAACTCCTTTTATAGCGCTGCTAAATTTTTCCCAAACACGTGTTTCCTTTGTTTCACTGGTTTGTATGTCCCCGATATATAATTCCAATTTTCACAGTTTTTATGCCAAGCTAACGAGGAGTTCTGTGTTCGAAATCCTTTACAGGTCCACAAAAAAAAATCAACCTGTCCAAATTGAAAGTACTTCGAGCCAACAACAACGGCACAAAAATCTGGTTAAAAAATGTCACAACCAAGGACAAAAAAAAAAAAAGTGGTCCCTGCAGGACTCGATCTGTGTACCTTAAGATTACAGAGCGAGCGCTCTTACCACTGAGCTAGGCATTCCGTTAATATATCTTGAAACACTTGTTAATATATTCTTGTGAAAGAGTAATTAAAAAAAAAAAAAAACATGAAAAGATGTTGATTATCCGATTATCAGCATTTTCTCATATTATGTGATGTCATTATTACAACTTGGAATTGTTTGGTAAAAGAATCAGTGAAAAATCAGTGAAAAATTGCAACAACACATTTGAAGAGGCAGGTTGTTTATATTTGTGTGTCAGATATTTTGCATTGGCCAGTGTACCTATCCGAGAAATCCTTCACAAGTTGGCAAAACATAAATTTGCAAAGGTACACTGATTATACTCATAAGAAATATTCTCATATCATGAATAAAAAGAGTCAAAGACCGTACAGTCCCAGCTAAACACTAATTCCTGTACATGCCAAGATTAAGGACCCCTGTAGATATTATTAATGATACTTATTCCGTGAAACGACATAATTATACGATAACGAAATGCTAATTCGATATATCAGAACACCAAATCGTTTTATCAAAATGTTATTACGAGAAAACGAAATAGTTGTAATTACATTTGGAACACTGGTTAGTCTTTGTAACCATACAAATGTCATACATGTAAATCAACTACATGTATGTCATACATGTAAATCAACTACACACTTACACAGGGTATTCTTTCGTGTTTTTTTTTAAACGAATTATTAACTAGTGTATTTGAAATTCCATTTCATCTGTCTCCCGCTAGATGACATTCTACAAATACATATCTATCTAATTTGGGCATTCTTGGTACAGTACATCGGACTACTTTTCTACTCGATAACCGTTACTTTGAATTTCAAACTAAAATACACGTCTACCCAATAAAACGCTACCTGGTATGATTCATTTAGCTATGATCAGCAGTTTAGAGAAATCTGGAGCTAAAACAGGCCTGATTTCTCCTCAAACATATATTGATAAAAGCCATTTTCTCCATTGCTACTTTATAGCGCGTAATACTACAATCCCCCAACTTTGGGGAGAGTGATGCGTCACATGAGACAGATCGAATCTTCGAAGAATATGACATGCACAGACAACGATTCCATTGCAAGATTCACCAAAGGAAATAAGACAAAGTCATACTAGTGGTATGAGTGATAACGCCACAAAGAATATAAGGGAAATAAACGTTGTTTGATATGCTACTTGGTAATGTACTAGTTACCTCCCTTGTAAACTAAATTCGTATGTTTCCATCTCTATTTCACCGACTGAGCGCTCTCCGTAACCGATGGGAAAAATGCGTTTTTAGTGTGTAGACAAAGATCAGACTGTACAGAACATGCAGTCTGATCATCGACTTACACAATCCGCATTATTATGAGTATCATACGACGCAAGAAGCCTTTGGAAAACATTGTGAGAAAAGGACAAGATGCTGGTAAACAGCATTTTCTCCTTTTTCTACAATGTTTTCTACCCTTCTGGAAACAGATTTCAATTTTCAGCATTTTCTCCCTTTCCCACAATGTTTTCTACCCTTCACTAAACAAATTTCAAATTTTCAGTCACTTTTATTTTTATCGTCTGCAAGTGCTTTCGATTTGGACAAACCTAAAATTTTGTCGTTTGTTTACGAGATAACCCTTTACTCCACAGTCCAAAATTTTATCGACCCTGAGAGAGAAGGCTATAGAAAAAATTGTGGGAGAAATAGAAAATGCTAGTCTTACAAGCATTTTCTCCTTTTCCAAAAACTCAATAAGTCTTTACCAACTAACAATGTTTAGACTAGTCCAAATTCAAAGCACTTTTTCGCAGATGACAAAATAAATGTAGCTCAAATGATGTCTTTGTCTTTGATAGGGTAGAAAACATTGGGGGAAAGGAGAAAATGCTGGTTACTGGCATCTTCTCCTTTTCCCACAAAAGGTTTTCAAAAGGCCAAAAAGCTTCTTTCACAGGGGTGCTAAAAGTTGGGTTTATGTGGTAAAGGGTTAAACCATTTGTAATAAGTTAAAGCAATCCTTGGTTTTTACAACCCTGATGTAGAAGCCTTTTGAAAACATTGTGGGAAAAGGAGAAAATGCTGGTAACCAGCATTTTCTCCTTTTCCCACAATGTTTTCTACCCTGCTGGAAACAAATTTTGATTTCTGAATTACGCTTGTCGCCACCAGTCTAAAATTTTGTCGTCTGGTAAAGGGTTAAACTATTTCATCCTGAAATTATAATGTCTAGGACAAAAACCTGATGGGCAACAGGTAAAAGGTATTAAATGGATAAAGACAAAACAAAATCAAGATCTCAGAGAATGACTTGTTTAATGAGAGAAAAAAAAATGAAAGAGCACATTCATAAAGAAAAAAAAAGTTTACATTAATATAGTTATGGACATAGTTCACCAACAGTTCAAAAGCCCTTTTTCTTGTGTTGCTTATCTCTTTGTGACTAAACGACAAAATTTTAGACTCGTCCAGTTTGAAAGTATTGACATATAATAAAATGAAAGGGACTCAAAAAGTGAATCTTGTTTTGGGAAAGATAGAAAATTCAAATTTTGAAAAATGGGTATAATTACCCACCTCTCTGATATGGCTGTCCATAGCAATAGTGAACAACTAGCTAAAGTTTAAAGTATATTTTGTAGTCCATACATCGAAATGTAGGCATCTCCGGAACCTGCCTAGACCAAACTGGAATTCTGTCTACACCAAATTAGGATTCCAAAGCTCCACAATCTGCCGAGACCAAAGTGGAATATTTTCTTGTTGAATATAGTGCGACTACGTATAAATCATCTTATTTAACTTAAACCCCAAAATAAAAGAAGCTTTAATCAGGAATTCAGAGTAAGAATAAGTCTTGAACGTTTTGCACAGAGCTATCAGAAAATGTCCTACTTTTCATACAGCAATGATGACAGGGCTATAACAATACTTTCAGGGCTATGATAATATCTTCAGGGCTATGAGAATACTTTCTGGGCTATGACGATACCTTCAGGGCTATCCAAAGCTATGACAATACATTCTAGGCTATGACAAAACCTGAATGTAATGTTCAAAATCAATAGAACTGAAATTGCTCATAGCTGCATCATCAAACTACAATGTACATTTGTTGTAGTTATGGCACAACAATTAGAACATGAACAAAATACGCATAAAACAAGAGGGCCATGATGGCCCTATATCGCTCCACTGGCTTTTTAACCCTTTACCACACAAATTGTAGTGTTCACGACCCTGAAAAAGAGTGCCTTCGAAAAACAATGAAGACTGTCAGGCAATACAAGCTGGTCAATTCACTGGCATGAAAGGTAAAGTTCTAGGATTAAAACCCTGAATGACAGAAACCTTACTATGAATTAATTATTCCACTCATGTGAGCATAACTATTAGCATCAAAATGAATCACTCTCCCCGAAAACAGAATATTTTCTATCAAAAAACTTAATATCTAGCACCAATCATGTATCACTGCAGTTTGATAATCAAGTAAATAGTAACAAACTTTATCCTTTATAAAACGAGTTATTTCCTTGATTAATGTTTGAATTGAAGGGACTATATTTTGAAGCCCATGTTAAACTTGTGATCCCTGGAATGGAGCCAATTTTGACCCAGGCCTATAATATGAAGAAACTTGTTAAAGATCCATTAGATAAAGCTACATGCCGAATTCAGTAGCCCTGTGTCTTGGTGTTTAAGAGAAGAAGATTTTTGAAAATGTTATTTTTTTTTTCAGTTTTGTTACCATGCAACCAGACTTTTTGAAGAAATCAAATCCTTTCAATAAATTCTGGAGAGGATCATGGCAGGATAATTTCTGCGAAGTTTCATTAAATTTGGATGGTAGTTTCAGAGAAAAGATATTTGAAATAAAAGTTAACATACAGACGGACAGACGCACAACAGACAACGAGCCATGGCATAAGCCCGCTGGCCAAAGGTCAGCGGAGCTAAACACAGAGAGAATATATTACAATGACTTAACATGTTGTTAAATACCTTAATTGACTTGTTACTCAACAACAAACTTATAGACTGATCCAAAAGTCTTAACATTTTACCAAACAACAAAACATAGTTTTAATCAATGGAATTCATTTTAACTCTTTACCAAACGACAAAATTTTAGGCTTGTCCAAATCGAAAGTATTTGCAGACGGCAAAATAAAAGGGGCTGAACATTTGAAATTTGTTTTGTGAAGGGTAGAAAACAAGGAGAAAATGCCGTTTTCTAGCAGTTTTTCCTTTTCCCACAATGTTTTCTGGAGGCTTCTTTCTTAGGGTTGTCAAAAGTAGGGATTGTGTGGTAATAGCTTACGATGACAAACTGATACCTGCAAAATGTTAAACTTTATCTTTGAAAGGAAAAAACATGTTGTGGGAAAAAGAGAAATACATGTTAACCCTTTACTCCATAGATACTCATTTCTACGTGACGAGCAATTTCACCTTTTGCCACAATGTTTTCTATGCTATCTAAAGGTGTCATATACACATGAGAAACTGCTTCATCCTTGCTTTTATTTAGGGTAAATTAGAGATACCATAGAAATGCATTATGGGGTAAAGGGTTAAGAGCATTTTCTTTTTATTCCCTAAAATATTTTCATGTAAGTTGTTATCCTAAGGATCACAAAACATAAAACTGTGTGTTATGGGATTAAAAATTGCAAGTATTTAAACAGAAAGTGAAAATCAAAATCCAAACAAAAATGTCTCAATTAACAAGCTACCAAAGTAAACAAGTGATGAGCTGATTTACATGTATCTATAAATAAAATAGCTACAAACTTAAACCTGGATTTCTGTACTAAATGAAAAGATTTCAAAGCTGGCTAAAATTTGGAAAACTAATCATTTTATTATAAGGGAAAAAAAACCATACATTTTTGTGGTACAACATTTTACACTGTTTTCACCATTCTGTTATATTGTGGCAGTCAGTTAAACTATCCATGCTTTCCTGGAACTTCTGTTACCAGTAATTTGGACCATATTCTTCCCAAGCCACTAGCTTCTTTCCCACATAACCATAGTCAAAACTATAATGGTCAGCTGTGAAAGAAGAAAGAATCCTGACAAAGTTCTATCATTGAGCCAGGTACAAAGAGTTGATTGCAAATGCAGTTTTGACAAGTCCACACTTTTGTTTTGTGATAAAGAGTTTAACTCATTATCAAACGACAAGACGACAAAATAAAAGTGATTGAATATTTGAAATTTGTTTTGTGAAGGGTAGAAAACATTGTGGGAAAAGGAGAAAATGCTGGTAACCAGCATTTTCTCCTTTTCCCACAATGTTTTCTAAAACCTTCTAAAACCTTCTTTCTCTGGGGCATCAATAGTAGGGATTGTGCTGTAATGGGTTAACTCTTGCTTTTTAGTTGTCTCGGTTTAATGTATTACCACACAATCAAGAGTTCCAACAACCCAAAGAAAATGCCTTTTAAAAACATTATGAAAAACATAGATAATGCTGGTTCTCCTTTTAACCCATTACCACACAATCCCTACTTTTGATGCCCCTGAGAAAGAAGCCTTTTGAAAACACTGTGGGAAAAGGAGAAAATGCTGGTCAACAGCATTTTCTCCTTTTCCCCACAGTGTATTCTACCCTTCCCAGTACAAATTTCGATTTTTCAGTTACCTTTATTTTGTCATCTGCAAATGCTTTCAATTTGGATCTGTCCAAAATTTTTTCATGTGGTAAAGAGTTAAAACAATATGTTCCATCCTTCCCAAAACTATTTTCACTTTTTGAGACACATTTATTTTGCAATCTGAGAAAGCTTTGAGTTTGGATGAGTCTGAAATTTTGTTGTTTCGTAAAGAGTTATGTGGACATACTTTTTCTAATGAAAGGTAGATTCCAAATCTCATAATAAAACAACAACAACAACAATATGCAAGAGATAACAATGGAATATCCGTTGCCACAGAGGTCATTTTAAAAGGTCAAGGTCAGAACAGAGTTATCCAAGGTCAAACAGACAAAACTTTCTATATCTAGCACTAAACTATTCCAAGCTGAGGTAGTGACTGGTTCTTCTTTTTTCAGTATTTAAAGTGTAGCAGTGTACAGTTCAGGTACACAAGGGAAAAAAAATCACCGGCAGATGGAATGCTTTAAAATTCCAAAATATCGTAAAATTACCACAAAAAAGCCAAAACAAAAATATGTCATTCTCCTAAGAGGTATAATACACTAATATAATACAGTAATGCATGGACTAGACTAGAAAATACAATGATACAAATATATAGACAATAAGGATCATAAATATATACACAGGACAGAAGAAAAGGTCACATGAAGTAATGACAGTGTCAAGGTCATTATTACACTTTCTGTGCAAAACAATCACCACCATGGCTTATCTTAACTCTTTTTTAACAAGTGACAAAAAAATGACCATTTAAAAGGGGCATCAAAAGCTTCATGAAAAGCTCAGTCTATCGACTAAAATTCAAATTGGCAAAATATATAACATTAATATGACACTGGCTTAAGGAAAGCAATAAATACTATCATTAATTTTATCATCAATCTATCTATACATTGAATACATAATCAACCCATTACCCGATGGTTTATTTAAACCATTGCGGGAAAAGAGAAAATGCTGGTTCTGATTACCAACATTTTCTCCGTACCAAAGTTGTTCTAAAGCTCTCTTTTTCAGACGCACTCTCCTTCTGAATTGACTTGCAAAGGGTTGACATCTAAGCATGATATAAAAAGATGTATATCATGGACACTTTGACACACTGAACTTTAGCAGACAGTGTAGATCAAGATCAGACTGCACAGAACATGCAGTCTGATCTTAGACCTACACCATCTGTTCAGGATCTATCATTCCCCAAAATATAAAGTTCTTTGAAATAGTAACAATTGGATTTTTACTATTAAAATGAAAATTTCCATTTAGTTAACTCTTTACCAAACAACAAAATTTTAGACTTGTCCATATTGAAAACACTTTCAGACAACAAAGTAAATATGGATTAAAAATTGAAATTTGTCATGGGAAGGGTAGAAAACATTGTGGGAAAAGGAGAAAATGCTGGTTACCAGCATTTTCTCCTTTTCTCACAATGTTTTCAAAAGGCTTTCTTTCTCAGGGTCGTTAAAAGTCGGGATTGTGTGGTAAAGAGTTAAACAGCAGGATAAGGGTTAAAGTAATTAACCTTTTACTCAATAGATACTCATTTCTATGCATTGCTTGTAGGGGCCTTTGGAAAACATTGTGGCAAAAGGTGAAATTGCTCTTGACGAGCAATTTCACCTTTTGTCACAATGTTTTCTATGCTATCAAAAGGTGTCATATACCCATAAAAAATGGCTTCATCCTTTAGGGTCAATTAGAGATATCATAGAAATGCCCAATGGGATAAAGGGTTAATTGTAAATTGATGAATGTACATTATTCTCTAACAAACTACCATGAACAATTACTACTACTACTGCTACAAAAATATTGAAAGGCAAGACTTTTTCTCTGTTGTGAGGTAGATTGTGTCATGCATAATTTTGTATTTTGAGTAAAACAAATGAACATTCATGAACTGATGTAAGGCTGTGTTTCTGACAAATCTTCATGCTTTTGTGTCATTCTATTCTGCTACAGGGAATGAAATGGATTTTGTTTTCATACACTGCACAGATTATTGGAGGAAATTTGACAAATTGCTAGGAGTAAATTTTTTTTTGTCTATTTACGGAGCTCCAGGTAGGAGGTAGTGATGATATTCTAAATCCATTATTTTTCTTCCAAACCCTATGTTGTGGGTACTCATTAGAATCCTCTCAATGAGACAATTCTAATGAGTACCCATAACATAGGGTTTAAATGACAATTATTAATATTATCAACTTTGAAATCATAATCACACCCTATATCTGGAGCTCTGTTTTAAGCATAATTTCATCAACTGATTCATGCCTCAGATTCCGGCATATTTATGTCAGGTTAATAACCCATTACCACACAATCCCTACTTTTGACACCCCTGAGAAAGAAGCCTTTCGAAAACATTGTGGGAAAAGGAGAAAATGCTGGTAACCAGCATTTTCTCCTTTTCCCACAGTGTTTTCTACACTTCACAAAACAAATTTCAAATTTTCATTAACTTTTACTTTGTTGTCTGCAAATGCTTTTGATTTGGGCAAGCCTTAAATTTTGTCGTTTAGTAATGAATTAAACGATTCATAAGGGTATCATGAAAACTGACATTCTTTGCAAACACCATGTCATGAAATTTCGAGCAATGAGTATCTGAACTATAATTTGCACATAAACAATTCAATCCTTTACCACACAGTCCCTAGTTTTAGCAACGCATACAATGAAACCTTATGAAAATATTGTGAGAAAATGAGAAAATGCTGGTAACCAGCACTTTCTCCTTTTTTTGCAATGTTTCCTAAAAGTGATATCATCGTTTTAGAAACATTTATCATCTTCAAATGCCTGGAATTTGGACCAGTCTAAAGTTTTGTTGTTTGGTAAGGACTTAAAACACAATCCCAAAACTACCGTTAACTCATTACCAAATGACAATATTTTAAGCTAGTCCAAATCGAAAGCATCTGCAGACAACAAAATAAAAGTGGCTGAAATTTGAAATTTGTTTTGTGAAGGGTAGAAAATATTGTGGGAAAAGGAGAGAATACTGGTTCCCAAGGTAGTTAAAATCAAGATTATGTGGTTAAGGGTTAAAAAGGTAAAAAAACAATGTAGGAAAAGGGATAATGCTGCATTTTTCTCCATTTTTTTACGATATTTTCAAAGGCCTTCCTTAATAAGGTCGTTAAAATACAGGTTTGTTAGATAAAGTGTTTCAACTAAATGTTTCTTATATATGAGCTATCTCTGGCAAAAGGGGGCTCAATTCATCTCTGTTATACACGATACCAGTCCAAGTCATCACATAATTATAAATGGATTCATGGGAGCCACTTTTTCCAATAACCAATCTAATCATGAGATAGATTGGTCCTTTGACAAACAGAAAATTGACCAATAGCGAAAGGTTTTGGCCCAGTTTGGCAGATTGCACAGGCTGACCTGGGTCGATACTTTTCGCAGATGCATTAAGCCTCCTTTTCACAGAGCATGGCTCATATATAATTATGTTATACCAGACTGTATGATATATGTTGAAAAGGATTTAACCCTTTACTCCATAGATACTCATTTCTTGGAAAACATTGTGGCAAAAGGTGAAATTGCTCTTGACGAGCAATTTCACCTTTTGCAACAATGTTTTCTACACTATCAAAAGGTGTCATATACATATAAGAAACAGCTTCATCCTTGCTGTTATTTAGGGTCAATTAAAGATACCCTAGAAATGCCTTATGGGGTAAAGGGTTAACCTTTTACCAAACAACAAAACTTTACACTGGTCCAAATTGAAAGCACTTGCAGACAACAGAATAAATGTAACTCAAAAGTTGAATTTTTTTCCAGCAGGGTAGAAAACATTGTGGGAAAAGGAGAAAATGCTGGTTACCAGCATTTTCTCCTTTTCCCACAATGTTTTCAAAAGGGTTCTATCCTAGGGTTGTAAAAACTAGGGATTGTTTGGTAAAGGCTTATGCAAAACTTGGCACACTGTAAGACTTCAAAAATACTGAATCATAACAAAAAAGTGATGAAAACATTTCTATATATAGTTTAAAAAATGTAAACAAATACCAGAGTATCCCATTTTGTGATATGAATCTTTCAAAACAGTAAAAAGAAAGAAAAAAAAATCTGTTTACATAGTGATTACAGGTAAAACATTTAAATGCAATTAACTGTCAATGAATCCAGTAATCAATCACAAATGATGATAATATATGTGTATGAGTGTGAAATTTATCAAAACTACTTATATGCACCTCCCTAAACAATGAACAAACATAATCTTAATAGTGTTTAGGAAGAAGGCTTTTAAAAACATTGTAAGAAAAGGAGAAAATGCTGGAAACGATCATATTCTCCGTTTTCAACAATGTTTTCATTCCTTTTGATAATACAGCCTAGAATTTCAGGCACATACACTTTGTCTGCAAAGCTATATGCCTTTCAGTTTCAGAGAAGAAGAATTTTAAAGTTTTCCTTCTTTGTTCCTACGTTCAAACTTGTGACCCCCAGGGCAGGGCCAGTTTTGACCCCAGAAGCATCATATGAGCAAATTTTATAGAGGTCTACTAGGAGATGCTACATACCAAGTATCAAAGCTCTACGCCTTCTAGTTTCAGAGGAGAACATTTTCAAAGATTCTGTTTTCTTTTTCTTTTTGTTGCCATGGCAACCAGAGTTATTGGTGGAATTCAATTTTTGAACATATTTGGTAGAACTTTACCAAAGGAACATCCCTGCCAAGTTTTGTTAAGAATGCCTGGGTGGTTTAGGAGAATGAGATATTTAAAGAATTTAATGACAGACGACAGATGACGGGTGATCACAATAGCTCACCTTGAGCACTTTGTGCTCAGGTGAGCTAAAAACAAACATCACACATGAATGCTCTAGCAAGTTCTATGAAAATGGGACTTAATGCATCTGGGGAAAAAAAATGTTGACCCTGAACAGGCAGGTTGATCTGAACCAAAACCTTCAGCTATTGGTCAAATCTTTCTGATACATCCAGTGTTTTACATAAGAATATGTACATATTGCGCTATTGATACTTTGATCCCAAAAGTGAAAATCAAAGCCCATCAATACAATAACATGGTATCTAATGAAATATACAGTATAAATAGGACCTGAATTGTGGATAAAATTGACTAGTTATACTATCAGGGAGGTCAAAGATTACCTCCCTTCCCTGACAAAATTAACACATCATATTATATTTCATGTGTCTATTTTTTTCCCTTTTTCAGCAAATATTTCCCCATATTAACCACAAAATCTAAACTAAAATCTAGCCATACTCTGTGGAAAGGCACTTAACCCTTTACTCCATAGATACTCATTTTAATGCATCAACAACAGACAGTTTTTGAAAACATTGTGGGAAAAGGAGAAATTGCTTTTAACGAGCAATTTCTCCTTTTCCCACAATGCTTTACACTCAATCAGATATTTGTATCCTAGCTCATTTATCCATATTTTTGACATCATATCTTTACTTGCTGCTGAAGATGGAAGAGCCTCAAATTGGTATATCAGGTAAAGGGTTTATGCATCCACAAAAACTGACTGAGATCAGCCCGCCCAGTCTGTGCAGACTGACTTTGGCCAAAATGTTTTGCTATTAGTCAATTTTCTGCCTGTCCCAGGGCAATTTTCTGCTTAATTCAGGGATGTATTAGACAAAATGAACTTTACGAAAAATTTAATTAATAGTCATCATACTCATGTTAACTTGTATGGTTTCGTGCATCTTAACCCTTTCCCAAACGACAAACTTTTGGACTAGACCAAATTGAAAGCATTTGCAGACGACAATTCAACTCTTGCTGAAAAGATGATTTCTGTCTATGATAGGGTAGAAAACATTGTGGCATAAGGAGAAATTGCTGGTTACCAGCATTTTCTCCTTTTCCCACAATGTTTTCAAAAGGCTACTATTCCAGACCTGTAAAAACCAGGGATTGTTTGGGAAAGGATTAAGACACATTATACCTTTACCACACAATGGTGACTTTTAACCACCCTTGGAAACAAGCCTTGAGAAAACATAGTGGGTAAAAGAGAAAATGCTGGTAACCAGCATTTTCTCCTTTTCCAACAATGTTTCCTACCCACCACAAAACAAATTTCAAATTGTCATTCATTGTTATTTTGTCGTCTGCAAATACTTTCGATTTGGACAAATCTAAAATTTTGTTGTTTGGTAAAGAGTGAAACCCTGATTTCCTAGAGCATGGTTCACATACACTGAGAAAGAAGTAACTAATTTAGCTATGAGCCACCCTGGCAATATGTAAGTTAAATTCTACCCGATCTTTACATGTATTTCCACACATATTACACTGATAGGGGTCCTTGTAACCATGGTAACCCATGTGCATTGTATACATAATGCAGTCACCGAATGAAATCTTACAATGAGGACATTCATATTCATCTTTTTTCTGTGTATGTGATATCTCCTCATCATGTTTAGACAGCTTATGTTCATCTGTAACTGTAGATTTAACATCATCTTCGACTTCTGTTTTTATGAAATCAGAAACAAGTTTCGGATCATGAAGCATTTTCCACGCAATGTCTACCCCCTTTTGAATGGCTGCTGGGATGTTTTTGCGTCTACTCTGGCCACCATTTATTGTTGGTTCAAAAGAACCACCATTATCAGTTTTGATGTTCTTATATTCTGAACTTTCTTGTTTGACTCTATCAAGCTCAACTGATTTATTACCTATACCGCTGGCTATATCATGGCTTTCATCTGTTGTTCCGATCACACTGATGTTGTCTGTCCTAGTTTCATTGAGCATCTCAATACTGGAATGTAATTGTCTGAAATCGCCCTCTCCCATTTCCTGTCCTTCTTTGATCTGACCATTTTGTGTACCTTCTACATCTACTTCTTCAGTATCACCAGCTGTTTCCCCTTTCATGTCTCCATTAACTTCTTCAAAGTTTTCATCTTCTTCTTCTAACTCTTTCTCGCCTTCATATCTGTATTCATTATCCACAGGAAGTAGTTCGGCTGGATATTCTTCCATTTCTACTGAGTCCTCATCACTTTCCATTGCATTTCGCTGCTGCTCCTGAAGTTTCATGCAGAGTGTATCTAGTTTAAAGGCCTTCCCCTTTCTTGACCTTTTCCTGGGTGTTGGTGATGTCATCTCATTTGAATAGACTGAGTTCTCTCCACTTGACTGATTCCCATCTTCAAGTTTGCTGTCCTGATGTACAGGTGACTGTTGTTCAGAGGTGATGGGAGGAGAATACCTTGGTTTAGTTAAATCAAGAGGTGCGTCGCCTAGTTGTGTAGATAGTCTGGGCTTTTTGGGCGTCTCCACCGGCCCTGACCCAAACTTCAGAGTCATCTGCTTGAGAATATCTATGCTCTCATCTTTCCCAGCCTCATGACTGGAATATTTACCATTCATAAATGAATATGGAGACAGGATGCTGCTATTTTGGTAGCCTTCCTTATCATGGCTATTCTTAGGAACATTGTCTGGATGCTCCCTTTTGATACTCTGGCTTGGACTCAAGTTAGGTGGATAAAAATTCATTCTAGGTGACTTCAATGGAGATGTGAGGGAAGACATTGGGTTCAATCTCTTCTCATTAAGTAAGGACTCAGAAGGAATTCCAAATATCGAGAATAAATCCTGGTTGTCTGTAGCATGGACTTTCATCACATGACTTGTCAAAACCTCTCGACTGGTTCCAACAAAACTACAAAAATTGCACTTGTATGGATTTATATCAGCAGAACTAGCTGGTACCGACGGAGTCATTTCTTCTTTTTTAATCCCTGGTAATCCTGGTAACCCAGCTAGTGGAGATACAAACCTATGGCCTAAACCAATGGGGGCTGGTAAACCATTGGGCAGGCGACCAGGAATCATTGGCCAGAATGGTGAGATCATGCTTGGTAACCCTGGCAGGGGGCCCATGGCTGTAGGGGGCATAGCAAATGGAGGAATCCCTGAGATACCCTGATCTAATTTATCCTTTCTGGGACCCCTAGGTCCCCGTGGAGGGCCCCTCTTGGACAGCAGAGAGAGCCCAGAGGCTGTGGCATCAACACCCTGTGGCAAACTTCCATCAGAATTGAGGACTGCCGCAGGTTTGTGATTGTATTTGCGTAGATGAAGCTTCAAGCTGTGGCAGTACTTTGTGGCATATGTGCAATCTGCACATCTGTAAAAGATACAAAACAATAATTGTTGTTTACGTAAATAAATTAACCCATTACCACACAATCCCTGCTTTTGACGCCCCTGTGAAAGAAGCCTTTTAAAAACACTGTGGGAAAAGGAGAAAATGCTGGTAACCAACATTTTCTCCTTTTCCCAAAGTGTTTTCTACCCTTCCCAGAACAAGTTTCAAATTTTCAGTCACCTTTATTTTGTCATCTGCAAATGCTTTCAATTTGGACCAGTCTAAAATGTTCTCGTGTGGTAAAGAGTTAAACAACAAAGAAAGTCTTACATGTTTCACTTGGCCTTGAAAGCTTGTAAGTGTGATCTAAACAATTTAAATTAATTTTGATGCCTTCACTCTTTACCTCATAGCAAAAATGTAGACTTGTCAAAATGTGGTCCAAATGATAAAAATTGTCTTTGAAAGGATAGAAAACATTCTGGGAAAAGGAGAAAATGCTGGTCAGCCACATTTTCTCCTTTTCCCAGAATATTTTCAAGGCTTCTTTTCAGATTTAAAAGCCAGGATTGTATGGCGTTACTGGAGACCACTCCATCATGCATGGCTTCATCCTGGTTTAAATATAATACCTAACAACTGCATTGGGGATAGGTCTCTTTAGCTCAGTGGCTTTTCGTCTGGGTGTTCTAGGTTCATAAAACATTTCTGGAAAAAGGAGAAAATGCTGGTAACCAGCATTTTCTCCTTTTCCCACAATGTTTTCTACCCTTCACAAAACAAATTTAAGTTTTCAGTCACTTTTATCTTGTCATCTGCAGATGCTTTCAATTTGGACAAACCTAAAATACTGTTGTCTAGTAATGAGTTAATCAAGTAGACTTACCTGTACTGATACACATTAGTGTGTGATTTCATATGTGAGTTGAGCATGGACTTGTTCACACATGCGTAGTTACACTTCGGGCACTTGAATGGTTTCGAACCAAAATGGTTACGGAGGTGATACTCTAGATGGTGCTTGTACTCTGTGACGAAAGGACACCTGGGACATTGTAGAAGTTTGTCCTCTTTAATGTGCGTCCGGGAATGAGACCAGAATTCAATCTGATGAAGATAGAAAATGAAATCTCAGCTTATCTTTTTATTACACATTTACCACATAATCCCAACTTGTAACTTGAGCTATCACTAAACATGATCATACCCCCACCAGCTCCTGTATCACAAAAACAGGTCTTTGTTACAGAATGCAGAATGTTTTAGTACAAGAGATGAAAAAAAGTTCAAGGGAGATAATTTCCCAATAAATCACAGCAGGGTCATGAAAATTGTACATGCACAACTTCATATATATATATACATAGATATATGAGTGTAAATTGGAGTTCAGTACTTTAACCCATTACCACACAATCCCTAGTTTTGACGCCCCTGAGAAAGAAACCTTTAGAAAATATTGTGGGAAAAGGAGAAAATGCTGGTAACCAGCATTTTCTCCTTTTCCCACAATGTTTTCTACCCTTCACAAAACAGATTTAAAATTTTAGGTCACTTTTATTTTGTCGTCTGCAAATGCTTTCAATTTGGACAAGACCAAAATTTTGTCGTTTGGTAATGGGTTAAAAGGTGTTGGAGTACTGCTCCAGACAAATCTGTGTCTACAGACAGATGGACGCAAAGATAGCTAGTATACCCCCCCTCCACTTCGTTGTGCAGGGTATAACAATGCTGATAAAAAGGGCTTTAGAAAAAGGAACAAGCTTTAAGGATTGGCTTACACACACTCCCATGGGGAAATCAGCCCTCTTCCCTTCCCTACTACTGCAGTTGAGGACATAATCTTTGTCATCCTAAGTGGACTGTTTCCACTGTCAACTGTTTCCTGTTTTTACCGTTTACCAAAGAACATAGTTTTAGCCCTTTACCACACAATTCCAACTTTTAAAGACCTTGAAAAAGAAAGCGTTAGAAAACATTGTTAGAAATGAGAAAATGTTGGTCACCAACATTTTCTCCTTTTCCTACAAAGTTTTCAAAATCTGCATTTTTCAAGGTTGTTAAAAAGGCAGGATTGTGTGGAAAAAGGGTTAAATGTAGTTCAAATGCGCACTGTTGTGTGAGAAAGGATTGAAGATAAAGAAAAGGAGACAATTCTGGTAACAAGTATTTTCTCCAGTTCCTACAATGTCTTCCCAAGGGACTGTGGTAGCAAAAGGTCAATGATCTTGCAAAAAAAGCTATTTGATAATATTGTGGGAAAAGGAGAATATGCTGGTAACCATGTTATACCAGCAAAGAGGTAAAAAGCAAATTTAGCAAATGTAATCGCTCACTGTACATACCTTGTCAGTCGTAGAAAATTCACACTGTTTACATCGGAATACTTTAGGTCGCCCTGGCATGGTTCGAGCCCCGTACCCACCGTCGGGATCTTCTGTGTGAAAATCCTTTATGTGCCTCTTCAGTCGTCCTTCTGTTCTTGATTTGTAGTCGCAGTGAGGGCACACATGCTCAAAATGTACGGTCATGTGCTGGTCAAATGCAGCCTGGGTAGTGCCTGGAGTTTAAAAAAAGAATTTGTCACATAATGGATGAATTGGGGATAATAAATGCATCAAAATATAAAGGCAGGTGATATATGAATAAACAAAGGTACATGCACACTTGGTAAATTTGGATTGAAAAAAAAGAGATGGACAGCAAATATTTGTCGCCAGGGGGTGCTTATAAAAAGGCACATCGAAAAAAAATCCAACCACTTTTAAACTGATAGAAATAAAAGAGCCATTACGATTTATAAAATAACAATAAGTAAATGAAACAAAAACAGATAATTAATTCTTTATCAAACAACAAATTGTCGAACTGGAACAAAATCAAAGCATCTGCAGACCACATATTAAATCTTGGTAATATTATGTGTTCTGACCTTGATAGGTAGAAAATACAGTGGGAAATGGAGAAAATGCTGGTTACCAGCAATTTTCCTTTCAACCCCGTTCTTAAAGACTTTACAAAACAACAAAATGTTAGACTCGACCAAATTGAAAACATTTGCAGATGACAAAATAAATGTCAATCAAAAACTGAGAGTTGATTTGGGAAGTCATTTTTTAGAAAACATTCTGGGTAAAGGAGAAAATGCTGATTGCCTTCCTTTCCAGGGTCATAAAAACCAGGGATTTGCAGGTAAAGGTTAACTCTTGACCGAACAACAAAACTCTAGACTTTTCCAATTTCAAAGCATTTGCAGATGAAAATTTAAGTGTGGCTCAAACGTGGTTGTTTGGTAAAGGGATAAATCTTTAACACACAATTGAAAACCCTGAAAAGGACACTTTTGAAAACATTGTGCAAAAAGAAACATTGCTAGTAAACAGCATCTTCTGCTCTTCAAGTATTTTCCACCCTTTGAAAAATAAATCTAATCATTTTAGTTACATCTATAATGTATGCCAATGCTTTTAACTTGGCAAAAATGAAAGTTTTCTCATTTTGTAAAGGGTTAACTCTTTACAAAATGACAAAATTTTAGACTAGTCCAATTTGGAAGCATTTGCAGACAACAAAATGAATTGTGACTCAAATTTTAAAATCTATTTTGGGAAAAGTTGAAAACATTCTGGAAAATGGAGAAAATGCTGGTTACCAGCATTTTCTCCTTTTCCCACAATGTTTTCTATAGGCTTCTTTCAAAGGGTAAAAAGTTACCAAACAATAAATTTAGAGATTGGTCCAATTTGAAAGCATCTGCAGACGACAAAATTAGTGTGCCTGAAAAATTGAAATTTTATTTTGGAAGGGTAGAAAACATTGTTGGAAAAGGAGAAAATGCTGGTCACCAGCAATTTCTCCTTTTCCTACAATGTTTTCAAAAGCTTTTCTTCTTGGGGTCATTAAAAGTCAGGATTGTGTGATAAAGAGTTAAAGATGCATTGATATATGACAGGGTGAGAATCCACAATATTTCATCCTGACTTAACTCTTTACCACACGACAAAATTTTAGACTGGTTCAAATTGAAAGCATTTGCAGACGATAAAGTAAAGGTGACTGAAAAATTGAAATATGTTCTGAGAAGGGTAGAAAACACTGTGGGAAAAGGAGAAAATGCTGGTTACCAGCATTTTCTCCTTTTCCCACAGTGTTTTCAAAAGGCTTCTTTCTCAGGGGCGTCAAAAGTAGGGATTGTATGGTAATGGGTTAAGGCAATAAAAACCAACAAATAAGACAAGCAGTTTTATGCTTTATCTACAAAAAAGGGAAAATTGGCTCAGGTGGTACCCTTTCTCATTACACTGTAGAACTTAGGGATTACTCAAAGGCCATAGCAGTCCAATCCGGATTAGGGCCGAAAATGCTCGTCTTCAAAAAACATTCTACATGTTCTGTTCTGATCTATCTAGCAATTTTGATCAATTAGAAAAGAATTGTGCAGCTTTTATTTGGTTAACATAATTGGCTTAGTCAATCTGGGTCCGTATTCACCAACCATTATTTAGAACATTTTTAGTTTTATTCTTCAGAATTCTGTCAGCGTGAAAGTAACAGAACTTCTGGGTCGGTATTCACTAACCATTCTTAAGACCATTCTTAGTCTTATTCTTCAAGATTTTCTGACTGTCAAAGTAACAGAACTTCTGATTGGCTAAACCAAATGGTTAATCTGGAACTATGATGGGGTCACACTGACTTAAGACAGTAATATCCAAAAACAGAAATAAGTCAAGTAGTCAACATATGCCCACTTAAAAAAGGTATTATAAATGAGGGGTCATTACTGGCCAACACAGTGGTGAGTTAGAGTTGTTTTCTTGACACCTGAAGTGCTTCAGAACTGTCCACTTTGTGACTGTCGTTATTAATCAATGTATTAATTTGGGGTCAGTTGTTTTTATATAATTCTCTCAGCATGAGTCCTAATAAATTTTAGGGTTTTTTACCTAACAATCCTGAAGGATTGATTGATTGTGCAGTGTTTAACACTGTCTTCAACATTATTTCGATTATATCGCGGCAGCTAATGCACCTTTCTGTGCTTTCCTGGAGTTTCTGTTAGCAGTATTCCACACATTATTCTTTCCCAGCCACTGGCTGCTTTCCCACATAACCATAACATAACCATTGTTGAAACAAAGATCAATGGTGAGAGAGGAGTGAAACCTGTTGCAATGACTATCATCAATCCTCGGAGAGAAATTGGACGAGCCAGGAATCAAACTCACGACCCCCTGTTCCCAAGTCCTGTACGCAACCCACTGAGCTACCGGGGCTCAGCAAATCCTGAAGGAGATGCCTTTTGATAATATAAGGGAAGGTCAGTAAGTTTGTAGAACTCGGTATTTTTCTATACAATTCTAAATTTCTTCTTTCATTTTTTTGCAGTATAAACCATTTAGTCAGCTCTTGCTTTTTTTCCTCTTACTTTATGTTGGAAAACCTATACCCATAGGCAAAAATATAAAGTCAGAAGCCACTCTGTAGCAGCCTTGAGCTCATTATCATCAGGAAACCTCGCTCCAAGCATGTGGGATGTCAAATTTGGGAACAGACAATAATCACTTGGGGCCAGGTCTGGACTGTATGGTGGGTGATTTAAATGCTCGAACTTGCACTCACGAATAGCGGCTTGTGCAACTCTTGACTTGTGCTCTGAACTCGATATTCTGACTTTTCATTTTTGTCTATGGGTATAGGTCTTCCAACAAAAAGTAAGAGCAAAAACTTTAAAGTGTTGACTGAATGGCTTTTATAATTCAACAGGCAAAGGTTTATACTGCACAAAAAACTAAAAAACCAAAATTGAATTGTAAAGAAAAATACCGAGTTCTACAAACTTATTGACCTCCCCTCATATGATGGAAAAATGGAATGATTTCAACATTATTTCAGTTAAATCGCTGTGGTTAGTGTACTTGTCCATGCTTTCCTAAAGTTTTTTTTCACCAGCACTCTGCAAAATATTCTTTCCAAGCCACTGACAGCTTTCCCTACATAATCAATGTCAGAACAATGGTCAGCTAAAAGAGAGAAATTAAATTCTAGCTGAGCCAGGGGATCAAACCCCAAAAAATAAACAAAATGGAGAAAATGCAAGCAACCCCTGTTCTTGACCCTTTCCCAAACAATCCCTGGTTTTTACGACCCTGAAATAAAAGCCTTTTGAAAACATTGTGGGAAACAGGGAAAATGCTGGTAACCAGCATTTTCTCTTTCTCCCATCATGTTTTCTAACCTGCTGGAAACAAACTTCAGTTTTTGAGTTACGTTTATTTTTTCGTCTGCAAATGGTGCAAATGCTTTCAATTTGGACCAGTCTATGATTTTGTAGCCGGTAAAGAGTTAAGTCTTATAATTATGCTACTAATACTCACACCAATGGGGACTGGCAAAAGGAATCTAATTTTCTTTGCCATTTAACCCATTACCAAATGTTGAAATTTTCGGTTTGTCCAAATCGAAAGCATTTGCAGTCGACAAAATGAAAGTGACTGATAATTTGAAATATTGTTACGTGAAGAGTAGAAAACATTGTGGGAAAAAGAGAAAATGCTGGTTACCAATGCTTCCTAAAGGCTTCTTTCTCAGGGTTGTCAGGGATTGTGGGGTAATGGGTTATTATGACACCTTGCAAAAAGCATTTGAGAGAGTTGACAAAATGAAATCTTACCTGAGAAGCTGCATAAATGGCAGAAGTACAATCCTTCTCGTATATTGGGTTTCAAAGTTTCGTCCAATTCGTCGGCAGAACGTGGTAACCTTCGTGGATACAAGATGGCCGATCCAGGAGTCTTCGATTCTGGGCTGTTGGGTTGACTAGAACTATTTGGTATCAGGCCACCACCTTTACCGTTAGAAAATGCCAGCCGACGACGGTATTCTGTCTCGGCAAATGCCCCTGGATTAAGAGGACCAACCTCTTTCAGCTGTAATCTTAGATGAGCCTCTTCTGGAGAGAAGCCACTTCCAAATGGTAAGTTGCTAGGCAACCGTTGATAGTAATCTAAGGGTTGTCTGTGATTGACCTCTGACCTTGGACTATTTGGAATCAGTTCATCTCGGTCAATGTCACTCTCAAGGTCAGAAGAATTTGAGTTCTCCGTGGTATATTTATTACTATAGTAGTCTCCTTCAAATGATTTATCTAAGGAGGAGTTATTTTCTCCACTATAATCGCTTGATTTTTCCTCAGCAGGTCTTTCTAAAGCACTATCAGAACGTCCTTCAGTTGACCTCTGTTGATCTCCTTGGTTACATGTGTCTTCAGGTATGTTATGTGAAGAATTATGGGTAATACTGTTACAATTTACACTTTTAAAGTCTAAAGTCTTATTGGTCAGTGCCACAACATCAGCAGCCTGTGGGGAATGTGCTTCACTTCTGAAGAGAGAAAAATGAAATAAAATTCTTAACCAAATTACATACAATCCCTTTTGTAACAAGTTTGACCAAGAAAGCTTTCTTGAAATTGCATGGCATGGAGAAAACGCTGATTACCAAAATGTAGATGACTTTGGAAAATATGCTTTTGCAGTATGAATTAACTCTTTACTACACAATCACGACTTTTAACGACCCTAAGAAAGAAGCCTTTAGAAAACATTGTGGGAAAAGGAGAAAATGCTGGTAAACAGCATTTTCTCCTTCTCCCACAATGTTTTCTACTCTTCAAAAAACAGATTTCAATTTTTCAGTCACCTTTATTTTGTTGTCTGCAAATGTTTTCAAATTGGTCTAAAATTTTCTTGTGTTGTAAAGAGTTAAGGTTTTATTCATGAATATATAATGATCTATACATTGTGGTAATGTGATCAATTTGCTCATTTTGAGCTGATGCAGCTACTTTTTCCCCAAAAATTTACTTTGATCATCACTTGAGCTACATATAATTTGTCAACTGCAAATGCTTTCAATTTTGTGCTGTCCAAACTTTTGTAGTGTGACTAAGGGTTTACCACACTTTTTGTCACAATATTTTTCTACAGTTTTCCTCAATTAGCCCAAAAATTGACACTGAATTTCTCACAAGGATGTTTTCAAATTAAACACTATCCGCTGCAATGTTTTAACCCTTTACCACACAACAAAATTTTAGATCTGTTGAAATTAAAAGCATCTGTAGATAACAGATTTAATGTGGCTCATATGAAATGATTTTTCTTTGACATTGTGAGAAAAGGAGAAAACGCTGGTAACCAGCATTTTCTCCTTTTCCCACAATGTTTTCAAATGCCTTCTCTTTCAGGGGGCATGAAAAGTAGTCAAAGTGTGGAAAAGGGTTAACTCATTACCAAACAACAATATTTTAGGCTTGTCCAAATCGAAAGCATTTGCAGACAACAAATTAAAAGCGACTGAAAATTCAAAATTTGTTTTGTAAAGGGTAGAAAACATTGTGGGAAAAGGAGAAAATGCTGGTTACCAGCATTTTCTCCTTTTCCCACAATGTTTTCTAAAGGCTTCTTTCTCAGGGGCGTCAAAAGCAGGGATTGTGTGGTAATGGGTTAAAGCATGTAACCCCTAAAAATCACATAATCCAAAGTTTTAATAACCCCCACAGGAAAAACCTTTTGAAAATATTATGGGAAAAGGAAAAAAAAAAAATGCTGGTTACAAGCATTTGCTCCCTTTCACACAAGATTTTCTACCCTATGAAAGACAAATTTTATAAATTGTACTACATTTAGATTGTCGTCTACAAATGTTTCCAATTTGGGAACAGTCTAAAATTTTGTTGTCCCGTAAAAAGGTAAAGAAGAACAAGTATTAAATCCAAAAAATTAACCCATTCAATCAAAGTACAATAAACTAATACCAAACAGTATGAACAACTATGATTTACATAACCATCAAATCTCTACAATCTACAACAAATCAAACCCCTCAATACAACTTGCAACTCACTTATTGGTTGAAATTTCTTTCTGTCAACTAAACCAATCCAAGTTACGATTTAAAACTCACTCCCTTGAAAAACTTAAATTATCACCCATTCCCTGTTCACAGGTTTTAACCCATTACCACAAAATCCCTACTTTTGAGGACCCTGAGAAAGAATCCTTTAGAAAACATTGTGGGAAAAGAAGAAAATGCTGATAGCCAGCATTTTCTCCTTTTCACACAATGTTTTCTACCCTTCACAAAACAAGTTTTAAATTTTCAGTCACTTTATTTTGTCCTCTGTAAATGCTTCCGATTTGGACAAACCTAAAATTTTTTAGTTTGGTACAGAGTTAACCATTTCTGCTTTGTGTGCTACTTATCTCTTTACTAAACGATAGAATTATAGACTGGTCCAAATTGAAAGCACTTGCAGATGACAAAATAAACGAAACTCAAAAATTGAAATTTGTTTCCGCCAGGGTAAAAAATATTGTGGAAAGAGGAGAAAATGCTGGTTACCAGCATTTCCCCTCACTCCATGGTTTTGTTCAAAAGGCCTATATATCAGGATCTTTTGAAAACATTGTGGAATAAGGAGAAAATGCATGATTCGGTTTCAAAAACTGAGTACGCAGACAAAGTAGAATTTCCCTCCTGACTGCCCACATTCAATGAAAACTGATGTAACTGGGAAATGATGTCACTGAAACCTTGGTAATATGTGCTAAGACAAGCAGCTTGGTGCATAATCTTGAAGTTAATCTTGTGTAGTCATATATATGTGGTTCCCGAAAGGGAAACTGCCTTTTTCAGACTGTTTTGTTGGTTTTGCCAGTGGACATGATATGTATGTTTGGGGCATATAATCCAATCAGCTCGAAAGAAATCTCTTTGCTGTGAAATAAAGGCTGTTCTGCATGAGAGGTATGCGCACCTTACTGGTGTTGAAAGTGTATCAAAAGTCCGCTAGTCATAACTGTTAGCAGAAACAGTTCGGTGGATGAAGATGCAGTTGCTCTATGATTATAGGCCATGTCAGTTCCCCCAAAACTAGAACTATTTTAACCCTTTACCAGACAATGAAGCCTTTTAATGACCCTCTAGAAGAGGCCTTTTGAAAACATTGTGGGAAAAGGAGGAAACGCTGCTTACCAGCGGGTTCTCCTTTTTCAAAACTTTTTTCCACTCTATCAGAGAGAAATCCCATCATTAGGACCACATTTTCATCTGCAAATGCCTTCCATTTTCACAGTTCTAAATGCTGTCTGTTGGTAAAGAAATGACAAATGACACCAAATGACAAAATTTTAGACTGGTCCAAATTGAATGCATTTGCAGACATCAAAATAGAAGTGACTGAAAATCTGAAATTTGTATTGCAGGGGCAGAAAACTTTGTGGGAAAAGGAGAAAATGCTGGTTACCTGCATTTTCTGATTTTCCCACAATGTTTTCTAAAGCTTTCTCAGGGTTGTTAAAAGTCGGGATTGTGTGGTAAAGGGTTAGAGCACATTTTTTGTGAAGGGTATGTGATTAAATTTTTATGAAAGGTATTCAGAATTTATAACTGGTGCCTAATATTTTTGACTGGTTTCTTTTGAAATGGAAAGGACTAAAACACAAGCCAATAAAAAAAGTTAACTTAGTAACAATTTACATCTTTCACAACACAATTTGGATATAACTCTTTTTTTTTGAAAATCTTGGTAAATACAACTTTTGAGGTAACAGTCAAGACATTACAGTGAAAATTGTAGAATTACCTCAATGTGATCAGTTTTTGCTAATATTTTCAACTCTCCTTTTTGGTACAGATCAAGACTGTTATGGCTGTTATGAAGGAAAGGTTATGTCAATAGATATTGTAAATAAAAACAGAGAAATAAAACATGTCCACTGACAGCTCTCCTCAACATCAAAGGGAGAATTTTTTATCAACTTTTGACCCGATTCTTGTTATCATTTTTTCCATTTTTTTTCCACCCCATTGTCCTTTCACTCTTTATCAAATGTTAAAATTTTAGATTTGTCGAAATTGGAAGCATTTCAAAACAACGTACCTAACCCTTTACCACACAATCCCAACTTTTAATGACCCTGAGAAAGAAGCCTTCTGGAAACATTGTGAGAAAACAAAGGAGATTTTCCCATAATATTTTCTTCCCTTCCCAAAAGAAATTTCGAATTTTCATTTATGTTTATTTTGTCGTCTGCAAATGCCTTTCAATTTGGACCAGTCTAAAATTTTGTCTTTTGGTAAAGAGCTAATGCATCTCAAATGCTGGCATATGTCTTTGAACTTACTGTCTTCAAATTTGGTCAAGTTGGAAGTTTCGTCCACTACTACGGAGTGAAAAGATTCAACCAAGTTTTTGGTGTCACCTGACCCCTAGTGTCTTTAAATTCCATCCTCAATAGCAACCCATCCCTCTCTTTACAATGCTACAGATTCTAAATATTTCAAAACAAAACATTTCAGTAACCGTTAGTGAAAATGCTATGACAAAATGCAAACTCATGTAGTTTCAGAATATTAATTTTATTATCTCGTACCAAAACAACAAAATCATGGACTACACCAAACTGGAAGCATTTGCAGACTGCTAATTAACCCTTTACCAGACGATGAAATTTTAGCCTTGTCCAAAGTAAAAACATTTGCAGACGATAATTTCAGTGAGGCTCAAATGGTGTTACATCTATTTTTCTTTGAAGATTTCTTTGGTGAAATCGTTCCCAAATAAAATTTCCGAAAAATCGACCCCAACATCAAATTTCATCCATATCGTTAATCAAGTAGTCTATAAAAATATTTTTGAAAGTTCGTTGTCTTTAGTATGGACATTATGTATATTAATTACCTTTATCCAAGTTTTATTTGGTATTTTTTTTCATTGTTTATACTGCCTATTTCACATTGATAGGATGTATTTCACACCTTTTACACCTGTCAGAAATAGATTACACCTGTGTGATTCTAAAAAATGTCTTAGACTGACTTATTTGAAACCAAATAAATGCTTATAAATTTTTTCTGTAGTCGTTCCTTGTCATTTAATGTTTTTTTTTTCTCTCTCTCTCTCTCTACAAGTGTCATATGACATACCTGTGACCAATACCATTTAGCAGGGGCATCAGTGTCTCTGACACACATATTTCTAGTATTCAATAGGGCTTGTGTGCATCCGAATATTTCCGGTCCATAACTTCTACAATTGTGGATGGACTTCAAAATAATTTGGCACAATTGACCTCCATCACGAATAAATGTGCCATTTGAAATATCTGTTGAAGTAGGTTGAAGATCAAAGCTACATTGAAGGCCAATTTTTCGTCCGAACCATAACTCCTACATTTTTGGATAGATTCCGTTATAAATTAGCATAATGTATTGTTCTCCATCATGAGCAGAAGTTCCCTTTGAAACATTTATTCAGGTCCAGGGTCTAGGTCAAGCTTGAGAGTCAAGTGTTCGCGGGCTTGACACAAGTTGTCCTTGGACATTGATTATGAATTAGGATTAATGTCTTTTTATATTATGTAGATATAAGTATCGAAGCTCAAGTCAATGTGACTTGTCCGTGAAATACAAATGTAGGCAAGTAAAAAAGGTAAACCGAGCCTAATCGTTTTCCCAAAACAATCCAACCTTTTCACAGTATTTTATTGAGAAAATATTTTGGCTAAAAGATAATTTGCATGTAACTAGCAGTTCCTCCCAATTTCCCCAAAATCTTACTTTTCAATATACTGTACACGAAGAACTACTTTGGATTTTCATCTACAACTTCCTTCAAATATGACCAGTGCAAAATTTCGTCGACTTGTGGAAGGTAGAGACAACATGACCAACTGCCATATCACTCCAATCTTTATTAGTCATTACATTTTACATTGATATCTATCTTACATGTATTTTTATTGAAATCAATAAAAATAAATATGTTCTTGCATCATAAATGTAAAAAATAACGTCATTCAGGACTACAAGACATCACATGTCTCAGAAAATTTAGATATTCAAAGTTGGTATTGCACCGATTGAATAGTTCAATTTTGACTTGGGATTGTTTACAAGCACGACAAATTACTAAGTATTCTAAGCCATTATCAAGCACCCCATAACTGTGAGCACATGCCTAGCTCTGGCTTAATTAGTTTCTGGCTGGTGCTTTCTAGTATCAGTTCAAAATTTCCTGTTAAAACCAAGAATTCCAGGGGCTTAGTGGAATCCACTTGTATCCCTGTCCGTCTACCTCTCGTGTTGTTTTGTATCCTCAATTTCCTGGCCTTCAGTACTATCAGTACTTTGATTAATCTCTCTACCAAACGACAAAATTTAAGACTTGTCCAAATTGAAAGTATTTGCAGATGATAATCTAAATGTGAATCATATATTGAAATTTGATTTGGGAAAGGTAGAAAACATTGTCAGAAAACGTAACCAGCATTTTCTCCTCTTCCATTAATGTTTTCAAATTTTTTCTTTCTCAGGGTTGTTAAAAGTAGGGACCGTGTGGTAAAAAGTTAAAATGCATAACTTTTGGTAGAATTATTTCTCAAAGTGACATTCAGATTTGAAAAAAAAAAATTAAACAATTGGGCTTTGTTCAGAATATCTACAATAAAAAAAAAATTACAGTGCAAATCACATTCTGTGAAGTCTGATCTTGATCTTCAGTGGCCAACAATGACAATGAAAGTTGACGTCAGAATACAGACTATAAAAAGAAAGTATGAAGTAAAAAATATCACTTGGCCACTTTATCTACCAATTAATATGCACCAGCAACATCCCTTTAGGAAGTGAAAGCTTTTCTAATACTTTGTTATCAATAATTTTTTTCCCGCTTCAAAAAAAGAGCATTTATAACCCTTCTATCACAAAGATCAACACAAAAGTTGTGTTTTTTATGGACTATTTTGAATAGCATCAAACTGCAAAATGTGCAGACTGATCAAGGATATATAAAGTCTAGTTTTTCCCTAAAATATTTCAAACAAAATAACTTGGAAAATACAATACCTTATATGTCTAAAAAATGTCTGTTTCAGGTACACGGTTCCTTAAGTGTGAAGATAATGAAGATGAACAGTTTAAAATGACGGAAAAACTAAGGTCCTTGATAGAAGCTTATCAAACCATTACAGTGAATTGTATTCAATTGTTTCAGAAGTATATGTTATTTTTACTGTATTTCTAATCCTGTTTTGGCCACAAAATGATTTAAATCCGTAAATTAATCCTTCACTTAACTCTTTACCAAACGACAAAATTTTAGACTGGTCCAAATTGAAAGCATTTGCAGACAACAAAATAAAGGTGACTAAAAGATAGAAATTTGTTCTGGGAAGGGTAGAAAACACTGTGGGAAAAGGAGAAAATGCTGGTTACCAGCATTTTCTCCTTTTCCCATAGTGTTTTCAAAAGGCCTCTTTCTCAGGGGCGTCAAAATTAGGGATTGAGTGGTAATGGGTTAATAATCCTTTGTTTTAACGAACCTGCGGAAAAATGGTAATGGAAACAGTTTGAAAAGAAGGGAAAATACTGGTAATCAGCATTTCCTCTATTTCCCACTCTGTTTTCTATCCTTTCCAAAGACAAATTCTACCATTTGTGCCTATTCTTATCTGTTGTGCACGATGCTTTTTAATTTAGGCAACTTTGAAATTTTGCCATTTGACACGATCAAGTAACTCATGAAATGTACTTCTTGTTACATCAGAGTCAAAAGAAAAAAAGAATTAAAAAAAAAAGATAAAAAAGATCTGCATACATGAGAAGTGAAAACATTCCACAAAAATTCAGTGTTTTATTGAAATAACACCAAAAAATCATCTTTTATTCCATTGTCATCAATTTGCAGACAAATAAACATGTGATTGTTTACTCTTTACACAACAAATTCAAATTCAGACTATTGAAAACATTGTTCTTATTCCTGATGGAGAGACTGATTGAAAACTTTGTGAGAAAAAGAGAAAATATTGGTTACTAGCATTTTCTCTTTTTCCAATATTGTGTCTTATATTCACAAGGAAGATTCGCCTATCACTTTGTTAATTTTGAAGGCTTTCTACTGGGTCGAGAACAAAATTTGCTGTTAATTAACCCTTTACCACACAATCCCAACTTTTAACTACCCTGAGAAAGAAAGCTTTTGAAAACATTGTAGGAAAAGGAGATAATGCTGGTAACCAGCATTTTCTCCTTTTCCCACAAACATTCCTTTTTTGTCTGCAAATGCTTTCAATTTGGATAAGTCTAAGATTTTGTTGTATGGTAAAGAGTTAATTCTTTACAAAACGACAATTTTGGACTTGTGCAAATCGAAAGCATTAAATTTTGCAGACAACAAAATCAGTGTGAATAGAAAATTTAAATTTGATTTCGGAAGGGTAGTAAACATTGTGGGAAACGGAGAAAATGCTGGTTACCAGCATTTTCTCCTTTTCTCACAATGTTTTCCGAAGGCTTCTTTCTTAGGGTTCTTAAAAGTCAGGATTGTGTGGTAAAGGGTTAAGGGATCGAGGTAAAGGACAACTCAAAAAGGATTCACATCAACAGACAATTGCATTTGTCTCTGAATCCTTCATCTTTCTTCAACTCTTTACCTTACAATCCCAAGTTTCAGCGAAAAAGGCTTTTGAAAACAATGTGAGAAAAGGAGAAAATGTAGGTAACCTGTATTTTCTACTTTTTTTTTTCAAAGTGCTTTCTTCGTTGTCAAAAACAAATCTCATCTTTTATATCATTTTTAAAACCCATTACCACACAATCACTACTTTTGACGATCCTTAGAAAGAAGCCTTTAGAAAATATTGTGGGAAAAGGAGAAAAACGCTGGTAACCAGCATTTTCTCCTTTTCCCACAATGTTTTCTATCTTATCATAGAAAAACTGCATTATTTAGCCTCATTGAAATCGACATCTAAAATAATTCTTTCAATTTGGACAGGTCCAAACGTTTGTCATGTGGCTAAGGGTTTATGCATCTTAGTAAGCCTGCGCAAAGCACAGGCTGACCTAGTTGATTTGCAGGGTGACCTGGGTGGAAGCTTGGCTATTGGTCAACTTTCCAAATACCAAGGGACCAATATAGCTTATGATTTAGTCCAATATTAGACAAAGTGAATATCCCAGATCCATAATTATGATGACTTCTTAGTATCATGCATCAGGGCTATGCACTAACCCTTTACCAAACAATCTCTGGTTTTTATGACCCAGAGGAAAACATTGTGGGAAAAGGAGAAAATGCTGGTAACCAGCATTTTCTCTTTTTCCCACAATGTTTTCTTCTCTTCTCAAGTTAAGTTTCAATTTTTGAGTAACATGTATTTTGTCGTCTGCAAATGCTTTAACTCTTTACCAAACGACAAAATATATTGGACTAGTCCAAATTGAAAGCATTTGCAGATGACAAAATAGATGTGAATCAAAAATTGAATTTTGATTTTGGAAAGGTAGAAAACATCATGGCAAAAGGAGAAAATGCTGGTTACCAGCATTTTCTCCTTTTCCCTCAATGTTTTCTAAAGGCTTCTTTCCCAGGGTTCTCAAAAGTCAGGATTGTGTGGCAATGGGTTAAACATTGACAAGTCTAAAATTTTGTGGTTTGGTAAAGAGTTAAGCTTTTTTAACCTATTACCAAACGACAATATTTTGGACTAGTCCAAATTGAAAGCATTTGCAGACGACAAAATAGATGTGAATCAAAAATTGAATTTTGATTTTGGAAAGGTAGAAAACATCATGGTAAAAGGAGAAAATGCTGGTTACCAGCATTTTCTCCTTTTCCCTCAATGTTTTCTAAAGGCTTCTTTCCCAGGGTTCTCAAAAGTCAGGATTGTGTGGCAATGGGTTAAACATTGACAAGTCTAAAATTTTGTGGTTTGGTAAAGAGTTAAGCTTTTTTAACCTATTACCAAACGACAATATTTTTGACTGGTCCAAATTGAAAGCATTTGCAGACGACAAAATAAAAGTGACTCAAAATTTGAAATTTATTTTGTGAAGGGTAGAAAACATTGTGGGAAAAGGAGAAAATGCTGGTTACCAGCATTTTCTCCTTTTCCCACAATGTTTTCTAAAGGCTTCTTCCTCAGGGGCGTCAAAAGTAGGGATTGTGTGGCAATGGGTTAAGCAGAGCATAAATCGTATATGTATATTTCCTCTGTTTCACCCCATCAAGACTGGGACTATGTAGTACCTTGCCAAAGGGCTGACTAACTTATATGACAAACACTCGTAGTGAAAGTATCCAACTTCTCTGAGCAACATCTTCGCGAGCCAAGGTTAAGATCAATATGTGGACCTTACCTTGGCTGATTGAGCTTGATTTTGAGATTCCTGCGATGCGCCCTCTATTGGAAGCTGGTTATTACCCCCCTTTACATTATATTTCTAAAAGCCAATAAAACCTTGTTTTACAAACCGCTTACGAATACACATGAAGCGATAAGCAGACATCCACATGGGTTTCCATGTTTACCTTCTATTTGAAAGGTAGCAACCTTGTTCTATTTTTATCCAAGATGAAATGCTACGAGCGATTTCATTCGTTGCAGCTAGAGCTGGCTGCATCAAATGAAAAAGCGTATCGGATGAACGTAAAAATCAAGCTCGATCCGCCAAGGTAAGATCCACGTAGTGATCGTAAACTTGGCTCGCGAAGATGCTACTGGGGTTTTATGTATGAAAATTATAAGGCTTTGGGAGTATAAGGATGATTTTTTTTATATTTTTGCAAACATTTTTGACCCAATTTCTGAAGGGCCACCTTTAAGCAGAGCATAAATCCTATATGTATATTTCCTTTGTTTCACCACCTTCAAGACTGGGACTATGTAGCACCTTGCCAAAGGGCTGACTAACTTATATGACAAACACTCCTAGGGAAGGTATCCCACTTCTCTAAGCAATGGTATCAAAACAGGATTTCCTTATAACAAATCAATTGCCCTAACTACTGAGTCAAAAAGATAAAGGTTCAGTCACTTGAACTTAAAATTAAGTTGTCCATTTAACCCTTTACCATACAATCACGACTTTTAACGATCCTTTTGAAAACATTCTGGGAAAAGGAGAAAATGCTGGTAACCAGCATTTTCTCCTTTTCCCACAATGTTTTTACCCATCCTTTAACAAATTTCAGTTTTTGTGTCACATTACTTTTGTCGTCTGCAAATGGTTCCAGTTTGTACCAGTCTAGGATTTTGTTGTTTGGCAAAGAGTTAATGCATCACAAAACAATCCCTAGACCTACGGAAAAAAGCTTTTAGAAACTTTGTAGTAAATATAAGAGGAGTAACCATTATATAGGGCTCAATTTATGGGGTTGTTTGTTGTCCTCGAGGGAAATAGTCCCGGGAGGCAATTGTCCTGTCTTTCAAAAGACTATGTCCACAAGTTTGTTATGATGCCCTGGTCGTTTGGTAAAGGGGTTACGGAATGTTGACAGCAATTTCTTATTTTATTAAAATATTTCCTTAAACCTTTTAAGATTTAATTATAACAATCAATGTTTCCTCAAACACACTGAGATATAGGCCATTTAACCCTTGTCCTGCTTTATTTAAAGGTGGGTATCTAGAATTTTCACATCCCACCAAATAAAAAAAAATATATACATGTATCACTGAAATTTACAAGTATATGAAAAAACAATACAAATAATCAATAATTAAGAATCATGAAATTACAAAAAAAAAATTTTTTTTTTTGGGGGGGGGGGGTTTATTTCCTTAAAAGGCTACGTAGCCTCTTAAGCTATTTTTAGATTTCCAGCCAAAAGTAAAATAAAGCATTGTGGGAATGTCAAGTGACTGGCACGTGACTAATGACTCTGAAATTCCATATCATAACAAACATGAAATTAATTTCCATATTGTCTTCTTAGGATGCTATGTTTGAAGCTTCGTCAGAATATTTCCGGTGTGTAAATGAGCAAGTTGCTCGTGTAAAAACAGACCATGTTTCCCATCGGTGTCAACCTTGGCTGTAGTAAATTTCTAATTTCTCATGTTGTCGGATGGTTTTCTGCTACTGGGGTTTTATGAATGAAAATTATAAGGCTTTTGGAATATAAGGATGATTTTTTTGTATTCTTGTAAAATTTTCACCCAAAAATCTGAAGGGCCACCTTTAAGTTAAATGTTACCAAATGACAAAATTTTAGACTTGTCCAAATTGAAAGCATTTGCAGACTACAAAATAAATGTGATTCAAAAAAAATCAAACTTGACCTTAGAAGAGTAGAAAAAATTGAAGGAAAAGGCGAAAATGCTGGTTACCAGCATTTTCGCCTTTTCCCCACACAGTTTTCAGAAGGCTACTTCCTCAGGCTTGACCAAATGACAATAATTATACTAAATCAGTCTTCAATTTGCAAACATTCATTATGGGAAATCAGATGTCATAAAGAAAATTTGCTTATCTTCAAACAGGTATGTGTATGAATTATTCTGGGAAAAGGGAAAAAAAAAACCACAAGTATCAAGCATTTTCTCCTTTTCCTGCAGTGTTCCCAAGCAAATGGCTGCTTTCCCACAGAAAAAAATGTCAAAAGAATGATCAATGGTGGGAGTTGAATGAATCCTCTTGCCATGACTTTTATCAATGTTTATAAAACATGATATTGTCTACTTTCGAAGAATGAAAAGTTATTTGCACGAAAAGTTATTTCCGTATTTGAGATTTTGAAACATTTTTCAATGACATCTTAAATGTTTTTCATTGTTTCAGAAAACAATGACATACTTCACCCTTTACAAAGGAAAAGACCTTTCAAAAATATTGTGGGAAATGGAGAAAATGCTGGTAAACAGCATTTTCTCCTTTTCCCTCAATATTTTCTTCTCTTTCTACATTAAAATAACTTTTTGAGTCACATTTGGTTTGTCGTCTGCATCTGCTTTAAATTTGGACCAGTGTATAGTTTTATTGTATGGTACTGACTGTTCAAACATTCTGGGAAAAGGAGAAAATGCTGTTTACCAGCATTTTCTCCTTCCTTTTCCCTCAATATTTCCTACTCTTACTAGATCAAAATTAACCTTTTGTTTCACTTTTTACATTTATTTTGTCTTCTGCAACTTTTATAAGTTTCATCCGAAATTTTGTGGTTTTTGTAAAGAGGTAACCCTTTACAAAACTATCCCTAGTCTTTACCACCCTCACAGAGGACAAGGAACTTAGAAAGGATTGTGGGAAAAGGACAAAATGTTAGTAAACAGCATTTTCTCCAATCATGCAGCCCATTCTACCACCTCACATATCCTTTTATTTGAGTTGATACATGTATCTACCTCTTTATCGGATGACAAAATTTTAGGCTGGTTCAAATTGAAAGTATTTACACATGACAAATGTTGCAAAAATGATGGATAGTGTTTGAAAAGGTAGACAGCATTGTGGGAAAAGGAGAAAAATGCTGGTTACCGGAATTTTCTCTTTTTCCCTCAATGTTTTCATACCCCTTCTCCTTCAGGTTCATTAAAACATGGTGCAAAAGAATTAACGGTATCTCTAGTCTGAAATTTCTTTAAAAAATCATAGAAAAGTCTAATAATATTTTTGTATTTGTTTTGCAAAGAGTTATAAAATTTATGACAAAACAGGCTTGACTGAACAGAGACCAGTTAACTCTTTACCAAATGACAAAATTTTACGCTGTTCCAAATTGAAAGCATTTGCAGACGTAAAAGTAAAAGCTGGTTACCAGCATTTTCTCCTTTTCCTACAATGTTTTCCAAAGGCTTCTTTCTCAGGGTTGTCAAAAGTTGGCATTGTGCGGTAAAGAGTTAACCCTTTACCCCATAAGGCATATCTATGGTATCTCTAATTGACCCTATATAACAGCAAGGATGAAGCCGTTTCTTATGTGTATATGACACCTTTTGACAGCACAGAAAACAATGTGACAAAAGGTGAAATTGTTCGTCACAAGCAATTTCACCTTTTGCCACAATGTTTTCCAAAGGCTCCTACAAGCAATGCGTAGAAATGAGTATCTGTGGAGTATAGAGTAAAAATACAATACCAGTGTCAAAATTACATTTGCAGATTTGAGGTAGATGTCTGGATAAGGGAGTTGTTGGTTCGATTCCAACCTTTTTGCAATTTCTTTCCAAGGATTGATGATGTTCATCAGTATTGAAAAATATTCCACATACTTAAAATGCAAGGCAGCCATTGGCAAAAATGTATAAGAATGTAAAAATGTATAAGCAAAAACCAACCTTGAAGATCAAAAGCAAGCTGCATTGAAAATTTGCTGTGTATCCTTGATCTGCACTGGCCCAAAACACTACCAGTCAGAACAGCAGAATGTAAGAAAGTTAGGCAGAAACTCTATACCAAACAACAGAATGTTAAACTTGACCAAATTGAAAGCCTAGGCAGCTGCCAATTCACTCGTAGCTCTCATGAAGAACTTCATGAAGAAGTTTGTCCTTGAAAAAATAGAAAACATAGTGGGAAGAGGTGAAAATGCTGGTTACCAGCATTTTCTCCTTTTTCCACAAAGTTTTCAGAAGCCATCTTTGTCAGGGTCATTAGAAGTACAGATTCTTTGATACAGGGTTTAATCTGAAGTTCATAAGCCGCCCAGCTGCATAGGAAATGCATAACCCATTGCGCTCAGTAGGCCTATTTTTTCACCAACCAAAAACCAGTATTTGCGACAGATTAGAAGAAAAAAAAATCTTGAGGGAAAGAAAAGTCCCTCTTGCTAGAATAGTTATAAAGTAAAAGGAGCAATTAATCACTGCTGCTTTTCCCTGAATGCTTTGAAAACCTTTTAACATCTGGAACCAAACCTTTGCAAACACTTGCATGTTTCAACAGCCACACAAAAGAAAGCACAATTCATACTGCAGACTGCAACAAAGAGAAAATGCTAGTAACCTGCACATTCTCTTTTTTTCTGCATGTTTTCTATTCTTTCAAAGACATTCCTTCATTCGCGCTAATTGTTTTCAAATTTTCATCTGAAAATGCCTCCTCTTTTCCAGTTTGTTGAAACTTGGGATTGTTTGGTAAAGGATTTAGAAGTGATGGGTGAAAGATGTCTGAAGCAGATAATTTTAAAATTTTGTCTAAATTTGGGAGAGAATTTCAAATCTGTTAACACTTGGGATAATGTTGGGCCATCCAAAAACTAGGCGTGTGACAGACGACAAGTGCTTTGCAGTCTCAGTAACGCTGTTACAGGAGACAACTCCTTCATGCATTGCTTCTTCCCGATTTAACTCTTTACCACACGAGAAAATTATAGACTGGTCCAAATTGAAAGCATTTGCAGATGACAAAATAAAGGTGACTGAAAAATCGAAATTTGTTCTGGGAAGGGTAGAAAACCCTGTGGGAAAAGGAGAAAATGCTGGTTACCAGCATTTTCTCCTTTTCCCACAGTGTTTTCAAAAGGCTTCTTTCTCAGGGGCGTCAAAAGTAGGGATTGTGTGGTAACGGGTTAAAAACAATACCTGACAACTGCGTTAGAGAGATATCTCTTTAGCTCAGTGGTTATAGTGTTAGTCTTTTAATCCTTTACCATACAATCCTGAGTTTTAACGACCCCTGAGGAAGAAGCCTTTTGAAAACATTAAGGGAAAAGGAGAAAATGCTGGTAACCAGCATTTTCTCCTTTTCCCTTTATGTTTCCTTACCTATCAAAGACAAATACTGCTATTTGAGACACACTTGAATTGTCATCTATAAATGCTTTCAATTAGGACAAGTCTACATTTTTATTGTGTGGTAAAGAGTTAAAGCTAGAAAAACAAGGAAATATGTCCATCATGGGTTCAAAACCCGTCAGAGGCAAGATTTAACCCTAAAGTTCCTTTCATGCCTGTAGTTAATTTTGCGGATCCTTGATCAAACTGCTGAAATCTTTGATCTACACTGTCTGCGTTACTGAAACAGTATAGACAAATGCCAGGCAAATGCCAGACAAATGCCAGACAGGAAATAGAAACATGACTTGCGGGTGTTCCTCTAGAATAAAAATGTGCATTGGGTTTATTTGGCAATTGATGGCCTAATATCATTTTTGTAGATGATCTCAATATAATTTCATGTCAAGAGCTTTGGAATATCAGATTGTTTTTATCCCATAACAAACCCTTACAAACGGCAGGTCAGACTCAGAGTATGCAAATCATGTGAACACATGGTAAAATGACAATAGATAATCAAAGTACTGATAGTACTGAAGGCCAGGAAATTGAGGATACGAAACAACACATGAGGTCAATTTTAATTAATACAAACAGGTAGATGGACAGGGATACAAGCGGATTCCACTGAGCCCCTAGAATTCTTGGTTTTATCAGGAAATTTCGGACTGATACTAAAAAGCACCAGCCAGAAACTTATTAAGCCCGAGCTAGGCATGTGCTCACAGTTATGCGGTGCTTGATTATGGCTTAGAATACTTAGTAATTTGTCGTGCTTGTAAACAATCCCAAGTCAAAATTGAACCGTATGCAATCGGTGCATTACCAACTTTGGTTATCTAAATTTTCTGAGACATGTGATGTCTTGTAGTCCTGAATGACGCTATTTTTTACATTTATGACGCAAGAACATATTTATTTTTATTGATTTCAATGAAAAAACATGTAAGATAGATATCAAGGTAAAATGTAATGAATAATAAAGATTGGAGAGATACGGCAGTTGGTCATGTTGTCTCTACCTTCCACAAGTCGACGAAATTTTGAACTAGTCATATTTGAAGGAAGTTGTAGATGAAAATCCAAAGTAGTTCTTCGTGTATATTGTAAAGTAAGATTTTGGGGAAATTGGGAGGAATTGCTTATTACAAGCGAATTTCCTTTTAGCCAAAATATTTTCTCAATAAAATACTCTGAAAAGGTTGGATTGTTTTGGGAAAATGATTAGGCTCGGTTTACCTATTTTACTTGCCTATTTTACAGACAAGTCACAGTGACTTGAGCTTCGATACTTATATCTACATAATATAAAAAGACGTTAATCCTAATTCATAATCGTTGTCCAAGGACAACTTGTGTCAAGCCTGCAAACATTTGACTCTCAAGCTTGACCTAGACCCTGGACCTGAATAAATGTTTCAAAGGGAACTTCTACTCATGATGGAGAACAATGCATTATGCTAATTCATATTGGAATCTATCCAAAAATGTAGGAGTTATGGTTCGGATGAAAAATTGGCCTTCAATGTGGCCTTGATCTTGAACCTACTTGAACAGATGCTTCAAATGGCACATCTATTCGTGATGGAGGTCAATTGTGCCAAATTATTTTGAAATCCATTCACAATTGTAGAAGTTATGGACCGGAAATATTCGGATGCACACAAGCCCTAGTGAACACTAGAAATATGTGTGTCAGAGACACTGATGCCCCTGCTAAATGGTATTGGTCACAGGTATGTCATATGACACTAGCAGAGAGAGAGAGAGATAAAAAAAAAAGATACATTAAATGACAAGCGAAAAACTACAGAAAAAAATTATAAGCATTATTTGCTTTCAAATCAAAGTCAAAGACATTTTTAAGAATCACACAGGTGTAATTTATTTGTGACAGGTGTAAAAGGTGTGAAATACATCCTATCAGTGTGAAATAGGCAGTATAAACAATGACAAAACTACCAAATAACTCTTGGATAAAGGTAACTAATACACATAATGTACATACTAAAGACAACGAAATTTCAAAAATATCTTTACAGACAACTTGATTAACGATATGGATGAAATCTGATGTTGGGGTCGATTTTTCTAAAATTTTATTTGGGGACGATTTCACCAAAGAAATCGTCTCCAGGGGACGATTTCTCCGGAGTGATAAATATAACACGGGCCAAGCAGTTTGGGGCCGATTTCTCCAGCATTCCCCTGAAGTACCCTGGATTTAGTCGATATACATGAGAAAAAGTGATAAACATAACACGGGCCAATATTCTATATGTAGTTTGCTTTATTTACAATCACATTTTAGCGGAGACGCGTTTTGTGACACACATGTTCAAATGTCAACACAACGTTATAGACAAAGTCCGAGCAGAGTCGTCATTCGTTAAATCTCACCATACCTGAATGTGAATGATCCGGAGGGCAAGAGAGAGCGTTATAGATATTAACCGTATGTAGCGCGTAGGAATACACAACTGCCGGATAAAGCTAAGTTCATTAGGTTACGCCTTCATTAGGTCAGTGTTAATGACAAAAACGGGATAAAAAACACACACTCATCAGTTATTAAAGGATTGTAATACCCTTGCAATTCCGTGGCGTTTTGCAGATGAAAGCTTTGTGTAAAGGAAATCATTCACACCGTGTGATAAGCAATCTCTGTATATACTTGGGAAACTAGTTGTTTTTACGATCCCTATAGGCAAGGGAATCCCTTGAGAGGGATTCCCTGGCCTAAAAATGAGATTAATTTTTCTGAATTTGCTGAAGTTAAACTCTACAGTTTTGTTGTGTTTTCTCCTTTTCTCACAATGTTTACAAAGCCCCAAATACTTCAGGCACATTAAACTCTACAGTTTTGTTGTGTTTTCTCCTTTTCTCACAATGTTTACAAAGCCCCTTACTTCAGGCACATTAATGCTTTACCAAACAATACCTAGTTTTTATGACCCTGAGATAGACCTTTTGAAAACATTGTTGGAAATGCAGAAAATGCTGGTAACCAGCATTTCCTCCTTTTTCCAGAACTTTTTCAAACCTGCTGGAAACAAATTTCAATTTTTGACTTACATTTATTTTTTTGTCTGCCTGTGCTTTCGATTTGGACTAGTCTAAAATTTTGTCGTTTGGTAAAGGTTTAAAACATGGGATTTGTTTTGCGACTGGCAAATATGTTGTTAATACAATCAGAAAAAAAAAAACCCATTTTTACATGGCATGTCACAGCAACCCAGATTTAGATGCAGTCCCATCAGTGCATTAATGGCAACCAGAAACAATCGAACAACTGTACAAACGATAATCGAGATACTTAAAAAGAAGTGTCATGATATTTTAATTGCCATGTCCTGTTCAAATTAAAACTAATGTTCAAAATCAACTAAATAGATTAGGCAGGCATCCGCACTTCAAAATCTGCACCTTACTGAGGAACTGACTAATCCATCCCATTTGCATAAGGAAAACCAGTTTTTCCACAAAACCATGTGGTAACAGAAGTAATTGCTCTTTATGACAAACTGCTTTGCATCACATATTATTTACCTACAAACCATTCAACCAAGGCCCGTCCGTATTCACCAACCATTCTTGAGAATATTCTTAGTCTTATTCTTCAAGGTTTTCTCCTTTTCCTGCAGTGTTTTCTAAAGACTTGTACTGCACGTAAAAACCAAGGCTTGTTTGGGAAAGTGTTAACCATTATCAACAAAAGCAACATTGAAACTGCAATTACTTAAATATTACTATTTATCTTTCAAAGGATAGAAACCATTTTGGTAACAGAGAAAATGCTGGTAACCAGTATTTTCTCCATTTTCCCCATGGTTTTTTAACCCCTTACTGGACGGAAAAATTCTAGACCTATCAAAATTGAAGGCATTTGCAGACGATAATTTCATATTAATTGGCTCAAATGACACATTTTTTCTTTAAAAAGGTAAAAACATTGTGGTAACCAGCATTTTCTCCTTTTCCCAAAATGTTTTCAAAAGGCTTTTAGTCAAGGTCTTTAAAGGTGGGTATTTAGATTTTTCACATCACACCAAATTAAAAAATATATATATATCACTGAAATTAATATGAAAAAAAAATACAAATCAGCAATGATAAAGAATCGTAAAATTACAAAAAAATAAATTTTTTTCATGGTATTCCCTTAGAAGGCTATGTAGCCTCTTAAGCTATTTTTAGAATTCCTGCAAAAATTGAAAAAAACCATTGTGGGAATGTTAAATGACTGGCACATGACTAATGTTTCTTAAATTCCATAATAACAAACATGTAATTATTTTCCATAATGTCTAGAATTTCGAGTGCTATATTTGAAGCTTCGTCTGTGTATTTCTAGTACGTAAATGCTCTAGCTGCTGATATAAAAATAGACCGTGCTTCCCTTTGGTGTCGACATGGGCTGTAGTAAATCTCTAATGTCTCATCATGTCAGATGGTTTTCAACTACTGGGGTTTTATGAATGGAAATTATGAGGCTTTGGGAGTATAAGGATGATTTTTTTGTCTTTTTGTAAAATCTTCGTCCCAAAATCTGAAGGGCCACCTTTAAAAGTCATTATTGCGTGGTAAAGGGTTAAATGCTTCCATTCTAAGGGTTTTCAAGACTCAGAACTATACAGTATAGTGTTTACCTTTCACCATAAAACAACATCTTAGAAATGTCAGATTTTCCAAAACCACATTAACCCTATATCAAACGATAAAATTTTAGACTGGCCTAAATTCAAAGCATTTGTAGTTAACAAATTAAAAGGCCTTTGAAAACATTATGGGAAAAGGAGAAAATGCTGGTATTCAACATTTTTTTCCTTTCACAAACAATGTTTTTCTTTAACTCATTACCAAACGACAAAATTTTAGGTGTGTCCAAATCGAAAGCATTTGCAGACAACAAAATAAAAGTGACACAAAATTTGAAATTTGTTCTTTGAAGGGAAGAAAACATTGTGGGAAAAGGAGAAAATGCTGGTTACCAGCATTTTCTCCTTTTCCCACAATGTTTTCTAAAGGCTTCTTTCTCAGGGTTGTCAAAAGTAGGGATTGTGTGGTAATGGGTTAACTTCATAGCAAATTTTTTACTAATAGGGTAACATTAAATTTGTTGACTGCAAATGCTTTTAACTCTTTACCACACAATCACAACTTTAACAACCCCTAGAAAGAAAGCCCAGGTTGAAAACATTGTTGGAAAGAGAGAAAATGCTGGTAACCATCATTTTCTCCTTTTCCAACAATGTTTTCTACCCTTTCCAAAATAAATTTCCCTTTGTAATTCACATTTATTTTGTCATCTGCAAAGGCTTTCAAACTGGGCTAGTCCAAAGTTTTTCATTTGGTTAAGAGTTAACCCATTACCACACAATCCCTACTTTTGACGCCCCTGAGAAAGACGCCTTTTGAAAACACTGTGGGAAAAGGAGAAAATGCTGGTAACCAGCATTTTCTCCTTTTCCCACAGTGTTTTCTACCCTTCCCTGAACAAATTTCAATTTTTCAACCACCTTTAATTTTTCGTCTGCAAATGCTTTCAATTTGGACCAGTCTAAAATTTTCTCGTGTGGTAAAGAGTTAATGTACACCAGAGTGAAATTTTGTCCTTTACCAAAAGATAACTTTGTAGTTAACTGTTTACCAAGCGACAAAACTTTAGGTTTGTCCAAATTGAAAGCATTTGCAGATGACACAAAGGTTACTTGAAAATTGAAACTTGACTTTAGAAGAGTAGAAAACATTGTGGGAAAAGGAGAAAATGCTGGTTACCAGCATTTTCTTCTTTTCCCACAATGTTTTCAGAAGGCTTCTTCATCTGGCTCATACAAACCAGGGGTTGTTTGGTAGGTAATCGGAAAGAAAGTATTAGGGAAAAAAGTATCACAAAAAAAGTATCAGTTTTTGCTAGGAAAGAAAGTATCGGGAAAATAAGATCAGTTTCTGTCAAAGTTGTGATACTTTATCAATATTTGTTTTAAATCATATATTTATGATTTTTGATACTTTACATATTTAATTTATGACATTTCAGCACGCTACTTAGAAACACTTTAAAAGTTAAAGATCAATCAGACACTTTTTATCCTGATTCTTGCTTTCCTGATACTTTCTTTCCTACAATCTGTTTGGTAAAGGGTTAACTCTTTATCATTAGAATTCAGGACAAACGTGGTAAAGGGTTAGTAGGAAAACAAGACATTCTGGTAAGAAAGATAATACATACTGCTGCAGTGAAAGTATTTGAGTTGCCTCCCTTGAATTGATTAACATCCCGACCCACTCCATTTCAATGCTACTTCTGTACCAGGCAACACAAAAAAATATTCTGATGAATAGCTCTTTACCCCATAAGGCATTTTTATGGTATCTCTAATTGACCCTAAATAACAGCAAGGATGAAATCGTTTCTTATGTATACATGACACCTTTTCATAGCACAGAAAACATTGTGACAAAAGGTGAAATTGCTCGTCACGAGCAATTTCACCTTTTGCCACAATGTTTTCCAAAGGCTCCTACAAGCAATGCGTAGAAATGAGTATCTATTGAGTAAAGGGTTAGAGGTAGTTTTGGTAATCACTGCCTGTATTCACTCCTTACCAAATTGATGGAAAGGTCCAAATTGAAAGCATTTGCAGACGACAAATTAAAATTTGATGTGACTGAAAAATTGGAATTTGATTTGGGAAGGGTAGAAAACATTGTGGGAAAAGGAGAAAATGCTGGTAACCAGCATTTTTTCCTTTATCCACAGTATTTTCTACCCTATCAAAGTCAGAAATCAGCATAATACCAAGATTTAATTTGTTGTCTGCAGAATGCTTTGAATTTGGTCCAGTACAAAAATTTGTTGTTTGGTAACGAAAAATCAAATGTTACACTTGTCCAAACTCTAAACAATTTGCAAAATTTTAATGACAGGTTGTATGGCATTCAAATGGGCAAAGTTGACTATGAAAGGGTAGAGAACAATGCAGGAAAAGAAGAAAATAAAGTAGCTGGTTAACAGCATTTTCTATCTTCATGTTTCGAAGGATCTTTTCTAAAGGTCATTAATTAAAAGTTGGGACTGTTTCTGCACAAGCAATGTTTTCTACCCTTCCATGGTAAAATAATGAAAAAAAATCTGTCATATTAATATTTTCGATCTATTGTCTTCATATTCTTTCAAACTTAGAAAAGTTGAAAATTTAATTGTTCTGGTAGATGCTTCACAAAAGAAAAGAACTTAAGCGTAGACTACTTGTACCTTTTTGTAATCATTTTGTATCCATTCAACCTGGGACAAACTGACACTAACTTGCATGTACATACACAAACATGCAGACACAGACAGACAGATGAAAAGACAAACTACAAGTCTGAACAGCACTGTTTTTAAGCATAGGACAAAATGAAGGTCAGATATATGATAAAAACTTTTCAAAATCTTTTCTATCGCTATCTCTCCATTTTTATCATTTAAAACCATCTTAAAATATCTTTATCTTAATAGTTTTAATAACACAAGGTTTAATATATCCAATGCAAGACCACCGGTCAAACATATCTTTCTCATCCCAATGTCCAGTTTATAAAAATGACCAGCCATATCAAAGTTGATGATTATGCACGGTCAGAATGTTTCATTTTTGACATTGGTCATTTAGCTCCCCCTTTTCTTCCCTTTTCCAAAGAACAAATTTTGGATTATTCCAAAATAAAAAGAGTTTGCAGACGGCAATTTTAGATTTTGAGAAAATGGCAGAAAGTTGTCGAAAAGGGTAGAAAACACTGTGGGAAAAGGAGAAATTGCTTGTTACGAGCAATTTCTCCTTTTCCCACAGTGTTTTCAAAAGACTTTTACTGCAGACATGTAAAAAACAGGGCTTGTTTGGGAAAGGGTTAACAATCCCCAAGGAAAAGAGCTTTAGAAAACATTGTGGAAAAAGGAGAGCATTTGAACTTATTCCGAGAATGTTTTATTACTTCTTTTATTCATATTTGATCTGCCATCTGCGAGTACTATAAAGTTCACACAAGTTGGGAAATTCTGTTGTTTGGTAAAGAAAGGGAGTGAACTCTACCAGACAACTAAATTTTAAACTTATCAATATGAAAAGAATTCGCAGACGAGAAACTAACCAAGCTTCATCATACATTCCCAAGTTTTATTAACCCTGAGAAACGAGCCCTCCGAAAACATCGTGGAAAAAGGACAAAACGCTTGAAACCATAATTTTTTTCTTCTCCCAAAATATTTCCTATTCTATAATTCAACTCTTTCCTATACGACAAATTTTGGACTCCTCCAAATTGACTGAGTCTGCAGAGGACGAATTCAGAATTGGTACAAATTAAGAGTTAGCTCCCTGATAGGGTAAAAAACACTTTTGACGCCCCCGAGAAAAAAGCCTTTAGAAAACATTGTGAGAAAAGGAGAAAATGCTGGTAACCAGCATTTTCTCCTTTTCCCACAATGTTTTCTACCCTTCACAAAACAAATTTCAAATTTTCGATTACTTTTATTTTGTCGTCTGCAAAAGCTTTCGATATGGACAAACCCAAAATTTTGTCGTTTGGTAATGAGTTAAGGGACACTTATAATTAGGCATTGCACCTTTGTTAATAGTGACATGTTTATTGCCACTGTACAATCTGTATCATACTGTATAATATGTTTGTTAAGTTAAACTGCAGGATTTATATATTTGCTTATTTTTTCCAACAAATATTTTCCCTATCTGTTCAGACAGCAATGAATATAATGCAGTCTGGTATTGGATCCATTCCTGAACAGTTCATTCTAAAAGAATATATTTATCACATTGGTGAAAAGGTTAATTTGTGCATCAATCAAGAAAAAGTAGATACATGTTAATTGATAATTAATGATCACCTGTTGGTTACCATGGTTACAGCATCAGCACTGGACCTGCTGCTAATCCATCATTGCAAGGACATGTGGGTACTTGCCAGTGGTCAGTTTCCCTGGGGTCAGTATGTTTTATATATTACATGCTCATTTTTCATGCTTTTGCCCTCTTATGTGTTCTTTTAGCCTTTAATAACACATTACCACACAATTCAGAGTCTTAATGACCTTGAGAAAGAAAACTTTAATAAAACATTGTGGGAAAAGGAGAAAATGCAGGTAACCATTTTCTCCTTTTCCCAAAAGGTTTTCAAAACTATCCTCTTTTAGAAAATCCATAAGATTGAGGTAAAGGGTTAACTGGCACCTCTCTAAACATTGCTCAATGTAATACTATATGGAGAGAGTGAATATGAGTGTCTCAGCACCTCTGTTACCAGGTTTTTCTCCATCTGCCTGTATGTTTTAAGATAAAGCCCATTGTGGTAAAACCATGGGACTGTTTTGCGAAGTGTTTAAACTGTCAATGTCAGATGAAGAATTTGTTTATAAAGGGGAATTATAGTGATTACTAATTGATGTTTTCAAGGTCATAATGAAATAAACATGTCAGGCTTTTCAAATGGTTAGTGTAGCAATCTGGGAGGAAATTTTTAGGGGGTAGTAGAGGGAGGCTGATTTTAATCTACACTGTTTTGCTAAAACCAAGAAATTTTTGTGTCGTGCTAAATAGGTTTAAATTCTTAAAATGCCGCATATTACCAGTGGAACAATAATTATTAGTTAAGAATAAGACCAACAAAATAGCCATTGGAATTTCTATGGTCTTATCTTTCCGTCAATTGGACAGTGTAGATCAAAGATCAGACTGCACATTTTGTGCAGTCTGATTTTGATCTACACTGGCCATAAAGCGAACTGAAAGTCCTGGCACTCCAAAGGTTAAACATTATCTGACAAAACAGTTTACAAGACACTTTGCAGCAGCAGGCATCCTGTCACTTCTAGATAAACAAAGATTTCATTACTCTGACACCTCAGGTAATAGGAACTCTTTACCATACAATAGACTTTAAAGGTGGCCGTTCAGATTTTGGGACGAAAGTTTTACAAAAATACAAAAAAATCATCCTTATACTCCCATATTTTTTTTTAATTATCATTCATAAAACCCCAGTAGTCGAAAACCATCTGAAAACAAGAGAAATTGAATATTTACTACTTTTGATGACCCTGAGAAAGAAGCCTTTGGAAAACATTGTGGGAAAAGGAGAAAATGCTGGTAACCAACATTTTCTCCTTTTCCCAAATTTTTTCTACCCTTCACAAAACAAATTTCAAATTTTTCAGTCAGTTTTATTTTGACGTCTGCAAATACTTTCAATTTGGACCAGCCTAAAATTTTGTCATTTGGTAATGAGTTAACCCTTTCCCAAATAAGCCCTTGTTTTTACGTGTTTACAGTACAAGTCTTTTGAAAACACTGTGGGAAAAGGAGAAATTGCTCATAATGAGCAATTTCTCCTTTTCCAACAGTGTTTTCCTCCCATTTGGAGAACTTTCTACCATTTTCATTGAGTTTGAAATTGTTGTCTGCAAACCCTTTCAGTTTTGAAGAGTCCAAAAATTGTTGTTTGGGAAAGAGTTAAGGGGAACTAATCAAACTGTTACAGTTTGGTAATGAGTTAAGGGGAACCAATCAAACTGTTACATCATAAAGACATTAGGCAATCACCCAGCAACCTGCTGCCAAAATATCATTCATTCCTTCATCCTTACTTATCCCCATACTGATCAGACAGAAAGTGCTTTTGAAAACATTGTGAGAAGTTGAGAAATTGCTCGTAACCAGCTTATTCATTTTTCCCCTGTAATCATAAATTGTATCATTTAAGCCATATTTTAAATGGCACCAGAAAATGACTTCAAAATAAGCAAGTCTAAAGTTTTGTAGGCTGTTCAAAACTGAATAGCATTTGCAGATAGCTTAGATGAAGATGAATCTGATATTGTAGACCCTGTCTGATCTTATGTATCTGACCTTGTTTTTGAACTGTTGAGTACTCAATGACTTGAAGTAACAAATACATCTTTACAAAGCGCATTTCTCCTTTTCCCACAATGTTGTCTACCCCATCAAAGGCATTGCTAATCACCTGAGCCTCAACTAGCTTGTCTTTGGCAACTGCTTTCAATGTGGTCTAGGGCAAATTTTGTTGTTTATGAAGGGATAATGTCGTCATGTCATATCAAAACTGATGACATTTTCCCAGCCTCCTGCTGTTCCGAAAATATCTTTTCTGCTTTACAAAATAACCTGATGATATTGATGGGAACCTTTACGTCCTTTGCATTAACCTGGGTCTGTGCTAGTTTTTATGACCCTGAGATAGAAGCCTTTTGAAAACATTGTGGGAAAAGGAGAAAATGCTGGTTACCAGCATTTTCTCCATTTCCTACAGTGTTTTCAAAAGGCTTCTTTCTCAGGGTTCTTAAAAGTCGGGATTGTGTGGTAAAGAGTTATACTGGTATATTATAAGTCAGTATTGATGATGCTGATATTGCATCATTCTGTGCAGCCTGATCTTGATCTATTCCATCTGCCATGCAACTCATTCATTGTTTCTTTGGATCAAAGTGATGTAAATGAGGTTAAAAAGTTTTGCATGTGGCAACAAGTTTTTGGTTTAACCCTTTAGCAAATGACAAAGTGTTAGACTGGTCCAAATTGAAAGCTTTTGCAGACCATAAAATAAAGATAACTCAAAAATAGAAATTTGTTTCCAGCAGGGCAGAAAACATTGTGGGAAAAGGAGAAAAAGCTGGTTACCAGCTTTTTCTCCTTTTTCCACAAAGTTTTCAAAAGGCTTCTATTTCGGGGTCGTAAAAACTAGGTATTGTTTGGTAAAGGGTTAAAAGCTTTGTATGGGGTACTTTTTCTTTTGAAAAAAAAAGAGTAAACAAGCAATGAAAATATGTGGGGGAAAAAATTCATTAATTTTCCTCCCACAAAAAGAAATCCCTTTGTTTAGCCAGTTAACTTTGTGACACAACTTTTGTAGATAACAAAACACTTTAAGCCAATAAACCCATGGTCAAAACTGACCCTTGCTTGGTAACCAAACTGTTTTACTGCATTATCTTTAGGGTTTGTTTGGCCAGTTATGTAATGGTCAAAATGGCTCTTTGCAAAACTGGACATCGGTCAATAAAAGTAGGACCTAAGTAAATATTTGTCCCTCCAGCAAAGTTAAGCTTTTTAACTCAGTGTCACCCTTTCTTTTTTGGGTTTCACATAACTATGTATTTTTTTCTTCAGCTATGGTCAACTCTTTACACAATGATGAAATCTTACCTATGTCCACATTTACAGCACTTGCAAGCAGAAAACAATAATGCATGGCTCAAAAAATGGGAAATGTCTTTAACACATTACCACACAATTCCTACTTTTGATGCCCCTTGGAAAGACATCTTTTGAAAACACTATGGGAAAAGGAGAAAATGCTGGTAACCAGCATTTTCTCCTTTTCCCACAAAGTTTTCCTATGGATTTTTTACCGTTTTACTTCTGCCTTTTTTACCTATGGCCTTTTTACCTATGGCCTTTTTACCTATGGCCTTTTTTCCTCTGGCTTTTTACCTCTGGCCTTTTTACCTCTGGCTTTTTTCCTATGGCCCTTTTTACCTATGGCCTTTTTACCTATGGCCCTTTTTACCTATGGCCTTTTTACCTATGGCCTTTTTTACCTATGGTCTTTTTACCTATGGCCTTTTTACATATGGCCCTTTTTACCTATGGCCTTTTTACCTATGGTCTTTTTACCTATGGTCTTTTTACCTATGGCTTTTTTACCTATGGCTTTTTTTCCTCTGGCCCTTCTCTTTACCACACAATCCCCACTTTTTACAACCCTGAAAAAGAAGCTTTTAGAAAACATTGTAGGAAAAGGACAAATTCCTGCTGACCAGCACTTTCTCCTTTTCCCACAAAGTATTGTACCCTTCAAAAAAACCAATTTCAAAATTTTTCAGTCACTTTTATTTTGACATTTGCAAAATTTATGTTTTCGATTTCGACAAGCATAAAATTTTGTCATTTGTTAATGAGCCATTAATTGATTCTGTGAAAAAAAAGCCCCTTTGGAAAACATTGTTGGAAAAAGAGGAAAAGTTTGGAACCAGCATTTTCTCTTTTACAGACAATCATGATTTCTACCTTATCAAAGAATAATTGAATCATTTGAGTAACACTGAAATTGTTGGGTGCAAAAGGCTTTTAACTCTTTACCAAACGAAAAATTTTTGGACAGATCCAAATTGAGAGCATTTGCAGACGACAAAATAAAAGTGACTAAAAAGTTACAATTTGCTATGGGAAGGGTAGAAAACATTGTGGGAAAAGGAGAAAATGCTGGTTACCAGCATTTTCTCCTTTTCCCACAATGTTTTCTAAAGCCTTCTCTTTCATGGTCGTCAAAAGTCGTCATTGTGTGGTAAAGGGTTAACTAGACTGGTCTTAAAGGGTTAATTTTGAAATAGTCCTATTGTTTTGTTGTTTATCTATCGATCCCCTCTCATTATTTTACTAAAAACAATCTGAAATTTAGATCATTTAGGAGATAACAAATAAAGATAGCTTTAACTCTTTACCTATTTACCAAACAACAAAGTTTTGGACTGGAACAAATTCAAAGCATCTGCAGACAACAAATTAAATTTCGTAATATAATGATTTTGATAGTGTGGGAAAAGGAGAAAATGCTGGTTACCAGCACGCTGGTTACCAGCATCTTCTCCTTTTCCAACGATGTTTTCTATATGCTTCTTTGTAAGGGTGTTAAAAGTCTGGATTGTGTGGCAAATAGTTAACAAATGACAAACTTTTAGACTGGTCCAATTTGAAAGGACTTGCAGATGATAAAAAAAAAGACATAACTCAGACACTGAAATTTGTTTCTAACAGGGTAGAAAACATGGTGGGAAAAGGAGAAAATGCTGACTACCAGTTTTCAAAAGGCTTCTTTCACAGGTTCATCGAAAGTCGTCATTGTGTGGTAAAGGGTTAAGACAACCTTTGGCTAATGAAGAAGCTTTCATTAGATGTCATTTCCATGGTAACCAGGTCAACAAAAAAATCTCTCTGATGCAGGAACAACAAAAATCAAAGACCACAAAAATCAAACCAAGCCATAACAAAAACATAACTCTCTCCCCTGAGGGCCTGCTTGATTTGTGGAACCTTTTGACCCGCAATCTGCAGAAATTGCATAATCCTCCTGTCGTGGCAAAAGTGTATTAACTGTTTACCACGGCAATCTCAAGATTTAAGTGTTTACCAAACAACAACATTTTAGGCTTGTCCAAATCGAAAGCATTTGCAGACGACAAAATAAAAGTGACTGAAAATTTGAAAATTGTTTAGTAAGGGTAGAAAACATTGTGGGAAAAGGAGAAAATGCTGGTTACCAGCATTTTCTCCTTTTCCCATAATGTTTTCAAAAGGCTTCTTTCTCAAGGTCATAAAAACAAGGGATTGTTTGGTAAAGGATTAACTATCCTGAAGAATAATAAACCTTTTGAAAACATTGTGGGAAAAGGAGAAAGCGATGGTAATCAGTATATTCTCCCTTTCTCACAATGTTTTCTACCCAAGCAAAGACATAGTTATTATCATTTGACCATTTTACCCTTTGCCACACAACAAAATGTTAGACTTGTCCAAACTGAAAAGCATTTAAAGACATTAGATTTTAAATGTGGCTCAAACGATCAAAATTTGTTGTTGAAAGAGAAGAAAAAATTGTGGAGAAAAGGAGAAAATGGTGGTCCACCACCATTTTTTTTCTTTTCCCACAATGTTTCAAAAAGTCTCTTGCTTTTGAGTGATTAGTACATGGGATTGTGGTGTAAAGAGTGAACTCATTACCAAATGACAAAATCTTAGGGTTGTCAAAATCAAAAGCATTTGCGGACAACAAAATAAAAGTGACTGAAAATTTGAAATTTGTTTTGTGAAGGGTAGAAAATAATGTGGGTAAAGGAGAAAATGCTGGTTACCAGCATTTTCTCCTTTTCCCAAAGTGTTTTCAAAAGGCTTCTCTCTCAGGGTTGTTAAAAGTCAGGATTGTGTGGTAAAGATTTAAATGCAACTCTGATGATAAAATCTGTATTTCAAAGGCAAGAAAATGTTGTGGGACAAGCAGAAAATGCTGCTTTTCATCAATACCAAAATGCATTCAACAGATAATCCTTAGCCTATCATGCTGTACAGAGTTCACATAACATTCAACCGTTTCAGTGTCTTGTTACGGCAGCCAGTGCACATGTATGAGGAATCTTTCAGATGACTTCTAAGAACGCATTCCTCTGGTGATGGGAGCCATCAAATCCCTCGGCTGTAACTGGTGGATTGACATGTAGCAGATCGGTACATTCATAGCCTAGAAGTACGCCTGTTTACCATTATGAAAATTGTAAGGCTCCTCTTACAATAGAAAACTTGTGTTTCAATTTTCTATTGAAATCTTTCTAACTATATTTCAGTTGACAAACAGTTTGTACAATCATTGTTTAACATGCTTTATCAATTCTGATTGAAGTTTTTCACTGACAAATAGACAGATTTGATTAACTTCATTGAGGTTGTTTATGTCATTGCTAAATGACTGTCAGTGGCGCGCTATACTGGTATATAGAATCACGTGATTCTTAGTTCAAATGGAAAGGACGAGGCTAGATGTACGTACGAAATCGGCTCAGTTGTGACGAGTGCTAAGGATGCTGACTCAGACTACTTACTGTAGAAATGTAAAAAAAAAGATGTTTGTCTTATTGAAGGGGAAAAAATGAAAAGAAAACTTGTTTCAAAAGCAAGATTCCTAAAAGCCTTTGAGTCACAAGTTATTTTAGTTATTACATCCCATTTTCATGTTATCTAAAGAATTCATTCTTTTCTTTAAAGAATTCAGTTTTATCCTGTAGCTAATCTGGCCTAATGTTTCTAACCTCTGACCTACAACTCCCATTTAGGCTGTCATCTACCCATTTTCTGATATAGAATTTATTTGAATAACATGAAAAATATTTCTAATGATTGTCTGTATTAACAGTTTTCAGAGAAAAACTTCATAGAGTACCTTAACCTTTTCCCAAGCAAGCCCTGGTTTTTACATACCTGCGGTAAAAGTCTTTTGAAAACAGTGCGGGAAAACGAGTAATTGCTTGTAACGACTCTGTTTTGAGATCTTTCTGGCATTTTCTCCAAATTTAAAATTGTCGTCTGCAAACTCTTTTGGTTTGGAGGAGTCCAAAATTTTTCCTTTGGGAAATGGTTAATTCTTTATCAAAAGATGGCACTTTAGACTTGTCCAATTTGAAAGCATTCGCATACAAATTGATCAATAATAGGATACTGAGCATTTTCCCTTTTTCTTCCGATTTCTTTGACCATTGAGGCAGTCACCATCATTTGAGCCACATCTATTTCGCTATCTGCATCTTCGCGTGCCAAGTTTACGATCACTTTGTGGATCTTACCTTGGCTGATTGACCCGATTTCGAGATTCCTGCGATGCACCCTCTATTGGATGTTGGTAATTACCCCCCTTTACATCATATTTCTAAAAGCAAATGAAATATCGTTTTACAAACTGCTTACGAATACACATGAAGCGATAAGCAGACATCCACATGCGTTTCCATGTTTACCTTCTATTCGAAAGGTAGAGACCTTGTTCTATTTTTATCAAAGATGAAATGCTACAAGTGATTTCATTCGATGCAGCTAGAGCTGTCTGCATCCAATGAAAAAGCGTATTGGGTGAATGTAAAAAGCTCGATCCACCAAGGGTAGATTTACGTAGTGAATCGTCAGTCTTGGCTTGTGAAGATGCGCTGTCTGTGACTGTTTTCATTTTGGAAAAATTCATATTGTTGTTTATAAAGTTACACCTTTACCAGACGACAAAATTTTAGCCTTCTACAAATTGAAAGCATTTGCAGACGACAAAAGGTAAACATGGAAACGCATGTGGATGTCTGCTTATCGCTTCATGTGTATTCGTATGTGGTTTGTAAAACGATATTTCATTTGCTTTTAGAAATATGATATAAAAGGGGCAGACAATAACTCCATTGTAGCCAAATGGAGCAATTTTTCTTTAATAAGCTAGAAATCATTATTGGAACACAAAACCGTAATGAAATACATGTTCATAACACAAAAAGTGGGCTTTTGTCCCAGTGGGCTTTTGTCCTAGTGGGCTTTTCTCTTAGTGGGCTTTTGTCCAACACCCTAACAAATGTACCCCTGCCTAATGGGGAAGGAGGGGGTTGATAGAAAGCTGTGTTTGTGTATTGTAAAAGGTTTGAAGTACAAGCATTTCTTACTGATTACTAGGGTACAGAGGTTGAAAAAAGATAATTTTCTTCATTGATAAATAAACCCTTTTCTACACAACCCAACGCTTGAGAAGCTTATAGGATGATGGAGCCTAAAAACATTATGGGGAAAGAAGAAAATGCAGCTTCCTATCCTGTGCTTAAGATAAAAGCTGAGACTTTGCATAAAAAATTTGTCATAGCTTCATGCTTGCTTAAAGTTTCTGAACTTTAATTGGTAACCAAAAACCTTTTCTTTTCCATCAATGTTATAGAAAGTCTTTTTCTTCATGGTTCTCAAAACACCAGGATATTTGCTGAGTTGGTAATACCCCCATTCCACTAGGCCGCGATCTATGGTGCTCTGTGAGAGGTACGTAGATTGCCTGGCCATGCAGAGTGCCAAGAACACCAAGAACCCTAACGGATCTTTATGTCGCATTGCCAAAATTGCCATCAGTCTACTCTCTTGCACATAGATCTGTGGCAATCTGCTCAGAATGCCGTCACATTGCTACTTAATCGCTTAAATCACTTTTGAAACAAAAATTTAACATAAACATCATAACTGGAATGCTATTGGATCGCTCAAGAGCGCAAATGTTTGCCAGTATGCCGGACATCGCCCTCCGATGTGGCCCGATAGCAACCATTAGAGATGCAGTGATGCTCTGTTGCGATCAACTGGCGATATGATAGCACTCGGACACAATTAAGTGGCGATATGATAGAGCTCTGTTACTATCAAGTGGCAATAATTATGATAGCGCTGCATTACCATTAAGTGGCAATATGATGGATTTGATGACCCTAATAAAGAGGGCTTTCAAAAACATTGTGGGAAAGAAAGAAAATGCTGGTAACCAGCAAAGACAAATCTCATCATTTGACTCCTTATTTTTATTTGTCATTTTGGAAATGCTTTCAATACGAGCTAATCATGTTGTCTTGAAGAGAGTAAAGTAATGGATAATTTTGTACCAAAGTTATGAGACATTTATCCATCTGTAAAATTGTATGACTTTTTTCTTTAAGCATTAGTGGTGGGTTAACTTCTTAAGTTTGAAAAGAGTTTATCTGAAACATGACCTTTCATTATCTATTTTTAATTATCTCTTTAAATCTCCCCATCCCCCCTAAAGATACATTTTGAGGCAGTTAGTTTACTCTTGACAACCTGTTCCGAATTGAGTCATATAATGCAATCTTTAACAATCATAATATACTCGGCATCAATGAAAAGTCACCAGGTACTAAAGTTGAATAATTTTCGCCTTGCCACAAGAGATAAATTTTCAATTATGTTGAGAAAATTATTAGAATTAAATTATTATACTTATTTCCTGACTTGTATCTGACAAATTTCACATGCTTGCAAATCTGAGTAGTCCATCTTTATTTGCACTTGCAAAAAAAAAATTTAACCCTTTACTCCATAGATACTCATTTCTACGCATTGCTTGTAGGAGCCTTTGGAAAACATTGTGGCAAAAGGTGAAATTGCTCATGACGAGCAATTTCACCTTTTGTCACAATGCTTTCTATACTTTCAAAAGTTGTCATATACACATGAGAAATGGCTTCATCCTTGCTGTTATTTAGGGTCAATTAGAGATAACATAGAAATGCCTTATGGGATAAAGGGTTAATCAATTTTCTGACAGAAAACTATCAAGATTCACTTTTTTCTCATCTCTTACATCAGATGAGTTTTCATTGATGCTGAGTATACTTGCAGCATTTACAGTGTTACCAATGTAAGAAATTAACACTTTGTCCACAACATTTCATGAATATGTGAACTGTCGCTGTGATATGACTGAAATACTGTTGAAAGCGGCGTAAAACACCATTCAAACAAATGTCCACAACATTTTGAAACACTGCTTACTACAGTCATTGTTATTATGGCCTGCAACACCCAAAAGGGAGCATTTTTGAGTGGCCTGTCCAAGAGGACACTTTATGTCCAAATGCCCCTTTTCCGATGTTGCAAGCCATCTGATAATGTGACAGTTGAGAGCAAAGGTTTGGGGCTAAGGGTTAATTATCTTTGAATTAGAAAAACATGAAATAACTAGTTTAGATTGATAAACTAGTTCATTCTACCCGACTTGGACCCTTGTCTCTGACAAGACTTAATTACCTAAATTAACTCATTACCAAATGAAAAAAGTTTAGGTTTGTCAAACTCGAAAGCATTTGCAGACGACAAAATAAAAGGGACTGAAAATTTGAAATTTGTTTTATAAAGGGTAGAAAACATTGTGGTAAAAGAAGAAAATGCTGGTTACCAGCATTTTCTCCTTTTCCCGCAATGTTTTCTAAAAGCTTCTTTCTCAGGGGCGTCAAAAGTAGGGATTGAGTGGTAATGGGTTAACCCTTATCCTGCAGAATAGATGAAAAATAATCATCAAGCTGTATGGAAAAACCCAAATTTTCCTATTTCAGAGATATTTTTGGAGGTTAGATATCTCCATAATAGACAGTGTAGATCAAAGATCAGACTGTATCTTCTGTGCAGTCTGATCGTAATCAACACTTGTCAGCAATATGTAGGCAAACTGCACTAAAGCAGCCTTAGGGTGTATTGCTGAAATTAGTCTGTTTACTAACTCCTACTGATCACTTATTTTCTTCCAGTTTTCAACCGAAATTCATATTTTCATTTTATCAAACTAAAATCATTTTGTTATTTTCATGCCAAATGTTGCTTCTAAATGTGCATGGCTGCAAAGATTATGATGGATAAAATTGCATTTAATTTTTTGAGGGCCCTGAAAGAAATCACTTTTGTCATTTTTGAATGGATGAATGGATGGATGGATGGATGTTCGTTCTGCCGTTTCATGGGTTTCAACACAAATGGAGTCTGCCATGCCTTGTTCAAGGACACTACCATGAAAAAAGCAATGCCACCATGGAGGCTCAAATCCATGACCTTTGAATTTTAAATCTAACATTTTCAGTTTTGTAGCACAAAATGGATATACTCAAGAACCCTGACAAAATCAAAGCGTTGAGAACACCAAAGTGGTATTTGTCTAGGATACCATTTTATGGAATTAATAATATGAAAGAAAATGAGAAATATTACTAAAATACTGGCTTGAAAGTCAACTTACAACGCAAATGAATACCTTTTTGGTTTAAGGAAAAGTACTCATGACAAAGTTAGGATTATTTGTGTATTGGTGGTCTCCCTTTGATAATTAGGAAGTCAGAAGTGTGGTGTCCATGGTTGTGTGGTAGAGCGTCAGCCTCATAACCTAAAGTATCCAAAGTTCGATACCTGGGAGCGGTTGTCAACTTTGGGGTTTTTCATTGGCCCACACATTCGGCGCGAATACTGGTCTAGTTCCCAGGAAGGGGAATTGAGAGAGATTAGTATAAGTTGTAAGAACTTGTTTCTCAATCGATGTAAAATAAATATGTTTAAATTAAACTAGAAATAATTACCTTGACAGTAGGATGCATGATGGATATAGAGAGAAACCGTGTGAATATATCCAATAACATCAAGTTCGTACTTGAAAACAATGATTTTGAAAAATCTTTGGTCGTTAACATTTGATTCCAATCATTTCAATAGAAAATTCCGATCTATAAATACTCATGCCAAGTCACAGTAGCACGCAAACAAGGGATGAAGAAAACGAACTGGTTTTGGAACAAAAATTAAACAGGACCAAGCGATCAGTAGACAAATCTTATATCATTGCACCAATGGAAGGCTATGAGCAAGTGAAGCTAATTTCAATAAAAAATTAGTATTTCAGCGATAGATGGCATGAACCAGTTTTTTTTTTTCACATGCCATTTTCAAATACATATCTGAGTGATACAAAAAATTTCATTTGCCTAAGAAAATTTGAGTTAAATTGGGTATATTTTCTTCTTTGCAAAACATACAATACATGGTCTTAAAGGTGGGTATTTAGGTTTTTCACATCTCACCAAATTAAAAAATGCATACATCACTGAAATTTATATGAAAAAAACAATACAAATCATCAATAATTCAGAGTCATAAAATTACACACACAAAATTTTTTATGGTATTCCCTTAAAAGGCTATGTAGCCTCTTATGCTATTTTTAGATTTCACGCCAAAAATATAAATAAGCATTGTGGGAATGTTAAGTGACTGGCACGTGACTAATGATGCCTAAATTGCATAACATAACAAGCATGAACTTATTTTCCATAATGTCTTCCTCCGACGCTATGTATGAAGCTTCGTCTGTGTATTTCCGTTATGTAAATAAGCAAGTTGCTCATGTAAAAACAGACTGTGTTTCCCGTCGGTGTCAACCTTGATTGTAGTAAATTTCTAATTTCTCATGCTGTCGGATGGTTTTTGACCACTGGGGTTTTATATATGAAAACTATAAGGCTTTGGAATTATAAGGATGATTTTTTGTAGTTTTGTAAAATTTTTGTCCCAAATTCTGAAGTGCCACCTTTAAAAAATCATTATTTAACTCATAAAACTCGACAAGTACCACAAAAAGGGCTTTGGAAAACATTATGGAGAACCAGCATTTAGTCCTTTTTCCATAATATTTACAGTCTTTTTTTTATGACAAATTCTCTCATAACAGTCCAAATAAAGTAAACTGTCCTCTGCAGATACTTAAAATACAGACAAGTTAAAAATGTTGTGGATTGTACAAGTAAAAACCTTTTCTCAAACAATGCCCTGTTTTAACAACCTGTTAGGAATACTTTTGAGATATCATAGGAAAAAGAGAAAATGTTGGTTACCAGCATTTTCTCCTTTTCCTCTGATGTTTCCAACCCTTTCAATGACAAGTTCAATCACATATGCCACATTTAATTAATTTTGTTGTCTGCAAACTCTTTTAATTGAGGCATGTCTAAAATTTTAAAGTGTGGTAAAAGGTGAAACCAAAAAAAAAACTTTTTCATTTATTACAACATTTTGCATGACCGTTAAAGATAAACAAATGACAAAATTCACATAGCTTTTTTTTTCAAGAGCGTCAGTATGACATGTTTTTTGAGGCAAAAATGGGAGAACATGCAGATGGAATCTTAAGATAATTTTCTTTACCTTTTAGTCTTTCTTTTACCCTTTACCACACAACGAAATTTTACACCAGGCCGAATCGAAAGCATTTTGCTGATGAAAGTTTCAGTATGGCTCATATCAAATGATTTTTCATTGATAGGGTAGAAAATATTTTGGGAAAAGGAGAAAATGATGGAAACCAGCATTTTCTCCTTTTCCCACAATGATTTCAAAAGTTTCTATTTCAGGGGTGTTAAAAGTTGTCAAAATCTGAACTTTAAACTATATACCAAACAACAAAATTTTAGACTAGTCCAAATTGAAAGAATTTTGCAGATGACAAAATAAATTGGCTCAAAAACAGAAATTTGATTTTTTTAAGGGCAGAAAACATTGTGGAAACAGGAGAAAATATCAGTAACCAGCATATTCTAATTTCCCCACAATGTTGTTTTTTTTTTTCCAAGCTTTTGTTCTCAGGTTATTAAAACTTGAGACTGTGTGGTAAAGAGCTAACTAAATGAGGGAGACAGCTTTTGGAAACATTGTGGGAACAAGAGAAAATGCTGGTAACCAGCATGTTCTTCTTTTCCCACAATGTTTTCTCCCCTCTCCTGGACCAATTTCATTCTCTGTGCTATCCTGAGTTTCTTGTCTACAAATACAGTACTTTTAATTTAAGCAAAACTAAAAATTTGTCATTTGGTAAAGAGTTAACCCTTTACCACACAATTCCGACTTTCAACACCTCTGTAAAAAAAACCTTTTGAAAACATTGTGGGAAAAGGAGAAAATGCTGGTAACCAGCATTTTCTCCTTTTCCCACTATGTTTTTTTTTTTCCCTTCCTAAAACGAATTTCAATTCTTTAGTCAGAATTATTTTGTCGTCTGCAAGTGCTTTCAGTTTTGACCAATCTAAAATTTTGTTGTATGGTAATGATTTAAACTCAGGATTGTCTGATAAAGAGCACAGACCTAAACATGAAAATAACTATACTCATGACCAGCCATTAACAATCTGTTCATGAGATGCCCTGGTAGACTTTGATCTTAACCATGGTCAGTCCATGTCCAGTTTACACTTGACCACCTTCCGTGGACATCCATTTATATTTTATCACAAACTCTAAACTCTTTACCAAACGACAAAATTTTGGCCAACAATGATGACTTTTAGCACCCTTTAGAAAAGAAACCTTTTGAAAACAATGTTGGAAAAGGAAAAAAATACTGCTAACCAGCATTTTCTCCTTTTCCCATAATATTTCTACCCTATCAAGATCAAATTCCATTATATGAGTTACATTTCAGTTGATGTCGGCAAATGCTTTCAATTTGGACAAGGCTAGAATTTTTTCATTGGGTAAGAGTTAAGAAAATAACAAATACATATGCTTTTTGCATGTTCAAACAGGCAAATCATCAGAATTGATAATGTAAGAATCAAAGAGAGAGTAGGCTCAACCTGGTCTTCACTGTAAACAGACTGTTAGAAGATATACTTGTCTTTCCAGAATTCCCTGTCAAATATTCTAAATATCAAAGTACTGAAAGTACTGAGAGTTCAGTGCTGAGAACACTTATAATGCTGACTGAATTTAGAGAGCTCTATTCTTGATCTTGAAGGCAATTTATAGCCTCTACCAAATACTGCATGATAAAGAGACACAAAGTACTATCATTTTATTAAGCAAACTAGATTTATAATAGTATACAAACCATTCTGAGAAAATAAGAAAACAATTTTTACAGGAAATTTCTTTTTTTGTCCAAATGATTTTAAAAGCAATCTTCTTCTGGGACAAAGATTAAAAAAACATTATGTGAGGTAATTTAGATAAATCAGTTTGAGTTAGACCATAGCCTATTGAGTCAAGTGACTTACCCTTTCATTCTGCAGGTGGGATCAGTGAATCTTTCCCGGTGAAAATCACTTGTCATCAAGCCGTTCATTTTTCCACTGTGTTAACTGCTGTCATCAGTTTTAGTTACTATTGTTTCTGCTTTTTTCACCAAATGTCATCCCAAAATCTGTAAATATATATCAAACATATATACCTTTTTCTTGTTTTTTTTTTCTTGACACCTACGTTGTTGTTGTTGGTGTTTCTACTGTTGTAAAAAATCAGAAAACAACTTTTCAGCAGTCTAATCTTGATGTGCACTATTCATATAGGCACTGTTAAAAAATGACCATCTGAGAGAGAAGAGTAAATCCTGTCATGATGACAACTATCAACCCTTGCAAAAAAAAATATAGACTGAGATAAGGTTTTGAACAAGTGAACCCCCTAGTTTCAATCCAAATAGATAACCAGATTGAGCTAATATGTATTAAGAACAAAGTCGAGCCTCTCTCACCTTTTTTTCTATTTTTACCTTTTTCATTTCATTTTTAACCTTTATGTATTATAACCTTCCTTGATAATAATGTCGAACTCATTCTTCAAATTAACATCAATTTTCAATGAGAGAGGCTGATAATTACTTACTCCTTATTCTATTTTACTATCAGAAATTTGGGCAATAGCTCTTTACAAAGCAACAAAATTAAAGACCAGTACCTATCAAATTTCTTGGTAGATAAAATGACAATCATGGCATGAATGTTTAAAGTTGTAAAAAGAAGAAAACAATTGCTGGAAAAGGAGAAAATGCTGATTAACAGCATTTTCTCCTTTTCCAGCAATGTTTTCAACTGGCTTTGTCCTTCAGATTCAACCCACAACTATGTGGTAAAAAGTTGAACATTGAGCTTAGAAGATGACTTTCAAAGATTCTTGAATCTCATTGCTCATATATTTTCAACATGTACATGTTCCATTTATGAAGATGTTCATAAATATCAGATAACCATGGAAAAAAAAGGGTGAAAAATGGAATATTCCTCACTGTCCAAAGTGTGTCTGGACTGAAGTCTCAAAGTTTGTTCCCTTGTGTGAGTTAACTCCCTTTTAAGTACCATGTCAGTCCATAATGCTGATTTTACAAAGTCATCCAAAGCAGAATGTTTATCTATAGTAGGGACAGACAAATATTCTCTTCAGCTGTCAAGGTATCTAAGTTTGGTCAATCTTGATCCAAGAACATTTAACTTATTCCCAATCCCTATGAGAAGGCTACCAACAACAAAGGTTTTCAAAAATAAAATACACATTGTTACCCTTTAAATCCTGAAAGCCTTGACTTAAAGAGGTTTTTGCTAACATGTTGATCAAGATTAGACTGCACAGAATGTGCAGTATGATGTTTGAACTGTACTATTCTCTATTATGTTACATACTTTCAAGGCAGCGATATTAAAACAGAAATACTTCATGGTTTTTTTTTCCAAAATAAAAGGTCCAAAATATTTATTCACTGCTTCCGGGATCAAATAATGCACCAATATTATTCCTTTTTTAATTCATTGCAGTCCTCTTGTGTGTCTGCCATGCTTTTCAAAATAAATCCACTTTTATCGTTATACAAATCTGGTTAACTATTACGCTAAGCCACTCGACTTTATAGTATTTTTAAAATTCACATAAAACATGCAAAAATATTTTTATATCACTTTTTCACAAGTCAGTCAAGATTAAGGTATGCATTTTGCTTTAACTCTTCAACATTTAATAACAAAATTTTAGATTGGTCAAAATTTAACCCATTACCACACAATCCCTACTTTTGACGCCCCTGAGAAAGAAGCCTTTAGAAAACATTGTGGGAAAAGGAGAAAATGCTGGTAACCAGCATTTTCTCCTTTTCCCACAATGTTTTCTACCCTTCACAAGACCAATTTCAAATTTTCAGTCACTTTTATTTTGTCGTCTGCAAATGCTTTCAATTTGGACCAGTCTAAAATTTTGTCGTTTGGTAGTGGGTTAATGTATTTGCAGCAGACAAATTAAATGTGGAAGAAATACTGGTATTTGTCTGTGACAGGTTAGAAACCAATATGGGAAAAGGTGAAAATGCTGGTTACCAGCATTTCTTCTTTTATCACATTGTTTTCAAAAGCTTTCATTCTAAAGGTCATTAAAACTCGGTATTGTACAGTAAAGAGTTAATAAGAAAAACTTATCAATAAAGATTTTCCAGAACATTTTTTAACCTTTTAAATGTGAGCACAAGTCTTGCTGTTTTTTCTGCACAAGATAGTACAAGATCATACTGAACATAAGGTGCAGTTTGATCTTCAATTTACACTGTACAATATCAAATGCAACACTGTTACAAAAAAACACTATGACATGGAATTGCAGTTCTCAGACTCTAGTGTTATTTTTACTCACTTTAAACAGTCCATTCATATCATTTTACTTTTCACTTTGAGGGGTTAACCTGTTGAGTAAGATGTCGCCCCTCCTCAACTGTTTGTTGAAAATATAAATTGTCCAGTCTTGTTTATCTGGCTGCATAAAAACCCCGTTATCAGTAAAAATGGTTCAATCTCTAGGCAAACACGTAACCTGAAAGTTCAAAAAGACTACAGTTTTTATAGTGGTCAAGACAACCCTTGACCCTCATGGTCATTTTGTAATGGGACGTGATATCTGAAGTACCAAAGGCCACATACATACTGGCCTCTAGAAGATAAGAGAATCATATCTGATATTTTTATTTAAAAAAAATCAAAGTATTAGAAGTACCAATCATGCACATTGGCAAATTTTAACAATGGCTGTTTTGGTAAAGAACAACCTAACAATGAAAGAAAGATGTTCTGATAAAAAATTAAAAAGCGTGTAGGGGTAATATTTATCAAAGTGGACGTTGTAAAATACTTTGGGGCCTTGACATTTTTTAAGATAAAATAAAGTTCACTTCAATTTACAAAGGTTGTTCAGCCCTTTTCCAAACCACATAATGTTAAACCTGTCCAATGTCAAAGCAGTTGCAGATGAAAAAATAAATGTGGTGTAATTGTCTTGGAAAAAGTAGAAAATTATGTGAAAAAGAGAAAATGCTGATTGCCAGCATTTTCTCCTGTTTCTACAATATCTTAAAGGAGCTTTTTCTCCCCAAGGTCGATAAAATAGGGAACTGTGAGGTAAAAGTTTAGCTGTTACATTACTTGATTTTCACCCTCTGACTGTTACCACATTACTACCAATTTACCACATGCGCAACTATTTTTATACCGCTTTACAGCTGACCACTTTTGAAAACCTTGAGGTCAAAGAAGAAACTGCTTGTGAAGGGCAATTTCTCCAGTGGCCATAATATTTCCAGTGTATCAATCCTTTAACTCTTTGCCAAACGACAAAATTTTAGACTGGTCTGAATTGAAAGCGCTTGCAGACGGCATTATCCAGTTCTGTAATCTCCAAAATATTTTCTATATTTCACTCTTTGCCAAATGATGAATTTATAAGTGGCAAAAATTGAAAGCATTTGCAGGCAATAAAATAAATGTGACTGAAAAATCGAAATTTGATTCCGTAATGGTAGAAAACATTGTGGGAAAAGGAGAAAATGCTGGTTACCAGCATTTTCTTCTTTTCCTACAATGTTTTCCAAAGGCTTCTTTCTCAGGGTTGTTAAAAGTTGTCAATGAGTGGTACAGGGCTAAAGCTGTGTGCAATGATAGCTAAAAAGTCAAAACAAACATAAATATATCCCCAGTCCATTTTTTTAACCCTTAAAGCGCAGACTTCAAAATCCAACAGGCACCTTTCAAATTTACAAATAAGACCCAAATAGTTGCAATTTACATGGTCACTTTTGTCTGTGATCTTTTATGGAAGCAAACTGTAAAAGTTAATGATCACACTACACATTCTGTGCAGTCTGATCATGATCTACAACGGCTGCAAAAGGAACTATAGTCATGACAGGCACTTTATAAAGTTAAGTCATTTTTATCGAACACTCCCTCTCTCTTGTGACCTTTTGACCACACAAAAGTTAGCCATCATGTTTTTTTCTAAATTTGTTTAACTTTGTTTTTTCAATCAACATTTATTGGTCATCAAACAAGGCTGACCAATCGATCCATGGTCATTACAAATATTGATCTACACCTAAAAGTACAACCCTTATCAATATTTTTACAGGTTTAACCCTTTACCACACAATCCTGAGTTTTAAAGACACTGAAAGGAAATGCCTGTAACTACTATAGCATATTCTTTAACCCATTACCACACAACCCCTACTTTTGACACCCCTGAGAAAGAAACCTTTAGAAAACATTGTGGGAAAAGGAGAAAATGCTGGTAACCAGCATTTTCTCCATTTCCCACAATGTTTTCTACCCTTCACAAAACAAATTTCAAATTTTTAATCACTTTTATTTTAACGTCTGCAAATGCTTTCAAGTCTAAAATATTGCCGTTTGGTAATGGCTTAACTTTTTACCAAACGACAAAGTTTTTGACTGGTCCAAATTCAAAGCATTTGCAGATGACAAAATAAACGAAACTCTAAAAGTGAAATTTGTTTCCAGCAGGGTAGAAAACATTGTGGAAAAAGGAGAAAATGCTGGTTACCAGCATTTTCTCCTTTTTCCACAAGGTTTTCAAAAGGCTTCTCTCTCAGGGTCGTTAGAGTTAACCCTTTACCACACAATCCTGAGTTTTAAAGACATTGAAAGGAAAATATCTGTAACTACTATAGCATATCCTTTAACTCTTTACCAAACAAAACATTCTAGACTAGTCCAACTTGGGAGCATTTGCAGATTACAAAATAAATGTGACTCAAAAATTGAAATTTAGTTTAACTCTTTACCAAACGACAAAATTTTTGACTTGTCCAAATGGAAAGCATTTTCAGATGACAAAATAAATGTGAATCAAAAACTGAAAATTAATTTGGAAAGGGTAGAAAACATTGTGGGAAAAGGAGAAAATGCTGGTTACCAGCATTTTCTCCTTTTCCCAAAATGTTTTCAAAGGCATTCTTTCTCAGGGTCGTCAAAAGTCGGAATGGTGTGGTAAAGAATTGGGGAGGGTAGAAAACATTGTGGAAAAAGGAGAAAATACTGGTTACCAGCATTTTCTCCTTTTCCCACAATGTTTTCAAAAGGCTTCTTTACCAGGGTCCTGAAAAGTCGGAATTGTTTGGTAAAATGTCAAAAAATGTTTTCTATCCTATCAGAGACAAGTCTTACAATCTGAGCCAAAGTGAATTTGATGCCTGCATATGCTTTGAATTTGGATCAGTCTCTTTGTCATCTGGTAAAGAATTAACCCTTTACCAAATGACAAAATTTTTTGACTGGTCAAAAATCAAAACATTTTGAAGAAGAGAAATTAAATGTTGCTAAATTACTTTTTTTGTCAGTCATTGGGTAGAAAACATTTGGAGTAAAAGGAGAAAAGGCTGGTAACCAGCATTTTCTCCTTTTCCCATATTATTTTTCATGCAAGTTTCTCTCACAGGGTTGTTAAAACTTGAAACTGTGAGGTAAAGGGTCGAAACACACTCTACTGATGGCCAATATATATTTTTCACAATTATAAAGTAAAATATAAAAGCAATTTCATTCAAACAATGGTAAAAAAAAGTCAATACCAAAAGTTTTATCATGTTTGTATAGAGCGAAAAAAGTTATGTCATCTATTTATTCTTTTTACAGGTTTCTTAACCCTTTACCACACAATACCGACTTTTAACAACCCTGACAAAGAAAGCTTTTGAAAACATTGTGGGAAAAGGAGAAAATGCTGGTAACCAGCATTTTCTCCTTTTCCATCAATGTTTTCTACCCTTTCCAAATCAAATTTCAATTTTTGAGCAATTTTTCCGTCTGCTAATGCTTTCAATTTGGACAAGTGCAAAATTTTGACGTTTAGTAAAGAGTTAACTCTTTACCAAACTAGAAAACATCAAACTAGATGACAAAAATGAAAGTGTTTTAAACATGCGAATTTGTTTTCGGAGGTGTAGAAAACGCTGTGGAAGAAGGAGAAAATGCTGTTCACTAGCATTTTCTCCTTTTTCAAGAACTGAAAAAGTCTGTTTACTTTTACCACAATATTGTGTAGCAGTGAGATGGGACAGGGAATTAACCCAAGACTTTCTCAGTGTAGAAAAAAGACCCAAAGGCAAAAACAGTTGTGCAAGGTGCTTTCAGGGGTTAAGTCCATAAATTGGCACTCTTTGAGTTAACCTATCACCACACAATCCCTTTTTTGACAATCCTGAGAAAGAGGCCTGTAGAAAACATTGTGGGAAAAGGAGAAAATGCTGGTAAGCAGCATTTTCCCCTTTTCCCACAATGTTTTCTACCCTTCACAAAACAACTTTCAAATATTAGTCACGTTTATTTTGTCGTCTGCAAATGCTTTCAATTTAGACAAGCCTAAAATATTGTTGCTTTGTAACGAGTTAACACTAACAGCACTGAATTACTATAATGAACTGTCTTTATTATGAAAAATATCCAAAATTATAAATTTCCATTTTTGTTATAGTCAAAATATGTGACAAAGTAGCGAATAGTGTAGATCTAAGATCAGAATGTATTTTCTCTGCAGTCTGATCTTGATTCATGATGTCTGCAAAAGCAATTTACATAAGTTTCAGCACTCCATGGGTTAAACTCTTAAAAATTAAATAAGAATAAAAAGAAATGCATAGTTCATTACAATGCAGGGCAGCAACAGCTAGGAGCAGTTACTTCCCTTTGATCCATTCAAATGGCATCTCCAGGTGCTGCTTTTACAATATGACAAACAGTCCTAGACATGTAAATACTGAAAGCACTTGCAAACAAACAGTAGTTGTTGGCCCGGGGAACTAGCATTTTCTCCTTTGCCTCATTGTTTTCTACCCTATCAAAGAAAGATTTGCATTATTTAACTCTTTACCACACGAGAAAATTTTAGAAAGGTCCAAATTGAAAGCATTTGCAGACGACAAAATAAAGGTGACTGGTTACCAGCATTTTCTCATTTTCCCACAGTGTTTTCAAAAGGCTTCTTTCTCAGGGTCGTCAAAAGTAGGGATTGTGTGGTAATGTGATAATGAAATTGTAGTCTGAAAATGCTTTCAATTTGGACAAAACTAAAATTCTGTTGACTGGTAAAGAGTTAACTGTTTACCACAAGATCCCGACTTTTAACAACGCTGAGAATGAAAGCAATTGAAAACATTGTGGGGAAAAGGAGAAAATGCTGACAACCAGCATTTTCCCCTTTTCCCACAAAATTTTCTACCCTTACAAATCAAATTTCAATTTTTGATTCACATTTATTTGGTTGTCGGCAAATTCTTTAAATTTGGACTAGTCCAAAATTTTTTCTTTTGGTAGAGAGTCAAGTCTAAACAAAAAACCCTTGTGAGGATAATATTTTCAGTGGCCAAAAGGGGTCAAGTATAAGAAATGTGACGCTGATAAAGTTGAGCATGGTCAACTGTCCAAATTTTTGTAAAACTGATGTATTTTGAGTTTATTCAATAAATCTCAATCCATCAAAATATGTGACAATTTAACCCTTCACCAATACTATCCCACAAAATTATCCCAAATTTTAACAGCCCAGTGACAGATAAGAATTCTGAAAACATTGTGGGAAGAGGCAAAAATGCTTGTGACCAGCATTTTCACCTCTTCCAACAAAATTTTCTGTTCTATATGGAGAATTCACCATTAGAACCAAGCCTGATTTCTCATCTTAAACCCATTACTACACAATCCCTACTTTTGACGACCCTGAGAAAGAAGCCTTTAGAAAACATTGTGGGAAAAGGTGAAAATGCTGGTAACCAGCATTTTCTCCTTTTCTCACAAAGTTTTCTACCCTTCACAAAATAAATTTCAAATTTTCAGTCACTTTTATTTTGTCGTATGCAAATGCTTTCGATTTGGACAAGCCCAAAATATTGTTGTTTGGTAATGAGTTAAATATTGAAACATGATTAACATTTTTTTTTCCATACGGTTAACATAGTATCTCTTACAGTGGACATATTCCACTGGTTTTCAAATGTTAAAGCAAAAGGAGATATTGTTCAAAGTAATAAATAATTTATCCTGTTCTTAAATATTTTCTGATGCATTCAGGTATGAATCCCTCTGTGGATCCTTGTAGCACTAAACTTTGCCATTAATCTGCTAAGGGCAACCTGCAACCCACTGACCTTTAACAGATAGTGTTGATCACAATCAGACAGCACTGAATGTCTCTAGAACATGAGCAATCAGACAGCACAGAATGTCTCTAGTACATGAGCTAACTGATAATGTGAGTTATATTTACTTAGCACCAAAAATTAATTATTCAAGTTAACAGATAGTGTTGATCACAATCAGACAGCACTGAATGTCTCTAGAACATGAGCAATCAGACAGCACAGAATGTCTCTAGTACATGTGCTAACTGATAATGTGAGTTATATTTACTTAGCACCAAAAATTAATTATTCAAGTTAACTATCTATATCTTTTACCCTTCCGGATTGACAGCTTTCGCAAACGAAAAATTCAAAATTAGATTAAATGATGGAGTTTGTCAGTGATACTGCTGTGTTTTCTATGTGCTGAAGGGGTGTTTGAACCCCTAACCACAAAATCCCAAATTTTAACCACCCAAAGGAAGAACACTTCTGATAACACTGTAGGAATAGGGGAAAATGCTGGTAAGCAAGACTTCCTTTTTTCTTACACCATCACAGTATACCAACTTTCAAAATATGAATTTAGAGTTCAAGTTTTGCATCACATTTCAGAGCCCCCGATTAGAGGGAGTGACAGTATTCTAAATCAATATTTCTTTTCCAAACCCTATGTTGTGGGTACTCATAAGAATCGTCTCAAAGAGCCGATTCTAATGAGTCCCCACGACACAGAGTTTAGTGGAGAATAATTAAAATTTTCAATTTTGATATCAAAATCACTCCCTCTATCTAGAGCTCTGACATTTATTTTGCGGACTGCATTATACATGCACTTTCAATTTGTAAAAATCTAGAATATTGTTGATGGTAAACACTTTAACTCTTTACTCCATAGATACTCATTGCTTCCAGGAGCCTTTGGAAAACATTGTGGCAAAAGGTGAAATTGCTTGTGACAAGCAATTTCACCTTTTGCCACAATGTTTTCTATGCTATCAAAAGGTGCCATATACATATAAGGAACGGCATCATCATTACTGTTATTTAGGGTCAATTAGAGGTACCATGGAAATACCTTGTGGGGTAAAGAGTAATCTGGTTTCACTCTTTCAAACAGTACAAATTTTAGGCTCTTCTCAACTGAAAGGATCTACACACAACAAGTTCCAAATTAGTGCAAATGAAATGAAGTTTACTGACAGGGGTTACCAGCATTTTCTTCTTTTCCCACAATGTTTTCAAAAAGGTCTAGTCCCAAACTCAGGCTTGTTTGGAAAAGGGTCGAGCATTCAATGATATATTTTAAATAGCCCAACAACTTGAATGACATCTTGACCTTTATAATTGAATATCCACAATTCCTTCCTTGCTCTGCATTCTTCATCCTTTACCATGAAGTCCTACGTTTTAATTACGGCCCAAAGAAGATAAAAAGACTTTTGAAACAATTTGGGAAAAGAAAAAACTAACAGCTATCTTTTTCTCCTTATGCCACAATTTTTTCTACTCTGCCAAAGGCAGATTTTATCTTTTAACTCTTTCCCAAACAAGCCCTGGTTTTTACGTGTATGCAGTACAAGTCTTTTGAAAACACTGTGGGAAAAGGAGAAATTGCTCGTAGCGAGCAATTTCTCCTCTTCCCACACTGTCTTCTACCCTTTTTGAGAACTTTCTGCCATTTTCTCAAAATCTAAAATTGTCATCTGCAAACTCTATCAGTTTGGAAGAGTCCAAAAGTTGTTGTTTGGGAAAGGATTAACCCATTACCACACAATCCCTACTTTTGACAACCCCGAAAGAGAAGCGTTTAGAAAACATTGTGGGAAAAGGAGAAAATGCTGGTAACCAGCATTTTCTCCTTTTCCCACAATGTTTTCTACCCTTAACAAAACAAAATTCAAATTTTCAGTCACTTTTATTTTGTCGTCTGCAAATGCTATCAATTTGGACAAACCTAAAATTTTGTCGGTTGGTAATGAGTTAACCCTTTACTCCATAGATACTCATTTCTACGCATTGCTTGTAGTAGCCTTTGGAAAACATTATGGCAAAAGGTGAAATTACTCGCGACGAGCAATTTCACCTTTTGTCACAATGTTTTCTATGCTTTTAAAAGGTGTCACACATAAGAAACGGCTTCATCCTTGCTGCTATTTAGAGTCAATTAGAGATACATTAGAAATGCCTTATGGGGTAAAGGGTTAATTTTTTACCATTACCAAACAACAAAATTTTCAAATATAAAAGCATTTATCGTTTATTGATGAATGATGACCTTTATCCTTGACAGCATAGAAAATATTACAGGAATATGAGTAATGCTGGTAACCAGCATTTTCTCCTTCTCCCACAAAGTCTTCATAAGCCTGTTTTATTTCAATGTCAAAAAAAGTCAGGATTGTGTGGTAAAGAGTGAAGCTGCTTTATATTTTGATGTCTGCAGATGCTTTCAGTTGGACAATATCAAAATATATTTGTAAGGTATTAAAAGACAAAGGGTGTAATTAAAAGTTTGACAAGCATCACAGGAGTTTCTCAAAGTTCCAATCACTGGCAGAAAAATTAGTTATAGTATTGGCATTCAAGTTTTCCTTTTATTTTACTGCCTAACACTGAAATTTTGAAAAAAAAAAAAATGTGTTAAAAAATATTGTTAGACTCCAAATAATATAATCCATACTTTTAAATGTTATTAAATGTGACTAAAATAGTTGGATCTGTTTTTAAAAGAATTCAACTGTTGCGGGGATAATGCTGATTACAAGGTTTTTTTCTCTCCCCATACTTCCTTTTCTCCCAAAAACCAATTCTAAAATTTGAGTCACATGTATTTTGTTGTCTGCAAAATTAACCATTTTTGATTGGAAAAATCTAAAATAAATAATTTAATTCACTGAGTTTTTAAACATGTTAAAAAGAAAATATTGGTGACCAGTGTTTTCTCCCTTGTACATTCTTTTATTTTACCCTTGGAAAAACAAATGACATCACATCAGACACATTTTTCTAGGAACACTTTTATCATTTTTCTGAAAAAAAAAAACCTCCACTATATTCAATCTTTCTTTATCATTTTAAATTTCAAAGATTCTTTTTTTTCAACAGCGGAGTAATTTTACTCTCCCTTGTAGCACCATAAATAAAAGTGCTTTGAAATTGAAAAAATCACTAATTCCACACACCAAACCCTTTTCCAAATAGCCTCTGGTTTTACGACCCTTAGATAAAAGCCTTTTGAAAATATCGTTGGAAAAGGAGAAAATGCTGGTTCCCAGCATTTTCTCCTTTACCCACAATGTTTTCTACCCACTCGGAACAAATTCCATTTTTTTAAAGTCATGTCAATTTTGTTTGCACATGTGCAAAATTTATGCTTTCAATTTCGACCAGTCTAAAATTTTGTTGTTTGGTAATAAGTTAATTAAAATTCTAGATGTATAGACAATTGCTTATTAAGAAAAAAAATTCTTCAAGCTATTTTACATAAAGTACTTCATGATAAAACATAAAAGTTCTAATTAACCCTTTACCACACAATCCCTACTTTTAACGACCCTGAAAAAGAAACCTTTTGAAAACATTGTGGGAAAAGGAGAAAATGCTGGTCACCAGCATTTTCTCCTTTTCCCACAGTGTTTTCTACCCTTCTCAAAACAATCTTTGAAATTTTAGTCACATTTATTTTGTAGTCTGCAAATGCTTTCAATTTGGACCAGTCTAAAATTTCGTCATATGGTAAAGGGTTAAAAGAAAATGTATACTTGCAACAAAGCAATTTTTTTCACAATCTCTTCAATTTTGCTCTCATGTCCTCACATCATTTTTTCTAAGTTTGATTCTGATCTGCATCATACCTTTTAAACTTTATTACAATACATACATACATACATACATACATACATACATTTGAAGAAATGAACAAACGAATAAAATAAATAAATATATAAGTAAATAAATCTGTAAACTAAAAACTAAATAAACTGAAAATTAAATAAACTGTCTCATACTTCAACACTGTAAATTCATATCCGGTGCATATAGTCCATTTTGAAAAGAAAAATAATAAATCCTTAGAAAATACACACACAAAATACATAAAACCCACAAAAGTTGAAATCAAAGTCCAGTGAAAGATACTGACCAATCATTATTGGTAGTGGTCATCTTACTCCATCTTATCCTTTCAACTGCTATTTTACAAGTGGTACTGGTCAGCTATAATTATCTAACTGACCAATGGCTATTTTCCACTATTATACCCACACTGACCGCTGCATCATAAAAAGGTTTCTATGCAACACAATTATGTCATTTCTAAATCTGGAATTCAGTCCAATTTTCATGTTCACAGTTAGAGTTTCTTTTTTTGTTCACATTTTTCTCTTTTTGGATAAATCATGTACTTTAACTCATTACCAAACGACAATATTTTAGACTGGTCCAAATTGAAAGCGATTGCAGATGACAAAATAAAAGTGACTGAAAATTTGAAATTTGTTTTGTGAAGGGTAGAAAACATTGTGGGAAAAGGAGAAAATGCTGGTTACCAGCATTTTCTCCTTTTTCCACAATATTTTCTAAAGGATTCTTTCTTAGGGGCATCAAAAGTAGGGATTGTGTGGTAATAAATTTCTATTTCAACTTTGTTTATGAAGTGATACACTGCTGAACTTTTCCCATTTTAAATTCATGGCATTATCAAAATGAAAATAACTGCCGAGAACTGTGTTTAAAAGGGTAGAAACACTGTGGGAAAAGTAGAATGCTGGTTACCAGCATTTTCTCCTTTTGCCAGTTTTTTTTATAAGCCCTTTCCTCCTATTCACATTTTTTAGTTTTTTTTTTTCCGAACTGTGAATTGTTAAACTTTCATCAAACTTTTCCATGTATTAATTCTTTACCAAATGACAAATTTTAGACCAGTCCAAATTGAAAGCATTTACAGACGACAACATGGCTCAAAAATTGGAATTTGTCAAGGGAAGAGTAGAGAACATTGTGGGAAAAGGAGAAATGCTGGTTACCAGCATTTTCTCCTTTTCCCACGATGTTTTCAACAGGCTTCTTTCTCAGGGTCGTTAAAAGTTGGGATTGTGTGGTAAAGAGTTAACCCTTTACCACTCAATCCCAACTTATAACGACCCTGAGAAAGAAGCCTTCTGAAAACATTGTGGGAAAAGGAGAAAATGCTGGTAACCAGCATTTTCTCCTTTTCACACAATGTTTTCTTCCTTTCCCAAATCAAATTTAAACTTTTCAGTCACATTTATTTTGTCGTCTGCAAATGCTTTCAATTTGGACCAGTCTATAAATTTGTTGTTTGGTAATGGGTTAAAGCACTTGCAGAAAACAATGTGTGTTCCTCAAAAATTGGGAATCATTAATTGGTAAAGAGTTACCAGTAAAAGATAAAACTTAATGTTAGTGCCACATTTCATATTTGTTGCTCCATTAAACAAATCTTATCTTTTATGAAACATGGAAAAATGGAAAAAAATGCTTGTTGCCAGTTTTTTCTCATTTTCTACAAGAATGAAAAAAAAACCCACTTTTTTTTCACGCTTTATAGCACTGTGGGTTGTTAAGAATTTAGTGTCTCTAAACCTCTTTTCTTTAAAAGTTTTTGAAATGGATTCATCTTCAAGAACAATATACAGATATTAAGTCTGTACCAGAAATTTTTTGTACCATTCCTATTTCAGGTGACAAATAGAGCTTAAATGACAGAAAATAATTATAGTGTATAATAGAAAATGCTGGTTACCAATTCTAGAAAATCTATTTTCCTTGTTATGGGATAGCGTGCTAAGAGGTAAAAATGTTTCCCAGGGCAGCCAAATTATAAATTTCAACTATTATCTTTGTTACATAAATAAATTTTTTTCTCTTGCATTTTGCCAATTTATCTAAAAAAAAAGAATTGTTGCTCTTCTTTGACAACTTTTTCTTTTTTTCCAAGAGCGAGAAAAAAATTATTTGTCTAAAATAAGAAATGCTTCTATTGTCACATAAATCAGATGGTTCTATTTATTGAGACCTCTCTATTTAGGGTAAGACAACAATACTGTCGTGTAATCACATAACCCCTAGTTTAACAGCTCCATAGAAAAAGCATTTGAAAACATTGAGGGAAAATAAGAAAATGCTGGTCACCAGCATTTTCTCCTTTTCCCACAATATTTTCTATCCTATCAAAGACAATTTCCATTTTTTTAGCTATATTTGAATTGTTTCTTGCACACACTTTTAATTTGATAAGTATATTTTTTTATTCTTGAGGAAACATGTAAACTGTTGAATGACAAGAAAAAAATAATAAAAAATCTAATGGTAAAATAACAATTTGTAATAACATAGCTTGGTCAAAAACTTAACCCATTACCACACAATCCTTACTTTCGACGCCCCTGAGAAAGAAGCCTATAGAAAACATTGTGGGAAAAGGAGAAAATGCTGGTAACCAGCATTTTCTCCTTTTCCCACAATGTTTTCAACCCTGCTGGAAACAAATTTCAATTTTTGAGTTATGTTTATTTTGTCGTCTGCAAGTGCTTTCAAATTGGACCAGTCCAAAATTTTGTCGTTTGGTAAAGAGTTAAACCAATTCTTCAAGAATTAGTCATATCCAATACCCTAGCCTTCCCAAACCCATCTGCCAAAATAATTATCTATTATATAACGGCCTAATATGTTTTTACTTCTGGCTATTTCATAATGTGTTTGTTAGATATTTACTTTTTTATCAGGGTTGTTTTCGTCAATTTCTCAATTTTGTTAAAACCCTGGGGTCAAAATTGTAATTACCTTGAAGTTACCCTTTTTTTTTTATATTGACTGCACCTTTTTTACACACAATTTTTGGCTGCTGTTTTATCCACCTATACGCCATAAATGTGTAATTTGTAATGTTTTAACTCATTACCAAATGACAATATTTTAGGCTTGTCCAAATCAAAAGCATTTGCAGACAAAAAAAGAAATTTTCCCCCAATGTTTTCAAAAGGTTTCTTTCTTAGGGTCGTTAAAAGTCGAGATTGTGTGGTAAAGAGTTAAGTCTTGTCTCTTGACTGAAAATAGTTATTGGGGTAAAATTGTAATGCAGAGCGTTTTTTTCTTTTCAAGTATTACCTGATGTGTGTAACTTTTTCCTAGATGACAATATCACAGCCTTGTCTATACTGAGAGCATTTGAAGACCCATTATTTATTGCTGAACTGGTAGGCTTTGTTTCTTAGATAGTTGTAAACATGGTTGGAAAAGGAGAAATACTTTGATTTCTTCAAATTTCTTGCAATGCTTTCAAAAGCCTATTACCTCAGGGCCCTAAAAACATAGGACTTTTTGGTAAATGGGCTAATAAGCAATCTGATTATTGCATTTTCTGTTACATTTTAAAATTACTTTAAAAAAAAGAAATTACCATGGCAAATTAGATACTTTCCAAGTAATTTTTAACCAGTCAAAAGTTTACATAACAGCCAAAAGTTTATGCAAAAAAGAATAATATGAAAATTTCAAGCATATGAAAAATACTGTCAGAAAAAAGTGCTATTATCTGTGTTCCAGCAATATTTGCTCTCGAACTTTCTCTAAGCCACTGATCGCAAGAACAAACAAAGTTGTATTTGTAGAGTAATGGGTGAAAAAGCCAGGGGCAATTTTTTAAAGTCTTTTTTTGGTAGTTTTTATTGTTTTGAGGCTAAAAACAAGATGTAAAACATGATTGACCATGATTGACCATTTTGATGTCAACATTTTAGTAGATATAGATCTACATGTTGACTAACAACATTTTTAAAAGACAAAAATCAAGTCCCTTTCGTCTTCTTTCTTTATTTCTCCTTCTTTCTGCTACTACTGCTGCCAACTCCTCTTCCTCTTCTTTCTCCTCCTCTGTTCTTCTCAGGAAAAAAAATCTATGCCTCTTTTTCAAAATTTGGTTGCATGCAGGACAACAAAGTGTTACTGTAGGAACTCATTGTACTCTTTGCCTATCCAGCACTCTGAAGCTTCATGGGCAACAAAAGGAGAAAATGCTTGTAACCAAGGTTATTTTTTTATATTCCAACAATGCTCTAAAAAGCTTTCTTTCCTGTGATATCAAAATCTGGAATTGTTTGTTAAAAGTTTAAAGTCATATTTTATTCCATGCATGGTTCTGATGGAACAACTTTGATACAATGCCAGAAAAATAGTTGTTGCTCATTACGAGGAAAGTTTCTTTTTAGATCCTTTCCAAAACAATCAAGTTGTTTAACTCTTTACCACACATTCTATACTTTTAACAACCCTGAGAAAGAAGCCTATAGAAAACATTGTGGTTAACGGAGAAAATGCTGGTAACCAAAATTGTCTCCTTTTCCCACAATATTTTCATTCCTATAAAAGTCAGAAATTATATTACCAAAATTTCATTTTTCGTCTGCCAGAGGTTTTGAATTTGGTCCAGTAAAAAATTTGTTATTCGGTTAAGAGTTAATGTCCCTGATGAGGATTACTTTTTAATATTTTGTGGGAAAAGAAAATGCTAATAAACAGTGCCATTTTCTCCATTTTCCACCTTGTTTTCTACCCTATCAGATAACTCTATCTCATTAATAATAATTTTTAGTATGTCATTTACATTTGTGTAGTATATTAAACTTTGGAAGAGTCTAAAATTAATGGTTTAGGAAAGGAATAACTCTTTGGGTATAGTGGAAAATTTTACCAAATAATTACGCAGTTACCCAACATTTCTGCAAACTGCGCATCAATGATAAAAATAGAACAAAATCAACAATCTCCCCCATAAATTTACATAAAATCTAAGTGTTAGTATTGTAGCTAATATAACTCTAGACTGTGTAGCATTTTTATTATTTTATTTGCCAAACAAACTGCAGTCCAGTCTATCTGCCACAGAACAAAGGTATTTTACTCCGATGACAAATTTACTATCCAATTTTTACAGCAAAGTCCGCTCCACTAGCAAACATCATTATGTAACACTGGCATTAAGGGGACCCCAAAATCCTCTCAAAATAAGCTTTTCAAAGTTTTATTATCATGTTTTTATCTCAACTAAACTATGTCATAAAACCAACCAGTGATGTCCACTTTTGTCCACTAAAACATTATGTAATATCAGGATTTATTAATATATCACCTGAACAAGTACTGATAACAACACGGCAAAAATGGTCACTAGCATTTCACCTTTTATTATGTACAATATATAATCATTAGCTAATTACCAAACAACAAAATTTTGGGTTTGTCCAAACTCAAAGCATTTGCAGAAGACGAAATAAAAGGGCCTGAAAAGTTGAAGATGGTTTTGGGAAGGGTAGAAACTCTTGTGGGAAAAGTAGAAAATGCTGGTTACCTTTCTCCGGGTTGTTAAAAGTCGGTATTGTGTGGTAAAGAGTTTGAGGCAATAAGTAATGGCCTGAAACTATTTTTCATAACTCTGTACCAGACAATTCCATCATCCCAACGTTTAACAGCTCTGAGAGAAAGTCTGTTGAAAACATTGATGGAAAAAGAGAAAATGCTGGTGACCTGCATTTTATTCTTTTCAAACAAAGTGTTCTACCTATTAACCCTTTCCCACACAATGATGACATTTGACAACCACTGGAAAGAAGCCTTTTGAAAACATTGTGGGGAAAGGAGAAAATGCTGGTAACCAGCATTTTCTCCTTTTCCCACAATGTTTTCTACCCTATCAATTAACAATTTCACCGTTTGAGCCACACTGAAAATGTCGTCTGCAAAATTAATGCATTGGATTTGGACAGGGCTAAAATTTTGTTGTCTGGTAAAGGGTTAAAGAAATTTCTTCATTTTAGCTTTATCTATTATACCTTGTGTAAAGGCTTTCAAACTGGACATGTCTCATATAAGACTAAAATACCATTAACTTTTGAAGGGCAGATAAGAAATAAAAAGGTTTTGGGATGGACTTGACTTTGATCTTTTAATCTCCCCCTACCCATTTCATTAATCTTTTACCAGGCAACAAACTTTACAGCTTTTCCATGTTGAGAACATTTGTGGACGACAAACTCAATGTAGCTGAAACAATGGTTTTTCAGTTCCAGAGCTGTATGGGTTGAGAAAGGTTTTGCTATGTCCACGTACTGCTTGCAGAAAAACTCTGAATAAAAAAGCAAATATACAGTCAGACGTAAGTTAAGCATCACCGAAACTGACCAGCAGCAGCCCATGTGCTTAGACCTGCATTACTCATGCCCACAATTTGCCATTTCTGGGCTTCAGAAAGTTTCCTCGTAGCCTTCCTTTCATTTGGCTCATAAAGCAGCCTGTTACTTGTCTAGTGGGTCTGTGCATAGCTTAAAAATATACAAAATGAAAGGTTATCCATTTAAGAATAACATGACTAAATTTGTTTGGGTGATGCTTAATTATGTCTCTGACTGTAGAGTTTTATTGCATTTATGATTATAGCAATGAGGAAAACATTAGAGCAGTAGAAGAAAAAGCTCACAAGAATCCATTTCCCTTTTGCTATAACAATTTGTCAAGTTAGCAGGTACATAAAGGTCTGTAGGTAACATACATGGCTTGAAACCAAGATGTGGTTGGTATATGAAGGTCTATAGGTAACATAGACAGCTTGAAACCAGGGTGAGGTTGGTATATAAAGGTAACATAAAGACTTGAAACCAGGGTGAGGTTGGTACATGAAGGTCTGTAGGTAACATGCATGGCTTGAAACCAGGGTGAGGTTGGTACAAGAAGGTCTGTAGGTAACATGCATGGCTTGAAACAAGGGGGAGGTTGGTACATGAAGGTCTGTAGGTAACATGCATGGCGTGAAACCAGGGTGAGGTTGGCATATGAGGGTCTGTAGGTAACATACATGGCTTGAAACCTGGGGGAGGTTGGTATATGAAAGTCTGTAGGTAACATAATAGGCTTAAAACATTGTTGAGGTTGGTATATGAAGGTCTGTAGGTAATATAAAAGGCTTAAAACATGGTTGAGGTTGGTATATGAAGGTCTGTAGGTAATATAAAGGGCTTGAAACCAGGGTGAGGTTAGTATATGAAGGTAACATAAAAGGCTTGAAACAAGGGTGAGGTTGGTATATAAAGGTCTGTAGGTAACATACATGGCTTGAAACCAGGTTGAGGTTGGCATATGAGGGTTTGTAGGTAACATACATGGCTTGAAACCAGGTTGAGGTTGGCATATGAGGGTCTGTTGGTAACATACAAGGCTTGAATCCAGGGTGATGTTGGCATATGCAGACAACATACATGGCTTGAAACCAGGATGATGTTGGCATATGAAAGTAACATACATGGCTTGAAACCAGGGTGATGTTGGCATATGCAGACAACATACATGGCTTGAAACCAGGGTGAGTTTGGCATATGAAAGTAACATACATGGCTTGAAACCTGGGTGAGGTTGGCATATAAGGGTCTGTAGGTAATATACATGGCTTGAAACTAAGGTGAGGTTTGCATATGAAGGTAACATACAAGGCTTGAAACCAGAGTGATGTTGGTATATGAAGGTCTGTAAGTAACATATAAAGCTTGAAACAAAGGGCGAGGTTGGTATATGAAGGTCTGTAGGTAACATACAAGGCTTGAAACATGGTTGAGGTTGGTACATGAAAGTCTGTGGGTAACAGACAAGGCTTGAAACAAGGGAGGTTGATGGTTCAAAAACCAAGTTCAGCTATTTTTTTTTTGATGATAGTCATTACAAGATTCATTTATCTCACTGCTGATATTTGTTTCAACAATGGCTAACCGGGAAACCAGCCAGTGGTTTTAGAACAATATAGTGCCAAATACTTGTAAAAGAAATTGTGGATATGTCAGTTGGGTGCCATAATAGTCTGAAAGCATCTTGAATATAAGCAGTGAACATTATAGCTGTTACCTGCACATCAGATTCATGGTTTCAAATTTAATTGCTTGAACCTGAAAAAGTTATTGTAGAATAATTTTCACAAAAAGCCCTATAGTTACAGTTGTATACTTTTGTTCTAAAAAGCTGAGCACTGCAATGAGTCAAACTTTCATATTTTTCGCTTAATGGTTAAATCTAATACACTATCACAATCAAAGTACTTGAAACACTCAGACTAGTAAAAGAAAGAGCAATGAACAAAATACTTATGAGCAATGAATGAGTATTCTGTGCTGGAGTTATAATAAAGAAATTTTGCTTTCTAGCAGACACACTTTCTTTAAACAAAAGAGTTTTCTAATAAATCAGTAACTGCGAATTTAAATGAAAAACATAAAAAACATGGCATAATCATTAGAATTCTGTATGAAAGAAATAGACCATGGCCTGTATTCACCAACCATTCTAAAGAACGTTCTTTGTCTAAATCTCCAGAATTTTTTTTAGTCGAAAGTAACACAACTTTTGATTGGCTAAACCAAATGGTTTTAGCCAATCAGAAGTTATGTTACTTTCAAACTTTGAATACCTTGGAGAATAAGACTAGGAATATTCTCAAGAATGGTTGGTGAATACAGACCCTGGAAAAGGTGCCATGTTTAATATGATCCAACTAGTATCTGAATCTGACTTGTACAGCGAAAAAGATAAGTGCCACACTTACATACCTGCATGCTAAAACTATTTTAGCAATGGTTATGTAATCCCTGTTTGCAACCCAAACATGTTTATGCAGTCTGCCGGTCTGATCTTGATTTAAACCTGATGCAAAACTTCCTATAGTTTTGAAAGGTACTTTGAGGGTTAGTACGAAAATAGGTTTAAATAAAGTTTATTATAGGATGGATAGGTCACTGAAAAATGACAGATAAAAACTTTGGGGACTTATCTTAAAGTACTTGTCAACATGTCCATACCCAACCAACAATTTTTATCATTTTAATCCATTTTACTGATAATCGAATTTTTTCACTTATCCACAATGGTAGAAAAAAAAAATCTGCAAAGAGAAAAAGAAGTGAAACTGTATCAATTTGACAAGGATATGCTAGAGCATAGAACACATACAATTTCTCGTTTTAACAATTTTGAAGATAAAATGGCTTTTGAAAGCAATGTGAGAAAAGGAGAAAATCAGGGAATTCAAATAAGTTCAACAAACAACAAACGGAAGATAATCCCCCAAAAAGATTAAGTCCTTGATAGTTTAGAAAACATTGTGGGGAAAAAGAAGAAAATTCTGTTTACCAGCATGATCTCCTTTTTCCAAAATGCTTTCGAAAAGTCGTATTTACCTGGGTCATTAAAAGTCGGCATAATGTTCGGCAAAGGGTTAACTCTTTACCTACTGAAAAAAATTTTATGTAGGACTAAATTGAAAGCTTATGCAGATGAAAGGTGATATTAATATCTGTATTTTGTTGATAGGGTAGAAAATATAGAGGGAGTAGGAGAAAATGCTGGTTACCAGTGTTTTCTCCTTTGCCCACTCTCTTTTGAAATATCTTTTCTCACAGGGTCGTTACAACTCGAGATTGTTAAGTAAAAGCAAAAATATACAAAATGTGAGATACTAGAATTGTAGACAGTCAAACTCAATGAACTTTCAAAATGAGTAATAAAGGTAGGGACAAATAAAATAGCTCTTTAAGTTTTTTGTAAATTATCTTTTGGGGGATTGTTTATAGCCCAATACCCTCTTCCCTTTTCATTCCTCCCATCCCCCCTTTTCAATAAAAAAAAAGGTACATAATCATTAAGATTATGTGAAAAATATCGTAAGAAATCATTTATAGAAAACTGATAAGGCCATAATTTTTCTTCAGGTATACCATTATTCCTTTATACAAATATCTGACATCAAAACAGAAGAGGCAGCAAAGAGGTGTGCCCAAAGTAGGAAGTAATCAAAGAGTTAACAAGCAGCATCGAACCAATTAAGCAAATAGAATTTTTTTTGTAAATAGATGTTTTGCATATTTCAGGATATCCGTGCAGTGTGCTAAAAACCCAACACTTCATCACCATATTTTAGGTATTGTCTTGAAATATGCATTAAAGGTGTTTTCCCATATTTTCCTATTAATCAACCCTTTACCACAAAATGATGCCTTTTAACAACTCTTGAGGTAGAAACCTTTAGAAAACATTGTGGGAAAAGGAGAAAATGCTGGTAACCAGCATTTCCTCCTTTCCCCCACAAAGTTTTCTACCCTATCAATTAGAAAATTGTGTCAATTGAGCCACTATGAGGATATCATCTACAAACACTTTCAAATTGGATAGGTCTAAAATTTTGCTGTGTGGTAAAGGGTGAAACCTTCAGAGAATTAAGTAATTTTCTGTTATTTTTTCAAAATTATTGTTTACCTATTAACCCTTTACCACACAAAAACCTGTGACTCATATTGTAATGAGAGTATTTTGTAGAGAAGTATAAGACATGGTTTATAAGACGAGATTTGTTTCTGAAAGGACAAAAAAACAATTTTGGGAAGAGGAGAAAATGCGTATAACCCGCATTTTCTCCTTTTCCATAAATGTTTTCAAAAACTTTTGTCTTCAGGGTCATCACAAGTCGGAATTATGTGGTAAAAAGTTAAACAGCTGACTTGTATGCCTAATTTTACCAACAAAGAGAGCAAGGAGCTTTAACTCATCTTATAATATGGGCCATTTTGTAAGCATCCTTGTAAAATATGCACGATATGCATGAATTTGATTTACACTGCTTGTAACTTAACCGTTTTATCTGACAATGCAAAATTTTAGACCTATTCAAATTGAAAACATTTGCAGATGACAATTTCTAAGTTGCTAAAAAGATGCATTTTTTCTTTGATAGGGCAGAAAACTTCGTGTGAAAAGGACAAAATGCTGGTTACCAGCATTTTGTCCTTTTCCTACAATGTTTTCATTAGGCTTCTATCGTTAAAAGACGTCATTGGGTGGTAAAGGGTTAAGCACATAATGCATAGTCTTTAAATTTCAAACCTTCACAAAACGTTAATTTTTAGAAATTTGGGAGCTAAAGCCAGGTACTGGATGAAAATCAAGAAGGTCACAGTTTTGAATACCTAACTTGGCCAATTTCTTTTCATGGATTGATGATAGTCATTGCGTCAGGATTCATTCCTCTCTCACGCCTCATCAGTAATAAAATGATAGTTTCTTGGAAAAGCTACCAGTTGCAATGGGGAAACATTGCGTAAAGTACTGGTAAAAGTATCTCCGTAGCTAAATAAAATCTCAATGGTTTCTTGGAAAAGCTACCGGTTGCTTCAGAGGAACTTTGTGTATAGGACTGGTAAAAGTGTCTCTGTAGCTAAATAAAATCTTGATGGTTTCTTGGAAAAGCTACCAGCTGCCTCAGAGGAACATTGTGTAAAGTACAGGTAAAGTGTTTCTGTAGCCAAATAAAATCTTCATGGGTTTCTTGGAAAAGCTACCGGTTGCTTCAGAGGAACTTTGTGTAAAGGACTGGTAAAAGTATCTCTCTAGCTAAATGAAATCTCAGAAGGTGCACTGGTCCCCATTATATAACTTAAATTGAGTAGAAAAAGGCAATATAAAAGCAATGCAATCAATCATATACCGTGTGGAAAATTCCTGCCAAAAGGAAAGCTGGTCATTGATTGTGGAACATCTTATTTAGTCCAGTATAACCAGCGAATAACTGACCACTGGCTATCTGACATCTAATTACAGGCTTGCCATGGTCAAATTAATGTGAAAGAGGAACACATTTTTTGATAGACCCTTTGGGCATATTTGCTATATCCAACATTTTCTTCTTTTTTCCCTAAATGTTTTCTACTTTATTAAAGGCAAACTCTATCATTAAAATAAACCAATATTAACTCTTTACCAACCAGCAAAATTTTAAACTGGTCCAATTTGAAAGGATTTGCAGACTGCAAAAGCAATGCGAATCAAAAACTGAAATTTGTTTTGTTTTCGGGGAGAGTATAAAACATCATTGGAAAGGGAGTAAATTCTGGGTACTAGCATTTTCTTCTTTTCGCACATTATTTTCAAATAATTTAAAATGATATCCCCTGCTGAAAAAGACCTTTTTAAAAATGTACACAGCAACACAATTTTAAATCGTCCCCTAGTTGACCATTTTGCATCAAATGAAAAAAAAAACATAGCAGTGGAATGGTTAATGTACACACGTAAAAAGTTTCACGAAATTCCGCCCAATGGTATTGAAGATATATTCTCATGGTCGTATGGAAGGACAGACAGACGGAAGGACATATGGACAGACTTGTTAACCCTTTACTCCATAGATACTCATTTCTACGCACTGCTTGTAGGAGCCTTTGGAAAACATTGTGGCAAAAGGTGAAATTGCTCGAGACGAGCAATTTCACCTTTTGTCACTATATTTTCTATGCTATCAAAAGGTGTCATATACAAATAAGAAACAGCTTCATCCTTGCTGTTATTTAAGGTGAATTAGAGATACCATAGACATGCCTGATGGGGTAAAGGGTTAAAACAATACCTGTCCACCTTTGGCAGGGATAAAAAAAATTCTTCCATCAGAATAGAAAGACAAAACAGATAAATGCTCTTTCTTTGTCTACCTGTCCAAATGATCAGCATTCATGGCCTGTCAAAAATAATGAACCCTTTACAATACCATGGTGCTTTTTTACTGTCAACAATTATAGTTTTGAAACATTGCTAGAAGTGGAGGAAATAATGGTTAACCCTTTACTCCATAGATACTCATTTTAACGCATTGCTTGCAGGAGCCTTTGGAAAAAATTGTGGCAAACGGTGAAATTGCTCGTAACGAGCAATTTCACCTTTTGTCACAATGTTTTCTACACTATCAAAAGGTGTCATATACACATAACTAACAGCTTCATCCTTGCTGTTATTTAGGGTCAATTAGAGATACCATAGAAATGCCTTATGGAGTAAAGGATTAACAGGATTCTTTTTTTTTTCAACAAATTTCTTCTTAAACTTCATGGAAGAATTTCCATCAGTAGAGCAAGGTATGACCCTTTTGCAAATCTTTCAATTTGGACAAATCTACAGGTTTTTCTTTGTCTGGTATAGAATTAATCCTTGTTCAAAACATTTGGACTCAATCTCAACTGATCAGTTTTGAAAAAAAAAAAAACATTCTGGCAAATGCACAAAATTTCTTATTCTGAGCAATTTCTCGATATGTGAAACATTCACCAAAATCAATCACTTCTTCAATGACATTTCAACTAATTTCAAAATATTTACGATTTAAACTTTTGCTTTTCTGTTGGATCACCCAAGAACACCACAGGTTGATAATGAGGTAGGTTGTTTAATTAGGGTCATTAATTCAAGAATAGGCTGTAAACATGCTAGTATCTACTTCTGTGACACTGTATTATGTAATTCTGAATCAATGTAGTGTGAGGAAAATTAATTAGAAAAACACTCCCTTTTTTTTTTTCACTCCTTTTTCTCTCGTAAACCAGTCATTTTTGCCTTAGATCAGATTACTTTCTGCGTCTCAGCAAATAAAATGGGGAGGATAAAAATGCCCACTTTTTCTGCAGTAATTTATTTGATGTACCGAAGGTGCTTGTTTCTGTGGCCATCTGTCCATGACAGCAAATTGTACATGTACATCCATTCACTCTTTACCACACAATCCCAGACTTTTGATGGTCCTGGGAAAAAGCCTTTAGAAAACATTGTAGTAAAAGGGTTAAAGATATGATGTCAAAAAATATGGACAAATGAGGATACAAATAAATCATCTGATTAAGTGGAAAACATGTTGGGAAAAAGAGAAATTGCACATTACGAGCAATTTCTCCTTTTCCCACAATGTTTTCAAATGCTATCTGTTGTTGATACATCAAAATGAGTATCGATGGAGTAATGGGTTAAAGCTCCACCAACAAGTAAAGCTGTTCTTGAAAATTATATGAGTAAAATCAGACTACAGAATGTACAGTCTGATCCTGGAGTTACAATGTACCCTGTATTCTAAAATAGTCGAGTGAAAGCAGTCTTGAAATCGCGATGTACAGATTTTTTTTTGTTCTGAGAATGATTATGTCCGGTACCATTTTATTTCGCTCTTTACCATGCAACCTCAAATTTTAACAAATTTCTAGAGGATGTTCTTTTGACAACAATTAGTAGGAATAAGAAAATATTAATACTGGTAATCATCATTTTCTCTTTTTCTGTTTATTTTCTACTATTTCATAGACAAATCCCATCATGTAAGATATATAATACTTAACCCTTTTCCAAACAACAAATTTTGGACCCTACCAAACCAAAAGAGTTTGCAGACGACAATTTTAGATTTGGAGAAAATTGCAGAAAGTTCTCAAAAAGGGTAGAAAACACTGTGGAAAAGGAGAAATTGCTCGTCACGAGCAATTTCTCCTTTTCCAACAGTGTTTTCAAAGACTTTTACTGCAGACACGTAAACACCAGGCTTGTTTGGGAAAGGGTTAATGTATGCAAATTGTGTTGAATTCAAAGAGTCTACAGCAGTTGTTTGTACGAAAAGTCTCACTGGAGCATTACAGCTCCCATCTACCAGTAAAAAAAAAGCTATTACCAGGGTAACGACCAATCATAGAACACAAGTATGGCTCCCCTATAGTGGCTTTGACAGCTATGAGGGGATTTCTGCCACACAAAAAACATCATTACAGTAAATGAGGCAATGTTATCCAATAGTGAAACGTTGAGACTGGGAAAAATTGATACAAGGAATTATGGGAACAGCTGCGTTTTTTTCTGATTGGATTAAACTCTTGGAGAAATGTACATGAATATTCATATAAAAAAAAAGTTACATCTAAATGAAACACCTCAAATGAGCTCTTTTTCGTTAGAAAAGTAAAAAAGTTATTGTTGAAATGAGTTTAAGACAAAAGAAGGCAATACAAGCAATTTGCTTGTTTGATTAAAATTTTGCATATTCTCTGTTTTCTAAATTGGCTTTCATCAGAGAATTGTTTTTTTCATTCTAGAAGAATAGTTCCTGTTTTCGAGTCTTTGCACCATGATCTCTGATGTGTTTCTGAGAACTGTTTTAACCCATTACAAAACAATGTAATACTGTAGACCACTCCTTCATGCATAGCTTCATCCCGATTTAAATACAATACCTGACAACTGCATCAGAGAGATATCTCTTTGGCTGGTGGTTATGGTATTGGTCTTGAAAAATGAGGATATTTGTCAGCTTGAATCCTGCCAGTACTTGAGCTATGCATTTATTTATTTCTTTGTAACAGTCTTTGATCGTAAGATGGGAACCGTCCAGGATTGGCCAGTAAGCCATTAATCCTATTTGTCGTCTGAAAATGGACTTTCAGCATAATAAGGCTTTGAGTCATCAATAAATGATGACTTATGTCACTCGTCATTTTCGCATACCTTTCCCTTTTTCAGCAAATATTTCCCCATATTAACCACAAGCTGATGAAATAGACTCTGTATTTTGCTCACAAAATGTAAAGGCACCTTCTTCAAGAATATTGCCAAAAGATGTTACTTCAAGAGCATGGACATGAAAATTTGAAAATTATTGGAAATGATACCCTGGGCAAATTTGAAGTGCATCAGTCCTGTTCTTTATACACATGCCTTTAGCGCATCAGCCTTTGACTAAAAAATGATCCCGCCTATCAATGACTCTGAAAAACATGGGCTTTAAAGTCAGTTTTTTCCCCCTTCATTCTTTCATTAACTTAACCCATTACCACACAATCCCGATTTTTTATGACCCTGAGAAAGAAGCCTTTGAAAAATATTGTGAGAAAAGGAGAAAATGCTGGTAACCAGCATTTTCTCTTTTTCCCACAATTTTTTCTACCCTTCCCAAACCAAATTTTAACTATTCAGTCACATTTATATTGTTGTCTGCAAATGCTATCAATTTTGACTCGTCTATTATTTTGTCGTATGGTAAAGAGTTAAAACAGAAAAAGCAGGAGAAGCAATTTAACTCTTTACCAAACAACAAAATTTTTGACTGGTCCAAAATGAAAGCACTTGCATACGACAAAATAAACGAAACTCAAAAATTGAACTTTGTTTCAAGCAAGGAAGAAAACATTAAAGGAAAAGGAGAAGATGCTGGTTACCAGTATTTTCTTCTTTTTCCACAATGTTTTTAAAAGGCTTCTATCTAAGGGTCGTAAAAACCAGGGACTGTTTGGTAAAGGGTTAACTCTTTACCAGATGAGGTAATTTTGGTCTGCTGAAATTGAAAGAATTTGCAGACGACAAATTTAGTGTGCCTAAAAAGGTTGTATTTTTATCTGTAAGGGAAGAAAACACTGTGGAAAACGTAGAAAATGCTCATTATGAGCATTTTCTCCTTTTTCCACACTGTTTTCAAACGCCTTCAACATCAGAGTCGTAAAAACAAGGGCTTGTTTGGGAAAGGGTTAAATGAATAGGTTAGTAATTATTGCAACACTGAAAATAACTAGTAACTTTTCTATAAATTTTTTTTTCTCCGATGCACAAAATATGGGAAAGTTTCAGAAAACAGCATCAAGCAAGGTGTTCATGAATAAACACTAAACATAAGAAATAGTTCCAGAAGCAATGTCAAGGTCACACTTTCTGGCTTGTGTATTGGAAACAGAAACATGTGTTTTTGTTGATATATAAAGTGTTACATGAGAGGTTAACTTGAATCTTACCTGCTTCATACCCTAGAGTACTTCAAAAATTTAACTAATCAGCCAGGCAAACCTCTGTCCTAGTTTCAAATGACAATTCATAGCTTAAATCTTTACCAAACGACAAAATTTTGGACTAGTCCAAATTGAAAGCATTTGCAGACGACAAAATAAATTTGTCTCAAAAACTGAAAATTGGTTTGGAAAGTATAGAAAACATTGTGGGAAAAGGAGAAAATGCTGATTACCAGCATTTTCTCCCTTTCCCACAAGGTCTTCAAAATGATATCTCTGGGTCATAAAAACCAAAGATTGTTTGGTAAAGGGTTAAGCTGATCTTGTGACATAGTGGGAAAAAGAGAATATGCTAGTTACTAAGAATAATAATTGTTTTCTTTCCAGTCAAAAAACTTCACTTGGTTTGTAACCACTTTGTTTATACCTCCTCAGAAATATTTAGCATATGAGAACAAAGTGGGAATAAAAGAAAATGCTGGCTCCTTTTCCCACAACATTTTTTTTTTCTGTCAAGGAACTTTAGTTGATTATTACTAATCAACCCATTACCACACAATCCCTACTTTTGACACCCCTGGGAAAAAAGTCTTTTGAAAACATTGTGGGAAAAGGAGAAAATGCTGGTAACCAGCATTTTCTCCTTTTCCCACAATGTTTTCTACCCTTCACAAAACTAATTTCAAATTTTCAGTCACTTTCATTTTGTCGCCTGCAAATGCTTTCAATTTGGACAAGTCTAAAATATTGTCGTTTGGTAATGAGTTAAGAATTTGTCATCTGCAGATATTTTCAATTTGGAATGGTCTAGAATTTGTCATTTGGAAAAGTGTAGTTACAATAGGTACATCTATTCATTAGAACTGTAATTGCTGCCACAAGATAGTGTTCAGTGCCAAAACATGTTTCTAGATCAGCCACATAAGGAAGCATTTCAAGTTTGGTGGGGGGGGGGGGGGGGTTAACTTCGAAATACTGATATTTTGCTTGGTTGTTGCATTGCCCTAAGAACTCATATTTCATATTTTAGTTTTAATGATTTTCAAAATTATTGGGGGGGGGGGGGGGGGGGTAATACCCCCCTTTCAAAATTATTGGGAGGGGGGGTAATACCCCCATAGCTCCCCCCCCCTTCCCCCTGCCCGTTCCTACGTGCCTGTAGATTCCTTGATGATGCCTCTCTTATCTTCAGCTGATGACTAAAACATGCTGGTAGAAAAAGGGTCCATCCATCATTTCTAATAGATTCTGAAATCTTAGCAGTGTTATTTGGAGAGAAAACATATCATACATGGTTCACAGTGACCTTTACAAGGTTGCAATTACAACCCAGTGGCAGGGGTCAACAGGTCAGGGCAAAACAGGTGTATTTCCAGGTATGAAATACCATCTGTTAGCTCAGCTTTGCTCTCAAGGTTGCAGCCACTCTCACTTATTCCTTATGGGAAAAAATACCTGTTTCTTATCTCATATCATGCTGAGGGTAGCTTGGAGTACTTTTGCAGACAAAGATAAACTAACAACTTTAAAGGCAGCTGTTCACTTTTCATGGCGTATATCAAAAGTTCTTGTAAAACATCAATAAGAACAACCAGGTATTGTTTTCTTTGCTATCAAGAAATCTTGACAATTGTGTTCAATAAAAGGTTGTGATTTTAAGCATTTAAATCTGTATCATTGTAACAATCCCAACTTTAAATAACCCTGAGGAAGAAGCCTATTGAAAAAAGTCAAAATCATCATAATACCAATATTTAATTTGTTGTCCACAGATGCTTTGAATTTGGTCCAGTCCAAACATTTGTTTGGTGAAGAGTTAAATAACATGGTGGTTGTTTAGAACTTCAGTTATTCTCCATATCTTTATTTCATCTGATATGATGCCATCGTTATTTATTTGAATATGAATTCTCATAATTGATACCTGTTATTAATCATGTGACATTCCCTCAAATCTTTGCAAACCTCTGACCAAAAATCTAAAGAAGATATGTAGCATAATAAAGCATAATTATGGTGTTACTTCAAAATTTAGAAAATTCTTTAACCCATTACCACACAATCCCTTCTTTTGACGCACCTGAGAAAGAAGCCTTTTGAAAACACTGTAGGAAAAGGAGAAAATGCTGGTAACCAGCATTTTCTCCTTTTCCCAAAGTGTTTTCTACCCTTCCCAGAACAAATTTCAATATTTCAGTCAACTTTATTTTGGCGTCTGCAAATGCTTTCATTTTGAACCAGTCTAAAATTTTGTCGTTTGGTAATGAGTTAAAATGAGACTGAAAATGATGTCTGGCCAATACCAATAATGTAAATATGTATAATGATCAAAGGTAAAATGTCGGTTGCACAAAAAAGTCCCAAGTTCTGAGACAAACAATGGTCAATCACATGATTACTATGCAGACATCAGAACATCGTTTCCGTCACATGTGCAGCCTCTAGACATTAGTTATGCAAAGTTACAATTCAATTAACATCATTTTGACAGAAAAAAAGTACCTATATCTGCATGACAAAAGTCAGGAAGACATGTAGACAGTGAAACAGACAAAGGACAGACAGAGAGACATTACATTTCAGGCCCGTAGGAACAGGGGGGGCTAGGGAGGGGCTCAGTCCCCCCAATAATTTTGAAAATCATAGTAACTAAAATATAAGTTTTTAGCGCAATGCAACAACCACGTAAAAAAATCTCGGTTTTTCGAAGTTAGCCCCCCCCCATCTTCAAATGCTTCCTACATGGCTGCATTTTATTCCAGTAAATCACCAAAAAACAGCATTCCAGTGAAAAACCCAAGGATGGGACAAAAAAGGATCATCTTCCCGAAACTTGACCATGGAAAAAAACATATTGAGGAAATAGTGTTGATGTTATATTTATTTTTCACTGACCGATACAGGCCCCAGGGAACACTGACCAACTGGACTGCTGATAGTTATCAAATAACATTAGTTTTAGGTTACCAAAGTCCCTTTACTTCTTGTTTCCTTTTTTTTTCTGATAAATTATCAATTAAGTCTTTACCAAATGACAAAATTTTGGACCAGTTCAAATCAAAAGCATTTGCAGACGACCAAATAAATTTGAATCAAAAATTGAAATTTGATTTGGAAAGAGTAGAAAACATTGTGGGAAAAGGAGAAAATGCTGGTTACCAGCATTTTCTCCTTTTCCCACATTGTTTTCAAAAGGCCTCTTTCTCAGGGTCGTTAAAAGTCGGGATTGTGTGGTAAAGAGTTAACCCATTACCACAAAATCCCTACTTTTCACAACCCTGAGGAAAAAAGCCTTTAGAAAACACTGTGGGAAAAGGAGAAAATGCTGGTAACCAGCATTTTCTCCTTTTCCAACAATGTTTTCTACCCTCCACAAAACAAATTTCAAATTTTCAGTCACTTTTATCATGTTGTGTACAAATGATTTCACTTTGGACAAGCCTAAAATATTGATGTTTGGTAATGAGTTAACCCATTACCAAACGACAATATTTTAGACTGGTCCAAATTGAAAGCATTTGCAGACAACAAAATAAAAGTGACTAAAAATTTGAAATCTGTTTTGTGAAGGGTAGAAAACATTGTGGAAAAGGAGAAAATGCTGGTTACCAGCATTTTCTCCTTTTCCCACAATGTTTTCTAAAGCTTCTTTCTCAGGGGCGTCAAAAGTAGGGATTGTGTAGTAATGGGTTAATTCACTCTGCACCAAACAACATAATGTTGGACAAGTCCATATCTATATCGGTTGCAGATGACAACTGAAATATTGTTCAAATAGTGAAAACTGTCTTTGAAAGGGTAGCAAACATTGTGGGAATATGAGAAGATGATGGTTATCAGCATTTTTTCCCCCCAGTGTTTTTTCAAAGCCTCCTTTATTAAGGTTCTTATAACTTGGGATTGTGCAGTAAACGGTAATCCCATTACAAAACCAGTAACTTTTATTTTGGACTCCTCTCAAGTTGGACTCTTACAAAAGGCATTGTAGGAAAAAGAGAAACTGCTTCACAGCAAGCAACTACTGCTACTCCTTTTTCAACAAAGTTCTGGTAAAATTTTCTTTCCAGATAAATGATTGCCTCTGTGTGATTTCGCTAGTCAAAATATATTATGTTAAAATAAATGTAGCCGGGTACAGGTATTTGGTGATATATCATGCAGTGGTATCGACGTGTGGTTCGGTAGCTCGGTTGGAGTGCAGGAACGGTATTCCTGAGGCCCTGGGTTCAAATCCTGGTCGAGCCATGACCAGGATACGGCCGCACGATATATCACCAAAGACCTGTACCCGGCTACATAAAAAAAACAAAACCAACATAGAAGAAAACACAGACTGATCTGTGATTCACCCTGATTATAGCATACTGTAACATGTCCAAACCAATATTGAACTGTAAAAGTCCTTTTTATTGCCTGAAAATAATTATGTTTATTAGCCTTACTATCAAGAGCTGTAAAAAAAGTACGGCCATTCAAAGAGAAAGGGTCTAATGAATTCTCAGGGTGGAAAGGAAGGACCAGAAAAAAGTCAAGACCATAATGATGGGAAATTGTGAAATTAGTCTAGTCCCATTCAGGGAAAAAAGTACCAATGGTACTCTGTGTAAAACTAATATTCCTGGCCTTTTGTAGTCAACTTATGAGCTTTTTTAGGAAAAAAAAAAAAGAATTTACCAAGCAATGCTATCATATTTTTTTCATTGTGTTTTAAAAGTCTTTCTCCTCTGGAGAATTTGCTAGAGGGTTAAAGGACACTATTTCAGATGGCATGTAACATTCCCGGACAAAAGATATTGAATGTCTCTAGGGGTTGCATAATGTAATAGAGGTAAAAAAGACAGAAGATGATTTGAGATGAACAGATGTATTGTTGGGAGCAAATTACTGGAAGAGAAATAAATACAGTAGAAAACTAGTGTCTCTCTAGTAAGTGACACCAGAAAAATGTAAATATTTAGCTCTTTACCCATACAATCCCAAGTTTGCAAAACCGTGACAAAAAAAATTGAGCAAGTTTTGAGAAAAGGAGACAATGCTGTTACCACAATGTTTTATACCTCATTACAGTTTCCATCACTTGAGACAAATAAATGTGGCCTGCAAAGGCAATAAATCTGGGCCAGTCCAAAAATTTGTCCATCAGTACAGAGTTGTCTTTTACCAAATCACAAAATTCTACACAATGTTTACCAAACGACAAAATTTTGGACAAGTCCAAATTGAAAGCGTTTACAGACGACAAAATAAATTTGTCTCAAAAATTGAAATTTGGTTTGGAAAGTATAGAAAATATTGTGGGAAAAGGAGAAAATGCTGGTTACCAACATTTTCTCCTTTTCCCACAAGGTTTTCAAAAGGCTTCTATCAAATCAAACAGGACTCAAACAAAGGCTTTTTTTTTCTAAAAGAATTGAAAGCATTATTGGAAAGGAGAAAATACTGGTAACAATTCAGATCTATAAGGTTCAAATGATGGAATTTGTATTTGAACAGGTAAAAAACACTTTGGGAAAAGGAGAAAATGCTGGTTACCACAATGCTTTTAAAACAAGATTTTTTTAGTAATGGGTTAAGCAGCAAAGGGCTGCAAATGCCAAAAAGTACAGATGTACAAAGGTTCCATGTGAAAGAAGGTTTTCCATAGATTTTCTGTCAGTCTATGAAATATTAGGCACATTGAAAACTTTGCACCAAGAGAGCAGTCATTATCAGAAAAGTGTGCAGTTTTCGTTTTGGCCATGCCTGAACCTTTACCTCACAAACCCTGACAAAAAATGCCTTTTGAAAACAATGTGGGAAAAGGAGAAAATGCTGGTAACCAGCATTTTCTCCTTTTCCCACTATGTTTTCTACCACATCAAAGATAAATTCCATAATCTTGCCTAAATGTTATTTACTGGACTCAGTTAATCATTATGCCAACACAGGCTGTGCCCCTTATATACCATGAAGACAGTCTGATATGATTTGGTGGTTAGGACAATGCATTTTTAACATAAGAAATTCTGGTTCAATGCCTATTAAGGACAGTAGTTACATAACTGTCTGCAGGAAAGAGCAATACCAAGCCAAAGAGTAGCATTGGTGAAACCTAGCTCACACTTAGACGAGTATTCCAGTACATCTTCGCGAGCCAAGGTTACGATCACTACGTGGATCTTACCTTGGCTGATTGGGCCTGATATCGAGATTTCTGCGATGCGCCCTCTATTGGATGCTGGTTATTAACCCCCTTTACATCATATTTCTAAAAGCCAATGAAATATCGTTTTACAAACTGCTTACGAATAAACATGAAGCGATAAGCAGACATCCACGTGGGTTTCCATGTTTACCTTCTATTCGAAAGGTAGCGACCTTGTTCTATTTTTATCAAAGATGAAATGCTTCGAGTGATTTCATTTGTTTCAGTTAGAGCTGGTTGCATCCAATGTAAAAGCATATCGGGGGAATGTAAAAATCAAGCTCAATCCGCCAAGGGTAAAGTAGCATAGTGAATCGTCAGCCTTGGCTTGCGAAGATGATTCCAGTAAAATGGTTGAAGTAACGATGAACAGAGTCAGAAACTATGTGGCCAAACAACCACATACAGCCAAATTACCATTGTAGTAACTCTTGAAAACAAATTGTGAAAGGAGAAACTGCTGAGAACAACTATTTCTATGAAACCAGTATTTGTTGGCAACAGAAACCTTTTATATTCCAAAGCTTATAGGAACAAAACATACAAACAAACAAGAGCGGCAAACTGTCGCAAGATACGCCCGTCTTACCCCAAGTTGTAAAGCTGGGGCATGCACCAGACTAAATTCAAGTATGAAAAACGACAAAGGGCAGTAACTCAAAAATTAAGCGAGCAAGAGTTATGATTCCTGCGCACTGCACTCCCCCTTGATGAGATCTATCCACCCATGAAATTTCATAACCCTAGCTAGTATAGTTTTGGAGATATTCACCAGACAAAAATCAAGTATGAAAAACAACAAAGGGCAATAACTCAAAAATTAAGCAAGCAAGAGTTATGATTCCTATGCATTGCACTCCCCCTTGATGAGATCTATCCACCTATGAAATTTCATAACCCTAGCTAGTATAGTTTTGGAGATATGCTCCGGACAAAAATCAAGTATGAAGAACGACAAATGGCAATAACTCAAAAATTAAGCAAGCAAGAGTTATGGTTCTTATGCACTGCACTCTCCCTTGATGAGATCTATCCACCTATGAAATTTCATTACCCTAGCTAGTATAGTTTTGGAGATATTCACTGGACAAAAATCAAGTATGAAAAACGACAAAGGGCAATAACTCAAAAGTTAAGCAAGCAAGAGTTATGGTTCCTGTGCACTGCACTCCCCCTTAGTGAGATCTATCCACCCATGAAATTTCATAACCCTAGGTAGTATAGTTTTGGAGATATTCACCGGACAAAATTCAAGTATGAAAAAAGGACAAAGGGCAATAACTCAAAAATTTAGCAAGCAAAAGTTATGGTTCCTGTGCACTGCACTCCCCCTTAGTGAGATCTATTCACCCAAGAAATTTCATAACCCTAGCTAGTATAGTTTTGGAGATATGCTCCGGACAAAAATCAAGTATGAAAAACGACAAAGGGCAATAACTCAAAAATTAAGCAAGCAAGAGTTATGGTTCTTATGCACTGCACTCTCCCTTGATGAGATCTATCCACCCATGAAATTTCATAACCCTAGCTAGTATAGTTTTGGAGATATGCTCCGGACAAAAATCAAGTATGAAAAACGACAAAGGGCAATAACTCAAAAATTAAGCAAGCAAGAGTTATGGTTCCTGTGCACTGCACTCCCCCTTAGTGAGATCTATTCACCCAAGAAATTTCATAACCCTAGCTAGTATAGTTTTGGAGATATGCTCCGGACAAAATTCATGTATGAAAAACGACAAAGGGCAATAACTCAAAAATTAAGCAAGCAAGAGTTATGGTTCCTGTGCACTGCACTCCCCCTTGGTGAGATCTATCCACTCAAGAAATTTCATAACCCTAGCTAGTATAGTTTTGGAGATATGCTCCGGACAAAATTCAAGTATGAAAAACGACAAAGGGCAATAACTCAAAAATTAAGCAAGCAAGAGTTATGGTTCCTGTGCACTGCACTCCCCCTTGATGAGATCTATCCACCCATGAAATTTCATAACCCTAGGTAGAATAGTTTTGGAGATATGCTCCGGACAAAGAACTGGACGCCGCCCGCCCGCCCGCCCGCCCGTCACGGGTGATCCCATAATACGTCCCGTCTTCGACGGGCGTATAAAAATTGTTCCTGTCTGCATGACTGATCATTCAAAAATTAATCTTTTTCTTAAGTTAAAAATTATCAGTCCATTTCTTCTTTGTGACTGGTCTTAAAGTTGCATGTTATATTGGGTTTAATTCCAAGATTCTCTTTTTATTTCCTTTTCCTGTACACTTTATTTACCACAATCAAGCAAACCTTGGATTGGTTCAACAAGCAGGTCAAAGTGAGGGGAGCTATGTCAAATAAAAATGAGAAGGTGGCTGCTCAATTATGAAAAATATTTCTCTGACTTGATCAGGCATCGAGATTACTACACATGGTCTGGCATCCGTTTTTTGGAATGTTTGTGGTCAGTTTTTATGCAAATTAGAGTGGACAGTGGTCACTTCTATTGCCATAGCAACTTGGTGTCTTGGATGACCTCTTCAGTTCCAAGAATAATCAATTATTTTGGGTGAATTAGTCACTTTATCAAGCACATAATTACAGTCATACTCTTTGAACAATTATTCAAACATTTTTTGCAACCCATAACAATAACAAGTATACAGTTTGGGCAGGTTTGCACAATAACAATTGTTGGAAATGAAGCATATTTTTTAAAAAGCATAATTATTTTTCTCTTTCCATAACATTTCAAAATGATACATGCATTTACCTTCATGTAAGTAGGTTCTAAGAGCAATTCTAATATTCGCAAGGTTTTTTTTTATGTGATAATAAACATGCCCAGGTAATTTGTTAACCTTTGTACAGCTGGACACATTATAGGATCTGACATGAGTGGACTTTTGAGATAAGATTTTATTAACTCTTTACCAAACAATAAAACTTTAGACTGGTCTGAATTGAGAGCAATTGCAGACAACAAAATAAGCATGCCTAGAAACCTCAAAAAGTTCTAGGAAGGGAAGTAAAACATTGTGGGAAAAGGAGAAAATGCTGGTTACCAGCATTTTCTCCCTTTCCCACAATGTTTTCAAAAGGCTTCTATAACAGGGTCGTTAAAAGTCGGGATTGTGTGGTAAAGGGTTAAACGAGTCAAGGGAAATGTTATTAAGCCAGCCTTTGGCGACCTTAATAACATTTTCCTTGACGAGTTTAATAAAATCTTATCTCAAAAGCCCACAAATGCCAGATTCTTTTTATCACATAATAATATTTTACAAAATATAGATCAAATGATGCAAGAACATTCATAAATGCATCCGTGGTATTTTCCATGAGACCCATTCACTTGTATGAAATGCGTACAAAATGACATAAAAAATGATGTCACACAAATGTGATATCAAACCTGTGCGAGATAACAAAATTTGTAATAGGTATATTTTGCATTTGGGAAGTGTTTGGGAATTCAAGGCACCCTTTATTTGTAGTTATACATGTTGTTAAATTTAATTGGCGAAATTTTCTAATTCACGAAATGGCAATATTGTCCATGTCACAAAAGTTTGCACATATACAGTATATACCTAGAAAAACTGTGCATGGCATTTAACCAGACTGGAAATATAGGATTATTTGTAAAGAGTTGCAAGGACTTCCAACAAAATGTACTATGTACAACTTCGCACTTTCAGCCTGGAAATGCCCCCCCCCCCCCCCCCCCCCCCCCATCACCATCCCTCAAATCCCTCAATATTTGTCGTTTGGGATTTTTCATTGGCCCACACATTTGGCGCGAGTACTGGTGTAGTTCCCAGGAAGCAGAATCAAGAGAGATTACTATAAGTTGTAAGAACTTGTTTCTCAATCGATGTAGAATAAATATGTTTAAACTAATATTGACCGTTTCTGATCTCTATCTTCTCCTGTTCAAAATGGCAACTATCACTTAGGTATGATGAAAAATTTTAGGGGGAAATATAAAAACAGATGTTCAGAGGTAAATAGGGCCTTCAGTAGATAAATATAAATTGTATAATGAAAAACAAACAGTTTGTATTTTTTCTTTTAACTCTTTACCACACGAGAAAGTTTTAGACTTGTCCAAATTGAAAGCATTTGCAGACGACAAAATAAAGGTGACTGAAAAAATAGAAATTTGTTCTGGGAAGGGTAGAAAACACTGTGGGAAAAGGAGAAAATGCTGGTTACCAGCATTTTCACCTTTTACCACAGTGTTTTCAAAAGGCTTCTTTCTCAGGGGCGTCAAAAGTAGGAATTGTGTGGTAATGGGTTAAAATGCTTTTCACACATTTTGTTTGTACTCTTTAAGTACACCTCTTTTTGACCATTTTGTAAATACTTGTAGTTATTTTGATTTCTACTCCCTTTCATTTTCTTCTTTTTCAAGGGAGAAAGGAGGGGGTGGGGGCTTGACAAAATCTGATCTGTGGTTGAAAAAGTTGTCACTTCTATGATTACAACTAGCATAAATTTCTAAACTAAAAAAGAATCACAAGAGAACATTAATAATGTTGGATTTAGACCTAAACTCTTCTCATCTATACTCAAAGGTCTGAATAGAGAACCATTTAAAACTCTTTACCACACAGTCCCGACTTTTAACGACCCTGAGAAAGAAGCCTTTTGAAAATATTGTGGGAAAAGGAGAAAATGCTGGTCACCAGCATTTTCTCCTTTTCCCACCATGTTTTCTACCCTTCCCAAACAAAATTTTAATTTTTCAGTCGCATTTATTTTGTCGTCTGCAAGTGCTTTTAATCCGGAGAGGTCTATAATTCTGTCGTTTGGTAAAGGGTTAAGGAATAAAGACAATTTTTTTGTTTTGTTTTTGTAGAAGTATGAAAAAGTAAAACCCAAATTCCTTTCTGAATGAAACCACAAATCCATCCCGCATAATTCAATTTCACTGACAACAAATAGGCAACATGTATAATACTGACTGCATTTTTTTGTAAATCAAATATTGTACACTTTTTTGATGTCCATTTCATCGATATTTCATGGTGTGGTTTTAAAATGCTTGTTTATGAGGTAAAAAAAGACGAAATTCTTGACGTCTTTATAGAATTTGAACATTGAAAATTTTACAGATTTATCATTAAAAGTTCAATAAGCTTAGAAGCAAGTTAGAAACAAGATTGTTGGAACCTAGCAAAGTGATTAATATTCAACTCTTTACCAAACCACAAAATTTTAGACTGGTCCAAATTGAAAGCATTTGCAGAAGACAAAATAAAAGTGAATGAAAAATTGAAATTTGTTCTGGGAAGGGTAGAAAATACTGTGGGAAAAGGAGAAAATGCTGGTTACCAGCATTTTCTCCTTTTCCTACAGTGTTTTCAAAAGGCTTCTTTCTCAGGGGCGTCAAAAGTAGGGATTGTGTGGTAATGGGTTAACTCTTTACCAAACCACAAAATTTTACACTGGTCCAAATTGAAAGCACTTGCAGACAAGGAAATATATGTAACTCAAAATTTGAAATTTGTTTCCAGCACGGCATAAAAATTGTGGGAAAAGGAGAAAAAAATATATAAAAAGGAGTGAAAAAAAGCCCCTATAAGTAAAGTGACCAAAATGACCAGTGGCAAAAACAAAACAAAATTGACAAGAAAAGACACCAGCTGGTCAGTTTAAACACTGGACAAAGGACATAAAGCGCTGGACATTTGCTGAACAATGCAGCAAAAAAATAGATAATGGCCTGGACACACGCAAAAGGTGTGGTCAGAGACACTGCCCAGTGGTCATTTTGTCCTAGACTATGACATGTTGGTCAATACTTCCACTGATATAATGTGGTAACACCTTTTTACAATAGGAGAGTGGAAAAAATAACAAAATGGCAACAGCTTAATAGAACAAAAACATGAAATACCTGAAAAATTATGTTTACAAGTCTGTTTTATATTTTAAAGAATAAAAAAGAATACAAAAAAAAACTTTTAACAACCCGAGAGAAGAAGTCTGGTGAATACATAGTGGGAAAAGGAAAAAAAAATGCTTCTAACCATCTTTTCCCAAAATAATATCCCACAATGTTTTCTACCATATCAAAGAACTTGGGTTCATCAGTATTACTTTCAAATTTTTCATCTACAGGTGCTTTGAATTTGGAGGAATCTACAATTTGTTGTTTAACCGTTTAACACACAATCCGGAGTTTTAACGTCCCTTAGGAAGAAGCCTTTGAAAACATTGTGAGAAAAGGAGAAAATGCTGGTTACCAGCATTTTCTCCTTTTTCCACAATGTTTTCTTCCCTATCATAGACAACTTTAATCATGTAAGCTATATTTAAACTTTCCATTGCAATTGCTTTTGATTTGGACAAGTCTTTACTTTGCTTGAGTGCATGTAATGAGTCTTATCATGGAAACAATCAATCTTTAACAACCCTAATGGAGAAATGTTGAGAAAACAGTGTGGCAAAAAAAAGGAGAAAATAAATGCTAGCTGATAACCAGTATGGTCCTCGGCACATAATTTTTTCTACCCATTCAAAACCAAGTTTCAATTTTGGAGGTACATTTATTTTGTCCTCTGCAAATAATTTCAAATTTGACAAGTCTAAAAGTTTGTTATCTTGTACACAATCACAGGGAGCACTTTAGATTTTCATTATCTCCCAAAAGTTTTTGATTGAAGAAAGAAAAAAGTAGGAAAAAAAAATGTGTTTTACAAAGGTTTTCCTTTACCCTTAACCCTTTACCAGACAACAAAATTTTAGACTTGTCCAAATTGAAAGCAGTTGCAAATGACAATTTCAGGGTGGCTCAAATGATGCAAATTTTCTTTGATAGGGTAGAAAACATAGTGGGAAAGATGGACGCACAGTTGTACATTGTGCATAAACTAGAAATCTCATGGACATGAAACCTTCGGGAGTCGAAGTCAACCAAAAACATCATACATGTGACACGACTGGGGTATTCTCGCAATAATCATTACGATACGCAGAAGGATTGTATCAGAACATATAAGGCAAGCGAGATACTGGCTTATTGCGTGATCGTTTAATTCTGAATGGAGGTCAGCCCATTATAGTTTTAGTATTTGGAACATTGCTATTTCATTTTTGGTGAAAAACTATAATTAATAAGCCATAGTTCTGGCAATGGTTGGCGGACAGGCTGGGGATGGGACAGCAAAAATTGTAGGGTAAATTACATCATATTTTCATCTGGTCAAGAGCATGCACATTTTTACTGGGTAACTAGAGCTCAGAACAACTGTTTCTGCCTTCTATTGAAGAGTTATTATTATAAATATTGGTATTTTTTACTGGTTGTAACCATGAAATAAAGAAAAATGTTTCAACATAATTTCTTGATAATCTACCGCAAAGCATGAAATAAAGATGTAGAGTTTATTTAAGTTGCACAGAAAAAAATATTCTAATTATTGGTGTTGTGGAAGAAATTTTGATTGATCATATTTTAAATAACCACATCACAGCAAGTGAGTGCCAACGCTCAGCAGCGAGAACTTGATTTTCACGGATGATCTGTAGTCGAAAAAGGGGCGTAATTTTGTCAAAAATATCTTAATAGTTACCTGCCCCTTTTGCATACTTACCCTTTTTTATAGTTAACAACAGTTACTTGTATAATTTTGTAATAAATATCTTCAATAAAAACAAAGACAGAGACCACTTAGGTAAAATAAGAAAATTCTAGTTACCAGCATTTTCTGCTTTTCCAAAATTGTTTTCAAAAAGCCTTCCCCCCACTCAGGATCGTAAAAAGTCAGGAATGTATGATAAAGGCTTACCCTTTACCACACAATCCCAACTCTTAATGATGCTGAAAAAGGAGCCTTTTGAAAACACTGGTAAAAGGAGAAAATGCAGGTAACCAGCATTTTCTCCTTTTCCCCCAATGTTTTCCACCCTGCTTGAAAATAATTTTTCGTTTTTTGGATTATGTTGATTTTCTTGTCATAAGTGCTTTCACTTTGAACCAGTCTAAAACTTGTTGTTTGGCAAAGGTTTTACTCTTTACAACACAACAAAATTTTGGCCTTGTCAAAATTGAAAGCATTTGCAGATGACAAAGTAAAAGTGACTGAAAATTTGAAATTTGTTTTGTGAAGGGTAGAAAACTTTGTGGGAAAAGGAGAAAATGCTGGTTATGTGGTAAACAGTTAAGGCTTCTTTCTCAGGGTCGCCAGAAGTAGGGATTGTATTGTAATGGGTTAACTCTTTACCAAATGACAAATTTTGGATTAGTCCAAAATGAAAGCGTTTGCAGATGCCAAAATAAATGTGACTCAAAAAATGAAAGTTGTTTTGGGAAGGTTAGAAAACATTGTGGGAAAAGGAGAAAATGCTGGTTCCCAGCATTTTCTCCTTTCCCCACAATGTTTTCAACGGGTCTCTTCCTCGGGGTCGTTAAAAGTCGGGATTGTGTGGTAAAGGGTTAAGACAAAGATTCAAACCCTCGACATTTAACACCAGTATCACAGTGAGGGTAATCAAATCATGCCTCAACAGCTTGTCCCAGGCAATGGTAACTCAATACCACAATTATGATGTCCAGTTTTAAATGACCAATACAAATGTCCAAAAAGATGCACCCAGAAAAACCAATCCTGTCATCTGTGAGTGACCTCCAAAGGGATATTAATTTTTAGTGGTCACTTCTTTATTGTCCCCAGGTCAAAGGGTCAAAATGACCCCTCAAACTGACCATAGCAGCCGGCTGCAAGATGGGCATATTGTAATTAAAATGAATTAGTTGTCTGATTGAGCATGCATCAGTAACAAAAAAGATCAACTTTGTACCCGAGCGTGGGCTTCCTTTTTGAAGCCCAAAGGTCAACTGAACCCTTTCCTAGACTGCAAAATTTTAGACGTATAAAATGGTAGTATATGCAGATACATATAACAATATTTTCATGGCTGAGATCATGGGCTTTGAAAGGGTAAAGTACTTTGTGAAAAAATAAGAAAATCCTAGTTACGGTATTTTCTTCTTTTCTTACAATGTTTCCAAAAGTCTCTTTACCTTACGACAAAAGTTTAGATGGGTTCAAATTGAAAGCATTTGCAGACGACATAATAAAGGTGACTGAAAAATTGAAATATGTTCTGGGAAGAGTAGAAAACATTGTGGGAAAAGGAGAAAATGCTGGTTACCAGCATTTTCTCCTTTTCCTACAGTATTTTCAAAAGGGTCCTTTCTCAGGGGCGTCAAAAGTAGATTTTGGTAGCCCTAGGCCTTATAGCTAGGTACGAGAAGATTTTTAAATTTTTTTTCTATATAACTTGTGACCCCCATTCCCACAATGTTTCTACCTTTTCCAATTCAAAATTCTATTTTTGATTCACATTTATTTTGTTGTCTGCAAATGCTTTCATTTTGGAACAATCCTTGAATTTTGTCGTCTTGTAAAGAGTTAAAAAAAAAAAGGAACACAACTGTGTAAAATACTTGTATGGTTATCTGCCCTTGTTGAATGAGTCTTCTTTTTGATAGTTAACAAATTGTATGAGTTTGAAGTAAATGTCGACAATCATAAAGAGATATTACAACATATCATATTTTTGCACCATGACGATGCAGACGACTTCATGGCTATGACAAAAACTCCTCGTTTTCTCAAAAAATAGCTAAGCAAATGAAAAATTCTTAATTCTTTATTACACAATACCAAGTTTTAATGACCCTGGGGAGAAAGTCTTTTGAAAACATTAAGGAAAATGAAGAAAATGCTGTAACCAGCATTTTCTCTTTTTCACTTAATGTCTTCTACTCTTCTCTAAACAAATTTTCAAATTTTCAGTCACATTTATTTGTTCGTATGCAAACGCTTTCAATTTGGATGAGTCTAAAATTTTGTCATTTGGTAAAGAGTAAATCAATATGTACTTAGATTCTTACCTTTTTTCAGAGAAAATACTGTTACATAACACCCTCACTTTACAGACACCATCCCTGACTGTTGTGTATCATGTCATTCTGCAACAATAATGTATGATCATGCTCTCTTTTACTCCATTTTTGCAAGAACTCAGGAAAAGTAGTCTTTCTGTAATATGGCTTGCAACACACGAAAAGGGACATTCGGACATCTGCGTAAAGTGTCGTCTCGGATCAGCCTGCGCTGTCCGCGCAGGCTAATCCGAGACGACACTTTCCGTTTCAATGCAATTTATAGTTTTGCACATGTCTACTGTAGCAGAAAATCTAATAAAGTCGTAAAGTGCCTTCTCGGATTAGCCTGCGCGGACTGCGCAGGCTGATCCGAGACGACACTTTACGCAGATGTCCGAATGTCCCTTTTCGCGTGTTGCACACCATATAAATGTCAAACTAGGAACAACTTGTAATATGCAATGTCACTTTGTGCAAAGAGAAAACATTCTGTAAGAAGTTAATTTTTTTAAAATGAACAATTTTGATAATTTTGTTAATCATAGGCAGCATTTTGTAACAGAGCTCCATAGAAGAGGGAGTGATGGTGTGCTAAATCTATTATTTCTCTTCAAAACCCTATGTTGTGGGTGCTCATTAGAATCATCTCCATTAGATGATTCTAATGAGTACCCACAACATAAGGTTTAGTGGAGAATAATTAACATTTTCATTTTTGAAATCAAAATCACTCCCACTATTTGAAGCTCTGCATATATCATTTTGCATACATTTGTCTGCAAAATCATATAAGCTGAGTGGCTCAGTCTGTGACATAAAGGGCTTAAAACCATGGGTCTCTGTTACAAGCATTTCCTCCCTTTACCACTATGTTTTCAAAGACCTTCTTTAGTAGGGTCATTAAAACTTTGAATTGTGTCGTAAAGGGTTATGTTTTTCTGAATAAGACCTGTAAAACTGGCTAAATATTGATATGAAGCCCATGATAAGAGTACTTTAAAGACAACAACAACTCTGGTTCCCATTTACTCTGCGTTACACTGGGAACAAAGGGAGCTATCTCAGAAAAAAATTAAGTAACAGAACAGTACTTACTTTGTCATTCATAAAGAAATCCTAAAATATCAAAGTTTTAGAAACAGATATAAGAAACAAACACAGAAAGAGTACTATCAACACACACAAAAAATTGTTACTATGTTAACACAATGCATGAAAGTATATACATGTATTGCATGTTCCAGTCAATTTTGTCTGACATGCATTTCTTCATAATTTGCTGGTCAGTTTGTTTGGTCAATAGAGAGCCAGTGGTCAAGCATGTCTCTGGACACTGGATCATTTTGTTACCATTAATTCTCTTGTGAACTACCCCTTGATATTTCGCTAAAATATTCATTGTTGAAATGACCCAGAGGTAGAAAGCATTTGAAAATATTGTGGGATAAGAAGAATGCTGGCCTCGATTACTCCTTTTCTCAATGTTTTCTACCTTTTTATAGAAAACCGCAGTCCTTTGAGCCAATCAAATTATAGTTTGAAAAGCTTCCATTTTGACTAGAATTTTGTTGCCTGGTAAAGGCAAACAATTTTTTTTCCTACTGATAATTCTTTAACCCTTTACCAAACAATGCCCACTTTTATCGACCTTGAGAAAACCTTTGAAAACATTGTTGGAAAAGGACAAAATGCTGGTAAACAGCATTTTCTCCTTTTCCCACAACGCTTTCTACCCTTCCCAACCCAAGCTTATTTTTTTCAGGCTCGTTTATTTTGTTGTTTGCAAATGCTTTCAGTTTTGGCCAGTCTACAATTTTGCTGTCTAGTAAAGAACTGAGCCTTAAAGACTGCAGCAAAAGATAAATACATGCATCAGACTAAAAATGACTATTTTTTGTCAACATATTTTATTTCTTTTTGCAAAAGATCTATTCATGTCTGACCCATCAGGCAAACAGGGATTTTCTGGGAACTCCGAAAAGTGTCCACCTAGGTCAGACTGCACGGATCGACAGTTTTTGCGTTTATCACATTTTCTGTATAAAAAGTGGTCATTCCACCTTCCTGTACAATCATTTTTGAATTATTGACTTAAATTGATCTGCACTGTCTTTGATCTGGTTATATCTAATTGATGTAGAGGATTTCCCGATAGACCCTTTTCGTGTCACAGGTCACATATTTATATATTTGGATCTATAAACTTTGACTCAAGTTAACCCTTTACCTGATATGCCAATTTGAGGCTCTTCCATTTCAGCAGCAAATAAAGATATGATGTCAAAAATATGGACAAATTCGGAAAAAAATATCTGATTGAGTGGAAAACATTGTGGGAAAAGGAGAAATTGCTCGTTACGAGCAATTTCTCCTTTTCCCACAATGTTTTCAAAAGCTGTCTGTTGTTGATACATCAAAGTGAGTATCTATGGAATAAAGGGTCAAGAATACCTGTTTTCTAAGAAAGTGTAAAAGCATTATCTCCTATTAGAAGGCATTCTATAAATACTCATATATTTGGGCATCCTGGGTACAGAACCATACCACATTCCTACTCTACAACCGTTACTTTGAATTTCAAACTAAAATAAATGTTTACTCAATAAAATGCTACCTTGTGCGATTCACTCAGCTATGATCAGAAGTTTAGAGAAATCTGGAGCTAACACAGGGCTGATTTTTCCTAAAAAATATTGAAAAAGCCATTTTCACCATTGCTACTTTATAGCATGTATTTCTACAATCTCCCCAATAGCGGGGAGAGTGATGCGTCAAATAAGACAGGTTGAATCTTCAAAGAATATTGCATGCGCAGACAACGAGTGTAAAAGTCAACTGCAGGTGGAACGTTGAACGTAGGGGTGGAGTCTATTCACCAAAAAAAAAAAAATGTAGAATTTCTTTTTACCCTTTATCAAATTATCCTGACATTTACTGTCCCTAAGAAATATGGCTTTTGGAAAGTTTGTACGAAAACAGGAAATTCTTGTGACAAGCATTTTCTCCTTTCCCACAATCTTTTCTCCGTTACCTAGGTAAAACTTTCGTCATTCTGGCCGCCTTTGATTTGTCGTCTACATTTGCTTTCAGTTTGGAACAGTCTAAATTTTGTCGTTAGTTAAAAGAAAAAAAAATGAAATCTATTTCTCCATATTGCATGCATGAAAGAACATTAATTTTGCAAAACGAATCTGGGTATATCTTCACCAACCATTCTCAAGTACATTCTTGGTCTTATTCTTCAAGATTTTCTGATTGTGAAGGTAACAGGACTTCTGATTGGCTCTGTTACTTTAACACTGACAAAATTCAAAAAAGTAAGACAAAGAATGTTCTTGAGAATGGCTGGTGAATACAGACCTTGCAGGTACCTTTCGAAACCAGGCGATTCAACATCTCGGTCAATCTTTCTGTCTCATCTGGTTATCATTGGTTGGCAGCCACATCGCCATCAATTTGAGCTCGGCAGCAGGAGTATCATTTTTCGCCTGGGCGTTTTGCTTTGATTCAAAAACATGGCGGGCCACAACATAAAAATAGGCCGGCCGTTCTCGACCATTCCGAAGCAAAAAGAACAGTCGTACATTGTTATTTTCTTGTGCCCACGTTTATGGCAATGTAAAAAGTCTTTGAACGTCTTATGTATACAGAAAAGTACGCGAAATTCTTTAAATAAGGCCCTCTTCCTTTCTTTATCAAATAAAACATATAAACTTTTGATAAATACCTTGTGCAGTAGTCCTATAACCTCGAAATAGTATACGTCCGCGTGGTGTCAAAATTGTATTCTTACTTAATTTGATTATTTGATTTGTCAAGCACTTTTCGTGCACTGTTTTAACATATATATATGAGAACAATATAAAATGTTCATTTTTGATACTGGTTTGATAATTTCGTGAAAAATATGAATATAATTTGGCTATTCTTTTTTGGAACTATTTTGTGCCTTAACTCTTAAAAACAATGAAGTTTGAGACTAGTCCAAATTCAAAGACTTTGCAGACGACAAATTAGATGCGGCTGAAACTCTGAAATTTGCTTTTGGAAGGATAGAAGACATTGTGGGAAAAGTAGAAAATGCTGCAATTCTTTCCAAAGCCATGGGCGGATCCAGGATCCAGAGAGGGGGACCGGGGCTCTTGACCCCCCCCCCCCCCCCCCCCTCGGAATTTTGGCAAAAATGTGGTTATCAGATTCTTGAATGGGACTGGTTTGATATTGCACAGCATTTACGTAAAATACAGTCATAAATTGAAAAAAAAAGTTCTAAATGTAGAGCCCTCCTCATGTGTAGAACTGCAAACGTTGACTTTTCATGTAAACGGCTTACATCCACTGAAATCCGGAAATCATATAATTATAAGACGAGTGTGTTTTCTGTGGAATTCCCCCCTCCCCCCCCCCCCCGCCCGAGAAAGATATCTGGATCCGCGCACGTGCATCCCCTGTAGGCCCAAGACTGTATAATAGCTATCCCATGACAAAAGGGCACCATATTTTCTAAGTCAATAGCGGTGCATACCGTAAAAAATGACAGTTCCAATTATTTTTTTTTACATGTTTGTTCAGAGTACACTTGAGTTTTACAGCCATTGTCGCATACGAGTAAATATATACTCAACAAAAATATTAAAGGGGCATGGATATATCTGGACAAAAGATGTATTAAAAGAATTCCTTTATTCAATTAACTTAAATATGGTGTAAAATAGTGCAAGCATCTGATATTAAGATGTCCAATTCAGTAAAAATGTCGAAACTGATATCCCAGTTAAGGAAAAAAAGCACATACTGTCAAAATGTCAATGGTTTGGACAAGGTGGGTGGAGTAAGAAAAGAATTAAGCACGATCCCTCTGCTTCCTACAAGAATGAACTTCAAAGTTAGTAATGTGTATGTCCACCTCTAGCTGCAATTACTTCCCTACACCTGTTTTTGAAACTGCGAATAAGCTTCCGCAACTCTGCTCTATGAATTTGCCGCCATTCCTCCGTGAGCAGGTTCGCAAGTTCTTCAGCTGTTTCCGGTCTGCGATCCTGGAGTGATATCCTCCGCTGCAGCATGTCCCAAGCATGCTCTATTGGGTTGAGTTCTGGTGACCTCGCAGGCCAGTCCATACGTTCGATACCCTGCTCTTCAAGATAACGCTGCACAACTCTGCCTCGGTGGGGCCTTGCATTATCGTCCATTAGAACGAAATTCTGTCCAACTGCCCCTTCATATGAACGCACAAAAGGATGGAGAATTTCATCTCTATAACGTGCAGCAGTGGGTGGCCCATTCCGGATCACGTAAAGATCCGTGCGGCCGTCATGTGATATGCCGGCCCATACAAGGACCGAGGCTCCGCCGAACCTGTCATGTTCAGCTACACAGCAATCTCTGAAACGTTCATTCCTTTGCCTCCAAACTCTCCTACGGCCATCGTGAAAGTTCAGCATGAATTTAGATTCGTCGGTGAAAAGTATGGAATGTAACGGCAGACGTCCAATTCTGACATGCTGACGAGCAAACCCTAACCGACATCGACGATGATGTGCAGTCAATGGAGGCCGCACTACAGGTCTTCTGGCACGCAAGTTTGCAGCATGAAGTCTGTTTCTCACTGTCTGAACAGAAAGTCTTATCCCATGTGTACGTTCAAAGTCCCCACGAAGCGTAACGGCAGAGTCAAAACGGCGGCGTCTTGCAGCTAAGGATAACTGGCGGTCCTGGGCATCGGTAGTCATGCGAGGATGGCCTTGACCTGGCCTGCGTTGTACATCCCCGGTGTCAAGGTACAGCTGCCACAAACTATCTATGACGCTGTGACTAACGTTAAGCTGAGCCGCCACGTTACGGTGAGATTGCCCCGCAAGCAGCTGTCCGAGAGCACGTTGCCTCTCATTATTGTTTAGATGTCGTCTGACAGGCATTGTAAGTCTTCCTTACTGCTTCTTACAAGTAGAACTGGATGAATGAATGGTTTTGAAGAGATGGCATTTGACACGGACTACTCAAGCAGACCTGAACACAGCTCACTTAACTTACCCAAATCGCCAAACCCAGCAATTATAGCACCTGCATGCATTAAATTCGTTCTATAGCATTGAATTCTCCATTTTTTATTTGTGTGGACATCATAACCTATTCTACAGTGTTAAAGTTATCATAGATACACATTTAATACACCAAAAATAAGAAAAAAAACATTTTTACACTTCCTAACTACATGCCCCTTTAATATTTTTGTCGAGTATAGTTTCAATTATTTAAATCTAGATTGTACAATAGATAAAACTAACTGTTATTTAATGGAGTAACGTGCAATCATGGGACGAACAAGCCTAGGTACGAAATGGTTTTGGAAGGAAAGAGCCCAGTAGAGTAGAGTAGACAAATTTTGTGTATCATTGCGCCAGTAGTAGGCTATGAGCGGGTGAAGCTATTTTCAATCAAAAACTAGCATTTCCACGATCGAGGGCCTCTTTCGATGTATTTCAATATGCCATTTCCAATTACATATCGAAATACACACAAGTTTGTCTGAGAAAATTTGAGTTTAATTGGGTTTATTTCCTTCCGCTTTGCACAAAATACGATACAGGATCTTCAAAATTCAATATTGAACTCAAAGTGGCATCGTCTTCGACAAATACCGCAAAAATCGTGATTTCTTTTTCTCAAATACCTCCCTGGTATCGCACTTTCGATAGGGGTGCGATCTTTTTAGATAAAGTACGTCTGCAGTGGTCAGTTAGGGGTCAGATTAAGGGTCAAGGGTTGACACGTAAGCGTGACTGCAATCAACTCGAACGTTTCATGTGTTTTCAGCAATTTTATTAAACATGCAGGGGTCCAAAATAACCGCCATGTCTGTCTGATGGTAGAGAACGTCTTTTTGTCTTTGACCCCTAAAACAACCTGCCCTTTCTGCCATGGGACCCACCCCTTTTGAATTGATGTTTGAAGTCTTCTTGACGTTTCAGTGATTTATGATGCAACTGTGAAGACAGTACGAGTGATTGCTCTATCTTTGTGTTCGTGAGACTTTTACAAAAAAAAATCTTTTTTTTTTCTTTTTATTTCTTTACCAAACGACAAAATTTTGGACGAGACCAAATTGAAAGCATTTGCAGACGACAAAATAAATGTGACTGAAAATTTAAAATTTGGTTTGGGAAGGGTAGAAAACATTGTGGGAAAAGGAGAAAATGCTGGCTACCAGCATTTTCTTCTTTTCCCACAATGTTTTCAAAAACTTTATTTGTCAGGGTCGTTAAAAGTCGGGATTTGTGGTAAAGAGTTAAACTCTCAACCGCTTGACACAGTTTTAGATGGATCTAAACCGAAATATCTGCAGACGGAAAATAAGACGTGACTTAACCCATTACCACACAATACCTACTTTTGACGACCCGGAGAAAAAAGCCTATTGAAAACATTGTCGGAAAAGGAGAAAATGCTGGTAACCAGCATTTTCTCCTTTTCCCACAATGTTTTCTACCCTTCACAAAACAAATTTCAAATTTTCAGTCACTTTTATTTTGTTGTCTGCAAATGCTTTCGATTTGGACAAACCTAAAAATGTGTCGATTGGTAATGAGTTAATTTGTGGAAGTTGTGTTTGATAGGGTAGTAAAAATTGTGGGAAATGGAGAAAACGCTGGTAACCAGCATTTTCTCCTTTTCCCATATTGTTCTCAAAAGTCTTCTTCCTCAAGGTTGTTACAAGTCGGGATGGTGTGGTTAAATGGTTAAATACCGTTCTCCGTTAAATATTGCGTTTCATGCATTCTGTATTTAGATGGACGGATGGTATATCATAAATACAAAATATCATGTTGATGCATTACATCAATTGCACCGCAAATCAGTTGTTTCTGAAATTAGGCACATTACAGCATTTCATATTGTCCAAAGTAAATTTATATAGAAATCGTTGAGAAATGAACTGAGAAGTCGTAAACAATCTTTGGAATCCAACTAAAGACTTAAAAAAGAAAGAGGCAATAATGGTAAGACATGATCATAGCCATTCTTCGGCAAAATTTAACGTAAGTTCAATTGGAGCTACGTACAGATGCAATCGTCATTCGGGAAACATCACAAGAAAGTAGTGTTAAAACTACATGTAGGTACTAAATTACCAAATTAATATGAAAAACTGAGTATTAAATGACCATAGTAGGTACGAAATGATCAAAGTGAGTACGAAATGACCAAACTAACAAATACAGCCGGCTATGAAATGACCTAGGTACGAAATGATCTTAGTACGAAATAAATGGAAGCCGAGTAAACAATATGGCTGCCTCCATCGGTGCTTTTCAAAAGCGAGTAAACATATAGTGCCGCTGCTCATGCGGCGCCACTATGAGACGCTGAATGCATGTCCTTGAGGCATGATACCAAGCAAGTCATCACGTGATCATGGATCCATAAGATGAATTTTGTCTTACAACCGAAATCATGAGGTAAATTTGGTACTTTGATGTGTAGAAAACTGGTCAACAGCAAAAGTTTCGGCCCAGATCAGCCTGCGCGAACTGCGCAGGCTGATCCGAGCCGATACTCTTTGCAGATGCATTTTTCTCAGATCATGGCTCACACTTTCATGTCTTGTTTTGAAAAGAGATAAATTGTCTGTTCGCTATATTTTTTTCCATGTAGTGAGTTCACTTGGGATGGAACAAGGTACAATGACCAGTGTTCATACAGAAAATATCATTAAAGCGAGAAGTGTCAATCCTAATCAGGCTGTGCAATTCGCGCAGCCTGATCAGGGTTGACACTTTTCGCAGTTCCCAGAGGGTCCCTTTTTACCATCTTCGCGAGCCAAGTTTACGATCACTACGTGGATTTTACCTTGGCTGATTGAGCCCGATTTCGAGATTCCTGCAATGCGCCCTCTGTTGGATGCTGGTTATTACCACCCTTTACATCATATTTCTTAAAGCAAATGAAATATCGTTTTACAAACCGCTTACGAATACACATGAAGCGATAAGCAGACATCCACGTGGGTTTCCATGTTTACCTTCTATTCGACAGGTAGCGACCTTGTTCTATTTCAAATCAAAGATGAAACGCTTCGAGCGATTTCATTCGTTGCAGCTAGAGCTGGCTGCATCCGATGAAAAAGCGTATTGGGTGAATGTAAAAATCAAGCTCGATCCGCCAAGGCTAGAGTAACGTAGTGAATCGTCAGCCTTGGCTTGCGAAGATGCTTTTTGTGTGCTGGGTCACTTTTGTTTCAGGAGATAACATAGCATGTCAACAGAAAAGTTGATAAGTGCTTGGCTAAATTGTTAGTAGTTTTAGAACTGGGTCTGTATTCACCAACATTCTCAATAACGTTCTCAGTCTTTGTCTCCAGAATTTCAGTCCTAAATTTGAAAGTCGCGCAACTTCTGGGCCCGTATTCACCAACCATTCTTGAGAATATTCTTAGTCTTATTCTCCAAGGTTTTCCAAATTTGTAAGTAACACAACTTCTGATTGGCTAAACCGAATGGTTTAGCCAATCAGAAGTTGTGTTACTTACAAATGTAGAAAATTCTGGAGAATAAGACCAAGAACGTTCTTAAGAATGGTTGGTGATTGGTGAATACAGGCCCTGATCGGCTAGACCATTCGGTTTAGCCAATCAGAATCTGTGTTACTTTCAAATTTAGAAAAAAAAAACATGGATAACATGACAAAGAATATTCTTAAGAATGGTTCGTGAATGCGGACCCTGACTGTTTAAAAAATAAGTCAATGTTCCTTGTATAAAAGACAAAAATGGTGGACAAAGAATGTAAGGTGATTGCCGAACAATATGGTTTCAAGCGAACGAGCTGTCAAGAAGCTGCGTGTGCCCACAAATTGATGGTACCTCAGGCCCGTAAAAGGTGACCAGGGGTCACGCACTAGCCCCTTTTTCTTCCTTTTCTTTAATAAAAACATGTATTCCAAGGGTTTTTTAAAGGTAGCGCGTGGCTTTCCCCTCGTCATAAAGTTACTTATTATGCTGTAGGTATATGCTTTTTTTTCGTGAGATGACGTCATATCACGGTCCTTATTTACCAACCATTCTTAAGAATATACCCAGTCTTTTTCTCAGGACTTTTCTAAATTCGAAAGTTTTACGAAGTGCGATTGGCTTATTTAAATGGTTTGGCCAATGAAAAGTCGTGTTACTTTTAAAATCTGGAGAGAAACTCACAACAAAACAGAGAATAATTTGTTCATACTGGCTTTGGGCCCGTTTTCACCAATCATTCTTGAGAAAATTCTATGTCCTATTCTTTAAGATTTTCCGACTGTGAAAGTAACAGAGCTTCTGATTGGCTAAACCAAATGGTTTCGCCAATCAGAAGTTATGTAATTTTCACGCGGACGAAGTTCTTAAGAATAAGACTTAGAATGTTCTTAAGAATGGTTGGTGAATACAGACCCTGGCAGGTCTCATGAAACTCGACAAGGGTGCCGACTACAAAGTCAATTTTAATTTGCATAGTCGTGGCTTTTCACTCAATGTAATTGTTCTGATGCTGATCAGTGGCAAGAGAAAGCTATATCTAGCAATTAATCTTTCAGTGTTTTGTAAACTTGAAATTTGGATCCATAGCAAAATAGTAAAATTATAATTATGCGCCTTTAAATTGCGAAGATATGTGAGTATATGTTGTTTAAATTTTCAAAGCTTCAATTTCAAGTGGAAAGTTCAATACAGCCCTTGATCTGCACTTTTCGAAAATGCATCTTTAGTTTTGAAGGGTACTTACGAGGCCATTTTCTCTTCACAAAAATAGACTTGTCTAAATTCAATTCATTTATAGACGACAAAAGTTGCTACCAGGGGCGTAGCTAGCCCAAAATAAAGCATATATACGCAAAGGTAACAAACGACGGTGTGAAGTGCAGAGAAAGAGGAAATGGATTTCCATGGAGGGAATGGGGGGGGGGGTGTCCTTCCCCCCTCCCACCTCCAACCCTCCACCCCCACCCCCCCCCCACACACACACACACAAAATAGAATGGGGGCCTCTAATGGCTTTTTGTTTTTGCGAATTCTACTTTTTTATTTCAAAGTGCACGCAATCGCTTTTTTTGCGTATAGGCAGCTATGCATCTGGATGGATTATGTTTTCTGGACGACAAAACTGTGGCCTTGTCCAAATCGAAAACATTTGCAGACGACAATTTCAATGTGGTTCAAATGGTGCAATTTTTACTTTGATAGGGTAGAAAACATTGCGGGAAAAGGAGAAAATGCTGGTTTTCAAAATGCTTCTTTTCCAGGGTGGTTATAAAAGTCGGCATTGTGCGGTAGAGGGTTAATAGTGTTAATGGGTTGAGGAAATAGTGGCAAAACGAAACGACGCATTTTCTGCTTTTTCCGCATTGTTTTTTGTTTCATCGGAATCGTTAAACCATTAGGTCGTTTGACTCTGTTTCATCGATCGTTGGTATTTCGTCAATAGGGCACGCACCTTGCACTCCCCGTTCGTTAGCAAAATCAGTTATTTTTGTACAAAAAGTATTCTTGTCTCCCTAATGATCAGTCTATAGAAATGATATTTTTGTAGACTGATCATTAGCAAGACAAGAATACTTTGTGTAGAAAAAGTATCATCCCAGATTTTAGCAGAAAATAGTCCTTTAACCCTTTACCACACTATCCCTACTTTTAACGCCCCTGAGAAGGAAGTCTCTAGAAAACACTATAGGAAAAGGAGAAAATGCTGGTAACCAGCATTTTCTCCTTATCCCACAGTGTTTTCTACCCTTTCCAGAACAAATTTCAATTTTTCAGTCACCTTTATTTTGTCGTCTGCAAATGCTTTCAATTTGGACCATTCTAAAATTTTCTCGTGTGGTAAAGAGTTAACCCTTCACAACACTATCCCTCCTTTTAACGCCCTTACGAAAGAAGCCTTTTAAAAACATTGTTGGGAAAGTAGAAAATGCTGGTTACCCACCATGTTTTCTATCCTTCCCAAAGCAAATTTCAAGCTTACAGTTTCAATTATTTTGTCGTCTGCAAATGCGTTCAATTTGGACTGGTTGTAAACCTTGTTGTCTGGTGAAGGGTTAACAAAATCAGACTGGTTCAAACTGTAAGCTATGAAGACTACAAACCCATCGTAAAATCAAACGAAAGGTTGTTTTTTTTGTGAAAGGGCAGAAAACATTGTGGTAAAAGAAGCAAATGCTAATTACCAGCATTTTCTGCTTTTCCCACAAAGTTTTTTCAAAAGATTTATTTTTAGGACCGTTAAAAGAGGGGAACAATCCCTGGTTTTTACTGGTCAGGAATAGAAGCCTTTTGAAAGCATTGTGGGAAAAGGAGAAAATGCTGGTAACCAGCATTTTCTCCTTTTCCCACAATGTTTTCTACTCTACCATATAGAAAAATCATCCTTTTAGCAACTGTTAATTTGTCATTTGCAAAATGCTTTAAATTTGGTCTGGTCCAAAATTTGCTGTTTGGGAAAGGGTTAAGGGGTTTGAAGGTACCCCCTTTTAGATATATTTATATAACTATGACCTGTCACGCAAAAAAGGACCATCTGGGAACTGCGAAAAGTGTCGATCCTGGTCAGACTGCGCAGATTGCGCAGGCTGACCAGGGCGGACACTTTTCGCTTTTATGACATTTTCTGTATGAAAAGTGGTCATTCTACCTCACTGTACAAATCATTTCTGAATTATCAACTTAAATTGACCTGCAGTAACTTTGATCTTGATCTGTTTTCATCTTAATTGATTGTACGGAATTTCCAAAGTGCCTCTTTTCACAAATAACGTCGCGCTTCAGAAGTTATCCTATGTATTTACTCAAATCTTACTCCAAACCTTTCAGGGAAATATGCTAAAAAAGAAGCAGTCCCTAGGGACGACATAGATTAAGATCAGACTGCACAGAGCACGCAGTCTGATCTTGGATATACACCGTCGTTTAAATAGTCATGCCTTTGGCATGATTTTTAATCGTTCTGAGTTTCAGACTGTATTTTAACAGTCGAAAGAGACCTAGTTTATAATTATGTGACCCATCACCCAAAAAGGGACCATCTGGGAATTTTGTACATTAATTAGATGAAAACAGATCAGCGATAGATCAGGTCAGTTTAACCCTTTACTCCATAGATACTCATTTCTACGCATTGCTTGTAGGAGCCTTTGGAAAACATTGTGGCAAAAGGTGAAATTGCTCGTGACGAGCAATTTCACCTTTTGCCACAATGTTTTCTACACTATCAATAGGTGCCATATACACTTCAGAAATGGCTTTATCCTTGCTGTTATTTAGGGTCAATTAGAGATACCATAGAAATGTCGTATGGGGTAAAGGATTAAAGGTTGCGGTCCAGATTTTGGGATGAAAGTTTTACAAAATGTTGGATCTATACTGTTCGATACAGAGATGATATATCTCTTCCGGAAATACCTTTGAAATAGCAAAATTTGAGATTTTTACTGTTGGCTTAACCCTTTCCCAAACAATCCCTGGTTTTTACTGGTCTGAAATAGTAGCCTTTTGAAAACATTGCGGGAAAAGGAGAAAATGCTGGTAACCAGCATTTTCTCCTTTTCCCACAATGTTTTCTACCCTATCATAGACAGAAATCCTCTTTTCAGCAAGAGTTGAATTGTCGTCTGCAAATGCTTTCAATTTGGTCTAGTCCAAAAGTTTGTCGTTTAGGAAAGGTTTACATGTTTCATGTTAGTTATTGAGCAACTCAAAGATTAACATTGAAAGCTCAGACTACAGATATGACGCAAGCGTTCACAATAGTGAAACAGGAGAAAACATTTCTTATCGTCTTTTTTTGCCGCGATATTTTCAAAAGCCTTCTTTCGCAGCAGAATCGTCAAGGGACTTGTTTCCTTAAGTCAGACGGGATCGAAGGGGCCCCGTGGATACTTTATAGGGGTCACGAGATGCAAAAAGGTCAAACTGTCCAACAGCTTTTTCGAACAAAAGGCACGCGACGTGTTTTTTGAAATGGAAGATTCTAATTGGCTGAGAAAGCATGAGCAACTCCCTTTTATCCCCTTGGCAAGGGGCTCTTTAAAATCTGCACCGTCAGTTTAAATCCAAATCTTTTCCTTCATTGGAACGGCTTGCCTTTTCTCATAGTAGCATTTCCATTAGTTTTAGTCTTACAAATCTTCAGCACTGACGTGCCTTGCACAGGGAAACTCTCACCTGACCAGTGACTGCATGCACCGAGGATCCGACTTCAGTTTCTAGGTTACAAATCCAACCATTGGGTTTAGCCAACGAAAAATGCATTCCCCCGGCATGTAACCTTTGAACTCTTTTCAGAATTAATGTAACCCTTTACCACACAATCCCCACTTTTAACACACCTGTGAAAGAAGCCTTTTGAAAACATTGTGGAAAAAGGAGAAAATGCTGGTGACCAGCATTTTCTCCTTTTCCCACAATGTTTTCATCCCTTCCTAAAACGAATTTCAATTCTTTAATCGCATGTATTTTGTCGTCTGCAAATGCTTTCAATTTGATCTTGTTATATACAGCCACAACAACAGACCTGCGACAGTACGCACCAATTATTCTAAATTGCATTCTTATTCTTTTTCTTATGAATTTTATGATAAAATGAAAGTTACACAAATTTTTGATTGACCTAACCAGACGGTTAACCCTTTCCCAAACGACAAATTTTAGACTCTTCCAAGCTCTCAGAGTTTGCAGAGGACAATTTCAAATTCGATAAAAAATGGCAGAAAGTTCTCCGAATGGGTAGACAACACTGTGGGAAAAGGAGAAATTGCTCGTTACTATCAATTTCTCCTTTTCCAACAGTGTCTTCATAAGACTTGTACTGTAGACACGTAAAAACAAAGGCTTGTTTGGGAAGGGGTTAAGCCAATCAGAAAACGTGTTACTTTCAAAATTCCGATGACGTAAAGGAATGTAATTTAAGATCTTTGGTGATCTTTTCCCTCTGGACCTTAGGTGTGACGGGGGCCTATTGGAATACGGCAAACGTTGATGAAAAAAAAAAGGGTTATTTCCCCGTGACATAGGTCACATCAATAAAAAAGGTCGAGCTGGTCTTTTTTATTGAGAGAGGTGGGCGGGGTTTTAAATTGAGGGAAGGCATATTCAAGATGAAAAAGCGAGGGACGGGATCAAACAGATTGTAATTATCGTATCAGTTACAACACCCCCTCTGGCTTTTTCTCCCTCCCCCATCTCTTATATATTTTGCTCAGATTGATATTTGTGCTTGTCTGTGTCTATGGTGTGTATCTGTCTGTCTTTGTTGTCTGCCTCTGGGAGTATGCCTTTGTTTCTGTCTTATCATTTTTCTGTTTGTCTGTCTAAACGATTGTCAGCCCTTAAGTCTAAACGGTTGTCCGTTTATCTGTCCAAACGTTTTTCTGTCTTAACGCCTGTTTTTCTGTCTAAAGGTTTGTCTTTCTGTCAGTCCAAACATGTCTATCGTCTGATGCCCGTCTTATTGTTATTCCAATACTACAACGTTAATTTCACCCGAAATAACCTAATATCATCGGACGGACAATGTAGATTTAAAATCGGAAATCTCGCTCAGTGCAGCCTAGTTGTATTCTATACATTGTCTGCAAAATAGCATTGAGTCGCGCGTAGAAACCTAAAAGTAACTCGCGCATTTCTGTACAAGCATAATTTTGATTTCTTTATAATTTTGGTTTCTTTGAAAATGAGTTGATTCTGCACTTCCCTTCTTTTCCCCCAGTTAGTTTTCCACAGAGATTTTTCCCCTGTATTTTCGTTTGTAATTTTCCCGTCAACCCTTTCCTGCCATTTACTTTACCTAAGTTACCATATTCCTTTTTTTTTTTTTGTGGGGGGGGGGGGGGGGTTAAATCTCAGTAACACTGCGTACTTTTAACCCTTTCCCAAACGACAAATTTTGGACTCCCCCAAACTGAAAGAGTTTGCAGACGACAATTTTAGATTTTGAGAAAACGGTAGAAAGTTCTAAAAAAGGGTAGAAAACACTGTGGGAAAAGGAGAAATTGCTCGTAACGAGCAATTTCTCCTTTTTCCACAGTGTTTTCAAAAGACTTTTACTGCAGACAAGTAAAAATCAGGGCTTGTTTGGGAAAGGGTTAAGTCGATCGAATGTAGGTTAAGAAATGTTAAATAATCAAAGCACTGAAATTCCTGAAAGCAGAATTATAGCGCAACGATATTCACTGCGCCAGATAAGAGGCAATTATGGTATTAAATGAGTTATTTCTCTCTAAAATGAGACGATGAGACGATTATACTGAGAACTCATAACATAGTTACGGATTAGTGGAGAATAATTAATATTTTCAATTTGAAATCAATATCAACCCTCCTCTCTTGAGCTTAAGTCGAAAGCGTAGATCTCATTTGCAACATTTCGTAATTACTTTCAATCTGCTTTGCAATCCGGTCTGATGTTTTTACTTCCATCTGAACCAACATTTTCATGACAACTTTATGCTGATAAAAACGTCTTGTAGATATATACATTTTTTTTACCAAACACGCTTGTGTTCATGAACCTTAGGTAGAACTTAAAATATGTTCGAAAAAGAAGAAAATGCTGGATTCCTTTTTTCCAATGGGGTCCTCTAACCATTCAAAGACAAGTCTTGTGGTTCCAGACAGATGTAACTTGTCGTTTTTAAGTGCTTTGCGTTTGGACAAGTCTAAAATCGACACCTGGTATGGAGGTTTGTCCGTATTTAACGGTATGCTTACCATGTTATTGACTCGCACGAGCTTTCGTATCGTGTCTTTTACAAAATCAGATTGGGAATGATCTAACACTAGAAAGATACAGCTAATTGTCATTAGACCACCCTAACAGTCAGCATATACCGTTAACCCTTCACCAGACGACAAAATTTTAGCCCTTTTCAAACTGAAAGCATTTGCAGACGACAATTTCAATGTGGCTAAAATGGTGCAACTGTTTATTGATAGGAAAGATAACATTGCGGGAAAAGGAGAAAATGCTGGTTACCAGCATTTTCTCCTTTTCCCACAATGTTTACAAAAGGCTTGTTTCCAAGGGTCGTCAAAAGTCGTCACTGTGTGGTAAAGGGTTAAACATCTATAGGTGTTTTAGACCCTTTATCCGGCATATCACCATCAAACCACTGGAGAAGATTAATTGTCTCGTATCTTAGCCGATGATTTTTAAAACACTGTGGCAAAATGGGAAATCTGCCCGGAAGAAGTAGCCTGGTAGAGAAAGTGAAAAAGAAGAGAATGAAATAGCATCCCTGTGAAAAATTACTGTTTCAAGAAAAATTACTGTTTTAAGAAAAGCAGTTTGTGAAAAGTGACATTATTTAGGAAAAAAACAAAACAAAAGAAAACTCATTAACATAATGCTCAGTTACATGGTATGTGGAGCGGAATGACAGACATGCAGAGAGACAGACACACAGACACTGTCCGTGATTACCTTTCTTTTAAATGAGATACTCTCTGAAAATATTCAGCATCGACCGAACAAAACTGATATCTTTATTTTCATGAACAAAATGTAAACCTTAACTCTGCACCAAACGACAAAATTTTAGTCTGGTTCAAATTGAATGCAATTGCAGACGACAAAATAGAGGTGACTGAAAAATTGAAATTTGTTCTGGGAAGGGTAGAAAACACTGTGGGAAAAGAGGAAAATGTTGGTTACCTTTTCCTACAGTGTTTTCAAAAGGCTTCTTTCTTAAGGGCGTCAAAAGTAGGGATTGTGTGCATGGTAATGGGTTAACTCTGTACCAAACGACAAAATTTTAGTCTGGTCCAAACTGAAAGCATTTGCAGATGATAAAATAAAGGTAACTCAAAAAATGAAATTTGTTTCCATCAGGGCAGAAAACATTGTTGGAAAAGGAGAAAATGCTGCTAATCAGCATTTTCTCCTTTTCCCTCAATGTTTTCAAAAGGCTTTTCTTTCAGGTTCGTGTGGATTGTGTGGTAAAGAGTTAACCTGAAAAATAGATGAAACTTTCAATTCATCAATGCGATAGTAAAACCCGTAATATTGCTGTTTCAAAGTTAGTTTTGCGGAAGAAAAATATGTTCTTATCGGAGTGAGTAGATTAGGATCAGACTTTGCGTTTTGTGCAGCCTCATCTTGATCTACACTGTCAGCAAAGGGTCCGTGAGTCGTGTATAGCAGCCTAAGGAATAATGTAAACTCAAAGGGATGAGAAATTGTATAGGCGAGAGGCTTGGTAGATAAAAAGGTGAGTAATTAACATTTATCGACACCTCAATTAATATGTTCTCGCTCGAGAAACAGTCGTTAGTTTCATTTTTCCGTCACATTCAACGAAATACAATCTGTAAGAGACTTTATTTTTGCAATCTACCACACTCGAAAAATAGAATGTCGCGAAAGGAGAAATTACGCGCAAGAACTATTTTCACCGGGCAACTCTTTAATTATATGATTTTCATAACAGAGGTAATTAACAGGCATCGCATGGGTTTGTATTGTTTGGACTCTGTACAATGCCGTTTTCAACATTATCTCAGCTCTATAACAGAGACCAGTGGACCTATCCATGCGACCCTGAAGTCTCTTTTTGTCAGTACTTCCCACAATATTCTTCCGAAGCCACTGGCTGTATTCCCATAATAATCGTCATGGAAACAAGGAACAGTGGTGAGAGCGGAATAAATCTTGTAACGATAAGTATCATCAGTCCACGGTAAGAAAAAAGGCCTAGCTAAGGATACATACCAGGGACCACCTGGCTTCAGACAATGTACGTTTGCAACTGAGTGTTGGGCTCGGTAGGGTTGTATTTATTTGTTCCCTGTTAGCAAATACAGAGTAATTCATCCTTTGGGCAGAATGATCTGACGCAAATCTTATGTCACATTTATTATTATATGCATTGGGATTTATAGAGTCGCCAGCTGCTTTTTGTTTCCCTAGGGAAGTAAAGCGATAAATCTATCATTTGAAGTACAGATCTACTCTTTTGTCGCAACAGTATTAGTTGACTGTGATGTTGTTTGTACTTCCGGTTGAAGTTTTAACATAACTATGGAAGTGTCAGTGAATCTATTTGCTGACGACGAATGAAATGTAGCCTTTCTGGCAAGTTTTCGCTTCTATCATATGATGCATGTCAGAAAAGTAGTCCTTGATATGAAAAAAAAAAGTTGTAAGTACTGGTTTGAGAAGGCCAGGAATACAGAACGCCGTGATATGACATGGCTTGTTTCAAGCTGTAGTTACGAGCTTTTTGAAATAAACCGACGATATGCTGTTTAACCCTTTGCCACACAATGACGACTTTTGACGACCTTGTGATAGAAGCATTGAAAGCATGGTGGGAAAAGGAATGAATGAAGGAAAATGTTTTCTACCCTTCCCAAATCAAATTTCGATTTTTCAGTCACATTTATCTTGTCGTCTGCAAATGCTTTAATTTGGACCAGTCTAAAATTTTGTCGTTTGGTATAGAGTTAAACGGCGTAAAAGTTCAATAAAAGGAAACACATAGAGCTTAGGAAAAAAAAAAGAAATGAATATGCAAAAAGGCAAGGGTGTGGGCACTCGACGTTTTTAGAGATATTGATCTTATACGGTAATTAATGTATTTTTGCGTTTCGTTTTACGCATACGTTATCAGTTTAAACTTTTAACCCCTAGGACCGTTTGACAAATCGCCGTCCAGCCTTCACATTTTTTACATAGATATGAGCCCTACTCTGTTAAAAGGAGGCTTAACTCTATACCAAACGACAACATTTTAGACTAGACCAAATTGAAAGCATTTGCAGACGACAATTCAACACTAGCTGAAAAGATGATTTCTGTCTATGATAGGGTACTAAACATTGTGGGAAAAGGAGAAAATGCTGGTTACCAGCATTTTCTCCTTTTCCCACGATGTTTTCAAAAGGCTACTATTCCAGACCAGTAAAAACCAGGGATTGTTTGGGAAAGGGTTAACTCTATACCAAACGACAAAATTTTAGATTGGTCCAAATTGAAATCATTTGTAGACGACAAAATGATTGGGACTAAAGAATTGAAATTTGTTTTAGGAAGGTAAGAAGATTTTGCAGGAAAAGGAGAAAATGCTGGTTACCAACATTTTCTTCTTTTCCCACAATGTTTTTTAAAGGCTTATATATCAGGGTCGTAAAAACCAGGGAATGTTTGGTAAAGGATTAATTTCGTCGGTTTACTTAGAAAACCTCGTAACTACAGCTTGATATCCAAGCTCTATCAGGGAAGCCAGTGGACCTATCCATGCGACCCTGAAGTTTCTTTTTGTTAGTTCTTCGCACAATATTCTTCCGAAGCCACTGGCTTTGATACAAGCTGTAGTTACGAGGTTTTTTAAATAAAGCGACGTTATCTCAGTCTGCTGACTGCAGTAGTCAGTTCCGTGGCATAACAGGTAAAACCTTAACCTGGCATTCAGGCCCTGCATTTAAGTCATTCTAATAAACAAAGTACACAACTACAGCAAAGTAACGTTTTGCAGTTTTACTTGAGGATTTTGTTTTAATGAAAAGGCTCTATTTAACGGACTGACACCAGTTTAGTAAAACCTAGGTTATCATACATATTAGCAGCGCTCTAGAAAAAGGAGGCTTCGTGCATCTTCGTAAATACATTACACCAAGCAAGTCGTAACATCAGATACTGTCACTATACCGTATGAAAACTGACTGAATTATAAGGTAGAATGGTCCTCTGACATGGAGAGACTTTATTCATAGCAAAAAGCATCGAGTCATGTCAGCCTGCGCGGACTGCGCAGGCTGACATGGTCGATACTGTTTGCCAATGTATTAAACAACCTTTTCCCAAACATAGTTCAAATATAAACATTTTTGTGTCTCATTAGTGGACAGATTTTGAAAAAAAGAATTTGGAAAAAGGAGCAATTTGCTGATTTCAAGTTTTTTCATCCGATTGAAAAATATGATGGAACAAAAAAAAAGTGTCTGTTATGAAGTTATGATATGATGAAGTGGTCATTTAGTGGTCAAGTTGTACCAGGGCCAATCTGTGAGTCACTTGAAAACGATTGATTATCCTGCTTGACCATCGAGAAAAAAAATGCCATAACCCTTCACTTTATTGACCATTCTATGCTTCACCAGAAGAAAAAAAAAAAACCTTAGGTTTATCCAGTATGGAAGCTTTTCGGGACGACATTTTAACCCCTAGGCTGTTAAACGAGAGTCACCGACCTTTTGCCGACAGTGTAGATCAAGATCAGACTGCACAGAACGTGCAGTCTGATCTATGGTCTACACTGTCCGATAAGGAGATATTTTTTTCGACGATAAATAATAATAAAGTAAGTTTGAACTAGATTGATTCGGGTTTTCCCAACCGACTTGGTATACGATTTAACTTATTTTGTAGGATATGAGTTAAAGTAATGAGAAAGCTTGAATAATTTTCTAAAAACTATGAAAATGCTGGTGACCAGCTTTTCCCTTATTCTTTTCCCACAATATTTTTAAAGGACATCATCTTCATGGCCATAAAAATCACTGGATGGACTTTTTAATAATGTATCAATCGTATCCTACTCCAAGACAATGCCAATCTAGTTTACACAAAGAGAGTACAGACACCTATTCTTTACCGAAAGAGTAACAATCCTGTTCTACACCATGAGAATACCAACCGTAATTTTTACATCAGTAGAGTACCAACCAAATTCTATACCAAAAAAGTGAAAACCACAATTTTAACCAGGAGAATACCACCTTTATTTTAAGCCGAAAGTATACAAACCATATTTAACATCGAGAGGAGTACCAACCGTTTTCTTTTGCACAAAGAGAATTCCAATCGTAATTGACATCTAGAAAAAATTAACCATGTTCTACACCAAGAGCTTACCAATCATATGCTCTATCCAGACTATACAACAAGAAATTACAAGCCATAGTCCTTAAATTACAACAGAACTGTACAAAAAGAAATTTACATCAAGATGCACCAACCACAGTATATACCAAAATATTATACTATAGCAAGATAATACCAATCATATCATTCACTGAGAGAATAAAGTTCATACTTTAAACAGAGACAGTACTTACAATAGTTATTGACCGGAGATTACCAACCTTAATTTACATCGAGAGGATACAAACCTTATTTTACATCAAAGGGATACCAATCGCAGTTCACACCGAGAGAATATCAACCATATTCTATATCCGGAGAGTGCTAACCATATTCTACATAAAAAAGTACCATTAATTCAAGGGAATCTTGGCCTCAATTTACATCCAAAGAGTACATTCAATTGTTTTACGCAGAGAGTATCAAACATAGTTTACAAAAAAGAGAGTAGCAACCATTTTCTACACCAATTGAACAGACACGGTAGTTTACATAAAGAGAGCGCCAAGCATATTCTGCATCCAGAAAGTACTTACTATAGTTTTCGAAAAGGTATTTTTTTCCTAGCAGATTGACTTTTAAGCCGATGTTTTCGACAATACATCTCTTTTCTTTTTTTCAAATTATTAATTCGATACAATTGGTTCCTCGACAAATACCACTTCAGCATTTCCAACGCTTTGATTATCCAAGTTCGTAACACTACAGTGTCTTGTCCAAGCTGGTGAGATCACGGTGTCTTGTCAAAGCTCTTAATCTTATAGTATCATGTCAAAGCAACCAGCGGATTAGATCCACAATTTCTGGATCACAGCAGACCGTTGACAGTTTATTTTCAATGGTACCGATCACATAAACATTGTGTTCATAAGGTTATCATTTCGTTTCAAAGAATGTCAACAGTGGTAGTGGTGTTAGTTTGTGTCTTTTACAGTATCTTGCGCCTGCGACCAGACAGGAGAAAAGGATTTTCATCCACCCTGTCTAAATTTCAAGTCTAACACCTTACAATGAGCCCTGGAGGCCTGCTATCCTTGTGATAGGTCGGTGGATTTGTGCAACATTGACACAAAATTTAGATCAGTCTGTAACGTTCAGGGCTTGAAACCAGGGACTTGCCTGTTCAATTCTCCAGCTGGGCAATTTCTTTCCAACGGTAGCCATGGAAACAGAACATATACCTAATACACTGCGGATCATTGATGCCTGGGAAGGATATTGTACAAAGAACTGAGAAAGAGAATCTACAGGAAATCATGGTTAGGTGCACTGGTCTGTGCGATATAACTGAAGTAATGTTGAAAATAAGAGCTAAAAACAATGCAAACAAATATATTTGTGTAACACAATCGGCATACTTCTTGAACTGTCCCATAAACTGAATGGTTACGGTGAAACAGGCATTTACAAAACAGTTTCGACTTTGAACCCTTTCCCAAACAATCCATAGTTTTCACGTCCCTGAGAAAAGAAGCCTTTTGAGAACCTTGTCATTTTCCCACGAGATTTTCAACCCTTTCTAAAACAAACTTCAATTTTAGAGCCACATTAATTTTGTTGTCTGGAAATGCTGTCAATGTGGACCAGCCTAAAATTTCGTAGTTTGGTATAGGGTTAACAACCACGAAGAAAAAAGTCTGCTTTTTTAAACGCTGTTGAAAAAGGAGAAAATGCTGGTAACATTTGTTTTTACTTTCACTTGTTGTTTGTCGATTCAAAATATAAATCTCATAATTTGAACCATGTTAGATTTGTCGTCTGATACTGTTTTCAATTTTTGGACAAAATCAAAATTTTCTCTTCATGTGCAATGAGAGTGTGTATTTGTGTGTATTTGTGTGTGTGTGTGCGGGGGCGGGGGAGAAAGAAAGGAAACAAGAAAATACCCATATAAGGTTGTTTTGCTCGTTCCCGATGTTATAGACCTACCTTACGAAAAATATGTACGTATCTCATAGGGCTTTGCCAAACCTATGTATTGAAATGTCATGTTTTCCTTGGTTGCTAATTGAAAGGAAAAGTATTGGAGTAATACGCTGAGTGGTTGTTTCGTAGAAATTCCCTTTTTATGCTTTAGCATGAAAAATAAAATGTGCCTCTGTTGTAGGCGTACTTGTCTGTGACGTTCTTCAACCCTTTACCAAACAATCCCTTGTTTTTATGACCCCGAGATATAACCAATTGGTTAAGCCAATTAGAAAATGTGTTAGTTTCACATTGACAAATATTTGAAGAGTAAGACAAAGAATGTTCTGGTTACCAGTATTTTCTCCTTTTCCCACGATGTTTTCATGAGGCTTCTACCCCAGGGTCGTCAAAAGTAGGGATTGTGTGGTAAAGGGTTAACATATGTTTTCCTATCGACTTTTAAGTTTTAGCCCGGCCGGCTAGCTCAGTGGCTAGCGTATCTGACTTGTGACCTGGAAGTTGCGGGCTCGATGTCCGGTAGCAGGCTCGATATCCCTGTCTTCCCAACGATTATTCCCCCCCCCACCACCATTTATTCATGTTAAAAAAAATAGTCAGTGGTTTTGGAAAAAAAGTTGTGTCAGTACTGGTGTGAGAAAGACTGTTGTCTGTGCATGTCATAATGATTCTTCGAAGATTCGACCTGTCTTATATGACGCATCACTCTCCCCGTTATCGGGAGACTGTGGTATTACGCGCTATAAAGTAGCAATGGAGAAAATGGCTTTTATCAATACGTTCGAGGAAAAAGCAGGCCTGTTTTAGCTTCAGATTTCTCTAAACTGCTGATCATAGCAGAGTGAATCGCACCTGGTTGCGTTTTATTGAGTAAACGTTTATTTTAGTTTGAAATTCAAAGTAAGGGTTGTAGCGTAGGAAAGTGGTTCGGTTCTGTACCTAGGATGCACAAATTAGATGAGTATTTATAGAATGCCATCTAGCGGGAGAAAGCCAGGAAACACATGGATGCGTCACTGACCGCAATGATATGACCTAAGCTGTTGAAATGGTGATAAAGTCCAATACAAATGAAAACTTTTTTTTCTTTTAGCAGGATTAGGATTAACTCTTTACCAAACGAGACTATTTTGATCTGATCCATATTGAAAACATTTGCAGACGACAAAACAAAAAGTGTCACGCTTTATAAAATTTGGCTCTGAACGCATAGAAAACCTTGTGGAAAAAAAAGGAGAAAATGCTGGTTACTAGCATTTTCTCCTTTTTCCACAAGGTTTTCAAAAGTTTTCCTTTCCAGGGTCGTAAAAACCAAGGCTTGTTTGGTCAAGGGTTAACACACAAAGTCTGATAGTTTTAAATCATGGAAATATTTTCCGTGTAACCTGTCTGGCTGATCGCACTGTAGATTTTCTCCGCCGTAGAAGATCCCTGGACGACTATCTGTAAGGTTCTTCAACCATCGCAGGTTACAGTCACAGTTCCACGGGTTGTTATATCTGTATGATAGTAAAAAAACAATTAGAATGTTGTTGATGGTGATAACAATGATGAAGACGACGATGATGATGATATAGCAGAAATAACAGCATTTACAACAACATCAGACAATTGCAGCAGCATCAGCAGCAGCAACAACAATAACAACAGCATCAAAATGCAGAAGTAGCAACATTAATAGTATCATTAAGTACAACATAAATGACAATGGTGAAACTTTTCATGATGAAACAGCAGTTGTCATCATTAGTACAACAATAGGAGTCTTGATTTCCTTTAAAAGCATTCAGATACTAAGTTTTCTTTTCTTGGGCAATCTAAGACATAAAAAATATGAAGGCTACTTTCACCCATTTTTTATAAGATATCAAACGGTATAGGTCCAAGATCATACTGTGTGTTTTGTACTTTAATACATGCAGAGCCAAACAACACCTTCAACTCTTTGCCAACCATTGGTGAATAGTGGGATTATCTTACGTTTTGTATAAACTTCAGTAGAATATTTGAACAGTTTTAGTCATCAAGCATTATTAAAATTGAATGTAAATTTGGTTGTTATCATGGAAAATAGTATAGAAGCACTTCACACAATTAAAATAAGCTATCAAAGATGTTTCTATTGCGTTTTCCAGGACATATCCTCTTTGTCAATAATTGTAGTGATCGAATTATCGTATGGTCGATCAATCAAGGTTTTTCAGTGCAAAAAGAACCATGAAAATTTGCTTACAAAGAAATATACTGCAAACTGTGTAGGTTTTCCAACACACGAGATGACAACGTCGTCATCATATTGTAACCCATGTACAGGCGGACAAGATTCGGTGCCATGTCGAATGTTCCACCATCCAGCCGAGATATCCGGAAATCGCTGAGGTCAAATAAGGTCAAGGACAGTAGAACGTCAGGACCAAGGAACTTGGTAGATAAACTGACAGGTTTTGTGACAGGTATATAATTGTTTGTCAATCGCAAGGTTTGGAGTTTTGGAATTCCTGCAAAAGCACCATCTTCAACGGTATCGATGGTATCAAACTCTATAAACAATGATGTCAGATTTGTGGCTCCATAGAGAACACCCGCCGGTAAGGTTGCGATACTAATTCTGTCCATCGTAAAGGTGGATAATGACTTAAGACCAGAAAATGCACGTGATTTCAAGTAAAGCTTCCGATCGAGGCAGAAGCTTCCGTAAACGATGAAGTCATCAACCTTTGATAGACCACAAGTAGCGTTTGTTTCTACTGTGCATGCTTCCAGTTTTAGATGATAGAGATTTGGGGTGTTTGTGAAGGCGCCGGAATCTATGGCTTGGGCCGAAATCGATAAATTTTGTAACATTTTTAGGCCAGATAAACTCTTTGCCCCTATTCTTGAAACGTTATAATTGCGTAGAAATCTGAAAGTTTTTAATGAATTTGGCAAATTGGTAGGCACGTTCGTGAAATTATTTTGTGACAGGTCGAGAAATTCAAGTAATGTCAAAGATTTAAATGCGTCTGGATCACTGTCTACTAGTCCACTATTAGCAAGTTTTAAGTATTGTAACTTTGTTGATAAATTGGAAATATCATCCTGTCCAAGGGCTCCAATGGCTGTGCCAGTTTGCGCATAATATTTCAAATCCGGAAACTTCGAGGTCGGAAGCCCATTTAAGCTGGTTCCCTCTAGCGACAAAACTTTTAACGGAAGGTGTGAGAAATCTCCTTCTATAGATACCAAAGGATTCGAGTCAAGAACCAGAATTTGTAAATTTATCAAGTGTCTGACGTCAGACGCTCTCAGTGACGTCATCTGATTTCCGGTAAATATTATGCAGCGCGTTCTAAAAGGTAAATAAGTCGGTATCGACTTTAAACCATTGTAAAAGCAGTAAAAGTCGCCGCTTAAGGCCGGTTTCTCCCAGCAGGTCGATTCTGATGATAGAAATCGCTTAAATGGCAGCTTGTGGTCGTCTCGACGAAATTGCCGTTCTGATGGGTTTGTATCCAGAAAGTGGAAGTACTCATTGCAGTCCGATGGAGGTTGCCCCGTAACGGTTGTCATAAAGACAAATAGCAGCAAAAAGTTCATTTTGGAACTGGAAAAGTCGGGAAAGAATGTAAAATTAGTACATAAGCAGATATCTGAGATATCTAGTTAGAATAGAATATATAAAATTATTAAATTTTTCTATTTTAAATTATTAAATCATTCTATTTTTTTTTTTTTAACTGAAACCATGACAATGAAACATTCCGTGAAATCAATTCTCATTGAAACAATTGCTTAGCTAGCTCTGAAGGAAAGTACTGTTAGCTCTTCATTTAACCATCGGTCCATATTCTCCAACCATTTATACAAAGGTTTTTGTCAAGTTCTTCTAGTCAAATGGTTTAGCCAAACAGAAATTACGTTCCTTTTTAATTTTAAATTTACAGGATCCGTATTCACCAACCGCTCTTAAGCACGTTCTTGGTCTCAGTCTCCAGAATTTCAAAATTTGAACGTAACCCATCTTCTGATTGGCTAAACCAAATGGTTTAGCCAATCAGAAGTTACGTTACTTTCAAATTTGGAAAATCTTGGAGAATAAGACTACGAATATTCTTAAAAATGGTTGGTGAATACGGGTTCAGGAGTCTAGCTTAAACTGGTTGGTGAGTATTACTATACTACTAGGATTTTATTAAATCAAAGTTTATAGAATAGAACTAGAACAAACTTGGTCGAGAAAAGTGTACTAATTACTTATGTTTCGAATATTCACTTACCGATCAATTGATAATATAAATCGCCTCAATGTTATGAAAGCATATTACACCAATTCATGTATTGAACAGTCAACCATAAGTATTTGACTTTCCGAAGACATTTTAGGCCACACATTAAAACAATGTTCTAGATAGTTGATAAACTCTTTCGAAATATGTGTCAAAACGTGTACTTTGTATGTGAAATGTGAAAAAAAAAAAAGTCAAAAGTTAATCAATATACTGCATTGTGACTCCTTTATATATAGATGTGTCTTTAAGAATCAAAGCGTTGAGAATGCTGAAGTGGTATTTGTCAAGGAAACCCATTGTGTGGAATTAATAGTTTGAAAGAAAAAGAGAGATATTGTTCAAATATTGGCTTAAAAGTCAACCCACTAAGCAAATGAATACCTTTTCGGTTAAAGGAAGAGTGCTCATGTACCTTAAAACTATAATTTTGAAATATCTTCAGCCTTTTACATATAATTTCCAACATTACAATCTATTAATTCGATCTATAAATATTCATGAGCAATCACATGGAGAAGCGCTCAATCATAGGACGAACAAGCAATGGAACTAATTGGTTTGGAACGAAAAAGCAGGCAAATTTGTATCATTGCGCCAATAAAAGGCTATGAGGGACAGACGTTATTTTTAATAAGAAATAAGTATCTCAAAGATCGATGACCTCGCCCAAAGTATTTTAATATGCCATTTCAAATTATATATCTGAGTGCCGAAAAACTCATTTACCTGAGAAAAAATGAGTTTAACTGGGTTTATTTCCTTCGGCTTTGCACAAAATAAGATACATGGTTATCAAAATTCAATTTTGAACTCATAGTGGTATTGTCTTCGACAAATACCACAAAAAACGAGTGTATATATACGCCAACTTTTGGCACAGCAAGGACTTGGGTAAGGAGGTACGATCTTCATTCTATGGCATAGATAACAATAAAAAAAGATTGAAATCATCGACACGGCTAGGTCCAAATGTAATAGTCGAGATACTGACGGCATACTAGTGAAATTAGTTCTGAAGTTCGACCGTCAAGTATTCCGTTTGACTGCAGTCCTCCAGGTTCCCTTTCATGTTTTCAGTATACTTAGTTACTGCGTTTTGACCTATATTAAAGACGAAAGAATAATTATTTTTCGAAGACCGAATTATGGCAAAATTTCAGGATTACGCAATGGTTACTTACTTTTCTGGACTAGTAGTTAGTGTTTTTATTTCCTCAAAAGCATCTACATGTAACATATTGTAGATGACTTCTGCTCTTGTTGTGAAGAGCCGAGTAGACCCACTCTATTCTGGACACAATGTGCAGTCTTGCCCTTGAATTGTATCTGTATTGTTCGAACTATTAGTTGTATTTGTGTGATAATGTGTGAAGAGAGCACTTGAACTACCATACCAGGCTATTTTTCAGTGTCTTGAACGTAAACGCATTGCTTCAGCTATACATATAGCTAGCTACATGTATATTTGATGGTTTGAGTGTGGCTCTTGCATTGTCCCTGAGAATACGGTTTGGTGCCGTTGCCAAGAGTACGAGTATGTGTCCTGCATTTGTCAAGAGTATATGTCGTGTTTTTTGTGAACAGCGTGTGCGGTACCTTGGCTAAATGTATTTAATTTTTCATGGCCAAGAGTATATTCTGTGCCTTGGCCAAGAGTAGGTGTTGTGCCTTTGTCAAGAGGATACATTTTGCCTTGGCCAAGACTGAAGAGTGTGTCTGGTGCTTTTGCAAAAAAAGTATGTATTGTGCCTTTGCAAAGAGTGAGGTGCATTTATTATGAGTATGTTCATTTCCTTAGCAAAAAAAACGTGAGGCGCTTTTTTTCCAAGAGTATGTATTGTACCTTTGTCAAGACGAAGCATTATGCCCCCTGCCAAGAGTAAGTGTGGTACTTTTGCCAAGCGTATTTATGGTGCGTTAGCCAGTAGTATGATTGGCGCTTTTGCCAAGAGTATGTGTTAACATTAGCCAAATGGAAGGTCTGGTGCCTTTGCCAAGAGTGTATTGTGCCTTGGCCAAAAGTATGTGTGGCGCTTTTGCCTAGAGTACGTATTGTGCTTTGGCCAAATGTATGCTTTGTGCATTTGTCAGTAAATTTAGTGTCTTTTTCAAGAATACGAGTAATGTTTAGCAATTTAGGTCAAAGTTCTATGCAGTCTGAATTACGGCTACTCTGTTCACAGCAGCATCACACCATATGAGCTGAACATCGATGATGAAAGCAAGTTGAAAACAACGCATGTGTATAGAAACGCTTGTACTTCTTCGAATGGACCAATGAGCAATCAAGTCTTAGGTCAAGTGAGAGTTGCTTGGCAATGCCGTAGTGTAATATAATCCTCCTCTAAAATACTAATAATGACCTTCGTCAACCCGAGTAAAAACCTCTGTATTTGAAATGATAATCAGCCCATTTATAACCAAACCTTGTCCTTTTCAACTTGTCTTCGCCCTGCTTATCTACAAGTCAGAAATGGAGAGAAAACAATCCATACAGCATGGCGTCATTTATCTTTTTGTGCAATTACCAGAAATGGACCCTTTCCCTATAGTTTTCAAATTTCCTGTTCTGCACTTGTATGTCTGTATGGATTTTAACGACACTTCTAAACTTATTCCCGGATTTATCTCGGCGACCTGTGCAACTGTCCATGTTGTCCTTGTGTGTCTTTTATCGGTACTTTACACATTTTTTTTAAAACAAAGTCCCTTGTTGTTTTCTCACATGATAATCGTCGAAGCATCATTAAGGCTTTACCAAACAATCCGTGATTTTTTCATAATGTTTTTACCCTGTCGTTAACAAACTTTATTTTTTAAGTTACGTTGATTTTGTCGTCTGCAAGTGCCTTCAATAAGGACCAGGTAAAGGTACCGGGTTCAGCTTTGCTAGACATATTTATTTATCCTATACCAAACAATCGCTCTGACTCATTGGTATCAAGCCCTGTAAGGTAAAGATTGAGATACTGGATTCGGCTTTGCTGGGCATATTTATTTATCCGATACCAAATACATGTAATCGCTTTGGTTCTTTGATGTCAAGCCCTGTAAGGTAAAGATTACGGTACCAGGTTCGGCTTTGCTGGGCATATTTATTCATCCTATACCAAAAGATCGCTTTGGTTCTTTGATGTCAAGCCCTGTAAGGTAACCAAATAATCGCTTTGGTTCTTTGATGTCAAACCCTGTAAGGTAAAGATTAAGGTACCGGGTTCGGCTTTGCTGGACATATTTATTCATCATATACCAATAAATCGCTTTGACTCTATGATGTCAAGCCCTGTAAGGTAAAGATTAGGTACCGGGTTCGGCTTTGCTAGGCATATTTATTCATCATATACCAAAAAATCGCTTTGACTCTATGATGTCAAGCCCTGTAAGGTAAAGATTAAGGTACCGCTTTCGGCTTTGCTGGGCATATTTATTCATCCTATACCAAATAATCGCTTCGACTCTTTGATGTCAAGCCCTGTAAGGTAAAAGTTTAGGTACCGGGTTCAGATTGAGATACGGATCCATTTTTGAGTGTCAGGTCACATAATTAATTTTCTTTTTTACAAATTTAGAAAACTAAAGGACACAGGAAAAACATGCTCACTGTCTGAATATTAGACTCTTTTTACTTCATTGTTCAAAACATTCGTTTTCAGAGTTCTTTCAAGTTTAAATTCTTCAGTGAAGGGTAAAAGACGGACACGTTCGGAGAGGGGTCGGGATGGGGATACATCTGGTCATTCTGTGGCATGTGGGGGGAAAAAAACAGCTCGTAATGTGGTAAAACTAGCAGAAAAATCATGCAACGTCTCCGAGTCTCTGGTTGAAAAAGTCGTATGCGGCTCACTGAAAAAAGGTGTACGAATTAAGAATAAAAAATAAAAATAAGTGAGCTGTCACACATCATACGACTAAAGTTCTTTTGAAAGCGGCGTAAAACAGAAATCAATCAATCAATCAATCAATCGATCACGATCGATCGGTCAATAATCAGTCAGTCAGTCAGTCAGTCAGTCCTATAGATTTCGGGAAATTGGATTTTTCGTCTCTCTACAATCCCTCTAAAAAAACAAAATAATAAGAATTTGACCTGGCAAAACAATGTAATTGATCGATTTTACACTCGCGGTCACTTCGTCTCCGATACCCGTTTATTGACCACTCGCTTATCGCGATAAAAACAAAGTCCAGTTTGCGTTTTGTTACAAAACTTGACCGCTTGACCCGCAATAAAATAGCTCGGGACTCTTTACTCTGTTTGTCTGGTCTTTGATGCCGTGTTCAATATTTTTTATGTATTCCGGTGCGACTAGAGCGCCTATTTAGGCGTTCCTTGAATATCTTTTACCACCACTGCGCAATATTTTTTTTCAAAGCCACAGGATGCTTCTAAAAAATGATACTTTTCTTTATCCTGCCTTATACAAGAACTATATAAATATCTAAATTGATCGACAAAAAAAAATCAACCTTTTTTTCATAATTTAGATCGACAAAAAAAAAATCAACCTTTTTTTCATTGAGTTTACGCATATTTTATTCAGTATAGATACATGTATAACTAACATATGTAGAGCAACAAAGTATTGCGAAAAGAATTAGAGCAGAGGTATGAAAAGTTACACAGATTCTCTCAGTTGTCTGTGTGTGTCATATCGTCGTAACAAGCTGTATAGTTACAAGGTTTTCGAAGTAAACCGACGATATTCTTCGAAGGCTCGACCTGTCTGGTATGAAGCATCATTCTTCCCCAAAAGTTTGGGAGGGGGGGGGGGGGTTGTAGGAATACGCGCTATTAAGTAGCAATGGAGAAAAGGGCTTTTATCAATACGTTTGAGGAGAAACCAGGCCTGTTTTAGCTCCAGTTATCCTTAAACTGCTAATCACAGTTGAATGAATTGCACTAGGTAGCGTTTTACTGGGTGAACGTTTATTTTAGTGGATCCATGAAGTTGTCTCATCGCTCAGTAATCGACATTCAGCTTCAACACCAGTCAAGTTGAGCCAGCTCGACATTCCAGCTCAACTGTAAAAATACAGACACATTATGTTTCAATTAATGTCCGTTGTGCCAGCTCGGCATTCCAGCTCAACCACCAGCTCAACAGCAAAAATACATATATATGTCAAAATCAAAGTCCGTTAAGTGAGCTCGACATTCCAGCTCAACTGTCCACTCAACATTAAAAATAGTTATACATATGTTTCAATCACTGTCCGTTGAGCCAGCTCGACATTCAAGCTCAACGGCCAGTTCAACAGCAAAAATACTTTATATGTCAAAATCAAAGTCCGATGAGCCAGCTCGACATTCCAGCTCAACTGCCAGCTCAACAGTAACAATACTTATACAAATGTTTCAAACAATGTCCGTTGAGCCAGCTCGACATTCCAGCTCAAAAGCCAGCTCAACAGCAAAAAAACATATACATGTATATGTCAAAATCAAAGTCCGTTAAGCCAACAGCTCACCAGTAAAAATACTAATACTGTACATATGTTTCTATAAATGTCCATTAATCCAGCTCGACATACCAGCTCAATATCCAGCTAAACAGCAAAAATACACATATATGTCAAAATTAAAGTCCTTGGAACCAGCTCGACTTTCCAGCTCAACGGCTCAACAGACATTGATCTAAACATATATATAAGTATTTTTACTGTTGAGCTGGCTCAATGGACATGGATCTAGTAGTTTTGTTGTTGGGCCGGCTGTTGAGCTGCAATGTCGAGTTGGCTCAACGGACTTTGATTTGGACATATATATGTATTTTTTCTGTTGAGCTGGCTGTTGAGCTGGCTGTTGAGCTGGAATGTCGAGCTGGCTAAACGGACATTAATCGAGACATATGTATAAGTATTTTTACTGTTGATCTGGCGGCTGAGCTAGAATGTTGAGCTGGGTCAGCGGACATCAATAAAAACATATTTATAATTATTTTTACTGTTGAGCTGCGGCTGGTCAGCGGACATCAATAGAAACATCTGTATAAGCATTTTTACTGTTGAGCTAGTGGTTGCGCTGGAATGTCGAGCTAGCTCAACGGACATGGATCTCACATTTTGGCTGTTGAGCTGGCTGTGTAACTGGAATGTCGAGCTGGCTCAGCGGACATTGATCGAAACATATCTAAATGTATTTTTACTGATGAGCTGGCTGTTGAGCTGGAATGTCGAGCTGGCTCAAATGACTTTGATTTTGACATATACTAGTATATGTATTTTTGCTGTTGAGCTGGCCGTTGAGTTGGGATGTCGAGCTGGCTCAACGGACATTGATCGAAACATATGTGTAAGTATTTTTACTGTTGTGTTGGCATTTGAGCTGGAATGTCGAGCTGACTCAAAGGACTTTGATTTTGACATATATATGTTTTTTTGCTGTTGAGCTGGCCATTGAGCTGGAATGTCGAGCTGGCTCAACGGACATTGATTGAAACATATGTATAAGTATTTTTAATGTAGAGCTGGCAGTTGAGCTGGAATGTCGAGCTTGCTTAACGGACTTTGATTTTGACATATATATATGTATTTTTATTGTTGATCTGGTGGTTGAGCTGGAATGTCGAGCTGGCACAACGGACATTGATTGAAACATATGTATAAGTATTTTTACGTTGAGCTAGCGGTTAAGCTGGAACGTTGAGCTGTCTCAACGGACTTGGATCTAGTATGTTTACTTTTGAGCTGGCCGTTGAACTTGAATGTCGAGCTAGCTCATCGGACTTTGATTTTGACATATATTGTTGAGCTGAATGTCGATTACTTAGCGTTGAGCCAACTTCACAGACCCTGTTTTAGTTTGAAATTCAAAGTAATGGTTGTTGCGTAGTCCGGTTCTGTACCCAGAATGCTCAAATTAGATAGATGTGAATTTGTAGAATGCCATCTAGCGGGAGATAATGAGATTCTCTCTTCATCAATCACGTGGTATAACAACTCCATTACATCAAATCAATCTCTGACGTTTTCATAAGCAAGTTTTATAAATCTTTTATGAACCAATTAATAAAATCCTGACTCCTGTTTGCTGTCTAAATATAGTTTGGCTATATTTGGCTGTACTAAGTGGCAAAGGATCGGCGATCCCCCACCATGCAAAACCCACAGACGTAGGCACGTAAAATAATAAAGGTCGGTTCTAAAAACAGCGTTTTCTGTTCGACAGTTAATCCGAGAAAAACGAAATGCCAGGACAAGTTTTGGAGTTATTTGGTGCATTTGAAAAAAAAAAAATCACCATTTCGCTGTCAAATAACAATACAATTGACTTTTTTTAAGTCTAAAAATAGTTTCTCCTGAAAATTTTGACTTTGGTTTTTGTCATATTAAAGCATCAACTATATCACCTTGTAGATTAAAGACAAGATTACACGTTCTGTGCAGTCTGATCTTGATATACACTGTCCGCAGAAGCTCTTAAAACCGTGAAAGTGTTGTAAAGAGTTAGAGTTCTAGATTCCTAGCCTTTCGTACCTAATTTTAAAGCAGCCATTGAACACCACTTAAGGTATTACTATTCTAATGCTTCTTGTGCAACATGGAATAAAATTTCCTATCAGTTGATAAATAAGCATTTATACTGATCTAATATTTTTGCACATTTTTATTCGACCAGAAATTCCTTGATGTCTATCTTGAACTTATTTGCTGATACTTTTGTTTGTTTCCTGAAAAGGAAGGTAATTATTATCTCCCTTTGTTATGAGAATATAGCGGTTTTAGACTGATAAATGATATTTCTAAGAAGGAAAAAGGGAAAAAGTGGCTCAGTAGTACAATAATACCCAATTTTAACCGTAGCAAATTTTGTAGGATAATAATAATTATCATCGTTGAAATAGCTATTTTTCATTAGGAGGGTACTTCCTTTAAATAAACAGTCTATACAGAGGGTTTTTAAAAAAGGACTTGCTAAACGATATTTGGTTTACTACCCCTGTATAGCAATTTTCAAAATTCATAAAACTAAGAAATTAGCGAAAAAGGTAGGCATAAAAGCCATGTTTTTTTTAATCGAGGAGAAATCTCGATCTTAACCTGTAAGAGAGATACTGAAATTTGCATGAAAAATGAAATGAAATATTTCGGTGTTGTTACTTTTCTTTTAAATTTGTGACCCATCACGCAAAAAGGGGTCATATGGGAATTCTGTACATCAAGTAGATGCAATCAGATCAACGATAGTGCAGGTCAGTTTTAGTTGATAGTTAAAAAATGAATGTAAAACAAGGTACAATGGCCACTTTTCATATAGAAAATGTCATTAAAGCGAAAACTGTCAAGCCTGGTAGCCTGCGCAATTCGCGCAGTCTGACCAGGGTTGACACTTTTCGCAGTTCCCAGAAGGTCCATTTTTGCATCACATTTATTCAGTAACAATGACAAAAAGATCATTTACGGAATCAGTGAGCTTTCAGAATTATATTGATCTATAAAAAAAACTTAAAAAAGAATACGAGGCGTAAGGTACTAAACCCCTACCGCTTCTGCAGCAACATGAAGTAAAATTCCATATTACCTGATAAATAAGGATTTATACTGCTATAATACTTTTGCATATTTTAAACCGACAGTAAATTCCTTTGATGTCTATCTTGAAATTATTTAGTGATACTTTCGATAGTGTTTCCTGGAAGGGAGGTAATTATTATCTCCCTTTTTAATGAGAAATGATAGTTTTAGATTTATAAATGATAATTTCAAGACGGGAAAAAAAGAAGTTTAAATAGTACAATAATATACTCATTATCAGAAAAAGAAAAACAACAGAAAATAATGTTGTTTCAGACCCAAAACTTAGATAGCTTTGAGATGATTCCAGTGAAGCTATGCAATAACATAACTCCTTGTTCAGAAATACGGGATGCTATTATATACCCTTTTCTTGCAATTCCACTGAAGGACGAAAATTCGGGAAAATTGAGAAAACACGTCGAAACGGACAGCTTTCATTTGTTTATAAGACGGGAACCAATAATTACGTTACACGTAACAAATCGTATAAAAACTCGTAAAGCTGCTTCTTTGACTTTGATTACATTCATTAACCAGGCACCAGCCAGGGAGACTTCATTATTTATTGGCTTCTCGCAAATTACAGCTTTCGCTTTTTATTTTATTTATGACGAGGGTACCAGAGTTGACCCCGCACGTTTATCCAATCATAACACACAATTATTGAAGCAGTTTTGATTGTATTTATGGGCGGGAAAAATAATTGGTATTTTTCTGATCACGACCTTTTGGTGTACTGCAGGGAGAAATCCTTGTTAGTAGGATCCAGGAAAGAATAACAATGGTTTATATAAAATGAAATTTTCACACTCAAAGCGTTTTACCCTCATTTGCTTAGTGCAAAATTTGACTTGGTTGCTGACATCGTAGATATAGATCTAGCTGATTGGTTCAGCAATTAGGATGTTTCCTTACTTTGGAATTTAGACAATTCATGGAAATCATACATTTCAGAATGGTTTATAATACTGCACCAGGGTCCATACTGAACAGCCATACTTACTTTAGACCGACGGTTTTTCTTTTTAAAACATAAACTGTAAACCTAAAACTAGATGCAACATCCAACCGATCATTTTGTATGGCGATCTTTTCGGAAAACTACATTATATTGCTGCATGTACAACTGACATCTTAACCAAACATCCCAGGATCTGACGATTTTGAAGAAGAAAGCTTATTTAGTTTAAACATATTTTATTCATCAATTAATTACAAATATTGAAAGACAGTTTTGTAGAATAACAAAAAATAACTGGCGAAATGGATGAGAACGAAAGCAAAGCTTACATTGTTTCTCTCCAAAATTCCAGATACACAGTAACAGGTTGATAACGTAATAAAAGGTTGATAACGTATTAAAATAATAAGAATAAAAAGCTTATTTCTCGCATGTTTTCTGTTTCATGTTTTCCATAAGGCTTATAAAAATATCTGTGTTCAGAGTTTCCAAAACCCACCTACAAAATGTTGCACACCACATCCACAGCATCTCGGATCGAAACTTTTAACACAGAATTCTTTTATATCAACCGTGTGTAATGTACAGAATGCAAAAGCTCTCAGACTGGACAAAAACATTTTCTTTCGTCCACTAGAAACATAATTATACAAGTTCTTTCTATTTTTGCAACTCTTGCATTTTGCTAACTGGAGCTCCAGATAGAGGGAGTGATTTTAATTTCAAAATAGAAAATATTAACTCCTCTGCACTAAACCCTATGTTATGGATACTCATTAGAATCGTCTCATCGAGACGATTCTAATGAGTACCCATAACATAGGGTTTGGAAGAGAAATAATGGATTTGGAAAACCATCACTTCCTCTGATCTGGAGCTCTTTTCAGTTATTTGAAATAAGCATGTTGTACATTTTTGGCCGGTGGCCTTGACTTATATAAAAATATAGAACCTAAACCTAGCATCAGAACTGACCGGTCCGTTGTATTGCTATCTTTTCGAAAAAAAAAAAAAGGGAATTCGCTACAACTGACATCTTTGTTAATCGAAATCAGGTGCACGTCTAATTGAATTATAGCGCAAAAACACCAGCTTGAAGGCTGCTCCACTCGAAAACTGAATAAATTACCCGAGTGACCTGCGGTCAAGCTACATGCATAAGTTATCTCAGAAAAAAATTGCATAACTGGCCCATCTGGGAAATGTATTTCTGTATAAAATATTCAATATCCGTCAAAAACCAATGGTGGAGTGGCAGGCGCGCGTGCCGCAAGTATCCGTTTTAATTATAATAGGTTTTCCCGCGTTCAGTGATTGGCATCCCAGATAACCAACTATAATAAAACCCACGAGGGCCTGAGGAGTAACATAAAGTAGGTTTTAATGACCTTGTTTCACTTCTTCAATTTTCAGTTACTTAAGGTAAGACCTGTGTAATGAAGTTCCGGTGAAAATTCTAATTGGTTGATAAATAAGGATACATAAGGATGTATGCGGAAATGATATTTTTGCACATTTGAAATTATTTTTTGATACTTTTATTAGTTTTCTGAAAAGGGAGGTAATTATTATCTCTTTTTGAATCGAGAATATAGTGGTTTTAGATTTATAAATGATAATTCAAAGAAGGAAAAAAATTTTAAAAAATGAATCGGTGAAAGTAGTTCAATAATACTCATTTTTATTATAGTTTATTTTGCAGGATGATATTTTAGTGGCAATAGCTGTTTTCCATTACACAGGTCTTACCTTAAGTTAAAAACTTTTTCCAAGCCATTGCTTATTTACCACATAGAGAAAGCTAAGACAACGCCTACCAGTGTAAAAAGTATGGATCATGTCCCAAAGACTTTCACTCTTAACCCAATACCACCTGAGCCCGTATTGGCCAACCATTCTTAAGAACATTCTATGCATTATCCTCCATAATTGTCTAATTTTGAAAGTTACACAGCTTCTGATTGGCTTAACCATTCGGTTTAGCCAATCAGAAGCTGTGTAGCTTTCCAGATTGGTAAAACTTGGTTAATATGACTGGGAATGTTCGTAAGAACGGTAAGTGAATACGGATTCTGCAGCCAGATCACCAAGAAAATTCAAGACTTCTCCGAATTGAAAGCAATGGCAGACTAGAAACAAAATATGTTTAACTGATGTAGGTTGTCTCTAAAAGGGTGGAAAACAGCGTTGTCCTGAACTAGAAGGCATTTAAAAACATTTTGTCAAAAGGAGACAATGCTGGTCCTCACAATTTTATCCTCTTTTCACAATGTTTCCAGCTTTTCATTGACAATTTCATTCACATTATTTCTTTTTGTCGTTTACGAGCGTTTTTACTATACACAAAACTGATATTTGTCGTCCGGTTAAGTGATGAGGCGTAAAAGGCCTTATTATTTTGAACTGAAATAAACTGTTACATCAGGTAAGGTTTTGTTTCCGTTTGATCCCCGTTGGCGTCGACAGATATTATTGAGTGTCCTTCAGCATAGTTTGGCCATAAACTAGCATAAGAAAAATACAGCATAAATTGGTTACTGGGGATTAAAGATAGTCTAAAAAAAACCACCTTTGACTTCTTTCCCTAATTTATTTGTAATACGCCTACATTATCGTGTGTGTGTGAAAACTGCCAAAGTACCCGTTCAAAGCGACCACATGGCAAAGAATCCACATACCCTTGTGAGGTGATTCCAGCTTCCAAAAAAAATCTGCAGTTTTCATTTCGTCCTGGGTCAGACTGACCAGTAACAGATTCAAATTACATGAAAAAGCACTATTATTAATATTTTACAAAGGTCGAAGGTTTTATGACCCCGGGGCAAGAGGTCAGCGCATCCTATTTAACATTAGTTATACTTTTACGGGCTGTGGCTAAAACAGTAAACCATCTGGCGTGCTAAAAAGCAGATACAGCTGTCGTTGTCGTCCCTCCGGAAAAAGGGCGCTATTGATATATTTTTGACATCAAAGCGGTCATCCCGTCCCAAGAACAATGCAGCGTCGATTGGCGGACAAAAGTGCCTGAACTCTTTTTGTCAGGAGACGAAACTTTAGATTCATCCAAATTGAAAGCAGTTACAGACGATAAATAAAACGTGTCACTTAAGATAAGATTTATCTTTTGTAAGAAAGAAAACGTTGTGGGAATAGGTGAAATTTTTGTTAACCAGCATTTTCGCCTTTTCCCACAGTGTTTAACTCTTTACCACACGATGAATTTTAGACTGGTCCAAATTGAAAGCATTTGCAGACAAAAAAAAAAGGGTAAATGAAAAATTGAAATTTGGTGTGGGAAGGGTAGAAAACACTGTGGGATAAGGTAACCACAATTTTCTCCTTTTCCCACAGTTTTTTCTACCCTTCCCAAAACAAATTTCCTCTTTTTTAGTCATTTTAAGTATGACGTCTGCAAATGCTTCTAATTTGAACTAGACTAAATTTGTTTTGCTTAGTAAAGAGTGAAGAGAATGGGGGCTGATAAAAGGTTACCAAAAGAGTTCTGGTTAACCCTTAGGCTGGTAAGCGAGACTCTCTGACTTTTTTCCGGACAATGTAGATCAAAATGCGACTGCACCTTCTGGGCAGTCTGATCTCGGTTCCTCACTGTTCGAAAAGAAGATATTATTCCCCAAACAAAACTTTGAAATAGAAATATTTGAGTTTTTACCATCGAAATGAAAATCTCATTCTGCACAGCTCCAGATGGGCGGGGGAGGGGAAAAGGGGGGCGTATTGTGATTTCAAAACTGAATTATTCTCCAGTAAACCCTATGTTGTGTGTACTCATTAGAATCGTCTCATCGAGACGATTCTAATGAGTACCCACAACATAGGGTTTGGAAGAATAATAAAGGATTTCGAATACCATCACTCACTTCTATCTGCAGCTTTGATTCTAGGCCGATTAGTTTCCTATTGCGTAAAAAGAAGCGTTAAAATGATCGATAACGTAACCCTTAGACTGTTAATTGCGACCCACTGACCTGTTGAAGACAGTGTAGACCCAAGATCAGATTACACAAAACGTGCAGCCTGATATTGGCTCTTCACTGTCAGATAAGGTGATTTTTTTTTTTCAAAAAAGCAAGTTTGACGTAGGACTATTGGGATTTTTACCATCGTCTAGAGATTTCAAGTGGCTTATCGTCGATTTACTTCGAAAACCTCGTAACTACGGCTTGTTAAAAGCTGTAGTTAAGAGGTTTTTAAAGTAAACCGACGTTTTGTAACAGAATAATGATTGAGGTCAACCTAGATTTTAGTCCTCACAGTTTGAAGTTCGATCCTACTCGACCACAATGGAAATGTGCATTGAGAAAACCTTTTGATACTGAAGCAGCTAAGTATTTATCGTTCGGTAATGGGTTAACCCTTTGCCACACTATAACACAATGACGACTTCTGACGACCCTGAGAAAGAGCTTTTTTAAAACGTCTTGGGAAAAGGATAAAATGCTGGTAACCAATGTTTTCTACCCTTCCCAAATCAAATTTCAATTTTCAGTCACATTTAGTTTGTAGTCTGTAAATGCTTTCAGTTTGGACCAGTCTATAAATTTATCGTTTGGTAAGGAGTTAAGCGATTTAAGTCTTTATTCATATTCTTTGTCTATGAAGCTCTCGATACAACGTGAAAGGAATTAATGTATACGACCTGCAACACGCAAAAAGGGACATTTGGACATTTGCGTAAATTGTCGTCTCGGATCAGCCTGCGCAGTCCGCGCAGGCTAATCCGAGACAACACTTCCCGTTTTCATGTCATTTTCTGTTTCGCACAAGTCTACTGTTGCACAAAATCTAATGTAGTCGTAAAGTGCCGTCTCAGATCAGCCTGCGCGGACTGCGCAGGCTGATCCGAGACGACACTTTACGCAAATGTCCGATGGCCCCTCTCTGCGTGTTGCGGGCCAATTATCAAAAAGACATAAAAGTTCATGGCCAGCGTCAAGTTGACAAACCATGGCGAATAAAAATGCACGAACTTATATGTTCCAATTGAATAGACAAAACTGACCATCCATATTAATTAATACTTTGTCATGTTTCTTTATGTATTTCTTTTGACTCTTCCGGAACCCTTTGGGCGCTAGGCGAGATTAGGTGCGTTTTTGCGGATAGATGAAAATCAGATTGCACAAAAGAAGCATTTTAATCTTGGATTTAACCTTTAACCGCACAATGCCGACTTTTATCGACCCTTGGAAAGAAGTCTGTAGGAAACATTGTCGGAAAAAGGAGAAAATGCTTGTAACCAGCTTTTTTCCTTTTTCCCGCAATGTTTTCTACCCTGCTGGAAACAAATTTCAATTTTTGAGTTACGTTTATTCCATCGTCTGCGAGTGCTTTCAATTTGGACCAGTTTAAAATTTTGTCGTTTGGTAAAGGGTGAAAGCGAAATGGTTAATAATGCAGGGATTGTGTGTTTGAATACCAGGCCGTGCCGATAAATCTGTCCAAAGATTGATAAAATTCTTGTGACAGGGTTAAGCGCTGATCGTTTGTTCGCTTCAATTAAAGCATAATCGAAATGTCATCTGCAAATGCTTTCAATTAGGACAAGTCTACAATTTTTGTCGTGTTTAATTTGGTAAAGAGTAAATTTTACAAACTTAATATTCTCTTTTATTTGCGATGTTTTAATAATTTGATCGACATATTCCTTCATTTGCTCCAAATTTAGACTGTATTTGTTGAAGAAGGGTGGAGTCACAAGCAAAGAGAGAGAGAGAGAGAGAAATAGAGAGAGAGAGAGAGAGAAATGAGACAAGAGACAGATATGGATTGTTTTTCCCGTCCGGAGCCTGACTAACCCCCCGGTCTCACAGACCCCGATTTCCAAAATAATCGTAGTGCTTCGGGTGAGCGCATTTTCTCCGATTTACCACGAATTCAAGCCGTTTTTCTCCGATCATCCTTGGACGAGGGGTATTTTTAGACATACATCGGTGTGTTCCCGATGGGCTGCGAAAAACTACGATGCGATACGATTTACTACGCTTTTGCCCCGATTTTGTTCCGAAGTACGCCAAGTTTAGGAGCCGAGTTACTACGAAACAGTTCGATCTAGACCGATTGTCCCGATTTCTTACTACGATGGACTACGATGCACAAAGATTTACTGCGACATACGCCGACAGATCCAAATCAACTACGAGTTTCAAATCTTATTTCAGGATTATGCCCCGACTTCGTCCAATGGGTATAATTCGTGATTAACAGCAAAAAAAAAATCAGTTATCATATGGATATTAGACGTCATCCTCAAACTCATTTTGCAGGACAACTGGCTGATCCGGCATAAAATCAGGGTCAGGCTAGTTCTCGGTACTTAATGGTGGAGCTTTGGTGCTCGATTGAGGAGGTATATCTGTTGTAGCTGACTGCTTTTTCTTCGAAAGCCCCCTTTTTGGTCCCATTGTATCGAAGTATAGGGAAGAGCCTCGTTCAAAGGTTTGGAAAAAATCTGCAAATGAATTGTTTTCAAAGTTGATTTGCCTTTTTATACCAATCGGAATTCGGGGTACTTCGTAGTACTACGGGATGATATCTTAGCAGTTCGTAGTTATTCGGTGTAGGTCGGTGTAGCTCGTGATGCTAGTCGCGTATCTCGTCGTAGTTCATCGGTGAGAATCGGGAGTTACTCGTAGTGCATCGGCGTTATTCGGGGTTCATCGCCGAGGTAGGTACGCCGAAATAGGACCGAATAACGCCGATTTGCTTACTACGAACAACGACGACTTAGTACGAGGTACACCGAGGTGCGCCGATTTCGGCACGATTTTCCAAATCGGGAGAAAAATTTGCGCATGTTGAAATTTTTGTCCCGATTTATTTTTGATCCCGAATTGATGCCGATTTGAGTCAGGAGGCACTACGACTCTCCCGAAGCTAGCCGATTTCACGCCGATTTTGAAATTTCCGAAATCGGGATTAAATCGGGGTCTGTGAGACCGGGGGGTAAACAATCAATAGTACTAATTTTCCAAACAAAGAGCCGGTCAGCTTATCTAAAACATTAATCGTAATCACTGACCACTCGTGGTGTTTCGTTACTTGACCAGTGATATGGTCATTATTTATTCATCGTCCAATTACATAACCTGGTCATTTGGTCATTAGTGATAATGGCCGTTGTAAATTGGATTGAAATGTACTTTATATCTGAAAACTCAGCGTGGGGGTTTTGATACAATCTGAAATCGAAGCGCCCTCTGCTTCGATGGCAGTATTGAAGAAGGAAACACCTTCAATCATCGTCCTTGACCAACCTGTATAGCTCAGTTACTCAGTTAGAAGAGTGTAGGACTCGTAATCATGAGGGCGTAGATTCGATCCCCACAACTGGCCATTTCAAATTAAAAATAGTCTTTCGGATGAGACGTTGAACCGAGGTCCCGTGTGACGGTGCTATACATCGAGCACGTTAAAGAACCAGGCGAAACTTGGGATAGGTTTCGTCCTGTATCTGCGCTATCCCCCGTAACAATTCTAACAGTCTTCAGGTGGTGGGGTGGGGGACGTCCCCGCCCATATGTCAAATCTTGTTAATATGATGATTTCTGACTTTGACAGGGTACAAAATAATGTGGGAAAAGCATTTTCTCCTTTTCCCACAATTTTTTCTACCCTATCTAATAAAAAAATACATCATTTGAACACTGTGAAATTGCCGTCTGCAAATGCTTTCAATTTGAATAGATCTAAAGTTTTGCTCTTTGGTAAAGGTTAAATAAAACTTTTCATGTCGATAGTAAAAATTCAAATGATGCTATCACAAATGCATTTTTTATGAAAAATATCTCCTTAGCGGAGAGTGTAGATCGCAGATCAGACTGCATGTTCTGTGCAGTCTGATCTTGATCTATACTCTCAGTTGAAGGTCAGTGAGTCGGGATTGGCAGTCTAGGGGTTAAGTTTTATTACTAACTTTGTATCGTGACGAAAGTTCAGGGATCGTAATCATCAATCATTCTTGAGAACATTCTTTGTCTTATTATCCACCATTTTCTGTCTTTGAAAGTAACACAACTTCTGATTGGCTAAACCAAACGGTTTAGCCAATCAGAATTGGCTAAACCGAACGGTTTAGCCAATCAGAACTTGTGTTTCTTTCAAGTTTGGAAAACTTTAGAGAATAAGACTGAGAATGTTCCTACGAATGGTTGGTGAATATGAACCCTGATATTTGCATACGTCCATGTTTTCAATAGTACTAGACCACTGAGCCAGCACTCTCTTTAAGAATGTTTTTTGTCTTTTTTTGTCTTATTTTCCTAAATTCCTTATTTCTTTCTAAAATTGAAAATAAAAGAAGTAGAGAGATTTTTACATCACTATTATACTATAGTATACTTTATTTTCAGGTAGACTTCAGGCTTCAAAATCTTTACAATGCTCAACCGGAAGTGGAAACGGCATTGCATTTAAAAATTCATCATAGTTTGATAAAGTAGACCTGTCATTCATTTAATAAAACGGAGATAATTAAGAACCCTTGATTGTCTCAGGAGAAAAACTGTTGTTGTTGGTTTTTTTTTACTTTTCATGTAGTGCTAACAAAGCATATGGGTTGACATGGATCTGCCGGAATTAACCCCCCGCCACCCTTTTCAATTTTATTGGCAAAAACCACAGGCGTTGTGTTGCTAGCTCAAGATCTAGTCATATTTCTTGTTTATTGTGGATATTATTTTTATGACAATACACGACTATGTCCGAAAATAAAGTTTTGTTCTGTTTCCCCATCCCCAAGCATTTAAACATTTTTTTCTAGACCGGAAGTGGTCTCATTACCTCTTGCAAAAATTACTTGAACAGAATTACGAGCACAGCCTGTTCCACACCGAACGTTTTAGAAGCGAAAAAGGCGTGAGTACAATTGCGATGTTTTTTCATCAGCCATGAAAGGCAATTCTCTATACAACAAAATTCGAACTCAGAACTTTAGGTTACTACTTTTACATGTAACTGCTGATCTAAGGCCGTATTCACCAACCAATCTTCATCTTGTTCTTCAAGACTTTCTAACTGTGAAAGTAACAGAACTTCTGATTGGCTAAACCAAATGGTTTAGCCAATCAGCAGTTCTGTTACTTTCACATTGACAAAATTCTGAAGAATAAGACTATAAGAATGTTCGTAAGAATGGTTGATGGGTGAATACAGACCCTGGGCTTCTTTCTTGCAATAAGCTATGACTCTAGTATTTCGTAGTGATGCAGTACATTTCTATACTTATCGCTTCTGACTCTTACCCACAGTGTTTAACAAATGAAGAGGAGGACACCCCAAAACGAAACAGAAATTAATGCAATGTTAATTATGTACTCTAATAATGATTTAACGTCATGCATCATCATTATCTCGCGCTAGACGTCAAACTCTCGTTTAACGACGAGAACATAACAATGATGTATGAAGAACACATGGGCTGTCAATAATGTTCACGGTCTAATGAGACATGGCATTGATTAAAACAATACAAGAAAGGGGTGTGCAATAAGTTCATGGCCATTATCCAGTTGTCCCATCAGTATTTTTATCTATCAATTGTTAAATTCTAAAAAAAACTCCGCCGCCCTTAAAAGTTGAGGAAAATCAAGACAAAAATGGGAAAGATCTGAAAGAAAAAGCTTGTTTTTAAAAGACACTTTTTCCCCATAATGCTTTAAGAGACTTTGAAGCCAAACGCTGTATGTACTCTTATAAACAAAAGGGTTTCACTTGTTTTGTTCATGGTACTGCTGTTAATATATATTTCGTAATTAGTATCTCTGACGACAGAATAATGAGCGTATGTTGGCAGACGTTCTTGTACTTTGGAACTTTTTGTCGCCATTGACAACTGTTTCAGCCAGTCAGACGCCAGAAAGTACCTAAACCATGTACCTTTAAATTACATCAATAACAGTACACGAGCTAGGCTCTGGCAGAAGAGGGCTTAACTAATTACCAAACGACAAAACTTTTGGTTTGTGCAAATTGAAAGCATTTTGCAGACGACAAAATAAAATTAACAAAAAAAATGATTTTTTTTGGTGAAGAGCAGAAAACATTGTGGGAAAAGGAGAAAATGTTGGTGACCAGCATTTTCTCCTTTGCCTACAATATTTTCTAAAGGCTTCTTTCTCAAGGTCGTCAAAAGTAGGGATTGCCTATGACCATTTTGATAAAAAAGTAGGTCAAAAGCTGGTATATTCAGCTAGGGAAAAAAAAAGTAGATATGACGATACAGAGAGGTTCAAACCTTTGTCTGCTGGATAGCGTGACTTCGCCTGATAACTGACCACAACAAATAGTTTAGAACACAGATGGCGTGCATTGTCCACTCCGATTTTTATCTAAAATAATTCGGACCATTAAAAATAATTACACAATCATGTCTCAGAGGCATATATGAATTATTAATTCTTTGTAATTTGGAATAGCAAAATAAATGCACTTGACATTTATTACAAAACTTGTACTAAAATTGTTCGGAAAAATGAGGTTTACTTTGTATTAAATGCTTGTTTTAACACCTAAGCTCCTAAGCGCGATTTACTTATCTTTTAACCCTTTCCCAAACGACAAATTTTGGACTTTTCTAAACTGGAAGAGTTTGCAGACGACAATTTTAGATTTTGAGAAAATGACAGAAAGTTCTCAGAAAGGGTAGAAAACACTGTGGGAAAAGGAGAAATTGCTCGTTACGAGCAATTTCTCCTTTTCCCGCAGTGTTTTCAAAAGACTTTTATTGCAGACACGTAAAAACCAGGGCTTGTTTGGGAAAGGGTTAAGAACAGCGTAGATCAAGATCAGACTGCACAGAACTCTGCAGTCTGATCTTGGATCTACACTTTCCGATAAGGAGATATTATTCCACAACGCATGACTTCGAAATAGCAATATTTGGGATTTTTACTTACATGTATGAATTAAATATTTCGTTTTAGTCATTTTACAGGTTAATGGTATAGAGGATATGTTTTTTTTTTCAGGGAAAGATCGAAATTTATTTCATCGAGTGGACACCATCGGTAATATTATTACGAGTGGCGCAGCCACGAGTGCTAATATAACTATATGAAATAAATTTCACGAGATGAAATAAATTTCGATCTTTCACCGAAAGAAGAAAACAAATATTCTATTTATTTCATGCTTTTAACCCTTCCTTGGAGGAGCTTTAAATATCAAAATCCATTAGGCCTACAGTTCTTTTTCTTTATTCCCCGTGGCATACCCCTCCCGCGTAGCACTGCATTACAATATTACGTCATGCGTGAGAAATGTAAGGTAAATAACGTCATATTTCCATCTGGTTGCGAGGCACGCACAATTAACCTAGGCAACTAGGCAACAAGAACATGAAAATCGGTATTTTCACTAGTGATAACAGTGTAAGATCGAAAAATATTTTCACTGCTATTTCTCGAGATCGTTCCGAAAAAAAAATGAAGTAATAATTTACTCTATTATTCAGCAACGTATGTAGATCTAATTAAAAACGTCTCGTCCATTATAGAGATAAAACAATTCCGTTGCATTTTTGGCCGTATTCAACAACCACTCTAAATGGCATTTTTAGCCTCATTCTAGATTTAGAAAGTAACACAGTTTCTGATTGGCTAAACGTTTCGGTATAGCCAATCAGAAGTTGCATAACGTTCCAAAATTATAAATAAAAAAGAGAATAAACTGAGCCTGTTACAAAGAACGGTTTGCTAATACGAGTACTAGTCATAGCATAAAAGATGCAGATCAGATGAAAACTGAAAAAAAAAAGGAAAAAGCGCAAAAGGGAAAAGGTCTAAAACCCCCAAATGTAGTATGAAGTAATGGTCAAACTCGTAATAATACATATCAATTATAATCATTGTGTCGCAGCTTAATATTTCTTGATGAATTTTTATATCCCGGAATAAAATTACATTTACCCAACACCCCGGGGACCGTGACCCCGCGGTCAGCCTGTGTTATTTATTAAATATTATTCGTTCCAACGTTTCCCAATACCAGATAAAGGAATTATGAAAGAGATGAGACCCCTCATATGAATTTTTTATTTGTTTAGATTTTATTTTCGATATCATCTGGGAGAATCTTTTCCTTAATTCGAAAACGACCCGCTTGCCCTTTCCAAGGCTTTATATATTCCTCAGATAAAAGTTACAGCAAAAATCACCGCTGAAAGAATTCCTTTAAAAAAAAAAAACCTTGTTCTGAACTGAAATAAAAGTGTTTATATTTTTACTGAAGTTGTGTCGAGAAATTAGGGATTAAAGAATATTCTTACTGCAATGAACCTGTTTTGTTCTTATTAATTCAGCATTATTGTCGAGTCATGGATAAGCTTAATTGCAGCGTGATTATTCTCATGATATAAAATAATAGACTGTGTCAAAAGGTCACTTATATAATAGACGGGTTCTCCTAGGAAATTACTAAGAATGGTTTATTCCTATGAAACTGGCCTTTTTTCTCTTTTGGTCAACTGGGCACTTTGAACTTTAATAAATACGATCAAAATTGTCTGGCAGATTTCGCCTTGTAAATATATAACTTAGATTAATTAAAATGGTTGACTAGGGAACAATGTATTATTATTGGCTTGCAACACACGAAAAGGGACATTCGGACATTTGCGTAAAGTGTCGTCGCGGATCAGCCTGCTCAGTCTGCGCAGGCTGATCCGAGACGGCATTTTACGACCACATTAGGTTTTGTCCTTCAGTAGACATGCGCAAAGCAGAAAATTACATAAAAACGGGAAATGTCGTTTCGGATAAACCTGCGCGGGCTGATCCCAGACGACACTTTACGGAAATGTCCGAATTCCCCTTTTCGTGTGTTGCAGGCCAATTATGTAATTAAATCATTTTTATTCACCAAATTGAAGAGGAAAAATGTGCTTTTTACAGACTGGACACCCGTGGAGGTATTGCATTTAGAAAGGAACTTTCTCATAGTTTAAAGAGTTCTATCAGCGGAGAAAGATAGTTTTGCCCCATATGGAAATTGGAAATGTAATATCGATATTGGAGACGATTATCATTTCGTTGTTACATGTCGACGTACTTGTTTTCAAATGATTCTGCGCTAGAGGAGTCGAAGAAGGGCTACAAAACGACAAAATTTTAGACTAGTCCAAATTGTAAACATTTGCAGACGACAAAATAAACTCAGCTCAAAATTTGAAATTTGTTTCCAACAGGGTAGAAAACGTAGTGGGAAAAGGAGAAAATGCTGGTTACCAATCAGATCACGAGAAATTTTTTTGCAGAATGATAAATTGTTTGGTGTTCTGTTAGCCTCGGCATGGCTTGAATAATATTCATCAAAGACTCAAACAGTGGTATAACATCGACACTCGCCTGACCATAGGCCTCTCAGCACCCTTTCAAATTTCTAATAAATTTGTGACCCGTCACGCAAAAAGGGACCATCTGGGAAATCGGTGCATCAGTTAGATGAAAACAGATCAACGATAGTGCAAGTCAATTTAAGTTGATAGTTCAAAAATAATTTTTTATCACACTGAAACATATCCCTTGTTTTCAGTGTAATATACCCATTACGAATTTTCTTATCTCACACACGTTTGATATCGCATTTGTGTGACGTCATTTTTGACGTCATTGTGTACGCATTTCTTACAAGTGAATGGGTCTCATGGAAAATACCGAGGGTGCATAAATTTATGAATGTTCTTGCATCATCTGATCTGTATTTTGTGAAATATCGTTATGTGATAAAAAGAATCTGACATTTGTGGGCTTTTGAGATATAGAGGATATTTGCTTTTTTCGGTGTAAGATCAAAATTTATTTCATCGAGTGGACACCATCGGTAATATTTTCACGAGTGGCGCAGCCACGAGTGAAAATATTACCGATGGTGTTCACGAGATGAAATAAATTTCGATCTTTCACCGAAAAAAACAAATATTCTATTTATTTTATGCTTTTAACCCTTTCTGGGAGGAGCTTTATCAAAATTCAGTACAGTTCTTTTCCCTTATTCCCCGTGGCGTACCCCTCCCGCATAGCAACGTTACGTCAAGCGCGTGAAATGTAAGGTATATGACGTCATATTTCCCATCTGGTTGTCAGGCACGCGCAATTAACCTAGGCAACAAGAACGTGAAAATCGGTATTTTCACTGGTGGTACCAGTGTAAGATCGAAAAATATTTTCACTCCCATTTCTCGATATCCTACCGGAAAGCATGAAATAAAAGATTTTTTTAAACTCGTCAAAAGGCTCGCTTAATAACATTTCCCTTGACTCGTTTAATAAAATCTTATCTCAAAAGTCCACTCATGTCAGATCCTATGATCACCTTTCATATAGAAAATACCGTAACAAGCGAACAGTATGATGCACGGATTTCCCAGTTGGTCCCTTTTTGCATGACGGGCCAAAGTTTTTAACCCTTTACTCCATAGATACTCATTTCTATGCATTGCTTGTAGAAGCCTTTGGAAAACATTGTGGCAAAAGGTGAAATTGCTCGTGACGAGCAATTTCACCTTTTGCCACAATGTTTTCTACACTATCAAAAGGTGTACTATACACATAAGAAACGGCTTCATCCTTGCTGTTTTTTAGGGTCAGTTAGACATACCATAGAAATGCCTTATGGAGTAAAGGGTTAAAAGGAACTGAATGCATCTCCCTGTTGCATGTTATCTAGAAACCCATCATGCGAACTGCACAGGCTGATATTGGTCGATATTTTTTTTCGCAGAATCTTGAAGCCCGCTTTTCACAGAGTATGGCTCGTTATTTGATCTGCGCTTTTGAAAAGAATCCGAGCTGTTAACAATTATACTGCTAAGCGCAACTCACTGATCTTTTAGCGGACAGTGTAGATCAAGATCAGACTGCACAATACGTGCAGTCTGATCTTGGATCTACACTGTCCGATAAGGAGATTATTATCCCCCAAAAACATACCTTTGAAATAGCGAAATTTGGGTTTCTACAATCGAATTATAAAACTCATTTCAGTTTTTTAGCAGGAAAAGGGTTAACTCTTTCCCAAACGACAAATGTTAGACTCTTCCAACCTGAAGGAGATTCTAGACGACAATTTTAAACTTGATGAAAATGGCTGAAAGTTTTCCAAAAGGCTAGAAAACACTGTGGGAAAAGGAGAAATTGCTTGTTACGAGCAATTTCTCCTTTTCCCACAGTGTTTTCATAAGACTTACACTGCAGACACGTAAAAACCAGGGCTTGTTTGGGAAAGGATTAATGCGCAAAAATCCGCACACTCTCTTACAACGCCTGCTGGAGTGCACCGGAACTGGCTCGAATACACGTCAATGTAGGGGAGATAACAAATAATAGATATTCCTTGGGATATCATGGCAGTTGCTTCCCTTGAAACTACACACACACCCTTGCACTCTTTGTTCTTTCCAAAACAAAGTGGGTTGAGTGGTGGAGATGTTGGATTAGAAATCAACACATCCTGAGCTTTTTCATCTACAAAGACAATAAACGCTTAGAGGGAAGAGTTACTGGAAATTTAATAATTCCCTTTTAAACGACATAGAATATATGCTTCGATAGATCACTACCACCTCAATCAATATTATGTACTCAGTTGATGTAATGATAACAAGAGATAACATAGCCCGCAACACGCGATAAAGGGCACTCGGACATTTGCGTAAAGTGTCGTATCGGATCAGCCTGCGCAGTCCGCGCAGGCGAATCCGAGACGGCACTTTACGACTACATTAGATTTTGTCCTATAGTAGACTTGCGTAAAACAGAAAATCATACACGATCGGAAAGTTTCGTCTCGAATCAGATTGCCCGGACTATGCTGCTTAATCCGAGACAAGACTTTACGCAAATGTCCTAATGTCCCTTTTCGCTTATTGCAGTTCAATTATTAAAACCGCATGTAACAACAAGCCACATGTAATGGGTAACTGGTCTTCCCGCCATTTTTTTGGCAAAATTGCAACACTGATTGGTTTGAATACAGAGTGTCAATGTAAAGTTTCACCAAGTTAAACGCCGTTTCAATAGCTTAGGTCATATTCACAACAGTCAGTACACCTGCGCATGTATTTCCCGACTTTTTCACACCAAATCTTAAATAACTCTCTTTCGGAGTCACTAATTACTTTTCCAATGTGCATCATAGATGAGAGACAAAAAGTCGCTTGCAAGAAAGAAATGGTTCATTAAGCTAGGGAATAGGACTATAACAGTACATCATCGCCGGAGTGTCCGACTGGTTCCAGTTCAACTTCGTAACATTTTTGCTGGAAATCGGGTTCTTTGGTCACACGTAAACCTTGGATTCTGGTCGTCTTTCTCAAAACTCGCTCAAAAACCTTCGCTACATACTTAAGGTGCGAAATGGTGTAAACCCGATGGGGAACTGCAAATTTAAGAGAGTCCTCAACTTGCCCAGGACTAGTTACATCACAAGATGTTCGAATTCCTCCTTCCAGGTATAACGCGCATGCTAAACTCCAGGACGGTTGCCTCTCCATGGACAAGTGCGGCAAGAATTTACAGGCATCTACAAACACAGCACTGCTTGCTACTGCCGCAACTGGGGCTCCGGCATCCTGCAGAAATTTGGCAAACTGATTCAAACTTTCAAAACGGTAATGAAGATAGTTTTCATCAAGGCACTCTTCCAGGCCGATAGCAATGGCTTCCATATCACGTCCTGAAATTCCTCCATACGTAAAGTGGCCCTCGTAAATTATGCACTTTCTTCTTACCGTTGTGTACAAATTTTGACTCTTGACACAAATGAAACCTCCGATGTTACTAAGTCCATTCTTTTTCGCTGAAATGTAAATGGCGTCAAAATAGCCGAACATTTCTAGGCAGATATCAAGAACAGACTTTTCCATAAAACTATCTTCCGATGTTTTGATGTACCAAGCGTTTTCTGCAAAACGACAAGCATCACCGACCAATGGAATGTTATATTTACGACACAGCTTTGATGCAGTTTCAATATTGCGCATGCTTACCGGCTGGCCGTATATGACGTTGTTGGTGATGACAAGCAAAACGCAGCTTACATTATTTGGATCGTTACCAATCAGTTCTTCGAGTTTCTTGCAGTCTATATTACCATCAAAACCGTTGTCATCATCCTTTGTTACTGTTATATCTTTTACCTCACATTTTAGATCATGAATTACATTTTGAGTGGTTTCAAAGACACCATTACAAAGAACAATTGTGTCTTTGTTATGTTCTAGCATTGCACCAAACAGAACATGCTCTGCTGCACGACCTTGGTGTGCAGGTATAATATACTCGAAGCCAGTGAGACTCTTTACTGTACGTTCAAGGCGCTTGAAACTTCTCGAACCTGTGTAACTCTCGTCTCCAGTCATGATCCCAGCCCACTGTACGTTGCTCATCGAGCCAACTCCTGAATCGGTCAGTAGATCGACTGAAATTTTGTCAGCTTCAAGACGCAGTGGGTTATATTTGGCCTCTTTAAGAGCATGAAGTCTTTCCGCCCTAGTTGTCATGCGGATACATTCAACAGTCTTCATCTTGAAAGGTTCGCCAATCTGAAATGGAAAAGAGCTCGTCCAGCCTAACCGTCAGTTTAACAGTAAAAATACTTATACAGTTGTTTCAACCAATGTAGGTTGAGCCAGCTCGACATTCCAGCGTAACCACCAGCTCAACAGCAAAAATACTTATACATATGTTTCAATCAATGTCCGTTAAGCCAGCTCGACATTCCAGCTCAACCGCCAGCTCAACAGCAAAAATTCACATATATGTCAAAATCAAAGTACGTTTAACCAGCTCGACATCTCAGCTCAACCGCCAGCTCAACAGTAAAAATACCTATATGTATGTTTCGATCAATGTCCCTTGAGCCAGCTCGACATTCCAGCTCAGCTGCAAGCTCAACAGCAAAACTACATTATATATATATGTGTCAAAATCAAATTCTGTTGAGCTAGCTCGACATTCCAGCTCGACATTTCAGCTCAACCGCCAGCTCAACAGTAAAAATACCTATATGTATGTTTCGATCAATGTCCCTTGAGCCAGCTCGACATTCCAGCTCAGCTGCAAGCTCAACAGCAAAACTACATATATAAGTAAAAATCAAAGTCTGTTGAGCCAGAAAGACATTCCAGCTCAACCGACAGCTCAACAGTAAAAATATTTATATATAATGTTCGATCAATGTCCGTTGAACCAGCTCGACATTCAAGCTCAACTGCCAGCTCAACAGCAAAAATACATACATATGTCAAAATCTAAGTCCGTTCAGCCACCTCGACATTCTAGCTCAACCACCAGCTCAACAATAAAATACGTATATATGTCAAAATTATAGTCAAACATGCTTCGATCAATGTCCGTTGAGCCAGCTCGAAATTCCAGCTCAACGGCCAGTTCAAAAGCAAAAATACATTTTGTCAAAATCAAAGTCCGTTGAGCCAGCTCGACATTCCAGCGCAACCAGCAGCTCAACAGCAAAAATACATATATATGTCAAAATTAAAGTCTGTTGAGCCAGCTCGACATTCAAGCTCAACGGCTACCTCAACAGCTTCAGTAAACCGATGCCTTAATATGTTTCACGGTTTTTGTCGATTAACAATTAGACCATAGTGATACAAAAATAAGACTTTAATTCAACTTATGCTGATTATATATATGAATTTAAACGTATTTTATCATCCTAAAGATGACATTGTGACCTATTATAAAATAATTTATGAATAAATTTGTTTTGGGAAGACTTTTTTCATCGCAAGAGCTGCATGGACCTTTGATGCCACTGAACTTGGTTTTTGCGATTACCTCAATGAATAGGAGTATTTTTTCGATTGATATTTTTTCAGCAGTATAAATATTCTTAAGATGTAAAGGATTGTGTAGGCTTAGTCCGTGTGATTCTTTAAAAAAATGAAAATTTTGATGAGGTGTTTCTTTATATCGTCTGTATATCTAGAGGTCAAGACACACAATAATTTAGTTTATCGCTGGTGAAGCTACCAAACCTCCTTACTACAGCCAGATCAATAAATCAATCAATCAATCAATCTATCTTCTATCTATCTATCTATCATCTATCTATCTATCTATCTATCTATCCGTCCGTCCATCTGTCCGTCTGTCTTCCTTTTAGTCAAACTCCTTGTAAGGATGTAGACTCTGCGCGTCAACCAACAAGAAAATTTATAAAAGAATAAGATGAAAATATTTGTAAAAGAAAGACGGAAGTAATGTTAAGAAGTTAAAAACAGAGCAGGCTATGCTTATGGTGAAACATGCTCAATCCGGCTAATGGCATGATTGAACATGGGTCCTGATAGGATGACAATATCAGAAGGTAAATAGTTCCAATTATGTATGGTTCTTGGAAAACGTTTGATAGTCTGTTTTGTTAGAGACATTCTTAAAGCATAACAAAAAGTATTTCTAGAGTATCTGAAAAGCGGGGTTGAAAATAAGAGGGGAGTTCAACAGTCACCTTTTCATAAGGCCTGTAGGAAAAAGGGTGGACTGGGAGGGGGCTTAGCCCCTCCCCCCCCCCCAACAAAAAAGAGAAAAATCTTGAATTACTTCCTACGTGCTCATTAATATCAAGAGATGACTATAATGGCAGGCGCTCTGGTCGATTTCGTAATTTCGAACAATCATCAACCAAGGCTTAACCATTCTTGAATACCAGGTTTCCAGTTAATTCCAGTCTAACACACACTCACATAGGCCAAATGAAAGCCAATTTAACTGGGGCGCATACAACTGCGCCGAAACAAAACAAGAAAGAAAAGAAATCATTGTTTTGCTATTTTATGGTGGCATAGAACTGCCATCACTTACCAGATAATAAACTCGAAAGAAAATGGCGGATATCGCGTTATTTGTAGAATGTTCGTGATAAGTTTTCATGATATTTCATTTTATCAACAAAACTTGCTAAGATACATATATAGGTATTTGTACTGTTGAGCTGGAGGTTAAGCTGCATTGTCGAGCTGGCTCAACGAACTTTGATTTAGACATATATATGAAATTTTGCTGTTGAGCTGGCTGTGGAGCTGGAATGTCGAGCAGGCTCAACGGACATTGATCGAAACATATGTATAAGTATTTTTACTGTTGAGTTGGCGGTTGAGCTGGAATGTCAAGCTGGCTCAACGGACATTGATCGAAGCATGTTTGACTATAATTTTGACAGATACATGTATTTTGCTGTTGAGCTGGTGGTTGAGCTAGAATGTCGAGCTGACTGAACAGACTTTGATTTTGACATATATATGTATTTTTGCTGTTGAGCTGGCTCTTGAGCTTGAACGTCGAGCGTGTTCAACGGACATTGATGGAAACATATGTATAAGTATTTTTACTGTTGAGCTGGCGGATGAGCTGGAATGTCGAGCTGGCTAAACGGACATTGATCGAAACATATGTATAAGCATTTTTACAGTTGAGCTGGCGGTTGATCTGGTATTTCGAGCTGGCTCAACGGACTTTGATTTTGACATATACCGGTATATTTTTCCTGTTGGGCTGGGGGTTGACCTGGAATGTCGAGCTAGCTCAACAGAATTTGATTTTGACATATATATAATGTATTTTTGCTGTTGAGCTAGCCGTTGAGCTGGAATGTCGAGCTGGCTCAACGGACATTGATCGAAACATATGTATAAGTATTTTTACAGTTGAGCTGGCGGTTGAGCTGGTATTTCGAGCTGGCTCAAAGGACTTTGATTTTGACACATACATGTATTTTCGCTGTTGAGCTGGCCGTTGAGCTGGAATGTCGAGCTGGCTCTACAAGGGTGGTGTTGAGCTGAATGTCGATTACTGAGCGTTGAGCCAACTTCACGGAACCGAGGAGTACACCATTTTACTGACGTACAGGAAGCTTGTGGAAATCATGTAACAAAAGCTTTTTTCTACACAGGGGACCAGATCTTTACCTCCAGAACTCCAGAGAGAGGGAGTGATTTTGATTTTATAATTGAAATATTAATTATTCTCCACTAAATCCTATGTTATGGGTACTCATTAGAATCGTCTCATAGAGACGACTCTAATGAGTACCCATAACATAGAGTTTAGAAGGGAAATAAGGGATTTGGAATGTCATCACTCCCTCTTATCTGGAGATCTGACCCCACTTAACTCATCGGACCATTGGGTGCTCAGCAAACTTTGAGCGGCATAGTTGTATCTATGTTTTAGAGAATTACATAAAATCAAATTCAGTTACAGTTTTCGTTGATTTAACCCATTACCACACAATCCCTACTTTTGACACCTCTGAGAAAGAAGCCATTAGAAAACATTGTGGGAAAAGGAGAAAATGCTGGTTACCAGCATTTTCTCCTTTTGCCACAATGTTTTTTACCCTTCACAAAATAAATTTCAAATTTCCAGTCACTTCTCTTTTGTCTTCTGCAAATGCTTTTGGTTTGGACAAACCGAAAATTCTGTTTTTTGGTAATGAGTTAATTAGCTGTCCAAACTCAGGGGGTTGGAAAAAGAATAACAACTTATGAAACATTTACCACACAATCCAATGTTTAACCGAGATAAACAACTTCCCGATCCTGAAATAATCGTTGTGGGGCAGGAACGGGATGCTTGAAAGTAGTTGTTTTTCCTTTCCCACTTGCGGTACTATATCAGGGATACATTGCATTGTTTTAACAAAATTTAATTGGCCGTGTGTTTTAAAATTCGACTAGATATTTATCGTTCTGTACATAAAGAGTTAAGTGGATAATGCAATGTGAAAAACCTAAATACCCACCTTTAAAACAGTCTCATTACTCAATGTTCTACTTACACTGAATTGAGCTTTAGCCCCATGGAAAAAAGACATAAAAATTACATATTGTAGAAACTCCGAGCTATATATATATATATGTCGTAGGCCAGATCCGGAATCTGCCTAGACAAAATTAGAATTATGATTTTGTGTAGACCAAATAGACTGTTTTCCAAGATATTTTTAATCATATTAATCCATATATATTTACTACTGAAAGGTATTTTTAATTCAAGCAATTTATTTTGTTTTTTCTTTCCATAATTTCTCCGTTTTCCACATTTTTTTCTGGAGTGCTACTGAATTTCTGATTAAAACTTCTTTTATTTCGGGGTTTAAGTCAAATAAGATGGTTTATAAATTATGTAGTTGCACTGTATTAAACGAGAAAATATTCCAGTTGGGTTTAGGCAGATTATGGAGCGGCCTAGTCAAACTGGAACCCTGATCTCGTGTAACAGAATTCCAGTTTGGTCTAGGCAGATTCCGGATCTGCATAGATTCCACTTTGGACTACGACCTGTATAAGACATTTTAATCCAAACAATTCCAAGAAAGACAAATATTTCTATACCTCTCTCGCCATGCATATTTCCGCTGCCTCCATCTTTGTCTCTCTATTTTACACGCTATATCGACCCAACTATTTCTATATACTGAGCTTCCGCTTTATGTTATCTTTTTATTCCACTAACCCATTTCCATGACATTATCCTTTGTGTTGCTGAGTGCGACTCGCTGACCTTTTGCGGACAGTGCTGGTCAAGATCAGGCTGCACAGAACGTGCAGTCTGATCTTGAATCTCCACTGTCAGATATGGAAATTCACAAAAAGATATCTTTGAAATAGGAATATTTAGAGTTTTCCCATCGAAATGAAGAATCCATTTTGGTTATCTACCAGTATAAGGATTTACCCTTAACTCTCTCTTTACTGTTGACGACTTAGGATGCTTTTGTGGACAGTGTAGATCAAGATCAGACTGCACAGAACGTGCAGTCTGATCTCTGATCTACAATGTCCACTCTTCTATTCCAGATTATAACTGAACTATCTCCTCTTCATGCATTGGGAATGGTAATCATTAGAAAAGTAGATAAAGATTGTTTATTTGGTAAAGTGAAGACAAATTTTCAGAGAAATTATATGAAACACACGAGGTACCATAAAAGGTCCCCCACCCCAAAAGACTCTTAACCCCTTACTCCATAGATACTCATTTTGACGCAGCAGCAACAGACAGCTTTTGAAAACATTATGGGAAAAGGAGAAATTGCTCGTAACGAGCAATTTCTCCTTTTCCCACAATGTTTTCCACTCAATCAGATATTTGTATCCTCATTTGTCCATATTTTTAACATCATATTTTTATTTGCTGCTGAAATGGAAGAGCCTGAAATTGGCATATCAGGTAAAGGGTTACAGTTGGGTATTTGGATTTTTCACATCTCACCAAATTGAAAAAATAGATATATCACTGGAATTTATTCGAAAGAAAAAAACAAGACAAATCATCAATTATTAAGAATCATAAAATTACATTTTTTATGATGTTCCCTTATGCTACGTAGCCTCTAAAGGTAATTTTAGATTTCGCGCTAGAAATGAAAAAAAAAAAAAGCATTGTGAGAATTTCAAGTGACTGGCACGTGACTAATGACGCTTAAATTCCATAACATAACAAACGTGTAACTATTTTCCATAATGTCTTCGTAAGAAGCTTCGTCTGTGTATTTTCGGTATGTAAATGAGCAAGTTGGTCATCTGAAATTAGATGTTTCCCGTCTGTTTCCCGTCTGTTTCTACTGGGGCCGTAATCTCTCATTTCTCTTGTTCTTGGATGGTTTTCGTCTAACGGGGTTTTATGAATGAAAATAAAAAGGGTTTGGGCGTCAAAATGTTAAGTCTGATGCAGAGAGTCGTTTGTTCACGTGCAAGCAGTGTGACAAAATCTTTACGCAGAAAAGAAACATGACACAACACGTCAAATCGGCGAACAACAAACTTTTTTTAGCTGCTCGAAATTTAACAAAACCTTCAACCGTCAACATGAGGCAAACTGTCTGGGTATCATCACCTTCCCTTGCAATAAATGTGAGTTCGTTTTAAAAACCGCACGGGAACTCGAGTTCCATAAAAAAATTAAACGTAAAGTACAAAAGAAGAGACCGCATGAGAACTTGCAAAACGCATCACCAGCTGAGTGAATGTGTCAGTCGAGCCCACTACCTGGTCCGAGCTCTATACCGGGGCGGAGCACCTACAAATGCAGTTGTCCCACCCAGTTTCGACTGACTGACAGAGTCACGCCTTCAAAATCAGCCTTTCATTCGGCTTCATCATGAGACATGTAGAGACTTAAAAGTTCCGATATTTCCGGCCGCACGACATTGTCAACGTTTTTGACGCTCCCTCACAGATCACCGGGCGTTCAGATATTGGTAAAGTCCTGAAAAATCTTTGAGCGATGGACGTAATGGCAGAAATGGCCAAGAACCGTCCTGACACCAAATGGAGATTGATCCTTTTGACAAATATCCGGTGTAAGGTTATACCACTACTTTTTCTTTAGGCGGACTGCAGCGACAGCACCATAAACGCGAACTGCATGGAAGGCACCATTAACGCGAACTGCAGCGACAGCACCCTTTAACATGGACTGCAGCGACAGCACCATAAACGCGAACTGTAACGAAGGCCCCATAAACGCGAACTGCATCGAAGGCACCGTAAACGCGAACTGCATCGAAGGCACCGTATACGCGGACTGCAGCATCTCAAAAGAGTCACATTTGATTGAATGCAACCTGAGTTAACAAAGCATTCTGCACAAGTCAAGTGCAAATTGAATGAATATTATGAAGAAATTACTATCGAACGAACGTAAATAAGAAGTGAAAGAACGATTCAATCCCTAAATGGATATCGTACCTAGTTGTTCGTAGTCGGCTAGGTCATGAAACTTGTAACAACAATTCCTCTCAGTCGTGGAGTTATAATTATCTGGCTGTATAATCTGATCGCAAAAGTCAGGCTGCCTATCTTCATAGCGGCATTCTGAAATGAAAATCAAATACTTTTTCATCTCTGAATGATTAGTTATTCTAGCAGCGGGTATTTGAAACCTTTGTGGCAACTGAAGAAAGTTTTTGTTACGGGCAATTATTCATTCGTCAAATTGCGTTCACTTCCATTTGGATATCCAATATCATGTTGTTTTTATATATTTTTGAAGGATATTTTCAGTTCGATCATCACCCAAACACATGGTTTAAGGTGAATTCTATTAGGCAAAGCACTTAAGAGTCCCGTCCTTACATTAATGACACCCGAATAGCACATGTTTTAGTGACCTGTTATCACACCATGGCTTAATGTACAGATCAGCGCAAAGTTCTAACATCTTTTTGAGAGTGATTATGATGTATTTTATGTTCCAAGAATAAAACATTTGATATCCTGGATTATGGCTACATGTTAAGCTGCTGTCAGGTGTTAGTCAAGTATTGAACCCTGTAAAGTTGCTAAGCCTGACTCAGGAAGCTGGAGCGAACAGTAAAGACCAAGATCAGACAGCACAAACCGTGTAGTCTGATCTTTACTTTACACTACCTGATATGGTATATTTTTCCCAGTGAAATCTTTCAACCGCAATATCATGGTTTTTACTATTGAAGGAAATTTTTTATTAATCTTTTTAGCACCACAAGGGTTAAAGCTAACAGACGGAGCTCTGGAAAACTACCTTTTCCCTGATTTGGAAGCATTAACACTGTTCAACTGTTTGCTGTTTCTTATACAAGGCCTGAAAGTGCATTTTGCATCTTACCTTGAATAGATTCTTCATAGTCTTTACAGTTCCCACAACATTTGTAGTCCTTGCTGTAACAATCCACTTGGTCATTATTGTAACACTCATACACATCTCTGTCACAGATATTTATCCTATTGTTTTTCGGTAGGAGTCACAGAGGAGCTGGCAGTCTTGCCGTGTGACGTCACTGTTTCTAGGCAGATATACGATACGTACGCCATTGTTTTCGAAATAATAATCCTTTTGTTTTCTCGTGCGAGTCATTGGACAGCAGGCAGTCTTGTGGTATGACCTTACTGTTTCTAGGCAGTAAGACTTCCGTGTACGGTTACAACTTACATCCGTTTCCGGGTTTCTTCATTATGTCACTTCCATTTCCGGTTTCATTATTGCAAGACTTCTGTTTCAGGTTTGATTTTTGTGCACTTCCGTTTCTTGTTACAATTTATTACTTACCCTCCCGGGCTTCCATATTACGTCAGTTTCCTTTCCGGTTTAAGTATTGCAATCCGTCCATTTCCGGTTGAATACTCCCTCCCTGATGCCTCTCAAAACTCTTCGTGCCTCCTAGTATACTCAATTTGCCTCCTCCATTCCTCTTCACGTGCAACCTGATACCTCAGAAAACTCCTTTTGACTCCTCCCTCTTTCAACACTTACTCCATGGTGTCTCCTAGCCTATCTCAATTTGCGTCCTCCCAATTCCGTAACTTGTACCCGGATGCCTCAAAAAGCTCATTTTGCCTCCACCCCCTCTTAACACTACCTCCTTGGTGCTTCATTCAATATTTTAGTGTCGTCTAGACAACCGATTCTGTGTTTTATCATTCGTGTCGTTAATTTTATGTGTTAAAGCTCTGAAATATTACTAGATGGTTGCTTGCAGTGACTGTTTCGTCGAATATAGGATAACTTTGTATCCGTTTAATTTTTCTAATTTTTACCTCCTCCCTATCTCGTCAATTGCACCCTGGTGCAAAAAAAAAATATTGCTTCTTCCCTCTCTCAACACAAACTCCCTGGTGCCTAAAAATCTGTTTGTGCTCGCTAACCCACGGTTTTTCTTTTTTTTTTTTCAATTTGTGTAGATGATTGGATGTTTTGAAGTTCTAGGAAATAGAGATTTTTTTAAGGGAAATTCAGTTGGAAAGTTTTAACTAAATGCTTTAGAATAACTGTATTGTACTTTTTAGCAGCGCATGTAATTAACTTGCAGTTACATTTAATTTTCATACTTCACATAACCGTTCTTTTTCCTTAGAGAAGTGAATGCAATAATTGAAAAAAGTATTTGAGGAGACAAAAGGAGTTTTGCAAAGTGTCAAGAAATGAATGAGTGACTCTGGAGAGTCAACGTCGAGTCATATATATATTTATATATCTTTCACTGGAGACTGACTTGTCATTTGAGTTAAGTCAGTTGCCTAACAACAATGAAGACCTATGTACTCGATCCTGAAAAATGGTTGAGGCTTTTCGAAACGCGGGCCAGCAGACAAATACCATTTTTGACCAATGAACAAAGGAATTATATCGATGGAAACAATAAATGGGCTTTACGAAATTGCCCCTCGATAACTATAGAGCCAGTGACACCGATAGAAAGGATCGTCCAACGAGCAAAGAGTGAATTACGCCGGCTGAGTGCCACTATTTAGCAACCTGTGCAGACTCAAAATTGGAAACGAGAAGAAGGAGATTTGCCAGTTAAGGCAAAACTGCTAAGACGTGACAAACGCTCTGACAAGAAAGACTCACCATTTCGACCAAGAAACAAGTCTCTTTCATAGACAAATCTGGGTTTTAAATGTATAAATTTCCCAGACTCCTCCTCGTCATCATCACTTTATCAAAGACTGTCGACATGTACGATTGTAATTTATGCGATTAAAAATTTAAACAAAGGGACAACATGTTACTCCATAAAAGAAATACTCACCAAAATGAGGAAGAATCTGATACAGATCAGTCTATGGACATGGATGAGCAGTCATTCGAAGAGGCGGATGAAAATGACGCCGAAGGCAATGCGGCTGACTACGACCCGTGGGATAGTCTCATACAAAAAGTGTTTGACCAATGCCATGAGTAATTTGAAGAGGCCGTGTCAAAGCATACTCGACAAAACAATTTGGACGAAACAGAGGCTCGCCACCAGGCCTGCGAAGACCTAGGATCCTCTTATCAAAAAGCGTTGGTTCATAACTTAACTAGCCGGATGATGTGGTTTAATGCTATTCTAAAGGATCCAGTATATAAAAGTGTGCTCAAAACGGCGAAAGATTAATGGTCATAGATTTTTTTTTGAAAAAGATGAAGCTTGGAAATATACCATCAACAAACGCAAGTATCTCTTGGATTCCATCCTCGAAGACTTTGATCCACCGACACTTCAAAATAACGATGAGTTGTGGAAAAAAATGGAGCTAACATAGTAATTAGCTAATCATGAATTAACGAAGTAGCGTGAGTCTAGAATCAAACAAAAAACGCACTTTAGTTTGAATCTTTGTGACATGAAAAAAAAATGCATCTCTATTTTGCTATAATTATCGAGGTGATTGGTAATAAAATTTTAAAACGCTTAAACCTGTATCTTTTGTTCTTTTTACACACAAGGTATGCATTTCGTAATTCTGACATCCCCTCGCTTACTGGCAGGAGTCATTCTTAAGCTCATACGTCTGATCTTGCTCTAGACTGATTTCAACAGTACGACTTTTACTCTTTCAAAATACAATGGGCAAAATCGGAATAAGAAGTAAAAAAAAAAAAAAGAAAGAAAAAAATAGCCGACAAAGTCTGATCTTGATCTATATTGGTCTTATTCCGCTCAAAATAGAGAGGGAAAAATGGTTGCTTGAGACAGCCCCAGATTCAAGAAGTTCCAGTTTTGCGAGTTCTTGGGCATCACGGGCATCGCACCCTCGCAGGCACTCTACCCATCTGTGCGGACATTACTACTGCGGATGATTTTGGTCGGGCACATTTAATTGAACATAAGATCGTCACTGATTCAGTTAAAACGATTAAACAAGCTTCATACAGGGTACCTCTTGCAAAACGCAAGGCCACTGAAACAGAAATAAATTCAATGCTGGAGAGAGATGTTTCTGAGCCCTCAATTAGTCCTTGGAGTAGTCCTGTCGTATGGTGACAAAATCCGACGGCTCTGAGCGTTCTGTTGTGCCCTCTGGAAAATTCATGACTGTACCATAAAAGACTGGCAACCCTTTCTAAGAAATGATGATACGATAGATGCTTTGTCGGGATACTCGTTGTTCAGTATGCTCGACTGAAAATCGGGATTGTGGCATGTTGGTATGTCACCCAAAGATGAAGAGAAAATAGCCTTCTCTATTCAGGGAGGCGGATTATGGTAATTCAAGGTTATGCCATTTGGGCTCTGTAATGCCCCGGCTACGTTCGAGAGCCTGATGGAAAGACTGTAAGGTGGACTAACTTGGCAGGTATGTCTTGTGTACTTAGACGACATAATCGTTTTTTTTAGACAATTCATAAACATTTTAAGAGTCTTGAGCAAGTGTTTTGTCGGATCAAAGTGGCAAACCTTTGGTTAAGTCCTGATAATTGTTTTTTGTTCCAAAAGAGAATGTCATCTTTGGAACTACAAGTGAAAATGGGTTGGAGACTGACCCTATAAAAATGAATCAGTTAAGACTTCGCCTGTTCCAAGAAATATAAAAGAAGTGCGAAAAATCCTCGGTTTGTGTTCGTATTACAGAAAATTTGTCTATCAGTTTGTTACCACAGCGAAACACAAATTAACAACTCCAAAAGAGTTTAGATGGACTGAACAGTGTGATAAGGCTGTGAATCAGTTGACAACCCTCACAGCGTACGTCAGTGTGACTTCAAAGGTAGGTAATGATATCGGACCCTTATTATAAAGTCAGTGTGCGTGTTTGGTAAGACTGTTTTATTTTTTTTTTTGTAATCGTTCCTTTAAATGATCTGAAAAAGTCTTTAGACCTCCAAAGCGTACAATGCCTAGGGACTTTGTTTTTTGTCAAAGCTTTTGTTAACTACTTATAATAATGGAATAGTCTTCGACCAACTATTAAAAACCAATCACTTTTGATATTTGGTCAAAGTGTTTGTGCATATAGACATCTGCGTCCTGTCTAAAACATAAGAATATTAAATGTATTCATCTTTGATAAATACATAAGAGTCTTTGTAGTCCGTTTGTATCCACCGAAGCTAGCCTCATTCTATCTTCATATCGTACTTACTTTTCAATATGGCGGACATAAGTTACGAAAATGCGCAGGTCCGATATCGCTTACTTTGACGCAGTCTTTGATTGAGGCTTCTATTCTGAAATTTCCAACCACTGTAAGACAGTTTATTTTGGATTCCCATGCAAGTAAATATGGTATAGGAACAGAACTTTACAAATTGCAAGATGAAAAGAAAAAGTTATTTCCTACTAAAGCAAGTGCATGCCTAAAGCAGAAATAATTATTGTGTTACCAGTGAAGAATTATTGGCAGTGATAATAGCAGTTCAACAGTTTCACCACTACCTTTACGTAAGTCACTTCCTGATCCAAAGTGATCATGGTGCTTTACGGTGGTATGCAAACTTTACATCTCGTGAGGGTCAAATAGCACGTTGGCTACAGATTCAGCATAGAGCTGGACGCGTCAATTCCTATGCAGATGCACTGTCACAACAGCCATGTCAGGCCGACTGCTTGTATTGCAGACGAACAGAAGATCGATATCACGGTACATTATGTGCAGAAGTTGGGCCCCATCGGGTATGTGATTTGGTAAGTCCCTTACCCCTGACACTGCCAATTGAGACAGGTTATACTATTGATGGTAATTTTAGTGATGTGACGAATGGATGATCACTGCGGTTAGATGGCCACTGATCGTGATAAAAATTGGAAGGTTACATCGGTGTATCCAACTATGTAGTGGATGGAGAGAAAACTCCAACTATGTGGGAGTTTAGAGAGTATAAATATTATTGTGTTGCCGATATCACTGTGAACATGGATGTGATTAGGAAAAAGCAAGATTCTTATCTCTTAGAAGTTTGTGGAAGAATCATGTCCGTGCATACCAGCTCCCCTCATGGTCAGATATAGCGGCTCAGCAGATAGGTTTTAATAAATTTTTGGAACCGATTCCAATCATTAAAAGTGGAAAGAGATACTCTGCTTTATGTGCATGAAAGCAGAGATGGAAAGGTAAAAACTGACCTAATCGAGTTACCAAAATCCTATTAGTGGTCACCTAGGTATCATAAAAACGTATGTAAAGGTTACGTCTAGATTTCTCTGGTAGAGAATGAAATCTAATATTGAAAGGTGGGTCAAGATGTGTGATACATGTGAATCTGTGCGTGCACCAAATAGAAACCCAAGAGCTAAAATGAAGCAATATTGTGTAACGTGTAAGTTTACCTTTAGCGCGTGTAGGAATCGATATCATGGGACCAATTACCACGAGTAAGTCTAAAAACAAGTATGTACTGGTGAATGTAGATTATTTCACATTGTGGACAATTGTTTTTCCGATAAATAATTAAGAAGCTTTAACCATCGTACAAGCGTTTGTTACACATTTCATCAGCAATTTTGGTATTCCCAAGTTTATTCATTTTGAATTTCTGATCAAGGAATGTGTGTTATTTTGAGTGCAGAAAAGACACAGGCTACCGCATCTAGACCACAGTCGGATGGCTTAGTAGAAAGAGCCAACCGTACCTTACAGAATATTATAGCTAAATTTTTATTTTCTGACCAGAAGTATTGAGACTGATTTTTTCCATTGTTAACTTTTGCCTATAATACCAAAGTGCACTATAGCACCGGTTTTGCCCTGGATCAACTGATGATGGGAAGGAAATCAAACCTGCCTTTCTATATTGTCTTAGGAAATCCAGAGCAGGGATAGGGAACCGAACAGTCAATAAGGCATGAAACTAGAGGACATTATCCATCATGTGCATGCTATTGTTCGATGAACCCTAATATTGTCAAGTGACGGACAAAAACGAGTGTATGAATATAAAGGTTATCGGAGACTATATCAGGAGGGCGATTTGGTTTGGTTGTATCACAATAAAAGTTCCGTTGGGTTGAGTACTAAGCTTGCTTGTAAATGAAAGGGTCCCCACAAAATCGTCAAAATATTAAATCATGTGAGTTCAAAAATCATCAAAGTCTCTGCCGTGTGTAGCCCATCACGATCGTATAAAACTGTATAGTGGCCATGCGCATTTCAAATTGGCAATAAGTTCTTATTTTGAAAGGACGCGGTTTTGTGAATTAGAAAACTCTTTTAAACTTTTATGAATATTACAATGCGGCAACGTTATTTCAGTCGAAGCAATAGTTTAACTGAGCTTAAACTTATAAACCTTATGAAATTTTGTGTAGAACTTTATAAAGTTTGTAACCATTTCACAGAAAAATGAAAGCAGTATTTACTCTTTAATAATAGAAGATATTTGTATTGACAATTGAATTGACATTTCAAAAAGTAAAAAGAACTGTATTTCAGACGCCGACTAAGAAAGGTTACAACCTTCAGTTATAAGTAACATGCCTGTTAAAAAACATTTTTCTCTCTCTTCTATTTCCGGTATCGCGGCTTGGAATGCAACGAAGCCTTTGTGGGTATAAGGCATGTGAAACGCCACATGTTTGAGCGGAATGGCAGCTTCCTATACCGCCTCAGGAAGTGCTTGTAAGATTATTACAGGAAGTAAAAGCACGGTGGATGTCCTTATAATGTGGACATTTTTAACTTATTCCCAAGAACAATCACTAACTGTCAAAGGCCCTGTGTTTAACAAACTACAGAAATGGAGAAGGACGGTTTGTTCCGATGGAGGCTAGTGTGTCCTAAACCCCTGAAAGGCGATCTTGGGATAAAAGACTTGGTGAAATTTTGGGAGAGGGTGACGAAGCGTACAACTCAACTGACAAAGTTCATGCTACGGTGGTATCAAGGGAGGAGCAGAAGGGCACAAGTGGTGAACAAGCCGAGGAATATGTTGACAATACAGTGGAGGAAGGGTCCGCAGCTGTACCAGAAAACGTCCAGATTGGGGATCAAGCCCAATCTTCGGATGTCACTGATACCGAAGATGAACCTGTCATCAGACATGCAGTGCCTGTTTGGACATATTCACTGTTATCAGGAGACGCAGTGTCCCTGATTATAGGCGGGGTAAGGTTCCAGACCTTCGGACAGATACTCAGGTACGATCCCAATTCTTTGTTCGCAAAGTCCTGAAAAAACGAAATTGTGGATGGTACCCTGCTGTTTGACAGAGATGCCTTTCATTTGAGATATATTATCAACCATTTAAGAACGGTTTGCATTCAGACATTAGGACCTTCCCTGACCATTTTGGACAACCAACAGAACTACTCTTAGAAGCCCAATACTACCAAATGTCTAGCCTCATTCGCACAGTGATTTCAAAACTTGAAAGACTTACGACACTACACCTTTTCATTTTATCAAGAACAGGAACTGATCTTATGTTAATTTAGAGACAGAGCCTTAACAAACTTTCGTATTGACCGCTTACAATACTAAGTTTATTCAATAATGCATCTTAAATGACTAAACGACTAGGTAACATATGACCAATTAAATCCGCAAACTCAATATAGTTTACACTTGTTCTTAACTTGTTCTGTTCTGTTAATAAAGTAATACTGTTATTCGCTTATTCAAGTATTCTAAAGTTTTCCTCCTTCAGTATTAAGCTGTTAATCGTACCAGACGAACCCGATAAAATTTTTGACTGCATGTGTAATGCAGAGAATAGACTCCTCTCTTACAAAATGACCCATGGGTCATTTCACAACGTAGAGGAATGGCCCGGATCACTATTCCATGACCCATGGGTCATTTTGTAAGGGGATCTTTTCTCTGCATACACAGGCTACGCTCCCGGCATGTTACACATTATAACCTTAGACTGCTAGGTGACTTTTGGTATTGGGCTAGTTTATATAAAGTAAGATTATAGGAGAGGGTCGTCATAGGCTTCGCTGACAGGCTCCAGTTCAACCTCGTAGAACTTTTGGGGGAAATCAGGCAGCAGTGTAATACGCAGGCCTTGGATTCTCGACGCCATTCTTAAAACTCGCCCAAACACCTTTGCCACATACTTCAGATGGGACATTGTGTAAGACCGATGAGGAACTGAAAGTTTCAGGAAATCCTTATCTTGCCCTGGATAAGCCACCGTAGCAAGTGATCGAATTCCTCCTTCTAGGTATAAGGCGGCTGCTAAACTTAAGGATGGTTGTGCTTCCATGGACAAGTGCGGCAAGAATTTACAGGCATCTACAAAAACAGCACTGCTTGCTACTGCCGCGACTGGAGCGCCGGTATTCTGCAGATATTTGGCAAACTGGTTCAAACTTTCAAAACGGTATTGAAGATAGTTTTCATCAAGGCACTCTTCCAGGCCGATAGCAATGGCTTCCATATCACGTCCAGAAATTCCTCCATACGTGAAGTGGCCCTCGTAAATGATGCACTTTCTTCTTACTGTAGTGTACAAATCTTGACTCTTGACACAAATGAAACCTCCGATGTTACAAAGTCCATTCTTTTTTGCTGAAATGTAAATGGCGTCAAAATAGCCGAACATTTCTAGGCAGATATCAAGAACAGACTTTTCCATAAAACCATATTCCGATGTTTTGATGTACCAAGCGTTTTCTGCAAAACGACAAGCATCACCGACCAATGGAATGTTATATTTACGACACAGCTTTGATGCAGTTTCAATATTGTGCATGCTTACCGGCTGGCCGTTCATGATGTTGTTTGTGATTAAGAGCAAAACGCAGCTTACATTATCTGGATCGTTAACAATCAGTTCTTCAAGTTTCTTGCAGTCTATGTTCCCATCAAAACCTTTGTCATCACCATCGGTAAGCGCCATAGCTATTTCTTCGCATTTTAGACCATCAATGATATTCAAAGTTGTTACGAAGATACCATTACTCAGGACGATCGTGTTCTCCTTGTTTTCTAACATTGCGCTAAACAGAATATGCTCTGCTGCACGACCTTGGTGTGCAGGTATAACATACTCAAATCCGGTGAGACGCTTGACTGTGCTCTTCAGGCGCTTGAAACTTCTCGAACCTGCGTAACTCTCATCACCATCCATGAGTCCTGCCCACTGTATGTTGCTCATCGAGCCAACTCCTGAATCAGACAAAAGGTCAACTGAAACTGTATCTGCGTCAAGTAAATAAAGATTATAGTTTGCCTCTTTAAGAGCTTGAAGTCGTTCCGCCCGCGTTGTCATCGGGATAAATTCAACTGTCTTCATCTTGAAAGGTTCGCCTATCTGAAAGAAATGACTTTGTTAATCGTTTTGCGCCTTTTACCTCATTTGCTAACATACCAGTCAATCCCATATGTTTAAATCATAAAAAAACTTTTCTAAAGCAGAGTGAAAAATAAAAAAGGAAGACAAAAACGTTGCAATTGTGATAGCTACCTTTTTGGGCTAGGGGCTAAGGCGTTAAGGTTTCTCTTTTTTTCTGCTACTATGGTTCTACCATATCAAAGACAGATGGAGAAGATGCTTCGAAAACTTTGCCCTTAGGTCCGGCATTGAGTCAGTTCTGATAACAAAAGTAGTGCACAAATAGTTTTAACGTTTTCAATCCCGATATCGTATTTGCTAAAACATGAAGAAAAAAAAAGCTCTGTTTTAGAGCAACTTTGGAAAATAAAAAAGTAAAATAAAAATTCGAAGACCTAGTTTTTTTTTTTATCTTTTGGACTATGATTTCTGCCCTTACAAAATACAAATGAAAAACAGAACTGAAATTTCCCTTTTTCCCCAAAAATGTTTTCAAAATTCTAACTCTGCGCATTTTTTAAAAAATAAGATTGTTTCACGAACAGGTAAGCCCCGAAGAATTCATTAGTAGTAGCAATAAATGTCGTCCCAAGCCGAAGGTGAGGTAGCGACATGATTCGGCACAGCCGTGTGGCGACATGATTCACCACAACCGTGAACAAGTTTCCAAGTCCCCAGCCATCTGACCGTACAATGAATTTATTACACTGCAAATTTCAATATTTCTTTGTGTATTCAGCGAAATTTTCTCGTTTTATGCATTCACGAATTGAGTATGCTGACAATATAGATTTTCACCTCTGAGTGCCCCAACTCAATGAAAACTGACGTCACTGAGAACTGACGTCATTAAAAACTTGGTAATGTATGCAGTTTGGTGGATGAACTTGATGATATCACTGCAGAAGATGTACGTCATTTTTTTTTTTTCATTTTTTTTAAACAACTTCAAGGTATGCATTTTTCATGATTTGTTGTCAAAAGTAAAATAATACGTATTTATTACCATAAGCGACAATTTGGTTATCCTTTTAATATTATGTACAGTGAATGAGTTTCGACGCTTCACAATTTGCTTACCTTATGAAAGAATGGCTCGTTTTAATCCCATGCATTTTTGTTTTAGAATGACAACAAACGATAATATAATATTTTGTTAACATACCAATTTATTTTCAAAAGTAATCCATTCTTTCCATTTTAATGACAACTATCAAGGGAAACTAGAAATAATATGGTTCAGACTACTAAGTAGATTTGTTTTGTGGGTGGTTGGTATCGATCGAGTCGACGTTGCCATTTTGGATGTTGTGTTAAAAGTGTAATCATCCACGCAGAGCTCCCAAAAGAAAACCTGCTTTTATGCAGATTTTGCCAGTGTACATGACTCGTATGCATGAGGCTTATTATCTGATCAGATTGCGAGACATTTCTTTGCAGTATAATAGGTATAATTTTGTAAATGTTCTGTAAACAACGCAGATTTAAGTACAGTACGTAGAACTTCAATTTTAAAGAACATTGTCCAAAACAGTAAAATCCCTAAACTACAAGTCAAAACCTGGTTGCTAAGTCGGTATCGTTCAGGACATGAGAACAGGAATTGCTGGTTCAATCCTTGTCTCGGCCAGATTCTGTCAAGTGATTAATGATAGTCATTTCAACAGGATTAATTCCTCTCGTCGCTGACTACTGTTTCGACGATTGTTATTTTGGAAAGCAATCAGTGGCTCAAAAAGAACATTGTGCATCATACTTGTGAAAGAAACTTCAGGAAAGCTTGGATAAGTGCACTGACTACCGCACTGTTACTGAATAATGTTAAAAACAGCATTAAACACCATGCAACACAATCAACCTGAACCCTTGAGCTGCTAAATAAATGAAACGAAACGTTCAAGCTGATAGAAAAAAACAAAGTTTTGCTATTTCATAGGTATTATTTTTTTTGCAGAGCTCCAAATATGGGGGAGTGATGGTATTCTAAATCCATAAATTCTCTTCCAAACCCTATGTTGTGGGTACTCATTAGAATCGTCTCGATGAGACGATTTTTATGAGTACCCACAATGTAAGGTTTAGTTAAGAATTATTAATATTCCAAATTTTGAAATCAAAATCACATCTTCTATCTGAAGCTCTGTTTTTGGAAAGAAAAAAAAACACACACGCACACACACACACACATCTTTTTATTGGACAGTGGAAGGTCCAAATACTGCAAGTTCTGTGCAATCTGCTGATCTTAATTCATTGTCCGCTAAAGTCACTCTTAGCAGACAAGAGGTAAAAATATAATGTTAGAATGACGACATTATTTGAAAATAAATTAACTTAAATACCTCTTTCGCTATACAGACTTCTTCTGCCTGCATTTTCGTGGTTGATACGTAGACTGAACGAGTTCTACCAAGGTCTCATTGCATACCATCTCTTTTCTTTTTACCCTTTAAGACACGGAAAAAAAATTATTCAAAAGTGGAAGCATTTGCAGACGGTCGCTTAGATATGTCTCAATTGATGGCCTTTATCTTTGAAAAGACAGAAAACATGGTTGAAAACGAAAAATGCTGGTAATCAGCATTCTCTCTTTTTCCCATAAACTTTTCTAAGAGTATCTTAATTCAGGATAACCAAACACCGGTATATATGGTTAAGAGATGACCCATGTAATTGCAAAATAAAATTAAAGTCACGATCCATTGCAGCAGATAGAGTACAGATATTCAAATTTAAAAGTTGTTATTACAGTAGTATCTGGCAGAACTGGCGACAATGTTGATCCAAGAACAGACAATCTGTGCAGTCTGATCTTGATTTGAACTGTATTTAAAAGCCAGATATACCCTAAAACTGCTAAACAAGGGTCAGTGGCCTTTTGAGAACAGTGCAGTTCAAGATCAGACTGCATAGAACGTGCATTTTGAACTTTGACCTCCACTGCCCGACATATTCAAAGATAATTTTACGTAAAAATAAGTTCGAAACAGAAATACTCGGGTAATTACTATCAGCTTAAAAGGTTGATTTAACTTAATTAACATTTCAGGGTTACGGATTAGTAGGGGTTTCTGTCACATCGAATAACCATGTATGTCTAGAGTTTTAAGCATGTCAAGCTTTTGGTGTGTGTCATTGTTCTAACTTGATAACACCAAACAGAAATTATAAGTCGTTTTTATGCACCCTAAAAATAGACACACGTGCTTGCCAATAGCTTTTTGTTAATAGGTTTGATTTCACACCCTCTGAACTACGTTACAGCGAGAGGTGCGTCTGCTCGACAACATGGTACGGCCTAAAAAGTTTTGGGAAATTTTTCAATCATACAATGTGATGCTCATTTAAGGTTAAAAATAAGGACAGAAAGTTTCAAAGATCCTTTTAAGCTTACTATTTGACTATCTCAGACATTTATTGGCATTGCCTATGTCAGCAGTAGATCTATTTGCAAAAATGACTAAAAAATTTTGAACGAACTCTAACTCGCCTCCAATAAGTAGTACTCACGGCAAGTGTTATATACGTCCACTAGTAATTGGTGAAATGCTTTTCTCGAGTCAAATTTTAAACTAACTTCAGTAATTTTCATTAAAATCTCTGGTTGCCGTGACAATTATACCCTTGAAAATATTCACATTGCTTAATCATTTAGTGGCTCCGCCCGGGTGGCTCTGTGGTGAGCGTGTCGGACTCATGATCCGGTGGTTGTGAGTTCTATCCTTGGTTGTGGCGAACTTTCTTTCCGGCGTATTTTCGCCTCTCACCTCTGCAGAAGCATGTGAGAAAAGTAGTCGATGGCTTTGGAAAGAAAAGTTGTGTTAGTACTGGTGTGAGAAAGTCAGGAAACACATGTGCGTCATAGATCGCCATGATATGACCTTAGCTGTTAAAGTGGCGTTAAACTCCAATACAACCAACCAACCAATAATCATTCAGTGACGACCGATTACAGTGCTTACAGCACTTTGATTTCGATGAGAAATGGCACTTGATCATCAGGATGGTTCTTGATACAGTGTATTAAAGCGTCAGTGCAGTCTTCAAATGTCTGCTTGCAGTATGTGCACCAAGTATACATTGCCTGTAAAAGAAAACTTTTCGTTAAGACACTGTAACCTCTTTCTGCGTCGTAGTTAGTAAACTGTAACGCCCTCTGTCACACGCCGTAACAAAACTATCTTTCGATTTTCGACTGATTTAACTTGAAAAACAGATTAATGCAAACATGTGAATCACCAGATTTATTCTGTATTTGTTCTTGGATACGTCTGTGTAAGTTTTTGATATCTGATGCGACATTAAAGATATAATTGCCTTAAATTTTGAAATTATTACGAAATTTGTGTCATTTATGAATTTATTATCTATCATAAACTTATTAATTGCAATGGAACTTATCGAAGACAGGGTGCATATCATTTCATTGACAAACACAGAATAAACTTCGACCCCAAATTCCTATATTACCTTAGATAATCGTTTTATTTCCTGGACATAGCACACACACTTCATTAAATTGGCAGACGCTGTAACCGTTTTACCTCAGAGACCGTACCATGTTGTCGAGCAGACGCACCTCTCGCTGTAACGTAGTTCAGAGGGTGTGGATTTGTGTAATTGTTCTAAATTGATAACTCCATACGGGAATTACAATCAAGGTTTTTATACACCCTAAAAATGAACAAACGCGCTTGTCAATAGCTTTTTTTTATAAAATAGATTTCTGTTATAAAGGTGCTTGATTTTTTGACAAACCTTGTCCTCTTTAAACTATACAAAACATATTCAATACAGGTTGTTTCATATTATATGTTACACTTTCAAATACGCCTTAGGTGTAATGTTTTTAAAGGTAATACAACAAATCTTAACGTTTTTAAAAGTTTTAAGAATACAGCTGTCAGACATGTACAATTCGACACCCTACAATAAAGACAGCTAAAGTTTGTGCCTTAAAGAAATATCGTTACATTATTTACAGACAAGTACAAAAAGAATTGGTGAGAGGGGCAGCCATCTTGGATTGCCTGATCAATCAAGTCCAAATTGTATAGCTTCCCTTGAATTATAGACAGTATTTTGATTGAAAAAGAAACACTGACAGACAGGAAATGACATCATAATTTTATGACATCATCAATATTCCAAGAATTCAGAGTCTATAAGCGTCTGAAAACCTGCTATGGATCTGCACCAGAATGGGCACAGGCTTTGTGAAATTATTAAATTGTTGCAACTGCCTTATATGACAGTTTCCAATATTATCAAAATATTTTTATAAAGTGGATCTGTTGAAAACAAAGCCAGAACTGGAAGGCCAAAAGATGTCACAGACAGAGATTACCGCAAACTTGAGAGGCTGGTAAAAGTCAATCGTAGAGATTCTTTGAGTGATATAACCTCAAAGTTCAATGAAGTCAGGGACAGAAGAGTATCTAAAAGAACTGTACAGTATCATTTGTGCAAACATGGATTCAAGAGAAGAGTATCAAGAAAGCGTGTAGTGATTCGGTAGGTCAACAGAAAAAAACGGTTGTCATGGTGTTTGAAAAAGCATAGGTGGCTTATATATGGTAATTGGGATAGGGTAATTTTCAGTGATTAAAGTCAGATAGTAATAGGAAACAATAACAAGATATACATTTGGCGAAAGCATGGGGAAAAATACAGACCGGACTTGGTTCCTTCAAAGACCAGTCGCAAGTTCCAGGTAATGGTCTTGGGTTGCGTTTGTTGGAATGGTGTTGGACCTTTAGCAAAAGTGACAGGCAGTATCAACTCGGAAAAATATAAAGAAATACTTGAAGGAAATATGTTGCCAGTTGTAGTTAGACATTTTCCAGATGATCAGTACTTTTTTCAGGATGACAATGCCCCAGTGCATAGAGCTAGGGTATTGCAGAGATACAGAGCCACCGACAAGTTAAAATCCATTTCTTGGCCTGCTCAGTCACCGGATTTGAATATCAATGAAAATACCTGGCTGTATATTAAAAGAATACTCCTTACAGACACCATGTTATAAACAGTGACAGCGATTTGTTTGGAGAAATTCAGAGAATCTGGATGGATATTCCCACATCATACATTCAGAGGCTATATTTATCAATTCCCAGGAGAATAATGTCGGTGATTCGACTTATGGGACATTTGACGAAGTATAAAGGTAAGTTTGGTACTATTACGTTTGTTTTAGTTGAAATAATATGCTTTTTTGTCAGTTAAATCTCCATGATTGAAGTGAGCAAAATCCAAGATGGCCGTCATCTCACCAATACTTTTTGCACTGGAGTGTACATCAAATAGTCAAAATAACGTCCTTTTGACGTTGTACAATGGATTCGGTCTCTTCATGAAATTCGCTTAAATCATCGAACTGCACATCTGGCTTGTGATCAGTCTCGTCTCTAGAACTATTGGTGCCCCAAGCTTAACTGATCTCTGAAGCTAGAGTTTATTGTTCAAAATTATCATACGTAATGTGCAGTTCATTAAATTTTATTCTTAAACTTTTCAAATGGTGTGGATTGCGTTGTTCCTTACAACAACAACAAACAACAACAACAACACTATATCTAAGGCGTATGTGAGTATTTCTATGTTAACGTGGAGAGACTTATCAATTGAACTACATTCAATTTGCAAATGTTCTCTTTGGTCGAATCCAAAATATTGTCGTTTGGTATAGGGTCGTTTTGCTTTCGGGAACTCTTGTTCTCCAAAGAAGCGGATATGACGCCATCGAGCTTATTTGAAAACGATCCTGCATTCATTAATGGAGGGGCATGGTGCTTGTCTAAACAGAATGCCAACCACTTTCTTTGACATCTTGTCTTCGGTCTGCCTTTTTTTAAATCAAAATATTTGATAAAACCAGCCTGAATTTAGAGCTGATTTTTTTGTCACATAAGTGAAGCCTTTGATAACGTTTGGCATATAGGCTTACTTTTCAAGTTGTACAGGATCTGTGGTAAACTATCATCTTGATTTTCTCATTATCCTCAAATCGTTTTTTTTAACAGTTATTTTACCAGGAGGAGTTGCATGCTTATGCCAATTATAAGCCGGTGTTCCTCAAGGTTCTGTTTTAAGGTCTTTTATACTTTTTAGTATATATAACGCATTAAAACAGCTATCGTGACGATTGCTTTATGATTACGTAAACTTCAGTTATTGCTGCAAAGCTGTAACCGATGCAAATGATGGTCACACTCTATAGGCCTACTCATAGACTTGTGAATAAATAATTTTGAAAATTCTTTTACGAGGAAAACACCATTGAAACATCTTCATATCGATGGTTAAATTGAACAAAAGGGAAATGATATTTTGACAAATAAGCTGTTACATTCTATCATCTATCAAGTTTAAATTTCTAGAAATTCCATGCGGCGTCAATTAAGATATGAATAGAAAACAACGGTGATCTGTTATAACATTTGTTCAGTGTAGATGCATATATTCTAATTAACGCATATCAATTGTGATAGAGAGGAATGTAAATGGATTATCTAAAATAAATGCTAGTTTGAAGGAAGATCATATATTATGTATACATTGAGTTATGTATTCTAGACTGATGGATAATTTCTTCAATTTTGTTTGCTTAAGTGATGTAAGTATACAAACCGTGATGGAGACATGACGACTTTGCAAACGCTGAATAAATATTTATGAAGAGGATTTAATTCTGCATTCAAGAGCTGCTAGATAAATATTCTGACTTGGGGGAAAGCGCATTCTATGTTATAATAAGTTCGCATACATTCTGATGTACCCACAATGGCAATGGAGTTGACTAGAATTTGACTTGGCATATTAATCTCAGTATTCTAAATTTTAACCTTCATAATCTTTAACATTATGCTATCAATCAAGTAAATTCGTGACGGCCGACTTACAGGTCGGCAGTGCTTGCCAGAGGCCAGGGCCAACTATTCTTGAGAATATTCTTAGTCTTGTTTCTAGATTTGTAAGTAATACAACTTCTTATAAGCTAAACCGAAAGGTTTAGCCAATCAGAAGTTGTGTTTCTTACAAATGTAGAAAATTCTGGAGAATAAGACAAAGAACGTTCTTAAGAATGGTTGGTGAATACGGGCCAGACCTCTAATACCAGACCTTGGACCTGTAACACTGTCAGAACAAAATTACCCTATTAATGATGATTTCATAAATGAAAGGTCGGAATTTATAGCTTGATGAACATAATTACTGGCTTTGCAGGATGCGCACGGATTTTGATTGAGGACTTTTATTTACGTATCCCAGAGTTCGTTTCACCGAACTGCATCACAGATATCTTAATTATAAATGACGCCCATCTTTTCTGGCAGGACTTCAAAAATATGTCCTTAAATAGAGGTACATAAACAAGAGGGCCATGATGGCCCTGTATCGCTCCACTGGCTTTTTAACCCTTTACCACACAAATTAAAGTGTTCATGACCATGAAAAAGAGGGCCTACAAAAACAATGAACACTGTCAGGCAATACAAACAGGTTAATTCATTAGCATGAAAGGTAAAATCCTAGGAAAAATAAGCTGAATGATAGAAACCTTACTCTTTATTCACCCCATGTGAGCATAACTATTACCATCAAAATGAATCACACTTGAAAACAGAATATTTTCTATCAAAAAACTTAATGTCCAGCATCATGTATCAATGTAGTTTGATAATCAAGGGAGGTAAATAGTACCAAACTTTATCTTTCATAAAAAGAGTTATTTCCCTTGATTAATGTTTAAATTGAAGTGACTATATTTTGAAGCCCATGTTAAACTTGTGATCCCTGGATGGAGCCAATTTTGACCCGAAACCTACAATATGAAACTAGAATGTGTGGTTATAAACACAAAGATTTTTGAATCTTATCCAATAAAAAGCCCTGTAAAACAAGTTTGCTTAATAAAAGGCCCTGTAAAATATGTGACCCATGAGACAGGTTTATAAAGCCAATTTAAAACCTGTGACCCCTGGGGTGGGGTCAAACTTGACCCCCAAAGTTAAAATTTGGGCCCTTTTGGTAGAGGCCCATAGATAAAACTACATGCAAAATTTGGTAGCCTTAGGCCTTATGGCTATGTTCAAGTAGATTATTAAAGTTTCCCTATATAAGCCCATGTAAAACTTGTGACCCCCTGTGACGGGGCTAAATTTGACCCCAGGGCTATAATTTGGGCACCCTTGGTAGAGACCCCCTAGATAAAGCTACGTGCAAAATTTGATAGCACTAGCCCTTATAGCTAGGTACGAGAAGATTTTGAAAGTTTTCTCTATCTCAGCCCATGTAATATTTGTTACCCCCCCCCCCCAAATTTGACCCCTGGGCTATAATTTGGCACCCTTGGTAGAGGTCCACTAGAAAAAGCTACATGCCAAATTTGGTAGCCCTAGGCCCTATGGCTAAGTGGAAGAAGAATTTTAAATTTCTCCCTATATAAGCCCATGTAAAACTTGTTACCCCTGGGGCGGGGCCAATTTTGACCCCAGGGCTTTAATTTAGACACTCTTGGTAGAGGTCCACTAGATAAAAAAAACATGCCAAATTTGGTAGCCCTAGGCCCTATGCCTAGGTAGAAGAGGAATTTTAAAGTTCTCCCTAAATAAACCCATGTAAAACTTGAGACCCCCAGGGCGGGGCCAATTTTGACCTCAGGGCTATAATTTGAAGAAACTTGGTAGACGTCCACTAGATAAAGCTACATGCCAAATTTGGTAGCCCTAGGCCTTACGGTTTCAGAAACTTGGTAGACGTCCACTAGATAAAGCTACATGCCAAATTTGGTAGCCCTAGGCCTTACGGTTTCAGACAAGAAGATTTTCAAAGATTTTCAAAATTTTTCAGTTTTGTTGCCATGGCAACCAGAGTTTTTGAAGGAATTAATTTTCTTCAAGAAATTCTGAAGAGGACCATGGCAGGATCATTTCTGTGAAGTTTCATCAAAACTGGATGGGTAGTTTCAGAGAAGAAGATGTTTAAAGAAAAACTTAAAGTTAACGCACGGACGGACGCACGACGGACAACGGCCATGACATAAGCCCGCTGGCCTTTGCCAGTGGAGCTAAAAATTGCAAACCTATTAATGTTCCTAAGGAAACTAATTATACACAAGTCAGAAAAGTTTACTCTCTCTCAATATTTCGGTTTTTGCCTTTATCAAGAAATTAAACGTGAAATTGATCCCTCCTACATTTTGTGACTCAATCGGAACACCTCGGCCAATCTTTCAATCCAGCCTCGGATGTATGCCGACGGAATAATATGTTAAAAAACTTGACATGCATCGCCGGAAGCGGTTATTCCACAGATACTCCCCACTACATAGTTCTCTGGATGTTCAAAATGACGTCAACTACTAACCATTTCGAATGACAACAAGTCCTGTAGAATGACGGTAAGTCTTACTATAGCAGCATAAATGGCTGAATTTAGGACTTGCATTGATTACGCACTTGAAAAATTGGGCTGGATCGAAAGATTGGCCGAGATTTCCCTAACGTTTGCGCGATAATGACGTCATTGTATTTCTTGTTATGGGGGTGTTGTCGTTCCTTCCGGAAGTAGTCTGTCGGCATACATCCGAGGCCATTCGGAACACCTCGGTCAACTTTACGAATCAAGCCTCGGATGTATGCCGACAGACTACCTCCGGAAGGAACAACAACACCCCCCCCCCCATAACAAGAAATACAATGACGTCATTATCGCGCAAACATTCGGAAAATCTCTGCCAATCTTTCGATCCAGCCCAATTTTTCAAGTGCGTAATCAATGCAAGTCCTAAATTCAGCTATTTATGCTGCTATAGTTAGACTTACCGTCATTCTACAGCATTTGTTGTCATTCGAAATGGTTACTAGTTGACGCCATTTGGAACATCCCGAGAACTATGTAGTGGGGAGTATCTGTCGAATAACCGCTTCCGGCGATGCATGTCAAGTTTTTAGCTCACCTGAGCACAACGTGCTCAAGGGGAGCTTTTAGGATCACCCGGTGTCCGTCGTCCGTCGTGCGTCGTCCGTCGTCAACAATTCTTTAAACATCAACTCCTCCTAAACCGCTGGGCGGATTTGGACCAAACTTGGCAGGAATGTTCCTTGGGAGGTCCTCTTTAAAAATTGTTCACAGAATTTGATTCCATCAAAAACTCTGGTTGCCATGGCAACCAAATGGAATTTTTTAGCAAATTCTTAAAAAATCTTCTCCTCTAAAACCGCTGGTCGGATTTTGAAATAATTTCACAGATATGTTCCTTGGGTGACCCTTTTCAAAAATTGTTCGTGAAATTTTGATCCGTCAAAAATTGTGGCTCTGGTGAATGGGGGTTTCTTGCACTATACAGAAATGAAGGAATTCTTAAAAAATCTTCTCTGAAACCGCTGGTCAGATTTTGAAATAATTTCACAGAGTTGTTCCTTGGGTGACCCTTTTAAAAAATTGTTTGCGAAATTTTGATTGGTCAAGAAACATGGCTCTGGTGAATGGGGGCTTCTTGCACTATACAGAAATGAAGAAATTCTTAAAAATTCTTCTTCTCTGAAATGGCTGGTTAGATTTTGAAATAATTTCACAGACTTGTTCCTTGGGTGACCCTTTTCAAAAATTGTTCGCGAAATTTTGATTGGTCAAGAAACATGGCTCTGGTGAATGGGGGCTACTTGCACTATACAGAAATGAAGAAAAACTTGAAAATTCTTCTTCTCTGAAATGGCTGGACAGATTTTGAAATAATTTCACAGAGATGTTCCTTGGGTGACCCTTTTCAAAAATTGTTCGCAAAATTTTGATTGGCCAAGAAACATGGCTCTAGTGAATGGGGGCTACTTGCACTATATGGAAATGAAGAAATTCTTGAAAATTCTTCTTCTCTGAAACCTTTGGTCAGATTTTAAAATAATCTGACAGAGATGTTCCTTGGGTGACCCTTTCCAAAAGCTGTACATATAATTTTGATCTGTCAAGAAACATGGCTCTTGTGATTGGGGGCTACTTGCACTATACGGACATGATGAAATTCTTTAAAATTCTCTCTTCGCTGAAACCCCTGGTCAGATTTTGAAATAATTTCAGAGAGATGTTCCTTGGGTGACCCTTTTCAAAACTTGTTCGTAAATTTTGATCCATCAAGAAACATGGCTCTCGTGGAAGGGGGCTACTTGCTCTTATACAGAAATGAAGAATTCTTAAAAATTCTTCTTTTTGAAACTGATGGTCAGATTTCGAAATGACTTTTACAGGTGACCTTTTGAAAATTGCTTGGCAAAATTATAAATTTGGTTCCAATGTTTCAATACCTCAAAAAAAAAAATAGACTATGGTCATCTCAAAAATTCAGGTGAGCGATCCAGGGCCATCTTGGCCCTCTTGTTTAACATATTATTCCGTCGGCATACATCCGAGGCTGGATCGAAAGATTGGCCAGGTGTTCCGAATGATCCGAGGCTTGATTCGTAGAATTGACCGTGGTGTTCCGAATGTTTGTGACTCTTTAAATACAATAATTTTTAAAGAAAATGACGTTGTCATTGACGACATGACGTCATTTCAAACATTGACGGTATTTGGCGCTTTCACATCGTTTGGCGCCATTTTATCATTGAAAAACTGTTGACATGGTCTTCAAACTGTTTTTAACATTGCAGTCATTCTGTCAAACTGTTGCTAATTTTTGGACCCATATTCCCTCTCTTTACTGTCGTTCCATTTTTTCTGCACCATATTTCTCCGGTAGCACAATTGCTGTGTCCTTTTCTGAGTGACATTTCATTTCAAAGTGAAAATTAATTGGCTTGTCTTTCTCTTTGATGCTACGTCATCCTACCCTGTAATCCTCTGTCTGTTTCAACCACATATACAATCGATTGGCATACCGTGCACAATAACCCATATACAATGTTGCAGGCACGGCAATTAACATCTGTGGCAGGGTTTCACAGTCTAACTTTTGGGTGTCACAAAATTTTCTCCTGTACATCATCAGATTGTACATTCGACAATCTGGTTTTTAATTTGTCTTTGCATTGTTTGTTTCTCATGAATTAGAGCATCACACAGGTTCGTGTCTCCTTTAAATGCCACCACGAGCGGATCCTTATACATGTCTTTTATTCTTTCTGACCGGTAAAGTACTTTCATGTGTTTTCTTACAATGTTATGGATATTTGGGTGGGAGATTTGAATACGTCAACACTAAAGGAACTCTCTTGTCATTTCTTTTTCTTTCATATTAACAGTTCTAATCTGTCTAATCTATCCACCTTTTTGCAGTTGAGACTCAATCAATTATTACTATGGACCCGCTTTCTCAGTTGTTCTTAAGATTCTTTCTATATAATTTGTAGTCTACATCCATATTGCATATTTTGCGAATCCTGAACCCAAAGACTGTATGTCAATCCTTTCTTTGTATTCGGGGGTATGATTTCATGAACTGTCTAAATATAGTTGTTTGTCATTTGGTTTCATGTAAAGGTCTGTGTGGATATGTCCATTCTCAAGTTTGACCCATGTGTCCAAAAACTCAATTTGCCGTTTATCATATCTAAGCTTTACTTTGATGTTTTGGTGTAGTGTATGCTGTTAGCAAAAGCTGTAAAGTCCTTTAGCTCTGCCTCGCTCCCTGCCCATATCCCAAACCATCATTAATAAAGCTTTTATAGAAGGCTGGTTGGATTGGTGCTGTTAAGTTTCATACCACTTCCTCATGTAAGTACAGGCATAGTTCTTACCCAGCCTCGAACCTATAGTTACACCATCTCTTTGTATACTAATTATAATATTTCAGTATTTATTACGTATTTCGGTATTAAATAAGGAAAAATACCAGTACGAAGCTGACGTTGATTTTGAAGTACATCTCATCAGACAGGTATGGATGGGAGAATTCTCACTTGGGCTAAACTTGGGCGGAACTTACAGCAGCTGACTGGTATGGCGTAGACATCTTAGTTTCCACCACCGTCTTTTTTGGTGAAAGGATGAAGTTCTCAGGTAAGAGGAAAGATAAGTCTTGTTTCAATTTGCCTTCGAACTTACTGCTAGAAAATAGCCATTTTAGCCTAATTAGACCTCAGCATATGAAACGTGGCATATGCATGTCAGAGAAGTTGCCATATTCAAACTGGGATTGGTTTGAAATGACAAATAAAGACACAGATCATGGACTGGATTACAGCTTACCAAATGAGGATGCACCTATAAAAATCAACCCAATTCCCTGATAGTGCCCATTTTCAGAAAAAAGATATAAGAACCAATCGAAAAATACATCTACTACTAAAGAGTTCAGATCTGTTGAAAAGGTAATTGAAAGTAAGCCTAGAAAATCAAAATCCTCAATCTCGCCTGTGACAAATTTATCAAGTCATTCATTCACAGAAGCCAAGATGTCCCTGTTAGAAGAAGGGATCAAGTTCATTCCTAGCAGGTGCAAAGTAGATAAGATAAAGTTTCTTGTGGATCTAGCAAATTGGGAAAGGGAGTGAGGTTAACTGATTTTTTCTACGACAAGAATGATAGCCTAAGAGTTATGCCTTTAGAACAAGCGAAAAAGTAGAGAAAAAGAGTTGGTTTACACCACCATCAAGGAGAGACAGACACTTAAACTTGTATTTTGAGCTAGTAATGAATGAATAAATAGCGTTTTAAGGCCCGTAGACAACTTAGGTCATATAGGGCACACTTACCTAGTAAACAATAATGCGAGGTGAAAATAACATACATGTGCAACAACATAAGACAAACATGACAAATGAGGAATGGACGAAACACAAAATGATGCCCCTTTTGTCGCCTTTTACGACATGCATGCTGTCACTTTTGTTCCGCCAGATGAAATGGCAGATGTGACGATCGCGGGATTGCAGTGGTTTATTCTTATACCCCCGATTAAATATTGAGCTAGTGAAAAATTATATTGTGGCAAATTTGAAAAGAAGTGACATCCTGAATATCTGAATAATGCCCTTTTTGAGTTGCTACATAATAAAGATATCATTATAAGGCCAGAAGACGAGGGCTCTGGCGAAAAGTGAATAAGGATGATAATATTGAATCATTACAAAAGGAAATAGGTTATCGAACAGCAACTCATATCACGAGACAGCTTCTGACCTGACTGAAGTTATTCAGAAAAAAGTAAAACAGTAAGTATACCAGATGCATAGGGAGGGTATGATTTCGAGTGACCATAAACAATGCCTGATACCTAGATTTGTTCAGCCAGGGAAACTTAAGGGAAAACCTAAACTACACAAACCAAATTCCCCTTTTCGAACAATAGTAGATAATAAAGGTACGCTCAAAGAAAAAATAGCAGGGGTTGAAGAACATTTATTAATTGAATTTATTGAAACCTCACCTTCATTTGTACGCAATACACCAGATTTCAGCTGAAAACTAATGAAAAATTGATAAATCACTTACAGATAACAGCTTTGTTATTTTGCTTTGATGTGGTCAAACTATATCCATCTGTACTATGTGAAGAAGGACTAAAGACCTGTGAACAAGCACTGGCGATGAGATCTAGACCACTCATAGCCACTGCAGGAGTAATGGAGATGATTAGAACTATGCTAGATAATAATAATTTTGTTTCAGGAGATACGAATTATATACAAAGAGATGGTGTAGCTGTAGGTTCAATGCTGGGTAAGAACTATGCCTGCACTTACATGAGCAAGTGGGATGAAAATTTGTTAACAGCACTAATCCAACCAGTCTTCTATAAACAACCTATTGATGATGGTTCTGGAGTATGGACAGGGAGTGAGGCAGAGCTAAAGGACTTTGCTGTTTTTGCTAACAGTATACACAAAAACATCAAAGTAGATCTTAGATATGATAAACTGCAGATTGAGCTAAGTCAGCTTTTGTTTAAGTGAAGAATAGAAAAAGAATATATTTCAGAATGGTTGGTAAATACGCTCCTTACACTAATCTTGCCAGAGATGCTCGAACACCAATAAAACTCAATCTTTATTCAAAAACATGAAGTAATGTACAGTATGATGTATATATACCAGAAAGTGAGACGTGTCCGAGAAATGCACGAAAAAGACATGTGATTAACAGTACATGTAACTTCAAAAAAGTAAGGTCTAGGCAGTAAGTTATATACGAAAAAATTCGGTTGTACATGTAGTCAATTTCCTGTGGCTCGTACCAGATTTGGGCTACATGAAATTTTTGACATCTCGCAAGACTGACGGTCGAGAGAGAAGACAATTTTTTCTCACACAGCGAGTAGCAAAAACAGACCCAAGAAATACTACAATATAATGACTTTCACCTCATTCCATAAGTATGCTAACTTTAACAATAAATTATTGCAATTCTTGAGTCTCGTTCGAAAATCGCAAGAAGTTAAAAACATATATACTTTTTTATGAATTGCAGATGATTTTTGTATAGTGTCTGATCTAACCCGCCTGAAATGCATGTATTTGTTGTGGATGTATAACGTCGGTTTACTTCGAAAACCTCGTAAAAACAGCTTGTAACACGCTGTAGCTACGAGGTTTTCGAAGTAAACCGACGATAAGACGATAAAGTAAAGTTTCATATCCGTAATACATCACATGCTCAGCTAGGTCGGTAAGTGAGAGGGTCTCTACAATGAAACTGAAATCAAGGTAGCTCAATTTAATCTATATATAGTCATGAGGTAGAAAACAGTGTGATGACCTACAAAATCGCTCACGCTGAGCAATCTCACTTTGTGTCGGTCTGTTTTTACACCCCAATTGTGCTCCCATTTTTTTTTTAAACTAAAAAGAATGTAATTAACTTTGTTTCAAAATAAATTTCTGTCTGTGATTGAATCATCTGTTGTTCCAAATGTATTTCTTCTTTAGTAAACATTACATTCTTACAAACACAAAAGTTTGAAACAAACGCATGACTGAAATACAAACCGCCCCAGTTAAGATCCTCTTTCATCGAGGCTCAACAAAGCAATACATAAACCACTGAGCTAAAGAGAATACTTCCTAATGCAGAAGATAGGTTTTTAATTTTTACGGGAAAAAGCTATGCAGTAAGCAAGAAGTGGTCTCCTGTTACAACAATTTTTATAATAGCGGCATTTGCCATGAAAGTTCTTAATGAAAGGAACCTGACATTAAAGGGAGATAATCGGAAATTTTGTTGAAATATCCTTTTCGTAATTTTCCATGGATTTAAATTATATTCTAATCTTTAGAAGTAAACCACATTCAGAGATGTTTGACATGTAAATGTATTTATTACTATGAAGTTAGACACATCTATATATGGACTTCAATCGGAAAACATTCTAGGCCACATGTCCCTTTAGGTTCCATGTGCACTCCTTTCAACTTTGACTACTATTCTAAAGAAATAAGTGCAGGATAGCTTTTGTTGTATGTACTTCATAATTAGAAAAGAAATTAATACAACGATTCAATGTAGAGTTTGGGACAAGATACCCACGTACATGTAGCTCTAAATTGTAAGTCAAATATCTGTCAATTTTCTTTTTGCGTCCAAGATCAGGGTTTATTAATGGCATCCGCATGCTTTGACTTTCATGTTTTTGTATCGTTTTAAGACCACATTGGATTTATCGTCAAAGTAAAGCACTTGAATCGGTGACAATTTCGTCGGTGCGCAGCATGGCTTTGGAACTGCGCTTTTAGTCATATGAACAAGCGTCTGGACGATTGCATGATTTGTAGCATTCATATGCGCCCCTAGCGGGAAGGTACATTCTCCACCGCAGAAGAACGCGCTGTATCCTTCAGGGGCGATAATCCAGTCCTGGAATCAAATAAAGAAATGAAATTTTTGAATTCGTTTACATTTGATTCCCAGAGATGAATTTACCCTTTACCAAACAATCCCTGATTTTCATGATCCCGGGAAAGAAGACTTTTGAAAACATTGAGAGAAAAGGAAAAAATCCTGGTAACCAGCATTTTCTCCTTTTCCAACAATGTTTTCTACTCTATCATAGACCTGCAGCGCATCTGAACCTATTCTGAATTCATCGTCGATGGATGCTCTTTGTTTTAAACTGATAGTTTAAAAGTTGTTGTTTAGGAAAGGGTTAATTCAAATAATATATAAACTGACTCTTTCCTATCTATTTGTGCTCCAAGCAAAACTAGATTTTTAGCATCGAAAGTCTTGAAATGAATTAACAATTTAAAGGCACTTTCAATATAAATTTTAGCAAGTGAACTCGTTTTGCATTGGGAGTTTAACGCCGTCTTTACAGCATAGGTTATATCACGGCGGTCAATGCGCATATGCATGAGATTCTTAGCTTTCACGCATCATAACTGATGCATTCTCTTTTCAAGCCACTCTCATGCATCAGGGGTGAGAGGCACAAATCGGCGGAAAGACAGTTTTGCCAAAATCGGGTTACAAACTCACAAGCACCAGGACTCGTGTTCACCAACCGTTCTTCTGTTCAGACTGTTCTTGGTCTTGTTCACAAAAGTTATCTCTATTTAAGTAATACAACATCTGATTGGATAAACCAAACGGTTTAGCCAATCAGATTTTGTTTTACTTTCAAATTCACATTTCTTTTAAGGAATAAAACTAAGAACAGCCTTAAAATGGTTGGTGAATACGGAACAAGATCACTATCAAGTGAACATGTGATCCAAAATCTTACTGATTAGGTAAGTCTTATGAAACTTAACTTGAAATATAACCCAGAAAAGCTTTAAAATAAATCAAAGATAGTGCATTCAGCACAGTTCTGAAGAGTTACAATTGATTAAAGAAATGAACAGATAAAAGACAATTGAACTATGCTCTGACAAGATGGAGTTATCGTCCTTGAATATATACAAAATTCAGAAAGTTTCATGTCAGCATCCGCGGCGTGAGTAGGCTGACTTGGGTCGATTTGACTGATACATTGTTTCAGATGCATTTAACCAATCCCCTTTTCACAGTAATGGCTAAAATTTAGTTACATACCTGCCATCCTAGACTTCTAAAGCTGACATAAAGCGTACGTCTTTGGCAAGCACTTCTTCTGTAGTGTTCCATGGCTAAAATTAGAAAATATGTTGACATGCAAAACCAAGGAATAACGCTTAAACGGACAATTAAAAAGAACACTATGGATTGCAGTATGCGTTAGCATAGGGTTGTCAGCGCATTTCATATTCCTCCGAAGATTCGACCCGTCTTGTATGATGCATCACTCTCCCTTGCCCCCTCCCCTCCATTATGGGGGGGGGGGAGGATGTAGTAATACGCACTAGTAAAGTAGCAATGGAGAAAATGGTTATTATTATTTCTTTTGAGGAGAAATCGGGCCTGTTTTAGCTCAAGATTTCTCTAAACTATTTTAATTTTTACTGAGGCAAAAAATATTTGAAAAAAAAAATACGATAGATACCAGCAAATCTTTGTATACAGTATCTAAGAATAGATCAACACGCCGTTACACCGAGTACAAGTGCATTACCTAAGCCTATTTTAGTTTGAAATTCAAAGTAACGGTTGTCGCGTAGAAATGTACACCCCTTACAACGTACGTCAGTCTGACGTCACAGGTTGTGATATCGGACCCTTGTTATAAAGTCAATGTGAGTGTTTGGTAAGACTGTTTGTTTTTTTTTTGTAATCGTTCCTTTAAATGATCTGAAAAAGTATTTAGACCTCCAAAGCGTACAATGCCTAGGGACTTTGTTTTTTGTCAAAACTTTTGTTAACTACTTATAATAATGGAATAGACTTCGACCAACTATTAAAACCCAATCACTTTTTGACATTTGGTCAAAGTGTTTGTGCATATAGACATCTGCTTCCTGTCTAAAACATCAGAATATTAAACGTATTCATCTAATGTCTTTGATATATACATGATAGTCTTTGTAGTCCGTTTGTATCCACCCAAGCTAGCCTCATGCTATCTCCATATCGTACTTACTTTTCATTATGGCAAACATAAGTTATGAAAATGCCCAGGTCCGATATCACTTCCTGTGACGTAGATTGTTACCCTTGATGTAGTCCGGTTCTGTACCCAGAATGCCAAAATTAGATAGATGGGTATTTTTAGAATGCCATCTATAGGGAGATGATGGTTAGCATAGTTAACAGCTACTTGAGTACTAGATGTGCTTTAACATCAGTCCAACCAATATCAACAACCTTGTGATAACGAATTGTCATCATGGCTGCCACATGCAAGAACAAATATGGACGATTTACGTTGTAGTAACTTTTCGTGTGCTTATATACATGTACTTCAAAAATTCTTCATGTAGCCAGCAGCAAATGCAAGCACCAGAAAAGTTCATAGCGACAAAATACGCCTTTTAATAGGTAGATGTACGTAAAAGTTTTAAGAACAACATATTGCAATAGCTGACGGTGATCTCCGATAACCATATGAAATTAACTGAAACAAGAGGGCCATGATGGTCCTGTATCGCTCCACTGGCTAATAAGTAAAAACACCACAAGCCAAACATTACAATAGGCTATTTGGCAAATTGGTTTCAAACTTGAGGAGTCAGGATATACCAAATTTTTTTACGCCAAGGCTATAATTTGGGCCCCCTTGGTAGAGGCCCTCTAGATAAAAATACATGCAAGATTTGGTAGTCCTTAGGGTCTTATGGCTAGGTACAGGTAGATTTTAAAAATTTCCCATTATGAGCCCATGTGAAACTTGTGACCCCCAGGACAGGCCAAAATGAAATCCCAGGGCTATAATTTGGGCACCTTTGGTAGACAAACACTTGATAAAGCTGGATGCAAAATTGAGTAGCCCTAGGCCTTATGGCACACAGGCTTGGTACGAGAAGGTTTTTAAAGTTTTCCTTATATATGCCCATAGAAAACTTGTGACCCCCGGAGCCGGGCTAAATTTGACCCCTGGGCTATCATTCTGGCACTCTTGGTAGATAATCACTTGATAAAGATACATGCCAAATTTGGTAACCCTAGGCCCTATGACTAGGTACCAGAAGGATTTTAAATTTTTCACTATTTAAGCCCATATAAAACTTGTGACCCCCGGAGCGGGGCCAATTTTGACCCCAGGGCAAACATCGTCTGTTTTAGAGGTTTAACCCATTACCACACAATCCCTACTTTTGACGCCCCTGAGAAAGAAGTCTTTTGAAAACACTGTAGGAAAAGGAGAAAATGCTGGTAACCAGCATTTTCTCTTTTTCCCACAGTGTTTTCTACTCTTCCCAGAACAAATTTCAATTTTTAAGTCACCTTTATTTTGTCGTCTGCAAATGCTTTCAATTTGAACCAGTCTAAAATTTTGTCGTGTGGTAAAGAGTTAAAGGACCAATATCTTAACCACTGAGCTAAAGAGACATCTCTCTTAGGTACTGTATTTAAATGGAGACGAAGCCATGCATAAAGGAATGGTCTCCCGTGACAACCTCACAACCACAGACACCATAGGTTGATTCTAGTATAATCCAAGGAAACAAATGTTTTGTTAGGGTATAAAAATCCACACTTACAGTAACTTCCTCCACCCCAGTTGTAATAATTTTCTGCGTCATTCGGCGTGTTGCTAGCCTCATCGACTGACCTACGGTTTCTCACGTTGACCACTTGGGAATTCTTGAAGAAACCAACCATGAAGGCTTGCTTCTCGTCGGGTCCTCGCCGACCCACCAGACCAATCTTTCCAGGTTCGATCACACGATCTGAAAAATTAGATTACAAATGATGATCAAGTCCTAGACAGACTGATACCGTAGCTCGGTGCACATTTACAAACAATGTAGATGACGATCAGATTACACAGTGTACGTTCTGATAATAGATCTATACTGTCTAGTACCAGCTTAGAGTACTTTAACCCATTACCACACTATTCGTACTTTTGACGACCCTGCGAAAGAAGCCTTTAGAAAATACTGTTGGAAAAGGAGAAAATGCTGGTAACCAGCATTTTGTCCTTTTCCCACAATGTTTTCTACAGCCTTCTTCATTGTCGTTAAAAATCGGGGTGGCGTGGTAAATATTTAACCCATTACCGCACAAACCCTACTTTTGACGATCCTGAGAAAGATTGGTTGGTTGGTTGTATTGGGGTTTAACGCCACTTTAACAGCTAAGGTCATATCATGGCGGTCGGTGACGTATATGTGTTTCCTGGCCTTCTCACACTGGTACTTACACTACTTTCTTTCCAAAGCCACCGACTACTTTTCTCGCATGCTTCAGCAGAGGTGAGAGGCGAAAATACGCCCGAAAGAAAGTTCGTCTCAACCGGGTATCGAACTCACAACCACCAGGTCATGAGTCCGACACGCTCACCACTGAGCCACCCGGGCGGGCTCCTGAGAAAGAAACTCTTAGTAGCATTGTGGGAAAAGGAGAAAATGCTGGTAACCAGCATTTTCTCCTTTTCCTACAACGTTTTCAACCTTTCCTTAAGCAAATTTCGATTTCTGAGATGCATATATTTTTTCGTCTGCAAATGCTTTGAATTTGGACTGGTCTAAGATAATGTCGTCTGGGAAAGAGTTAACCTATTACCACACAATCCCTACTTTCGACGACCCTGAGAAAGAAGCCTTTAGAAAACATTGTGGAAAAAGGAGAAAATGCTAGTAACCACAATGTTTTCTACTCTTCGCAAAACAAATATTATATTTTCAGTCACATTGATTTATTATGTCGTCTGCAAATGCTTCCAATTTGGACAAGTCTAAGATCATGTCGTTTGGGAAAGAAATTAAAAAAGTCGTCTTACCATTAGTCAATCGTGTAACCCGGATGTACAAGCCGAGGTTGGAAAGAGGATCAAACATCCACTGGTTCACGGCGTTTGTAACGTTAATGTTGACCCAGCCTTCAAAATCGACCTGTACGGTTGTGTTCGACTCGGGTACCAGCTGCTTGTCCCTACAATAATACATAACCGCCATGTTTGTTGGACTGTTCTTTAACGCCGATATAACCCTTTACCAAACGACAAGGCTGTGCAGTTCGTGAAAATATTACCGATGGTGTTGACTCGATGAAATAAATTTCGATCTTTCACCGAGAAAAACAAATAATCCATTTGTTTCATGCTTGTAACCCTTTCTGGCGTGGGGGTGGGGGAACTTAACCAAAATTCAGTAGTTTTTTTTTTTCGGTTATTCCTCGTGGCGTAGCCCCTTCGCCTAGCAACGCATAGCAATATTACGTCAAGCGCGGGAAATGTAAGGTAAATGACGTCATATTTCCATTTGGCTGTAAGGCTACATTAGAAGATTTAGAATATAAAATCGTTATTTTCACTGGTCTTAACCATGAAATGTCGAAGAATATTTCACCGACATTTTTCGATAACCTCCTAGAAAGCATGAAATAAATATCCTCTATTTAAACTTACTCAGGGTCGTCTCCCTGTTGTATTCTGAATACTTCTATGAGACATTCGGCGTCCTTTGACTTTTTCGGCTCTTTGTAAAGTCGGAGTTCTGCGACAATCACCGATTCCGTTGGCGCCACGTCACTCGTGTCAAAAAACATGGTGCTATCTTTATCATGGCGTAAGTGGGGAATTTTGTTAGCTGGAAAAAGAAAAACAATGCACGAAACCATTATAATAAAGCAATAACTGTTTACTAGACGACACAATTTTTGGCTTGTCCGAATTGAAAGCCTTTGCAGGAGACATACATGTAACAAAAATGACTCCAGTAATGGGAGTTGCCTCAAGTAATGGGATTTGGCCAAAAGAGGGTAGAAAACATTGCTGGAAAAGGAGGGGAGAAAATTCCAGTTTCCTGCAATGTTCTCAAAAGCCTTTTCCCCAAAGTCGTCGAACCATGGGATTACTTGGTAAAGGGATAATCTTCATTTGAATTTTAACTCATTACCAAACGACAATATTTCAAGCTTGTCCAAATTGAAAGCACTTGCAGACGACAAATTAAAAGTGACTGAAAATTTGAAATTTGTTTCATGAAGGGTAGAAAACAATGTGGTAAAAGGAGAAAATGCTGTTTACCAGCATTTTCTCCTTTTCCCACAATGTTTTCTAAAGGCTTCTTTCTCAAGGGGCGTCAAAAGTAGGGATTGTGTGGTAATGGGTTAAACATGTCAAACTAAAAGTATTTGCAGACGACAAATCGTATATGCATCAAATAAAGTTTTTTTTTTGAGTTTTGGTTTTTACCATAAAACAAATTTTACACCTGTCCACTTTGAAAGCATTTTCAGGCGACATATTAAATGCAGCACAAAAGATGACTTTTGTCTCTGATAGGGTAGAAAACATTATGGGAATAGGAGAAAATGCTAGTTACCAGCATTTTCTCCTTTTCCCATAATGTTTTCTAATACCCTCTTTCTCGGGGGTGATCAAAGTCGTGATTGTTTGATAAAGGGGTTAAAAAGATAGAAAACTGTGAGAAGAGGAGAAAATGCCGGTTACCACCATTTGCTCCTTTACCCACGGTGTTTTCAAAAGCATTCTTCCCTCAAGGCCTTTGAAAAACGGGATAGTTTGGTTAACCCTTTCCAAAACAAGTCCTTGTTTTTACGTGTCTGCAGAACAAGTCTTTTGAAAACACTGTGGGAAAAGGAGAAATTGCTCGTAACGAGCAATTTCTCCTTTTTCCCACAGTGTTTTCTACCCATTTGGAGAACTTTCTGCCATTTTTATCAAATTTGAAATTGTTGTCTGCAAAGTCTTTGAGTTTGGAAGAGTATAAAAGGGTTAAGAGTTAAGCATTTCGGCGGCAAAAAGAATTTTGTATCATACAGACGGTGTAAATCAAGATCAGAATGCATAATACGTGAATTAATGTGACAGTGTAAAACACGTTTGTAAAACGAACGGCTAATAAACGACAGACATTGAAATGTTCGAGAATTTATTGCCATTTATAGCTACTTTAAGTACATTGCCTATTCTTGTTTAGAGTATATGTACTCTCAACTCACTTTAGTTGTTTGTGTGGTGTTAAACGCCGCATTCAATACATGTATTTGTTTGGTTATATTGCATTGGCCAGTACAAGTATCCATGGTTTCCCCGGTCTCTTTCACCATGGCACTTCGCAAATATTCTTTCGGAACTAATGGCTGCTTTCGAAACAATGTTCATCAGTGAATGAGGGATGAATTAGCAATGTCAAACAACAATCCTTGAAAAGAAATTGGATGGGATTCAAGCCTGCTACTCCTGGTTTCAAGCACAGTATATACGATGCCGGTGTAATACAGAGAAATTACCCTCCCCTACAAAATGACCCATGGATCATTTCACTACGTACAGGAATGACCCAGGTCATTATTCTAAGTACAGAAATAACCCTAGACAGTAGAGGAAGGACCCCACCCCTTTAGCTGTAGTAGTTGTTGCAGCAGCAGCAGCAGCAGTAGTAGAAGAAGATGTAGTAGAAGTAGTAGTAGAAACATCTGCAGTATCAGCAGCAACAACATTATGTGCTACCGTGCCCAGCACAGTAAGTCAATATGGCCGCAGTCGGAAAAAAAGTGTGACATATATACAAATCGTGGCCCATGTTCTTTATTTCAAATTTGACATCAGTACGTCACCAGTATAATGTTTCTTTCAAACAATGCAGGTGCGCGTCAAATTAAAACTTTATACTGTGGAACACAATTTCAGACTTGGCCAAGCATTGGCTTCAGTAGATTACAATTTAAATGTGATTCAAACAATGGGAACTGTCTTTGAAGGTGTAGAAAACATTGTGGGAAAAGGAGAACATGTTTGATACAAGCATGCTCTCCTTTTTATACAATGTTTTCAAAAGCCATTTTTCGCTAGGAGTCCCTAACATAGTGGAAAGGTGGGTATAGTGTTAACACGAGATGAATGATATAATCAGAGGTAATTAAGAGAATACCATTCATTATGCTTTTTGTGAGAGCTGCAGGCTGGCAAGAGCAGAACAGAATATTTTATTTTGCTACGGTTTTTTTACGTGATACAATATTAAACGTAGAATCAAACAGTGTTCTGTGAAAGTTGGGCGCTTACTGCATTTGCAAAAAGGTATCGACCAAGGTCAGCCCGCGCAGTCCGCGCAGGCTGACCTTAGCCGATACCTTTTGCTTGAGGTCATTTTTTAAGGCATATCAAAGAACATTGTACCACGAGACTCAGTCGATTGTTAGACAAAATGGGCAGTTACATCGTCGATATACTTCAAAAACTTCGTAGCTACCGCTTATTCAAAGCTGTACTTAGTAGGTTTTTGAAGTAATTCGACGATACAATGCCCATTCGTCGGTTTACTTAAAAAACCTCGTAACTACAGCTTTTTTAAAGCTGTACTTTGGAGGTTTTTGAAGTAAACCGACGATATGATATCTTACTCCGTATCATGGGTTTCGAAGATAATGGTGGCCCCTTTTTTGCCAGGACATGGATTAGATACAAATGCACAGCTTTTAAACTTAGCAAGATCTTGATTGTTTTAACATCGAAGGGACCAAGCTTGATGTCCTCTAACCGGGATCGAACACGGACCTCCAGCTTTTTAATCAAGTACCGTAGCCACTTATTTGATCGAATGTATGTTGCTTAACGCCATTTTCGACACTGTCTAAATTATATCGCAGCCGCTCGTGCACCTATCCATGCTTTCCCCGAGTTTATTTTACCAGTACTCACAACAATATTCTTCCCAAGGCACCAGCTGCTTTTCCACATAACCATCGCCAAACCAATGACCAACGGTAAGAGAGGAATGAATCTTGTCGTAAAGACTGTAATCAAACCTCGGAAAAAGGTTTTGCCAAGCCGGGGATCGAACAAGCGAACCCCTGATCTCAAGTCCTGTTCACTATCGACTGAGCTACTGGGTCTCGGCTTGACCACCAAGAGAACCAGGACCACAACATTATTATAAATGTCTTAACCTCTTTAACCCTTTACCATACAATGCCGACCCCTCTGTAACAGAAGCATTTTGAAAACATTGTGTGAAAAGGAGAAAATGCTGGTAACCATCATTTTCTCCTTTTACCGCAATGTTTTCTACCCTTCCAAAAAAAAAATTTCAATTCTTTAGTCACATTCATCCTGTCGTTTGCAAATGCTTTCATTTTGGACCAGTCTAAAATTTTGTGGATTGGTAAAGAGTTAAACATTATTTTAGCCATGCCCTGAACATGGATTACAGTCACAACTAGGTGCAGAAACATTGTGGTAAAAAGAAGAGAAACAATTTACACCATCTGAGCCACAGTGGAATTGTCGTCTGCAAACGCTTTTAATTTAGACATGGCTAAAATTTTGTCGTTTGGTAAAGGGTTAAAACAGAGGGTTGTTTGTTAAATGGTTCAAGGATTTTTCTCCATAATTATAGGTCTGACAGAAGATTCGTCACACCCAGGTGAAAAATGTATCATCTGTCAGTTTAATGATTTCAAATTGAACGAAATTATTTCATTGAGCTCTTTTGAAAAACCTTTTTGTACACCAATTTTGCGACCTTTGATTCTTACAGCTAAAAAATAAACTGATAAACTGCAGTTTGATTGATTTGTGAAGACAAAAAGAAGAAAGAAATCTGGTGCTTCACTATGTTCTCTTTGCCCGGGGGAGGGGGGGGGGTTGTAAAGGGACGCGTACGGCTTTTATTCGAACCTAGGACCTTGCTCAAAACCATAGTCAACAAGCTTTGCTGCCTTAGCTATCCAGTTATCTGACTTTCAAACGAATTTTAACTTGTATATCTCCGACTCTACAACAGCTTTTTTTTCCCCAGTTGGGTATGGTTCTTCTTGGTTGTTATGAAATGGAAAACTGTTATCTTCACCGACTTCATCTTCTATTATATAATCCAGAATTGTCCAATCCTAGTGTTATAAGGTTTGTGAATAACATTGTGGGAAAACGAGAAATTGCTGGTAACCTGTATATTCTCCATTTATTCAATGCAATCTCCTATTTCACAGACACAGACAATTATTTAAGTCATATTTCATTTGTCGTCGGGAAATTCGTCAACTTTCGAAATTTGTACTTTGTTAAAGGGTTAACCAGTACAGACCCCCCAACCCCCTAAAAACAATCTAGCAAATACTTTAAGTCCAGAAATCAGACCAATACGATAACACTATTTAGTTTGCTATAGTTCAAAATGTCTCATCAATTAGACCAAAACAATTCTAATGGTTAGTTTACTTTTGTATAAAATATCTTACCAATAAGACTTTAAAAGATACAATCTTATGGTCACTCTTGTTCAGAATGGTTCAGCAGTAAGACAAAAACAATTACTTTTCTTTTTTAGAATGTTTCAGCAATAAGACAAAAACAGTTTTAGTTTAGAAATTCAGAAAGTTCTGACAAAAAGACTATAACAATCACAGTCTTCAGTTTGCTCTTGTACAAAATGGCTCGTTAATAAGACAAAAACAATTAAAATTTTTAGTTTGCTCTTGTTAAGAATGCCTCGACAATAAGACCAAAACAATGACAATTTCTGGTTTGCTCTTGTTAAGAATGCCTCGACAATTAGACCAAAACAATGACAATTTCTGGTTTGCTCTCGTTAAGAATGCCTCGACAATTAGACCAAAACAATGACAACTTTTGGTTTGCTCTTGTTCAGAATATTTCGCCAATAAGCCCAAAACAATGGCAACTTTCGGTTTACTCTTTTTCAGAATGCCTCGACAATTAGCCCAAAACAATTACAACTTTTAGTTTGCTCTTGTTCAGAATGACTCGACAATAAGACCAAAAAAACAATGACAACTTTTGGTTTGCTCTTATTCAGAATGCCTCTACAATTAGCCCAAAACAATGACAACTTTTGATTTGCTCTTGTTCAGAATTCCTCAACAATTAGCCCAAAACAATGACAACTTTTGGGTTGTTCCTGTTCAGAATATTTCCGCAATAAGACCAAAACAATGACAACTTTTGGTTTGCTCTTGTTCAGAATGACTCGGCAATATGACCAAAAAAACAATGACAACTTTTGGTTTGCTCTTGTTCAGAATGACTCGGCAATAAGACCAAAACAATGACAATTTCTGGTTTGCTCTTGTTAAGAATGCCTCGACAATTAGACCAAAACAATGACAACTTTTGGTTTGCTCTTGTTCAGAATGCCTCGACAATAAGCCCAAAACAATGGCAACTTTTGGTTTACTCTTTTTCAGAATGCCTCGACAATTAGCCCAAAACAATGACAACATTTAGTTTGCTCTTGTTCAGAATTCCTCGACAATACGACCAAAACAATGACAACTTTTGGTTTGCTCTTGTTCAGAATGCCTCTACAATTAGCCCAAAACAATGACAACTTTTGGGTTGTTCCTGTTCAGAATATTTCCGCAAAAAGACCAAAACAATGACAACTTTTGGTTTGCTCTTGTTCAGAATATTTCGGAAATAAGACTAAAACAATGAGAACTTTTGGTTTGCTCTTGTTCAGAATGACTCGGCAATAAGACCAAAAAAACAATGACAACTTTTGGTTTGGTCTTGTTTAGAATGACTCCGCAATAAGACCAAAACAATGACAACTTTTGGTTTGCTCTTGTTTAGAATATTTCGGCAATAAGACCAAAACAGTGACAACTTTTAGTTTGCTCTTGTTCAGAATGACTCGACAATAAGACTAAAACAATGACAACTTTTGGTTTGCTCTTGTTCAGAATGCCTCTACAATTAGCCCAAAACAATAACAACTTTTGGTTTGCTCTTGTTCAGAATTCCTCGACAATAAGACCAAAACAATGACAACTTTTGGTTTGTTCTTGTTCAGAATATTTCGGCAATAAGACCAAAACAGTGACAACTTTTGGTAATAAGACAAAAGCAGTTACAATTTTTAGATCGCCCTTGTTCAGCTGTCTCGACAATACTAGTAATACCGAAACGATTATAATTTAAAGTTTGCTCTTGATCAGAATGTCTCTGCATTGGCACCAGAACAGCAATATTTTTCAGTTTGCTCTTGTTTAGAATATCTCGGCAGAATATCTCGGCAATAAGACAATTGAAATTCTTAGTTTGCTTTTGTTCAAAATGTTTCGGTAATATACAATTTTTACAACACTCTTTATAGCTAACTTTGCAGGATGATATTTAAGTGGAAATAGCTGTTTTCCATTACACAGATCTTACCTTAACGCCGTTTTCAACAGTGCACATACTCCATGCATTCCTGGATATTCTCTTACGAGTACTTCGCACGATTTTCTTACCAAGCCACTGGCTGCTTTCCCACATGATCATCGTCGAAGCAATGGTCATGTAGGAAAGCACCCAGTGGCTTGGACAGAAAATCGTGCGAAGCACTTGTAAAGGCTGAAATGTACACGCATTCAAGTTAACAAAGTTTTTACTTTACACATAGTATAGATACAAATGTATAACAATAAACGCCCGCAACATTAAATAAATGTCAATTAGTCTACGTCGAAAAATACGTCTTCCTGACAAATACAACGAAACGTCATAAAGAATAGCGGACATTTACATGAAAAGTAAATAATTGACATCAATCAGTATATTATAGGCCTAAAGTTTCTTTTTTTTTATTAAACATTTGAAGTGATTCGCCGATTGCTGCCGGCTTCTCCATACTTATACTAGATTAATTTATTGGACGTAGCTGTCTAATTGTACGTCGAATTTAGACTGTGTGCTGATAAAATGGAACGATTGCATACTTTAGATGAAATATACTACTCAGAATTTGCCATGGATCACCATCCTAGATTCAGCCGATAGTATGTGTGGCATGCATCAGGTATGGCGTTTCAATATGGAGAGTTGTCAGACTGATGAGATAAGCAATCTGAGGTAATTAATATGTGACCCATCAAAAATGACCCTTTTGGGAACTGCAAAAAGTATCACCTCTGGTCAGCCTGCGCAAGCCTGGTCAGACTGCGCGGCTTGCGCAGGCTGAACATGGTCGACACTTTCGCTTTTATGGGATCTTCTGTATGACAAGTGGTCATTGTACTTATACAATTATTTTTGAACTACCACGTAAACTGACCTGCACTATAGTTGATCTGTTTTCATCTAACTGATTCCCAGATGGTCCATTTTTGCGTGATGGGTTACATATTTTTTTAAGTAAAAATGTATTTTGTAACATAATAATACCAATACCAGTCTTGAAATATCTAAATAATCCCTATCAAACTGCGAGTACTATACATGATAACGTTAAACAATTAGTAACCCTCTTAATCTTGCCGTCTTTTGATCCTGAACTTCGACAGAAACACCAATTCTGATTGGCTAAACCATAAAATGGTTTAGCCAATAAAGAACTGCGTTTCTTTGAAATTGAAATAAGGGAATTTCTAGACTTTTAGACAAAGTACGCTATTCGCGTAGTGTGGTATATACGACCTTTGGATTTTTGCAGGTATGTAAACAACATGACACAGTCTGAGATAAACAAACAAACAAGAAAAAAATCGTTTAGACACAAACTATATACTTTAGTACATTGATAAATCCGTTACAAAAAGCCAACAAAGCCATAGCCTAAAGCACGAGTGATTCTGCATTCACGGCTACACATTGATCTGTGCTAGCATGAAATCTTCATTTTTTTTCCAAATTAACACTTTACCACACAATCCAAACTTTAAACGTCCCTACACAAGAAGCCTTTTGAAAACATTGTGAGAAAAGGAGAAAATGCTGGTAACCAGCATTTTCTACTTTTCCCACAGTGTTTTCAACCCTTCCAACGACAAATTTCAATTTTATAACCACATTTATTCTGTCGTCAGTAAATGCTTTAAATTTAATCTGTACCGGTCTAAAATTTTGTCGTTTTGTAAAGAGTTAACAATGTGCCGATTTATCAGGATTATCCGAATAAAAGAAAAAAGGAAAGCATTTCTGTGTGATTCAGACGTTTACAAACGCAGACATTAGCTCGGTGCAAAACAACTAACGAAGAACTTAATAAACCCATTAGCTTTTTTAACCCTTTCCCAAACGGCAAATTTTGGACCAGACCAAATTCAAAGCATTTTGCAGATGACAAATTAACAGTTGCTAAAAAGATGATTTTTCTATATGATAGGGTAGAAAACATTGTGGGAAAAGGAGAAAATGCTGGTTACCAGCATTTTCTCCTTTTCCCACAATGTTTTCAAAAGGCTTGTATTCCTGACCAGTAAAAACCAGGGATTGTTTGGGAAAGGGTTAACCCAGTACCTTATTCGCAACTTTTTTGAATTATTCCTGCTAATAGGGGCACTGCCAAAAATCTTGCCTCAGGCAAAAATCGAATTCAGACTGCAACGAATTTGCAGATATAGTCCGCTTGATGGCTATATTGTCTGCTTAAATTCTGTTAAGTCTTTACTATGAAAAATGTCTCTAGGCTTCCTTGTATGGTATTTTCATCTGGCCGAAAACAGTCAACTCATAGCTATAAAAAGAAAGTTATAAAGCTTCAAAAGAAACCATCATCTTTCTTATTCACTTTTAACCCAGATGAAATAAAACACAATATGGGAAACATAGTGAAAAAAAAAAAGGGCTCATACGAAGCAAATTTCTCATCTGCCAGAGTCTTTCGATAAATTCAATTACAACAAATAACAAGTTTTTTTTTTAAATCCTTCGGTTGATATGGGCGACCCACTGACTATTTTGACCAAGAAGTGAGCTTTCTCCGGCTAGCAAAACTTATCAATTGTTATGCCCCCGAAAATCGAATGTTTTCAGGCTATACTGAAATCAGCCTATCTGTCCGTGTGTCCATCCGTGTGATCGATCGTTCGTATGTCCGTCTTTGTACGAACTACTAGTAATTGCCTGTTTCTGTCAAAGCGCGGGCGGGGGTCTTAAGACACGTTCAGTGGCAGCTCTAATTAACTATGGGGTTTTCACAATCATTGGCTGGAAAGCTTTAGTTTAATTTCTTTATTAGCTTAAAGGTTACTGTGCAGAACTCCAGAGAGAAGGACTGAGTTTGATTTCAAAATTGAAAATATTAATAATTCACCACTAAACCGTATGTTGTGGGTGCTCATTAGAATCGTCTCAAAGAGACGATTCTGATGAGTACCCACAAGATAGGGTTTGGAAGAAAAATAATGGATTTAGAATACCATCGCTCGTTCTTATCTGGAGCTCTGGTTTACGGGAGAAGAAAAAAAGGAATAACCTAAACATGCCAGATTGCTCGATTTTTTCTCTCAAATTGCAGACATAATCAAACGTGATTTTCCAATTACAGAACAAGAGTGCCAGACCACTCTTTCTTTTCATTTGTTTGACGTAATGCCTTCCCAAACAACTCTGCCACAGAGAAATATTAAATGATCGATTGAATGGCGTTTTACGCCGCTTTCAAAATTATTTCATTTATATCATGGGGACAGCTCACATATTCATCCGTTTCCCTGGTTTCACCAGTACTAGACTTCGCCATACTTTGAGTCTCGCACATCTGTAACAGTAAGTCTAATCCCTGGACTTGTCTATGTACATGCACATGAAACCATTTTATTCTTGTACAGCGAACATGGTCCATGGCAAAAACCTATTATATGCAATGAAATTTTTCGTGATCTGTTTGGATAATATACACATATATATATATCATGTACACGGGCAAAATCAAAGTTTCGGGAGCCCCTTATACTCTTACATGACTACACTATCAACACAACATCCAAGATGGTGGTGTCGATCAATATTAAGGTAAGGCCTATGTAATGGAAAACAGCTATTTCCACTAAAATATCATCCTGCAAAATAAGCAATAATTAGAAATGAGTATTATTGAACTACTTTCACCTTTTCATTTTTTCCATTTCTTCCTTCTTTGAATTATCATTTATAAATCTACAACCACTTTCTTCTCAATTCAAAAAGAGATAATAATTACCTCCCTTTTCTGAAAACTAACAAAAGTATCAAAAATAATTTCAAGATAGGTAGACATAAACGGAATTTCTGATCCGTTAGAAATGTGCAGATATATTATTTCTGCAGAAATCCTTATTTATCCACCAATTAGAATTTTCACCGGAAGTGCATTACACAGGTCTTACCTTAACATCAAGATTATGCGCCAAGCTGCACGTTTTAGCACGTATTACCAAAGTTTCAGTGACGTCAGTTCCCAGTGACGTCAGTTTTCATTGATTTTTTTAATCAAAAAGCAGGTAAAATACGCTAACATACTGTACGTTGGAATGGTAAATTTTGCAGTATAATAAATTTGTTGTATGGTCAGGTGGCAAGGGACGTGGAAACTTGTTCACGGCTTTAGTGAATCATTTGCCAACTCGCCTTCGGCTCATGGCGACATGATTTACCATAGCCGTGAACAATTTTCTTGCCACCTAACAGTGCAACTAATACTGTTGCCTGTGTAATGCAGAGAAATGACCTTCCCCTACAAAATGACCCATGGGTCATTTCTCTACGAAGACGAATGACCCGGGTCTTTATTCTACGTGGGCAAATAACCCCAGGGCCATTATTCCACTTAGGGAAATGATCTCATGGGGTTATTTCTCTACGTAGATAATGATCCGGGTAATTTCTCTACGTAGAAAAATGATCCAAGGATCATTTCGTAGGATAAGGTCATTTCTCCGGCAATGCCTCAGAGGAAGCAGAATGCACATACAGGGCTATCCCGAGGTGGCACATTGGTGGAACATTATACAGATGGTTTGTGTAGGTATATTCCAAAGGTCGGTGCCAGGCTGGTAAAAGGCGTAAAGGGGCTCTAGGGCCAGTGGCAATTTCAAGCTCGTTTGGTTCGGAGTGTTTCCTGATAAAAAAAAAGCTTGCAAAGATCGAGATCAGAATACACAGTCTATGCTGTCTGACTATGATCTAAACAATTACTAAAACCACAAAACATTCACCCAAACCACCATCTTCCTCATCCTTAAGGTTTAACTCTTTACCACAAAAGCCCGACTTTTAACACCCCTGGGAAAGAAACCTTTTGAAAACATTGTGGGAAAAGCAGAAAATGCTGGTGAACAGCATTTTCTCCTTTTCCCACAATGTTTTCTTACCCTACTCAAAACAAATTTCAATTTTTGAGTCATGTTTATTTTATCGTCTGCAAATGGTTTCAATTTGGACCACTTTAAAATTTTTTCATTTGCTAAAGAGTTGAGTGCCATTCGAATCATATGAAAAAAAAATACGCAGTTCCCATTCTTAAAAAGCAAGTTTGATATAATCTATTTTATAGACCCCCATCTACCTAAGCGAAAAGTATAGAACCGAGATCAGAGTGCAATCTGCATGCAGTCTGATCTTGAATAAATTATACAGTAGTCTCGAACCACTTTCTGTCTGTGGAAAGTATTCGAGGTTAAATTTGGAACATCTCGGCAATATTCCTTGATTCATTATGGTACATCAAACAATCGCAATGAACCTGGCATCCATGTTTATGTGTGTGTGGAGTGCTTTTGGCAGTATTTAATCTGTGTTTTGTCTGGGAGATTGGTAAGGTATTTCAAGTCAGAGCTTCGAGAGAGGGAGAGAGAGAGAGTGGGAGAGAGAGAGAAAGAGAGATTGGTGCAGTTTCAACATTATTTCAGATATATCATGGCGACCAGGGCGCCATTCCATGCCTTACGGCGTTTTCTTCTTACTATTACTCCAACAAAGTAGCCCGAAGGCACAAATCATCGTAGAAACACTGACCAGCGATGAGGGCGGAATGAATCCTGTCGAAAGTATGACCACCGTATTCGTAAAAAAAACAGTTGCGTGCACTTTTCAGATAAAAAGGAACGTCACCAGAGGCCACCTATCAGTTTCTAAAATTCGATAATTTTTTGGGGGATAAGATTCTTCACACCCTACTCTGAAATTCTCTACCCCACTATCGATCCTTAGTATCCCTGTTAACCTTTACCACGCTAAAAAATTCAAGACTGGTTGAAAATGAAAGTATCTGTAGACAACATACTAAATGTTACAGAAAAAAGAGAATTTTCTTCGACATCATTAAAAAAAAACATTGTGGGAAATGGAGAAAAGCAGGTAATCGATTTTCTCTTTTTCCCAAAATGTTTTCAAAAGTCCCGTCCTTTCCCTTGAAGGTCGTCAAAATCGGGAATTGTGTGGTAAATGATTAATACCATCGGTAATACCTAAGCGTACCCATTTTTGAGAGGCTAGCTACGCCCCTGCTTGGAAAGAAACTTGGCGTGCTGAGGACTCGAACAAAAGTTTTTTTTTGCTGTTAATCCTACATAACAGAGACAGAGAGAGTGATGCATGGCGTGTTTTATGTGTTAGATCTGTGATGTATAAAAACTTTCCAAAAAAAAAACAATCACGTGGTTTATCAGAGTTCCAGACAGAAGGGGTGGTTTTGATTTCAAAATTGAAAATATTCATTATTCTCCACTAAACCCTATCTTGTGGGTACTCATTAGAATTGTCTCGTCGAGACGATTCTAATGAGTACCCACAACATAGGGTTTGGAAGAGACACAATGGATTCAGAATACCACATCTCCCTCTTATCTGGAGCTCTGGCTTTACATTGCACAAAACCATCTTTACCCTTTACCAGTCATTTCCGAGTGTGACCGACGCTGAGAATGTAGAGTCCTTGATACATTGTAAGAATAGACAAACTGTGTGTGTTTCAGTACTTCGCATAGCCCAGTTTTCAAGTCACTTATATTCAGAACGAACGTAGGGCGTTTAGGCACGGACGTTTTTGCCAGGACGTTTTGGCCCGAACATTTTGGCCCAAGCGTTTTGGCCCGGACGTTTCGGCCTGCTAAATCTAAGCAGATTGCTATGGAAGATTGCATATCAAAGTCCAGGTTTGTTTTGGTCAAATGCTATTTTAAAGAAAAGAAAATGTATGAAATAGACTGAATAAGCTTTTCTGTTTCTGTAAGCATATACTTGAAAGCATAGAAGAGTAACTTACTGCATATTTCTGTATTATAAAGCATTTGGCCAAAACGTCCTACTTAGCACATTCAGCAGGCCAAAATGTCCTTGGTCAAAACGTCCGTGGCCAAAACGTCCAGGCCAAAACGTCCTGACCTAAACGTCCTAGGCCAAAACGTCCGTGGCCGGCCAAAACGTCCGTCCACTATTCAGAACCTGGCTGGGATTATCCCTAGCTTTTTCCAATGACATCTTGTAAACTAATAGACATGGTTCTGCACTTTTTGCTACAGTTGAATTTTCTGCATGTCAAAGGGATAGTATATCCCAAAGGTATATACTATCACACGCTTAGATCGTTTCACAGTAAACATGTATCTATATTATAACAAATGATGACCTGCTTGGTTTCACTCAAACAAACTTTGACGACAAAATTTCCAGACTGATATGTAGATTAAATATTTGCACACCACATAATTGAAGATGACCCATGTCAAGAACATTTGTCTTAGATAGGGTAGAAAACATTGTGGTAAAGGAGAAAATGCTGGTTACCAGCATTTTCTCCTTTACCACAATGTTTTCACAAGGTCGTTAAAAGGCGGACTTGTGTAGTAAAGGGTTAATGCAATAAAGCAGGATTAACCACTTTTGCTAGTGCAATGATCAATTATCAATCAAACTTTCCACTGATCCATCGATGATGTTACTTAATCTGAGTAATGTTGTCAAGCAGCAAATCTCGAACCTATCACTTACCATGGTTTATAAAACTCCGGATCACATCTGTACTACTCAGCTCAATGGACTGTCCTATCGTGAGATTGACTGTAGTGTGGAATTTATCATCATCAGCAGATTCATCATCTTCTCCTTCGTTGGCTTTTAAAGAGTTATATAGATCTATCATATACCTAGGGGCCGAGTTATCGTACCCGTGCTTCACAGACCGAGGTCGCTGGTGCAATCCCAACAACTCCAAAATTTCCAACTGGACTCTTGTCTGGCGTCGCTGGTCGTTTTCACCAATTAGGACTGTTTGGCGTAAACCATTGTCTGCATAAAATTCCGTGCATACAATGCTATGAATAACCACCTTGAGACAGAGTAAGGAAATAAACACCCGTGAAATTATGTATTCACCCATCTTCCTACTTGTATTATTCAAAGCTTGTGAACGAATTCAACTACTTGACTTCAAAATATCTCTACATGCTAGTCATAATTGCACAAAAATTCTTGTTTATGTTAAGCTCATAAGATCAACACACTTTTCACATATCACATACAATATATACAGATAAATGATAAATTTGGTGGGTTCTACACCTTCCTAACTTCCAAACATTCAAGACAGATTAGTTCCACTTATGTTGGAATGTGGCACAAAGAAAATAATGGAAATCTGTGAAAGTCACTCACCACAAACCTCTACATTTACCTTTTAACAAACTTACACGTTTAATACACGACTAAGTCCCCATTTTACAATGTATTTTCTCAAACACAGCGTCAATTCACGTGAAATTTCTGACACGGGACACAGAAATATCCACGGGTCAACGTTTTTGTAAAGCCCCCAGTCAGATGTTAAAGTTGTTTAACTCTCCGGGGAAATAAAACACATTTAGCTTTTCAAGCGGTTCACTTCGATGTTCTTAAATATCAATTAAACACCTGTTTCTTTCCCCTGTATATTAAATTATCCTTCCCTTAAAATTGAAGTGCACTGAAAGAATGTAATAACACAAAGAAAATCATGGTATGAAACGTAGAGGCGCCTTAGGGGGATTTACCTGTCTGGTTTCTATTTTTAGAACAGACATATTACCATGCAATATTTACCTTTCTGTCAGTCGACCAGACTTTATTTTTCTTCTCCTAAACTTTGCCCCCAATATGACTAGATTCCCGTTTTAAACCTTTACAATACAATCCCCTTTTTTTTACTATGACGAGAAACGTATTTGAAAATATTGGTCGAAAAGGAGTAACTGTTGATAACCAACATTCTTTACTTTTCCAAGATGCTTTCAAACTTTCAAAGAATAAACGTAGAACATTTTAAGGCCATATTTATTTTGTCGTCTGCGAGCACTTTCAGTTTGAATTAGTTGATTCATCGCTCAGTGGGTTACATCGCTTTCAACATTATTTCAGTTATGTCATGGCTTATAAAATCGTGTGTCCTGGCTTTTATTAGTGCTAGACAAGGACTATGAGGTGCCTTGCCAAAGGAAACCCCCAGGAGTTTAAAGCCTCCAACAGATATATCTAGCTTTGAGGCCCCAATTTTCGAATCCTATACATTTACCGCTGAGCCAGCAGTCGCCCTCTCAGCTCTTTAGTCTTTACCATATAACAAAATCTTAGATTTGTCCAAACTGAAAGCATTTGCATGCGACAAATCAAGGACGACTCAAAACATGAAAATTATATTTCATGGAGAAGAAAAAAACAGTTTGGGAAAAGGAGAAAATAAGAAGAAAAAAAGGAAAAAAAAAATCGCAGTCACTATAGTTTAATGCAAAATTTCAGAGTTTCAGCTTTCTTTGAGCTGAAAAAAAAATATCCGAGAGTTTAGACTCATGATCAGACTGCACGTTCTGTTATTTATATGCAATGTCCATCATAGCTGGCACGTTGCAGTCCGAGGGTTAACCCATTACCAAACGACAAAATTTTAGACTGGTCCCAATTGAAAGCATTTGCAGACGACAAAATAATAGTGACTGAAAATTTTAAATTTGTTTTGCAAAGGGTAGAAAACATTGTGGGAAAAGGAGAAAATGCTGGTTACCAGCATTTTCTCCTTTTCCCACAGTGTTTTCTAAAGGCTTCTTTCTCAGGGGCGTCAAAAGTAGGGATTGTGTGGTAATGGGTTAAAGTAAGAGTACAGTGACGACAGTCATTAGCGTAGAGAACTTAACCCTTTACCCCATAAGGCATTTCTATGGTATCTCTAATTGACCCTAAATAACAGCAAGGATGAAGCTGTTTCTTATGTGTTTGTGACACCTTTTGATAGCATAGAAAACATTGTGGCAAAAGGTGAAATTGCTCGTCACGAGCAATTTCACCTTTTGCCACAATGTTTTCCAAAGGCTCCTACAAGCAATGTATAAAAATGAGTATCTATGGAGTAAAGGGTTAAAATCGAAACGACTGACTGACTAACTGATTAACTGACTGAATGATTGATTGATTGATACGTTACACCAGTTATACTGCGGCGGCTAGAGCACCTAATTCCTGGAGTTTCAAATAGGATACGGAAGATAGTGATTGCGACTAGATTCGCGCGTTTCTCTCGACTTATAACATTAATTGTCGTAAAGATGGTTATCGTCTATGTACTTCCAAAACCTCGTAACTACAGCTTGTAACAAGCTGTAGTTACGAGGTTTTGGAAGTACACCGACGTTATATGTGACATATAGGATCTGACACGAGTTGGTGTTGAGATGAAAGTTTACTAAACGAGTCCAGGGAAAATGTTATTAAGGGAGCCTTTAGCGAGCTTAATAACGTTTTTTTAGATGAGTTTGATAAAAAAAAAAATTATCTCATACACCAACGAATGTAAGATTCTTTTCTTATTTCATGCTTTCCGGTAGGATATCGAGAAATAGCAGTGAAAATATTTTTCGATCTTATTTTCGATCTTACACTGCTACCACCAGTGAAAATACCGATTTTCACGTTCTATTTGCCTGGGTAAATTGCGCGTACCTCACAACCCAATGGGAAATATGACGTCATATACCTAAGGTTTCTCGCGCTTGACGTAATATTTATTGTAATGCGTTGCTATGCGGGAGGGGTACGCCACGGGGAATAACGGAAAAGAACTGTACCGGATTTTGATAAAGCTCCTCCTAGAAAGGGTTAAAGGCATGAAATATATAGAATAATATTTCACGAGTGGCTGCGCCACTCGTGAAAATATTACCGATGGTGTTCACTGGATGAAATAAACTGATTTCGATCTTTCACCGAAAAAAGTAAATATCCTCTATATCACATAACGATATCTGATAAATCACAGATAGGAAGATGCAAACCCATCTACAGAAGCACACGCGGTAATACCCATAAACTCGTTCACATCTACAAAATACGTTAAAGACAGAGGGGGAGGGGGAGAGAGAGAGAGACCTTGCTTATTATATACATTGTATGTAAACAAGACTAATAGACTATGTATGAAGTACTTGTCTAATAAAGTATATGTTCTGTTCTGTTCTGTTAAAGTCAAATAATAGTGATAATAAACGTGTATGATATAAAAAAAAATCGTAATGGGTATATTACACAGAAAACAAGGGAGGTTATTTGATAAAAAGCAGCCAGTGGCTTGTGAAGAAAATTGTGCTAAGAGTTGGTAAAATAAAACTCAGAAAATACATGGACCAGTCGCATCGATAGAACTGAAATAGGACTGAAAACGGTGTTTAACTCCATACGAAGTAAACAAATTTGGTAAAATGAACAAGTCGAAAATTTTATCGTTTGGTAAGAGCTAACCCGTAACTTCGAAGGCTGTTAGATACAAGCCATTCTCTGTGAAAAAGAGGCTTAATGCATCTGCGAATTTTTTCGACCCAGGTCAGCCTGCGCAGTCCTCACAGGCCGACCTGGACCAAACCTTTAGACAATATTCTATTTTCTGTCAGTCCAGTGACCTGTCTACCTCTTGATTACACTACAAAATTCGGGACTGCAGAATTGACGATATCTAGCAGATAAGATGTCGCTGTGATAGAGCTTAAATGTAGCTGAAAACAATAATAATGAAGTTATAAGAATTGTAAAAGAAAGCACGCGATCCTCAGTAAAATACGATTTTGAGAAAGAAACCATCTGAGAACATTGTAGGAAAAGGAAAATGCTGATAACCAGCATTTTCTCCTTTTCCCACAGTGTTTTCTTCCCTTTCCAAAACAAATTTCAATTTAATTAATTTTATTGTCTACAAATGCTTCCAATGTCCGCAAAAGGCTAGTGAGTCGCGCTTAGCAGCTTAAAGGTTGAAACACAGAAGAAACAAAAACGTCATTGAACGTTTATCGCGATTTGTCTTGAGTAGTCTCCCTTGTCAGAGTCCTATTGCTTTCTGTAAATTCCAAACAAGTTATAAAACAAATTGTCCACTGCAGATCTGTCTTTGAATTGAGAATTTCCATTGACATATCTATCTTGTACATTTTCATTTCTTGGTCCCCAGGAATCCTTTGGTTTCAATAGGTTGCCAAGCCTCTGTAAATATAATAAAACGGAAGAGTGATTATCGTAGTAGAATAGTACATACGTCCCCGTCACATCAAGCTGGTTCTTAGTCCGTTCCAAAAACTTTTGCCGGACGGACTTAAACTGTGTTCAGACAGAGGGGACCTTGCAATCTTTTACGATCTGTTTACGAACTTAGTGAACGGGTTAGGACGGGAAGTTGCTCCAGAACTTTGAGCTTGCTCAAGATTTCTTGCCTTCCATCCCGTCCTGTAAATTAGTCGGAGTGATAACGAACTTAAAACGAGATGAGAAGACAAGCAAAACCAAGCAAACATACAAACAAAATAAATAAATACAAGTAAATGAAATAAATAAAACATTGTAATAAAGGATACATTAACAGTAAAATATTGCAACACAAACATAAACATGAAGAATCTAAGGACATTTGCAATCAAATATGGAAATATATACTTAAAAACAAGTTCACACATAAAAATCAAATCTGGCAATGTAAACCTAAATAGCGAGACCAAAAAACACACATGTTTTTTAATATGAAAAATAAGCATGTGCATGACGAATCCAAGGACATACACAGTTGAATGTGTAATAGGTATATCGTATATATATATACCTAGACATTACGAGCCAAGGTGCATACAGAGTTAAACCTGCCATTATAAAGTAACTGCGGAGAACTTAAATACATACAAACATGAATATGCAAATATTAATAAGTCTATAGGTCGAACTCAGAATAAAAATCAAAGAAACATACCGAAAAAATAATATATAAAGGATATTTTTTTCAGAGAAAGATTGATATTATTTCACCGAGTGGCGCAGCAACGACTGAAAGTAATACCGATGATGTAGAAATTTCGGTTTTTCATTTGAAAATAGAAATCTTTTTATTTTATACTTCTAACCCTTTTTTGTTTTGACTTTCATCAAAATAAAGTACAGTTCTTTTCGGTTATTCCCCGTAGCGTACTCCCTCCAAATAACAACGCATTACACTGTTACACATAGCGCGATAAATGTAGGGTAAGTCCGCGTAAATTACGTCATATCTCTCTCTGGTTGAATGGTACGCACTGTTTAGCTAGGTAACTAGTGCGTAGGAACTACTGTTTTCGTCTTCATTTGAAGAGTTACAAAATATGAAATTTCTATTTTTTACTGGTTGTTACCATGAAATATCAAACCTTAATCCACCATTATATGGCGATAAACTACCGAAAAGTAAAGCCATGTAAAATTAGAAACACAACTGAAGAATCTGTAAATACATACAGTAAGAATTGTCCCTTTCTCTTGTAGTGGAAGTACAACCATCTTGTAGAGCACAGGGCTAGCTGCCAGACCAACCAATGTCCAACCTAGCACATGGGCTGGGTACGGATAGTTATAATCACCGTATGATGGAGGTACGAACCTTACAATGCTGGTACAAAATATCATCTATAAAGAAAAGGAAATAAAATGATGCTACTATGAATTGGTTGATATCATGTGTCCCAGAGATGTATCAAGTTTCCCCCCGTTCCACCAGACTTTAGTCGGCGCATGCCTCAAATATTTCTGAATCCAAAGCTTGAAGGATTGAATGTAACGATTCTAAATTTTTTTTGAATTCTCAAAAAAAAAAAAAAAAAACAATCCAAATTTCAAAAGTGAGGCAATTTCTAATTGACCGATACATGTAATTTAGCCTATTTGGCTTTGTCTGTCGAAAATAGTGCTAGATCTATTTCTTAATTCTTTATCACACAATCCCGACTTTGACGACCCTCGTAATGCAAGCTGTGGAAAAAATATGAGAAAAAGAGAAAATGATGGTAACCAGCATTTTCTCTTTTTTCTACTTTTTTTAATTGCCACACCATCTGGGATGATGGGAGTCCTGGCCATTTCCCGTCATACCTTACAGTATAGTGTTAGTATTAAGGATTCGTCAGTAATGTACTTATTCTCATGATGATCCTTTTCCCACATTGCTTTCTCCAGTTTTAAGGAAAATCTGATCGTTTGAGTCACAATGTATTTGTCATCTGCAAACGCTTTCAATTTGGACGAGTATAAAAATTTTCCTTTTTGGTACAGATATATTCAAAACCAGGCTGAGAATACAAAAGTGTTTGTTGAGTACGGGGTATGACCATGATATCTACCTAAATCAAGACGATAGGAAAAAGGATAAACTCTTTACCAAACTACAAAATTTTAGACTTGTCCAAATTAAAAGCATTTGCAGACGACAAAAAAACGTGATTCAGAAATTGAAACTTGACTTTAAAAGGGTAGAAAACATTGTCGGAAAAGGAGAAAATGGTGGTTACCAGCATATTCTCCGTTCCCTACAATGTTTTCAGAAGGCTTCTTACTCTTGGTCGTAAAACCGAGGGATTTTTTGGTAAAGGGTTAAGCAACTCCTATGCTAACCTTACAAACGTCACTTTTATTTTGTCGTCTGCAAATCCTTTCAATTTTGACAAACCTAAAATTTTGTCCTTTGGTAATGGGATAGTAAGGTATTATGTAACATAATGCGTCTAATGTCTCGATCGTATAGTGGATTTTAGTACGTCAAATATATCGCAAACACGAATCTGCTATTCTACGTTTTTATTAATTACGATACAAGTAAACTACTCAAACGTGATATTCAAACATGAAGCAGTTACTCAGTAAAACTCTTCTTAGTTTTTAAAACCAATTGTTCTCTCATTCCAGATCTTATTACTTCATTTAGATGGCAACACATTCTGTCCTGATCTTAACCTTCTCTCTACACAGATCTTAATTCACTCTCTGTCCTCACATCTCTCCCCGCGATCAAGCAGCTTACACCACTTACAGTATATAGGAAGCCAAAACACTCCCACTATCAATATCAATATTCATATTGCCAACCAGGCAAATAAGGCATAAATAGCCAAAATCTGAGAAAATTAGATTCTCGAAAACCAAGCCTCCTCAGTCAGTCCAAAGTTCTTGTTATCTGAGTTTTAACCCATAATGTTACAATTAGACAATAATTATTGCTTGTTACAAAAAGCCCTTTTTCTGTAAATTATGACAAGTCTACTGCATTTCATATTTCACTACAGGAATACATATGGAAACTCTGAGGAAAAAGTAATGAATTATTCCTGAGGCTAAATCTCTTCTTTATGTAAGAAATAATCTTCTTCCTATCGTGGTTTAGAGTTTAATAAACCATGGTCGTGAGTTATGAGGCACAACCAATAATTCACGAGGCCGATAGACCAAGTGGTTAATTCATTTCACCTCATAACTTACAACGTGATTTATTGAACGATAAACCACGATAGAAAGAACATTATTTCGATTCTAGCCTGGCAGCCCTTTATCAAAAGAAAACAAGTTTAACCATAGTGAACAAGAGTGGATGTAAACGATATTCCCGGGAATAAACCATGGCTCTTATAAATTCTAACCAAAACAAAACCCCACTGCCCGGTCAAAATCTCAATAAAACCTTAAGCATCCAACATTCCATAAAAAGTACCTTTTTACTATTATTTTTCCCCCTCCAATTCAAATGGCAAAGAGGAATTAATATAGCTTCAAGCATTACAGTGGCAGTCTCTTCAAATACACGGAATATTTCTCCACCTAGTCCAAATCCCATTTCCAACCGTCCGATTTTTAACTAGAATGTTCACCATGAAAATAGACCTGATTCACAAGATTTACAGGTGACATTTTATATAGGTCCATCATTGTCAAGTTTTACCTAAAATTGTTCATATCGGCAAATCCTTGAGTTTTTCTTTTTCCTTTGGTCGAGTAGCGGAAAATGACAATTTGTTCGCGTAAAGTGACATTCTTTTAAAAAATAATTGAGGGTGGAGAAATGGAATAGTCAAGGATGAATAACTTCGCATAGAATAATTTCACTACCAAGGGAATGACGTCGATTTTACCACGCTTTCGTCACACTGTGTTTATAGAGCCGAATTCACGTGTCATGTTAGAATACAGAGTTGTAAAATCTACATCATTTTATATAGTGTGACGTCATTTTGTATAGAGCAAAGTGCCTATGGCTGTTCCATGTCTTCGCCATCCGATAAATTGTCAAAGAAAGTCCTTTAATCTTTGTCCTACTTTTCTATCCAATCAGAACGCTCATATTTGAAAATTATTGACCGTCTATCTTCCATAAACTACCCAACGCAGGTTTATTTTGATCATTTATGTATTTAAACGTCGCAGTTTATCTGGAGTTTATCTGGATTTACTGCGCATGCGTACCTAAACCCTACCCCCCTCATTAATATTCAACAATTACTTAAGGAAGTGGTCCCGTAATACTACTAGTGCAGCATGGCATAAAATTTCTTGACTGTAGATAAAGACAGATTTGTACAGATAATTATAATAATTATGGACATTTTTATCCGACCAGAAATTCCTTTGATCTCTATCTTGAAATTAATTGTTGATACGTTTGCTAGTTTTCAGAAAAGGGAGGTAATTATCATATCCATTTGTAAGGAAAATAATAGTGGATTTAGATTTATAAATGATAATTCTAGGAAGGACAAAAAGGAAAAAGTGGCTCGGTGAAAGTAGTACAATAGTACTTATTTTTAATCTTAGAAAAATTTTTCTAGGATAATATTATAGTGGAAATAGCTGTTTTCTATTACGGGTCCACTACGTTAAATTAGGTCTAGCACATGCCAAGTAGATCTACAAGTTACGCCGTTAAAAAAAAAATTGGTAAAACACAGATACAATTTATATAATAAAAACCGATCAATCTATATGGTCGGTTGTCCTCTTAAACATACCACCTGAAGCTTGAAACAAGCTGTTGTTACGAGGTTTAAGAAGTAAATCGACGATATGTTGAAATTTTAAGACAAAAAAATGCGGTAGTAAATCTGTAGAAATTTTCATAGGCTGAGTCTAGTCGTTACTTCTTCAAAATCTTGGTCAAATTCTGCCATATTAAACATTGTTTAACACTGGCGATAGTCAAGTGTGAACTGGAAATGAGGCTGATAATGAAGGTTCTTTAACCCTTTCCCATATGACAAATTTTAGACCATTCCAAATTGAAAGGATTGGCAGATGTCAAATTTTGAAAGTGGAACAAATGAAGTTGAGTTTTTTGACAGGATAGAAAATATTGTAGGAAAAGGAGAAAATGCTGATAACCAGAATTTTCTCCTTTTCCAAAAATAACCTTCCTTCCAAATGGATTGTTTGGTAAAGGGTGGTCGTGTACGAGGTTTAGCCCCGATATTCACGTGGAAATTACGTCATTTTTAGCGATGATGCAATGATGACGTTTCTTTAGCGAATCAGCCAACTCCATATATGGGTGAAAGGGCGTTTCTTTGTGAACAGTTGATTCCGTATATGGAACATTATTTTAGCGATGATGTAATGTGGGCGGAAAAAGACTAAGTCAGTTAAACGCTAAGAAGTTCAAAATTAAACGATTTAAACAGCCACAGTCGGTCGCTACGCTCCCTCCTTTTGGCTGTTTAAATCGTTTAATTCTGACTTCTTAGCGTTTAATTATTACTTGATGAAAACAAATCGTCAATTTCCGCCCGTAGACCAAGGGCAATCCTCAAAGGCTTACCGATATTAACTGTTTTTGATAGAAAATGACACCAGTCAACATATGTATAGCACCGCTGATTTATTTTCATTGAGCTATGAAAAAAAAAATCAGCCAATCAGAACTAGCCAACGTTCATGAAAAAAACTAATATTGAATTACTAAGGAACGAAGAGATTTTCTTCTTTTTTTTTTCCAAAATCTTACATTGTACGAAACCGCAAAGCTGCTATCCCTTTAAATTTACTTTTGGATATTTTTCTTTTAAATATTCAGAAAAAATGAACTGATCTAACAATTTGAATTTGGACTGGATATAAAATCAGAAACAAAACATTATGCAATCTCGTATGTACATGTCTGTCGTTCCGTCACTGCTTATTTTTTTCATGGAGCTTTGAAAAAAAAATCAGCTAATCAGAACTCGCCAATGTTCATGAAAGAAACTAACATTGAATTATACCTCCATGAAACAAACAAACAAAAAAAGTTCTCTTCATTCCTTAAATATTTGTAGTCAAGTTGTCCTTGTTTGATTTAAGTTCGAGTCCTCCATGGTCACAATGTGCAAATTATGACAAAAGCCTAAGAGTAGGGACCGTTTTCACCACCATTAAAAACTTCAGTCTTAATCTATCTCTTAATTTTGAAAGTAAAAAAAAAAAATCTGACTGGCAAAACAAAATACTACTAGTTTAGCCAATTAGAATTTGTTACTCTCTCAATTGTTAAAAACAATGTCAATTAAACTTATAATTTCAATAAGATCGCTTGGTCAACGTTTGGTTACCTGCCTATAAATATTATAAAGTCAACTATTCTTGATGACCTTAATAAGCGCTCTTAATATTCTGTTGAAAGTGGCGTTGAGGTTATTCGAAAATTGAGGTAGATCACCTTTGAAATATTGCTATGAAAGAAGAAATTGCCATTAGCAATCAAGATTGCCTTTTATGCATCTTTTTTACACATGTTCATGAATCAAAACTGGTTAAAACAGTTGAAAAGAAGAATTGTGAAGACTTATTCTTATGAACTGTATCTTAAGAAAACCCAAATTTGGCTTTTTCAGAGATATTTTTTTGAGAAAAAATATCTCCATTTTGGATAATGTAGATCCAAGATCAGACTGCACATTCTTGATCGACATTGTCCGCAGAAGCCAATCAGTCGTGCTTAGCAGCCATCTGATTGAAGGGATCGTTTGTTTGACGTTAAGAAAATTATTAAAAGGAAAAAAATGAAAAACTAGAAAAGCCAATTGCACAAAAATACATGTCTTTTTTCTTTATTTATATCTTTACATATGATATCAACCGATAAATCAACAACAGATACAGTATTTCACTCGATAGGTTTCGTATTTTCATTTAAATCTGACAAACAACTTGAACAATTTACAGCAACATACAGACAGAACTGTCCAACAGAAAACGATCAATGCTTTGCGAAAAGGGGGCTTATTGCTTCTGGAGAAAGTATAAACCCAAGTCAGCCTTCGCTGTTCGCACAGGCTGAGATGGGCTGAAACTCTTTGTTATTTGTAAATTCACTGCATTGCAAAGGTTCTTGACGAGCTTGATGTAGTATATCACTGAGATGCATTACATTCTCTTCTACATCGGCATGTCTGAATTACAGAGTGTTCTTATGTGACCCATCATGCAAAAAGGGACCTTCTGGGAACTGCAAAAAGTGTCAACCATGGTAAGACTGTGCGTATTGCGAAGGCTGACCAGGGTTGACACTTTTCGCTTTAGTAACATTTTCTGTATGAAAAGTGGTCATTGTACCTTGTTATACTATCATTTTTGAAGTATCAGCTGAAATTGACCTGCACTATCGTTGATCCGTTTTCATCTAATTGATGTACAGAATTCCCAGATGGTCCCTTTTTGCGTAATGGGTCACATATACATAAATCGACCTAAAAATTCGAAACCATATACTAACATAAAACTATTGACAAAACAAAATTATACAGTTAATTTAGATGTGTGACTATTGATGTTAAACAATGTTAATATTTTTTAATTACAACAAAGGATGAGTGTTTACAGTATTGATGTATAAATCGAAAGAAAAAAAAAGGTTGAGAAAAATATTCCAACATCCCTTGAAAGTTCTGACGCTAGGTGTACCCGCAAAAAATAAGCCCCTATCTGGTAATAAAATGTGACAAATGTGACCCATCACGCAAAAAAGGGACCATCTGGGACTTCTGTACATCAATTAGATGAGAACCGATCAACGGCAGTGCAGGTCAGTTTAAGTTGATAATTCAAACATGATTGTATAACAAGGTACAATGACCACTTTTCATACAGAAAATATTATTTAAAGCGAAAAGTATCAACCCTGGTCATCGGGCCCGTAATAAAGTACATCTTTCACAAGACGACAAAATCTGGGGGACATGTCTCGCGGACGAAAAATGAGGTCCTTAACGGTTAAGACATAGCAATTTTAGACTTGTCCTATAAGTTCACAACTATCTGCAGATGACGAATTAAATGTGATAAATGTATAATTGTATTTATTCGAAAGTACAGAAAACATTGTGGGAAAAAATGCTGGTACTAGCATTTTCCGCTTTCCCCACACTTTTCGAAGGTTTTTTTCCAGGGTAATTAACAGTCATGTTTGTTTGGGGATTGATTAATAGAATAGAAATACTGCAAGAAAGAGAGAAAACGCTGGTTGCTAGCTGACATCCTTGTAATTTATCATACTATGCTTTGCTACGATCGTAGCCATCATTTAAAAAAAAAATTGCAGAAAAATGAGGAAAATGATATTGCTAGCTGACATCCCTGTTAACGACGATGTTTTGGTGCGTTTACAGTAATCGTTGGCTCATAATGGGTTCACAACCCACCCTGTCATATTTTCCAGCATTTAATGTTATCATGATCCAATGATAATTTCCAAAAAAAAAAAAACCAACGTGACTGCATTTCTAGTCATTGTTCGTGTCAACATGCATTACGAGGGTATTTTTTGGTCGGTGCATTCCAATCATCATGTTCTCCCCGTGAGAGTGAGATGAGTGTGAGTGGCTCGACGAATAGGATTTGTCATTAAAACTACGCATGCGCATCAGTTCGAGCTGACGATAGATTGGCTTCCGGTCCCAGGCATGAGATGACTTGTCGTCTGAAAAGAGAAATATAACTACTAATAAATAAAGGTTTCTATGGTAATCTTGTAAAGAAATAACTAAAAAAATATCTAAGTCAAATTCGCCATATACCACATTCTCTCGATCTCTTTCGTACATGACTTATTTATATTGCCGACTTGATAACTGATGAAAAATTTTGGCTTCGATTCAACCTAAAGTTCTTTAAATAGTGACAAACCTTTCAAAATCATTTATTATTATCCTCAAGTTTCTATAATTGGCTCATTTTCTGCTTGTAGAAAGGCTTAAACAGATTTACCCTAATTATCATTACTAAACTAGATTTTTACATATTATCGTTATTAAGAAATTCTGCTTTTGCTTTTATATGATGAATCTTGATGAATTTGTGTAATTATATCTCAAACGCTTACGAAAATCGTGAAAACGGTCTACAGAACCCCATTATCAGTTAGACTTGAATTTATTGTTCATTTTTGAAGTAGTCTTTGTACACTTTGTTCAGACCAATGTCAGAAAAGTCGGCCAATTTCAAAAGGATAAGGGCAACATGACTACAACTTCTAGCCTAATGTTGCGGACAGGACACCTGTTACTCCGCAATTACCAAATAACCTCACTCTTAACCCATTGCCAAACGACAATATTTTAGACTGGTCTAAATTGAAAGCATTTGCAGACGACAAAATAAAAGTGACTGAAAATTTGAAATTTGTTTTGTGAAGGGTAGAAAACATTGTGGGAAAAGGAGAAAATGCTGGTTATTAGCATTTTCTCCTTTTCCCACGTTTTCTAAAGGCTTCTTTCTCAGGGGCTTCAAATGTAGGGATTGTGTGGTAATGGGTTAACTGCCAAGTAAGTGAAATATAACATTCATGCTCTGGCCAAAGGGTGTTGAATACATCTCCCTGATGCATGACACCACTCAAGTCGTCAAAGGATTGTTAAAAAGGATGGCTTCATTTCCCAATGTTTTCCAAAATTGGCAAAAGAAGGGGCAGACTGAATTTTAAGAAAAAAAAGGGGGAAACCAGATTTCCTTGGTATACCTAGAAAACTATGTTTGGTGTCATTTTTCGAGGCCGAGAATGACTTCCGGAACGTGAATACACGTTTTCGGATGTTACGTATAAACGGTGCTGTTGATAGTGTGTAAATGACAGGATTGACGGCAGAATTCAACGGTAAAACAAATACAGCTACCCAAGCGTACACCTGAAATAGAGAAATAAAAACATGCTTTATTATTTAATAATTCTGGAAATGAAAGAACTTGTAATGACGCTATGTATAATGGGAAAAACAATGGATTTTACATTAGAACTTCTAATGACCCTCTGTGGGAAAGCGTGTCTACTTTTTTTCCGCGTAGCATAGGTAAATGTGCTTGTATATTTATGAATCTACCATTAGCAAATTTTGCCACCGCTATTCGATAGGCCTACCCTGGTGCCATGATTCCTACAAGCTATTATAGTAGAGAGATTTTTTCTTTTCTATTCTTGGAAATTAAATATAAGTGTTTGCCAGTGAACCAAAATAACATCTCTCGAATCCGATTGATATAGCGAGGAAAAGGAGTTTAAGTTTCGTAGTGATTTTTTCCAAGGACTTTCAATGCACATGTCATTATGTTCCAGTATCTCTTACGCCGTCTATTTGTTTAAAGATATATTTTGTACTAGAGTGACACTATTTACTTGGAAAAACACAAGAGTTGATTCAAATGTAGTAGGACTTTTTGTATACATGTAAGATGATGGATATATTCTAGGAATGATGAAGATGTTATGAAATACGAAACTAAATGTATACTACCACCCCACTGTCATATTGTCCAAATTCAAATGATTTCGCCTTTGTCATTTAATCTGATGCAAATCAATGTTCTCTGTTTCTTTATAAAATCGAATGTTGTTTTAACCCTTTCCCAAACGACAAATTTTGGGCTCTTCCAATCCGAAAGAGTTTGCAGACGACAATTTTTTATTTTGAGAAAATGGCAGAAAGTTCTCAAAAAGGGTAGAAAACACTGTGGGAAAAGGAGAAATTGCTCGTTACGAGCAATTTCTCCTTTTCCCACAGTGTTTTCAAAAGAGTTTTACAGCAGACACGTAAAAACCAGGGCTTGTTTGGGAAAGGGTTAAATGTTGTTTTTATAGAATAACAAATAGTGATCTCTGTTAGACTACCGAAATTCTTCTGACCTCTGATATTGCTCACCTCAGTCGGGATCTGGGCTCCTCCGAGAGACGCAAACCCCAGCAGGATAATGGGCACCCAACAGAAGAAATCGGTCATCACAATCAAGGTCATTCTCTTGGCCATGGCGACGTCGTTTTTATCTTGAGACTTTCTCACAGCAGACCTTGTCTGCTTAGCAACGAAAAACATCCTTAGGTACGAGAAGAAAATCACTAGAAAGGACACAAAATTTAGAACAAGGAACACCGCCACGGAATATTCCCATCCTTTGGGTTTATAGTTTGTGATATGGAATGCAAGGCACACCCCTGAACGCCCGTAAAAACCCTCAAAATAGTCTAACCCGAGAAGTGGAAAAGTAGCTATAACAAACACTATGAACCAAATAATCAACATAACGTAAAAAGCGTCTTTAAGTTTCAGACGACGAAGGTGTAACGGAAATATGATGCAGATCAATCTGTCGATGGTTATGATGGTTAGAGTCAACACAGAGAGCTCACTGGAGAACGTGGAGATGAACCCAGCGAATTTACAGAGGTCGCTGCGTCGCCAAAAGATATCGTACAGAATATAGCTGCCTCGGTAATAGGAATCTACGACGGCAATGATTAACAAATAAATTCCCATGAAGAAGTCGCCGACTGCCAGATTAGTGATAAGGAAAGAATGGACCTGAAAAATAAAGTTAAACAACAATATTTAGATAGTTGGCTGGGCTTGTTATGGAAGATCAAGCCGCGCTTATAGCAGAAAACTTGAATCTCCGCAAAAAAGTGTTTATTTGAAGTCTAACCAAACCATATGTTACGGTTCATTATCACTTCTCTTTAAGTATAGCTCATACCACCCGAATGAATACCACAAGTTCACGTAAATTATATGAAATGCTCCATAGAGTTTTCCACATAACTTGATTTGATTTTTTTAATTTCTGTTGAATGGTTTCTTTTATGTTCTTTTTTTACTGATAAGTAGAGGCTTTGCGTGGCTCAGTGGTAAAGTGTAGGACTCGTGACCTGGAGGCCCAGGGTTAGAGCCTTACTGAATCCACTGGGTTTTCACGGTAGTGTTCTTGGGCGAAACACTTCAGATCCCTATCCCTGGTTCCAGTGAAACCCAGAAAAAAAAACATGAATATGTGAGCTGTCGCCCTGATGTATCTGAAATAATGTTGAAAGTGGCGTAAAGAACCATTCAACCATTATCAACAACTTTAACGCAGAAGAAGATGGTGTATACGAGAATTATTGTACACTACGAAGCCATGGGTAGTTGTATTGTAATTGCAGTATAGGCTGAATATTCATATATTGAGGACGGTGTGAAATTGCTTTTAAAACTCCGGTACGTCTAGTGTCTTGCAGCAGTCGCCATTGTAATGTGTCAACGGGTATTCTTCTCGTATCCTTTGTTTTCTGGCAGATGCTGATAAAAACGGAAACGGACATAACTATGAACATCTCTATTGGCAGAGAAACACACACACACACAAAAATGGGGGACGCAGGGATTATCTTGGTCCGTGTTCACCAACCACGCTTAAGAACATTCTTTGTCTAATTCTTTATTAAGGAAGTAACATTTGGTTTAGGCAAACAGAGGCTGTGTTACTTTAAAATTTAGAAAATACTGGAAAAAAGGACTTAGAATGTTCTTCAGCAGGGTCAGTAAATACAAGCCTGATTCCTATAGGATCAAAGGTCAAATACCTTTCCCTTCCGAAGATCCCGGCTCCTCCAGATGACGACTAGTAGATTGCCACAGAACGCCACAAGCCCAAGAATCCAGATGCTGACACGAAGTACAAAATTTGACATGAGGTCCGTGCACGAGGAGAACTCATCCGGTTCCGGAAGGCATTGACCGGATATCCGAGCTGCGCAACAAAACCGGAACTCATCCGTTATCCTGTGAAAGTATGACATCGACCGAAATCTCTAATATAGATAAATTACCTAACGAGCACAGAATTATGTTAAGTACTTTCAAACCCTGTTGTTATGGCTTGCATATTTAGTTTAAAAATACTTTCATGTGAAATTTACAGTATAATTTACAAATTATTCGAAATTTTCTGCAAAATGGATCAGAACAAAAGCAGGGCCGGTACTCACCAACCATTCTTAGAAACGTTCTTTGTCTTACTTTTCAAGAATTTTTCAAGTTTGAAAGTAACATAGCGTCTGATTGGCTACACCATTTGGCTTAGCCAATCAAAGGTCGAGTAGTTTTCAAATATAAAAAAAAATCTGGAAAATAAGACAGAGAATGTTATTAAGAATAGTTATTTAATATGGGCCTTATACTCTTCTTCCTCAAAACACGATAATGAATCTTCATTCCGTATTTTAGTTCGTAAATCATTCAAGTCCTCAATGACCATGTGGGGAAGGAAGGACTGTCTGTAAAGTTCTTTTCTTTTAAGATAAAAGAATATGAAATTAATTAAAACTTTGTGCATGGTAACCGAACTAAGGGAAATGTTGACTATGCATTCTGAAATCAGATCTTTTTATAACCACACGGCTAGTTTTGAAGTTTAAGAACTGGAACACTTTAAGACAGTTTGATAAATACGACGCTAGTTTTAAAATGTGAACTTACAGAAGATCTAAGTTGGCTAAACTATCGAATGCTGTTTCCTCAAGTATAGCGATAGAGTTTTCGGACATGTCTCTGAAGACAAGAAAAAACAATCTTTCAAAACAGGTAAGAGAGTAGAATGTTTACATCTAGTTTGATTGGACAACATAACAAAAGATTTTTACCTATAAGTATACTTTCAGTTTTATGTTTTTGCAACAAAACACGAAAAGAAAATTACAGTTAGAAATTCAGAGCCATTTTCACCATGGAATAAAAAAAAAAAGGAAGGAACATTTCATAAAAAAAAAACGCTTAATACAAGTAATTTATCTCAAGGCTTCACTAAATTGTCAGGTGTGTAATTATATGCTGAATCCTACATTTATAAAACTAAACCAGGGAAGAGATTACTGAGCATTATCGTAATTTTCTAGTATTGCATTCAGTGTAGATCCACGATTTTCAAAATCATTATGATTTCTTAAATAGTTGTTTATAATCAAACTCTCATTACTCTTCAAAAAAAGCAATGGTTTTTATCAAATTTTACAACTAATCTTTCTTTATTAATATATCCTTAACTCCTTTGAGGCAAACTAATTATATTTTATATTTCATTGAGATCTATGTGCATATAGTCGGTTTACTTAAAAAAAAACCGTAATTATAGCTTGCAACAAGTTGTAGTTACGAGGTTTTTGAAGTAAATCGACGATATGCTCTGCAAGTAACAAAGAAATGTATCCATATTGAAGTATGGCAGTTTGGTAGTTAATCTTACAACTTTTGTTCACTTAATAAATCGCATTAAATCAAATGTTGTAAAAAAGCTGATACTTACAAAAACTGTAGAGTGGTCAACCCGTGAAATACATTCTTATTTATCGAATAAATTCTGTTGTGTGAAATATCACTGAAAAATGAATAAACAGAAACTGACTATCAAATGAATTTTGATCGAGCCGAATGTACGTGCAGAGAGAGAGAGAGAGAGAGAGAGAGAGAGAGAGAGAGATCCTTTTGATAACGGTAGTTTAATTAGAAAGGTATACGACAGCATTTGCCACATTTTAAGTTACCCGCTCAGGTGGATGGGTACATTGAAACTTGTTCAAGGCTATGGAGAATCATGTCGCCTCGAGCCTAGTGCCCTGCCAGAATACGTACAAAGTTACAAAATCTTTGAAGGTATGTATAAACAGCGACAGCAGTTCACAACTAAGAGTGTGCCCTCTATAATACTCTATATATTAATCCGTTTGACAGGAGCAAGAACAATATCGTTTATACTTACAGAGATAATAACTTATATAGACCATTGAACGTTCCCTCAGCTATATACGTTATCTGATTGTGTGAAAGGTTTCTGAAACAGAAAGTGAAAGTTTTTTTTTTTTAATATCAGTCTTATCAAGTTATGCGTCAAGTGATTGGTCATGCGCTTGATTAGTAAGACGAGCTATCGTAGCCAATTCTGACTGAAAGCTTTAAGATATTGCCTTGAAATAAGGATAACTACTTTTTCCATTCACTGAAATATTCGATCATTTGACATTCATTATATTTGTTGTATGTAAATCATTATTTTAGTGAGACGGTCAAAATATTGTTGCGTAGTGGTTGCATGGGGGTTCCTTCACTGGAAAGCATAGATGTTAATCAAGAGGTCTCAATTTTTAAAACTTTTTTTTTTTCAGTTCTTCATTTTCATCCAAGGATGTTACAAAATTTAGTAACCTTATGCCGGTAGGAAACTTCTTATTCGAAACCGATATCCTGAGAAATCTTAGAAACAAAAGTAGAAATAGTGCTTCTAATTTTTATGAGAAATCTAAACGACAACTTTATTCACACATTCAAACATATTCTTTTTTGTGACCGATTTTTCACTTTTAACCAGTTACGATCTGCACATAACTGCAGCAGTGCCAGAGGCAAACCTTCCTTTTGCACCAGCGCTAAAAATATTGTTCATTTCCAACAAAACAAAAAAATTCTTCTGTTCTTCGTATTTCTAATAGATCCAGCATGTAGTGTTTGTCATTTTTTGACATGTACACTTAAGAGTTCAGTGGAAGAGTATCTACTTACAATTTTCTGATATTATGAAGTCCAACAAATGTATTGGATTCCAGTTTTTGTAGATTTTGGTAACTCAAATTTCTGAAAAATAAAACGACAAGACCTCCTGTAATGTCTTACTGTCTTAAATACTTCGTGTCTTTACCCCCTTTACTCTCTTAGTGTCTTCCTTGTCTCCTAATCATCATCAATATGTTCATGTTTTCACAACCTTTAGGAAGTTAGCTTTCGATTAAAAAAAAATCTGAGAAAAGCAAAGAACGCTGTAACCAACTTTTTCTCTTTTCAACAAATTTTCTACCATTTTAAAGACAAATCACAGTATTTAGCTGCATTTTTTATTGGTCGTGTAGAAATGCTTTCAACTGGTCTACGTCGTAGATTTCGTCGTCAAAGTTAAAGTTTATGTTAGAACGTAGATTGTAACAAAAAAGTGTTGTGTATGTGGCAATTTTTAAGAAACTCGTCATGCTTTTAATGTGGAATCCAATCAGATTTCTTTGGTAAATGTTTACAAAGACTGACTGATTTTATTCTATTCTATATATCATTCTATACTAGTAATTTATTTAATGCAGAGATGGTTGTTTTTAAACCGGAGGAATGTAGGCAAAGATAGAATAAGAAAACATGAGGAATTACCATATGTTTGGTATTCTATTTGTAAAATTCCGGATCCCGTTTGATTCGAGATAGCTGTTATCGTATAACAAGCGACAAGTATGTTTTGAACACAGTTAGATATCGGTAGCCCAGGGCCCGTATTCACCAACCATTCTTAAGAAAGTTCTTTGTCTTGTTCTACAGAATTTTCTACATTTGTAAGTAACACAACTTCGGATTGGCTAAAGCATTCGGTTTAGCCAATCAGAAGTTGTGTTACTTACAAATTTAGAAAACCTTGGAGAATAAGACTAAGAATATTCTCAAGAATGGTTGGTGAATATGGGCCCTGGTAGCTCAGTCAACAGGATCAACAGAGTTGTGGTTTTGGAGGTGGCGTCTTCGTATTCCAGTAGGGATAAGTTATTTTTTCATCACATTTGTGTGTGTAATAGTAAACAGTCACGTACTTAAAAATGGGTCAAACTCTAGTTTCATTCTGTTTTCACACGAAACAACTCACTTACAGAGCATGTAACTGTGACAGTCCAAGAAATCCCTGCGCATCAATTTGACTGATTCTATTGCCACCCAGAGCTCTGCAAATAATAGTGGAATACAATGAAGTATAATACAATACTCTAAGAAATAATTATATTAAGTGGTGTGGAGCTATATATACATGTATAGATACAACACAAAGACTGAACGTGCATGTTCGAGAAAAGAAGTAGCGTATATATCTGTTGAATTACCTATGTGTAAGTCTAGCTGAACACTATCTATCTTTGCACTGTGTTATTTTGACCAATTATCGATATCGCCAGAAAATACGATTTTGCATTACACAAAAAATGGGTTTAAATAGCAATTGTGTAATTGATGTTTTAAGAACTACAGCTCGCCATTCCAGCTCAACATCAAGCTCAATAGCAAAATACTAGATCTATGTCCGTTTAGCCAGCTCGAAATTCCAGATCAACCGCCAGCTCAACAGCAAAAATATATATTTATGTCAAAATCAAAGTCCTTTGAGCCAGCTCGACATTGTAGCTGAACGCCTGCTCAACAGCAAAAATACTAATACATATGTTTCAATCAATGTCCGTTGGGCTAGCTTGAAACGCCAGCTCGACATTCCAGCTCAGCATCAAGCTCTACAGCAAAATACTAGATCTATGTCCGTTGAGCCAGCTCGAAATTCCAGATCAACCGCCAGCTCAACAGCAAAAATACAAATATATGTCAAAATCAAAGTCCCTTGAGCCAGGTCGACATTCTAGCTGAACACCCGCTCAACAGCAAAAATACGAATACATATGTTACAATCAATGTCCGTTGGGCTAGCTTGAAATTACAGCTCAACGTCCAGCTCAACAGCAAAAGTACTTATATGTCAAAATCAAAGTCCGTTGAGCCAGCTCAACAGTAAATTATTTATACATATGTTTCGATCAATGTCCGTTGAGAAATTCCAGCTCAACGGCCAGCTCAACAGCAAATATACATATATATGTCAAAATCAACGTCCGTTGAGCCAGCTCAACATTCCAGCTCAACCGCCAGCTCAACAGTAAAAATATCTATACATATGTTTTGATCAATGTCCGTTGAGCTATCTCAACATTCCAGCTGAACATCAAGCTCAAGAGCAAAAATACATATATATGTCAAAATCAAAGTCCCTCGAGCCAGCTCGATATTCCAGCACACATATAGGAAGTTTCATAATATCTGTCCCCATTCTAAACCATTGTGGTTTTGTTAAAACTTAACACACAACTAAAGCAAATACGTATCTGCACAGCAGACAAAACAAATTTTATATTGATCTATAATTTGTATCAGTACCTTTGAAAGTGTCAATCCTGCCTGGGGTCAATCTTATAGGAGATGTTCAATATGACGTCCGTTTTCGGCAATTACGACGTCATGTCTTTGTCTGAAATTATTGATCACGTTCCTACATGTTTTCTGGTCAATGGAGCCGATCTCTCTCCTGATGGCAGAACTGCAGAATTTGGGGAACTGAGAAACCCGACTTTTGTGTAGAGAAACATCTACATAGCGAAAAAGTTACTGTCTGGGCAGTGTTGAGTGTCAACGGTATAGTTGGTCCATTCTTTTTCAAAGATGATGAAGGTAAAATTGAAACTATAAATAAGGATCGCTACCTTAATCTCCTTTAGAGGAAATTTGTTCCAGCACTGAAGAGGAAGGGGGTTTACATGACAGGATATGGTTTCAGCAAGATGGAGCTGCTCCACACACTGCTGCAGACGTGTTAGACTGGCGGACAAAAACCATCGGTAGAAATTTCATCTCCCTCATGACTGATCAGGAATGGCCGCCATACTCGTCTGGTCTGAGCTCCCTTGACTGCTTCTTATGGGGTTACTTGAAGAACAGGGTATACAGACCCACACCAACATACAGATGAACTTATTTAAGAGTGCCATCAGAAGAGAGATCCGCTCCATTAGCCAGGAAACATGTAGGAATGTGATCAATAATTTCAGACAAAGATTTGACGTCGTAATTGCTGAAAACGGACGTCATATTGAACATCTCCTATAAGATTGACGCCAGGCAGGATTGATACTTTCAAAGGTACTAATACAAATTATATTTCAATATAAAATATCTTTCGATCAATGTCCGTTGAGCTAGCTCGACATTCCAGCTCAACCATCAGCTTAACAATTAAAATAATTATACATATGCTTCGATCAATGTCCGTTTAGCCAGCTCGACATTCCAGCACAATGGCCAGCTCAACGGCACAAACACATATATACAATGTATGTCAAAATCAAAGTACGTTGAGTCAGCTCAACATTCCAGCTCAACCGCCAGTTCAACAATAAAAATACTTATACATATGTTTTAATCAATGCCCGTTGAGCCATCTCGACATTCCAGCTCTACCACCAGCGCAACAGTAAAAATACATATATATGTCAAAATCAAAGTCCGTTGAGCAAGCTCGACATTCCGGCTCCACCGCCGGCCCAACAATAGAAATACATATATATGTGCTTCGGTCAATGTCAATGGAAGTAGTATTTTGACTGTTGATCTGGCCGTTGACTTGATATGTCGAGCTGGCTAAACGGACATTGATCTAGTAGGTTTTCTGTTGAGCTTTTGTATCGAGCTGGCTCAAAGGACTTTGATTTTGGCATATGTAAGTATGTTTGCTGTTGGGCTTGCCGTTCAGCTTGAAAGTGGAGCTGGCTCAAAGGACATTGATCGAAACAGACGTATAAGTATTTTTGCTTATGAGCTGGCTATTGAGCTGGAATATCGACCTGGCTCAAGGGATATTGATCAAAGCATATGTATAAGTATTTTTACTTTTGGTAAAGCTGGTGGTTGAGCTGGAATGTTGAGCTGGCTAAATGGACATTGATTGAAACATATATTTACGTATTTTTACTTTTGGGCTGGCGGTTGAGCTGGGTCAGCGGACATTTATTTGGACATATATATGTATTTTTGCTGTTGAGTGGGCCGTCGAGCTGGAATGTTCACCTGCTTGACAGTGAATTTTGCTTTTCAGCTGGCTGTTTACCAAGAAAGTTCACTTGGCTCAATGGAGTTTGACTTTGACATAAAATGTATTTTTGCTGTTGAATGGGCCGTCGAGCTGGAGTGTCGAGCTGGGTCAACGGACTTTGATTTTGACATATATAAGTAGTTTTGTTGTTGAGCTGGCCGTCGAGCTGGAATGTCGAGCTGGCTAAAACGGGCTTTGACTTTGACATAAATATGTATTTTTGCTGTGGAATGGGCCGTCGAGCTGGAGTGTCGAGCTGGGTCAACGGACTTTGATTTTGACATATATAAGTATTTTTGTTGTAGAGCTGGCCGTCGAGCTGGAATGTCGAGCTGGCTAAAACGGGCTTTGACTTTGACATATATATGTATTTTTGCTGTTGAGTGGGCCGTCGAGCTGGAATGTCGAGCTGACTTAACAGACTTTCATTTTGACATATATATGTATTTTTGATGTTGAGCTGGCTCTTGAGATGGAATGTCAAGCTGGCTCAAGCGACATTGATCGAAACATATGTGAAAGTATTTTTACTGTTGAGCTGGTGGTTGAGCTGAAATGAAGAGCTGGCTAAATTGACATTGACCAGAACAAATGTATAAGTAAATTTTGAGCTGGCGGTTGAGCTGGAATGTCCAGCTGGCTCAGCAGACATTGATCGAAACATATGTATAAGTATTTTACCGTTGAGCTGGCTCAACGGACTTGATTTTGACATATATATGTATTTTTACTGTTGAGTCGGTGATTGAGCTGGAATGTCGAGCTGGCTCAACGGACATTGATCGAAACATATGTATAAGTATTTTTTTACGGGTAAGCTGGCGGTTAAGCGGCAATGTCGAGCTGGTTCAACGGACTTTGATTTTGACATGTATATGTATTTTTGCTGTTGAGCTGGTGATAGAGCAGGAATTTCGAGCTGGCTCAACGGACATGGATCGAGACATATGTATAAGTATTTTTATTGTTGAGCTGGAATGTCGAGTTGGCTCAAAGGCCTTTGATTTTGACATATATATGTATTTTCACTGTTGAGGTGGCGGTTGACCTGGAATGTCGAGCTGGCTCAACTGACATTTATCGAAACATATGTATAAGTATATTTACTGTTGAGCTGGCGGTTGAGCTGGAATGTCGAAGTGACTCAAAGTACTTTGATTTTAACATATATATGTATTTTTGCTGTTGTGCTGGCCGTTGAGCTGGAATGTCGAGCTGGCTTAACAAGGCTGGTGTCGAGTTCAATTACGATTACTGAGCGTTGAGCCAACTTCCCGGACCCAATATATTTAAATTTCGACATCTCTGACATATACATCAGAAAAATCTAGCAGTTTAATGCTCAGTGTAGATAAAAAATCAGGCTACACGTAGATCTTGACCTTCGCTGTTTTAAAAAAGCGAACAGTTGGAACAATTTTAAAGGCCATATAGCTGCAAATAGAAAGAACGGGGTGGTAAAATGCATGAAAATTTAAATCGTTCTGTTTAAAACTATGGAAATGATTGCGAAGATGACTATAATAATGTAAATGTTAGGTCGGTTAACGTAAAAGTCGCTGGCTGAAAAAAAAATAAGGTAAAAAGTAAAAAGGTGACCTGACAATTTTTATCTTAGTTTTAGGTTTCTTTTTCTGTCAGCAACTAAAACATGGACCAACCGTTAAATATCAGGTTGCCATTTTCACAATAATTTCCAATTTTTCAAAAAGTATGACTTAAATTCAATTGTATTTTAATACTCGCATTATCTTCTTTTAGCATCTATATGGCCTTTGAGGCCACGAAAATTCAAAAGTATTGACAGATACGGAAGTGCAGGGCCAAGTCATACTTTATATTGAATTGTGATACAGCTTATATACTACTCAAACTTTGATAGGGTTCACTTACATACTTCTGTATGGGTTTATATGTTACAATAGTTTTGCATAAACTCTTTACGATATTATAAAATTCTAGATCTGTCCAAGTTGAAAGCATTTTTGCTGACCAAAAACTATATGCAACGTGCACTATGCTTTCTGACATAGGGTAGAAAAATATCGTCGGAAAAGGAGAAAATGCTGGTATCCAGCATTTTTTCCTTTTGCAACAATATTTTCCAGAGACTTCTTTCTCAGTATTTGTAACACTCGGCATTCTGAGGTAAAGGCTCGAAGATCCATTTTCACTGGTCATTTTATTGATCAGTGTAGAAATGTAACATATTATAAAACAATACCTGATATATATATATTTAGAGTGAATCTTTAGGATGATCCCTAGCAAATTTTGAGTAGTATATCATATTCTGTCACCAGATGATGAAATCTCAGATAAGTTCAAATAACAAAAAATACTTGCAGGAGTAATGTATCTTTGAATGAATATCAAGCTTGTTGGAATAAAACGAAATGTTGTTAACCAGCTATTTCTTCTTTCCCCACAATACATTTGAAACGCCTTCACCTACATTGTGGTCAAGACCCAAATTGTGTGGTGGAGGGTTTTTAACGCCGTTACATCACAAGAATAATTATGGCATGTTCAACGCCTTGATAACAGTAATTACTGCAATGAATTTCGCTTGAAAGACTGAATGAAAGTGTATTCTTAGATATCACAAAACGAAAATAACACAGTTAATATGATATCGTCATTTTATTGCTTTTCAATTACTTGTCATCTCATGGGCATATGCATGTAACACCAAACTAATGGACGACTACACAATTTACTGTCATGCACTCTATAAAACAATTCCGTCATCAGATACAACCAAGTATAAGTGCACATTGAATAATTAGGCGACCGCACACAGTGCAAAAACACAATTAACTTCTAAAATATGATTTGATAACTAAAATCATTTTCTAGATGAAAGTCACTAGACAGAAAACCTGGTGATTCACAAGTGGAGCATTTTTCCGTCTTTGCAGAAGCAGACTTTAAAAGCTATAAAACATATGTGACCCATCACGCAAAAAGGGACCATCCCTGCAAAATGGCACGCACCATCTATACATCAGTAAAATGAAAACAGATCAACGATAGTGCAGATCAGTTAAAGTTGATAATTCAATAATGACTGTATAACAAGGTACAATGACCCCCGTTTCATACAGAAAATGTCATTAAACGGAAAAGTGTCAAGTCTGGTCAGCCTGCGCAATTCGCACAGTCTGACCAGGGTTGACACATTTCGCAGTTCCCAGAAGGTCCTTTTTTGCTAGATGGGTCATATCTAAGAATAAAAAGAAATTTGCTCATTTTTATGAAAAGTTTCTGCGCAGTCCACAGCATGATTAAAGATTTCATTTCCTAATAATCCTTTTTTTCTCCTTTTGCCAAAATCGTAACATCTTTTGTGGACCCTAATATACCAGCCAAGCCTAACTGCTCAGATGGTAACCCAATTGCCAGTTCGAATCCCTGCAAGGCCAAAATTTTGTCTCTGAGAGTGACACTCAGAGTGACAGGACCCAATCCTGTCTTAGTGCTGAGCATTAGTTTTCATTTTAAAGTTACCACCAGAAACGCAATGAGATAACTGTTATGTTGTTGAAAGCGATGCAATCTAACCAACAAAGAAACAAAAGCTGACGTAACACATCACTTGAGATAAGTTTAAATTTATGATAACGGTCTTTGCAAATAAAGCGTATGGTTTGTTTAATGTACAAAATACCCTTTTGTGATGTGTAAGGTAGGAAACACTTACAATGTTCTTAAGTCTGTCAGTCCTTGAAATGTTCCGTTATCAATCTGATGAATGTCGTTGTTCTCTAGATTTCTGTAATAAAAAACATAATGTCGTTGTTCTCTAGATTTTTGTTTAAAAAACATAATGTCGTTTTTCTCTAGATTTCTGTTTAAAAAAAACATAATGTCGTTGTTATCTAGATTTCTGTAATAAAAACAACATAATGTCGTTGTTCCATAGATTTCGGTAATAAATAAACATAATGCTGTTGTTTCCTAGATTTCTGTAATAAAAAAACACATAATATCGCTGTTCCCTAGATTTCTGTAATAAACAACAACATAATGTCGTTGTCCTCTAGATTTCTGTAATGCAAAAAACATAATGTCTTTGTTTTCTAGATTTCTGTAATAAAAAAGATAATGCCATTGTTCTCTAGATTTCTGTAATACAAAAAACATAATGTCGTTGTCCTGTAGATTTATGTAATATAATGTCGCTGTTCTCTAGATTTCAGTCATAAAAAAAAACAAACAATGTCGTTGTTTTCTAGATTTCTGTAATTAAAAGAAACATTTTGTTGTTGTTATCTAAATTTCTGTTATAAAAACATAACGTCGTTTTTCTCTACATTTCTGTAAGAAAAAACAAATAATGTCATTGTTCTCTAGATTTCTGTAATAAAAAATACATAGACAAAATAAAGATGATCCCTGTTTTTAAAAGAACGACGGCATGTTACTTGTTATTATCAGAGTTTTTTCAAACTTGAAAGTAACACAACATCTGATTGGCTAAACCAAATGGTTTAGCCAATAAGATGTTGTGTTACTTTAAGATTCAGAAACGCTGGCGAATGAGACTGACAGTGTTCTTTAGAATGGTTGGTAAATATGGATTGAGGTTTGCCAAATACGATATGTAGGTTGAACTATACTGTAACGGCGCTAGGACGTTACTTTTATATACAAAGTTTGATATAAAAAGTCATACTTACAGGGACCGAAGTCGAAACAACGATCTGAAACCAGCTTCCGGTAAGTGACGTATGTTATTGTTGTTCACATCTCTGGAAATTAAATATGAGTAATGGTTTTGAAAGATATTACGAGACAGTTGAAGTTGGTCGAATGATAAAAAAATGTCTACAGACTGATAGGACAAAGACGGAGACAAACATACAGAAAGAGAGACATGCAGACAGAAAGTAGGTTACACTGAGATAGATGGTCAAGCAGGTATTATGACAGCATCAAGTTAGACACAAACAAAAAATGCAAGAAGTACATATATATAAGAAATAAGTATATAATCTCTTACAAATAAACCAGCTGGCTTTGAGCTATGAATGTTCTGTCTGTAATGTTTATAAAGTTGCCACCAAGTTTACTGTGGAAAATAGAGAGAGAACATGAAAGATCCTTTAAAGCACAGAAAGCTAAGCTTTTGTTCCTAGTACCACAAAGAAAACATTAACATGCTAGATAAGAATTATCAACAAAACTTGATATCGAATGATATTGAACATGTAAGACCAAAAAAAAAAAATTTATGAATTAGTTGAACTATAATTTCTACTGCGTTTCCAGTTTCCGATTTTTTGCCTTACTTTTGAACTTCGCGATTTTAAATTTCTCAAAGTAAAGTAGCTTTACAGGCTAGCAGATACAGCGAGCAACAATTCATGAGCTTAGGAAAAAAGAAAGGCAAAAGTATACAAATTATTTAACAAATATATATCAACTGTTTGAGGCTAAATTGTTGGTTAAGATAATTTTAATTTATGCTCAAAATATTCTCAAAATTCGTAACTCTTCTGATGGAAGGTGTCAGCATAAACGCGAATGCTGTAAAGCGTGCGTTTTAGTGCTTTTCGTTAAAGTTATGTGAAATAGTGTGAGCGGTAGAATTATTTTTAACGAATACTTACAATTTTGTAAGACCTTCTCTGGACAAATCGTACGGCAGACTTTTCAGGCCGAGATTTTCACAATTCATCAATACGTCATCACACTCACATACCAGTTCCGGATGTGGACACTTATATCCTGTACAAAAAAGAAGATTAATTCATAAATATTGCCAATACAATGAAAAGCAGTATCTTGAGGGAAAAAAAAAAACAGTGCGTAAAATCACTAAACTCATTCAGATAAAATGCGCGATAAAATGCAATTTCTGACAGACAAATGGGTAGAATTACAGGTTTTGAGACTTTGTTAAGAATCTACCCCCTTTTATAATGATTCTGGTGCGAAAGTTGAACATAGTCAGACATAATAAACATCGAAAACGTTCTTGATAAGTGTATACCGACGAGAGTCTTAACAAACGGCAAATAAAACCTTCATAAAATTGAAATACTGTAAGAAGAGATTTTAAAGCTCAAGAATACATATGACCGATACTCTGCGAAAAGTGGACTTAAAGAGGCCCTAATACTCATTTTCAGCCAGTTGTAACTCATTTTGTCTTTATTCTATCAGACTATGGTCATTCTTATATCCTCATGCCAAATATTGCGCCTGACGGTTGCAAGGTTGCTTATATTACGGTCAATAGAAAATGCATTTCGCTGAGTTGAGGCCTACCATGTAAACAGACTTGTCGTTTACGGTTTTTGAATCGAACATTTTCGATGTATCCGTTATACACTCGGACAGATTCGTATGATGATCATGCACACTGTCACGAGACTGTATTTGATCTTCGCCATTCTTCTAATGCGGTAAACAAAGGAAAATGGAAGCTTTTCTGTTTCATCCTCGATTTTCAGACGGAGGTCGCGGCCTACATTCCACAGAGCTCATACGTTCTACTTCGACATAAAGTTTAATTTTCTAAAAGTTGTAGTTATTGTTATTATTATTTTCGTGTCTTGTCTCTAACATTCGGTGAAATTACATGATATACATACCGCAGTCTAGTTCGTCATCGCCAGTGTTCACACAATCTATACTCTGTCTATCGCACACTTGTGAGACGTCAATACAGTACGATCTGTAACACTTGAATTGACCATCTTTACATGTAAAATTACCTGAAACATTTGAAAACGACAATCAAAAACATATTTCTATTTTGTTCGAAAGTTAAACTGCATTCAGGGTCATTGAAAGGTGAGACTGTTTTATAAAGAGCGGAGTAGCAAGATGCTTAGGTAAACTAGCTCAATTAAAACAGCATTTTCTAAACCATTTTCGGCATTTCTATCAACTCTGTCTGTGTGTTGTAAACCTAGAACTCATTTTTCAAAATTTGAAATTTGGAGAAATCGCAAATTTACTGCGAAATTTAACAATCCGCCTATTATTCTAGCTGTTGACTGAATGTAAACATGAACGGTTTGTATTGTCATTATTCCTTCGTTTTCTACCCATCAGCGTTCGAAAACATAGCGGTGAGGTAGTTTTGCAAATGTTATTGCCAGTTTATTTCATTAATTATAAATCAACAACAACGTTAGACCAGTCTGTTCTTGATCTACATTGCAGTATATACGCTTGCTCTTAACATATCATTGGCACGTCAGAGATCAACATTATCTCGCACATAAACAGACAGACAAAAGTGTGTATGTGAAGGGAAGGGGGAGAAAGGTAGCAAAATACTACCTAGCGGTTTTGAAATGTATGGAAGCAGGAAAAAGGTAGCTGTCAAGTGATAGCTAAAGAGTTATTTAAAGTCCCATCTCACCCAATTAAAACTAATTCAAATCAAACCAATATAAAGACAGTTGTGTAAAGAATGCGTCTAGTCACGTGTCGAAGACGCGTTCCCTCACAAGGCAATTATGAACTAATTTAGCTAGACACATACTCTCTTGGCAAGTGATGCTTCGACTTGGCCATTTCACAAAAAAGAGACGAAAGGACTGAGCAACATGTTTTAGGTTTATACTCGCCAACGCTTCAACTCTACCAAACGACATAATTCTTGTCTTGTTCAATCTAAAAGCGTTTGCAGTAAAACGAAAGAAACATGAAAAAAAGAAATGTTGTTTTTGGACAGGCAGAAAATATTGTAGGAAAAGGATGGTTTCCAACATGTATGGTGAAAAGATTCTAAATTATAAATCTGGTGTCTTCCAGCAATCTGAACGGCTGAGTCTTTCAGTTAACAAGAATTGGAATTACAATTAAAGATATAAACTGAAGCACAGAATGGCCCGATAGTATGGCTAAAGGTCTCACCACAATCAGCAAGATGAGATTTGTCCGCACATCCATTTCTACCCACGTTTTTCCCGTTGTAGCAGACGTATTCCATACTGATACATTGACCACTGGCACACTGAAACTCATCTGCTTCACAGCGTCGTCTTTCTACAGAGAAATCAAGAGATTTAAGTGACAGTAATGTTTTCCTACTCTGAATTGAAAGCACTATGTAAAAACAGACACTGTATCTTACACAAAGGCACTGAATGTGCTTTCACGGTGGCTAGATTATCTAGCCACCGTGAAACACACATTTAGTGCCATTGTAACATTGTAGACCAATATCAAAAGAACACAAAATAAAATGACGTATATAGCGTCCAGAGTACTACGCTATCTTTCTAAGGTTAAATCAAAGTACTGAGAGTGGTATATCGTCTTTCTATTATACAATCAAAGTCAATCAATATCTTTACTCTTCTGGATGGAAAGCATCTGCGTCCGACAAATCCAAAAGTTGTTAACATTAATGATGACCCTTGATACAGTAGAAAAAAATTGTGGTTACTAGGGTTGTCTCCTTTTCATACATTGTTTCTTAGGGCCTTTGCCTAAAGGTCGTAAAGACTCGAGATTGTTCGGTAAAGAGGGTGTCTTTTTTCATTTGTAGAAGCGAAGCAATTCATTGGATGTGAAGGAAAGAAAGTTTTACTCTTTACCAGACAATCCTGACTTTTGACACCCCTGGGAAAGAAGCTGCTTTTGAAAACGTGGGAAAAGGAGAAAATACTGGTAACCAGCATTTTCTCCTTTTCCCACAATGTTTTCTCCCCTGTCAAAGAAAAATTTAACCATTTGAGCCAAATTGTCGTTTACAAATGCTTTCAAAATGGACAAGGCTAACATTTTGTCGTCTGGTAAAGGATTAAGCGGTCTTTTGAAATACATCAGACATAAAGAAATATTTGGTTAAAGAAAACCCTTATAAAAAAGTACATTGATACCGTGATCATTTTCAGTAAGCAATAGGAACCTTGATTTTCACATCTCACATGGTTGATAACACCAGGCATCAGTTATCAGATTGCATATACTTTGCTGTCTGAATTTGATCTAACATTTAGGTAGAAACGATTATCTATGACCTTTTCCCATATTCTCCCCCATTTGTATCTTTAAAACAAGAATAGATGTACAACAAATTGATATTTTGTCTACTGAATAGTAATCTTTCTGATATGGTGCCTCAAGAGGGTTGCGGCCAGAACAGTCTAACTTTTATACGTTTACTTTCCGTATTTGAATCGACAGATGCCATTTTGTAACAGGCTACAGACAAATCTCGACTTATTCTAATACGAATGGGACCTAGAAATGTCATCCAGAATGTTCGCATGTAAGGATCTTCAACGAAAATAATTTCTACAAAAACTAACAGGCAAGTACGACGGCTGTTTTTAGCTGTAAAAGACGAGATCTGGGTTTGTGATTCTGATATTCTGGACTAGAAACCTTGTCGACATTAACTTCATTTGATCGGTGATGAAATCCTAAACATCTTCTTGACTTTGTTATTGAGATAGAAGACAATTGTTTTGAAAGATTATTGTATGTAATGGCATTAGAAATTCCAGAAATGCATTTATTAATTGGTACACTGGCAACAGCGACTGAACTCAGTAAAAGTTGAAAACATTGTAAAACAGTAACCAAACAAATAACATAAAAAGACAAACAAGCAAACAAAATCCAACGTATGGGTGACTTAATTAAACTCATACCACAATGTTCTTCGTCCGAAAAATCTGGACAATCACGTATAAAGTCACAAACATGGTCATCCGGAATGCACTGTCCGGCTTTACATCTAGTTTTACCGTAGGGACAGGAATGTTCCTCTGAAAAATTCAAAGGAAGCCAAACTTTCTTCTTGCTACCTTCAATCACCCAGTAAAAGTTTGGCTCATCAGATATTGCTTTACTGTGAATTTTATACTCAGATCTAGAATGCAAATTTGAATAGTTGGTCAATGACTGCCGAGAATTTAGAATGGTAAAATGGGCAAATGGTTCAACTCATTAGACATTAGCAAACAACAATATTATAGGCTTGTCCAAATCTAAAGCATCTGCAATCGACAAAATAAAAGTGACCGAAAATTAGAAATTTGTTTTGTGCAGGGTAGAAAACGTTGTGGGAAAAGGAGAAAATGCTGGTTACCAGCATTTTCTCCTTTTCCCACAATGTTTTCTATCGGCTTCTTTTTCAAGGTCGTCAAAAGTAAGGATTGTGTGGTAATGGGTCAAGTAATAATGGTCGCCGTTACGATTACTTCTTGCCAAGCTGATTTTGTGGCTGCTTCCTTTTGGTTGAAAATAGAGGAAAATAGAGGCAGAGCTCTTTAGTTCATAAGGTATGAATGCTTAGTTTATAAGAATTATAAAAATATAAGATAAACCTGTAGCTTGAGAAATTTAACATTGAATGGAATTTGTGGTAACCTCATTGTATTATATATAATAAATACGTACACAAATGGGCATATCAGGTCATTATTTTTCATAGACTACATAATACAAATCTATTTTCTTTAAAAAAAAGCCTAACATCTCCTGTTTTGCTTGATAGAATTAGAGATTAGAACTGCTGCAACATCATTTTACATATTCTATCTTTGTTCAAATAATCAATTCATACCCGTATTAACCATCTTCAATCAAGAGAAATATAAATCTATGTTTACCACACTGAATTTCGTCTGTCCGATCGTAACAATCCGTTTCCCCATCGCACCTCTTGTCCCAGGATATGCACTGGCCGTTAGAACATTGAAATTGGCTTGAATTACACAGTTTGTACTCTGTGGATAGGAAAGTGCTCTAAATTTGACATCGTCCAAGAAAATGTCTCGTCATCTCAAACAGACGATTTTTTTTTTTATCACAACCTCCCTTGTTTCTTAGTGAAATATACCCATTACAAATTTTCACTTCTTATACACGTTTGAAAACACACTTTTGTGACGCCGTTTCTGAGGTCACTTGGTACATACTTCATAGAAGTAATGTTTTTGTTGATATTACAGCATGTCCATAGATCTATGGATATTCTTGCATCTTGTGATCTTTAATTTGGGAAATATCGTTAGGTGATAACAAGAATCGGACATGAGTTGGCGTTGAGATAAAATATTATTAAACTCGTCATGTTATAAAACATGAGGCTCGCTTAACCCATTCCCACACAATCCCTACTTTTGACGCCCCTGAGAAAGAGGCCTTTTGAAAACACTGTTGGAAAAGGAGAAAATGCTGGTAACCAGCATTTTCTCCTTTTCCCACAGTGTTTTCTACCCTTCCCTGAACAAATTTCAATTTTTCAGTCACCTATATTTTGTCGTCTGCAAATGCTTTCAATTTGAACCAGTCTAAAATTTTGTCGTGTGGTAAAGAGTTAACAGGCTAAAATTTTCCCTAGACTCGTTTGACAAAATTATATCTCAACCTCAACTCATGTCAGATACTATATGTCTTCCAACGTTCACATTTAGGCTATCCTCAAGAATTTGATAATACGAAGATATATTACTTCAATTTTAAACAATTGAACATCTGAGCCACATCCTTCAGTATTAGTTTTGTTAAATCGTTGTTTATACATGCATACGCTATTTTTTTTTACAATAACATAGAAGAATTAAACCCTCCCCCCCCCTTTATAAAGATTTACAAACATATGTAAGAAAAAATAGTTTTGAAAGGAAAAACCAAAACAAATCCATACGGGAATCTTCGTCATTTAATATGTAATTGTTTATAGATTGATTGCATCTGTTTGAAAACAATTAACCACTATGTTTTCAGGCTTCATTTTGTGGCAATCAAATTGAAAACGAATAAATAACCACTATGTTTGAAATCAGGCTTCATTTTGTGGCAATCAAATTGAAAACGAACAATTTTACCACTATGTTTTCAGGCTTCATTTTGTGGCAGTCAAATTGAAAACAAACAGTTAACCACTATGTTTTCAGACTTCATTGTGACATTCACAGCAACATGGACGGTTATCCATTGACTGTTGTGGGCTACATTACCTTACTTTTACATTTTCATATTTTTTCTCAAAAGTTGACAATTGACCTCTAGTTTTACACGCTAAATAATGTGATTTTTACATCAAAACGAACAGCTTTTTCTCAATTTTTAGATGGTACTTTGTGTCATCTTTATACGGAAGCAAACAGTTATCTTCTGTTTTTACAAGTAACATTAATTACTTTTTTAAAACAAAGCGAAATTTTATCCTATTTCTTTACCGACTAGATTATTTGAGTTTACGCAGAAATAAACAGCTATCTTTTATTCTTCAGTCATTATGTGACTTTTACACCAAAATCAACAATTGTCTTCTGCATTTACAGGCAAAAATACATGATTTTCACACGGAAACTGGAAATTATGAAATTACAAAATTTCTATGCTGTAAAAAAATCCATAGTTTTCGCTATAAAACGTTAAATACAGAACAGTTTTAATTTAATACGTAATAAACAAAATCAGTTTTTTTACCACAATTCATTTCATCCTCTCCGTTCAGACAATCCGCATAGTGGTCACACAACACACTGTCAATGCCATCCGCTGGTAGACATCTCCCTTCCGAACAGTATATAACATCTCCCCATATCTCCTTCTGTCTTTCGCACCAAGATTTATCACCCTTATCTGATAAATTAGCAAAACATTGAAAGAATTAAGTAAACACTAGAGACTGACGTAACCTTAATAAAAGATGTTTAATATAGATGGTATATCTGGACAATTTCAATAAATTACAAACTTCACTGTACATTTCTCAAAATAGGGCTTTCATGACTTACACCTATACATTATCAGTGTTATTTCATCAATAAGATTTTTTCAATTATATAAAGACGATAAATTTAGATTTACGTTGAATATAGCCAATTTTTATCACTGTTATGTAGAAAATTAGAAAATAAGATAGTTTTTTGTAAAAAAAGAAAAAAAAAAAAAAAAAAAAATACGGCCATTGAAAAATTGACCTACATGTACATCATTGTCATCTAATTTTTTAATGGTAAATGAGGAAAAGGGGCTATGCAATTTTCAAAAGCAACCTTCTATTTGTATCAAAGAACTGTGGAATTAACATAAAACGAAAAAAATCTACAGTCGGCCAAAAAAGCTGTGAAATGTTTCATAGAGTATATAAATCAATACAAACTATAGGTCTTCAGGCATTTGTATGTTGTAGTTTAAAAGACTTATCAAACTTTGTATAGCAGATAATCTATATTGATCTTAAACGGCTAATATAATGAAATAATAATAAAGAAACATGCAATTCAACATCAGCTAAAAATCTTTCATGGAAATAAAGACCATGATAATAATAGTACTAATGAAAGCACATAGATCTGTATTCAAAGAAAAAACAATATTGAGGGTAATTTACATAAAGCGGAAGAGAGGTGTATAATCAGAGATTCAATAATTGCGAAAATAGCATAATATTTATTCTGTGTTATTGTTCATCATTCCCGATATTTGAGGAAAGTTTTAACAAATAAACTTAGATAAATTGAAAAAGAATGCCTCTATTTTTAAAGTTCAACAATTTCGCAATCTTAGCCATGTTTGGGCGTTTATAAAAAATACTTTTAAAAAGAAAAGCGGTTCTAAAATCTACGTACGGTGAACAAACCTTTACAAAATGATATTCAAACTCGATTCTTTTTTTGTCATTATAAGAGAATATGTGTATTTTTTAACTGGTGTGAGGAAAGTCCAAATTTAGGCCTTAGGTTTGGTGTTGATGATTTTCAGACATTAACCGAGGAAGGTATATGGACATTTAAAATAATCTAGGTTTCCAAGTTCATGTTTAGTGTTCTTGACAACATAAAGAAACGTTCCAGCTCTACTTTTAGAAAACCAATGTGACTAAATCAACTCATGCCATTGAGAAACTGTGATCCAGAGGACTACTCTGATACGCGGTACACGGTCACCGTTATATAGTGGTCGTCAGCTGTACTTACAGCAGTAGTATTCATCCGAGCCATTCGCAGAGTTGAAACAATCGTTTACCCCATCACAGAGGTACTCTTTGCCGATACAGCGATTGTTACCCCGACAAATGTAACTTTCTCCGACTGGACATTCGACACTGGCTGCAAGAAACAGAATATAAACGAAATAGCTCTAGTGACTTTGCTCGGACTGACACATACACCTTACACAAAAAAGGTCCTTATTTATCAATGCTTTTAACTTACATTTTATTGTAGTTCTCTAAATTCTAATTCAAATGCCTAAACCAAATGATTTGGCCAATTAGAAGTGTGTTAATTCAAAATTTGAAGTTTGACTTAGACTGCTATTTACCCTTTTTGACGAATACGATCCATGACCTTTTCTTTCATAAAATACACCCATCCATTTTCTTAGAATAGTTGAGACAAATGTATGACTCTAGTAACAAATTTGCGAAGGATAACCAAAAGTATCCAACATTCCCCAGGCTTTGAAGTAAAATCTGCAATTTAATGCATTATTTTAATGGACTTCTGCATTTAAATAAAAAGGCGTTCGTTGGACAAATATTGAAAACCCCAAATTGTACTATAACTTGTGACGTGCACTTTTCTTCTATAATTCTGTTTGCTGTATCTTGCAAATAAATCGGTGACAGTAGCTGTTAGATTCCGTGCTGATTTTTCGAAATTTTGGTAGAGCTGCCACGTAGCGCGGAAATAATTTACTGCATTTTGTTGGAATTGATGAGCATTTGAATGCCTTTTAATTATTGTCCTTGAATAGTTTCTATTAACGCTTTTACCAAACGGTCCGCTGTTTTTAGCTCTCTGATGGAAGAAGACTTTTGAAAACTTAGTAAGAAAAGGAGAAAATGCTGGTAAGTAGCTATTTGTCTTTTAACCATATGTTTTTCATAAAAAAAATACTTCTTTGATGGGAGCTGCATTTAATATGGTCGTTTGCAAATACATTCAGTATAGAGACGCGTCTAAGTAACATTATCCTCGGCTGGTAAAGATCTATTTTTTTTTTGTAGAAGAACCCAAAAAGCTGAGGAACACCCACACATAAATTCAAATTATCATCATAAAATTATCTAAATATTAAAGTGTAATAAAAAATGATTTTCCATGGTACTGACAGAAACGCATTTAGGAATACAATGAATACCAAATTTATCGATAGTTTTGAGTTGTACGTTTAACTATACACAACGTGCAGTCTAATCTTGGGTCTGTGCCTCTCTAGTTGAAGTTAAGTCAAAACCTAAATCGTATCATTTACAGTGTTAAATCAAGGGAAAGATTAAATTCAATTAGCGTGTAAAATCAAGACAAGAAAAATATTTAATTACAGCGTTAAATAATAACCAAAATTATATTCCATTTCAATTTGAAATAATGACAAAGATACATTCATCTAAAATTATAATCAAATTTATACTCATTACAGTGCTCATTCAATACGAAAACTTTATTCAATTCAGGTATTAAATCATCATCAAATTTATGACCATTTACAGTGTTACAGAATAAAAATCATGACCAAAACTATTTTTCAAACCGTGCTAAATCATGACCAACATTTACACTTTATAGTAGTACTGAATCATGACAAAAGAGATTCAAGAGTAAACTAACGACAAAAATCATATTCGGTCACACTATTATACTTAAATTACGAAAACCGTTATCAATCTCTCTGTTAAACCAGGACCCAATCTTTTTTAAATAACATATTTGTTGCTAAATCATGGCTAAAATCATTATCGTTTACAGACAGAAATCATGGTCAAAATCATATTCATTATTGTGTGAAATCACATACAGATACATAATTCAACAATGACAACAATCATATTCATTTACTACCTAATAATCCCTAATTGAATGGCTTAGGGAAAGGCAGTTTTTGAAAACGTTGTAGAAAAATGAGAAAATGGATGCTATAATGTTTTCTGTACATTAAAAGACAATATTCATGTTGTAAGTAAGACTTAATTGTCATTTGCACATGCCTTCAATTTTGTTAAGTTCAAAATGTTGTCATGTGATAAAGAACTAAATGCTGCCCTTTTGTATGATTTTGCCAAATGAATTAATGAAACTGCAAGTTAACTCAGTCTGATTACAGAACGGTCCAAACATTAACCCTTTGGCTGCTAAAGCGTGACTGAAAGACAACATTTGTTTAATTGAATTGGAGTTTAAAGCCACAGTTACGACAGGATTCGTTCTTCTCTCAACGAAGCTAATTGTTTCGGTGTTTATGGAAGAATATCGTGCAAAATTATTGTGCACTGTTTGCCACGATATATCTAACATATTGTTGAAACGAAGGTAAAATCATACAAACAAAATACAAGAATCAAACCTATCTCACCACAGTTTTTCTCGTCCTCACATGAGTATATACAGTCACAAAACCCGTCACAGACATTAGAATTCCGGATGCAGCGTCCATTGTCACATTGAAACTCCTCTTTAGTACAGTTGCGGCCTTCAAAATATACAAAAAGTAGGGATTGTTCAAACGAATGTACGTTTGAATCAAAGCTTTACTCTTTACTAACCGACAAAATGTAAGACTAGTCCAATGAAAAAAAAAAGGCGTCTACAGACCACAAAGTAAATATGACTCAAAAACTTTTCTTACCCTTTGGAAGTCAAGTCAATTATGGGAAAACGATGATGGTTCCCCACTTTTCCTGCAATGTTTTCAAAAGTCACTTTCCTAAGTGTCATAAAAACTCGTTATTGTGTGTAAAGGGTTAATTACTATTTGACCTTTTCGTGTTGATATGGCAAGGATGTACCACCTAAATTCGATTGTAATCCTTTTTCACTAAGACTTTTCAGACGTTGATGTTGCAATTGTTAAAAATAATGACTAAAATCATATTCAATTTCAATTTGAAATCATGACAAAATACATTCATCTACAAAATATGACCAAATTAATACTCATTAGTCATTACAGTGTCCTTTCAATACGAAAACTTTATTCAATCAGTTATTGAATCGTGACAAAATTTATAACCATTTACAGTGTCAGAGAATAAGAATCATGTCCAAAACCATTTTCTAAATAGTATTAAATCATGACCAAAATTATACTCTATGGTAGTACTGGATCATGACTAAAAGGATATTCAGGAATAAATTCACGACAAAAGTCATATTCAATAACGGTGTTATACTTTTACAAAAAACGTTATCAGTCACTCTGTTAAATCAGTACCATTTCTTTTTTTTTAAAAAACAAATCTGAATCATGCCCAAAGTCAAAACTATTTACAGTGTGAAATCATGGTAAAAATAATATTCATTATAGTGCGAAATCATGGTCAAATCAGATACACATTTTAACCATGACGAAAGTCATATTTATTTACATAGGAAGTCCAGTTTTTGACAAATTTTGGAAGTCAAGTCAATTTTGGGAAAGGAATGATGGTTCTCTACTTTCCCTGCAATGTTTTCAAAAGTCAGTTTCTTTAGTGTCGTAAAGACTCGGGATTGTGTATAAAGGGTTAATAACTATATTGCCTTTTCGTGTTGATGTGGCAACGATGTTCCACCTAAATTCGATTGTAATCCTTTTTCACACAGACATATTCAAATATTTCTGCTGCAAATTTGTGACATACCGTTTTCCTCATTACCCGTACTAAATTATGGTACATGCTGTCTTTGTGCTACTGTAGCCAGTGTTTTGCCAGAGAGAGAGAGAGAGAGAGAGAGAGAGAGAGAGAGAGAGATTTGACTTACAATTTCTTTCGTCAGCATGGCTGTCATAACACTCTGGCCACCCATCACAATATGTGTCCTTATGGATATAAAATCCGTTCGGACATTGGAAATGTTCCTCTAAAATCAGAGAAAATGATTTGTTCGTTTGACCCTTCTTAAACCCTTTACCAAGCGTACCCTGGTTTTCACGACCCAGGAAAGGAAGGCCTTTGAAAACCTTGTGGGAAAAGGAGAAAATGCTGCATGGTAACCAGCATTTTCTCCTTTTCCCACAAGGTTTTCTACTCTTTCAGAGCCAAATTTCATAAATTAAGACACTTTTCATTTGTCGTCTGCAAATGTTTTCAATATGGACCAGTCTAGAATATTGTCGCTTGGTAAATAGTTAAACCCTTGACCAAACGACTAAATTGTGAGATTTGTCATTGATAAGATAGAGAGCATTGTGGAAAAGGGACTGAAATGCTGGTTAATAGCATTTTCTTATTTTTTCCACAATGTTTTCAAAAGGTTTCTGCCGAGGAAAGTCGATTGGTTAAAGAATACGCCGTGTTCTGACAGGAAAGAGGTTCTCAGACATTGTTTCACAGAGTTATAGAAATGTCCCATTTTAACGCACATGTCCCAATTGTCAGGATATCGCTTTTGGGTGCATATTTTATCACATAATCTCCCTTATTTTCAGTAAACTAATATACCCATTACGAATTTTCTGGTCTTACACACGTTCGATATCACATTTGTTGACGTCATTTTTGACGTCATGTTGTACATATAACTGAAAAGTAATGGGTCTTATGGATATTACAGCAGGTGCATTTATGAATGTTTTTTTTTTGCATTATCTGATCTATATTTTGTGAAATGCGATTATGTGATAAAAAAGAATCTGACTTTCATTGGCGTTTGAGATGAAATTTTATTAAACTCGTCAAGGAAAAGTGTTATTAAGCTGGCCAAAGGCTCGCTTAATAACATTTCCCTCGGCTCTTTTAATAAAATTTATCTCAAAAGCCCACTAATGCCAGATCCTATGTCTGACTAAATCTCCGTCCGGTTCTCCGTCCCCTTTAGGTTGGCATTTTGATTTACACATTAATCATTTATTCTAAAGACATTTCGCAAAGTCTTTAAAAATCATGGTGCGAAATAATGGTAAAGTTGTCAACAGTTGTCAAGACCACTACCATCATTTGAATCACAGCTTATCAATTTTGTCGCCTTGGAAACGCTTTAAATTTTTTTGATAAGTTCAAAAATTCTGTCAACTAATAAAAAAAATAGACAAAATAACCCGTTTCTTCTTTTCTGCTGCGTCCCTCCCCCCTCCTCCGTCTTTTTTTTCAGTTACGTAAGCTGAGAGTTTTAATTAAGAATGTAAAGTGTGAATTTATTCAGTGAGTGACACCCGGGGACTGAAATTTCGCAATGAAAAAACACATCGAGTTATTTGGTAACTCCGAAATATTGGTGAATGAAAATTGAAAGTAAATTCGTCTTCCGCGTAACTTATTTGCAAGTCAAATGGTCCGTATCGCGTAATATCAGCACAACCTAGGCCATTGAATTACCATATCGTTAACCGGACTAATTTTGGAAAAACTTTGTGACGAACTTAGAACTATTTGGACGATGCTCCGGAAAAAGTGGGTTTAACGTAGTGGACCCGTAGTAGAAAACAGCTATTTCCACTATAATGTTATCCTACAAAATTTGCTAAGATTAAAAATGTGTATAATTGTATTACTTTCACCCAGCCACTTTTTCCTTTTTGTCCTTCCTGGAATTATCATTTATAAATCTAAAACCACTATATTCTCACTACAAAGGGATATGATAATTACCTCCCTGTTTTGGAAATTAACAAAAGTATCAGCAAATAATTCAAAGATAGACATCAAAGGAATTTCTGGTTGGTCAAAAATGTGCAAAAGTATTATATTTGTATAAATCTGTCTTTATCAACTGTCAAGACATTGTACATATTCCATATTGCACTAGAAGTATTACGGGTCCACTACCTTAACCCTTTACTCCATAGATACTCACTTCTACGCATTGCTTGTAGGAGCCTTTGGAAAACATTGTGGCAAAAGGTGAAATTTCAGACGAGCAATTTCACCACAATGTTTTCTATGGTATCAAAAGGTGTCATATACAAATAAGAAACAGCTTCATCCTTGCTTGTTATTTAGGGTCAATCAGAGATACCATAGAAATGCCTTATGGGGTAAAGGGTTAATGCATCTAAGTGATCCATCGTACCAAGCAAGTCATCATAATTATGATTATAAAAACATTAAATTTATTTCACCTAACTTCATAGAATAAACTGGTCCTTTGACATGTATACAATTTTCCAATAGCAAAATGTATCGACCGAGGTAGGTCCGTGCTGATTGGCCAGACTGACATGAAAAAATACTCTTTGCAGGTGTATTAGGCCGCCTTTTCAAAGAGCAAAGCTCCATCGTATTGTGACTAATTTCACCACCCTACAATTTGCTCTTTTCGTTAATTTATAAATAGTTAGCTTAGGAATCAGTCGTTGTCTGCGCATGTCATATTCTTCGTAGATTCGACTGTCTTATATGACACATCACTAACCCCGAAAGCGGGCTGACTGTGATATTACGCTCAATAAAGTAGCAATGTAGAAAATAGCTTTTATCAAGACGTTTGAGGAGAAATGAGACCTGCTTTAGCTCCACATTTCTCTAAACTGCTGATCATAGCTGAGTGAATTGCACGAGGTAGCGTTTTATTGAATAAACGTTTATTTGTAGTTTGAAATTCAAAGTAACGTTTGTCGCGTAGGAAAGTGGTTCGGCTCTGTACCTAGGATGCCCAAATCAGATAGATGAGTATTTATAGAATGCCATCTAGCGGAAGATAATGAGGAATCAGTTACGCTATCTGTAGAGACACAGTCGTTTGCAGACGACTCTCGTAACTTCGTGGTAAAATAGGAACGAACAATTCAACTCTTTGCCACACGACAAAATTTTGGACCTGTCCAAACTGAAGTTATTTGCAGACGACAATTTAATCTTTAACCAAGCAATGCCTGTTTCTTACGACCCTGAAATAGAAGCCTTTTGAAAACATGTTGGGAAAAGGAGAAAATGCTGGTAACCAGCATTTTCTCCTTCTTCCACAATGTTTTCTACTCTGTCAAGGACAAGTTACACCATTTGAACCATCTTCAATTTGTCGTCTGCAAATGCTTTGAATTTGGACCAGTCTACAATTTTGTCGTTTCGTAAAGATATAATTCAAACGACTTTGGATAAGTATGATGATGATAATGATGATGATGATGACGTGGTAGTTGCGTCAATGATGGTTATTCGGCTCGAGGTCCTGCATTATAGTGGGAGCGTCATTAGGCATGCAAAAGCGCAGCCCTCGTGTAATGCTGGAGAAACCCAGGACGTATATAGGCCTACATCAGAGAGCTGTGACAATAATCGACTGAAAAATGTTAGAAGTAGCGTGAAAATTCAATCAATCAATAGATTAACCAATCAACCAACCAACCAACAAACAAACCAATCAACCAACCAATCAACCAGCCAATCGTTTATGTATCATTTCGGAATGTCCAATTAATCAAAGACTAGTTATCCGATCTATCACTTTCTGGGTAAAGTATTATGATTTATTCAGTAGGGAATAGGAAGTGAAATATTCACTTGTAAGATTTTAATAAAACTTGACAATGGGAAGAATTTCAAAATGCACTGTCAACAACAATCATTTATTGAAAGGAACGGTTTTCAAATTAGCAATATTAGGAGAATGACAGATAAACCGTTTACCACACAATGCCGACTTTTAACACCCCTGAAAGAAGTTACTTTTTAAAAACATTATGGGAAAAGGAGAAAATGCTGGTTATCAGCACTTTCTCCTTTTCCCACAGTGATTTCTACCCTTTCAAAGAAAAAAAAAATCATTTCATATGCGCCACATTGAAACTATCATCTGTAAATGCTTTCAATTCGGACTGGTCTAAAATTTTGTTGTGCGGTATAAAGGCTTAAAAGTATAATTGAGCCATGCTCCGGCAAAAGAGGGCCTAATGCATCTCCATAATTAATAGTACCAAGCATTCTTATGGCTCCATAATAGTCACTATTTTTTAACAACCAATTTAGTTTCGAAGTAGACCGATCCTTGGATATACACGAATAGCAGAAAACTTTCGACTCAGGTCAGCCTGCGCGAACTATGCAGGCAGACCCGGTCGATACTTTTCGCAGATGCATTAGGCCCCCTTTTCACAGAGCATGGCTCCTATTTATTTTCATCATTTCAGGAGAAATTTCTTTCAAATCACTTATACCCTGACAGCGGGCATCAGCTGGTCTTCATCTTAGATGCTTTTCTAAACCATCCACAGAGTTTCAGTTAGAGACCCATAAGAATTTTGGTTTTGAAAACATTTGTGGGAAAAGGACAAAATGCTGGAAACCAGCATTTTCTCTTTTTCCCGCAATGTTTTCAACTCCTCGCGAAGACAGATTCCATCATACGGACCAAATCTATATAGCCGGTGTAATGCAGAGAAATGACCCCCATTACAAAATGACCCTTGGGTAATTTCTCTATGTAGAATAATGACCCGGGTCATTTTTCTACGTAGTGAAATGGCGTCTGGGGTCATTTCTCTACGTAGAATAATGACCCGGGTCATTTTGTAGGGGAGGGTCATTTCTCTGAATGACACCGCCTGCTTGCAATTTTTTTCAATTTTGGACAAGCCCAAAATTGTGTCGTCTGATAAAGAGTTCCTACCAATACATTTGAACCATGTTCTGATGAAGAGGGTATCATGCATGATACTGAGCCAGACGACACACAATTACGCATCAATAAAATCCATTCAGTCTGATAATTGATTGGATACCGAGGTAGAATGGTGCTTGACCATGTATAGTTTACAATAGCAAAAGGTTTGGACTCATGGTAGTTTGCGCGGACTGATTTATCGTTGGAATGGTCTTAGGCAAGACAGCTCAATGTCCTAGCTTATTCTTAGAATAATTCTTAAAGGATTCTTAAAGAAGCCGAGAAAACATTATAAATAACTCTGCCGTCGTTCTCACATGACTAAAATATTGTTGAACGAGGTATAAAAAACATTCAGCAATAAATCTATTGTCTATACTTTGAAAATAAGGGAAATTAACCGAAGCAAAGCGTTGCAAAGCGCATGCTTCGGTAAAGCCCGCTCCAAAACAACGGAACCCATCTAAATAAGGCGTACGTGTATACAAATTTACTGCGTCAGCCTCTGATAAATACAAGTAATGTACACCAGCTGAAATCACCCGACTATATTTTTTCATGCCGCGTATCGCTCGTTTACTAAGACACGTCATTTATGACGAAATATTTGAAAACGCGGCGCACCTTAATTTCTACCCAGTGCACAGGTGTTCGTACAAATGTCGCATAATTATGTAAAAGGCCAAGCTTAGCGCATTTTTTTAAACAGTCGGAAGCTCGATCGTTACGTCTAGATTTGCCAAGATTTGATTAGCTCGCACAGGTGTATTAAATAACCTTTATGCTTAATTAATCGCTTTAAAATACATTGAAATAAAGTTTATAGTTCTGAATTTGTTTACATTCATGGATTGACATAAAACAAAATCTTCGCTAAAGTTCCTCTTTAAATCAACAGATCTGCACGTGGTTTAGAAAAACAACGGTTTCAGAATTATGAATGAGTGAAACTAGAAATCATAGGGATACTCATGTTATACAGTGAAGTTGTGGAATTAATTTTTTTTTTAGTGTACAAAGTGTGAGAAGGTGTGACTAGTGAACGTCTATATCTATAATTTGATCCGGATGGAGGAGAAAGCGGACATTTCGTGACTTGGACAGAGAGTCCGAGTTTTGTGAAAAGAAAACGTTAGCGAACATTGCACTTGGGTGCAAAAATACTAATGTGGACACACTGACTGACTGCAGACATTTTGACCTCGTTTCAAAGCATATTTGAAAAGTGCAAGGTGCTCTGCCGGCAAGAGTGTGGAAATCTTATAATCAGAGTATTTGGATTAACTAATTGTCAAGGTAAGCATTTTTTTTCTTATTTCTAGTTAAAAGTATAACTAGCCAAGGACAGCAGTAAATGCTAGGATACATGTAAGCCTAATACTAGTATCTTGGAAGGCGTGGATACTGGAGACAATTTTTAAGCATTTTTAAAATTGTGCAGACTAAAGGTCCTTTTCCACTAATATGTCTCAAAAGCTTCGAATTTATACAGTAATTTATAACCTTTTTAGCAACCTTGTAAAGGTGTAATTTTTAATAGGACTGTTTGATCTTGAAGTTGTCTTAAGACCCTTCATTAACATCTTTTTCAGACGACAAATCTTCTTTTGCTGAAATGATTCTGTTTGTTTTTAATAACTTAATAGATCTACCAGGAAAGGAGAGAATCAGCATTTTTTCCTTATCCTGCAATATTTTCAAAAAGACGTTCCAACGGCAGGGTCGTAGAAACACGCACTCTGTGGTGAAGGGATTTATCTGTTGGACAACTTACCACAGTTTTCCTCGTCACTTCCGTCCAAACAGTTCGCTATACCGTCACACAGGTGCCCGTTTGGTATACAGAGGTGATCTCTACACCGGAACTCTGTCCCGTAACACTCCCGGTATTCTGTAGAGATAAGTGAAAAGGATTTAGTAGTTTGTTGAATACTGAATGGAGTAAAACAGGTACTTTATACACACCATTGTTACATGTCTATTATATCACAGAGCGAAGGCTCATTTTAATAGCATTTCATATTTTAGTCAGTACTGCAAATGTTTTGCTTGATGACACTCCTACAAAACTGGTGCCGCAAACCTTAACCCTTTCCCAAACAATCCCTGGTTTTTACGTATCTGCAGTGCTAGTCTTTTGAAAACACTGTGGGAAAAAGAGAAATTGCTCGTAACGAGCAATTTCTCCTTTTCCCACAGTGTTTTCTACCCATGTGGAGAACTTTCTGCGATTTTTATCAAACTTGAAATTGTCGTCTGCAAACTCTTTGAGTTTGGAAGAGTCTAAAATTTGTTGTTTGGGAAAGGGTCAATAAAACTTGCAAAGCTCAGGTTGCACATCTGTTTTGCCGGCTTATCCTATCTTCATTGCTCAAAGGATATATAGCTAGTTATTCTTGCCATAAAACTGTACCCTACCTTTTAAGTTAACATTTTGTTGAGTGTTGACATTGACCCCTTTTTGGCCTTGTCTTCATACGTCGTTTCTTTGACGCATCAAAGTTGAAAATGAGACTGATGAAATTTATAAGAAAAGATGGGATATCCACTGCCAAGATCTTCATCAAAGTTCTGAAAGTGCTGAAAGACTAGCAATGGGATGGGCGCCTTGGTAAAGACACAACTTGGTTACTCCACACAAAGTTAAGGAAAAACAATTAGATAGGGTCTGTAGTCACCCACCTTAAGAACATTCTAGTCTTATTCTCCAAAATTTTCTTTATTTGAAAGTAACACAACTTCTGATTGGCTAAACCAAATGGTTTAGCCAATCAGACGTTGATTTACTATCAAATGTTGGATATATTGGAGAATATGTGAAAGAATGTTTTTAAGAATGGTTGGGGTATATGGACCCTGATTTTTTATTCCCATCTGGATCAATCGGGCTACTTGGCACGATCTGCTGACTTTACCCACCAATGTGGATTTACTTGTTATAAATTAGAAATACAATGAAAACATTCTGTTTGTTGGTTTTTAATTAAAAAAATAAATCATCATTGAAATAATTAATTGTAAGAAATCAAACTAAAAACCACATCAAATTGATAAGGCTAATTTGGTTTTAATAGATTGAATACTTTCTTGATTTAATTTTTGGATGAAAGCGCTGCTTCTTTTTAATTCTTATAGTCTGGCAAATTTGGTAGCTAAGCAAGATCTAAAATACCCGCGAAAAACACGATAATGAAAAAAGTTGCACTGAGATAAGTGATGATGAACCTCATTTGCATAATTCACTTAATTTACATATAAGCAAACATCTTGAAGTACCGTTTCGATCACTTCTTGTACAGTGTACGGCTTAAGTTAGATATAATTGAAATTGGAGTAATAGAGAAAATGTAGGTCTACATGTCTACAATGACTCTATAAACAAGACAAACATGCCTATTTACTAGTTTCTTGTTTTGGTAACGATTTATACGATGCTTTCTTATTTTGCCTTTGCTTTCATGATAATTACTTTTCAGTAAAAGTCGAAACTAAAGTCTATGTCTGTCTATGTCATACTTAGGAAACTGGGAGACTTGAATAAAATATCATCATCCGGTAGACATTCGGCTTTGCGATCGTCATGCGATTTCGGACGGTTCTAATTCTCGGATACTTGTATATTACTTATGTTCTGTTTGCAAATTTAAGCGGATTTTTTAAATCGCGAGGAGTCCATTCGCAAATAATGGCGAAAATAAAACCACCGCAGATAATACCTGATTTACAGTATTTAACAGAATTACGATTTATAACAAAGAATTCTTTTTTGGGGGCTGTATTAGTCGACTGTGGGCTTTTTTTTTTTCTTTATTGATCACATTTGGATCTGGGTCACTTTTGATGGGATAAGATTAGCGATCTCAAAAGAACATTTTTTTTCCCAGCAAATTTACGGTATCAGTTTCTGTACAGATCTTTTTTACAACTTGCCGAAACAAACTTTAGTTTTTGTCTCGAGAGCCAACCCTTCACCAATCAGTCCCTGATTTTTACGACCCTGCGATCAAAACCTTTTGATAACATTGTGGGAAAAGGAGAAAATGCTGGTAACTAGCATTTTTTTCCTTTTTTTCTAGAATGCTTTCTATCTTGATGGAAATAAATTTCAATTTTTGAGCTACGTCTATTTTGTCGTCTGCAAATGCCTTCGATTTGGACAAGTCAAGAATTTTGGCGTTTGGGAAAGAGTTAAGACCCTCTGTTTTTCAGTACACCAGGGACGTACAAATGACCGTCTCCAAATAAAAGGTATGTCTACAATGACAGCGCTTTTGTGTGATGAAATATAGATTAGATGCGGAGACGAAAGCGACGAAATGGACATCTTGACCCATAACCTTATGCTTTACAAGCTGTTTATAAATATGACATACTTAAACTCCATGGAACTAAACAAAAGAGAACCTTAACAGTTTCCCAAATGACAAAATTGCGACTGGTCCAAATTCAAAGCATTTGCAGATAGCAAATCAGATACGACTCTAATAGTAGAGAGTAAAGCAGAGACATTATGGGAAAAGGAGAAAATTCTGGTTCCCACAATGTTTTCAAAATCCTTCCTCTGGGTGGTTAAGACTCTTGATTGTTTAGTAATGGGCTTAAAGGAAAGCCAGTCATAAATGGTTTCCAGTCACGAGGAAAACATACTTAGAAATGGAGCTATTACTTTTTTAAGCAATGGCGCCTTTTCCCACAATTTGTCAAGATTCCAAAATTGTCAACTGAAGAGGGCGTAAAGGGTCGTTTCTATATTGTTAAGATAATTGTAAGCGTCATAGCCAATAACATGTTATCTTTATAGCGTAAAGCGTATAAAACAGATTGTTAGGTAAATGGATCTTGGCCATTTGTGGCGCTATTTACGTAAAAACCAATCTCCTGGATTGTATGTTAGCAGTTCGAGGATAGATCAAGGGGTTTATTTGGTTCAGTTTTGGGAGATGTAGTAGATATAGAGTACATGTAGCTTTTCACTGATTTTCGAGAGAACACAGACAGGCAGACAGACGGACGGACGGACGGATAGAGGACGGACGAACAGAGAGAGAGAGAGAGAGAGAGAGAGAGAGAGAGACACACACACACACACAGACGTCGAGTCTTATCGCTCCCCGCAATAGATGGTTTGCAGAACTTTCCCGCCAAAAGTGCAGTAAGCTGTCTGAGACTGTCTTTGGTACCGTAGAACACGTTATTTTGTAAACACCGTCTGACAAGGAGAAGTTGCCCCCTTAAAACCTTCTGGACAGCAGTGATGATTTTTGAAAACATCTTTCACATATTGACAATTTTTTATACTTCAATATCAAACAGAGATTTATTTATACAGCCTTTTTACCAAGCAAAATAAGAGATAACTGAAACTCCTTTATCAAGAAATGTGATTTTTTTAAACCACTTTATTAACTCATTACCACACAATCCCTACTTTTGAAGACCCTGAGAAAGAAGCCTTTAGAAAACATTGTGGGAAAAGGAGAAAATGCTGGTAACCAGCATATTTTTCCTTTTCCAACAGTTTTCTACTATTCACAAAACATATTTCAAATTTCGAGTCACTTTTATTTTGTCGTTTGCAAATGCTTTCGATTTGGGCAAACTTAAAATTTTGTCGTATGGTAATGAGTTAACCAGTTGAGCACCACAGGCGACAACAGGGCTTTTGAGGTTCAGTGTACGGCATAGATTCGGATCAGACTGAACAGAACGTGCAGCTTGATGTTGGATCTCTGTGGTCAGCTTGTTTAGTTAAACTTGTACGATGAAACGAAAAAAAAAAAAACACCTTAGGTCTAGCATCTTCGCAAGCCAAGGCTCGCTACTCTACACTTGTCGGATCGAGCTTGATTTCCACATTCCCCCGATACGCCTTTTCATGGGATGCAGCCAGCTCTAGCTGCAACGAATGAAATCACTCGTAGCATTTCATCTTTGATAAAAATAGAACACGGTCTCTACCTTTCGAATAGAAGGTAAACATGGAAATCCACGTGGATGTCTGCTTATCGCTTCATGTGTATTCGTAAGCGGTTTGTAAAACGATTTTTCATTTGCTTTTTAGAAATATGATGTAAAGGGGGGTAATAACCAGCATCCGATATAGGGCGCATCGCAGGAATCTCAGAATCGGGCTCAATCACCCAAGGTAAGATCCACGTAGTGATCGTAAACTTGGCTCGCGAAGATGTACATCTCTTGGATTTTACTTTCTTTTTTTTTTTGATCGACAGAGGTCAAGCCTATATCCACCATGCCCTGGCAAGAAAGGGTTTAATGTATCTGAATAACGCGTTGTTCCAAGAAAGCCATCATATGGTTTGCAACACACGAATAGGAGCATTCGGACATTTGCCTAAAGTGTCTTCTCGGATCAGCCTGCACAGTCCGCGCAGGCTAATTTGAGACGGCACTTTACGACTACATTTGATTGTGTGCTACAGTAGACTTGCGCAAAACAGAAAATTGCATAAAATCGTAAAGTGCCGTCTCGGATTAGCCTGCGCGGACTGCGCAGGCTGATTCGAGACGACACTTTACGCAAATGTCCGAATGTCCCTTTTCGCGTGTTGCAAGCCATATGGAAGGTATTCATGATATCCACTTTGTTGTACAATCGACTGCATGGTGAGGAAAACTGGTCCTTTAAAATGCAGAAAATGCAGAAAATTGACCTATAGCAAAACATTTCGGCACAGGTCAGCCTGCGCGGATTGCGCAGGCTGACCTGGTCGATACTTTTTCTTTGCAGATGCATCAAATCCCGTCTTTTCTCAGAGCATGAACTAAATATATATATAACCAAACGTTATGCATTTAACTAACCACAGTTGTCCTCGTCGGAATTATCCCCACAATCGTCTATGTAGTTACACTCTGCACTGAGCGGGACACAGAAATGATTGGCGCATTTTGTATGCGTGTCCGGACAGGTGTACGTCTCTGAAATAGAATGATATGTATATTAATTTATCATATATAACCTCCCTTGTTTTCATTGTAATATACCCATTTCTTATCTAATGCACGTTTGATATCACATATGTATTTGACGTCAATTTTGATGTCAATACCCATTTCTTATCTAATGCACGTTTGATATCACATATGTATTTGACGTCAATTTTGATGTCATTTTGTACGTATTTTATAGAAGTTGATGGGTTTTATAAATGCATATTACAGCGGGTTAATCTGTGGAGGATTTTACATCCCGTGAGCTATCATTTGTGAAATATCATTATGTGATAAAATGAATCTGACATTCGTTGGCGTTTGAGGTAAATTTTTATTAAACTCGTCTAAATAAAGGCTCGCTTACAGATAACATTTCCCTAGACCAGTTTAATAAATTTCTATATAAAACACCAACACCTGTCAGATCGTACATTTCTGTAGAATTTTGTGTACGGAATAATTATTGTAGCATCGACCGATGTCAACTCTGTGATGGTAAGGCATAACATTTCGACAAACCTAGTGAGTTTTTTTGACAATCCTCTTGAGGATTGTATAAAACTATTACCAAACAATTTTAAAACGAGCTTTATAAATCTTGTGAGAGAACGAGAAAATGCTGGCTGGATATCAGCATTTTTCTGTTTCTACCACAATATTTTTCAGCCTGTCAGATATTAGTTCCCTCATTTAACTAATAAGCCCTGTTTATTGTTAACGTGGAATCAAATTGCAGAGAGAAATGATAATTAAAGAAAACGTTTAAAAAGGAGACAGATAAATTTCTTGGAAAAGGCACATATTAAGTCTTATTTCGATCTGTCCTCTAGAGAACTGACCATCTTTGTATTACTCCGCTTTATTTAATAATACTGACACCAAGAACGATTAACCCCACCTGGGCTATTGTCACGTTCAGACCTCACTGGTACTGTTCAGCCGCAGGCAGGTGAGATATATAAGGCATATTAACCCATTACCATACAATCCCTACCTTTGACGACCCAGAGAGAGAAGCCTTTGGAAAACATTGTGGGAAAAGAAGAAATGCTGGTAACCAGCATTTTCTCCTTTTTCCACAATGTTTTCTACCCTTCATAAAACAAGTTTAAAATTTTCAGTCACTTCAATTTTGTTGTCTGCAGATGCTTTTAATTTGGACAAACCTTTAATTTTGTCGTTTGGTAATGAGTTAACAGGTCCTTGTGTGCATGGATTATTCCTGATGTACTGCGAGCGATTTATTTCTTCTCTCAGAGGGCTTTTTTGAAAATAATAAAAAAAAAAAGAAGTTTGTAAAAAGAAATAAAATGTAAAAATATTGAAGTCTGGCATAACTTTGAGTGACATGTCTGTTGAACATTAGAACCATCAACTGTTAAGGATTACCACCCTTAACTCATCGGCAAACATCGACGTTTTTCGTAAAGGTTGTTACCGGCAGCTGCCGTTTGAAATATGAGAGTTAAGGGCCATAGACTCCCTAAATCATCGGTAAGGAGCGAGTAAGATCGACATTTTTTGTAGAGTTTTTCGGCCAATCTCTGCAGCTTCAGTCGTTTTATATGAGAGGTAGTTGCCGTAGACCTAAAATTGTATAATGGCGTGAAAGATTTAGTTTCATCACGTTTTCCTGTAACGCTAATTCGGCGTTCAACCTTCGTCGGAACAAATTACATAATCACGTGACAGTAAGGCCTGATTTGGTATCCCTCCTCCAGTTTTCTTTGTCTTTATATTCAAGGTTTAGGAAGTAACGGCATTTCTGGTTGGCTAAAACAATTTCTTATGCCAATCATAATCTGCTGAAAAACTGTTGAAAATAAGACCATGGGTAGTATTATGACGGTATGAATCCTGATCGCAAAATCAAAATAAGAGCAGTGACAAAGTTGTTCTAAATAACACAATCACTAGCTATTTTATAAATTAGAACGTAGATGATTGAACTTGATGTATGAGAGATTTAATTGTCACAGTGCAGCGTGAAATTACATTTGTGTTGACTGTAATGAGGTATGCACTTCCTGTTGAGCACTTCCGGTTGCGCAGTTCAAGTTCACGACAGTGATATCAAATCTGAACCACACAGTCACGTATCTGAACGACCTTGATAAAAAGCATTGGGTTCATTCTTGGGACCAAATTTGGGTTCATTCTTGGGACCAAGTTTGGGATCATTCTTGGGACCAACCCTTGTGATCATTCTTGGAATCAACTTGGTATCATTCTTGGGACCAACCTTGGTATCATTCTTGGGACTCTTGCACCTGTAATTTTACCCTACTCATTTGAACTATAGCTAATTCTTATTCTAAAAATGCTTGGATATGTAGAAGTCAAAGAATTTTCATCTGATATGTTCAAAACAAAAATAAAATACAGGACGGTTAGGGTCCGTATTCACCAACCAGTGCAAACTTCTTTCTTTGTTTTATTCTGGATTTATAAATTAGTTGTTTATCGCCTTTTCCAACATTATTTCAGTTATATCGCGGCGGCCTGTACTCATATCCATGCTTCCCTAGAGCCTCTTTTACCAGCACTTCGCACAATTTTCTATCCAAGCCTTCCAACATAACCGTAGCCGTGGCAATGGTCAGCGGTGAGAGAAGAATGAATCCTGTCTCAATCCTTAGGAAGAAATTTGCCGAGAGAGGTCTCAAAATTAAGGATTAAATTATTCAACAACTCACGCAAGAAATTTATTATCCTTGCAGTACATTCATATCGACAGTAATGCGGTCTGCACTTCCGGTTAAGCACTTCCGCTAACGAAAATAAGCTTTAACTTGAATAGTAATCCAAACATTTTCTCATTTATCATTCTGTACCCGAAGACATCAAGAAACTGGCAAGAAAATGCTCTTTACCAATTACATTGTTTAACGACGCTGAAGCAGAATTCTAAAAACGTCGTGAGAAAAGAAGAAATGCTGGTAACAAGCACTTTTTTTCTTTTTTTTTTTCACTATGCTTTTACTGTTCCAAGGACAAATTTTACAATATGATCAGCGTTTAATTTTTCGCCTGTAAAACCGTTCAATAGAGACCAGTCTATTTTTTGTCGTCTGGTAAAAATTCAAGCGTTTAGCACACAATGACGACTTTAAACACCCTGTAGGAGAGACGCCTTTTGAAAACATTGTGGGAAAAGGAGAAAATGCTGGTAACCAGAATTTTCTCCTTTTCCAACAATATTTTACACTGTATCAAGATCAAATTCCATTAATTGAGTCATATTTATTTAAATTGACGTCTGCAAATGCGTTCAATTTGGACGACGCTAGAATTTTTTCGCCTAGTAAAGAGTTAAATCATAACATCCTGCCACCAGACGATTTTTTTCGTCTTTCAGCAGACAATTGAAAAAAATGTACTCTTATCCTGTTTACCTTTTACCAAAACGAAAAATATTTAGACTGGTCCAAACTGAAAACACTTGCAGACGACAATATAAACGCAACTCTAAAAATGAAATTTGTTTCCAACTGGGTAGAAAACACTGTGGGAAAAAGGGAAATGCAGGTTATCAGCATTTTCTCCTTTTCCAACAATATTTTCAAAAGCCGTCTATCGCAGGGTCGTAAAAACCAGGAATTGTTTGGTAACCGTAAAGGGTTAAATGAGTGAAATAAAACTTTCAAACTGATAGGAAAAAACCAAACTTTGCTTTTTCATAGGATTTTTTTTAAAGATACTACCTTATACGATGTAGTAGACTTAAGATCAATGCAGTCTGATTTTGATCTACACGGTCGACAGGTCACTGAGTTGCGTTTAGAGGCCTGAGACAGGTAAAGACTATTGTGGCTGAATGATTAGATTGTACCACGAACATGTTCCTCTTATTTCATATTCTTAACCTGTCACGCAAAACGGGACCAACTTGGAATTCTCTACATCGATTAGATGAAAACAGATCAACTTTTGCGCAGATCAGTTCTATCCGAGACTCCACTCTACGCAAAGTCCGAATGCCCCTATTTACGTATTGCAGGCTATATGTAGCAATGAAAGAGTTAACCATTTACCAAAACAATTCAGAGTTTGAACGACCCTGTGGAAAAACAGCTTTTTGAAAACATCGTGGGAAAAGGAGAAAATAATGGACAAAGCTGGATATTGCCCGTGCACAATTTTTGTATCTTTTCAGGAAACTTAACGTCATTTCTGCCAGTTCTGAATTCATAGATGTTTGAATTTGGAGGAGTCTAAAAATTGTGCGAGAAGGGGTTAAAATTGAGAAGTCTTAATAATGTCGTCTTGTAAAACCTTAACCCTTTACTCCATAGATACTCATTTCTACGCATTGCTTATAGGAGCCTTTGGAAAACATTGTGGCAAAAGGTGAAATTGCTCATGACGAGCAATTTCACCATTTGTCACAACGTTTTCTATGCTATCAAAAGATGTCATATACATGTAAGAAACGGCTTCACCCTTGCTGTCATCTAGGGTCATTTAGAGATACCATAGAAATGCCTTATGGGTTAAAGGGTTAATCTATGACGCCTGCTCATATTCTATAAGGATGTTTCTACAGAAGTCTGGTGTAATTAATTGGTCTGATAACAAAAAAAAAAACGAGTTAACAAAAAGAGAAGGACTGCAAGTCATTTATCACACTGAGAAAATACTTAACCCTCTACCACACCACAAGATTTTGGACCTGTCCAAATTGAAAGCATTTGCTGATGACAGTTTCAATGTGGCTCATATGAAATGATTTTTCTTTGAAATGGAAGAAAACATCGTGGGAAAAGGAGAAAATGCTGGTAACCAGCATTTTCTCCCACAATGTTTTCAAAAGCCCTCTCTTTCAGGGGTGTTAAAGATCGTCATTGTGTGGTAAAGGGTTAAAGATACACCCCTACTCTTTTTCGTCCTTTTTTTCACACGTTTGTGACATTTCAACCTTAAAGGTGGCCCTTCAGAATTTGAGACGAAAATTTTACCAAAATGCAAACAAATCATCCTTATACTCCCATTGCCTTTTAATTTGCGTTAATAAAACCCTAGTAGTCGAAAACCATCCGATAATGCTAGAAATTAAAGATTTATTACGGACCAGGTTGACATCTACAGGAGACACGTTCTATTTTTAGATTATCAATTCTCTCATTTAAATACAGGAAAACACAGACAAAGCTTTAAACATCCATGCGAAGAATGGAAAATAGTTATTACATGTTTGTTAAGTATTGGAATTTAAGCGTTATTAGTCACGTGCTATTCACTTGACATTCCCACAATGCTTTATTGATTTTTGGCGCGAAATCTAAAAATAGCTTAAGAGGCTACGTAGCCTTCTAAGGGAATACCATCAAAAAGAATTTTTTTTTGTAATTTTATGATTCTTAATTACTGATGATTTGTATTGTTTTTTCATATAAATTTCAGTGACATATATATATTTTTTAATTTGGTGTGATGTGAAAATTCTAAATACCCACCTTTAATTCATGAAATTATGATCAATCTTGTATTTTAATGCCAACTGTTTCGCCTGATGATTGCAAGATGGCACAAATTAGGATCTATAGAAAGAACATCTCATGTTTTGGGGTCTTAAAAAACAATATTTGTTGTCGTTCTTAGTTTTAAAATGAAATTAGACTCTTTAGTTTTCTTTTTCGGTCCTTAAACTTAATATAGTTAAACTGTTATACCCCCGCAAAACGAAATGTTTTCGGGTTTAAACTGGAATCAGCCTGTCTGTCCGTGTGTCCGTCTGTGTACAAAATACAAGTAATTTCGTGTTGCAATCTCCTCCTACAATTTTGCTGCTATTGTATTGAAAGTTTGTCGATACATTGACTGTTGATTGAAGTTGTTCAAGACGCAGTTTTCAATCATCAACTCTCTTTTATTCCAGGGTAATCTCTCTTTGAATTAAGATTTTTTTGGTTAAAATAGCCTGTTTCTGTCAAAGCGCTGGCGGGGGTATTAAGTCACACTGAAAGCTTGGGCTTTTTGTAGTCTATCTATGTTTTACAAAGCCGTGCCATTCGATTCATTTTCAAGTTTAAGGACTACGGCCCATAACTCATCCGTTAAGAAAAAAACATGTAACACAGGTGGTTTTGTATTGGCTATCCGGCCAATCTCGGCATCTTCCATCTTTCAATATGAGAGTTTGGGCCGTAGACCTTGAATAGTCTTGTCCTCCCTCCCTCTGGCTGTGAGGATGTGTTTGTGAAATCACGCAAAAAGGGGCCATCTGGAAATTCTGAACATTAACATAGTGGACCCGTAGTAGAAAACAGCTATTTCCACTATATTATTGTCCTACAAAATTTGCTAAGATTAAACATGAGTATTACTGTACTACTTTCACCGAGCCACTTTTCCTTATTGTCCTTCCTGGAATTATCATTTATAACTCTAAAACCACTATTTTCTCCATCCCCAACTTTCAGCTGCAGGTCGAGCAAGAGTTACTCTCCTTTGAATTTATCGATTATCTGGTCCGAAGTTTCCAAAGAGATATGATAATTACTTCCCTTTTCTGGAAACTGACAAAAGTATCAACAAATAATTTGAAGATGGACATCAAAGGAATTTCTTGTTGGTTAAAATTGTGCAAAAGTAGTATAACTATATAAATCTGTCTTTATAAACTGTTAAGAAAATTTATGTCATGTTGCACTAGAAGTATTACGGGTGCACTACCTTAAGTAGATGGAAACTGATCAACGATAGCAGGTCAGTTTACGTTGATGATTCAATAATGATTGTATAACAAGGTACTATGACCACTTTTCATACAGAAAATGTCATTAAAGCGACAAGTGTCAACCCTGTTCAGTTTGCGTAATTCGCACAGTCTGACAAGGGTTGACACTTTTCCCTGTTTGTGCGATGGGTCACATTTTTGGTTACTCTCCAAAATAACAAACCAGATCCTGTTGATTATCCATGTATCGTATAGAAATGTTTTTGAAAGTCTACAGGATGTGATGAATGAATGAGAACGAAAAATCGCACATTAAATATTCGCTAACAATAACCTATAAGGTTTCTGTAGACGCAATCTAACATTTTAACGCTTTACCAAAAGACAAAATTTTACATTAGACTGGTCCAAATTGAAAGCACTAACAGACGACAAAACATACGTGACTCAGAAATTCAAATTTGTTTCAAGCAGGGTAGAAAACATTGTGGTTAAAGGAGAAAATGCTGATTACAAGCATTTTCACCTTTTACTTCAATGTTTTCAAAAGGTTTCTATCACCAGGTCGTAAAAAACAGGGATTGCTTGCTCTATATAAAGTGGATCCATTTCCATGTCTGTTCATGAATTAACTTTTACGAAACAATCCCAAATTCTAACGACCATGAAAAAATAAAAAGCTTTTGAAAACGATAACCAGCATTTTTCCTTCCCCACAATGCTTTCTAACAACCAAACCTAACAAAGGCAAACTTTATTTTTCTAGGCACATTTAGTTTGTCGTCTGCAAATGCTTTGACTTTGAAAAAGTCTAACATTTTGTTGTTGGGTAAATAGTTAAAACCTTTATTTTATATTTTATACATCTCTCAGGGCTGTTTTCAAGGCCGTCTGCAGTAAATTTGTTTTCAGGAAGTCTAGCAAACGACAGATTCTGTTATCAGAGCAAATTGTTATCAGTCCAAATTAAAGCTTTTGCAGACGACAAAATTTAATTATAAAATTAACAAAAAAGGAAACATCTGTATGAATGAACTTAAATATTACATATATAGCATAGCTCGTACATAATACATCATTCATGCTTGTGACACCAAATAAAGAACTGTAGATACTAAAACTGTCTTTGTCATTTCCAGCTTGCTGTCCTTGGCTCCCCTAGTGGCTAGTGGCCCATACCTTTTTGGTGTAATTATACTTAGTGTAACTTAAATAATGGTACTAGTATATGCATGCATCAGAGTTAGAAAACGCTGTCGAAAAAGGAGAAAAAGGCCGGTTTCTAAATATACAAATTATACTGTAGCTTGCACACTGAGATTTTCATACAAATAGGGTACGTAGAAAACATTGTGGGTAGTAGAGAAAATGCTGGTTACCAGCGTTTTCTCCTTTTCCAACAATGTTTTCGAAAGCCCTCTGTGTCAGGGCCACTAAAACTCGGGATTGTCTGGTAAAGGAGTAAGGGAAAAATAGATTAATCAGACAAAATAATAGGCCTACTCTTTATAAAGAAAAACAACAAGAAAAGTCACCAGTCATTTATCACCCGGAGGAAAGTACTTTAAACTTAGACCGCTAGATATTTCAAATTTCTTCCTAAAAAGTTGGGGAAAACTTAACGAAATACTGCAAAATTACGGTTATATTGGCCAGAAATTGTTACAACGTAGCGAGCAGGGTTGAGATCAAAGATCGGACTGCACGTTCTTGGATCCTCACCATAAAAAAAAAAGCAAGAATGAAAATCCGGACAAGCTCGTAAAGAGTTAAAGCGATTGTGAAGACACAAAAAAAAATCTTTTACTGACAGTCTGCTAGACAATTTACTAACATTTAGGAAGATGAAAAGAAACGTTCTATTGTGGACGATGGAAACTTAAACATGCTCCAAAATTAATCATAGGCCGTTATAGACAACGAGACTTTTTCATCTGTCACTTCGTTTGGAAGAAAAAATTGGACTGAATTCTTGAGATTAACCTTCCGGCTGTTAAGCGCAAATCAAGGAACTTTTGAAAATAGTGTATATCCAAGATCAGACTGCACAGAACGTGCAGTCTGGGTCCGTATTCACTAACCATTCTTAAGAACATTCTCAGTCTTATTCTCCAAGTTTTTCCAAACTAGAAAGAAACGGAACTTCTCATTGGCTAAACCATTTGATTTAGCCAATCAGAAGTTGTGTTACTTTCAAAATTAGAAAAATATGGAAAATAAGACTAAGAATGTTCTCAACTCTGTTCTACACAATGCCGACTTTTAACGCCTCTGAAAAAAAGGCTTATGAAAACATTGTGGGCAAAGGAGAAAATGCTGGTAACCAGCATTTTCTCCTTTACCCACAATGTTTTCTACCTTGTCTAAGAACCATTGCACCATTTGAGCCACAATGAAATGAATTGTCGTCTGCAAGTGCTTTCAATTTGGAAAAGGCTAAAATTTTGATGTCTGGTAAAGGGTAAAGAATGATTTGTGAATAGGACTTACGCTCTTTTCTCTATTTTTCTAAAATAGCATTCGGGTGTGTGCTGTCGGTTTAAATTCTCTTCAACCTTTTTAGCATCTTCGTTAGGCAAGTTTACGATCACTACGTGGATCTTACCTTGGCGGATTGAGCTTGATTTATACCCCCCCCTTTCATACACCTTTTCATTGGATCCAGCCGGCTCTAGCTGCATCGAATAAAATCGCTCGTAGCATTTCATCTTCGATAAAAATAGAACACGGTCTCTACCTTTCGAATAATAGGTAAAACATGGAAACCCACGTGGATGTCTGCTTATCGCTTCATGTGTATTCGTAAACGGTTTGTAAAACGATATTTCATTTGCTTTTAGAAATATGATGTAAAGGGGGCTAATAACCAACATCCAATAGAGGGTGCATCACAGGAATCTCGAATTCGGGCTCAATCAGCCAAGGTAAGATCCACTTAGTGATCGTAAACTTGGCTCGCGAAGATGCCTGTTTTGCAGAATAAGGGGTAACGAGAAGAGCAGCAATTTGTTCTTCGTGTCCGTTTTTTGACCCCCCGCCCCCGCCTTTTTTTCTAGGATGGATTGTAAAAGAGTTAGAGAGGACTTTGCAAGAAATACTTTGATTTATGGTGACTTACTACGGAGTCCTATTAGTGCCATAAATATTATTCAGTTAAAGAAGGCCATATGATGATTCCTGCGTCGTTATTTCTTAGGAAGAAACAGACAAGGTCTGTTCGTGAGATCTTAAAATATTCACATTTTTTTTTTCCACACAAAAAACTCTATTTCTTTTTTAAATCTAAAACACTGGAGCGCATGTACATGTATGTTTTATAGAAAAGACCATTGTCATTTCGTCTCAGTCGTATATGGAACATAGTAGGCCTATATGTTATATAGATTCTACATAAACATACGTATGATACAGCAGATTTGTAGCAGTGTAAAACCACTTTTTCAATAAAACTGAGTTTTGTTATCAACTTATCAACCTCGCTAGAAATAGAGCAGGGTTAAAAATTATATTGTGACAAATAGCCGTTGTATTACAGAAGTGGATTTATCAAAGCAGTGGGGTAAAGTCACGAGATGAAATTTTTGCCTGGAAATTATGTATTGATTGGCATGTTCATAAACAACCAAATTGCTCAATCCTGTTCTACACAATGCCGACTTTTAACCCCCTGGAAAAAAAAAGGCTTTTGAAAACATTGTGGGCAAAGCAGAAAATGCTGGTAACCAGCATTTTCTTCTTTACCCACATTGTTTTCTACCTAGTCTTAGAACCATTGCACCATTTGAGCCACAATGAGATGAATTGTCGTCTGCAAGTACTTTCAATTTGGAAAAGGCTAAAATTTTGATGTCTGGTAAAGGGTAAAAAAAAAAAACTCACTATTTACAGAGCACCAGATAGAAGGAGTGATTTTAATCTTAAAATTGAAAATATAACTTTTTTTTCCACTAAAGTCTATGTTGTGGGTACTCATTAGAATCGTCTCATTGAGACGATTCTAATGAATACCCACAACATATGGTTTTGAAGAGAAACAATGACTTTAGAATACCATCACTTCCTCTTATTTGGAGCTGTGTATTTAGACATTCCGTAATGGTCATGCTACTCACCACAATTCAATTCATCCTCGCCATTTTGGCAGTCCGGTTGTCGATCGCAGCGTTTGATGACGTCGATACATGACGTAGCATTACACTGGAACTCGTTTGGTAAACAGCCTGAAATTTTGTAAAACATGTAGATCTAGACCCTTATATAAAATTGCAGAATCTAGAACTACATTACAACGACTTACAACTGGATTTCTGCCATTGAAAATGTTTCGAAGACACTTTGTAATTGATGCACGAAACATAATTACCATTTGTATGTCGATTTTCTGTGTAAGCGAAGGAAATTTTTTTCTGCCAACTACGTTTAAAGTCTCAGAATATCGTTAGAATAGCTCTAAGTTGTTCTGGATGATCTCTCTTACAAATGTACAGTTTGATTTTGGTGTAGTCTAAATTGTCCATAGTCTTCGAACATTACGCTTAGAATACTCCTATTGCAGAGAACCGTTTGGATTTGGCTTGCAACGCCCGAAAAGGGGCATTCGGACATTTGCGTAAAGTGTCGTCTCGTATTAGCCTGCGCAGTCCGCGCAGGCTAATACGAGATGACATTTTACCACTACATTAGATTTTGAGCTACAGTAGACTTGCACAAAACAGAAAAGTACATTAATACCTAAAGTGTCGTTGCGGATTGGCCTGCGCCGACCGGCAGGCTTATCCGATACGACACTTTATAAAAATACCCGAATGTCCCTTTCGCCGGTTGAAGGCCATATATAAGGCGAATATAGGATACAACCTACCACAAGGGTGGGCCGGTAGTGCAGTGGTAAAGCGCTGAACTATCAATCCCGAGGCCCGAGGTTCGATACCAGGCCTAACCAGGACCTCTCTGACACACCTTGTGTGTCCCACCCAACTAGAGGTTAACTGGTTTGGAACTCAGAGGTAGCCTGGCGTGTAACGGTGCTTTACACCGGGCACGTTAAAGATCCAAGGAGGTCTATTCGAAGAAGAGCTAGGGGCTTGTACCCGGATTTCCTTGTATCCAATTCTTTCTCCCTAATGGACGATACCATGTAGGCCTATCTAGAGATCGGAAGGGAGCTTAATCTTACAAAGTCATGATCACAACCTACCACAAATACCGATGCTCTCGTCGGCTGCATTTTTGCACTCACTGATACCATTGCACGTATGGTCTTTGGGAACACATTCCAGCGGGTCTTCTGTGCACCGGAAGTATGTTAAAGGGTCACATGACTGAAATACCTCATTTGATTGGCTGTTAGCTTCCAGTGCTGCAACTGAAATAAGAGAAAACACTTCCTGTAATTCTGTAAGCCTGATTGGGTAGGAAAAATAATTTTCAATAAAATAAATTAAAATTGTGAAACTTTACTCAAGATTTTATTCCACAGAAAACTCTGATTTCTTAGATTGTTCCTGTCCTAAAATGGAACAAGCATTTGTGACCCGTCAGGCGAAAAGGGACAATCTGTGGATTCCTTATATCAATTAACCCTTTCACAAACAATCCCTGGTTATTACGGGCCAGGAATAGAAGCCTTTTGAAAACATTGCGGGAAAAGGAGAAAATGCTGGTGACCAGCATTTTCTCCTTTTCCCACAATATTTTCTACCCTATCATATAGAAAACTTATCTTTTAAGCAACTGATAATTTGTCATCTGCAAAATGCTTTCAATTTGGTCTGGTCCAAAATTTGCTGTTTGGGAAAGGGTTAAATGCTAACAGACCTAAGGTAGTGCCGGTCAATTTAAGTTGATACTTCAAAAAATGATTGTTTTGTAAGGTAGATTCACCATTTTCCATACAGAAAATATCATAACAACGAAAAGTATCAACCGTGGTCAGCCTGCGCAGTTCGCGCTGTCTGACCAGGGTTGACACTTTTTGCAGTTCCCAGAAGGTCCCTTTTTGCGTTACGGGTCACATTTCAGCATTCTGTCTTATAAAGGTCCGGTTTGTCTAAGTTTTCGTGTCTCTTCGTAGTTACGAGCATTTCTATCGTTTTCTCCCTATTTCTTCAAATGGTATCTCTCTCAGGATCGTTAAAAGTCGGTGTGTTATAGACTAGTAGAGGGTTAGACAGAGTATTGTGGGCTTTTCTAGTTAACTTGGTTTATACGCCAACGACATCCTTGTGGATGCGAGCTTTCTTTTACCGTCAAGATGTAGTTGTTTGCAAAAGCTAAAGATAGAAGGAGTGATTCTGAATTAAAAATTGAAAATATTAGTAATTCTCCACTATACCCTATGTAATGGGTACTCATTAGAACCGTCTCAACGAGACGATTCTGAGTACCCTAAACAAAGGGTTTGGAAGAACAATATTGAATTTAGAATACCATCACTTCCTCTTAAGCCTTTACTCCACAGATACTCATTTCTACGCATTACTTGCAGGAGCCTTTGGAAAACATTGTGGCAAAAGGTGAAATTGCTCGTGACGAGCAATTTCACCTTTTGCCACAATGTTTTCTATGCTATCAAAATGTGTCATATACACAAAAGAAACAGCTCCATCCTTGCTGTTCTTTAGGGTCAATTAGAGATACCATAAAAATGCCTTATGAGGTAAAGGGTTAACTGGAACTGTGGATTGCCCAGACAGATGTCATATTGCCAAGGGAAAAAGATATGGACATGATCAGGCATCAATATTTGATGTGTCTGATCAGGATCTAGATCTACAAGTGCAGTGTATGTAATTGTTCGCTCTTTAATATTACTGTGTGTACATGGCAACTGTATGGGAGTCATAGCTGTTAGTTTACCGCCAAGACTTCAATGTCATGATGCATCTACAGATATGACATTGCTAAAGGAAAATAATATAGACCAGAAAAAGGCCTCACTACTTGATGTGCCCTATCTAGATCTATATATACAGTGTATGTCATTGTATGTCATTGTACTGTGTCATTGTACTGTGTTTACATGCCACTTGTAGAGGCGTTAGCTTTTATTTTACCGCCAAGGCTGTTCTTTCATGACGCATACACGTGTATGTACAGATATAACATCGCTAAGGGAAAATAATGAGGACTAAAACCAGGCCTTACTACTTGATTTATCTAATCTGGGTCTAGATCTAGATATATAGTCTTTCTCACTGCATTCTCATCAACATTCAACATGTTTATATGTCACTTGTATGGGAGTTTATTTTATTTTACCGTCAATATATTGAGTGTTTGAAACAGACAGATAAAAAAACATTGCTAAGGGGAGACAATTTTGACCGAAATAAGACGCATTGTCTCATTTCGTGATCATCATCGGTAACATTTTCACGCGTGGCTGCTGTGCCGCGAGTGAAAACGTCACCGATGATGTTCACGAGATGAAATAAAACTCGATCTTTCACAGTAAGAAACAAATATCCTCTATATAATTTGATGTGTTTGATTTACATCTATATCTACAGTATTAACCATCGTCTCCATGTTTTGATTGCTTTTAGGAAGAAACTCTCATAGACGGCCCGCTTGATTCAGATTTACAAAGCAAAACGAAACAAAAAAACCCCTCTGATTTGAAATAGTAGACTAGCTTACAGTGTAACAAAAAAAAAAAAAACTGGGTCAAATGTGAACACCACATCAGCATTATTTCTATAATTATTATCATATTTATATGTCCTTTTGTGGAAGAAAGAAATTAAGATAATTACTCAGCAGAATATAAACCCATATTACTATTGAATAATTTTGGTTTATTCATCCACTGTGGCTAATAAACATTAATTGGTATGTTGCACCGTGTATTTAATCCTTTCCCTGTCAAATAAATGACCTCGAAATTTTTCGACAAAAATAATACAAATACAATGGAAATAATGAGACTCTCTTGATAAAATCTAGAATAGAGAATAAATCTTGGATCAGACTGCACGTTCTGTGCGGGCTGGTCTTGATCTATGCTGGTCGCAAAATCTACTCATATCCCCAGATGGCATTGAAAGAGTTGATAAATATTACGAGTTGGACTAACCATACATTAAGTATTGTTTAGTTATGATATCACTGAGCAGGCAATGGCGCACAATCTGCGTATCATCGCACTGTTGGGACAGACATTCAATGTTAACCCATTGCTTTTTTTTCTAAACCTCAAATAACTTTAGATAGTAGAGAAAAGAGTTAGGTCTTGACGGATGGCGTAGTGATTCAGGCACAAGATTATCAAACAAGAGGTCCTGTGATCGATCTGCATTCGTAGAACTTGGTTTATTCGTGTTGATTGCTTTGGCAAGACACCACAGACTCAGAGCCTACCTACCGACAAAATGATCAAAGCAGACTGCATGGGACGTACAATGTTATCTTGAGCGTGCAGGACTTCGGAACAGGGGTCGTGGTTTCTATCCCAAGCATGACCAATTTCTTTCCTGGGACTGATGAAAGTGAGTACAACAGAAATCATTCCTCTCCCTCCGCTAACCATTGTTTCGACAATGCTTTTGTCAGAAAGCAGCTTGGAAAGAAAATTGATTGAGTACTGGTTAAAAAAAAAACTCCAAGAAAGCATGGATATGTCCACTGGCCGCCGCGATATAACGGAATAATGTTGAAAACGGCGTTAAACAACAAACAATCGGTTATTTTTGAAGCCGACGACTTTCAGAAAGAAGGCTTTTGAAAACATTCTGGGAAAAAGGAGAAAATGCTGGTAACCAGCATTTTCTCCTTTTTGCCAAAATGTTTTCTACCCTTTCCAAGACATATTTCGTCCATCTTCGCGAGCCAAGGTTACGATCACTACGTGGATCTTACCTTGGCTGATTGAGCCCGATTTCGAGATTCCTTCGATGCGCCCTCGTTTAAATGCTGGTTATTACCCCCCTTTACATCATATTTCTAAAAGCCAATGAAATATCGTTTTACAAACCGCTTACGAATACACATGAAGCGATAATCAGACATCCACGTGGGTTTCCATGTTTACCTTCTACTCGAAACGTAGCGACCGTGTTCTATTTTTATCAAAGATGAAATGCTACCAGCGATTTCATTCGTTGCAGTTAGAGCTGGCTGCATCCAATGAAAAAGCGTATCAGGGGAATGTAAAAGTCAAGCTTGATCCGCCAAGGGTAGAGTAACGTAGTGAGTCGTCAGCCTTGGCTTGCGAAGATGTATTTCGTCATGCGACCGCAATCTTATTGATAGCCTAACGTTAGAATTTCGTCCTCTGTTAAAGAGAGAAGCCTAGTTCAGTATTGTCTGTCTATGGTGGTATATTGATGCCGCGAGATACTAGAGAGCTATTGCGATAATTAAAGAAAATTATCGCAATAAATAAAGTTTCCTGGAAATATCATTGTCTACATGTATAATAAAAGAAATTCACGATAAAATATCGCGTTAAACCTTACTGCTATCATGATTCTTTTTGCTTTCTTGTCGACAAATCACATTCACGTTGTGTAAAATTAGATACGGTTTCAGAACATCTTTGTGTACAACCCTATAAACTTTCCTTTTTCTTTTAAACTTGTTTGTATTAGGCTTTCGAGTCATCTTTGTGATTTAAAAGACTTCTGTTCAATTCGGTATGGTCAAAAGTTACAAATTAAGCGCAACAACTCTCAAGAAATCGAATTTCTACTCACTGCAATCTTGTGAAAGTGAATCTCTATTTATAGAAATGGAGAAACGGATAGAACTATCACCATAAGTTTATCTCGAATATCAGCTTCTTGCAGGCTTGAGACATTTTGAGTTAAAATGATAGGTATCGTGATATCTCATTCAGGAAACTTTTCATTATCTCGATAAAGTTCCAGGAAGCATCAAACGTTTCCCGCGATAGTTTTTAAGAATAACCATGATCTCCAATCTCGTGGCATAAATATGCCACCATACCTGTCAAACATTCTGATATAATGATCTTCTAGCCGGAATAACTATTTGTTTTCAATTATTGGTTCCATTCTTAACCCTTAAAGCGCTGGAATCAACTTAACGTGTTTTTGTGGACAGTATAGATCAAGATCAGACTGCACATATTGTTCTGAACGTGCAGTCTGATCTTGATCTGATATTTCAGATGTTTTTCCTATTAAAAAGTGTCTCTTTTATTAATTCAGCACTTTAACCCATTACCACACAATCCCTACTTTTGAGGCCCCAGAGAAAGAAGGCTTTAGAAAACATTGTGAGAAAAGGAGAAAATGCTGGTAATCAGCATTTTCTCCTCAAGTTTCCCACAATGTTTTCCACCCTTCACAAAACAAATTTTAAATTTTCAGACACTTTTATTTTGTCGTCTGCAAATGCTTTTAATTTGGACCAGTCTAAAATATTGTCGTTTGGTAATGGGTTAAAGGTTAACTATTCATCCTTTAACTGCTGAATAAATTAAACTTTCATAATTATTATCATTTTCTTTTCTGAAATTTTCATTCTTTTTATGGGTGGTTTGTTTTGCATTTATCTTAGTTCATTTAACCCGTCACCACACAGCAAAATTTTAGACCTATTCAAATTGAAAGCATTTGCGGACGATAGTTTTAAATGGCTCAAATGGTGCAATTTTGCTTTGATAGGGTAGAAAACTTTGTAGGAAAAGGAGAAAATGCTGGTTACCAGCATTTTCTCCTTTGCCCACAATGTTTTCAAAAGGCTTCTTCCCCAGGGGCGTTGAAAGGTGTCATCGAGTGGTAATGGGTTAATGAAAAAATATATCAGATGATTGTTTCGATTACAAAAGACTGAAAGGCTATATTGATGACATTTTTATCGAGTTATTTCATTTTCGTTCATTTAATGGGCAAATCAGAGTCACACTGTCCTGGCCCAAAACAATATGGAAAACTTTTTTTCCGTTTCTTCATCTTGAAACTAAACAACAGGATATCGGATTACCGAAAATCCAAAGTACATGTATTTTGTTTACGGCATATGAAATGTGATTCATATTGTTGGATTCTAAAAAGATGGAAAATATTTAATGAGAAAGGAGAAAGTGCTGGTCACCAGCAGTTTCCCTATTTCTCAACATGCTTCCAAAAGTCTTCTTTCTCAGGGCATTTGGAACTCATTATTGTTTAGTAGAAAAGGTTTACCGAACGATAAAATTTCATAATTGTCTATATTGAAAGTATATGGAGACGAAAAGGCATATGTGACTAAAAAGATTGAATTTTATTTCATTCTTTTATTATCTTATTCTTTCCGGAAGGTTTTCGAGAAATAATAGTGTATTATTTTTCAATAATTCACGGTTACAACCACTGAAAAATACAAATTCTTTTCATTCAATTGAAGGCAAAAACGGTTGTTCCCTCGCACTAGTCACCTAGGTATAATGCATGTGCCTCTCAACCAGATGGAAATACAACGTAATGACACTTAAGTTATCTTTAGGGAATAATTCAAACACTTTGAAAAATAAGATTTTAATGTTCAATATTTCGGCTATTGCCTTGAAATCTCAAGAGTTAGTGTTTCTAACTCTTGAAAAAGGCTATAGCCGAAAAGTTGAACATCAGAGTGTTATTATTCAAATATGACAAAATTTACCCTATACGTTTCTCACGCTTGATGTAATATTGTAATGCGCTGCTATGCGGAGGAGGCAGGCCACAGGAAAACATATGTTATGGATTTTCATGTTAGTTTCCTCCAAATACTGGTTACCAGCATTTTCTCCTTTTCCTGCAATGTTTTCTACAGGCTTCTTTCTCGGGGTAGTCAAAAGTAGGAGTTGTGTGGTAATGGGTTAATCTAATAAATGAATGAGATGAACTATCCGAAAGTAAAAACAACGCTGCATTTTCAATATTCCTTTTAGCTGGGAAAAAAAAAAACAACAACATCGTAATGGACTGTGTGGATCCAAGATCAGGCTTCATGTTTTATGCAGCCTGTTCTTGATCTACACTGTCTGCAAAAGCCCATCGACTCTTTCTTAGCAGCATCGCGATAAATGGTCGATACTTTTTGTAGACGCCCTAAGCCTCCATTTCTCAGATCATAGCTCATTCATTTTATTCGATAATAGACAAAAAACAGCGTTATTCATACTTAATTGAATTTCGCTTGTTGGGAGAAACTTAGCATCTATAGACGTAGAACAGAATCATTTATTTTTTCCATATTGACGCCAACTCGGCGAATGCCGTTTTCTTTAGGGCGCAGTCTTCATTAAAATATGAAATATCTATTTCAAAAATCCATTGTTTGTTGTTGCCATAATTCCGTGCTGATAAATCATTGTATTGTCGTAATTTAGTATTCAAGTTTAAAAAAATGGTGCATGTTTGACTTGTAAACAAGTTTTGAAAAGACACTGGCGGACTATTTCTATGGCGTCACTGTGACAGTAGAAAAAGTGGAAATGTACCTGCCATAATTTGTCCCTTCATTTGTGATAGGAGAGGAAAAGAAGCCTTTTTCAAAACTCTAGGGAAGTTAACAGTAAATCCGAGAAGTTAAGATCTCATGTCTACAGGCAGATGATCACTGGTTTTTAAATGGCACTGCACTAAGTTTTTAAACTCTACTAAAGTAATCCTTGGTACAGTCGAAAAGTCTTCATAGATGAGGAATGAGAAGTTACTTCGAGTTTTATTTTTCGATTTTCGAGATTTTAAAAAAAAAGTTTCGATAGTTTTTCTTTGGTTTAGTGGTCATCTTGAGTTTTGATATTGAGGATATAATATTTGGCATCGGTTCGCATCGGTATTTTTTTTTAGTATAAAATCTTTTAAAGCAGCAAGAGTCCGAATACTGAAAAACGAAAATCGATTTTTCAAAATCTTTTTGAAACGAAAATCGAACTTACTTCACTTTTTGAAACTCGAAAGTTGAAATATGCAAATTTAAGTCACTTAGTTTTTGAGCTTGAAAATCGAAAAACGAGAATCAACCAACTTCTCATTGCTGCATAAACGACCCTATCAAGACGTCTGTTCTGCAGTATGCTACGTAGGGATAGCCGAATTGTCAAAGCCTTAATACGGTTTTAACATTACATAATGTTTTGCTGCGCCATGGGCGAAAACAGTGTCTCTTTTCGGACGGCATAGATCAAGATCAGATTGCACAAAACGTCCGGTCTGATCTTAGACTTATGCCGTCCGCTTGTGCACTTAAGCCTTTACATTCAAGATTTATTTTAAAGTTTCAGTGGATTGTAATCAGAGCCACCAAAGGAGGTCGAGTTTATTTGGCGCTAAAAGACTTAAGCCTTTACTCCATAGATACTCATTTCTACGCATTGCTTGTAAGAGCCTTAGGAAAATATTGTGACAAAAGGTGAAATTGCTCGTGAACTACACTATAAAAAAGGTGTCATATGCACATAAGAAAAGGCTTTATTCTTCCTGTCATTTAGGGTCAGTTAGAAATACCATAGAAATGCCTTATGGGGTAAAGGGTTAACTCATTACCAAACAACAAAATTTTAAATTTGTCCAATTTGAAAGCATTTGCAGACGACAAAAAAAATGTGACTGAAAATTTGATATTCGTTTTGAGAAGGATAGAAAACATTGTGGGAAAAGGAGAAAATGCTGGTTACCAGCATTTTCTCCTTTTCCCACAATGTTTTCTAAAGGTGTCTTTCTCAGGGTCGTCAAGAGTAGGGATTGTGTGGTAATGGGTCAAGTCATATTCTGTGAAAGAGGGGCTTGATTCATCACCAGAAAGTACAGACTTATGCCCGCCTACGCAGTCTTCGTAAACTTTGTTACAACGCATTTTGTAATAAACCTGCAAAATGTAATAAATATTACAAAATGCGTTGTGATTACATGAAATGTAATAAGAATTAGTTTAAACATATTTTATTCAACAGTACAAATTTACAAGAGAAAATGAAATACAATCTTATGACAAGCAAACTGAAGAAAAGGATTAGAACGAAAGCAAAGGCTTATAAAGTTCTTCTCCAATAAGAATTATGTAACGCGTTTTGTTATAAACGTGCAAAATGTAATAAATATTACAAAATGCGTCGTGAGAACACTTATAACAGTTCATATAATTGCAAAGCATTCTGTAATAATTCTAAATCAGGACTGATCAGACTTTCTTGTTTTGATCATACATGCAACTACTTAATATGATATTGAATGAAATAGATATTCAATGTGTGTAAATGTGATCAAAGTTATTAAACTTATGACAAATCCTTAATCAACCATTTTTTTTGTATTTCTATCAAAAATTGTAGAACTGAGGTCCTGAGATAAAAGATTATTACATATCAGTGTTCCCACTGGAAATTTTATTTGGGGGTTTTGTACCCGCTACAACTGAAAAATGGGGGTATAAGAAAAAAAATGGGGGTACAAATTCAGAAAAAAACTTGTATGCCCACAGCTCTAGATACATGTATTTACTGCCTCATTCTTGTTCAGATGCAGATCAATCATATTATAGATCTACTCTTGTCAATGTACATTTTGAAATGTATGCATAACTGACAGTTAAAGAATTGCAAAGTTTTTACTAGACTGTAGTGGTCTTTATGCTCATATTTTCACATCCCATTAGCTTTTTTTATTTCAGTTTAGATTTCATATTTGAAGGTATGACAATAATGGTTCTCAACTGAAGGTAAAGTAATCCATATTGATGATTTGCAGCAAAAAAAAGTATGTTACATCAAGATATTTGTGGAAATTTATAGCTTAAATCCATTACAAGCTGAAAAGAAAGTATGAAGTGACTCTGATCAGACAATGTAAACAGGAGCATTTTGTTGTGTCATGGGTTTCTGCGTTTTTTGAACCGATCTATTTTTCATGTCCATTTAGTGTGAATTTCAATTCTGTACAGTGATTGACACAATAATTTGCGTGAGTTTGAACACTGATATGAATTCTGTTTTCTCGATGATGAATATTTCTACTACTCGTGTGCCTTGCTTGCTTACGGGAACCCGAATTCCGAAACTACATTTCTGAGCTAATCCCAATGTAGGTTCACAGACGAAAGACGTTGACGTCAACTAAACGCTCTTTCACAGACTGCGTCAAACAAAGGAGAGCTGAATTAAGGATTCTTTTTGGAAACAAACGAGTCCCAGTCTGCAAAAGAATGCCATCTAGCGGGAGATAATGGCAAATTATAGGTCGCGATAATAAAGACCGAGTACGCCGACCACGTAAATGTTCTAAAAATAGAAAGCTGGAAATCCAAAATTTTTCTGATGTTAGATTTACTTTGTCAGAAAATCGCTTTTACGTGAGCCGTTCTATGCAAACACTTTTTTTTTCATTTTTATGTTCGATCTTCTTCTGTATTTTTTGTGCGTGATTTCACGTACAGGTTTGTAATTTTGTGCGTGTTTTATTTCATTTATACGTGTTTCACGCACGATTTTGCGTGATCGGGAACACTGCATATTGCAACATTATTACAAAATGCGTCGTGAAAATATTTATAACAATTTATGCAATTGCAACGCATTTTGCAACAATTCTAAATGATGACACTAGATATTCTTCATTCGGTCATAGCTAGTATACATAATAATGAAAGAAAATAAATGTTCAAGGCGTTTTAATGTGATCGAAGTTATTAAGCATATGACAAAACCTTAATCTATTAAAGTTAAAAGAATTCTGTCCTTTCATTCAACATCTTAGAACTGGGGCCCAGGGAACAAAGATTATTAAATTTTGCAAGTTTATTACAAAACGCGTTGCATAACTTTTTATTACATTTCATGTAATCACAACGCATTTTGTAATGCTTATCACATTTTGCAGGTTTATTACAAAATGCGTTGTAACAAAACTTACCTGAGTTTGAAACTTTTGCTATTGTTAAATACTTTTCTTCGTGACTAAGAAACATACTACCTCATAACTAAGTCGGTCAATAGAAAATGGTTTGGATGGATCCATAATTCGTCGGTTTACTTCGAAAACCTCATAACTACAGCTTGTTACAAGCTGTAGTTTCGTGGTATTTGAAGCAAACCGACGACATATGTGACGACTTGCTTGGTAAGACGTATCACAGAGAAGAATTAAACCTCCTTTTCATACAGTGTCGTTTTTCTGAATTTTGCAAAATAATGTAAATCAATTAAAATTGAAACGGGAGAGGGAAAATGGAACACATATAGGAAACCAACAAGACCTGGCTGTTTCTACTTATAATTATGTCATATCGTCTGTTTACTTCCAAAACCTCGTAACTACAGCTTGTAACAAGCTGTAGTTACGAGGTTTTCGAAGTAAAACGACGATATGTGATTAACTGATATTTTTATCAAGTAATTCTGTCACCATAACGCCTTCATTTCCCATATATATGTTGAGGATAGTTTAGGACGAGGTCAGACTGATCCGAAGATGCAGCCTGATCAGCGCTAGTCACCGTTATATATGTTTTTTGAGGGGTTTTTTTGCAGGCAAGAAAAACATCTATATATCCTCGACAGGTTCCGTCTACGAGTGTAATTACCGACTTCAATCGGTACTTTCCGTAAATAATTGTCAATATTGAAGGTCTATTACTTTTAGACAGCCAGTCATAATATCATATTACCCTATGATTACTGTCTCGTCTTAAAGTATCAGAAAAAAGCCATTATACTGTTTCATGGAGATTGATTTTTTGCACGAATAAAACTTGAGACTTCACCCTTACATTGCTGTACTATTTCGTCGCCAAATGTGACGTTATAACCTGTTTTGAAACTTAATCACAGTTTTTGTGTGTAAATCATGACATTTATTTCATGCTTTCTGGTATTTTATCGAGAAATAATGATGAAACGATTTTGAATATCTCATGGTTTCGACCAGGGAGAAATACCGGTTTTATATTTCAACTCTCCAAATGAAGGCGGAAACAAGTTCCCGCCCACAAGTTACCTATGTAGAAATTACGTCCCACTCTTATGGAACATTTCTCGCGCTTTAATATGTTATAGTGTAATGTGTAATGCGGATTGGGGTGTGCCACAGGGAATTACCGAAAAGAATTGTACTGAATTTTGATGGGAATCCACACACACAAAAAAGAAGAGAAGCATAAAAAACAAATCGAATATTTTTTTTTCGTTGACAGATTGAAATTATTTCATCGAGCGAACATCATCGTTAATATTTTCACGTGTGGCGTAGCCTCTTTGTATAATGTTCGACTGCGGTGATCAAGGACCAGGGTCCGTTTTTAGTAAGCATTCTGGATTGTTCTGAACATTTTCATAAACATTCTACATGAACAAAACTGATTAGAACTCCCTTGCATTTGTGAATCTTTGTAGAATTTAGCAGTTCTCGTTCAGTCTGATCCTTGACAACACCCGAAGTTTTTTTTTTTTTGTAATGGTTCCAGACATGCGCTTTTCAATTTATATCTCATAAACCATTCTGTGACATTTAGGGAAGAATTCAGTAGGTTGATGTCGAAATCTTAACCTAAACGATAAAAATCAGTCTCGGCAAAATTCGAAGCACTTGAATGCATCCAATTTGATAAAGCCCAAAAAAGATAATTTGTATCAATGGTAGGGAAGAATTAACTCTTTACTCCACAGATACTCATTTCTACACATTGCTTGTAGGAGCCTGTGGAAAACATTGTGGCAAAAGGTGAAATTGCTCGTGACGAGCAATTTCACCTTTTGTCACAAATGTTTTCTATGCTATCAAAAGGTGTCATATATACATACGAAACTGTTTCATCCTTGCTGTTATCGAGGATTAGTTAGAGATACCATAGAAATGCCTTATGGGGTAAAGGGTTAACTGGACAATACAAAAAAAAATGCTGATTTCAAAGGCGTAGCTTACAAAGGTCATAACAACCAGAGATTGCTTGTAAAGTTTTAACCCTTAAACTGCTGGAAAAGCCAAATGAAAACTCCCATGCCGATAGTAACACACATAAAATTGCTATTTTAAAATCAAACTTCTTTGAAGGACATCTCCTTATCGGCCAATGTAGATCCAAGATCAGACTGCAGGTTTCGTACAGTCTGATCTTGATCTACACTCTCCGCAAAAAGTACCCCGACTCACACATAGCGTAAGGGTTAACAGTTAAGCCTAGCTTAGACAGGAATGGATTTCTTGGCATCGTTTTATGTAAATTTTGTACGTTTATCCCTCATCGAGACGAATATACATTTACTTTCTCCACTCCCCCACACACTATAAATCTTTGGATTAGTCCATACATCAAGAGGTATGAGTTTAAAAACTCTGGCAAGAAAATATCTTTTTAAAGTTCGGTTGACGAAAATGAAAATAGGGTTCACTACCCAGCTTTAGTGGTTTTTAACACCGTAGTTTTATGTTCTGATAATTATTTTCAACCCCTTTACAATTTTTTTTTTAAAATATATAATTAGTACCGTTTTTGCTAGTTTTAAGAACAGTCTGTATAAAAATAGAAGTCAGAGACGAGTTATTCGTAAGTATACAGCTTGTTACAAGCTATGGTTACATAGTTTCCGAGGTAAAGCGTATTTTCGAGTATTAGGTCATTATCTCCCGCTAGATGGCATTCTATAAATACTCGTCAATCTGATATGGGCATCCTGGGTACAGAGCCGAATCACTTTCCTACGCGACAACCATTACTTTGAATTTAAAACAAAAAAAAAATGGTTTACCCAATAAAACGCTACCTCGTGCAATTCACTCAACTATGATCACATAGTTTAGAGAAATCTGTTGCTAAAGCAAGTCTCATTTCTCCTCAAGCGTATTGATACGTAAAAGCTATTTTCAACATTGCTACTTTATAGAGCGTAATACTGAGTCAGCCCGCTTTCGGGGCTAGTAGTGATGCGTCATATAAGACAGTCGAATCTTCGAAGAATATGACATGCGCAGACAACGAGTATTAGGTCAGTAAAAACATGAGCGCAAGGATCACATGGACATTCATGTGTCCTGATCGAAATGAAAAAAACGGTGAAAAACTGTTTTTCATCTTTAGGTACATTTTTAACCATTGAAGAAACATGACCAATTAGACTACGGAGTAAAGCTTGTGAATGTGAAAGTAAATCCAACCTACCATAACCCATCTTCGCGAGCCAAGTTTACGATCCCTAAGTGGATCTTACCTTGGCTGATTTGGCCCGATTTCGAGAATCCTGCGATGCGCCCTCTATTGGACGTTGGTTATTAAACCCCCCCCCCCTTTACATCATATAATTTCTAAAAGCAAATGAAATATCGTTTTACAAACCGCTTACGAATACACATGAAGTGAAAAGTAGACATCCACGTGGGTTTCCATGTTTTACCTTTTATCGAAAGGTAGAGACCTTGTTCTATTTTTATCAAAGATGAAATGCTACGAGTGACTTCATTCGTTTCAGCTAGAGCTGGCTGCATCCAATGAAAAAGCGTATCGGGTAAATGTAAAAGTCAAGCTCGATCCGCCAAGGGTAGATTTACGTAGTGAATCGTTAGGCTTGGCTTGCGAAGATGATCATAACCAGTCCTTTACAGTGTAAATGGATTGCCGTCACTAACTTTACATGCATGCGCATTGTAGATCCGAAATTGGACGGCCCATCAATGGCTTTGAGTAGTGCTGTATATCTGTGGCATTGTTTTGACGATGCCTGCGTGGGAAAGCAGCCAGTGGCTTGTGAATAGTATTTTGAAGATAACAGGTAAAAGAAACGTTTTAGGAAACATGAACAACCTCCATGACCGTAGCGATATTACTGATGTAATGTTGAAAAACGGCGTTAAATACCATTCAGACTAACAAACAATCGAAGACTGGATCCAGAGCATCTCCTAAGGTATCTGACAGAAGTTAAACATCTGACTGCAGGTCCTGTACATTTCGATCTATATCTTTAAGTCCACAAAATCGATTACTATTACTCATGTTGTCATGATTTTAATGAGACTGTCAAAGAGGTTTAAAGGTGGGTATTTAGAATTTTCACATCTCAACAAATTGAAGATTATATATATCACTGAAATTTATATGAAAAAACAATACAAATAATCAATAATTAAGAATCATAAAACATAAAATAACCAAAAAAATATTTTTGATGATATTCCCTTAAAAGGCTACGTAGCCTCTTAAGGTATTTTTAGATTTCGCGCCAAAAATTTAAAAAAAAACCCCCAAATACATTGTGGGAATGTAAAGTGGCTGGCACATGACTAATGACTCTTGAATTCCATAACATAACAAACATGTAATTATTTTCCATAATTTCTTCTTCGGACGTTATGTTTTAAGTATCATTTGTGTATTTCCGGTATGTAAATGAGCAAGTTGCTCATCTAAAAATAGACTGTGGTTCCCGTCGATGTCGACCTTGGCCGTAGTAAATCTCTAATTTCTCTTGTTGTCGAATGGTTTTCGACCTTTGGGGTCTCATGAGTGAAAATTCAAAAGCCTTGGGAGTATAAGGATGAATTTTGAGTATTTTTGTAAAAAATTCGTCTCAAAATCTGAAGGGCCACCTTTAAGAGACCGAAAATGAAAGGGTTTGAAGAATGGCTCTCTGGGGTACACCTAAGCCACTAATGGCCATGTAACAAGATAAGAAAATCCGTCTCGTAAAATTGTTTTACTGCCAGAACTATTAGAACGCTGTCAAAGAGAGTTTAGATATATGAAACGCAGCAATTAGTCCAAAGTCTGAAAACGTATTTTTAACTTCTTTTCAGATTCTGACCACTTTACCACACTACAAAATTGTAGACCTATCCAAATTAAAAACATTTGCAGACGACAATTCAAATGTGGTTAAAGTGATGGAATGCGTTGTTGATAGGGTAGAAAACATTGTGGGAAAAGGAGAAAATGCTGGTTACCAGCATTTTCTCCTTTTCCCACAATGATTTCAAATTGCTACTTTCACAGAGCCGTGAAAAACAGGGATTGTTTGGTAAAGGGTTAATTAAACACCGAAGGTGAAAACGGGGGAAGGGGCTTGGCAGACGGCATAGATAGAAGTCAGAATGCATAGAAATGTGGTGCCCGACCTTGGATCTATGATTTCCGCTTTAATCATATTTATTTGAAAGAAGTCTTCCAAGGTTCTTCTAGTTGTACTGTGACCTCAGCCGTCGAGAGAGGTCGACCAGATGTATAATTTTTATTTCATGCTTGCCGGTAAGTGATCGAGAAATAGCGATTTTTCACCTCCTAACTCTTCAATTGAAGGCGGAAAAAAGCTGTTTCTGCACTCAAGTTACCTGGGTAAAATGCGCTTGCTTCACAACCAGAACGAAATATGACGTAACTAACGGGTAATAGGCGAAAAGAACTGTGTATACAGTAATGTTGTGCTCTATAGAATGGATTCTAGCCTGTCGTTTGTCGTGCCAAGAGCATGATTTGTTAAATGGTGGAAAATGTCAAAAGCAGAATTTGAAAAGTTAAAAATCTGATCCAAATTACCTTTTCAGAGTTTTCATTGTATACTCTGAACTAGAGCTGGCTGCACGATGCTCGATACTTTACCTTGCTCAAGAATTGTAATAGATATCATGGCCGAAAATGGCAAAAGTAGAAACGTGTAAGATTACAGAAGTACAAGCCTATGTTTTCAGTTGTGTTTCACAGCTTATCTAGGACAAAAATTTGGTGAGATATCATTGCCGAAAAAATGTAAAGAAAACCTTTTTTTTGTTTATTTCTGTAGGACTGCATAACGTATCCTAAGCACAATACGCTCAGTACTGATTGTTTAACCCCTTCATACACTCGCTTGTCGAAGGACACGCCTATAAAATGTTTTTTTCAAGGGACTTAGTTGATATATATATATGAAGGAAGGAACATTTACATATGAAATGATTAGGAAAACAGTGTCGGAAAAGGAGCAATTGCTTGTAACAATCAATTACTTCTTTTTCAACCTTTTTTTTTTTCAAAATCTATCCATTCGTTTTCTTTGGGAGTTGTAATGGAATGCAAATTGGGCAAAATTGAGGGTTTCCTTTTCCATTGAATTTATGGCTTTCCTACATGTGTATTGTACAAATCCAATCGTTTAGGTCGGTCAAATGAAGCAATAAAATTTGGTCCAGATAGCGTAGTTCGAAGATGGTCAATTAATTCAATAAAACGGTCTCTGGGGAAAATGTTCCAAAATGATATCATTTCTCAAATACACAGAGATAGTGAACGTTTAAAGCATAGAAATGCCCGATTTCGACAAAAGAAAAAAAAAAGTGTAGAGAAGAAATTGATATTTTATTAGGGGAAGAAAATGTTAAAAACTATTAGGATGTAACTTACTATGTTCTCTAATATGGGGTAAATAACTTAAGATACCACGAATAATCTTCATCATTCACTTCGGCTCGGAGCGACATAATTCACCACAGACGTGAACAAGTTTTCACTCATCCTCGGCTACCCCGGGGTCTCCCTATTTGCTATATACGCTGCATCGATTCCTGGGACAATTAATTGAATTTCGCTCGCTTTACCGCTGGCCGAATGCTGGCTTTTCACTGGTTCCATCATCATTTTGTGATGGGCGAGTGGACTACCGCTATGACGTTTCGTATCGATTTTCGGCGGCTGATTCAAAGTTTTATTAGTCAATTGTCCCAGGGTCGATGTAGCCTAGCAAATAGGGAGACCCCGGGGTATCCGAGGATGGTTTTCACTTCTCTACCTAATTTTTGGTTTAGAAATTGATACGCGAAGTAGAATTTCCCGTCTCATTGCCCTAGTTCAATGAAAATTGACGTCACTGGGAATTGACGTCACTGAAACGTAGACCTGTAATACGTGCTAAAACGTGCATCTTGGCACCTAATCTTTATGTTAATCTTGATCAACGCCGCCATTTTGGATGTTGTATTGATAAAGTAGTCATGTATACGGGGCTCTCGAAGGGAAAACTGCTTCTTTGTTGGTTTTGCCAGTGTACATGACATATGTTCGGGGTATATTATCCAATGAGATCATGAGAAATTTGTTTGCAGTAGTCTATAATAGTATTAGTTGTACGGTCAGGTGACAGGGCACTTGGAAACTTGTTCACGGCTGTGCTGAATCATGTTGCCCCGAGCCGAAGGCGTGGTGCCGACAAGATTCGACAGAGCCGTGAACAAGTTTCCAAGTCCCCTGCCACCTGGCCGTTCAACGAATTTATAATATTGCAAAGTTATACACTTTCAAAGCGCGTAAAGCGAAATTTTCCTGTTTTATAATCTCACGAATCGAGTATGCTGACCAAATTGAAATTCCCTTTTGAGTGTCCCAATTCAATGAAAACTGACGTGACTGGAAACTGATGTCACTAAAACGTGCAGTTTGGTGCATAAATGTGCAGTCTGGTGACTGGTCGACGCCGCCATTTTGGATGTTGTGTTGCACATGTAGTGATGTTTACGGGGCACTCTAAAGAGAAACTAGCTTTACGTGGTTTTTGCTAGGGTACATGATATATATGTTTCCGGCATGTTAACCAATCAGATCACGAGAAATTACTTTGCGGTATAGTAATATTAGTCGTACGGTCAGGTGGCAGAGAACTTGGAAACTTGCTCACGGCTGTATTGAATCATGTCGCTCTGAGCTGAAGCTCTATGAATAATGTCCAATATGAAAGTCAGAGCTGTTGTAAGACTTTTTAGATCTGTAGCTGTAATAAGGCTTTGAATTTTTGTAGCAACGATAACCTTAAAACATATGAAGATATATGTAAAACCAACTACGTGTATTAGATTGTTCATTGGAATGAATCCTGAATCATGCCACATTGTACATAAACAATCAACGGAAAGAAATTGTCCGAGCCGAGGACCGAACCAGCGACCTCCCGTTCTGAAAACCAGCAAGCTACAGACTACTTGGGATCGGTCTGGCTTAGTCTGGCCGAATCCAAAATTAATCGTCTGCTGACGGGGAAATTAATAAATAAATGGATAAAAAGTAAAAGATGCTGATTGCTGTAAATCTTTACCACACAATCCCGACTTTTGACGACCCTAAGAAAGAAAGTCTTTGAAAACATTGTGAGAAAAGGAGAAAATGCTGGTAACCAGCATTTTTGCATTTTCCCACAATGTTTCCTACCCTTTCCAAATCAATTTTCAATTTTTGATTCAAATTTGTTTTGTTGTCTGCAAATGCTTTCAATTTGGACATGTCCAAAATTTTGTCGTTTGGTAAGAGTTGCCAGTTAGGCAAAAAACTGTCTCGAGGAAGTAATTGTTTTATACTGATGGACACGAGATTTTATGAGTACGAAATTACTGACCTGCGTCTACGTCTAATATATCCCACACAATTTCGAGGCATAGCGAATCTTAGGAAGAAGACTTTTGAAAAAACATAGTGGGAATAGGAGAAAAAGCAAACAACCAGATTTTCTCCTTTTTCCCACGACTATTTCTACCATACAGTACAAATACAGCTTATTAATAATATTACCTGTTTCGAATTTCGCATCTGAGAGCTTTCCGATATTAGAAGTATAAAAAGTTTGTTTGTTTTGAAAAGCTTTAAGCAAGCACTTATGAAATACCAGTGATAGGATTGTTTCAAAAGTCATCAAATCCCTTTTCAGATGGCTCAAATTTTGATTTGACTTAGTTATACTTTCTTTTTGAAATTGGGCCATAAATGAAAGGGAATTTAGATTTGAAAGGTTTTTATTGCGAAGTGTTATTACCAGCGAACATTTGTGCAAAGGAAAAGATATTCCATTAATTCATACAGAAAAAAGGGAAAATATTTTTTTCCCCCAGACATATAAAAATATCCAAGCTTCAAAATGAATGACAAGGAAAGTATTTTATGTTCAACATTTTTATTGTTGAGTAGCTTCTATAAATGGCTTAAGTTCATCTTGTCCTTCACTCAGTAATTAATTTAATCCCAAAGCTACCGAAATATTCCGAACATGCCTATCAATCATCGTTAACGTTATTGTCCCTGTCAAAGAATGCCGAGACTTCCGAATGATTGCAGTTTCGTGACGTCAGCTTGAAGTAGTCGATGATTGGTTAAGAAAGAGGCTTGATGATACCAGGAAGTAGTTAAGACGCTTAAATATGGTTTAGAAAAATGTCATTTCTTTGAAAATCTTTTTAACATTAACAAACTTCGTCGGAAATACATATCAAATTAAATCATTACCTTTATGAAACCGAAAGAGGAAAAAGAAAGAAAGAAAGAAAGAAAGAAAGAAGGAAAGAAAGAAAAAAAAGAGGAAAGAAAGTGAACAAAAATAGAAAGAAAGAAAAATAAGGTCTTAGAGCCGAATTCTGTAGTTTCCAAGTGCTTCGTTTATCAGCTGTAAGAAAATCAGCTTGATTTAATATCCGTTCAAATTTGTGTCCTTGTTATTGAATTGAGCGACCGGAAATGTTGTTGCATGCGACGGTTGTCCGTCGGTATCTTATGTATATCATGACATCCCTTTTTCCAATATTATTACTGTTATGTTTCTTTAAAATATGTATGTATTTATTTCATGCTTTCCGGTAGGATATCGAGAAATAGAAGTGAAAATATTTTTCGATCTTACGCTGGTACCACCAGTGAAAATACCGATTTTCACGTTCTTGTTGCCTAGGTAAATAGCGCGTGCTTAACAACCAGATGGGAAATATGACGTCATATACCTTACATTTCTCGCGCTTGACGTAACGTTGCTATGCGGGAGGGGTACACCACGGGGAAGAAGGGAAAAGAACTGTACTGAATTTCGATAAAGCTCCTCCCAAAAAAGGTTAAAAGCATGAAATAAATAGAAAATTTTTCTTTTCGGTGAAAGATCGAAATTTATTTCATCTTATGAACACCATCGGTAATATTTTCACGAGTGGTGTCCACTCGATGAATAAATTTCGATCTTTCACCGAAAAAGACAAATATCCTTTATACGGCGGGGAATCACGTGACACAACAACAACAACAATGACCGATATTTGAAAAAAAGACCCGACTTCAGGTAAGAAAATCTTCAATAATTCCGTTAATACATGACCGATTGGAATTCGGTTTGAAGCAGAGAAGGCGGAAGGACTCCAGGGATTTGCTTGATGTGTTAGATTTTTTAAACAACACCTCATAAAAAAGTTATTGACGAGCAAACAAATTATCCAGGGTAAAACATTTGTTTGCTCGTCAATAACTTTTTTATCAGGTGTTGTTTAAAAAATCTAACACGTCAAGCAAATCCCTGGAGTCCTTCCGCCTTCTCTGCTTTAAACCAAATTCCAATCGGTCATGTATTAACGGAATTATTGAAGATTTTCTTACCTGAAGTCGGGTCTTTTTTTCAAATATCGGTCATTGTTGTTGTTGTTGTGTCACGTGATTCCCCGCCGTGCTTTATATAAATATGTATGAAGAAAAAAACGCAACAGAATCTGTTGGTTTTTTTTTTGGTTATAGTCTGTAAAAAAGGGACTTAACTCTTCACACTCTTCACACTAAACGACAAAATTTTAGACTGGTCAAAATTGAAACCACTTGCAGACGACAAAGTAAACGTAACTCAAGAACTGAAATTTGTTTCCAGTAGGGTAGAAAACATTGTGGGAAAAGGAGAAAATGCTGGTTACCAGCGTTTTCTAAATGCTTCTAGCTCAGGGTTGTAAAACCAGGGATCGATTTCCACTGTAAGTTAACTTTGGAAAATATGGAAAATATGATATCGTTAAAATCATCACTATTGTAGCCTCTTTATCGAGCCACTTTTGGAGGTTTTGCATTCATTAAAATATCATTTTCAATTTTAAAGTCACTATATCCTCCATTCAAAGGGAGATTTTTATTACCTCCCGTTAGATATTCTTTAGACAGACATTTAAAGCAATTCTAAGCGGTTAAAAGTGTTTGGAATTTCTAGCATTTTAGAGAAATCTGGAGCTAAAACAAGTCTGGTTTCTCCTCAAACGTATTGATAATGGCTATTTTCTCCATTTCGTAGAGGGAATATACGAAGAAGAGTAGGGAGAAATTCATACGGAGAAAAAGATGTAGAACGAGAATGAAAGATTAGGGTGGGAAAGGGAAGAAAAAGGGAGAAAGAAATACAGCCAGATAAAAGCGGGATTAAAAAAATGAACATGCACAACTGAATGAAATAAGAGGAAGGAATTATTGGTCTCAAGGGCTGGTTGTTGGTGGAAGAAATCAGTATTGTAAATGGAAAACATCATCAGATATGGAAATAAATCTACTTGCTGAAATATGTCCTGTTAGACTGGATGTACATTTAGGAACACAAGGAAAAAAAAATGTTGAACTATGCGAAGAGAAATGGAACAAGACACGAACTACGCTCATATAAAACATCAAGGTCCGTATTTGCCAAGCATTCTGATTTACATTCTGTAGTCTAGATATAATTTTGGTCTAGATTTATACAGTTACTCAATATTTTATATGCCTGACTTGGAAGTCTAGAAAATTCTTGATTAATAGACAAAGAATACTTTATTAATTGCACGGTTAGGAAGCAGGGGATATGGAAACTTGTTCACGGCTGTGGTCCCGAACTGAAGTCGTGAACGAGTTTCCAAGTCTCCGCCAGCGATGGACGATATTACTATTGTGAATCTAATTTTGCCATGTCCTTCTGGAAGTGTCAAGGGATAAAAATACATTATCAGTCATCTTTAAGTAACTAAATTTAGCCCAGGAGATCCACAAATTTGGGATGACATGGTATCAACGATAGCTGAAGCAGGTAGAACTAAAATTCTTTTGAAAAAAAAAATCAGTACAATGTCATGGTCATATCGTCGGTTTACTCCAAAAGCTCGTAAATACAGATTGTTTCAAGCTGTAGTTACAAGGTTTTTGAAGTAAACCGGCAATATTGCGATCTGCAGTTGACTGTTTCCATTTAGAAGGCAATTTGTAAGAACATTGTTGCAAAAAAAAAAAACAATAACCCGTACGAGCAATTTTTAATTTTGCCACATGTTTTCATGAATCAAACGTTAGTAACATGTATAGTTGGATTGTAAATTTGCGTTCATAATGTTTTTTAAGCATAAAGTTTCTCTGGGTGAATGTTAAAAAAAAAGTGTCATCTTCAAAAAGAACAGACAAGAAATTGGTGATGGAATGGAAAAACGCGCACAGTATATCAAACATTTGATTAGTTTGTTGGGTGGGGCTTAAGTTGTATGTCAATGATTGCAACTCTTTCAGTGTCATCTTTTCTTTCGATGGCGAAACGTAAAATACACCAAAAGTCAGCATTTTTTTTTTCAGGCTAAACTTAACAAACGGACGGTACAGATCCAAGATCAGACTGCACGTTTTGTGCAGTCTGATCTTGATCTCTACCCTCCGCAAAAGACCCTGTCCGCAAAAGGCCAATTGGAAGTCAAGCGTTTTTACTGCAGTATTGTCATATATTTTACGAACAGTGAAAGAACTTTTTTTACGCCGAAGAAATGTAAGGCGACTGTAATTTTCACAGGACGTACAGAGCCAAAAGACTAGATCAACAAACCAGCGGAAAAAAATAGTTCCCGATGGTAACGTTACAGGGGTAAGAAACCAGGACATCACACCGACGCAATGCTACAGAAACACATTTGCATCTATTTATACAGAAATAACACTTCATTTCGATTGAAAAAATGATTCTATTGCTCTTCAAAGGATGTCTAGGTTAAGAGCCTTGGGAATTTCCTAAATACATTCAGTTACATAGTAAGTGTATCGCCTATTTTTTGACACTTGCGTATAATAGTCTCAAGATCCAAGGTTAAACAAAATGCATAACCCAAGTAACTAATTGGTCCGTCATTAAGGAAAGATAAATTCTCTAGGCTATCGCCCTCGTGGACTATTTATTGTGTCTCATTACTCACAACAGTTACTGTGGTTTACTGAACGATAAACCACGATAGGAAGAAGAATATTTCTTAAATATATTTCAACACTTCAAGTGTTCTAAAATTTGCTACTATTTTGCCTGTACAAGCAATAAAAGAACAAAGCTCTTTCTAAGGTTGTGGTGGCTGATTTTGATCTATGGTGTCTCCAAAAGCCCTTGTCATCGCCCATAGAGGTGAACGCTCCCAAGGATGCACCAAACGTAAAGCAACAAAGCAGTCAATTAAGGCATCATAGAAGTTGGAGCAATGAATGTAGATAACTGGCTGATAACATTTGATTTGCCTCTAGCGTTATTGACGTATCATTCAATACTTGTATTCTTTTCTGAAGTTTGAGCGAAAGCTGTGACACAAATTGATGACTAATGACAAGAGCAATCTATAGAGATATGAACCAAGCTCTGCAAACACGTGGGCTTGACAAGTCAAGTAAAGTCAAATCCTTTATTTGGCGAAAAACATTGTGTTTTATTGCCTTATGCAAAGGCAGAACATGAATATGCGCGGTATATTATCAATTACGAGAAAAGTATAATGAACATTTGGAAAAAGAAGAGAAAAGAGACAACAGCCAAATTAATCATAACATACCCCGGTCCTTGCGTAGACCTCCAGATGAGAGGGAGTGATGGTATTCTAAATCCAACATTTCTCTTTCAAACCCTATGTTGTGGGTACTCATTAGAATCGTCTCAACGAGACGATTCTAATGAGTACCCATAACATAGGGTTTCCAGGAGAATGAATAATGTTTTCAATTTTAAAATAAAAATCACTCCCTCTATCTGGAGCACTACTTGGGCATACAAAAAATGACCGAAAAGTTTCGGCCCGGGTCAGCATGCGCGCGGACTGTGCAGGCTGATCTGGGTCGGTACGTTTCGCAGTTTCATCAGGCCCCCTTTTCAGAGCAAGGATCTGTTGCATTTGCATTTAAAACAACAACAACAACAACAACAACAACAACAACAACAACAACAACAAATAATTCACTTTTTGTACTAAATCAGTTAATCTTTTGTATTTTTTTTTGCGAATTATTTTTTAATGGTCCCAGATATACGTACGAGTAAGCATCATGACGAGGCAAGCTTTTTATTCCACTAACCCGTAATTGATCCAGAACAATTACGAAAGACTGCAATACCATTTTGTTGAGACATTAGGTTTACTTTGCATTAAATAAAAGTACAAAATTACCAAGAGTATTAAGGAAAATAGTGTTTGTTTTTATTTTATTGGTTTGATTGTTTTAATTTCATGGACGTGTGTCAGAACTTTGGCACTCTGATCCTAAATAGCTAAAAAAATATAAGATGAAAAAATGTGCCAGAAGCACTTTATTTAGATGTTTTGTTTCCTTATTTTTTTTTAAATGGATAGGTTAAAGGAAACTGAAATCCATTTTCTACATGGCCTGCAAATTGCGAAAGAACTAACAGGACAGATTTTAGTCAAACTTCATAGGAAGTTTCATTATGAATAGAAGTGGAGATGTGCATTTTATAATTTGGTTACGGTTGAATATTTTTTAAAGGAGTCATGGCTCTTTCTCGATTATATTTGTCCGCTCTATTTCTCAGTATCTATCGGATATTTTAGTCAAACTTCATGGGAAGTTTCATTATGAAGTCAAGATGTGCATATTTTAATTTGGTTACAGTAGAATGACTTGCGAATGAGTTATCGCCCTTTCACGATTTTTTTTGTCCGCTCTATTTCTCAATAACTACGGGAGAGATTTCAGTCAAACTTGATGGGAAGTTTTATTATGAAGTGAAAATTTGCATATTATAATTTTGTTACAGTTGAATAATTTCAAAAGGATTCATGGTCCTTTCTGTTCAATAATTATTCGACAGATTTCAATTGTCCGGTCTATTTCTCAGCATCTACTGGACAGATTTCAGTCAAACTTCATGGGAAATTTCATGATGAAGTGAAGATATATAATTATAATTTGTTATGCTTGTCTGATTTTCAAAGCAGTTATTGCCCTTCCTTGATTTTTTTTGGCCTACTCTATATCTCAATATCTAAATATGCATATTATAATTTGTTATGGTTGAATGATTTGCAAAGCATTTATGGCCCTTCCTTGATTATTTTTGGCCACTCTATACCTCAATTATCTAATGTGCACATTATAACTTGTAATGGTTGAATGATTTTCAAAGCAGTTATGACCTTTCCTTGATTATTTTTGTCCCTACTATATTTCAGTATCTACTTGATGGATTTCAATAAAACTTCAAGGGAAGTTTTAGTATGAAGCAAAAATTTGGATATAATAATTTTGTTATCGTTAAATTATTTCCCAGTGAGTTTTGGTCCATTCATGATTTTTTTTGCCGGTTCTGTATCTCAATAACTACTGGACGAATTACAGTCAAACTTCATAGGTATTTTCAATCTGAAGTCAAGATGTGCATAAATGTGCACTTAATTTTCTTTTATTTTTCTTCGCATGTTTAACTGAAGACCAACAAATTTGGTATCATACTTTAGTTCAGAGTGTGTTGAAAATGCCAGACTGATCAGATTTTGACTTACAGAAAGTTTAAGTTAGGTTTTTTACAGTTTAAATAAAAGTGGTACTAAAATCAAAGTTGCAAAAGTACTCAAAGACTAGGGTAACATTAAAGTTAGGGTTTTCTTAAAGTTCTTTTAATTTTTCAATCAATATCTTAAATGGCCACCTCAGCTGTCGATACAGGCGATTATTCGGCGTTGAATTTTTCATTTTATTACCACCTTCATTTTAACTGCAAAAATCTTTCTTAAATCTTATGTTAGTCAAAGTCTGATCAGCTTGGCATCTTCTACAGAATATGTGAGTATGTGAATATGTGGGTATCTAACTTAGAACTTCATGGTTGCAAGGCCGCAATTCGTCCACGACTGTGGAAGCTAAAAGCTTACTTATCTACATGTGTTCTATATTTTGACCAGTACTAACCCAGAGCTGTGATGTGTCTCCTGGGTCCTCCAGGTTGTGAGTCATAGATCTATACCTTCACCACTGTGGAAAGCAGAATCTCACATTCAATAATATTAGGATTTACCTTGATATCGTTACAATATTAAACCGGAAGAACTGACCGCCTCACCATCGACAAAGTGAGTCAACCCTTTGAAAAGTAGTTCCATAATATCACATGCTCTCTGCAATTTCAAATATTCTTTAAAAAAACCTAACATCTAGCTGTGTGCGGTTCCAAATAAGCTATTTACCGAAATCATTCAGTAGAACTTGCCACACCGTCTTAAGAATTGAAGGGTCAAAAGTTTTGAACAGTCGTATCACGTCGGTGGCATACTACTTGCTGACAGTTTCCTTAATGTCACCAGTACCACTTGGTTGGGACAAGGAGTACCTTACCGAATAGCATTTTAAGGTGACCAGTGGAAATCGGACTTTTCGATGCCAAATCGATTGAACTAAGAGCAGTTGCGTTTAAATCACCCGAGAAAATTGGTTGCACTCAAATTATCTCAAGAAAAAAAAAAAAATCTAAAGCGGATTTATTCTACAAGACTTTCATTTCCATTTGTGGACATAAGATGACAAATATGTCTTCGCAGGTCTAATCCTATAGACGTAGTTTTAACTCTTCTCCAGACAACAAAATTCATGTCTGCAAAATGAGGGCGTTTAGAGGAGGCAAATTTGATGTGGCTCAAGCGTCGAGGTCGACCTTTATAAAGATAAAACATTCTGGGAAATGGAGAATTCAAGCATTTTCTCCTTTTCCCAGAAGGTTTCCAAGTGTCCTTTTCATTACGGTCGTTAAAACTTGCGATCATTAGGTAAATAACGATTTCAATGTTTCTGTGGATCAAGATCTCTGTATGTGGAAAGAAATTCTATAACCCTTGTATGTCTGGTATCAAATCTAGATAACTTCACTTTATATCAGAAGGCAAAACTGAAATTCGTGAGTACAAATTGGAAGCATTTGCAGACGGTAATTTCAGTGTTGTTTATATGATATAATTTTGTCCCCAAAAGCGTAGAAAACATTGTTGGAAATGGAGAAAATGCTTGCCAAGAGTCTTTGCCATTAGGGTCGTTAAAACTTGGGATTGTATTCGTAAATAGTGATTTAAATAGTTCTGGCCAAAATCTCTGCATGTGGTAAATAATTCCGTAACCCTTGTTTGTCTGGTATCAAACCGAAATAATTTCACTTTATATCAGACAACAAAATCGAGGTAGGCGTGTCCGAATTGAAAACATTTGCAGACGGCAATTTCAGTCTTGCGTATGTGTATTTGTCCCACAAAGGATGATTTTGGGTGATTTAAACGCAACTGCTCTTAGTTTAATCGATGTGGCATCGAAAAGTCCGATTTCCGCTGGTCACCTTAAAATGTTCTTTGGCAAGGTACTCCTTGTCCCAACCAAGTTGTACTGGTGACATTAACTCATTACCAAACGACAAAATTTTAGGTTTGTCCAAATCGAAAGCATTTGCAGACGACAAAATAAAAGGGACTGAAAATTTGAAATTTGTTCTATGGAGGGTCGAAAACATTGTGGGAAAAGGAGCAAATGCTGGTTACTAGCATTTTCTCCTTTTCCCACAATGTTTTCTAACGGTTTCTATCTCAGGGTCGTCAAAAGTAGGGATTGTGTTGTAATGGGTTAAGGAAGCTTTGAGCAAGTAGGGTACCGCCGTTATACGACTGTTCAAAACTGTTGAAAGCTGGGTAAACGCCATCTTCGCGAGCCAATGTTACGATCATTACGTGTATCTTACCTTGGCTGATAGAGCCCGATTTCGTGATTCCTGCGATGCGCCCTCTATTGGATACTGGTAATTACCCCCCTTTACATCATATTTCTAAAAGCCAACCCGCTTACGAACACACAAGAAGCGAAAAGCAGACATCCACATGGGTTTCCATGTTTACTTTCTATTCGAAAGGTAGCGCCCTTATTCTATTTTTATCAAAGATGAAATTTTACGGGCGATTTCATTCGTTGCAGTTAGAGCTGGCTGCATCCAATTAAAAAGCGTATGGGGGAATGTAAAAATCAAGCTTGATCCGCCAAGGGTAGAGAAGCGTTGGGAATCGTCAGCCTTGGCTTGCGAAGATGGGTAAACGCTAGTGGACTTAAATAGAAAATAATGTGAAACGAACCGTATCTAATTTTTTGTTGTTGGAAACGGAGAAAATGCTTTTCAAGAGACTTTGTCACTTGGGTCGTTAAAACTTGGGATTATTAGGTAAATAATGATTTGAATGTTTCGGGTCATGATCTCTGCATGTAGTAAGAAATTCTGTAACCCTTGTTTGTTTGGTATTAAATTGAGCTTCACTAAAAATCAGACGACTAAATTGAGGTAGGCATGTCGAAATTGATAGGATCTGCAGACGGCAATGTCAATGCTGTTTAAATGATGTATTTTTATCCAGAAGGGTAGAACCATTGTTGGAAAGGGAGAAAATGAAATGATGGGAAACAGCATTTACCCTTTTTTTTCAACAATGTTTTCAAAGTTCTTTTTATTTGTCGCCAGGGTCGCAAAAATTTAGGATTGTGTGGTAACGTTTTAAATATTTCTTGGATAAAGTTCTGCATTGTGTTAGAAATTCTGTAACTCTTGTATGTCTAGCTTAAGTCGAAATATTCACTCTACCAGACGACAAAAATGTGGTAGGCGTGTCCAAGTTGAAAGTATTTGCGTACGGAAAATTGACTGTGTCTCAAATGGGGGGAATGATATGTTTCAAAAGGATATAGAGTGTTGTTGGAATAGAAAAAAATCGTCGGTTTACTTCAAAAACCTCGTAACTACAGCTTGAAATAAGCGGTTTTCAACTTCTACAGCTATGTTTTCAAAAGCCTGCAACCTCAGGATCGTTGAAACACGTGATTGATTGTAATACAATACAATTTCATGGCGCCATGTAAATAAAGATTATGTCTTCAAAAGCCCACAATCTCAGGATCGTTTAAACACGTAATTCATTGTAATACCATACAGTTTCATGGCGTCATGTAAGTAAAGATTATGTTTTCAAAATGCAACCTCAGGATCGTTGAAACACGTGATTCATTATAATAAAATACAATTTAAAGGCGTCATGTAAGTAGAGATTTACGTTCGGGCCACAAAAAACGTTCAAAAAGGGTATTCTTTACAGCCTGATCTTAACACAAGTTGTCCAAAAAGAGCAATTATTGAGAAAAAGATTCCTATAAAACATTCGAACTACATTAGTGCTTTTTCCCGGAGAAAATGTGAGTTTTGTTGTTTTCCTATGCCACAGATACCCAATGTCCTACAGTAAAAAGTGCAAACTATGGTACCTTAATTGCAAGCAAAAACATTGACCTTTTTTTGCTCACCGTATAGATGAAGATCGGACTGCACAGGGCGTTCATTTTGATGTTACATAAACGGGCTTGTAAATCACCGATGTAATATTAAGGTTAACTACGTTAGAGCGATTACAGTAAACGTCTTATCCCAGAAAAGAATTCAAATTGTATCAGGCAGTGAAGGTCCAACATCAGTTTGCACTCTATGCACTTGTGAACATGAATCAAAGACATCCGTGAAAGCGCCTTGATCGCACTCCACATCTCAAAAATTTAACAAAACCAGGCCTTCTAGATCTAAGGCAGATAAAACGTGTTACACAAACCTTGTACTCTTCCTCTCCTTTGAGGACATGGATAGTTTTTGAGAATGCGTAGATCAAGATCAGACGTCAGAGCACACACAGTCTTACCTAGATCAATATCGTCCGCAACGTTTTTGTTTACTATGGCAAAATCCTATCTGCATTTGCAGTGGAACGGTAGGTTTGAATCTCAAGAAAGTACGCATAAATTTACGAGTTAAAGAGAAAGAGAGAGAAATGATTTTTCTGACATTGGATCGAGATAGTTTTCGTGTATTTGCATTTCTACTTTCACTCGATAAACTCGTCTACTGTAAAAACTAAGGCCTACTGCTTTTTTTCTTCAGGAAATTATCATTAATATGCAAGGGGTGTTCAAAAAAGAAAATAATTATTATCTCTGGTGCTTATGGCTCAATCTCATTTATCTTAAAGTACTTTCTTCCTCTCTCTATGCATAATTGCAGTCTTCTACGCCATTTATCAAAAGTTGACCGGTACTTGTCTTTAGGTACACCTTTCACCTCCGCATTTGTAGCTCTTGTAAGGTCTTTGACACGGTTATATCTCTTTCCTTGTCTTTCCTGCAAGGAGTCTCTTCGGTCAAGGAAATCACTAGAAGTCAGGACTGTAGGCAGGACAAGGAGGTGTGGTAATCCTGTTCTCTGATAGGTACTGAGCTACAAGCCCTATTTTATGGTCACTGGAAAATTAGGATTCGAGAGGTTCCTGTAAGAGGACGTCCGTCATTCAGAAACTACTCGAGCGAGTACATTTTCTTTAGGATATTTTCTGTCAAAGCAGAACTTTCTGTTAGAACATCGACAGCCACCTGGCTGAAAAAGAAAATTGAAAAAAGCATGGTCGGGTCAACGGCCACCTTTCGTTAGCCACATCATGTTCGAACGTTTGTTTGGGATGTCAGTTAAGAATATCCAAATTTCATCTCCGATAATTACATCTGATACTTTTTTGGACTATTAGGCTGGAATATGTCTAAAAGTTGTATGACAAAAGAAACCTTGTTTGTCTTCTCTCAGGGGTCAAAACATGGGGTATTCATGGTAAGAATATCGTTGTAAGTCCCTTTTCTTTTTGTAGCACTCTAATTATACCATTTAAAACATCTAAGTCAGAATTCGTTTCAGGCACAGAAATATTAGGATAAGTCTTATTGAAATCGTCTCCAAGATGCAGCCTTGTGAAAATGTAAAATCTTTGATTTACTAGAGCTTACATCCATTTTAACCACACATGTTGGCTAAATATCATTGGGTCGCGCTCAGTAGCCTAAGGGTTGAATGTCCTGTTTCAGATATCCATCCTTTACTGTTGCGAACTATTTTGTTGTCAGAAATGCGGCAAGTACACCCGGTTGAATACGGTAAATTACAGCACAGCTAGGCACAAACAGACCTGTCTACACTCAGCAATGGATAATTACTGGTGGACTTAGGATAGAACATAATCATGAATCGGGTTTTGATAAATGCATCAGGGTTTCTTCCTTGACTTTCTGGTGTAAGGGTTATCTGAAGCCGTTAAATGAATAAAAGAAGGAACAGATGTAATTTTGGGGGTCAGCTGGAAAATCCTGAGGTCAAAATTCAAAGAAACACGGGGTCAGGGAAAAATCTGGTGCATATTTGAATGAAAAAAATGAAGTCAGAGAAGAAATTGCTGATGAAAGTAATGTCTCTGTTGTAACGATGTTTTAAAAGACGCTTTTGAAATGAGAAAGACTTAACCCTTTGGCTGCTTATCGCGACTCAGAGACGTTTTGCGGACAGCGTAGATCAAGATCAGACTGCACAAAACGTGCAGTCTGATCTTGGATCTACCCTGTCCGATCCGGAGATTTTATTCCCAAAAACATACATTTTGAAATAAAAATTTTGGGGTTTTTACTATCGCATTGAAAATTTCATTTTAGTTACTTAGCAGGATAAGGGTTAACGTATAATGAGGCAAAATTACCATAATGCAGTGTGCTATTACTTACCATAAAGAATGTGTTTGTGTCTCTGTGCATACCAACTTCCAGACCACTTGTCAAAGCAATACAAGATATATACCAGTACATTTACATATTTTCGTATGTTACGAGCGAAAAACAAGACAAATACGGTGAATTTGCCTATAACTATATAACGATCGGATGATGTTTTGTTTATATCGTCGGTTTACTTCAGAAACCTCGTAACTACAGCTTGAAACAAGCTGAAGTAACTTGAATTGATGTTGATTTTTCTAGAGTAAACTATGGTTACGCTATACAAAATAATTTGACATGAAATAGTGGTTTAAACAACAATATCATAACTATTCTTTTAATAATTTTACGTCCTTTGTTATATAATTTGATTCACATTTAAAATGAATGCTAGCTGATTATTACGTGTCTACAGATATCTTACTTAATGCAGTCAAACAAACTGAAATAGTCTACTCTTCATTAGAGTTGATTGGCTGATTTTTATTTTGTTTATCGTTGCCACCGGTTCCTTAAATGGGAGACGCCCCAGAAGGCTGTAAGTTTTGATGCGAGGGGATATTTAGAATAAGGTCGAAACCTTTACCGAGTAATGCTTGCTTAGCACTGTCACGAGAGGCCTCGGTTTAACGTCCAGTCCGAAGCTCAAAATTAAAAGGTCAATACGATCGTGCCAGGGTCAGGTTTTGTATGTACATAAACTACATTACCACTTTGTCTAAGCGATCTAAGGGCGTAAATGGGTTATTAGAATCATTATGCACTACGAATAGAGACTGCTATTCCACCAGCAGGCTCATTTTCCATTACATGTTCTTTCGTATTCCACTCAATTATTGAAACGAAGTTGTTCCATCAAGTGATGAACTATTGTTGCTTTCTTCATTTTTTAACAATCACGCACTTGTGTATAGTGCTTAATGGACTTCTATGCACTTGCTATCTCATTTGGAATCGTTAAAGGGAGGTAATTATCCATGCCAGATCTAATGTCATGATAAATCATCGTTTAAGATACTCATTTCATTCAGTTTATTACCAATTTTATCGGTTTTTTTTTTGGTGAATTTATAATCACTCTTGTATGTTCGAGCCAAATGTTGGCTGATGGTAGCAAAGTTACACAGATTACGACGGAGAGAAAATGCATTCGTTCTATGGAGGCTATCCCTAGACATTACAACCACAGTTTCCGGTTTAAATCGAAGACAAATTCTTGGCCTTTCTTTACCCAGTACACCTTTCATCGATTCTTATCAACGTTTACACGGCTAAGTAGATTCTACACACTGAAAATATTAATAGCATTTGTTATCTCACTGGCTGTGGGGATGTATTTTAGTCTCCTTGCATGCTTAACTACGAGTACAGCCAGGCCGTATAGCTTTAGTAGTAGAGTGTAGAGCTCGTTTTGGGTCACTTGAGCGTGTGGGTTTAATCCCCATGGCTGACAATCTAAAACTACCAATAGTCTTTCGGATGAGATGTGAAACCGATGTCAGGGGTGGTGGTGCTATACGGTGCTATACACCGAGCACGTTTAAGGACAAGGCCTAAAACTCAGGATGGATTTCTTCCTTATCTTGTACTATCATCTGTAACATGACTAATGGCCGTCAGGGATCGTCGTACATATGGGCAACCGGTAGCGATGATGAATAAACTCAATTTCATCGTTCATTAGTAATCATTACTAGTATAGACCTATGTTCTGTTTGTATGGCCCTCTCAGAAAAGGTTAATGAAACCATTAAAGAAAAAAATACTACGATCAGAAATAAACAAAATACGTTACAGATCAAAGACACAATAGCAGTAGACTCCGTTTGTGCCAAAAGAGCAGATGTCAGCTGTTTATATAAGAAATGTTAACCCTTATCCTACTAAATAACTTGAATGAAATTTTCAATTCAATAGTAAAAACCCAATATTGTTTACTCAAAGATAGGTCCCGTGTAATAATATCTCCTTTTCGGACAGTGTAGATCCAAGATCAGACTGCACATTCTGTGCAGTCTGATCTTGATCTACGCTGTCCGCAGAGAGTCAGAGAGTCGCGCTTAGCTGCAAAGTGGTTAACTCATGTAGTTAGGGAGTACCGTTACGGCCATCGCCTATGAATGATTTTTAAACCCGATGCTCGATAGAACGATGATGATAAGGCGATAGTACGATGACGATAGCGAGTTAATAGGATGATGATAACGCGATAGTTCGATGACGATAACGGGTTGATACGATGACGATAACGCGATAGTATGATAACCATAACATTTTAATACGATGATGCTAACGCGACAGTGCGATAACGATAACGGATTATACGATGATGAAAATGCGATGGTACGATGATAACGCGATAGAACGATGATGATAATGCTATAGTATGATGACGACAAAGCGATAGTACGATAATGAAACAGGATATCATCATCATTATAATATCACGTAATAGTAGTATCGTGATTTTGCGTTATTACCATCGTATTAGCGAGTATCGAGTTTAAAATCGACAAACTCATAGGCGATGGCCCTTACGGTATTCTGTACGTAGAAAATACAACTTGAACATACTAGTTCGTCCGTAAAAGCTTTAAATACAGCATCTGATCTACGTGGCTTTCTTTTCTTCCCGAGTCAATAGATGCTTTTAACCCTTGACACACTAGGCACGTGCCTTTGCAGACAGTGTAGATCAAGATCAGACTGCACAGAATGTGCTATCTGATTTCGAATCTACATTGTCCGCTTCTTCGTTATATATTACGCCCCATCTATCATAGTTATTCGAATTTGGGTCCCATTCTTCTGCAGATTGAAACTTCACAGTTCACTTTCATTTGTAAAGCACTCTTAACCCCTTACCACACAATGACGACTCAACACCCCTGGGAAAGAAACCTTTTGAATAACATTGGGGGAAAAGGATAAAATGCTGGTAGCCAGCATTTTCTCCTTTTTCTGCAATGTTTTTCCTCTATCAAGGAAAAATTGCACCGTCTGAACCACATTGAAATTGTCTTCTGCAAATGCTTTCAATTTGGACGAGGCTAAATTGTTTTGATGTGGTAAAGGGTTAAGGATATCTGAGGCCTACTTTCTTGGTCATGTATTAGACCAAAATGGCAACACTTTGTTTTATGTACATCCTCTATACTTATTCAGATAACAAACATTTCACATGAAAATGTCGAAATGAGTAAACCAGAAGCATCGAGCCACTGTAACATACGACGACAGACTAGATGAATACTCTTTGTTAATAATTCACGCTTTTTACTCATTGTTTTCCTTTGAACAGAAGAACTGTGGGGTTTACATGAGCCAACTAGTAACTCTATATGAGGGAGGGAAGGAATTTGGTCAATAATAGATCTGTTTCCACGATGCTTTCTGGTCAGCTCACTGACCAATTTATCTGCTTTTGTTATCTTGATGTTTTTTTTTTCGGGGATCTTCTTGAATTTGCACTGTCCCATACGTTAGGATTTGTTTAACGAAAAGATTTATCAATCCGGTATTTTGGGATTTTTTTACCAGCTACAAGTTCATTTGTTTATTTGTTTAAGGCAAGATATGATCTTTTTCAAAAGATAAATTGTTGTTTTACACGGCAAATGTGTACATCCTTTGATCGTTTTTTTTCTTTCTTTCTTTCTGTTGTCGTCTATTTTACATTTCTACTGTTTATTATTCCATTTTCATTCATTTCTTTATTCTTTTCTTTCTTAAGGTCTAACTTTTTTTATATCATGCAGCTATGGTTTGATGCTGGCGTCTAGAATGCTACGATCACTCGTATGAGCCATGCTCTTTTAAAAGAGAGCTTAATGCATCTGCGCAGCCTGACCTGGATCGATAATTTTTGATTCGGTCAGTTTTCTGTGTGTAAATGACTGCTTTAATTCATGATTCAGTCAGTTGTTGGATTCGGACCTTCGACCATCAATACTCTGCGTTACATCTGAACTATCGGGTTAGGGAGAGCAGAGTATCGTGGGTAAACAGTTGTAAACACGAGTTGGTGTCTCATTGGTGGTTCTTGCCAGGTCTTCTATGCCAAGCCACAACAGCACGCGTATCTGAATGGTGCAACCTCAGAAAGTATAACAGAGCAGTTGGCTTTATGTAACTGAAATTGTGTGGAAATGGAAGTTAGTCCCCATTCAAACTCACAAATATGAAGTACGGTCTTGCAAAAGAGGATTTATTGCATCCACGTGATGTGTAATACTAAGAAAATCATAATATCATTATGAATCAACACATTCTACTTTGTTTAACAACCGACTGTAGCTGGAGATAAAATAGTCCACTGACATGCAGAGAATTGACAAAGAGCAAAAAGTTTCGACACAGGTCAGCCTGCGCTGATTGTGCAGGCTGACCTGTATCGATACTTTTGGCAGATGCTCTAAACCCCCTTTAACCTGGACCTAAATCGTATGCAGGCACAAACATTACATAGCCTTTGAAGATGGTTCACTGCAAGAGGAAAATTATTGAAGGAAATTGGTGTGTTCTTTTCCTTACTTTAAATTGGTAATAACGCATCCCCCCCACCTTACGCCCCCGACACAAAACAACAATATATTGTTATTTTATTCCATTAACCTTCCGTTTGGCGTGTGAAGGTCAAACTTCTATTAAGATGAAGACTTGATACGCTCTGTGAGCGGGAAAAAAATAATCCCGCAATTTTGGAAATATTATTTGGGAGAATTTCATGGAGATTTTTGCGCCATATTGAATCATATATCACCCTAGAAACGGTAGAATCGCAAAGGCATAGCCGTGTAAAATAGTTCTTTTATTCCATGCTTTCCTGTAGTTTATCGAGAAATAACTAAGGAATATATTTCTCTATTTTAAGGTTACGATCAGTGAAAAATACCAATTTCGTTTTCTAAAGCTTCACTTGGAGGCGGAAATAGAAGTTCACGGGCACTAGTTACCCAGGTAAAACGACAATACAGACAAATCGTCGCTTATACGTTTATCATCAACACAGGAAGAGTTCATTACATCGGAATAAGAAAACAAGTTCAGAATGAGCAATCTGATGACCATCTTCGCAAGCCAAGGCTGACGATTCACAACGCTACTCTACCCTTGGCGGATCGAGCTTGATTTTTACATTCCTCCGATGCGCTTTTTCATTGGATGCAGCCAGCTCTAGCTGCAACGAATGAAATCGTTCGTAGCATTTCATCTTTGATAAAAATAGAACAAGGTCGCTACCTTTCGAATAGAAAGTAAACGTGGAAACCCACAGGGATGTCTGCTTATTGTTTCATGTGTATTCGTAACCGGTTAGTAAAACGATGTTTCATAGGCTTGCAGAAATATGATGTAAAGGGGGGAGGGGTTAATAAACAGCATCCAATAGAGGGCGCATCGCAGGAATCTCGAACTCGGGCTCAATCAGCCAAGGTAAGATCCACGTAGTGATCGTAACCTTGGCTCGCGAAGATGTCTGATGACAAAATATTGGAAGTGTAAACAATAGTCCAGAGTACTTCTTCATAACACTAATGAGATGTCATGTTATCACGTGACGTTCTCGAATATACACGAACGATAACGAGGGTTGTCTCTATCAAGGCGTCCCTTAACCCTTTACCTGATATGCCAATTTGAGGCTCTTCCGTTTCAGCAGCAAATAAAGATGTCAAAAATATGGGAAAATGAGGATACAGATATCTGATTGAGTGGAAAACATTGTGGGAAAAGGAGAAATTGCTCGTTGATGATACGTCAAAATGAGTATCTATGGAGTAAAGGGTTAAAACGACGGACCTCTCCATGCATTTTCGCATACGTATATCATGGCAAACAACACGGGTAGGAAACTTCATATTCAGAGCCAATGGCTCCGACGAGAAAATGTTGTGTTGGTCTTCCGTTTCTGAAGATGTCGGCTGAAAAACAATCCCAAAACAGGTAGGCATGTCAATATTTGTAATTATGTGTTCTTATGTCTTTGAAATTCAAAAAAAGGAGAATGTCATTCGATGCTCTGGTCTTTCAACGTGTTTTCTGCATTATGATAAGTTGGAATAGGTGTACTATGTTGTCTGAATCATTTGTGGCGTGGATTGACCGTAGCCAAAATAATACGTCTCGGAGATAAATTCAGTCTGTTATTACCATTTAATTGGCAAGTAAGAGAGAGTCTTACTGTCCCAAAGCCATGAACTATTGTCCTGAAATGTTGCATTCACTACTGGTCAAAAATTGAAAAGAAAAGCACAAGAATTGATAAAAATAAAGAAGGGCTCTGATTATGTTGACCGGCTCTGACTATGTTACTCGGCACTGATTCAAGAGGGCTCCCTTTCAAAATTTTAGTTTTCTGTAAATAATTAGTCAGGACGTAAACTTTGGTTTTCCATTAATATCTTTCTGTCCAAAATTTAGTGCATTTGTTGGATGGAACATGATTGCATGTATGAAAATACAAAGGACTGGTATTGCCACGTTAGAAAAATGCTGTTTAAACATTAGTCTATCTAAAATTTGAAAATACTTCTGCATAGCTTTTGATTAGACCGAATGGTCCATATATAAAATTTTTCGTGCTTTTGTCGCAAATGCAGCCCACACTTAAGCACAAATAATGAAACATATTTTCTTTTAGAAGTACGAGAATGATAAACACAGCACGTGCTTGAATGGTCTAGATGCACAAATTTGCATTATGCAGTTTATGAATCATTATTAAGCCATCAACATAATTCTTTACATATAATTGAAACTTTGGAAACAAAATCATTGTTTTGCAAAACAATTTAAAAGGTCACCTGTAAAAGTCATTTCGAAATCTGTCACCACATCAATGATTTTGATGGATCAGAATACTGCAAATAAACTTTGGATAGATCACCCAACAACAATTTCTTGCAGAAGAGCACATGCTCGAAAGTGACTAAAATCATGAGTCCAACGAGAGATCCACATGCAGGTACCAACAATATGATGTTGTTTTTCGACGGACTAAAAATTTCCAAAACGATTTTTGAAAAGGGTCAGCCTAGACATATCTGTGAAATTATTTCAAAGTCTGACCAGCCATTCCAGAGAAGTTTTTTTTTTAATTTCTTCATGTACATACAGTGTTAATAGCCCACAGCCATCAGGGCTATGTTTCTTGATGGATCAAAATTTCTCGAACACGTTGCGAAAAGGGTCAACCAAGGAACATTTCTGTGAAAGTATTTCAAAATCTGACATGCCGTTCCAGAGAAGAACTTTTAATAATTTCTTCATGGCCGTATAGTGCAAGTGGACACCTGCACCCCAATCACCGTAGTCCGTCGTCAACAATTTCTTTAAACATCTTCTCCTCTTAAACCACTGGGCTGATTTGGACCAAACTTGGCTGGAATGTTTCTTGAGAGGACCTCTTTGAAAATTGCTCACAGAATTTGATTCCATCAAAAACCCTGGTTGCCAGGAAATTCTTTCAAAATCTTCACCTCTGAAACTGCTCGTCAGATTTTGAAATCATTTCACAGAGATGTTCCTTGGGTGACCCTTTTCAAAAATTGTAGGCGAAATTGTAACCCGTAAGAAACATGGCTCTGGTGAATGAGGGCTACTTGCACTGAACGGAAATGAAGAAATTCTTGAAAATTCTTCTTGAAACCGCTGGTCAGATTTAAAATAATTTCACAGAAATGTTCCTTGGGTTACCCTTTTCCAAAATTGTTCGCGAAATTTTGATGTCAAAAGACCTGGCTCTGTTGAATGCCAATGAATTGGGACTACTTGCACTAAACAGAAATGAACAAAAAAATTCTAAAAAATCTTCTTTATTTTGATCCGTCAATAAACACTGCTCTGATGAGTGGGGGCTACTTGCACTATGGCCATAAAGAAATTCTTAAAAATTCTTCTTCTCAGAAACCGATGGTCAGATTTTGGAATCATGTCACAGAGATGTTCCTTGGGTGACCTTTATCAAAAATTGTTCGCGAATTTTGATCCGTCAATAAATATAGCTCTGGTGAATGGGGGCTACTTGCACTATACGGAAAATTCTTCTTCACTGAAACGGCTGGTCAGATTTTGAAATAATTTCAGAGAGATGTTCCTTTGGTGACCCTTTTCAAAAACTGTTCGCAAAAATTGATCTGTCTAGAAACATGGCCCTGATTGGGGTGCAGGTGGCCACTTGCGCTATACGGCCATGAAGAAAGTATTAAAAGTTCTTCTCTGGAACGGCATGTCAGATTTTGAAATACTTTCACAGAAATGTTCCTTGGTTGACCCTTTTCGCAAAGTGTTCGAGAAATTTTGATCCATCAAGAAACATGGCTCTGATGGCTGTGGGCTATTAACACTGTATGTACATGAAGAAATTAAAAAAAATCTTCTCTGGAATGGCTGGTCAGACTTTGAAATAATTTCACAGATATGTCTAGGCTGACCCTTTTCAAAAAATCGTTTTGAAAGTTTTAGTCCGTCGAAAAACAACATCATATTGTTGGTACCTGCATGTGGTTCTCTCGTTGGACTCATGATTTTAGTCACTTTCGAGCATGTGCTCTTCTGCAAGAAATTGTTGTTGGGTGATCTATCCAAAGTTTATTTGCAGAATTCTGAATCATCAAAATCATTGATGTGGTGATAATAGTAGGAGATGGTGACAGATTTCGAAATGACTTTTACAGGTGGCCTTTTTAAATTGTTTCGCAAAATAATGATTTTGTTTCCAAAGTTTCAATTATATGTAAAGAATTATGTTGATGGCTGAATAATGATTCATAAACTTCATAATGCAAATTCATGCATCTAGACCATTCAAACACGTGCTGTGTTTATCATTCTCGTACCTCTAAAAGAAAATATTTTTCATTATTTGTGCTTATGTGTGGGCTGCATTTGCAACAAAAGCACGAAAAATTTTATATATGGACCATTCGGTCTAATCAAAAGCTATGCAGAAGTATTTTCAAATTTTAGATAGACTAATGTTTAAACAGCATTTTTCTAACGTGGCAACACCAGTCCTTTGTATTTTCATACATGCAATCATGTTCCATCCAACAAATGAACTAAATTTTGGACAGAAAGATATTAATGGAAAACCAAAGTTTACGTCCTGACTAATTATTTACACAAAACTAAAATTTTGAAAGGGAGCCCTCTTGAATCAGTGCCGAGTAACATAGTCAGAGCCGGTCCACATAATCAGAGCCCTTCTTTATTTTTATCAATTCTTGTGCTTTTCTTTTCAATTTTGACCAGTTGTGAATGTAACATTTCAGGACATTAGTTTACGGCTTTGGGACAGTAAGACTCTCTCTTACTTGCCAATTAAATGGTAATAACAGACCGAATTTATCTCCGAGACGTATTATTTTGGCTACGGTCAATCCACGCCACAAATGATTCAGACAACATCGTACACCTATTCTAGCTTTCCATAGTGCAGAAAACACGTTGAAAGACCAGAGCATCGAATGACATTCTCCTTTTTTTGAATTTCAAAGACATAAGAACACATAACAACAAATATTGACATGCCTACCTGTTTTGGGATTGTTTTTCAGCCGACATCTTCAGAAACGGAAGACCAACACAACATTTTCTCGTCGGAGCCATTGGCTCTGAATATGAAGTTTCCTACCCGTGACAATGCAGTAACTGAAACGTTCGAGTTTTCTTCAATCTTATATATGTGTGTTTTGATTGGTAATCGTTATATTTGCGAGTTAAACGTAGTGGAAATGACCTATTCTTTGGCTATACTGGGGCTTTAAGGTGACCGCTGGCTGCATTTGGAAGATTAATGCTTTGCGCAAGGTCGAAGAAATATGCAAGGGCCGACTTGTGATGGCTTCTATTCACAGATTGGCTTTTGTTCATATTTGGCTGGTAGCACAGATTTGACTGTTCCTTTTAGATGCACGGGCAAGCTTAAAAAGGTATCTGCAAAGTGTGAACAGCACATATCCATCATTAGCCTGCATGACCTTAGGATGGTCCTCGATGGTACCGCGGTACTTAATTTTGCCGAAAATTACTACAAGATAGGAAACTCACATGTATTATTTTCTAATATTGTAATAAACAATTGCATGTAAAGTTACAATAACTGAACTATCAAAGCTTCAGTCGTGTTTTTCAGACAAAAATATCTAGGTCAAGCAAACATGTTGACTACAAGTGCTCCGAAAGGAGTCCGCTATGGTACCGCGTTATCACCTGAAATTTGAAAAATCATGAAAAATATGAGATTTATATACAAAATATGACTTGAGTACCTTTTTTTTTTTGTTTCCGAAAAGGACTATGACGCCGAAGAAAATGACCTTTACTCGTCAAAAATAAATTGTCGGTTTTTTGAAGAGTTGTGGGTAATCTAATTTCAAAACATGGAGGAAAATTGTGCTTTAATATTGCAATTTGCGAATATTGAAAGTAACTTATTATTAATGGAGAAATATCTATTGTTTTTGACCGATGCGATACAAAGAAAACTTCTGCTCTCGATTTGAAAGAGAAAACAGTGGTTAGGTGGCGCTACATATGCAAATTAGGTATTTTCCGGATTACCGCGGTATCATAGATGACGCGGTACCAGCGAGGACGACTATACATGTTAGGTTTGGATTAAACTGTTAGATACTGAATGCATGTCTAAAGTGTTATCCTAACATGACACGTGAATTCGGATTTATAAACACAGTGCAACGAAAGCGTGGTAAAATTAAGAAATAATCTTCTTCCTATCGTGGTTTATCGTTCAATATGAGGCACAATAGATAATTCACGAGGGCATAACCCACTCATTGAATGACGTCATTCGACATAGAATGACGTCACTCTACATAGATTGTCGCAGATTTTACCACGCTTACCTTGCACTGTGTTTATAGAGCCGAATTCGCTTGTCATTTTAGAATGAACGATAAACCAAGATAGAAAGAAAATTATTTTTTAAATAATAGCGGCTACTCATAATTCAGAATTCTTAACCCTCATTCAACGAAACATTCCAGTCCATAATATGAACCTAAATTTCACTATTTTAAGTTATTTTCGAGGAAAAATATCCCCTTGTCAGACAATGTAGCTTCAAGATCTGACAGCACGTTAGAGCACAGTGTGATCTTAATCTACACCGTCTGCAAAAGTTGCATTTGTCCCGCTTTGCAGCCAGAGGGTTAAGTTGGTTGTTAAAAATATGTGGCTATTATGGATCTTTGATAATATGATAGCTTGATCGGTAAAATGCATTAAGGTAAGACCTGTGTAATGCACTTCCGGTGAAAATTCTAATTGGTCGATAAATAAGGATAAATAAGGATTTATGCATAAATAATATTTTTGCACATTTCTAACGGATCAGAAATTCCGTTTATGTCTATCTTGAAATTATTTTTTGATACTTTTGTTAGTTTTCTGAAAAGGGAGGTAATTAATATTATCTCTTTGATTTGAGAATATAGTGGTTTTTAGATTTATATATGATAATTCAAAGAAGGAAAAAATGAAAAGGTGAAAGTAGTTCAACAATAGATCTACTCATTTTTAATTATAGCTAATTTTGTAGGATGATATTTTAGTGGAAATAGCCGTTTTCCATTACACAGATCTTACCTTAAAGTACTAGACATGTAATACTTCTAGTGCAGCATGGCATGAAATTTCTTCACAGTTGATAAAGACAGATTTATACAGATATAATATTTTTTGCACATTTTTAACCGACCAGGAATTCCTTTGATTTCTGTCTTTAAATTATTTGTTGATACGTTTGTTAGTTTCTAGAAAAGGGAGTTAATTATCCCTTTGTAATGAGAATATAGTGATTTTAGATTTATAAATGATAATTCTGGGACGGACAAAAAGGAAAAGGTGGCTCGGTGAAAGTAGTGAAAAGAATACTCATTTTTAATCGTAGCAAATTTTGTAGGATAATTTTACAGTGGAAATAGCTGTTTTCTATTACGGGTCCACTATGTTATGCCCCATTTCCACACAGCATAGATCTATTTATATGGTTTACCGAATAACATCTGGGAGAACCATTTATGTACAAGATAATTTATTCACTTAAAATAGGAGAAATATGTTCTAATGAAGACACTTCAAAACAGTGTCATGATCTCATCTCTAATAGAATTTACGGCAAACAAAAACTCATGTTTATGTATTCTTCCCAGCTATGTGATCCTTGGTCTGATATCTCAGCGATTTTTTACCGGGCTTCAGTGAAGTTTAATGGCTTCACGTTATTAACTCTGAAAACCGAGTTGGAGGAAACTCCCATGATTTTGTTTTCATCTGTCATTTTAACATGCTTGAGCACGGCATTGTTTCGGTATAAACAGGAAATCGATGACACAGCACCCCCTTTGCAGTTTACATACGCGATGCAAAACGAGATTCATTGAAATTATCCGCCAGTTTTAGATTTTCTTTCGTTTGAAAGAAAACTGTTTGATTATATACTTCAAGTATGAATTTTGACATTACGCTGTGATTTGCTTAATATGATTATTTATGTAAATTATCGACAGCTACATTCTCTTGTTCTAGGGCATCTGTGCGTTGATGTAAACGAAATCAACAACAATAACAACAAAAATCTAAAAGAAAATATGGAAGATAAAGGAGCAAGTATTCCCAACAATCATTAGCTCCTGTTCTTTATTTTTAATTAATTTATTTTTTCACTGTACAAATTGAAGTTAATTCTCTCAACTCAGCATGCATGAATTTCCACCCGGCCTTTTCGATTTAATATTCAATTTCTTACTTAGAAATATTCAAATGACAAACTTATAGCAGTCAATTACAAGTATCACTCGACCCAGAAATATGGAAAGAATATTCACGTTCAAAAAGGGTTTGGTTGGGCTCTCTCTCTCTCTCCCTGTCTTTAATCGCGCAATTTACATTGGGCAACACAATCGCATTACTTTTGAAATATCTCTCTTCATGCTTCACTGCTTGAAGATGACTATAAATACAATTATTTAGCTAAACAAGTCCTATTATATTCTTTGTTAAACGCAATGTGATACGTTCAAATGACGCATTGTGACCACATAAATGTGATGACGTAAGGACCTTGAATCAATTAATAGATTTCTGTCCCAATCAACTTTAAACTATTTATTTCATGCTGTCCGGTAGAATATCGAGAAATAGCAGTGAAAATATTTTTCGATATCAAACGGGTACGACCAGTGAAATACCGATTTTCATGTTCTTGTTGCCCAAGTAAATTGCGCGTGCCTCACAACCAGGTGGAAATATGACGTCATTTACCCTACATTTCTCACGCGTGACGTAATATTGCAATGTGTTGCTGTACAGAAAGGGTACGCCACGTGGAATAACGGGAAAAAGATTTTACTGGATTTTGATAAAGCTCCTCCAAGAAAGGGTTAAAAGCATGAAATGAATAGAATATTTGTTTTTCTCGGTGAAAGATCGAAATTTATTTCATCTCGTACACACCATAGGTAATATTTTCACTCCGCGCCATTCGTGAAAATTTTACCGATGGTGTTCACGAGATGGAATAAATTTCGATCTTTCACTGAAAAAACAAACAAACAAATATCCTCTATATCATAACGTTCACCCGTCGCTGCTGTTTTTCCTCACTGTTGTCCAGAAACAACTGGCAAGTAAATGTCTCAATCATCATTTCAAAGAAAAAAGAATCCGGTACTTTGATTGATCAGTATGCTCATACCAAGTTCATTTCTTAGGATAGAAACTGAAAAGAAACGTGTTATCATGTCAGTGGATGTGCAAAATGTCGAAATGGTGTGGATCAATCTGAATGATTGTAGAAGTCCCTGCTTAGAAATACAATCACATTCTCCAACAGGCTTTGGGAGAAGAGGGCCTTCTAATATTAACCCTTTCCCAAACGACAAATTTTTGGACTAGACCAAATTGAAAGCATTTGCAGACAACAATTAAACTCTTGCTGAAAAGATTATTTCTGTCTATGATAGGGTAGAAAACATTGTGGGAAAAGGAGAAAATGGTTACCAGCATTTTCTCGTTTTCCAACAATGTTTTCAAAAGGCTACTATTCCTGACCCGTAAAAACCAGGGATTGTTTGGGAAAGAGTTAAAAGACGGAGAGGGTGGGGTGCGTAGCACTCGTGCATAAAAATTATTGTGAAAAGCGCTTGTGTAATTCAGATGGTTTTGCAAGATGTTCAAGTAACACAGAAAGTTTGTAAAATACGCGAAGAGAAAAGAACAGAACAGAAATTGCAAAAATTTCCACGTCGCAAATATTTCCACTTAAACAGTATGAAAGGGACACAAAGATCCCATGTCTAAGGTAGCGTTAGGAACATTTACAAGGAAAAAGATAAATATTAACAAAGCCCGGTTTAGTACAATTTAAAAATATAAATCGGCTTTATAATATATTTCATGTGTCTATTTTTAGAAATGTTATGGGTAAAGAAATGTAATTAAAACAACGCGGGGGGGGGGGGGGGGGAGAGAGAGAGAGAAAATCATTTCCACGTTAGTCACAGTGAATATTTTCCTCTTGTCGAAAATCTGGAACTACTTTTTTTTATTATGATGCAATGACTAGTTTTAAAAGTGGCGTGCGTTGACAAAATAATCAGAGGAAATATATAATTTATTTCATCAGCTTGTGGTTAATATTTATTTCATCAGCTTGTGGTTAATTCCCTCAAAAGGGAAAGGTCCTTACGGCACTCGTTATTTTCGCATACCTTTCCCTTTTTCGGCAAATATTTCCCCATATTAACCACAAACTGATGAAATAAACTCTATATCTCAGTTTATTCTGAAGTTTTTACGTCTTCAACGATTATTTAATTTGGATCAAGGCAACATTTCTCTCAGTCACATGTTTCCTTGGTTTTTACCAGTGCTGAAATGCGGTTTTGCAATTTCTCGTATATAGACACCCCCACGAATGATAAACGCTTTCTTTGAGGATAAATATAGCACTTCTTGACTTCAAGTCCACCGTCACTTTAACTCTTTAAAAGACGACAAATTTTCGGACTTGTCCAATTTGAAAGCGCTAGCAAACGACAAAATAAACGTACCTCAAAAATTGAAATTTGAAATTTGTTTCCAGCTGGGCAGAAAAGGTTGTGGGAATAGGAGGAAATGCTGGTTACCAGCATTTTCTCCTTTTCCCACAATGTTTACTTAGGCTTCTTTCTCTGGGTCGTCAAAAGAAGGGATTGTGCGGTAATGGTTTAATCACTTTAGGCACTCAGGAACAATCACCACCCACATGCTCAAGGTAGCGGCCGTCATCTGGATGCAACATATATTCCTTGGTCAATAGGATAAGAAGCTGGCCTAATCGTATCCCCCACAATTCAATAAATTCAGTGCAGACTATCAGTTATCCTGCAAGACTTTATTCAATTGTCTGGTACTAAACTCTTATCTTGTCATGTGTAAGCTGGTGGAAACTAGACTTTGAAATACCAAACTATAGAAGTATGCAACTCGTCTGACCGGGGCTGACACTTTTCGCAGTTCCAAGAAGGTCCCTTTTCGCGTGATGGTTCACAAAATTGTCGTCGGTGTACTTCCAAAACCTCGTAACTACAGCTTGAAGCAAGCTGTAGTTACGAGGTTTTGGAAGTACACCGACGTTATCATTATTTTCCATGTCTTCGGAAGCTATGTTTTAAGTTTTGTCTGTGTATTTCCGGTATGTAAATGAGCAAGTTGCTCGTGTTTCCCGTCGGTGTCGCAAATCTCTAATTTCTCTTGTTGTCGGATGGTTTTCTACTACTAGGGTTTTATGAATGAAAATTAAAAGGCTTTGGAAGTATGAAGGATGATTCTTTTTTGTATTTTTGTAAAATTTTCGTCCCAAAATCTGAACGATCACCTTTAACCCATTACGACAAAATCCCTACTTTTGAAGACCCTGTGAAAGACGTCTTTAGAAAACATTGTGGGAAAAGGAGAAAATGCTGGTAACCAGCATTTTCTCCTTTTCCCACAATGTTTTCTACTCTTCACAAAACAAATTTCAAATTTTCAGTCACTTTTATTTTGTCGTCTACAAATGCTTTCGATTTGGACAAGCCTAAAATATTGTCGTTTGGTAATGAGTTAAGCAGCAAGAAAAAGTGTTATTGTTCTAATGCAATGTGCATTTCCCCTGAGAAATAAGTTAACAGTATTTCTCGTCATTTGCCACGTAGAATAATGAGGATCAGAAAAATTTTGAGAACTAATAATGTATTATCTGTAATCAATGTAATATCTACAGGCCTTTGATTTATCACTTACATAACCTCATTTCAGAACAAAGGGCGTTTAACACTTTACCTCAAAGTCCGAGTTTTAATTTCTACGAGACTGTAAAGCCAGACTCCCTGACCTTTTACGAACACTATAGATCACGATCAGACTGCACAGACCGTGCAGTCTGATCTTGTGTCTAAACTGTTCGATAAGGTGGTATCCTTGTCCCAAAAATACATTTGAAATAGCACAGTTTGGGTTTTTGCTATCCGCTTGCAAGTTTCACTTCACTTATTTCGTCGGTTTACTTAAAAAACCTCGTAACTACAGCTTGTAACAAGCTGTGGTTACGAGGTTTTTGAAGTAAACCGAAGATTTAGCAGGATAAGGGTAAACACGCTCACGGATGAAAGCTTTGAAAAGGCTGCGGAGAAAATAGAAAATGCTGGTGATCAGCATTTTCTCCTTTTTCCACAACGTTTTTTATCCTTTCAATAAGGAATTCCATCTCTTTAGTAACATCAAATACATGTAACTGTCGCCTGCAAATACCTCAGATATGGACAAGTCAAAGGGGATTTGTCTTTTGATAAAGAGCTTACCCTTAGAGACCCTGGGCGATTTCATCTTTTGTCACAGAGTTTGTCTGGAATATCACCATGAAATACGACTATATCATACGCGTTTAATTAATTTTATATTAATTGATAAGATTGATTCAATAGAAAAATAAATAAGATAAAAATGAAATAATGATATATAGAGGATGATCACTGGTTGTGTACAATATTAAAAATCTGTCACAGGAATGGGGTCCAAACGGACTCGCTTTTCGACCGGATCACACCCTATCATAGTGACTAAATACGGAAAAAGAAAAGTACTGTTGTCTGCGCATGCAATATTCTTCAAAAATTCGACCTGTTAGTATAGTACCTCTCCGTACTTCAAGAGTACCATACAAGGTAGTGGTAGGGGCAGATAATCTAGAATATCGATCTGTCTATGACGCATCACTCCCCCCAAATGGGGGAGGGAGGATTGTAGTAATACGCGCTATAAAGTAGAAATTGAGAAAATGGCTTTTATCAATACGTTTGAAGGGAAATCAGGTCTGTTTACGCTCCAGATTTCACTAAATTGATGATCATAGCTGAATGAATCGCACAAGGTAACTTTTTATTGAGTAAACGTTTATTTTAATTTTTCATTCAAAGTAAAGGTTATAGGTAAAAAAAGTAGTCTTTACCCAGAATGCCCAAAGTAAATAGATGTATATTTGTAGAATGCTATCCAGCGGGAGATAGTGTGGAAAAGTACCGTACAAAGGGCCTGCGTCCCTACGAATGCTTGGCAACCAAGGACACGGCACTTAAAATCACTCCGCTTGACACACAAAAAACGTGTATATATTGTCGATCATGGGAAAGTAAACTTTTGAAAGCATTTTGGGATTGAGGAAAAATGCAGGTAATATCATCAAAGATGAATATCATCATTTGGGCTACAGTTAGTATGTCGTCAGGAAATGTTTTCACTTTGGACACGACAAATCTTTTTGTTTGGTCATGAAAAATGGATTAGGTTGCCTCGTGATAAGAACTCATGAAGACACGGCAGGAAGCCTAAGGACGCCCATAGAAGCATAAGTAAACATTAAGCATGCAAAAAGTACGGCATCCTTAGCGTGTCGCGGCCTGGTAGATATAGGATCGCCCTGCATTCGAATGGGATATATATGATGCGATCGAAAAAACGGATTCAGAAATGTCTAAAGGACTCGTTTTTTCGATCGTATCACACACCCTTTTTAGTGACTGAACTGAGAAAACGAAAAGTGCTGTTCTTCGAAGATTCGACCCGTCTTATATGATGCATCACTTCCCCCAGTATTGGGGGTATTGTAGTAATACGCGCTATAAAGTAGGAACAGAGAAAATGGTTATTGTCAATACGTTTGAGGAGAAATCGGGCCTGTTTTAGCTCCAGATTTCTCTAAACTGCTGATTAGAGCTGAATGAATCGCACCAGGTAGCGTTTTATTGTGCAGACGTTTATTTTATTTTGAAATTCAAAGTAACGGTTGCCGCGTAGAAAAGTAGTCCGGTTGTGTACCCAGAATGCCTAAACTAGATAGATTCGTTTTTGTAGAATGCCAACTAGCGGGAGATAATATTGTCGTCTGGTGTAAGAGTAAGGACTTGCCTATACAGCACAGCCACTAACATGTAGGTTGTGGTCTGCAGGCCCTGTCTGCTTAGACGTATCTTTACTTTTGTCGTCTGTTAAAGAGTTAACCCTTTACCAGATGACAAAATTAATTTCAGTCTTGTCTAAAATGAAAGCATTTGCAAACAACAATTTTCAGTGTGGCTCAAAAGGTGCAACTGTCCTTTTATTGAGTAAAAATAACATTGTGGGAAAAGAAGAAAATGCTGGTTACCAGCATTTTCTCCTTTTCCCACAATGTTTTCAAAAGGCTGCAGTCTCAGGTGCGTCAAAAGTCGCGATTGTGTGGTTAAGGGCCAAGATAGCCTGTACAACGCAACTTTTGTGACATAATCCAATACATCCAGTAAACGAGCAAGTAACACGATAATAAAGCTAATTTAGTTCCCGAAGACCCTCAGCGACGCCAATAATTTGAAGATATATTTAATTTGTGACCCAACGGCATTTCCAGGAATAAAAAAAAAAGAACCTTCTGCACCAGCAGCTTTTCATCTCATCCTTTTTCCTCAATAGCTGCCGAGCCCCGATAGCTCAGTCGGGACGCATATTGGACTGGAGAACTGGGGGTCAGGGATTGGATCCCCAGCTCGGCCACTTTCTTTCTGAGGATTAACCCTTTACTCCATAGATACTCATTTCTACGCATTGCTTGTAGTAGCCTTTGGAAAACATTGTGGCAAAAGGTGAAATTGCTCGTGACGAGCAATTTCACCTTTTGCCACAATGTTTTCTATGCTATCAAAAGGTGTCATATACACATAAGAAATGGCTTCATCCTTGCTGTTATTTAGGGTCAAGTAGAGATACCATAGAAATGCCTTATGGGGTAAAGAGTTAATGATTGTCATTGCGACAGGATTCATTCCTCTCCCATCGCTGATTTTTGGCTCGACGATGCCTGTGGTGGAAAACGGCCAGTGGCTTGGAAAGAATATCATGCGGAGTATCGGTAAAAGAGACTCAAGGAAGCATGGATGTGTGCACTGGCCGCTGCGATATAACTGAAATAATGTTGAAATTGGCATTAAAGATCAATCAATCAATCTATCTATCTATCAATCAATCATTAGTTGTATTGTAATCTGCGCTGCGAAAGATTTGGTTGGTTTTGTTGGTGTAACCGCTTTACCAAGCAATCCTGAGTTTTAACAACATTGTTCAAAGAAAAAGCTTTTTAAAAACATTGTGGGAAATAATGATTGATTTCTATCCTTCCCAAGACAAGGTTTTTGAGTCACCGTTATTTTGTAGTTTGCAAATGCTTTGAATTTGGACTTGTTTAAAAGTTTGTCGTTTGGTAAATAGATAACTCTTACTGCATAGAACGTGCAGTCTGACCTTTGTCCTCATCGTTAGCCCCTTCATATTGTTACGGGAGACCACCCCTTCATGCATGGCTTCATCCTGGTTTAGTACAATACCTAACAACTGTGTTAAGGGAAATTCTTTTTAGCTCAGTCACTGCTTATGGTGTCAGCCTTTCGTCCAGGCGTTCTAGGTTCATGTCCTGCCCGGTCCTTGTATTTGTGCAATGCATTTGTATTTGTTTCTTTGTTTGGACTTTGTTCGTAAGATGGGGGCTCGTCCTGCATTTGCCATCGAGCCATTTATACCATTTGTTGTTAAAAATCGGACTTTCTGCCTAATAAGGATGTGAGTCATCAATAAATAATGACTTTAAGAAGGGTGTGTTACGGGAGATCACTCCTTCATGCATCACTTCATCCCGGTTTACCTAGCATTTGCGTTTTGAAGAATTCTCTTTAGCCCAGTGGTTATGGTGTTGGCATTTCCTTCAGGCGCTCTGGGTTCGAATCCTGCCCTGTATTTCTGCAATGCATTTGTCCATTTGTTACTTTGTTACGGACTTTGTTCGTAAGAACATGAATTTGAATCTTCCATTTTCCATTTGAGATTGAATTTATTCAGCGCAAAAAGGTTCGGAATCGTAGGCCTACATGCACAGCTCTACACGCAACATCTGCACTAATTGATCACACAAATGTAGCCTACGGTATTATTCATTTACCATTCAAGTATCTATTTTTAATTTACCTCTAACGGTTGCAAGCATCCTTTCTTTTACAAGGCTGACGAACATTCCAGTTAGCACTGAATTTTATCACATACCCTCCCTTGTTTTCAGTGTAATATACCCATTACGAATTTTTTTTTATCTTTATCCACGTTTGATTTATCACATTTGTGTGACGTACGTAATTTTGACGTCATCTTTTACGCATAGATATAGAAGTGAATGGGTCTGCCCTTGACTCATTTAATAAAATCTTAACTCAAAAGCCCACTCATGGCAGATCCTATATATCCATTGCAAGACATATGTATAGCATCAGCTCTATTGCATGCTTACGGCTATTCCAATTATCGTTCACGGATCTACTTTACTGCGCATGAACATGTAGCTAGCATCCGCTCGATCGATCACGTGTAGGTCGGCCATTAGCTTTTCTTTTTTTGAGGCACTAAAATGAGGCGAATATCCTCTCTAATAGGTTTCTTTTTTCTATATTCGCTGTGTCAGGCCGACGATTCCATTCATCAGTCAAGACCCTATTTCAAGGCGCTCGTCCATGTGACAGGTATGGATGCGCTCCATCCAGGTTGACCAGTCTATTTTTAGGCACTTGTGCATGTGACTGGCATTTAATTCGCTTTAACCCTTAGGCTGCCAAGCGCGACTCACCGACCTTTTGCGGACAGTGAAGATCAAGATCAGACTGCACAGAACGTGCAGTCTGATCTTGAATCTCCACTGTCCGCAAAGGAGATATTATACCCCGACATAAATCTTTCAAAGAGCAATATTTGTTTTTTTTACTGTCAGATGGAAAATTTCAGTTCGGTTATTTATCAGGATTAAGGTTAATATATTTTTGTGAGATGTGATGAGGAAACCCATATACGTGCACCAGTTGACGTTGAAAATAACACTTTATTGGAGACATTCGAATGAAATGTGAGAGACATATTAAATATTCAGGATAATGAATTAGACGTATATGATCTGACAGTTGGCTTTTGAGGTGAAATTTTCTAGGAATGTGTTACTAAGCGACGCTTTTGAAAGCTTAATAACGTTTTTCTGTGACGAGTTTAATCAAATTTTTATCTCAAAAGCCAACAAATGTCAGATTCTTTTTTTATCACATAACCTCCATTGTTTTCAGTGTAATATACCCATTACGAATTTTCGTATCTTACACACGTTTGATATCACATCTGTGCGACGATATTTTTGACGTCATTTTGTAAGCATTTCATACCAGAGAATGGATCTCATGGAAAATACCGCAGTATATTAATTTTATGAATATTTTTGCATCATTTGATCTATATTTTGTGAAATATCGATATGTGATAAAAAGAATATGACATTCGTGGGCTTTGGGATAAGATTTTATTAAACTCGTCAAGGAAAATGTTATTAAGCTCGTCAAAGGCTCGCTTAATAAAATTTCCCTAGACACGTTTAATAAAATCTTATCTCAAAAGCCAGCTCATGTCAAATCCTATATATTACAGTCTTGGGAAATGTTATTAAGTCAGCCTTTGGCGAACTTAATAACATTTTCCTTGACGAGTTGAATAAAATCTTATCTCAAACGCCCACAAATGTCATATTCTTTTTATCACATAACGATATTTCACAAAATATTGATCAGATGATGCAAAAACGTTCATAAATGCACCTGCGGTATTTTCCATGAGACCCAGTCACTTGTATGGAATGCGTATATAAGATGACGTCAAAAATGACGTCAGGCAAATGTGATATCAAACGTGTATTAGATAAGAAAATTCGTAATGGTATATTACATTGGAAACAAGGGAGGTTATGTGATATAAGAAAATTTGTAATGGGTATAATACACTGAAAACATGGGGGGGGGGGTTATGCGATAAAGTGTAGATACGACATCTACGGCAAACCTTGTGTGACCCGTTCGTCATGTCCGTCGGCTGTATCATGTAGCTTGATAGTTAGACACCTACTTAGTACCGGAATCAAAATCGTAACACTCCACTCAGAATTTTGTGTGGGAATCTTTAAATCCATATTTCCGGTGACAAACAGTTTGTATATAAAATTTCTGAGTCGGTCTATCAATGCCGTTAGATTGTTTTCGGTGAAATGTTGCGCATAACCTTAGCGGATGTTCCTTGCACAATAGATTTACATGTACTGTCATATGACAAGTATGTAAAAGCCCCTTGATACAGACGAGGTTGGATGTAGTTACGGAATCGGTCGAGTTGTGACGAGTGGATCCACTCTGTCCTTAGATTTATTTATGTCGCCGATGGCAGAAAAAGAGAAACGTACCGGTAAGTGCAAGGCTAAACATTCGATAAAAGCACGTGTACTGTTACAAGCCAGAATACAATGTTTATAATAACAATACGCTCTTGTCAATATCAGCGATAACGTTGTAACAGCTAATGTCTGCCTGAAGGAAAACTGATACGCCCCCTACTTGGCTGTGCGATAGATTACAGGGGAGATAAGCAAGATATCATTACCAAGATAGATACATCGCCCACACTGGCGACGAAATACCTGCAGAAATGATGATATCATTTATTCTTGTTTTTCTGCTTGTATGACGCCATTTTCAACTGTTTTAACTGTAAGCCAATCGACTAAATTTTAGACTTATTAAAGATGAAAGCACTTTCAGGTGCGAGAATAAATGCAACAAAAGCATTGAAATCTGTCAGTAGAATTGTAGAAAACAATGTGGGAAAAGGAGACAAGGCTACTTACAAGCGTTTTCTGCTTTTTCCGTTCCGCTGAGTCTTCAAAAACCTACTTCCCCAGGGTTGATAAGAGTCGGTTTTTGCCGTGCAGTAAAGGGTTAAAGTTATATTACAGGTGACAAGGCACATATCCGTGATATTCGACAAATGCACCTCCGTTGTCTGCGCTTGCCATATTCTTCGAAGATTCGACTGTCTTATATGAAGCATCACTATCCCCGAAAGCGGGCAGACTGATATATTACGCTCTATAAAGTAGCAATGTAGAAAATAGCTTTTATGAATACGTTTGAGGAGAAATGAGACCTGCTTTAGCCCCAGATTTCTCTAAACTGCCGATTATAGGTGAGTGAAATGCACGAGGTAGCGTTTTATTGAGTAAACCTTTATTTTAGTTTTAAATTCAAAGTAACGGTTTTCGCGTAGGAAAGTTGTTCGGTTCTGTATCAAGGATGCCCAAATTAGATGAGTATTTATAGAATGCCATCTAGCGGGAGATAACGAATGCACCTCAGAAAGAGTACTAGTATTTGTCTGTAAACTGTTAAAAATAGTAATGGTTGTTTAACTCTTTGCCACACAATCCCGAATTTTAACGACCCTAAGAAAGAAGCCTTTTGAAAACATCGAGGGTAAAGGAGAAAATGCTGGTAACCAGCATTTTCTCCTTTTTCCACGATGTTTTCTACCCTATCAAAGACAAAAACTATCAGTTTAGCTATAGTTATTTTGTCCTGTGCAAATGCTTTCAATTTGGACTCGTCTAAAATTACCTTGTGTGGTAAAAAATGTTGGTAACAAGCACTTTTACTTTTTTCAAAATGTTTTCTTAGGCTACTTCTTTGATTCTGTGGGATTGGTCTTTAAAGTGTTAACTTATTATTCAGTCACTCCTGCAGTCAAATTAATGAAGTTTTACCGTCTCCTGGTTTCCCAGTTTTGTGAAGTTCTAATAAACGAATCCTTTGAACACAGTCCCTTGTTAGAAGGACCCAAATGAAACGACCTTTTGAAAAAACATTATGGGAAAAGGAGAAAATGCTGCTGAGCAGAATTTTCTCCTTTTCCCATAGTGTTTTCTACCCTATCAAATATAAATCCCATCATCTGAGCCACATTTATGTTGTCGTCTGCAAAGGCTTTAAATTTTGCTAGATCTATATTTTCGAAGTGTGGTAAATACTTATTAGTGGCACAAAACGAAAGGATCTTTGACGCTGATTTGACTTTATTCACGCTCTCTGGAAACTTAATTTTGTCATTGTATGAAGATGTTTTAATTATATTGGCCTTTCGTTTGAAAGAAAAAATTATTAAACAGAACAGAACAGAACTACCCTGTTAATGGGTTGTCAACTCTCTTGCGCCAAATACTATGAACTCGCCCCATTCTTGCAGCCGAAAATACGAATCTCAGAAGGATTGAGAAACAAGTTTAAACAACTTATACGATACTAATCTTTCTCGATCCTGCTTGATGGGAACTAAACTAGTACTCGAGCCGAATATATGTGCCAAAGAATAATCCCTAAGTTGCCACCTGCTCCCGGGTATCGAACTCAGGATCTTATGGTCACGAGCCCCCTCTTTCCCCCCCCCCCCCCCCCCCCCCCTCTTTTTTTCCCCTCACAGCCATGGACACCGCACATAATATCTTTTTTAGCTGCTTGACTAAAAGGAGCGGATGTTATGATTCAAGGTCAAAATGAACGGTCTATGCAGCCTGATCTTAATCTTTCCGTCCGCTCAGCCCCCATTTTAACTCATTTGGGTTGAAGGGCTAAACACTTATCCTATCTTGTAAATAATTATATTGTTGATTGATGCTTCAATGCGAGGTTATTTAACTCTTTACCACACGACAACATTTTAGACTGGCTCAAAATGAAAGCATTTGCAGACGACAATATAAAGGTGACTGAAAAATTGAAATTGGTTCTGGGAAGGGTAGAAAACACTATGGGAAAAGGAGAAAATGCTGGTTACCAGCATTTTCTCCTTTTCCTACAGTGTTTTCAAAAGGCTTCTTTCTCAGGGGCGTCAAAAGTAGGGATTGTGTGGTAATAGGTTAACATGCTTTTGTACAATACTGAAATCTATTGGATAAGTACACTGCAGAACCAGTCTATATTTTGGACGAGGCGACAAACAGCCTCGTCTATAATATAGATCGGTTCTGCAGTGTACAAACCCAGTTGAATTCAGTGTGGTACCCAAGCATGTTAAATGACCGCTTAATTTCACATTTCGTATTGACTTTAAAGAAAACTACAAATAAAGGGCCATTTTAATTTGAATGATTGAAAACAGAAAAAATCAAAACATATCAAAAGAGGGTTTTGAAGTTGTTCTTTTACAACGGACTTCGGTAGACTTCTCTTCCGGTTCAATATCGATATTCGGGACTCTAGCCTCGTCTTGAGAAATCCATATTGGACTCTTGCCTCCTTCTGAAAAATCTATATCGGACTCTGCCTCGTCCTGAAATATCCGTTTAAACTCTACAGTGTCAAATATGGGCCAAGATATTCTGTGCATACGTGATGGTATTAAAGCGTCATTGGACGTTAAATAGTGAGTGTGAAGTAATTGCATGCTATTATACAGATTTTCGAAATATAACTGTAACTATTATGATTTCAACCAATCATAGGGAGATATCGAGTGTAGATCAAGATCATACTGTGCGTTTGTGTAGTCTGACTTTAGTGTACACTCTCGGAAAAATTATAAAATGCACGTTAGGAGAAGCACTACAGCATAGGAAGTTTAAAGAATGTGAATGGTCTCAAATCAAAATCAAAGCGCTTGAAGTACTGGGAGTATTTGGTGCATTTTTATCAGCTGTCATACTTTCAGTTGTGCTATAGGCTGCTTTTATCTTAGGCATGCCATCAATCAAATGCCACATGCGTTAACATTGCGTCCTCAGAAATAACCTACGATTTCTGCCGTCGTTTGATAATCGATCTAATTTTCCCACAGGAGTTTCATGATCGTACGAGTGTTCTTTCTTTCTTTTTTTCTTACTTTTTCTCTTACTTTCTTTCTTTCTGTCTGTCTTTCTTTCTTTCTTTTCTTTTCTTTTCTTTTCTTTCCACGCTATACCCCTCCGACTATTCTTCCATCTTTCATTCTCTATTGTATTACTTCCTACAAATTCTTTTTCGTTCCTATAAGAAATAACTAACCCATCTTTTATCAAGCACACGTATTACTGAATTCCCAATTGTGAAGCACGTCCGAACCGTAAAGAAATAAAACCATTCTATCCTCTCCTATTTTCTCTAGACCGTATAATTACTCGAACGTGAAGGAAGATATCACGTGTTACACTCTATACAATAGTCTTAACCCTCGGGCTGTTAATATAGACTCAAAGACCTTTTTCCGACAGCTTAGATCAAGATCATACTGCACAGATCATACTGTGCAGTCTGATCTTAGATCTACACTGTCGGGAAAAGACAAATTTTCCACCCAAAACCATTTTCAGATAATTTTTTTTTCTGTTGTTTTGCTATCGGTGTGAAAGCTTTATTTCACTTACCTAACAGGAATATGGTTAATGGAAAACGTTTAAAAGACCCATTAATTTGGTACAACAAAAGCAGTTAAGACAAAAGCAACGAGTTACATCAGTCGTGATACACAAACAGAAAAGTCAATAAGTGAATATTATACTACTGCCAAAACAAAAATAGATAATGCTACTTTAACGAATTCAAATACAGCGTCAACCAATGCACTTGAGCTGTCTTGCTCCTAACGACTTTGAATAATGTGGATTCGACTGTTCACAAAGTCATCTTATACTGCACCGCAATGGGTGATGCATGTAACTTTTTATCAAACAATCCCTGGGGGAGAAAAAGCCCTTTGAAAACATTGGGAAAAGGAGCATCATTTTCTTCTTTCCCCACAATGTTTTCCATGCTATCAAGGACATATACAGTCATTTTTGTCATTTCAATTGTCTTCTGCAAACCTTTTTACTTTCGTGGAGTGTAAAGTTGTGTTCTCTTGAAAAGACTTTAAATGCACCAAAGTAAAACAGAACTACGATTTGTAATCTAAACAGCGGTTTTTGAAACCAGAATATCTCAAAATCGTATTGATGAGTCAGCATAACTTAAGCATCAACCGATAACGATCTATGCTTATCCTAACCTTTATAGTCCCAATCACCATTATTTTCTTCTTTTCCCATAATGTTTCCAAACTCTTTTTTCCCAAGGCTCTTAACGACCTGAGATTTTTGTTTTGTGTGTGAAAATCTAAACAATTTGCTTGCTGGAAATTGCTGGGAATTACTTGACGCTGTTTTGCAGAAAGATCGGGGGTTAATTAAAGATTTCTGAGAGAATGGCAACCCCAATGGACATGAAACATAATTTCACAGTCTGGGTTTTTCTATCCCTGTAACCAAAGGAATTGTATTGTTTCCTAGTATTTGTAACGAAGTCAATATGCTTGTCAGTTTAGAAAAAAAAAATCATTCTATTTCAAAATGGTGGCCATCTAAAAGAGCATGAGAAAGGGTACTTTGAAGATAAGATTATCGAGGTCGTTTCACTTTATAGATATCAGGGTGTTTACATGACACCAAAACTTTCGTGGGGAAAACACATGAATTAGCTGCTAAACAAGCCTGTAAAGCAGTATCCTGTATTTTCCAATGCCAATATAATTTTAGCCAGATGAAATATTCAAACTTTTGAACCGTATTATACGACCTATATTATACTATGGTTATGAAATCTGGGGATATGAATTAAATAAGACTGTTGGATCCGTTTATTTGTATTTTTGTAAGCGGTATTGTAATTTGTAACCTGCCAGAACAAACATCGAACGTTTTTGTATATGGAGAATGTGGTTGATTACCTCTTTGTACTTTTTACATGACTCAATGTATCAATTAGGTTAAGTTACTTCAAATGGAGCCAAATCGCTCCCCTCACATGTGTTACAATTTGCGTAAAGGTTAAGATGAATAAGGGTGGGTAGGGTCTATCAAACACCTTTTATTCTTCTTGGGTTTTGGTTTTATATTGGATAGCCAAAGACGTCTGAGACAGTATTCAATTCATAAAAAACAACCTATTAAGATCAGATTGAAAGGCATTCATTCTCAAAAATGGCATTATTCTCTTACAAACACAAGCAAAGCAGACATTCATAAATGCTAAAAGTCATATCTAACACCTGAAGAGTATCTTTATGTAAATCTGCACTCTCCATATAAAGAGGTGCTTGCAAAATTTCGATGATTTGATGATAGAGAAAGGAAGACATATTGGATTGGATAGAAATTATAGATGTATTGTCCTTACTGCCAATGTAAAGAAATTTCTGTTATAGAGTCCGAATTTCATTTTTATGTGAATGCAATGCTTACAATGCTGCTAGAGAAAATATATTTGGATTTAGTCTACCGATCAGAATTTCTTTCATGGGATAATATCGACAGAGAACCCATTATTATTAGAAAAATGGCGAAATTACATTTTCATATAGTATTTGAAATTAGAAAAAGTCACTAGTCTTAACCTATTGGTTTGGATGAGCTCGCTGATTGCGCCAATGCATCGTCTTAGTTATGCATTTATCAATTTTTGCTACATCTTCATTCTGTCTTGTTTTATCAAATATTATTGCTGAGAGTCATATCTCTGGAAAATGGTGATTTGGAAGGGAGAACAAACCTCTCATTCACGAGACTTGAGTTCCCTTTCAGTCCATTTCAATTCGTAATAAATTTATAAGGTAAATGTCATAACCGAATTAATGCTTTTTTGAGTGGTTGAATGATTGAAAGACTGAATGAAAAGTCGAAAGACTGGTAGAACAGTTGACAGACCAAATAAATGATTGAAAGACAGAGTGGAAGATTGAAAGACTGAATGAATGCTAGGCAGACTGGATGAGCAATCAATAGAATGAATAAAAATTCACTGACTGGATGGAACTATAACACACTGAATGAACGGGTGACAGACTGAATCAACGACTGACAGATTGAACGACCAACTGACTGTCTGACTGAATGATTTGCCGACTGACTGAACCATTTACTGACTGTTTGAAACCTTTTGTTGCTAAATGAACGATTTACAAAATGATCGATAGTAAATGAAAGTTGTCTGGGTTAATGAACGATAAACTTGATGCATAAAGGACTGCCAGATTGAAAGACTGATATACTAATGAATGAACCAATGACTGAATGAATGACAGATGGAAAAAACTGAATGAATTATTAGCAGAATAAGTCGACAATGGACAGGCTTTAAATACGCATCGCAGACTGACCAACAATTGATTTACATTTACTGAATGATCCAGCAACTGACTGCATGAAAGATTGTCAGACTAAATGACTTATGAGATAAATGAACACTTGACAGGCTAAATAAAAGACTGGCAGTCTGAATGAACAAATATCCATCTATTTGAAAAATTGACCGTCAGAATGAATGCTCTACTGATCTCGTGAGGGTTGACAGATTGGGTGAGAGATTAGTTAAATAAACGATTGATTAACAGAATGACCTATTTATTGACAAAAATCAATAGCTAATTTAATCAACAAACAATTGAATGACTAAATGAATGAATGAACGAGGGATTGGATATTGAAATGAACGTTGAACAGAGTGGATGAAAGTTTGACTGGCTGAATGAACAGTTGAATGGTTTACTTAATAAATGAATGATTGGTTGACTGGACGAAAGACATAAACTGAACCATTCATTGATTATATGAATGATTGGCTAGATGAATGACAAATGATTGACCGAGTAAATAATTGATTGATGAAATCAAGGACAGACAGTCTGAATGACAATTGATAGACTAAATGGAAGGTTGACAGACTGAATGAACGACTGTTGGACAGGAAGAAAGAAAGTATAACAGACGCGTTGACAAAATGAATTAACAATTGGCTGTTTGAAAGAACGCTTGACAGCCTTGATGAAAGATTGATTGATTGATTGATTGAATGAATGAATGAATGAATAATGTATTGGTTGAATGACCGAACGAACGATTGATTGACTGAATAAACTATTGATTTGGTTACGATCATGAAAGTTCGCAACAAATGTGTTCTCAAAATTTCTTGCCGTCCGTCCCGTCTTACAATTAGACGGAGTGACAACGAAATTAAAACGAGATGGACGTACAACAAAGTTACAAACGGAACTGCCGTTCTTCGATCCTAATAAAGACTGGTGCAGTCATGCATCAATTGATACTGCGTTTGCAAATTTCCGACCGAAATTTCATGTCTTATTCCGACCGCAGCCCGTTTTACGATTTTGTTGACCGGGATAAACTTTCTAAGAACATGTTTGGTGATACAAGGGGCTTCTAGCATCAATCAGGCCAAAATTACACGTTCAGTCCCGACCGCAACCCGTTTTTCGATCATTTCATGACGGGGTAAGACGTTCAAAGTTCTAATTTGGTCTGACGGGGGCTTTTCGCAGTTGTCAGTATTGTATTTAAATCGGGACGAAGCCATGCATGAAAGAGTGGTCTCCCGTAACAATTGATTAAATCAAGGGTGAACAGATTTACTGAACGATTGATTGACAGAATGAACAACTGATTGACTAGATGATCGATCGAGTAAATGAACAATCGGTTATCTTAATGAACAATTCATAGAATGAGTGAACGATGGACAGACTAAATAAACAATTGACCGACTGAATCGGCCATTCAGAGACCGAATGAAAGATTAACCAACTGTAAAACCTATAGAGCCAAATATTATATTATGAAAACAGATCATTTTCAGCAAAGAATGAAAGACAGAAAGAAAGGTTCTTCTGGTGCTTTATCGAAATTCTTTTATTAATTTCTAGTCATGCTGTTATTAGTAAACTTATATCTTTAGTTTACTCAACTGTGTATCCGACTTATAATAATACCCATAACTCAACCGACATCACGACATGACACGAAAACTGCATTTCCGGTTAAGGACATCGCCGGAAGCTATTATATCGTAACAATTCTATCGGTTGGAATGACTTTTCAATGACGACGTCTGTATATTGTTCTTGAGATACAATTGTGTGATAAAAGAATCTGACAACAGTTGGCATTTAAGCTTTACTCTTTACCAAACGACAAAATTCTAGACTGGTCCAAATTGAAAACATTTGCAGACGACAAATGAAAGCGACTGAAAATTTGAAATTTCTTTTAGGGAGGGAAGAAAACATTGTTCGGCGAGGTGGCGACATTATTCAGCACAGCCGTGAACAAATTTCAAAGTCCCCTGCCACCTGACCGTACAACTAATATTATTATACTGCAAAGAAATTTCTCGCAATCTGATAGGTTAACATGCCGGGAACATATGTCATGTTCCCAGGCAAAAACCACGTAAAACCAGTTTCCCTTTTGAGGGCCCCGTAAACATCACTACACGTGCAACACAACATCCAAAATGGCGGCGTCGATCGATCACCAGACTGCGCATTTATGCACCAAACTGCACGTTTTAGTGACGTCAGTTTCAAGTGACGTCAGTTTTTATTGTATTGGGGCACTCAGAAGGGAATTTCTATTTCGTCACCATACTCGATTTGTGAGATTATAATACAGGTAAATTTCGCTTAACGTGCTTTGAAAGGGTGGCATACTCGATTCGTGAGATTATAATACAGGAAAATTTCGCTAAACGTGCTTTGAAAGGGTAAAACTTTGCAGTATAATAAATTCGTTGTACGGTCAGGTGGAAGGGGACTTGGAAACTTGTTCACAGCTGTGTCAAATAATGTCACCACCTCGCCTTCGGCTCGGGGCGACATGACTCACCACAGGCGTGAACAAGTTTCCAAGTCCCCTGCCACCTGACTGTACAACTAATAATTTAAATGTCTATAAAAATCTTTATCAATAAGCCCCTTTCGCTCCGTTGGTAGATGTTTACGTTCCATTGTATAATTTTGGTTGCAAACGGGTAAAACGTCTTCTAGTGTAGGGTCAAGATATATTTATTTAGAATTTGTTTCTTAAGTCACCTTTCAACAGTTTTTTTTATATATACTAAGACAGCAGCTTACTATTTTCGAGTGTTGAACGGATTTCATTTCTTTTAGCTGGTGTAATGCAGAGAAATGACCCTCCCTCCGTGGGTCATTTCCGTACGTGGAGGAATGACCCATGGTCCTTTCTCTACGCAGAGGAATGACCCATGGGTCATTTCTCTACGTAGAGGAATGAATGGGTCATTTCTCCACGTAGAGGAATGACCTTGGTCATCATTTTACTTAGAGACATGACCCCAGAGGGTCATTTCCCTACGTAGAATAATGACCCGAGTGAGTCATTCCTGTACGTAGTGAAATGACCCATGGGTCGTTATGGGTCATTCCTCTACATAGAGGAATTATCTGGGTCATAATTCTACATAGGGAAAAGACCCCAGAGGGTCATTTCTCTACGTAGAATAATGACCCGGGACATTCCTCTACGTAGTGAAGTGACCTATGGGTCATTTCTCTACGTAGAATAATGCCTCGGGTTCATTTTGTAGGGTAGGGTCATTTCTCTGCATTACATCCCGGCCGTTGCCTTACGTTGTCTTGGAAAAAAAGGACAATTGTTTAAATCGAAAGTAGATTCTCTTGATTTATACACATCCTCGGCCACGGAGCAATCCTGGGCCCGTATTCACCAACCATTCTTAAGAACATTCTTTGTCTTATTCTCCAGAATTTTCTACATCTGTAAGTAACACAACTTCTGATTGGCTAAACCATTCGGTTTAGCCAATCAGAAGTTGTGTTACTTACAGATGTAGAAAATCTTGGAGAATAAGACTAAGAATATTCTCAAGAATGGTTGGTGAATACGGGCCCAGGACCCCATGTCCGGAAAATAGTGACAGTGCATGCAAGCAAAATTCACATCGCTTCTGGCATAGTGGCCACCCTTGACTACACAATCCCGAGATCAAAGCACCATGAGAGTGAAGACCTTTGAAAACACTATAAGCATTTAATTTGTCGTCTGCAAATACTTTCAATAGGACGAGTATAAAGTTCAGCTTGGCATTGCTTTCAAGAATCTGGTGTACCTTAACGGGTAAGACACAATATAGGGAACAGTAGTGTTGCACTTGGGGGTGAAAAATGAAGGTCCCTAAATTGACAAAAGAAGTAGTTTTTCATTTAGTACTATGCTTTAAGTTCAAGAAACCAAAATATCTTGTAGATTGCTGCGCACGAAATACAGTTTTTGGTAGCAGACAAATTGACCTTCTAGAGCTTGTTACGGACACTACACAGGGATATAACATCAATAAAATACTTGAAATTATGTTTTTCTTTTTTTTTTATGTCATACAGTTCAAATTTCCTCATATTTTTAACTGGTATAAAACAAAAAATACAACCCAAAATGATAATTACATCTCATAATCCTTACAAGAAATCTTGCAAAAAATATTGCTGAAAAATTGCCATGTTTCAACTCTGCTCAAAAATAAAGTTCTCATCTTTAGACACTATTATTACACAAAACTTGAAGTTTAACTTATAATCAACATAAAGAAATAAAAAAGTTTTATCAGACTCTGTCTATATCAATTCAAATTTTGAAAACGAAAAAGCTGTAAATTTGGTTACGGACTCTACATGAATATGACAAAGGCAAATCTGACTATTATTTTGAAATTTGTATTGAACTGTGCTTATTTCAATTATGTAATTTATGATTTAATTAAAAAAAATCCCTGTATATCAGTAATTTTTGCGAATACAAATATGAACAATGCAGAAAAAAGAAATGAACTCTTTGACAACTATCTGTTTTCGTATGAATGATATCATATTATGTTCTCATATACCTATTTCTGTAGGAATAAACATGAAAACTATTAGTAAAGATTCTTTTTTTGGGCACATGGTAGTTCTAATATAGATATAAATCTGTTCATGGTCTAGTTACGGACACTACGCTTTTTCCTTTAATGGATATAAACATATTTATAGTCTTTCATCAACATTTTGGAAATGTCTTTTATTTCTTTGGGCTCAAAAACAAAGTGTAAAATGTTCAATTTCACCTCCCGCCTCTGTATCAAGTGGGAAAGTTGTCAGCGACATGGAAAGAAGGTTGTGTAAGTACTGGTATGAGTAAGCCAGGAAAACATGGGATGCACTGACTACCGTGATATAACATAGATGTTGATAGGGGCATTAAACTCCAATCAACCAGCAAATGAACACCAGACAAAGTAAGTAAAATAGAACATTTCGAGTGCAAAACTGTTGTAACTCAAAACCAATCTAAAACCCCAAGTTTAGGGGCACAACTGACTCCTTTATAGGGGTTATAAGATGTTTTCTTCAGTAAACAATGTAAATTTAGGTGCCATTGCTCATCATGAGCAATGGCACCTAAATTTACATTGTTTACTAAGGAGTCAAATTTGCCTCTTAACTTGGGTGTTTAAGATGGGATTTTAGTTACAATAGTTTTGCACTTAGCCCTAGATTTGTAGGCGTCTAAATTATGTTCGTGTTAAACAGTATATTGTAATTGATTTTGGCCTTAAAGTAAGTTTCAACGTCTGGCTTGTAAGTGTTATCAAAATCAATTAACAAAAGCTATGTGTAACTTAATGTCAAAATATTTGATATATAGATCTACTATGTATTAAATCATGTAGTGTCCGTAACTTTCACAACATTCTTTATTATCATCTGTGTAAAGAACATGTTCTGGTATTTTATTATCCCCCGCCGTAGGCGGAGGGATATAGTTTTAGCGTTGTCCGTCCGTCCGTCCGTCCTTCCGTCCGTCCGTCCATCTGTCCGTCCGTCCGTCCGTCCGTCCGTGTGTCCATCCCGGCAAATATCTCCAATACCATTGGACGGAATTTCGTGAAACTTTATACACATGTACAATGACCCAATCTCCCGAGACGCTTTTTTTTTTATTCGATGCAAAATGGCCGACTGAGAGCGATTTTAAGTTTCACTTAAGTTACACTTAAGTACACTTTTAATGTTTGGAGTCTTCTCTTCAAAACTATACAAAGTTTTTACATGGAACTTGTCACATCTGCCAACCTCCATTAGGAAATGCAGGAAAAAAAGTTTCACCTACATTGACCGTGCAACACGAGAGTTATTTGCCCTTGTTTTTGTAATAAGGTGTCATGGAAAAAGGGGGTTTCATGTTATATTTCATTCCATTTCTTTTGAAGGCAACTCATTCCACATTTCTTGACGGAATTGAATAGAATTTTGACAGAATATTTCTTGTCATGTCACCTGTTGCATATTGTCAACATTTTGCGATTTGTACCTGCGTCATGAAAAAAGGGGGCTTCATGTTTTATTTCATTTTATTTCTTGTGAATGCTACTAGTCCCATATTTCTTGACAGAATTGAAATGAATTTCACAGAATGTTTCTCATCATTTCACCTATCGCATATTCTCAAGGTTTTACGGTTTGTAGCTGCGTTATGAAAAAAGGGGGCTTCATGTTTTATTTCATTTTATTTCTTGTGAATGCAACTCGTCCCATATTTCTTGACAGAATTCAATGGAATTTTCACAGAATGTTTCTTATCATCTGAGCTATTGCATATTCTCAAGGTTTTGCAATTTGTGGCTATGTCATGAAAAAAGGGGCTTCATGTTTTATTTTATTCTATTTCTTGTGAAGGCAACTCCTCCCACATTTCTTGGTAGATTTGAATGGAATTTTTACATTATCATGTGACCTAACACAACACCTCCCACATTTCTTGGCAGATTTGGATGGAATTTTCACATGATCATGTGACCTACGCCATATTGTCAAGGTTTTGGGATTTGTAGCTGCATCATGGAATAAGGGGGCTTCATGTTATAATTTCATTTTTCACCTGTATCTCTTTAATTACTGGACATATCTCAACAGATTTGGACGAGATTTTCACAGATCATGCGACCTAGCACATGTTGTCTGGGTTTTGCAATTTATCACTGTATCATGGAAAAAGGGGACTTTATGTCAAATTTAATTTTTTGTCAGTGTATCTCCAACTTTTATGAAATACCAAGCTCTGCCAAAAGGATACTTAATGTATAATCTTGTAATGGACCTTTTTTATGTAATGAAATCCTGTGCCATGGAACAAGGGAGCTTAATGTATAATTTCATCATGGACCAATAACAAAAAGGCCACATGTACATGCATGAATGAATGAATAGTGTTTTATGGCCCGTCGACAACTTAGGTCATATTGGGCGCACTTACTTAGTAAACAATAATGCGAGGTGAAAATAACATACATGTGCAACAACATAAGACAAACATGATAAATGAGGAATGGATGAAACACAAAATGATGCCCCTTTTGTCGCCTTTTACGACATGCATGCTGTCACTTTTGCTCCGCCAGATGAAATGGCAAATGTGACGATCGCGGGACTGCAGTGGTTTATTCTTATACCCCCCGATTAAACCACACGGGGTCCCACAGGCCAACTGATTCCCATTCCAAACCCTATTTTTACATCAAGAAAAAAAATATAGGATTTGGAATAAGAACTACCCAGCCTGCTGCAATCCTACGAATTACGAGGAAAGCAGCCGTTCGTCTCTAATTTTAGTCGCCTTCTACGACATGCCATAGAGAAAGGCCGAGGTCCTATTCTATAAGTAAAAAAAACCCGGGACCCCACGGGGAACATGTACATGCAAAACAGAATACCTCCTATACGTTTGTATCAAAAAAAGGTCTTTTTCGGCGGGGGATATCATTTCAACGAAATTGCTTGTTTGGAATTGTATCCTGTCTGAATAATGGATATTTAAGCTTTAGAAATATGTCTGCCTTTAAGTTACTGACGCTTATAAAATACTGCAATTATATCTCAATGAATGATATTAAGGGAGAAAACTACCATTTCAACAAAATGTATCTTGAAAATACAAATTGTGCCAATAAAGCTTTTTCAATTAGTAATGTTACCTACAGAATGTAAAAGACAGCTAAATTTTGTTTTTTTGTGCAGCAAAAGTATAATTTTAGTTTTATAATAATTTGGTTACGGACACTACACAATTATTGGTAAAGAAAGATGGGAAATAAACTTACCTTTATTAACTTATTAGCTGGAAAACTTTGGTGTTTTCTAATGTTGGAACCATATTAAGCTGATAAAACAAACTGATTTATAATGAATCATTTGAATAGATTTTCTTTTACTAAACTATTTACAGTGATGCCACAGTGGAAAAATTGGTGTTTATAGATATGATGCAATCAAGGAGATTTACTGTATTACATCACCAATCATGATCCTCAAAATAAACAAGGGATGCTATATTTCATGAAAATAATACATTAGAACATAATTTGTGATTTTAAGTGGGGCAAAAAAAAATGAGGAAAACTGGGGTTTTTTTTAAGGTTACGGACACTACACATTTTTTGTAGAGTCCGTAACCATTAAAGTTGGTTAACCGCTTTGTCTTAGGGGAAAGATGTTGTCGAATGTATTTTCTGAAATCTGTGTAGGTCATGAGTGAATAATGAATTGCTGTGAAGTATCTTTAGAGACTTATATCCACTGAATTTTACATAGTTACGGACTCTACTATTTTTCTGAAAAGGCATTTTGTACATTTGAAAAAATCATGAAAATTTTTTTTTGTTAATAACACTTCCAAATGCTTTTCCATATTGATCAACCTGATCATAATTGTAATTCTATAACAAAAAGTACTTAAAAAAGTTGTATTAAGATGGTTTTTTTCATCCTATAACAAACAAGAGATATTCAAGATTAAATTTGCATAACATGCTACTACATTTACAGTTTTCGTCATATTTTTCATATTCTTTAACCAATTTTAACAAATCAAACATCAAATTAATCCTTGATAATTTTACTAACTGTTGATTATACCTAATGAGCACTTACCAGAATATTTTAACAAGTAGAACAAATTGAAAAAAGAGTGAAATTCTAAGTGCAACAACATAACGCAAAAAAGCACCATTTTGGGGGTATGTTTCATGTTATATCTCGGGGGCCTTTTGATCTTGGGTGCTCAAATTTTGGCTGAGACTTGAACATACACTAACAAATGATTACACATAGGTTTCACTGATGTAGGACTGGTGTAAATATAAAATATCTTGACATATTAACCAATTTTTTCAAATGATCCCTATATTGTGTCTTACCCGTAAGCATAAAACCCTTAGCTAGCTCATGTTAATTCATGATACTTTTAACTGAGGGTTAGATCAATATCAAGTTTACCGGTCTCTACCTGTCCTTCTGTATGTCTGTTTGTCTGTATTGCTATATATCTTTTTTGTATGTCTGTTCCTCTCACATTTACAATAACGAGTACATCTGCTGATACCAACACATACGGCATGCGCATAAAAAACATCCAGTTTCTGCAAGGAGAATGGCAGCTGCATTATTGTTGAGGTCAAAGGTTCACGAACTCTGTAACAACATGGCAACGTTTGTCAAGGAATGGATTGATATCCGACTCTGAACTCTTTACCAGACGACAAAATTTTAGACCTGTCCTTTTTTGAAAGCATTAATTTTGCAGCCGCAAGGTCATATTCAGCTTAAGTGATGATACTTCATTTTGTTGCTTATTTGATAAGAAACGTTTTGGAGAAAATAAGAAAAGACTAGTAACAAGTATCCTATTTTGCTTCTACGATGTTTTCGAAAACTTATTTTCTCTATGTCGTAAAAACAAGGGCTCGTCTCTCGCCTGGATAATGGCCAAACTACAAGACACCCGACAAATTCTAGGGATGCTGTCTATCATTTTCCTGTATCGTGAATCCTGTTCCTTCATAACTTTACATACTTTTCTGTTTTTTTTTAAAAAGAAGGAACTGTTTGATGTGATGATGTGATAATGGTTGTTTTTTCTTTAGAAAAGGAAACGTAAAGTAAAAGTCTGTTATGGAATGAATTTTGACTTTCTCCTTTTATCAGCGTGTTGTCGTAGTTGACCCCAATTTTTGACTACCCTAAGAAAGAAACCTTTAGAAAATAAAATGTGAAAAGGAGGAAATGCTGGTTTCCAGCATTTTTCTCCTTTTCCCACAACGTTTTCTATCCTTCACAAAACAAATTCCAAATTTTCAGTCAGTTTTGTTTTGTCGTCTGCAAATGCTTTTAATTTGGACAAGTTTAAAATATTTTTGTTTAGTAAAGAGTTAAAATAACAAAGAGCGCTTTGACTCTTTACTACACGACAACATTTTAGACTTTTCTAGATTTGAAAGCTTTCGCAGACGAAAATGAACCAAACCAAAAAATGACAAAATGAAATTTATTTCTATCAGAAAGAGTAGAAAAAGACTTTGTGTGAAAAGAAGAAAGTGCTGGTAACCAACATTTTCTTCTTTATCCACAATGTTTTCAAAAGTCTTCATCCTTGGGGGTCGTGAAAACGCGGGATTTCTTTTTTTGTTAAAGGGTTAAGCACTGTTTCCGTTTGTATATGAATGGAAGTCAACATGTATTAATGGGCGGTGAGTAATAACAGAACTTGGCAGGCTTTTTTGGACCTGTTTGCCCATACATTATCATCAACGTATGTAGTACCCCTTTGAAACCCTCAACTGAATCTCTGGGTGGAAAGGTTAAAGGTTCAAATCCGTCGTGATGTTTCAATCTTGTTTTCAATTTAAGGCTTTGTACTTTAGATTAATCTTTTATTAATAAGTCTTTGACAGGTGAACCACACACTTTCAATGCAAAAGTTGAAATGTTCAGGTGCTATATTTAGCAATTAATTGGCTTTTGGTACTTTTGACCTGTCATGCGAAAAGGGAACATCTGGACATTCTGTATATCTGTATTAATTAATTAGCGCACATGTACTATCTCCATTATTCCTCAGTATCTTTGTTCTGTTCTATTCTCCGGGGTTGTTTTGTACACATCACATGACCACAGAAACAGTAAAACCATTCATTATATTACAAGATACGAGTACATATATATATATGTATTTATTATACTGCAATGAAATTTCTCGTGATCTGCTTAGTTAAAATGCCGGAAACATATATCATGTTCCCTTGCAAAAACCACGTAAAGCTAGTTTCCCTTTTGAGTGCAACACAACATCCAAAATGGCGGCGTCGATCGATCACTAGACTGCACACTTATACACCAAACTGCAAGTTTTAGTGACGTCAGTTTCCAGTGACATAGTTTTCATTGAATTTGGGCGCTCAGAAGGGAATTTCTATTTCGTCAGCATACTCGATTCGTGAGATTATAATACAGCAAAATTTCGCTTTACGCGCTTTGAAGGGGCAAAATTTTGCAGTATAATAAATTCGTTTTACGGTCAAGTGGCAGGGGACTTGGAAACTTGTTCACGGCTCTGTCGAATCTTTGTCGTCACCACGCCTTCGGCTCGGGGCAACATGATTCACCACAGCCGTGAACAAGTTTCCATGTCCCTTGCCACCTGACCGTACAACTAATACTATCATACCGCAAAGAAATTTCTCGTGATCTGATTGGATAATATACCCCGAACAAATATGTCATGTAGGCTGGCAAACCATACAACTAATAATGCCATCTTTATGTCGATGGACAAGTCTACCTCTAAATCCAGCCGATTGTTCGACAGCAATGAGTTCTATGGATGCTTTGTTTTGGGGTAGTGGACCCGTAATAGAAAACAGCTATTTCCACACTAATCTTACTTTACAAAATTTGCTATCATTAAGGTAAGATCTGTGTAATGCACTTCCGGTGAAAATTCTAATTTGTTGATAAATAAGGATTTATGCAGAAATAATGTTTTTGCACATTTCTAACGGATCAGAAATTCCGTATGTGTCTATCCTGAAATTATTTTTGATACTTTTGTTAGTTTTCTGAAAAGGGAGGCAATTATTACCTCTTTTTGAATTGAGAATATAGCGGTTTTGAATTTATAAATGATAATTCAAAGAAGGAAAAAATGGAAAAAATGAAAAGGTGAAAGTAGTTCAATAATACTCATGTTTAATTATAGCTAATTTTGCAGGATGATATTTTAGTGGAAATAGTAATTTTCTATTACACAGGTCTTACCTTAAAAATGAGTATTATCGTACTACTTTAACCGAGCCACTTTTTCCGAGTTTTACCTCATAGAATTATCATTTATAAATCTAAAACCACTGTATTCTCATTACTACTGGGGATTACCCCCCTTTTATTGAAACTAACAAAAATATCAACAAACAATTTCAAGGGAGACATGAAAGGAATATCTGCTCGGTTAGAATGTGTAAGAGTACTATATATGTATAAGTCCGTATTTATCAACTATCAAGAAATCTTATTCCATGCTGCACTAGAAGTGTTACGGTTTACTTCCTTAACCCCCCTTTCTGCATGGGCGTAGCTAAAATGTAAATATCGATGGCAAGTAATGGCAGTACTGTGCCACTATAATGATAAGAATGAATCAACCCTTTACCGCACAATCCCTTGTTTGAATGACCCTGAGGAAAAGGTTTTTGAAAACACAGTTTAAGAAGAAAAAAAAAAAAAATGATGGTAAGCAGCATTTTTTTCTTTCCGACAATTCCTTTATACTTTCAAGCCTTTTTTAGCTTGTCGTCTGGAGGGAAAAAAAATCAATTTGAGCAAGTGTAAAATATGCCGTTTGGTAAAGACTTAAAACCCTTTCCCAAAGAATCCCTGGTGTTTACGGATCTGGAATAGTAGCCTTTTGAAAACATTGTGGGAAAAGGAGAAAATGCTGGTAACCAGCATTTTCTCCTTTTCTCACAATGTTTTCTACCCTATCATAGACAGAAATCATATTTTCAGAATGAGTTGAATTGTCGTCTGCAAATGCTTTCAATTTGGTCTAGTCCAAAGTTTGTCGTTTGGGAAAGGGTTAATATGTAGGTTGGAGCAGCGCGACTCAAGGACCTTTAGCGGACAGTGTAGATTAAGATCAGACTGCACAGAACGTGCAGTCTGATTTTGGATCTACACTGTCCGATAAGGAAATTATTTCCTCACTCAATAAAGTTTTGAAATAGTAAAATTCGATCTTGAACTATCGGTATTAACGTTACATTTCACTTATTTAGCCAGACAAGGATTTAAAAGAAGCGAGATGTCGTCATTATTTCCCTCTAGATGGCATTCGACAAATGCAAATCTATCTAATATGGGCATTCTGGATACATAAGTGGATTAATTTCTCAAGCGACAACCCTTACTTTGAATTTCAAATGATATAAACGTTTACTCAGTAAAACGCTACCTGGTGCGATTTATTCAGTTATGATCAGCGAGCAGGTAACCCATGCATTGGCCATTTATTAAAACAGTCCCTATATATAGGCTCGGGTTTAGCTTTGGTATAAGCCTTACTTTTCCCAAGTAACGGGAAATGGGTGATTCGTTATACAGTACAGATCGAATCTTCAAAGAATATGATATGCGCGGACAACGCACATCTATCTAATTTGGGCATTCTGGATACAGAACCGGACTACTTTTCTACGCGACAAGCGTTACCATGAATTCCAAACTAAAAGAAAAGTTTACTCAAGAAATTGCTACATGCATGGTGCGATTCATTCAGCTATGATCAGCATTTTGGAGAAATCTTGAGCTAAAACAGACCTGATTTCTCCTCAAATGTATTAATAAAAGCCATTTTCTCCATTGCTACTTTATAGCGCGTGTTACTACAATTCCCCCCAACACCATGCGGAGTGATGCATCATAGCAGACAGTTCAAATCTTCGAAGAATATGACATGCACAGACAACGGTGATGTCGCAAAACACAGAGTATGGATTAAAACGCCTTCTCGACTTGTAAGGCGGATGAGCTTAGAGCGTCTACGCGACAAGGATCAAAGTTATTCGGAATAACAAGGGATGATGTGCCATTGTTAAAATGATTGAGTAGATGCGTTTTTCATGTTTTCCGTGTTCCACATACCTTTATATTCTGTAAAATATTTTAATGTCTTTTTCGGTCTTATTCAATCTTTCGAGTTGGGTCTTCCATTCAACAACAACAACAACAGTAAAAAAAAAAAAAAAAAAAACGACCCCGATGCCTCAGTCTGTACATAATGCACAGGGCTTGAAAATTGTGGGTCTGTGATTTGAGTCCTAAGATCATGGTCACTCACCTGAAAGAGGCCGTTTGAAAACATTGTGGGAAAAGTTAAAATGCTGGTAACCAGCATTTTGTCTATTTCCCACAGTATTTCTTCTCTTCCTGAAACAAATTTCAATTCTTTAGTCTCTCATTCATTTTGTTGTCTGCAAATGCTTGGGGCCTTTCAATTTGGACCTATTTAAATTTTTGTCATTTGGTAAAGAGTAAATTCTTAATTATGAATTACAACGGGAACCAGTTCACGTCTGTTGGGGATCGGAAAGACACGGGGCCGTTAAGTTCAAAGTCTATTACTTCATTGTTTTGTAGGATTCAAATTAGTTAATGCGAGCCGTATTCTTAAAACCTTCCAACCAATAAGCAGAAACATTAAACATTAATCCAAGCCGTTTTCTCTGCAGTTTTATGTCGTTTTTGTCTACAGTACTGTTGCAGGTTAAATCATGTGTAGATCAGGAACGAGAAGAGAGTTTTTATATAGATTATCCGGGTTTGATACTCACCGAGAGGCTTGTATCTCCTGTAAGTACCTTTCGGCAAGGACCTGTGGAAAGCCTAGAACTAATTAAAAATCCAGGATAGACAGTATATGTAAATCGGTGAGTTAGTCGCGATACATGATCGAAATTCTTTTGAAACAGCGCAACGCTTTATCTAGAGAAGAAACAAGTATAAATGGGTAGATATAGGTAAGGAGGATGGGGCGTTGGGCGTGGGGGGAGAGAGAGAGAGAGAGATTATGTATGTATGTATGTATGTATGATTGTATTTATCTGACCGATTTTAGACAGAGGCAGAGACAGACGGACAGATAGGCAAACAGATAGAGAGGAACATTATTAACGGAAGATGCAGAGACAGAGAAGCTTAGAAACTAGACAGGAAGACAGAGATAGACCTAGAGACAGACAGACAACTGAGACAAGAGATAAGGGACAGACAGAGTGGGGAAAAACAGAGAGGGGGGAGGGGAGAGAGACAGACAGACACACACACATACATACACAGACATTCAGATCACTAAATTAACACAAACAAACAGACAGACAGATAGATGGTGAAGGAAATTCTAAACAATTGATGTCAGTGCCAATTATCATTGCTGTAACTTGTGTTCTTCAAAGGGGACCAGACAAATAAATTCAACTTATATTGCCTTATGCTCAAATTGTAAACGTTTTAATGGGTTCTTTTATGCATATCTCTTTGTTTAAAACCGATCTTTTCATTTATTCCATGAGACCGACCCTAGACGAACTAGACGGAAGCCGTTCCATCATGAAACAGGCCCCTTCCCCCGTCGCTTTCGTCTCTTTCTTGGACATTTTAACCTTTCACTCTGTCATTACTGAATAAATGTGACCCATCACGCATAAAGGGACCTTCTGGGTACTGCGAAAAGTGTCAATTCTGGTCAGACTGCGTGGATTGCACAGGCTGACCCGGGTCGACACTTTTCATTTTTATGATATTTACTGTGTGAAAAGTAATTCTACCTTGTTATACAATCAATTCTGAACTATTAACTTAAATTGGCCTGCACTATCGTTGATATGTTTTCGTCTAATTTAGGTATGGTATTCCCAGATAGTCCCTTTTTTCGTGATTGGTCACAAGTAAATTGCATTTTCTGAAAGGCAACAAATACAGTATCAGTGCAAGATCAAGAGAGAGTTGAATCATAATTCAGAATACAGCAGTGGACAGTGTAGATCAGAGATCAGACTGCACGATATATGCAATCTGATCTTGGTCTACACTGTCAACAAAACCCTCCGGTGTCATCAATGGTATAGAAAGAGTTAAATGGGCGAATAAAACAACGTGCAGTTTCAGCATAGAAATAAGATCTAAATAAGTGCAAATATATCGCCGCTTTTGTAATTACTGGTTCAATTTGGCGAACAGTGTGGATCAAAGTTAATGAGTTAGGTTAATGATCGAACAGTGTAGATCAAGATCAGGCTAAGCAGAGTGTGCAGTCTGATCATTGATCTGCACTGTCCGATAAGCAGATATCGTTCTCAAAAATAAAATTGAAATAACATTGTTTGGGTTTTTACAATCATTTTGAAAGCTTTATTGAACTATTCACTATTTAGAAGGATAAGGATTAAATTACACATTAAAAGTGGCTGTCTGATCTTCTTAATCTACTTTATCCGTGAAAGTCACTTTTAAGTAGGGTAGCTAATGAAACTGAAAGGGGTATTAATAACTTGGAAATGGTTTCATAAGTGAAACGATTAAATAAATTGGTTGAGCTGACGGTTGAACTGAAATGTCGAGCTTGCTCAACGTACTTTGATTTTGACATATACATGTATGTATTTTTGCTGTTGAGCTGGAATGTCGAGCTAGCTCAACCGACATTGATCGAAGCATATGTATTTATCAATATCTTTACTGTAGTGCTGGCGGTTGAACTGGAATGGGGAGCTGGCTCAACGGACTTTGATTTTGACATAATTATATATATGTATTTTTGTTTTTGTGTTGGTGGCTGAGCTGGAATGTCGAGCTGGCTCAACTACCATTGATCAAAACATATGTATTAATATTTTAATTGTTGAGCTAGCATTTGAGGTGTTACAGATATTTGATTTTGACGTATTTTTGCTGTTGAGCTGGTGTGTCGAGCTGGCTCAACGGACATTGATTGAAACATATGTATAAGTATTTTTACTGTTGAGCTGGCGGTTGAGCTGGAATGTCCAGCTGGCTCAACGGACATTGATTGAAACATATGTTTAAGTATTTTTGCTGTTGAGCTGGCGGTTGAGCTCAAAATTCGAAATGGCTCAACGGACTTTGATTTCGACATATATATGTATTTTTGCTGTTGAGCTTGTGGTTGAGCTGGAATATCGAGCTGGCTCAACGGGCATTGATTATAACATATGTACAAGAATTTTTTAACTATTGAGCTGGCGGTTGAGCTCGAATGTCGAGCTGGCTCAACGGACTTTGATTTCGACATATATCTGTATTTTTGCTGTTGAGCTGATGGTTGAGCTGGAATGCCGAGCTGGCTCAACGGACATTGATTAAAACATATGTATAAGGTATTTACTGTTGAGCTGACGGTTGGGCTGGAACGTCGAGCTGGCTCAACGGACATAGATCTTGTATTTTTGTTGTTGAGCTGGCGTTGAGCTTGAATGTCGAGCTGGCTCAACGGATTTTGATTTTGACATGTATATGTTTTTTTATTTTTTGTTTTTTGAGCTGGCCGTTGAGTTGGAATGTCGAGCTGGCTCAATAAGGCTGGTGTTGAGCTGAATGTCGATTACTGAGCGTTGAGCCAATTTTAAGACCATACTGAGAACATGGTTATTATTCCAATTAGCTAGCAGCTAACAGTGGATGTACAATGAGTTGATGTTTCGACGGATGGATGGGTGGTTGGTCGATTGATGGATCGAAATTTGTATATTTTTTTATGTATAAGGGGAGGAGTGGTTAGCTGACAGATATACGGAGAGATGCCATTACAGTTTGGGCATAAATCTATCATCCAAGGAATGATGTTTTTATGGCATTTTCCAACAATTAGAAGATTCCGAATCTATCTAAATAATATTTGTTTTAGCCTTTTGGCTGCGAAGCGCTACTCACTGTTCCTTGGCGGACAGTGTGGAACACAATGAGACTGAAAGAACATGCAGTCTGATCTTGGATCTACAATGTCGGATAAAGAGATGTTTCCCTCTAAAATAAATTGAAATAACATTTTCGGGCTTTTACTGGCGGCTTGGAAGTTTCAATTGATAAGATAAAGGTTAATATTTGTGGAATTCAAATTGTATCATAAACCGAAAACCAACAGATTGATATCGTTCTTTATTATATCATAAAAGTTGACAGCTTTACTGAAACAAAACCATTGCAATTTATGTCTCATAACAATATATCATTAAAGTCTCCCATCTCCCAAGAAAAATCCTAGTAGAAATAAGTAAAAAAAAAAAAACCTGCAAGGCTTGCTATCTACGTGTGAGTATATTTCTATAGACCAGGCCGTTTCGAAGGGGAAGCAAGTGTTTGTGGACACAGCAAATCGTCGGTTAACTTCTAAAACCTCAGCAACTACAGCTTGAAACAAGCTGTAGTTGCGAGGCTCTTGAAGTAAACCGACAAAATATTGAACACATCCAAACATACACGTACAGCAGCAGCAGCAACAACAAAAGCCCCGTGTTTACTGTACTGGTTGGAGGATCACTGTTACAAAAGCGCCCACCTTTGCAACACTTTGCTTAAGGTAGCTCAGAATATACCAAGTCTGCTATTGAATTCTAATTTATCATTGATCGACTTGAAAATAGACTTATTTAATGACAGCACTCACAGATACTAAGTGTACTTCGTTCACATAATAGGATATTGACTTATGAGTTGAACTCTGTCAGAGACATATGGGACGTGACTCTTTTTAATGATCATGAAGTTAGTAGTTAATATTTCGATCAATAAGTCGAAACAAAAACTAAATAAGACATATCAGACAAATATGGCGAAGGTGCCTAGCCTTCATATTTATTCATAAATGTAGACATACAAAGTAAAGTATCCGGCATGTCAACAGAGCTGTAACACAGTCCGCTTCAGTTGATATATCAACAAAAGCACCTTAAAACTTTTTTCCGGACTGTCTCATTTGCATACATTAAAGGGAGGTAATTATGCTAGCCACATCAGTTATAATATACCAAATATTAGGTGATGCAGTTTGCACAACGCAAACTTTATACGACGTATTTTCTACCTTATTAAAGACAAAGGTTTTCTTTTGATTTACATTTTTAAAATTTGTCGTCTGTAAATGCTTTTAATTAGGATAAGGCTAGAATTTCGTCGTTTAGTAAAGAGAAAACCTGATAAAAAACAGAAAGCGGACTATATCACCGCGGTATGACTGCACTCTTTACATACGACAAAATTTAAGACTGGTTCGAATTCAAAGCATTTGCAGACAACAGTGTAAATGTGGATAAGAAGGGTAGAAAACATTGAGGAAAAAGTAGAAACTGCTAGTTACAGCCATATTCTTCTTTTTTTTTTAAAGTATTTCGACAGCCTTCTCAGCATGGGTAGTTAAAATTCGTGTGAAGAAGCCTGATGAAGTATTAAATAATAACGCAGAATGTTTTAGATGGGACTATGAAAATCTTTTGTGCAGTTAATGAAATATTTTTATAAATACCAAAAAGTTTGTTTTAATCCCTCGATATGAGACCAAATACGTCATCGTGCAGATTTCAGTATGTTCCCCCATAATCGACGTGTGTAACGTATCATGTTATACGCCTACTAGTCTCTGCCTAATAATTTCTCGAAATCTAAAAATTACTTAAAAGGCTACGTATCCTGTGAAAGAAATACTATTAAAATGGATTTCTCCGAACTTCTTATTTCTTATTTACTGATGTTTTTCGAAATATTGTAATAAACCACACTTTTGATGTCTTGTTTGACTTGTAAAGAATCTGAACCTTTAAGAAGAACCTTTAATAATCAAAGGCTGAATTATATACTACACGTACTATACACTGTCTGAAAATACAGCCAAGAAATTTTCCCCAGATTTTTTCAGGGTTTTATTTAAATAATGATGCACGTAGAAATTCCTTATCATGATTGAATGGAACACAAAAATTCAGTCCAGATGGTCATTAGGTAAAAACAGTCTCTCATTTCATAAAATTTACTGCAATACGAAATATGCATGCTTACCTGGATTTATGAGTATAAACCTTTAACAAACAAAGCCGTTTCTTTAACATATTTGCTTAGAGACCCTTGAAAAATTGTCGGAAAAAGTATCCAGATATTTCCTTTTTCAGGTACTGTTTTGTATCTTTTAAGACGAATTTCATCAGTTTAGCTAGATTTAATTTGTAGTCTATAAACGCGTTCTTGAAAATTGGACAAGTCTAACTCATTTTATCTGGTAAAACTTAAACCTCTACCAGACGCATCTTGGCGAGCCAAGTTTACGATCACTATGTGGATCTTACCTTGGCTGATTGAGCCTGATTTCGGGATTCCTGCGATGCGCCCTCTATTAGATGTTGGTTATTACCCCCCTTTACATAATATTTCTAAAGGCAAATGAAATATCGTTCTACAAACCGCTTACGAATACACGTGAAGCGATAAGCAGACATCCACGTGGGTTTCCATGTTTACCTGCTATTCGAAAGGTAGAGACCTTGTTCTATTTTTATCAAATATGAAATGCTACGAGTGATTTCATTCGTTACAGCTAGAGCCGGCTGCATCCAATGAAAAAGCGTATCGGGTGAATGTAAAAATCAAGCTCGATCCGCCAAGGGTAGAGGAACGTAGTGAATCGTCAGTCTTGGCTTGCGAAGATGTACCAGACGTAACAAGCGGTAATATAAATGTGACCCGTCACGCAAAAAGGGACCTTCTAGTAACTGCGAAAAACGTCAACCCTGGTCAGACTGCGCGAATTGCGCAGGCTGACCAGGGTTGACACTTTTTGCTCTAAGGTATTATCATCCAAACGCTTCTAGTGCAACATGGAATAAAATTTCATATGATATTTCATGTGTCTATTTTTAGAAATGCTATGGGTAAAGAAATGTCGTAATTTAAGCTTGGGGGGATTATTTCACCGCCTTAGTGAATATTTTCCTCCTGCCGAAAATTTGGAACTACTTTTTTCGTTCTACTTGAGATCCATAGTTTTAAAAGTGGCGTTCGTTGACAAAATAATCATAGGAAATATAATATATATTTTACCCAGCTTGTGCTTAATATTTGCCTCAATATTTGCCTCAAAAGGGAAAGGTCCCCGAAAATTAATCGTGCCTCACGGTACTCGTTATTTTCGCATACCTTTCCCTTTTTCGGCAAATATTTCCCCATACTGACCACAAGCTTATGAAATAAACTTTACTTATTAGATGATAAATAAGGATTTATAATGATAAAATATATTTGCTTATTTCTAACCGAATAGAAATTCATTAGTTGTCTACCTTGAAATTATTGGATAATATTTTGATAGTTTTCTGAAAAGGGAGGTAATTATTATCTCACTTTGTAATGAAAATAGAGTGACTTTAGATTTATAAATGATAATTGTTATTCTAAGAAGGAAAAAATGGAAAAAGTGGCTCGATCAATGTATTTCAATAATACTTATTTTAAAATCAATGCAAAAAATTTAGGATAATATTATTGTGGAAATATCTGTTTTTCATTAGAATACTACGACAGTTTCTTTAAGAAAATTGGTCATTTTACTTTGTTATACAATATTTTTTTAATTGTGAACTTAAATTGCCGAGCCCCGTTAGTTCAGTCGGTAGCGTACAGGACTTGAGAACAGGTGGTCATGAGTACGATCCACGGCTCGGCCAATTTCTTTCCGAGGATTGATGAGAGTCATTGCGACAGGATTCATTCCTCTCTCATCGCTGATCGTTGTATCGTCCATGGTTATATGGGAAAGCAGCCAGTGGCTTGGAAAGAATATTGTGCGGAGTACTGGTGACAGAAACTCCAGGAAAGCATGGATAGGTGTACTGACCGCCGCGATATAACTGAAGTAATGTTGAAAACGACGTTGAACACGATACAATCAACCAATCAGTCAATCAACTTAAACTGACTTACACTATCATTTTTTTTTTTCATTTAATCGATGTACAGAATTACCAGATGGTCCCTTATTGCGTGATTGGTCACAAATCGGTGTTCATGTGGATATATATAGAGAATAATCAGCTGGTTATTTTTGATATGAAAAATATTTCACGAGGATGCGTTGTTAGGCGTTGAAAAAACGAGTGCGCAGCACGAGTTTTTTTAACGCCTTACGACGCGTCCGAGTGAGATATTTTTCATATCAAAAATAACCAGTTGATTATTCTATTTATTATATACCTTATTAACATCATTATTTGTAATTTTGCGTTTGAAAGTCGAAAAAAATGTAGTCGAAAAAAAGGTAGTTCCCAAATGACGTCAGGAAGTGAAAGTTGATAACGTCACTAGTGATGATATCAAAATTTATTACACTGGGAAATTCCAGGATTTCACTGCTAGGTTTATAATAAATATATATATCGGTCCTTACAAGAATCAACAAATAAGAAAATAACTGCGCACAAAACCAAAAGTCTGCCTAAAACCCTCAGGTTGCTGAGCACGTAAACTGACCTTTTGCAGACATTGTGGATCAAGATCAGGAATGTACAGTAATTGATATTGTCTGCACAGAACGTGAAGTTTGTTCTTCTGTTTACCACCCAATTAATACCCAAATCTCCGGGTACGTATTTAACATCTATTCTCGAGAGCATTCCTTGAATAATTCTCAGAAACTGTATGAATATCAAAGTAATTGAATTCATAGTTGGCTGAACCATTTTATTTAAATTTCGACATGCAGAATTAGACCAAAGAACGCATTTTAGAATGGCTGATAAATACAGACATTGTTCTTGCTTTTACCATTATCTCCCGCTAGATGGCATTCTATCAATACCCATCTATCTAATTTGGGCATCCTGGGTACAGAACCGAACCACTTTCCTACGCGAAAATCGTTACTTTGAATTTCAAACGAAAATAAACGCCTATTCGTGCGATTCACTCAGCTATGATCAGCAGTTTAGAGAAATTTGGGGCTAAAACAGGCCTGATTTTTCCCCAAACGTATTGATAAAAACCATTTTCTTCATTGCTACTTTATAGCGCGTAATATTACAGTCTGCCCGCTTTTGGGGCTAGTGATGCCTCATAAGACAGTCGAATCTTCGAAGAATATGACATGCGCAGACAACGTGCTTTTACTGACCAAATTGATGATATTGAAACTGCAGTATAACTTGTATACAGCAATGGACAACCAAAGTGCGCTTATCTAGGACAGGAGTTTTCTTAGTTCAGGTACATTTCAACATATCGTCGGTTTACTTCAAAAACCTCGTAACTACAGCTTGTTTCAAGGTGTAGTTACGAGGTTTTTAAAGAAAACCAACGATATCAGTCCTGCTGTTAGAGTGGGCATAGGGTTTAATGCATCTGCTAAAAGTATTGATTGGTGTCAGCCTGCGCAGTCTGTGCAGGATGACCTTAGCCGAAACTTTACTACTAGTCAATTTTCTGCATCACAAAGGACAATAGTGTATCTCGTAATTTAGTCGATTGTTATACAAAAAGAATGGTTTTATGGATCCATAGTACTGGGCGGACTTGCCTGATAATTGGCCTACAACACGCGAAAAGGGGCATTCTGACATTTGCGTAAAGTGTCTTCTCGGATCAGCCTGCGCAGTCCGCACAGGCTAATCCAAGACGGCACTTTACGATTACTTTATATTTTGTGCTATAGTAGACATGCTCAAAAACAGGAAATTACATAAAAACGAAAAGTGCCGTCTCGGATTAGCCTGCGCGGACTGCGCACATTGATTCGAGACGACACTTTACGCAAATGTCCAAATGCTTCTTTTCTAATGTTGCAGGCCATTCCATGTATTACGGAGATACATTAAATTCCGATTTGCCAGAGAACGGCTCCTAATAACTACTTTCTATAGCAAACAATGTACTTTCTCAATACAGGTTACTTGCTAAATGGAGGGTGCTACTAATGCAAGTTTTACAAAATTTACTGATTTTTAATTGGGTTAAAACCTTCCTGGCCGTTGTCTGCGCATGTCATATTCTTCGAAGATTCGACCTGTCTACTATGATGCATCACTCCCCAATCTTTGGGATGGGGTGGATTGTAGTAATACGCGCTATAAAGTTACAATGGAGAAAATGGCTTTTAACAATACGTGTGAGGAAAAATCAGGCCCTTTTTCGCTCCAGATTTCTCTAAACTGCTGATCATAGCTGAATAAATCGCACCAGGTAGCGCTTTACGGAGTAAAAGTTAATTTTGAAATTCAAAGTAACGGTTGTCACCTGGAAAAGTAGTCCGGTTCTGTACCCAGGATGCCAAAATTAGATAGATGTGTATTTGTCGAATGCCATCTAGCGAGAGATAATGCCTTCCTGGCACCCATAATGGCCAAACCGAACTCTTTCAAACCTAGCATATATACAATGCCAACTTCACTGAAAAATTTGGCACACAATTTAATATCAAATTATCTATTTTCGGGAACTTGCTTGTCAGCTCGAGTACAGGCATAATGGCAGTTCAAAAGTTCATTTCAAGGATCGTCTCTAATTCTGAACAATGGCCGTTGATTTTTCATGAGAAATCTGTCACGTGACGGTGACAAGATTTTCTGATTGGTTTCCTGCTCCTGCGCTCCGGTACTCTATATGTTGTCCGATTTTTTACGCTTTGTCACCCGTCATCGTAGCCTTTTCCTTCATAAAGATTGAGCACAAGATGTATAGATCTAAATTTGAAAATAATCCGTTCAAAATATTGTGAAAGATAGAAAAAATACTCAAAGGGCTATTATACAATTTATCTGATTTTATCCCACAAGTTTCCCCTGGTTTCTTTCTTTTATCTTTTTTGTCTGTATGAACCATGCCTGTTTGAAAAAAGGAACTTAATGCATCTGCGAAAAATATCGACTCAGATCAGCCTGTACAGAATGCACAGGGTGACCTAGGCCGAATCTTTTGGCGGCTAGTCAATTTTCAGTGCGTCCAACGACAAGTCTACCTTATAATCAATTTGATTGGTCAAAAAATCGGCAATTAGGATCAGTAAGTTTGTGGTAATTTTTAAATGCATCACCCCGATGTATTAACCTTTTACCCCATAAGACATTTCTATGGTATCTCTAAATGATCCTAAATAATAGCAAGGATGAAGCTGTTTCTTATGTGTATATGACACCTTTTGATAGCATAGAAAACATTGTGAGAAAAGGTGAAATTGCTCGTCACGAGCAATTTCACCTTTTGCCACAATGTTTTCTAAAGACTCCTACAAGCAATGTGTAGAAACGAGTATCTATGGAGTAAAGGGTTAAGGCCCCTTTTGGCTGAGCATGGCTCATATTTATTGAAAACTTTTCTTCCATCGCGTTGTTTTCTTTTGAGTCTGTGAGTCTGCATAACGTATAGATGAGAGAAGAATGTTGAATAAAACCTGTCAGACGTAAAATCCCAACAGGTTATTGTCAGACCAAATAACTGTTTTATTTCCTTATTGATGAATTCTGTTGTACACCAGGGTTCGTAATCACCTGCCATTCTGCAGAATGTTCTTTGTCTTATTCTCCAGAAATTTTCGAACTTTGAAAGTAATTCAGCGCCTGATTGGCTGAAGTATTATTCAGGATGTTCTTCGTCTTATTCTGCAGAATTTCAAACTTTGAAAGTAACACAACACCTGATTGGCTGAATCATTGTTCAGAAGAGTCATCTTGTTATTCTCCAGAATTTTCAAACTTTGAAAATAACACAACGCCCTATTGGCTAAACCATTCGGTTTAGCCAATCAGGAGTTATGTTACTTTCAAACTTAGAAAATCTTGAAGAATGAGACTAAGAACATTCTGAGGAATGGTTGGTGATTACGGACACGGGTCTAAGGACAGAAAGTAGAGGAACGAGGTTCGATTTTATAGGGCAAGACATAATATTAAATTATTAAGAAAACTAGGGAAAAATCAAAAACGGCATTCTGTCAAGATATTGTCACCATCATCATCATCAGCAGCAGCAACAGCAGTATCTCAGATGCACATAATGGTATCTTTTAGAAGAATTTTCTTATCATTGTTAAATTACTTTAATAATTTAACAAATTTACACAATGCAGTAACGTTATTGAGTCTAATGATTCAGTGATGCTTCACCCACGCTTCCAACATTATTTCAGTCATATCACGGCGACAGCTCGTATATTCATGTATTTCCTGGGATCCGCCAGTGCTATGCCAGATCTCTGATGTATCTTGCCAAAGGACACTCCCCCGCTAAAAAATTTGGATCCAGTGAGACTTGAACCTACAGTCTCCAGATCACAAGTCCCATTGTTTTAGTCCCACTAAGCCATGCATGACCCTTTATTGACCGTATGACAGTTGCCTGTAGTAGGTTCAGGTTGCGCCCGCCCGGGTTGCTAAATGGTGAGCGTGTCGGACTCATGGCCTGGTGGTTGTGAGTTCGATACCCGGTTGAGGCGAACTTTCTTTCCGGCGTATTTTCGCCTCTCACCTCTGCTGAAGCATGCATGTAAGAAAAGTAGTCGATGGCTTTGGAAAGAACGTAGTGTAAGTACCGGTGTGAGAAAGCCAGGAAACACATGTGCGTCACCGACCGCCATGATATGCCCTTAGCTGTTAAAGTGGCGCATACAACCAATCAAAGGCTCAGGTTGCAATAGTCAGTCTATCAATCGTTTCTTATGGTGGTCTCCCTACTTTGTCTGTGCAGTTACTTGATAGAAATGTTATCTATTCCGTGATTACTACCTGTCAGTTTTGACAAAGTAATGTCGGAATATACAAAATATATAAAGGAAGATAAATGACCAGACTGCAACCTAACCTGATGAAGAAAATTATATCGTCGATCTACTTCGAAAACCTCGTATCTAAAGCTTGTTACAAACTGGAGTTACGAGGTTTTTGAAGTACATGTAAACGGATGACATGAGCATTACTCTTTGAGACGGGAGCTTTAGACATCTGCGAAAAACATCGATTTAGGTCAGCCTGCACAGTCCGTGCAGGCTGACCTGATCCGAAACTATTCGCTATCGGTCAATTTTCTGTATGTCGAAGGACCAGCCTGTCTCATGTTTGTAAGACAAACTCTGTTTCTATGGAGACATAATAATGTGATGATTTGCTAGGTGTCATGCATTAATCCTTTAGAACTTGGTAAAACATTAGGCCTATCCAAACTGAAAGTATTTTTAGACGACAATCGCATAGTAGTCAAATGACGCAATTTTTCTTTGATAGGGTAGAAAACTTTGTGGGGAAAGGAGAAAATGCTGGTTACCAGCATTTTTTCCTTTTCCCACAATGTTTTTCTAAAGACTTCTTTCTCAGGGTCGTCAAAGAGTAGGGATTGTGTGGTAATGGGTTAAATCTTTAACGGCTAATAGATATAGTAAATGAAAACTTACAGCGAAAAACAATCGAAGGTTGCAATTTCAAGCACTTTTTACTGGAAAAATCATATCGGAAAAATAAGCCATATCGAAGCTGGTCTCTATCTAAAATCAGACTGCACGTTCCATGAAGTCTGATCCTTATCTACGTTGTCCGAAAAAAAGTGCGCTTTTTCCCCTAGCACGTTTTTAGTAGACCAACAAGATCCAGATGCTACGCGAATTCTGTAATTGATCGAGTAGCACCACCTACAGACGTGAAAATTAAATCTCAAACGTCTATCGCAATGAATATCCTCAGCCCCTAGATAAAAAAAATGTCGAACACTTCACCAAATTATTTCTTGTCTCAACGACCAAGAGACATGTGGCCCGACCCCATTCAGTCCATGAATAAAATATGTTTAAACAAAACTAACGACCAAGAGGAATATTCTCTGTGAAACCAACCAAACAACCAACCAATGAACTAATCAACCAACCAATGAACTAATCAGCCAACCAACAAATCAACCAACCAACCAGTCAATCGCTTAATCAAATCCATGTTGTTGCAAGTATTTCAGTGAGGCTGCATTGTTAACATGTTTTACGGTAGTAGACCCGTATTACTTCTAGTGCAACATGGAATAAAATTTCTTGGTATGTGATACATGCAGATTTATACAGATATAATACTTTTGCATGTTGTTGAGCAAGCAGAAATTCCTTTGATGTCTAATTTGAAATTATTTGTTGGTACTTCTGTTATATAGTTTCTAGAAAAGGAGGTAATTATTATCTCCCTTTGTAATGAGAATATAGTGGTTTTATATTTATAAATGATAATTCTAGGAAGGACAAAAAGGAATAAGTGGCTCGATAAAGGGGTCCGTGAAGTTGGCTCAGCGCTAAGTAATCGACATTCAGCTCAACACCAGCCTTGATGAGCCAGCTCGACATTCCAGCTCAACGGCCAGCTCAAAGGCAAAAATACATAACCATGTCAAAATCAAAGTCCATTGAGCCAGCTCGACATTTCAGCTAAAAGGCCAGCTCAACAGCAAAAATACTAGATCCATGTCTGTTGAGCCAGCTCGACATTCCAGCTCAACCTCTAGCTCAACAGCAAAAATACATATATATTTCAAAATCAAAGTCCCTAAAGCCTGCTCGACATTCCAGCTCAACGGCCGGCTCAACAGCAAAAATACGCCTACTAGATCCATGTCCATTGAGCCAACTCGACATTCCAGCTCAACCGCCATCTCAACAGTAAAAATACTTATACATATGTTTCAATCAATGTCCGTTCAGCCAGCTCGACATTCCAGCTCAACAGCCAGCTCAACAGCAAAAGTACATAATTATATGTATCAGTCCGTTTAGCCAGCTCGACATTCCAGCTCAACCGCCACCTCAACAGTAAAAATACTTTTACATATGTTTCAATCAAAGTCCGTTGAGCCAGCTCAACATACAAACTCAGCCACCATCTCAACAACAAAAATACATACATATGTCAAAATAAAAGTCCGTTGAGCCAGCTTGACATTCCACCTCAACGGCCTGCTCAACAGCAAAAGTATATATATATGTACTTGTCAAAATCTAAGTCCGTTGAGCCAGCTCGACATTCCAGCTCAACCGCCAGCTCAACAGTAAAGATATGTATGCAGATGTTTCATCAATGTCCGTTGAGCCAGCTCGACACTCCAGCTCTACAGCCAGCTCAACAGCAAAAAGAATATTATGTCAAAATCAAGGTCGATTGAGCAAGCTCGACATTTCAGCTCAACTGCCAGCAAAAATACTAGATTAATTTCCGTTGAACCAGCTCGACATTCCAGTAAAAATACTAATATATGTATTTTGCTGTTGAGCTGGAACGTCGAGCTTGCTAAACGGATATTGATTGAAACACATGTATAAGTATTTCTACTGTTGAACTGGCGGTTGAGCTCGAATGTCGAGCTGGCTCAACGGACATGGATCTAGTATTTTTCCTGTTGAGCTGGAATGTCGAGCTGACTCGATGGACGTTGATTTTGACATGCATATGTACTATTTTTGCTGTTGAGCTGGAATGTCGAGCTGGCTCAACGGACATTGATCGAAATATATGTATAAGTATTTTTACTGTTGAGCTGGCGGTTGAGCTTGAATGTCGAGCTTGCTCAACGGACTTGATTTGACATATATGTATTTTTCCTGTATTTGACATGTATATGTTTTTTTTTTCTGTTGAACTGGTGGTTGAGCTGGAATGTCGAGCTGGCTCAATAAGGCTGTTGTAGAGCTGAATGTCGATTACAGATCGTTGAGTCAACTTCACGAACCCCGGTTAAAGTAATACAGTGATATTCAATCTGAATCATAGCAAATATTGTAGGATAATAATTATTACAGTGGAAATAGTCATTTTTTTATAAGGGGTAAACTACCTTAAACTGTTTGGTAATATGACGTTGCCAGGTCACATACTCTTGTCCTTGGCTTTACCACTACATTTACTAGGCCCGAGGACCTAGAACACTTCATGAAACACCCAACAGAATAGATCACCATGCTCGCTTACTCAGAGTGTAGGACTAGTCCTAGGAGCCGAGAGGTCGTAGGTTTGAATCTCCCCAGTTTGGCCAATTTCTTTCCAAAAAGACTAATAATGGTCATTGTGACAAGTTTCATTAGTCTCTCACGACATGTCACCGTTTCGATAGTGGTAATGTGGGAAAGCAGTCAGTAACTAGATAAGAATAAATAATACCAGTAATAGAAACTCTAGAAACGTATGGAGAAGAGCACTCGCTAACCAAATGTGACCGACATACTGTCCAAAACGACCTTAACTCTTAAACAAACGACAAAATTGTAGACTGGTACAAATTAAAAGCATTTGCAGACGGCAAAATGAATGTGACTAAAAAATTGAAAATTTGGAATTTTAGAAGGGTAGGGAAAACCATGTTGGAAAAGGAGAAAATGCTGGTTACCAGCATTTTCTTCTTTTCCCACAATGTTTTCAAAAGGCTTCTTTCTCAGGGTACTTAAAAGTCGTGATTGTGTGGTAAAGGGTCACGCACCATACAAACGAAGGTCTGAGGTTAGACTATTTTCTGTGTAGTATGGTGAATTAACTCTTTACCAAACGATAAATTTTTGGGCTGAACCAAACTCAAAAACATCTGCAGAGAACAACTTTAATCTTGTTAATATGATGATTTCTGACTTTGATAGGGTAGAGAATATCGTGGGAGAAGTAGAAAATGCTGGTTACAAGCATTTCCTTCTTTCCCCACAATGTTTTCTATACGCTTCATTCTCAGGGTCGTTAAAAGTCGGGATTGTGTGGTACAGAATTAAACTGACTATACTGCTCAAAATTTACTAGGAATCACTGTATTTCATTCATCCAATATATATGTATATGTATGGCATGCATTAGGCATTGTTTCTCGATATGTTACGCTGACATACTGATGAATTAAACTGTATGTGGACATAGGTGTTTTTTATGCAAATTGTATATTTGTAGCATATACCTGTACCGAAATATCACAATGATCCCTATCGAATTGTGAGTAGTATATTTTATCTACATCCTGCAAACAGGGTTTAACTGTTTTAGAGCAGGATCAATGAAAAAGTGATAACTTGTTATAGTATAACATATTTGTCTAACAATGTGTTGCCTCCGGCGGGCTATTTAAAACCCTGTATCAAACAATTCCAAGTTTTAGTGATACTTAGATAGGAAGCTTTTGTAACGATAGGGGAAAAAGGAGGAAATGCTTGATACCACCATTTTCTCCTTTTCTCAGAATGTTTCCATTCTTTCAGAACTAATCAGCTTTTTATTAATTAACAAAGTTAACTTCGTTCAAGTGCATTCATTTTGCATGAGCCTAAAACTTGATTGTTAAATTGAAATTTTTAGGGATTTTTGTGTTTTATTGGAAATCAATATCTTATACTCGTTTATATCAAAAGTAGCGATACAGGATTTATCGAATGGGTCTGTGTCGAGAGAGAAAGAGAGACAGAATGAGTGACAGACACAGAATCAGACACAGAGAGAGAAAGAGAGAGTCAGACAGAAACAGAGAGAGAAACAGAGAATAAGACAGGCAGGTAGACGGGTGGACGGATGGACGGACAAACAGACAGTGAAACAAATAGGAGTGGGCTAGATAAACAGAGAAGGAGGAAGGGAGAGAAAGAGGGAGGGAGACAATAGACAATACTTTATTGACATAAATCAAACAGTTTCTCGTCAAACATTCAAATAATAATGATAATGATAATAATGAAAATAATAATAATACAGTGACTGACTGACATGGAGAGAGAAAAAGAGGAATGGGGTTTTGTTCTGTGCTGTAATAAAGGTTTTGCGGAAAAAAGCGCCCGTTATCTGTTTTGCTTAGAAATTGTTTCTGTGTATTTTCTTAAACTGTCCTCAGCACTTTAACAACTATATGCGTACGGATGACTTCTTTTAATATGAAAGAACATGAAAATTGCATTTTGTTCTTCTAGAAATGACATGAATATGCCTTCCGTCTAATCATACTAGCCTTTGATCATGGTCGATTTTATTCTCCGTAAATCCGTTTTTCAATTCGATTAGCCACTTTAAATTTCATGTCTTTATTGGTTGTACATAGAGCACGTGTATGTAATGTAATTTTAACTGTTCACCGCAGTGGACAGTTTAGGGGAATGTGAAGTCGATTTTGCGGTAAGTATAGATGAATATCAGGTTTCACAGAAGGTGCACTCAGATCTCTGATCTATGCCGTCTGTGTCGTTATTCTAGAGGATGATCAATGAAAGAGTCTCTCGAGATATGATTATCGGCTTTACGATTTGTTTTTTAACCCATTACCACACAGTCCCTAGTTTTGGCGACCATGAGAATGAGGCCTTTAGAAAACATTGTGGGAAAAGGAGAAAATGCTGGTAACCAGCATTTTCTCCTTTTCCCACAATGATTTCTACTTTTCACAAAACGAATTTCAAATTTTCAGTCAACTTTATTTTGTCGTCTGCAAATGCTTTCGACTCAGACAAGCCTAAAATACTTGTGTGAAAACCTTGTGGGAAAAGGAGAAAATGCTGGTAACCAGCATTTTCTCCTTTTCCCACAATGATTTCTACTTTTCACAAAACGGATTTCAAATTTTCAGTCACTTTTATTTTGTCGTCTGCAAATGCTTTCGACTCGGACAAGCCTAAAATATTGTCGTTTGGTAATGAGTTAAATTCTTGGAGAAAGTTAATTCTATTTTGCCATGCCCTTGGAAAAGGGCACTTAATGTTTCTCCGAAATCAATTAAACTATAAGTAAACGACTACATTCTCAAGGATTCATGTCAGGCAATTTCTTTAAACAACCAACTTAATCATGAGGTAGACAGGTCCTTTGACACACAGAAAAATGACCGATGACGAAAAGTTTTGGCCCAGGTCAGCCTGTCTTGAATGCCCAGGCAGACCGGGGTCGATACTTTTCGTAAATGTATGAAGCCCCCTTTTGACAAAGTTTAGAAACTAATTCTGCAAATTACAAATGCTTTCAGTCTATAAATTTGTCGTTTTGTAAAGAGTTCATGCATTTTAGTACAGCATTAATGCAAGCAAATCATCATAAAATTCAAATTTTGACCAACAACCCAATTAATCATGAGGTAGGGAGGTCATTTGACAGGCAGAAAAATCTAACAATGACAATCAGTTTCGCTAAAGGGCAGGCTAGTCTAGTCGATAGTTTTAGGACATCTATTAAGCCCCCTTTTCACAGAGCATGTCAGCCATAAACACAAAGTGTGACCGCAGGTTTTTTTTAATTATTATTATTAAGGTAAGCCCTGTAATGGAAAAAACAGCTATTTCCACTAAAATATCATCCTGCAAAATTAGCTATAATTAAAAATGAGTATAATTGAACTACTTTCACCTTTTCATTTTTTCCATTTTTTCCTTCTTTGAATTATCATTTATAAATCTAAAACCGCCATATTCTCAAATGAAAAAGAGATAATAATTACCTCCCTTTTTAGAAAACAAACAAAAGTATCAAAAAAAGATTCAAGATAGACATAAACGGAATTTCTGATCCGTTAGAAATGTACAAAAATATTATTTCGGCATAAATCCTTATTTGTCCTTATTTAACAACCAATTAGAAATTTTGCCCAATGTTTACCGGAAGTGCATTACACAGGTCTTACCTTAACTCATTAACAAACGACAAATTTTTGGCTTGTCCAAATCGAAAGCATTTGCAGAAGACAAAATAAAAGTGACCTTATTTAACAACCAATTAGAAATTTTGCCCAATGTTTACCGGAAGTGCATTACACAGGTCTTACCTTAACTCATTACCAAACGATAAATTTTTGGCATGTCCAAATAGAAAGCATTTGCAGATGACAAAATAAAAGTGACTACAAATTTAAAATTTGTTTTGTAAAGGGTAGAAAACATCGTGGGAAAAGGAGAAAATGCTGGTAACCAGCATTTTCTTCTTTTTCCCACAATGTTTTCTAAATGCTTCTTTCTCATGTGCGTCAAAAGTAGGGACTGTGTGGTAATGGGTTAAGAACAGATTTTCCACTTGTCTCGATACCCATTTGGCTTTACTTTGACTTTTTTATAACCATGCATTGGTAGTCTATTAAAACACTACGATCATAAACCAAAAACAGAGGCAAGCCAAAGTTTTTTCCCCCTCAAAATCTTGTACTATAATTCCGAGTAAACAAGTTTTAGAGTATGAGAAATCGATTTAAACACTTTTTCGTTTCCACAACGACTTATATTTCTGCTTAAACAAACATCAAGATGGTACAAAAATAGGGCAGAAAATTTTAAAAGACTCATAAAGTCGAATTTCGAGTAGCAAATTTCTCTACAATGACGTATCAATTGACAGGTGTAATCGTGAAAATTACAAAACTCGTAAAAATAGCTCACTTACCTGTTGTCAAATAGAGCATTAAAATCCAAAATGATTTCATCTCGTTCGTCCAATGATAAGATTTGTTCCTGCGCTTTTCAATTCTTTGTAAAATATCTGTCTGTTTGTTTCTAAATCTTAATTTTGTAGCGGCGTTAAAAAACCACGAAAATATATAAAACTGTCAGTTCACAAAATGCAATTCCACGTCTGAAATCTTTATTACTTTTTTTTTTCTTTCCCTGCTTACCAATTTTTTGCAATCTTCTGTAAGTTTAAGTTATTACCAAAACCATGATTTAACTAATTATCAAACAACAAAATTTTAGGCTTGTCCAAATCGAAAGCTTATGCGGACGACAAAATAAATGTGACTGAAAGTTTGAAAGTTGTTCTGTGAAGGCTAGAAAACATTGTGAGAAAATGTTGGTTACCAAACACGTAACTTATAATTATCTTACCCGATATTTCATGGGATTTTAACAAAATACACTCATTGTTTTGTTGTATTATAAATCTATACAATCAGATTTCGTAATGGAAGGGAATAGATATTCGAGTCTCTCTCACCATACGCTCGCAGCTGATCTGTTCGCGTTTCAATGATAAAACAGCGTTATTGTCTTTTTTACTTTCAAGTAAAATTTGCTTTGCTGATAGTAAGTGTATTGATGAAAACTATTTTCACTTGAATCTCTTGATTGGCTCCTTCACCTTGGATTCTGTTGTCACTGAAAGATAAAGAAAAAATATCCGAATTGAATAAAAGGATAAGTTAACTTGAATGGAAGAAAGAATTTTTGACTGAGAGAACAAGATGGAGAGAGAGAGAGAGAGAGAGAGAGAGAGATAGAGAGAGCAAGAGATGGGGGAAAGAGGAGGAGACAGGTGAGAGTGAAAGGAAAGAGAGAACAGAACATAATTTTATTACCGTAAATATAGACCTCTGGTCCAACATACATGTAAGGTGTACAGCAATTTATTGACTATGTCTCTCTCTCTTTATCTCTCAGAGACAGAGAGAGTCATTTCTCTCGAACTGCTCGTCTGCCATTTCTATAAAACACTTGGTTAGAAAAGGAGACGAATAAAACACTTTTACAACTTCATTGTCAAATCTAGTTCATGACGGCACTTTGGAGAAAGAAAGGCAAATGAAACCTGTTATGTCGATTTCAGGTATTTAATTCAACGATATTTTGCTGAAAATAACAAAGGATGGGCCTAGTGCACCTCGTTTTCCCCCAGAATGTCTGCATAAAGATTATCAATGTAATTAAAATTTAGTTCCAGAATATACAAGATTTGATCATTAATAAATCCTTTAACACATTACCACACAAGAAAATTTTGGACTGGTCCAAATTGAAAGCATTTGCAGACAACAAAATAAAGGTGACTGAAAAATAGAAATTTGTTCTGGGAAGGGTAGAAAACAGTGTGGGAAAAGGAGAAAATGCTGGTAACCAGCATTTTCTCCTTTTCCCACAGTGTTTTCAAAAGGCTTCTTTCTCAGGGGCGTCAAAAGTAGGGATTGAGTGGTAATGGGTTAATTAAGGTTGAGCCGAGTCAAGACTACATTTGGTATTTTATAATTACAAAAAGTGTGTATATATATATTTGTTTTTCTGAAACATATTTCCATACGAAGATAAACAAATTTTCCAGTCTTTCACCGGATTATTTCTGAAAACATTGTTAAAAAGGGAGAAAACTGATTGTTAGTTGTAATCTCTTGACTTTGCTATTTAGATGTTTTCAAGATTAATGTCGAACTTCTGTAGACGCTTTTTGTAAAAGGATACTTTTTAACCTTTAACCTTCTAAATGAATTCAATGAAGCTGTCGAAGCGATACCGGTAATTCAAACCCAATTTGTGCTAGTTCAAATTCATGTTTTTGGGAATAGGATTTATCACATAACCTCCCTTGTTTTCAGTGTAATATACCCATTACAAATTTTCTTATCTAATACACGTTTGATATCACATTTGCGTGACGCCATTTTTGACGTCATTTCATATATATGCATTTCATACAAGTGAATGGGTCTCATGGAAAGTACTGCGGGTGCATTTATGAATGTTTTAGCATCGTCTGATCTATATTTTATGAAATATCGTTATGTGATAAAAAGAATCTGACATTTCTTGGCGTTGGAGATAAGATTTTATTAAACCTGTCAAGGAAAATGTTATTAAGCTCGCCAAAGGCTCGCTTTATAATATTTTTTCCTAGACTCGTTTAATAAAATCTTACCTCAAAAGCCAACTCATGTCAGATCTTATATATATATTCGTATTGGCCCAAGATCAGACTGTACGTTCTGTGCAGTCTGATCTTGATTTGCGCTGTCCGCAAAAGGTCAGTAAGTTGTTTTAGCAGCCTTAGGGTTAAATTGACAGGATAAATGTTTGTTTGATGAAGCAAGGATTGTCAAGTTATAGTTTGATCATTGTCTTATGATTACAAAATATGCGTGTGTAAAAATAGTATCTAATCAAAGAAATAGAAGTGTTGTTGTTCTCATTTTGATAGAAAAAATTGTAAGGATATAATATTGTCCTTTGATTGAAATGGTGAAAAAAAAAATTACCAGAGATATTAATAGTAAAGATTGGAGCGTTTTGCAATGAGCTAAAATAACCAAACCTATCTTTTATTTAGTCCCGTCCGTTGACCTTCCGTATGGCAGCGCCTTTCACATAGTCGGTATTGTTTGCGATCAGCGTGGGTCGGGATCAAGATGCATAAAAAGTGCACTTTGATCGTTGATCTACGATGTTTGATACATCGTCGAAAAGGTAAGGTCTGCGAAAATTACTCGTGCCTTACGGCACTCGTTATTTTCGCACACCTTTCCATTTTTCGGCAAATATTTCCCCATATTAACCACAAGCTGATGAAATAAACTCTATTTATTTCATGCTTTCCGGCAGGATATCGAAAAATAGCAGTGAAAATATTTTTCGATCTTACACTGGTACCACCAGTGAAAATACCGAGTTTCACGTTCTTGTTGCCTAGGTAAATTGCGCGTGCCTAACAACCAGATGGGAAATATGACGTCATATAGCTTACATTTCTCGTGCTTGACGTAACGTTGCTATGCGGAAGGGGTACGCCACGGGGAATAAGGGAAAAGAACTGTACTGCATTTTAATAAAGCTTCACCCAGAAAGGGTAAAAAGCATGAAATAAATAGAATATTTGTATTTTTCGGTGAAAGATCGAAATTTATTTCATCGAGTGGACACCATCGGTAATATTTTCACGAGTGGCGCAGCCACGAGTGAAAATATTACCGATGGTGTTCACGAGATGAAATAAATTTCGATCTTTCACCGAAAAATACAAATATTCTATTTATTTCATGCTTTCCGGTAGGATATCGAGAAATAGCTGTGGAAATACTTTTCAATATTCCACGGGTATGACCGGAAAAATACCGATTTTCATATTCCATTTACCTAGGTGAAATGCGCGTGACTCACAACCAGATAGAAATCTGACGTCATTTACCTTGCATTTCTCGCGTTTGACGTAATATTGTAAAGCGTTGCTTTGTGGAGGGGGGTACGCCAAGGGGAATAACTGAAAAGAACTTCACCGGATTTTGATAAAGCTCATCACAGAAAGTGTTAAAAGCATGAAATAAATAGAACAGAAAAACCACAGACACATGGATTGATGAAAAATACATTGTTGTAAATTTACTATATAGCGTTTTGTTCATCAGCTTGTGATTAATATGGGGAAATATTTGCCTAAAAAGGGAAAGGTTTGCGAAAAAAACGAGTGCCGTAAGGCACGAGTTTTTTTGTTCGCCGACCTTTACCTTTTGAAGCAATATTTCCCAATATGAACCACAAGCTAATGAAATAAACTATGTATTTCCTCTGATTATTTCGTCGACGAATGCCACGAACGTCAACGAATTCTGTTTTTAGCAAAGAATTACAAATAAAGTTGTTCTAGATTTTCGGCAAGAGGAATATATTCAATGTGACGGGGAAATAATTCCCCCAGCTTAAATTACGACATTTCTTTACCCATAACATTTCCAAAAATTGACACATGAAATATAACATTACTTTTTAATAAAGCCTACCGTCAGAACAAACACATTTGAAGACCGAAAAAGGTTGTTTGTTGATTAAAAAAAAGGGAAGTATTCAGAAATTTTGGATGGAGAATTAATATCGATTTACTACGGTGCATTAACTCGTATTTTTCGAATTTACTTTTAATACTTGTGATGAATATATGTAAAGTTACCTAAAAGCGTGTTGTAAAGTTTCACAGATTTTTTAAAGGTGGCCCTTCAGATTTTAGGATAAAAATTTTATAAGAACACAAAAAAAAATCATCCTTATACTCCAAAAGTCTTATAATTTTTATTCATGAACCCCAGTAGTCGAAAACCATCCGACAACAGGAGAAATTAGAGATTTACTACAGCCCAGGTCGACACCGACCGGAAACACGGTCTATTTTTACATGAGCAACTCGCTCATTTACACACCGGAAATATACATACGAAGCTTCAAACATAGCATCCAAAGAAGACAGTAAGGAAAATAATTACATATTTGTTATGTTATGGAATTTCAGCGTCATTGGTCACGTGCCAGTCACTTAGCATTTCCACAATGTTTTTTTTTTTTCATTTTGGCGGGAATTCTGAAAATAGCTTGAAAGGCTACGTAGCCTTTTAAGGGAATACCATCCCCAATTTTTTTTTTTTTTAATTCTATGATTCTTAGTTATTGATGATTTGTATTGTTTTTTTCGTATAAGTTTCAGTAATATATATATATTTAATTTGGTAGGATGTGAAAATTCTAGATATCCACCTTTAAGGGTCTGTTATTCCTTTAATTGCTTTTTGAAAGGTTTGTGTAACTAAAATGTCGTAGTAAATGGAAAGTATTGGCAAAAGACCCATGAAATGTGACTAAAATATTTAAGGAGCACTCTGGTAGTACAGGGTATAACTCTTTACCTTACAACAAAAATTTGGACTGGTCCAAATTGAAAGGATTCGCAGACGACAAATTAAATGTAACTGAAATGATGATTTTTGTCTTGGATGGTGAAGAAAACGTTGTGGGAAAAGGAGAAAATGCTGGTTACCAGCATTTTCTCCTTTTCCCACAATGTTTTCAAAAGCATTCTCCTACAGGGATGTTAGAACTCGGGATCACGTGTTACAGGGTTAATGGATCTCTTTGGTGGTTAATACCGAGCAAGACTTCCCGTAATTATAGATTCATAAAATCCCGTAATTATAGATTCATAAAATCCAGCCTATCTATAAAGGGACAGAATCATGAAATAGTCTGGTTCTATGACATGCAAAAATTTACAAACAGCGAAAAGTTTGGACCCGTTGCAGCCTGATCGGATTACACAGGCTGACCTGGATGGATACTTCTACTGGATACTTTGAGCCCCCTTTTCCCAGCGCATGGCTTGTGAGCTATTTTTTTCTTAAATCGGTAGCAAATTGTTAGGTAACCAGCATTTTCTCCTTCTGCAATGTTTTTTGACACCTTATACCTCAGGGGCATGAAAACATTGGATTGTTTGATAATTGTTAATTTGGATGTTTAGAGAGGCATGTTTTTATTTTTCCCAGCATGCCCCACTCGATTGCTATTTTCAGTTTCACGTTATTGAACCAATTAAATCTGTACCAGACAGCAGAATTTTAAAGTAGCTAATGTTGACAGCATTTGCTGACGAATATTTTAACTTGACTGAAATGATAGGTGCAGAAAACATTGTGGGAAACTGAGGAAATGCTGGTTACCAGCATTTCCTCATTTTCCAACAATGTATTAGAAAGTAGTGATGGAAACATTTGGACAACTCTCTATTCAAATGCATTTTTTTTCAATAGGGTCGTTTAACCCATTACCACACAATCCATACTTTTGACGCCCCTGGAAAAGAGGCCTTTAGAAAACATTGTGGGAAAAGGAGAAAATGCTGGTAACCAGCATTTTCTCCTTTTCCCACAATGTTTTCTACCCTTCACAAAACTAATTTCAAATTTTCAGTAACATACATTTTGTCGTCTGCAAATTCTTTCGATTTGGACAAGTCTAAATTTTTGTTGTTTGGTAATGAGTTAAAGTAAGGACTTTTCGGGAGAGGATAAAGGCGATCCTGCGACGCCTAGTAGTGCATTTATAAGGTTTGTAACATTCGCTCCTGATTGAATGGGCAATGTTCAAGGTATTCTTTCGATTGACATTTTATGTTTTATGGCCCAGGTAGCGTGAATACTGTCACTGTTACAGAAATGACATAATTTATTATTAAAACTAACGTGAAGCCCTCAAAACTGTCAAACGAAATTTCGGCAAAATCTGGCTTATGATAATGGCCACTGTGGATTGATTGATTGATTGATTGATTAATTGATTTCCTACGGAAAAAAAAAATCAGATTGGACCAATATTAGATCCTTTGCATACGACAAAATCAATACTGCTATAGTATCTTTTTTCTGTCTTTGAGAGCATATAAAACATTGTAGGAAATGGAGAAGATGCTAGTGGCCAGCATTCTGTCCATTTCTTACAGTGTTTTCAAAAAGCTTCCCATGCGGGCATGTTACATTTTAGATCTTTTTGGTGCTTGCTTTATGCCAGTTGGACTGTATTTGATAAAAAAGCCCTCATTCAGCGGAAATCATGACATTGGTGCAGCGGAGAAGGTTCATACCTTTGTCATCTTTGGTTTCGATAATAGTGTATCATTGATATCACCTTTTTCAATTAAAAAAAAAAACGGAACACTTCTTTCCTGCCGTAAGACCCAGTGCATTTATTGCAAAGTTTGAGCGTATTTTTTTACGCGCATATATCCAAAAAGTTCAAAGATCTAGGGAGCATATCATCTTTAGTCTTACTTGATCGATTCTGTCACCAAAATGCTTCAATTCTGATTGACTGGTTTACTTTTAATTATCGTCGCCACCAGCCGACCGTGTGGAAAATGCATCGAAAAGGTTGTTACTTACATTTACCATTCTCAGTTAAGGTCGGTGAAGTTGGCTCAACGCTCAGTAATCGACAATCAGCACAACACCAGCCTTTTTGAGCTAGCTCGACATTCCAGCTCAACGGCCAACTCAACAGCAAAAATACTTGATCCATGTCCGTAAAGCCAGTTCGACATTCCACCTCAACAGTAAAAATAATTACATATATGTTTCAATCAACGTCCGTTGAGCCAGCTCGACATTCCTGCTCATCGACCAGCTCATCAAGTACATATATATGTCAAAATGAAAGTATGTTGAGCCAGCTCGACATTCCAGCTCAACAGCAAAAATATATATATATGTCAAAATCAAAGTCAGTTGAGCCAGTTCGACATTCCAGCTCAACCGCTGGCTCAACAGTAAAAATACTTATAGTATGTTTCGATCAATGTCCGTTGAGCCAGCTCTACATTCCAGCTCAACCACCAGCTCAACAGCAAAAATACATACATATGTCAAAATCAAAGTCCTTTGAGCCAGCTCGACATTCCAGGTTAACCACGAGCTCAACAGCAAAACTACTTTTACATATGCGTCGATCAATGTCTGTTGGTGTATTTTTGCTGTTGAGCTGGAATGTCGAGCTGGCTCAACGGACATGGATCGAAACATATGTATAAGTGTTTTTACTGTTGAGCTGGTGGTTGAGATGGAATGTCGAGCTGGCTAAACGGACATTGACCGAAACATATGTATAAATTTTTACTGTTGAGCTAGCGGTTGAGGTGGAATGTCGAGCTGGTTCAAAAGACATGGATCTAGTACTTTTGCTGTTGAGCTGGCCGCTGAGCTGGAAATGTCGAGCTGGCTGAAGGGACATTGATCGAAATATATTAAGTATTTTTACTGTTGAGCTGGCCGTTGAGCTAGAATGTCGAGCTGGCTCAATGGACTTTGATTTTGACACGTATAAGTATTTTCACTGTTTAGCTGATGGTTGAGCTTGAATGTCGAGCTGGCTCAACGGACTTTGGTTTTGACATATATATGTATTTTTACTGTTGAGCTGGCCGCTGAGCTGGAAATGTCGAGCTGGCTGAAAGGGCATTGATCGAAATACCGGTATATTAATAAGTATTTTTACTGCTGAGCTAGCCGTTGAGCTGGAATTTCGAGCCGGCTCAACGGAATTTGATTTTTTAACATTTATATGTATTTTTGCTGTTGAGGTGGCTATTGAGCTGGAATGTCGAGCTGGCTCAACAAGGCTGGTGTTGAGCTGAATGTCGATTACTGAGCGTTGATCCAACTTCACTGACCCTCTAAGGTACGCCTGGTTCTCTAACGTGATCGGTGTATAGCACTGTCACACGGCACCTAGGTTTAATGCCTTACGCGAGAGGCAATTATGTATGGCTTGCAACACGCGATAAGGGGCATTCGGACATTTGCTAAAGCGTCCATTCGGATCAGCCTGTGCAGGCTGAACCGAGACTGCACTTTACGTTTACAGTAGATTTTGTTTTTGAGTAGACTTGTGCAAAATAGAAAATTACATAAAAACAGAAAGTGTCGTTTCGGATTAGCCTGCGCGGAGTACAACAGACGACAATAGCCAAAAGTTTCTACCCAGGTGGATTTTACAGACTGACATGTACACTTTGTCCAGATGTGTTTACCCTCTTTTTAACTCATTACCAAACGACAATATCATAGACTTGTCCAAATTGAAAGCATTTGCAGATGACATAATAAAAGTGACTGAAAATTTGAATTTTTTTTTCTGTAGGGTAGAAAACAGTGTAGGAAAAGGAGAAAATGCTGGTAACCATGTTTTCTAAAGGCTTCTTTCTCAGGGGCGTCAAAAGTAGGGATTGTGTGGTAATGGGTTAAACGGGATTGCTCATTTCTTATGAGTTTTTGTTTGCATAAAAACCAAGTACTTAAATGGTCATTGTGAGAAAATGGGAAAAAAACCCACATAATAGCTGCTTTTTGGATCGGGCGTGACAGCAGCAGAAACTGTTGCGTTGGTATCTGTTAAAATGCATTCATGATCATTCTACCAAATATTTCAAAACATCGGTATATTTTTTCATTAAGGAATGCTCGAGGAATCTGGCTTTTGAATTTAATAAAAAATAAAGATTTAAGAAGCACATTTACCAATTAAATAATTGTGTCCAGAGTACGCCAATTCGCTCCAACAGTCCAACTCGCAAGATCAATTCACTTCACGTCATTTTCTGGAAAAAGTCAGAAAACTATGAAAGAAAACTTCTTTTTTTATCATCAATCCATCAGTAACTGTCAACTTTACAGCAAAACAACAATGATGATTTTAAAATTAAAATCTTAATATAGTTTCCAATACAACGATATTTCGGATTAAACGAGTATTTCGGATAATGTATAGAACTTGCACGCTCGTGCGTGAGCTGAGAAATGAAAAACGATGAACCTTGTTTGAATGAACAGAAGTTATCAGACTGCTCTCTGTAGATTGGCTGCTATGTAGGCCCTCTGTATTGGATAACGTTCTCTCTAGTAAATAGATATTTTACTGTTATGACAGTCTTATACACTAGATATGAAAAACAACATGTCAAAGAAAGAAACCGGTTACTTCTCCCTTTCTCGCGGTGATTTCACCTGTTAATCCGTATCCTGCTATTATAAAGTAACTTAAATGAAATGGCATTCGCGTCATTTTAACCTTTAGGCTTCTAAGCACGAGCACTTGACCTGACAGTTTAGATCAAGATCAGTTCTGTGCAGTCTGATCTATATCTACACTGTTGAATATAGAGATATTATCACCCAAAAGATTACTTTGTAACAACAATATTGAGATTATTAACATAGTATTGAAAATTTAGTTTTAGTTATATAGCAGGATGAGGGTTCAATCAATCAAGTTTTCTTCTCATCAAGTTTTTTTTTTCATCTTACTTATTAGATCACCCGAGTGATATGCATTTCTCTTTTTTTTTTTCTCTTTGGGTTAAAAAAATGACCTATAAACGTACATCTGAATTGCGCTCCCAAAGTCCAGCTCTGTGCGTACTCACCAACCATTCTTAGGAATTCTTCTTCTTCAGAATTTCTTTATTGTGAAAGTATCAGAACTTCTGATTGGCTAAACCATTTGGTTTAGCCAATCAGAAGTTCTGTTACTTTCAGTCAGAAAATATGGTATAGATGTACTCTTAGATGGTGAATGAAATGCTTACGATGACCGGTACAGAAAATGAAGTTGTTGTGCTCCGGTAAATAGAGGCCTAATGCGTCCTCGTGATGTTTGAAACCAAATAAGCTATCCGTACTTATGCATCCGTAATATCGCCCCCCTTTTTTTGATAACTAACTTAACCATAAGATAGAACGATCCTTGGACATACAGGGAATTGACCAACAGCGAAAAGTTCTTAAAAAAACGCGATAAATTCAAATTCTATATTAGAAGAATATATACCTGATTTGCTGGGACAGTTTGTCTTAGCAAATCAGATAGCCAGGCTGTGATTTTAAGATAAGATAATGTTTGCGTTGAATGGTCGGTTAAGTTACGACCTTTGGTCTGAGGAACGAATGCGGCAGATCTAGAAGATAAGATAATTGATACACGAGAATATGAAGGTAAAATGCATGCCCGAGTCGTGTTCGTTTAGTTGTATGTTTACTGATGGCTACCTGTGATAGAACCCGATAAATAGTCACGTGTCTAACCAATCAGAGTATTAGACTTCGGACATGTATCTAGATTCGGACAGGTGTCGTTTTTCCTTCAAGATTTCTGCACTAAACAAAATTGAGGGTTGGTAGCTGATGATTCCTAACCACTTAGAAATGCTTTCATATATATATAACCAGCAAAACTTCTAACCTGCCACTTTTGTTTCTCATGTAAGTTTTACCAAGTGATAGATAAGTTGGTACATATATCTGGACTTTAATCATGGTATTGTAATTAAAAGATTTTCGATTTTGTCTACGAAAGGTTTATCTTTTTCATAAAGGGCAAAACACATGCGTGGTCTCAATCAGCCAAAATGGGTTTGAAAGAGAATCATGAATTACTCAAATTTCATCAGCAAAATGAAAGAAAAACCTGAAACTATTTTCTGCCAAAACTATAAACTGAGGGAAGGAGCATGAAGTTTCCAAAAAGTTTTCAATCCTCAACCTCCAGCGAAATAAATTCCTTTCAGAAGTAGAAGTCCAAAAATTCTTCTCAGACTTGGAATGAGGAATGCATTTACTATGTTCGATTATTTTCCAAAAAACTGTCTCTTTTCTGGTAAGCAGATGCCAAGAAGGAAAAAGGTCTACTGGTAATTTAAGCTCAAAAGTGGCAGTTTGGAAGTTTTGCTCACTGGATATCCATTTGTTTGCAATTTTATTTTGAAAAAGTTTCCTTCGAAAGTTCTTTGAAATCAAAACTTAACTCATGACCAAACGACAAAGTTTTAGTTTGTCCAAACCGAAAGCATTTGCAGACGACAAAATAAAATTGACTGAAAATTTGACATTTGTTTTGTAAAGGGTAGAAAACATTGTGGGAAAAGTGAGAAAATGCCGGTTACAAACATTTTCTTCTTTTCCAACAATGTTTTCTAAAGGCCTCTTTTTCAGATTCGTCAGAAATAGGGATTGTCTTGTAATGGGTTAATCTCTATCGTTTGGAAAAACCAGTTATATCGCATCGCCTATTATCTTACAGGCCTACGGGTTAGAAAATAAATAAAAGTCAATTATTATTTCACTTCGATTTCTTTACAAAGGTCCCATCATTTATTTTCCATAAACATAATTCTATTAACCATTATCCCTTTACAACCCAGTCTTGTATTTTAAAGACCTTGGGAAGAAGCCTGTGAAAACATTGTGGAAAAAGGAGAAAATAGAGGTATTAGCATTTTCTCCTTTTACCAATATGTTTTTTTTTCTTCCTTAAAATATTAATAAATTTCAATATTTGAGACAGAATTACTTCGTCGTTGGAAAATGCGGAGACACTGAAAAAGCCTAACATTTTGTCATCTGCTAAATGAATGACACGTAACGCAATCAAATGTATGAACCAAATCGATTCGGTTTTAATAACTTTTTTGCATAGAAATCTAACCCAAGTGTACACGGAAGATCCAAGATCAGACTTCACGTTCTGTACAGTCTAATCTTGATCACTGTCCTCGAAAGCGAATTTGATCGCCCTTAGCAGTTCATTGGTGAAATTATACTTTTTCGATACACCTTTGTTGCTTATAATAGGCTTTTAATAACGGAAGTAGAAAAAGAAGAAACCGGAAGTAGGATAGTGTCGGGGAAAATAATTTCCGAATGATATTTGGACAAAAACAAAGGAATATTTAAATAAAGATTGTACGCTTCTATACCACCTTGAGTGTTTTTTCATCATTAACCTTTACCATACCATTCCGAGTTAAACGACCATAGGAAAAAAAAGTCTTTTGAAAACCTTGCGGGAAAAGAAGAAAATGCTGGTTACCAGCATTTTCTTCTTTTCCCACAAGGTTTTCTATACTTCCATTGAAAATTACCACAATACTCAATCAAATTTGATAAGTCGTTTGCAAATACTTTCAATTTGGACCAGTCTAACATTTGATAAAGAGCTATTGTGTTTTTCTCTTCTTTAATCGAGACAATGCATTACTTTCACCCTGTGCCAGATGACAGAATATTAAGGAACCATGCTGTGGCAAAAGAGGGATTAATGCAGTTCCGTGTGGTGTCCGTGGCTGTGAGGTGGAGCGTTGGTCTCGTAACCATAAGATCCTGAGTTCGATACTTGGGAGTGGGTGTCAACTTTGGATTTTTTTTGGGAGGGAGGTGACTTTTCATTGGCCCACACATTCGGCGCGAGTACTGGTGTAGCTCCCAGGAAGCAGAATCGAGAGAGATTAGTATAATTTGTTTGACCATGGCTCGAATTCCTTCACTTAATTCATTAAATCTGTCGTCACAAGAGGGTCCGTGAAGTTGGCTCAACAGTCAGTAATCGACATTCAGCTCAACACCAGCCTTGTTGAGCCAACTCGACATTCGAGCTCAACGGCCTGCTCAACAGCAAAAAAACATATACATGACTAAATCAAAGTCCGGTGAGCCAGCTCGACATTCCAGCTCAACAAAAATACATGTACATGACTAAATCAAAGTCCGTTGAGCCAGCTCGACAATCCAGCACAAGGGCCAGCTCAACAGCAAAAATAATACATCCATGTCTGTTGAGCAAGATCGAATTTTAGCTCAACCGCAAGCTCAACAGTAATAATACTTATACATATGTTTCGATTAATGTCCGTTGAGCCATCTCGACATTCCAGCTCAACCACCAGCTCAAAAGCAAGGATACACATATGTCAAAATCAAAGTACGTTAAACCAGCTCGACATTCCAGCTCAACTGCGAGCTCAACAGTAAAAATACTTATTCATATGCTTCGATCAATGAACGTTGAGCCAGCTAGACATTCCAGCTCAACCACCAGCTCAACAGCAATAATAATATACAAGTATATGCCAAATCAAAATGTGTTGAGCCAGCTCGACATTTCAGCTTAACCGCCAGCTCAACAGTAAAAATATTCATACATATGTTTTGATCAATGTTCGTTGAGCTATCTCGACATTCAAGCTGAACCACCAGCTCAACAGCAAAAATACATATATATGTCAAAATCAAAGTCCGTTGAGCCAGTTCGACATTCCAGCTGAACCGCCAGCTCAACAGTAAAAATACTTACACATTTTTTTCTGTCAATGGCCGTAGAGCAAGGTCGACATTCCAGCTGGCGGTTGAGCTGAAATGTCGAGCTGGCTGAACAGACTTTTATTTTGACATATATATGTTTTTTTACTGTTGAGCTGGTGGTTGAGCTGGAATGTCGAGCTGGGTCAACAAGGCTGGTGTTGAGCTGATGTCGATTACTGAGCGTTGAGCCAACTTCACGGACCCGTCACAAGAAGTATAAAAGGGCGGACTTTTGCGGTCACGTGTATAGATTTGCATGGTTTTCAACTCGCAATAACGGCCCAAAACAGGGTCATTACAAAAATTTTTTATGTGATAATACTTTAAGTAATCTAGTTAGAAACCCAGCATAATTTCTCTATATATTCTGAGAGTCGTGTTACATTGACTTCCTTTGAAGTGATATCGTATTCAATCTGATCAAACATGATGTCTTAATAATGATAATATAACCACACTTAGAGTATAAAGAAGGTGAATAATAGAATTGCAATCAGTAGAAGGGATACAGAATAGTAGTTTCATTGCTAATTTAGGTCAAACTATGGGCAAAATATCAGAGAGTGTAGATCCAAGATCAGACTGCACGTTTTGTGCAGTCTGATCTTGATCTGCACTCTCTGCAAAAGCAGCTTTCATATATGCACGACGATGAAAGGGTTTGAAATATATTTACTGCAAATCAAAGAGAACGAGGTAAAACAGGCATGCAGAAAGAATGGTCTGTAAAGCTCTGGTCTTTCACTCGTAATTAGAACCTGAAACAGATTTACAACAGGCGACTTCGAAAAAAAAATGTTAAAAAAAATGCATTACCTTCATGAATCTAAGTTTGATGCATGAACACATGTGAACAAATGTGGCAAAAGGGTAACTTTGTATTTACATGCAATTTTACCTTTTCTCACAATATTTTCGAGAGGAAAAGAAGTCTGTTGCAAGATACAAAAAGAAGAATGGTTGTCCGATGGGGATAAGGTTTTCTCTTAACGTACAAATGAATAAAATCTTGATGCAAAATTCGAAATACACTTTCCCTACAAAGTAGGAAAATATTTGGTACTAGTATCTATTTAGTAACCAGCAGTGTTTATTCAAGGTATAGCTGTACGTGTTGTGTGGTCTGATCCTGATCCACACCGTCCTTTGTTATCTTTGTCTCCAAAACTTTTGAATGAATTAGCCCTGAACAAATCAAGAGAATTTTAGATACCTTTGTTTTCACGTAATGCAGTTATCTAGGACAAGTCATTCTAAAACGGACAGTTTTGTTTGAGTTACTCGAAAATTACAAATAGGTAGCCAATAGGTGGGGTACCAATGCAAATTGCTTGCGGTTCGTAGTTACAAAAGTGGTCCGATTTGAAAATTCGACAGCAAGCGTTTTCGTTGTACTGTTTTTATCGAAGAATATGTGGGGCCAAGTCTACAGTATGATTTTGGTCTTGATTTGATCATTTCTGTGGTAACTGAATGCAAGTAAATTATTTCTAGTGGAACTATTTTATGCATGTAGCCACATAAGTGAACACGTTTTACCACCAGGAAGGGTCCTTTTTCAGAGTGATTTTTCAGAAGCACTTGTGTTTGAGGTGGGATAGCATAACACGCAATCGACTGACATACCATTTTAAATCGGTCGACTTGCCGGTGTAATGCAGAGAAATGACCCTTCCCTGCAAAATTACCCACGGGTCATTTAACTTCGTAGAGAAATGACCCATGGTTCATTTCACTACGTAGAGAAATGACCCGGGTCATTATTCTGCATAGAGAAATAACCCTGTGGGCTCATTTCTCTACGTAGAATAATGACCTGGGTCATTTCTCTATGTAGTGAAATGACGCATGGGTCATTTTGAAGGGGAGGGTAACTTTTCTGCATTACACCTGCCGATAGAGAGAGCTCAAAATTCACAACCGATTGCGTCGACAGCAAACAGATTAAACTGTGGCTTGTGACACCGCTTATATTTTAGTGGACAGAAACATACACAGGACTCAATGATAAAAAAAAGCGATGATTTGCCAGACTGGAAGTTTGGCAGCTCCAACTTGTTCAAGAATGTATTAAAACATTACCACATAATCCTTATTTTTGACGACCCTGAGAAAGAAGCCTTTAGAAGACATTGTGTGAAAAAGAGACAATACTGGTTACTAGCATTTCCATCTTTTCCCACAAAGTTTTCTACTTTTCACAAAACAAATTTCAAATTTCCAGTCGTTTTATTTTGCCGTCTGCAAAAGCCTCGATTTGGACAAGCCTAAAATATTGTCGTTTGGTAACGAATTAAATAGATTGGGTGTCTAGGCATGTTTCAAGTAATCCAAAGACGTTGGACCGATTTCTGTATAGAGTCAAGGCAGACTAAATAGATTGCCAATTCTGTCGCCTACGAAAACTTTTTCCTCTTCAGCTAACTACGAGGAATACCTTCTCGTATTCCTGATGTTTTGATGATTCCAATGGGAATGGCTTCTGATAACATTATGGGAAAAGGAAAAAAAATCTGATCTGCCCCTTTTTTTCATAAGTTTCAGAAGCAAGTTCTATTGAATTGAGTTTATCTTAGAAAATGTTTACAGTTGGGACATGTCTGAAATGCTGGTGTCTGGTACAGAACCCACTCTTAACGGGTCCGTGCAGTTGGCTCATTGTTCAGTAATCGAAATTCAGCTCAACATCAGCCTTGTTGAGTCAGCTCGACATTCCAGCTCAACAGCCAGCTCAACAGCAAAAATACATATATTTGTCAAAATCAAAGTCCCTAGAGCCAGCTCGACATTCCAACTCAACAGGCAGCTCAATAGTAAAAATATTTATATATTTGTTTCAATCAATGTCCGTTGAACCAGCTAGACATTCCAGCTCAATCACCAGCTCAACAGCAAAAATACATATTTCAAAATCAAAGTCTGTTGAGCTAGGTGAGCTGGCTGTTGAGCTGGAATGTCGAGATTGCTCAAGGGACATTCATCGAAACATATGTATAATTATTTTAATGTTGAGCTGGTGGTTGACCTGGAATGTCGAGCTGGCTAAACGGACATTGATCAAAACATATGAATAAGAAATTGACTGTATAGCTGGCAGTTGAGCTGACTCAGCGGACATTGATCGAAACAAAGTCGAGCTGGCTAAACAGACATTATTCGAAACATACATATATTATGTATAAGTATTTTTACAGTTTAGATAGCGGTTGAGCTAGAATGTCGATCTGGCTGAACGGACATGGATATAGTATTTTTGCTGTTGAGCTGGAATGTACGAGCTGGCTCAGTAGACTTTGATTTCGACATATGTACATGTATGTAATTTTGCTGCTGAGCTGGTGGGTGAGCTGGAATGTCGAGCTCGCTGAGCGGACTTTGATTTTAACACATATATGTATTTTTGCTGTTGAGCTGGTTGTCGAGCTGGAATGTCAAACTGGCTCAACGGACATTGAACAAAATAGATATGTTTAAGTATTTTCACTGTTGAGCTGACGGTTGAACTGGAATGTCGAGCTGGCTCAACATACTTTGATTTCGATACATATATGTATTTTGCTGTTGAGCTGGTGGTTGTGCTGCATTGTCGAGCTGACTCAACGGACATTGATCGAAACATATATAAGTACTTTTACATTTGAGCTGGTGTTTAAGCTTGAATGTCGCGCTTGCTCAACAGACTTTGATTTTGACATATGTATTTTTGCTATTGAGATGGCCGTTGAGCTGGAATGTCAAGCTGGCTCAACGGATATTGGTCGAAAGATATGTATAAGTATTTTTACTGTTGAGCTGGGGGTTGAGCTGGAATGTCGAGCTGGCTCAACGGACATCGATTGAAACATAATGTACAGTATGTGTATTTTTACTGTTGAGCTAACAGTTGAGCTGGAATGTCGAGTTGACTCAACGGACTTTGATTTTGACATACATAGTTATTTTTTGCTTTTGAGCTAGCCGTTGAGCTGGAATGTTGAGCTGGCTGAATGGACATTGATCGAAATATATGTATAAGTATTTGTACTGTTGAGCCAGCTGTTGAGCTGGAATGACGAGCTGGCTAAACGGACTTTGATTTTGACATATATATGTATTTTTGCTGTTGAGCTGGTGGTTGAGCTAGAATGTCGATTACTGAGCGTTGAGCAAACTTCACGGACCCACTCCTTACCAAACGATGAAAATCTAACTCGTCCAACGAAAACGTCTAGATACAAACAACAAAATGAATGTAGCGCAAATGAAGGTACTTGTCTGCGTTAACATTGTTTGAAAAGAAGAAAGCCCTTGTGACCAGCGTTTTTTACTTTGTCCACAAACCTATCAATTATCTGCCGAACCTCAGTAGCTCAGTAGGTAGCACACAGGACTTGAGAATAGGGGGTCTTGGGTTCGATTCATGGCTCAGCCAATTTCTTTCCGATGATTGATGATAGTCATTGCGACAAGATAGATTCCTCTGTCGCGGCTGACAATTGTTACGACGATGATTGTGTGGGAAAGCAGCCAGTGGCTTGGAAAGAAAATTGTGCGAATCACTGAAAGAAGAAACTCAAAGAAGGCGATATAAATGAAATTATTTTGAAAGCGGCGTTAAACATAATATAATGAATTAAACTTTCAAATATCTCATTCTCTGGGTTGTTAAAACAAGGCACTATGACGATATTTTTTACAGTCTGAGTCATTTATACTTTTTGTATGTGGATTTGAACTCCTAATTTTTTCATGATAATTATAGACCCAAGATGATATATTGGTCTGATAAGATAAGGTGGTTTAGATATCTGATTCTTCACAATTTCAACAACAACAAAAAATATCTTTGGGGTTCAAAAGCCTGTTTCATTATCAGCACGTAAAACGTTTGTACAAAATAGTAGTTACGCGAAAATTATTTGGACGTTATCCATCTTGACGACACTGGAGTTAATTCAAAATAATTAGAGCCTTTGATGTTTGTTTGTAATTTCTCACTTCTCATTGTCATTAACGTAACCTTTGAACATATATTAAACAGTGTTTTTCCCCCGACGCAATTTATTATTTCCAACCGGTTAATTAATGTCCAAACCGGAAATAAACTGTAGAGGCGTCTGTGATTGACTAAAACTTAAAAAAAATACCAAGAGGACGTTACCCATTTACATAAACAAAGAAAAACATTACGCTGTTGTGATTTTTTTTTAATATCAACTCTTAATCTACAAAATGTATAACAAAGAAAACTTCATGCCACTAGCAAAGACCAAAAACTTTCGATTTTAAACCTTTCTTTTGCCTGAAAATCTTATCGCGTTGGACAAAGTAGATTCAAGACCAGACCGCACGTTCCGTGCTGTGTAATTTTGGATCTCAGCTTTCCACAAAAGAACATGGATCCGCCCTGAGTAGCCTAAGTATCAAAGAGGATATTTTCCATGTGTAAGAGTGCGGCTCTGGTACAGTGAGTACTATTTCTATCCTTGTTGCTCGGCTGTTTTAAAAGAAAAATTGTCTGCGCAAGTCATATTCTTTCGACCTGTCTGCTATGACACATCACTCCCTCCACTTTTGGGGGATTGTAGTAATACGCTCTATAAAGTAGCAATGCAGAAAATGGCTTTTATCAATAAGTTTGAGGAGAAATCAGGCCCGTTTTAGCTCCAGATTTCTCTAGACTGCTGATCATAGATGTATGAATCGCACAAGGTAGCGTTTTATTGAGTAAACATTTATTCTAGTTAAAAATTCAAAGTAATACTTGTCGCATAGAAGACTAGACCGGTTGTATACCCAGAAATCCCAAATCGGATAGATATGTATATGTAGAATGCCATCTAGTGGGAGATTATGGAAAACGTCGAGATATTATCGAAGTACTGACGTCGTGGTTGTTATCTGCGCTGGTTCCGTCTTATATATCGTCATGCAAAATCTGTGAAATTTATAATATCTCTGTCATTACTAAAGATATTGACTTCAACCTCGGACCAGTTGTAAAAGGTCAAAAGGGTAAACCGAGGGTAATAGGGGCAGGCAACCGTCAAAGTATTTTTGACACAGTTGTGCCCTTTTCTAGACTTAGAGTCCTAATACCCTTTTTTGCGTGTCGCAAGCCACATTGGATCTACACTCTGCGATGAAAAGATATATTTGCCTACCAAAGATAACTTTTGAAGTGGTAATGATTTGGGTTTCTCTTATCAGCTTGAAAATTTCGTTTAATTTCTTAAGCAGATTAACGGTTATAATGATGGATGGATGGATGGATGGATGGATTGATTGGTTTATTGATTGATTGATTGATCGATGGTTTGATTGATGGATGGATGGATTTTATGGTGTTTGACGCCGTTTTCAAAATTATTTCAGTTATATCGCGGCTACCAGTGCACCCATGCATGCTTTTCTGGAAAATCGTTTTCCAGTACTCCGCACAATTTTGTTTCCAAGTCACTGATAGCTTTTCTATATAGCTATCGTCGAAACAATGGTCAGTGGTGGGAGAGGAATAAAACCTGTACTAATCAATCTTCGGATAGAAATTTGTCTAACTAGGGATCGAACATTCCAGCTCGAACACCAGCTCAACAGCAAAAATACATTTATGTGTCAAAATCAAAGTCTGCATAAGTTTTTACTGTTGAGCTGGCCGTTCAGCTGGAATGTCGAGCTGGCTCAACTGACTGATTTTGACATATATATATATGTATTTTTTTGTTGAGCTGGCTTTTGAGCTGGAATGTCGAGCTGGCTCAACGAGCATTGATCGAAACATATATATAAGTATTTTTATTATTGAGCTAGTGCTTGAGCTGGAATATCGAGCTTGCTAAACAGTCATTAATTGAAATAATATATATAAGTGTATTTACTGTTGAGCTAGCCGTTGAGCTGGAATGTCGAGCTGACTCAGCGGACATTGATCGAAACATATGTATAAGTATTTTTACTGTTGAGCTGGCGGTTGTGCTGGAATGTCGAGCTGACTTAGTGGACATTGATCGAAACATATGTATAAGTATCTTTACTGTTGAGCTGACCGTTGAGCTTGAATGTCGAGCTGGCTCAACGGACATGGATCTAGTATTTTTACTCTTGAGCTGGCGGTTGAGCTTGAATGACGAGCTGGCTCAACGGACTTTGATTTTGACATATGTATTTTTGCTGTTGAGTTGGAATGTTGAGCTGGCTCAACGAACATTGATTTTGACATGTATATGTAATTTTGCTGTTGAGCTGGCCGTTGAGCTGGAATTTCGAGTTGGCACAACAAGGCTGGTGTTGAGCTGAATGTCGTTTACTGAGTGTTGAGCCAACTTCACGGACCCGAAATTTTATTCCATGTTGTACTAGCATTGTTAGGATAATAATGTCTTAATTGAATGTCTGCTGCATAATTGCAGAACAGCAAAAATACTAGATTCATGTCCGTTGAGCCAGCTCGACATTCCAGCTCAACCGCTAGCGCAACAGTGAAAATAGTTTTATATAATTTTATTTTGTTTTAATCAATGTCCGTTAAGCCAGCTCAACATTCCAGCTCAACCACCAGCTCAACAGCAAAAATACATACATATGTCAAAAATCAAAGTCCATTTAGCCAGCTGAAGAGTAAAAATACTTATACATATGCTTCGATCAATGTCATTTGAGCCAGCTCGACATTCCAGCTCAACGGCCACCTCAACAGCAACGGACTGTATTTTTACTGTTGAGCTTGCGTTTGAGCTGGAATGTCGAGCTGGCTCAACGGGCATTGATCGAAAAATATGTATAAGTATTTTTACTGTTGAGCTGGAATGTCGAGCTGACTCAACGGACTTCGATTTTGACGTATATATGTATTTTTGCTGTTGAGCTGGCCGTTTAGCTAAAATGCCGAGCTGCCGCAACGGGCATTGATCGAAATGTATGAGCTAGCGGTTGAGTTGGAATATCGATCTGGCTGAACGGACTTGGATATAGTATTTATGCTGTTGAGCTGGAATGTACGAGCTGGCTCAATAGACTTCGATTTCGACATATGTATGTAGTTTTGCTGTTGAGTTGGCGGTTGAGCTGGAATGTCGAGCTGGCTCAACGGACTTTGATTTTGACGTATATATGTATTTTTTTAGTTTAAGTGGTAGTTGGGCTGCAATGTCGAGCTGGCTCAACAGGCTTTGATTTTTACATATATATGTACTTTTGCTGTTGAGCTGTCGCTGAGCTGAAATGTCGAGCTTGTTCAACGGACATTCATCGAAACATATGTATAAGTATTTTTTAATGTTGAGCTGGCGGTTGAGCTGGATTGTGGAGCTGGCTCAACGGACTTTGGTTTTGACATATATAACTATTTTTGTTGTTGAGCTGATGTCAAGCTGGCTCAAGGGGCATTGATCGAAAAATATGTATAAGTATTTTTGCTGTTGAGCCGGCCGTTGAGCTTGAATGTCGAGCTGGCTTAACGGGCTTTTATTTTGACATATATATGTATTTCTGCTGTTGAGTCGGCCGTTGAGCTGGAATGTCGGGCTGGCTAAGCAGACTTTGATCGAAACAGATGTATAAATATTTCTGCTGTTGAGCCGGCCGTTGAGCTGGAATGTCGATCTGGCTCAACGGACTTCGATTTTAACATATATAGGAATATTGAGCTAGCTCAACGGACTTTGATTTTGACGTATATATGTATTTCTGTTTCTGAGGCGGCCGTTGAGCTGGAAGGTCGAGCTGGCTCAACGGACTTTGATTTTGACGTATATAGGTAATTTTGCTGTTGAGCTGGCCGTTGAGCTGGAAAGTCGGGATGACTCAAAAAGGCTGGTGCTGATCTGAATGTCGATTACTAAGCGTTGAGCCAACTTCACGAACCCTAAATTTTATTCCATGTTGAACAAGAATCGTTAGGATAGTAATGCCTGAATTGAATGTCTGCTGCACTATTGCAGCGTAAGGTCCCTATGGGACCTTTGCTCCTCAGGCGTTATCTGTTATCTGTTTTTAGCTTCATTTTTTTATATTAATCCAACTCATCGTTGGAAAAATAACAGTTGCTACAATAGTGTATCCAAAAATGTTCCTAGACTGAACAGTAAGAAAAATGTTAGAACCAACCTCTGAGTAAAAGGGGCTAAGTGCATCCGGGATAAGTATTGACTAGTGTCAGCCTGCTCAGTCCGCGCAGGCTGACATGGACCAAAACGTTTTACTATGAGTCAATTTCCTGAATTTCATAGCATTATTGTAAAGCATTTCATAGCACTATTGTGTATCTCGATTCAGTAGATTGGTATGCAACACGGATTTTTAAATCCAAAATAGAGGATATTTGTTTTTTTCCGGTGAAAGATCGAAATTTATTTCATCGAGTGAACACCATCGGTAATATTTTCACGAGCGGGTGAAAATAAATATTCTATTTATTTCATGCTTTTAACCCTTTCTAGGAGGAGCTTTATCAAAATCCAGTACAGTTCTTTTCTGTTATTCCCCATGGCGTACCCCTCCCGCATAGCAATATTACGTCAAGCGCGAGAAATGTAAGGTATATGACGTCATATTTCCCATCTGGTTGTTAGGCACACGCAATTTACCTAGGCAACAAGAACGTGAAAATCGGTATTTTCACTGGTTGTACCAGTGTAAGATCGAAAAATATTTTCACTGCTATTTCTCGATATCCTACCGGAAAGCATGAAATAATACATTGATTTGCTTGGTGGACTTTGAATGGGTTATGAAAATGCGTTAAACCCCTTTTTGCCAGAGCATGGTTCAGCTATATAAATGTCTGACTGAAAATATATGTGACCCATCACGCAAAAAGGGATCTTCTGGGAACTGCGAAGAAAATGTCAACTCTGGTCAGACTGCACAAATTGCGCAGGCTGACCAGGGTTGTCAGTTTTCGCATCACGCAAAAAGGGACCTTCTGGGAACTGCGAAGAAAATGTCAACCCTGATCAGACTGCGCAAATTGCGCAGGCTGACCAGGGTTGTCACTTTTCGCTTTAATGACATTTTCTGTATGAAAAGTGGTCAATATACCTTGTTAAACAATTACTTTTTAATTAAAAACTTAAAATAACTTGCACTATCGTTAATCTGCTTTCTTTCAATTCATGTACAGAATTTCTAGGTGGTCCCTTTTTGCGTGATGGGTCACAAATATCTGAAAATATATGAAGACTGTAAAGTAATGGATTGTGTAATGACGTATAAAAACACTCAATTACAGTCTGCTACAAGAAAAAGTTTACAATATCCAATATCCATTTTCTTTGGCGTGGATGAAGCTTGAGCGAAGCGGGATAAGGAACGGCGATATCCTAAATGGACCAACAAATAGGCTACGAAAAGGCCCGCAGAGATCCGTAAAATAAACGTATTCACATATTTGACCAATCCCAAGTTACTATTTGTTTATCCGAAACTAATTCCAAGAGCAAAGTCATTAGCCAGCTTTTACAGCTATGCGGTAAAAAATTCCCTGTATTTCCCCACCAAAGATTTCAAACTGGTATAGCTAGTGATGAAGTATCTTGATGTGGGAAAAATAGTTTACATAGTTTACTAAATATGGCCCGCAACACGCGAAAAGTGGGCATTTGGACATTTACGTAAACTGTCTTCTATGATCAGTCTGCGCAGTCTGCACAAGCTAATCACTTTCCCTTTTAATGTAATTTTATGTTTTGTACAAGTCTACCGTAGCACGAAATCTAATGTAGTCGTAAAGTGCGGGCTATGCAGGCTGATCGGAGACGACAATTTCGGCAAATGTCCGAATGCCCCTTTTCGCGTGTTGCAAGCCTTATGCCGGTTGTCTGCAATTATTGCCCTAGAGTATTTTTTTACACGTACAGTTGCAGCCAACGGGAATTAATTTCAACATTTCCTTATTACATATCCAACGCATTCATTGACCTAGGCAGAACTGCTGGTGTTTGTATGAGGGATAATTCATGTAAAATACTTCCCGTTACAAAAATTGAACCAGTTTTTTTTTTCTTTCCAAGGTCTACGGCCAGGAACTCATCAGTGAACACTGAGGTTTTCTTAAAGGCTATTCGATCAGTCCCGGTAGCTTTCGTCTTTTAATATGAACAACATTGATGATTTGTGTCGAGTTGGTTTAATATGAGCTAGAGGTCGTAGACCTTTACAAGAAAACAAGATTTGTGACGAGCTGGTATAATCGATCACATTTTGTGCATACTCTTCAAAATTTAATTTTCACGAAATAATAGTTACAATGAACTACCGTATGTTTGTTAAAGGGGCAAAGTTAGATATTTTTGCACCGAATTAAGACGTCTGATAAAGTGCTGATAAATACGACGAAAAAAAAAAGAAATTTAAAACATGAGGCATGCTCGGTGAAATTGGGGCCTAAAGCATCTGCGAAATGTTTCGTTCCAGGTCAGCCCGGTTAGCAGAATTTTCTCCTTTTTCCACAATGTTTACAAAAGGCTTGTTTCCAAAGGCCATCAAAAGTCTTCATTGTGTGGTAAATTGTTTAACATTTTGTAATTTCTGTTATTACTGAAGATATATTTACTACAAACTTCGACATATTGTTAACTATCACAAGAGAGACTCACATAACAGGGGCAGGAAACCATCAAATTATTTTTGACATATTTATGCTCCATTTCGACTTAATTCTCACTGAAAAACTAGCATTTGCTGCCGAACAATGGCATCTGCATGTGATGGTTTTTTCCCTTTGTACTAGTATTTGTGTTTCATAAAAAATGATATGCAAATGTAACTTTTTTGTAAATCATAATCGAACTCAATAATAACGTTTTATTATCAAAAGCCAAATATTCTCCTTTAAATTGGGAGCTTTTAGGGTCCGTCGAACGGCGTCAACAATTCTTTAAACATCTTCTCCTAAACCGCAAGGCCGATTTGGACCGAACTTTGCTGGAATGTTCCTTGAGAGGCCCTTTTTAAGAATTTTTTTCACAGAATTAGATTTCATCAAAAACTCTGGTTTTCAACTTGTCATGGCAACCAAATGGTAACCAAATGGAATTTTCCAAGAAATTCTTTAAAAATCTTCTCTGAAACCGCTGGTCAGATTTTGGAATAATTTCACGGATATATATGTTCATTTTGTGACCCTTTTCAAAACTTGTTAGCGAAATTTTGATCGGTGGAAAAACATAGCCATGTATTTTTTCTTGTCTGGTCTGTGTCAGTATTGACATCCAGCACATTAAGATACGCTACAGGTTTGTAAAAGTTGAAACTTAAATTTATAGCTTACTGATCGAAGTAAATAATGTGCTTTGTGGAGTGTACAACAAGATCATACTGCACATACGCTGTTCGATCAGTCGCTTCTGTCATAGAAATAATGCCCATTCATTACCATTGAATTTTATATAATCTATTTGTAAACTCGTCGATAATTAGAATTTGGTATAGGATAGGGGTTAAGTTGTTCACGATTTTTGTCCGTGTAAAGTAGGCGTATTTTTCCGTCCTTCTTCCTTGGTTCTTTTCTAGGTAATAATCGAAAAAATAATGCTGGATCATAACGAAAGTTTTGTTTCTTTGTCTGGTGTATTACGCCTTTTTCAACAGTATATTTCACTTTATACATAGGCCGCTTGTGCACCTATCCATCTTCCTTTACCAGTTCTGCTTGCAACACTCTTTCTAAGCGTATACCCCTAATCCGTGCTTGCAAAAAACTTTTTCTAGTAACTGAATAAGTTGGGTCGGTGAAGTTGGCTCAACCCTTAGTAATCGACAGTCAGCTCAAAACCAGCTTTGTTGAGCCAGCTGGACATTCTAGCTCAACGGCCTGCTCAACAGCAAAATACATTTTATATGTCAAAATCAAAGTCCGTTGAGCCAGCTCGACATTCCCGCTCAACGGCCAGCTCAACAGAAAAAATACTTATACATATGCTTCGATCAATGTCTATCGAGCCAGCTCCACATCCCAGCTTAACGGGCAGCTCAACAGCAAAAATACATGTATATGCCAAAATCAAAGTCTGTTGAGCCAGCTCGACATTCGAGCTCAGTAGCCAGCTCAACAGCAAAAATACATATATATGTCAAAATCAATGTCCGTTGAGCGAGCTCGATATTCCAGCGCAACCAACAGCTCAACAGCAAAAATACATATATATGTCAAAGTCAAAGTCCGTTGAGCCAGCTCGACATTCCAGCTCAACTGCCAGCTCAACAGTAAAAATACTTATACATATACTTCGATCTGACATTGTCCGTTGAGCCAGCTCGACACCGCAGTTCAACGGCCTGCTCAACAGCAAAATACTTGTATGTCAAAATCAAAGTCTGTTGAGCCAGCTCAACTGCCAGCTCAACAATAGAAATACTTAAACATATACTTCGATCTGACATTGTCCGTTGAGCCAGCTCGACACTGCAGCTCAACGGCCATCTCAGCAGTAAAAATACTTATACACATGTTTCGATCAATGTCTCTTGAGCCAGCTCGACATTCCAGCTCAACAGCCAGCTCAACAGCAAAATAAAGGTTTGTTAAGCCAGCTCGATATTCCAGCTCAACCACCAGCTCAACAATAAATATAATTATACATGTTTCGATCAATGTCCTTTGAGCCAGCTCGACATTCCACGGACTTTGATTTTGACATATATATGTATTTTTGCTGTTGAACTGGCAGTTGAGCTGAAATGTCGAGCTGGCTCAACGGACTTGACTTTGACATATATATGTATTTTTGCTGTTGAGTTGGCCTTTCAGCTGGAATGTCGAGCTGGCTCATCGGAAATGAATCTAGTATTTTTGCTGTTTAGCTGGAATGTCGAGCTGGCTCAACGGACTTTGATTTTGACGTACATGTATATATGTATTTTTGCGGTTGAGCTGGCCGTTGAGTCGGAATGTCGAGTTGGCTGAACGAAATTAGATTTTGACATATACATGCATTTTTGCTGCTGAGCTGGCAGTTGAGCTAGAAATTCGAGCTGGCTGAACGGACTTCGATTTTGACATATATTTATGTATTTTTGCTGTTGAGCTGGTAGTTGAGCTGGAATGTCGAGCTGGCTTAACGGAAATTGATCGAAACATATGTATAAGTATTTTTACTGTTGAGCTGGAGGTTGAGCTTGAATGTCGTGCTGGATCAACGGACATGGATTTACTATTTTTGCTGTTGGGCTGAAAATGTCGAGCTGGCTCAACGGACTTTGATTTTGACATATATATGTAGTTTTGCTGTTGAGCTGGTGGTTGAGCTGGAATGTCGAACTGGCTTAACGGAAATTGATCGAAACATATGTATAAGTATTTTTACTGTTGAGCTTGAGGTTGAGCTGGAATGTCGTGCTGGCTCAACGGACATGGATCTAGTATTTTGCTGTTGAGGTGGCCGTTGAGCTGGAATGTCGAACTGGCTCAACAAGGCTGGGGTTGAGCTGAATGTCGATTACTGAGCGTTGAGCCAACTTCAAAGACCCGAATAAGTTGTCGTTGTCTGTGCATTCGAAGATTGGACCTGTCTATTGTGACAGTTCTCTTCAAAAAGCTAGGGATTGTAGAAATACGCGCTTTAAAGTAGTAATGTTAGCAATGGAGAAAATGGCTTTTATCTGTACGTTTGAGGAGAAATCAGGCCTGTTTTAAAATAGCTTAAGATTTCTCTAAACTGCTGATTATAGCTAAATGAGTCATACCAGGTAGCATTTCATTGAGTTAAAGTTTAATTTAGTTTGAAATTCAAAGTAACGGTTGTCCCGTAGAAAAGTAGTCCGGTTCTGTACAAAGAATGCCCAATAAGATAGACCTGTATTTGTAGAATGCCATCTTGGGGGAGATAATGAATAGGTTGTTTGTAAAATGTATGAATGAATATCCAAGGCCAGGGTTCAGTCTATCACATATTTCGAATAACGTCTCTTATTTTTTTATGCTTAGCGTTTATCTTTGAATACGTCTGTCAGACTATCTGTAGGTAATAAACTCAGCGGGAAGAGCTTTACTTTAAAAGTTTCATTTTTTTTTTTCAGATATCAGCGTATTTTTTATTCTCGAAAAGTGCAAAATGATACGTAACATAATGCAACAAGGAAAGAAGTCAATATAATAGTTATGAAGACTTGTTCGTAAACATACCGTTCGTTGTATAATACTAAGAGTGATAATTGACCTGCAACACGCGAAAAGGGGCATTTGGACAATTGCGTACAGTGTCGTTTCGGATCAGCCTGCACAGACTGCGCAGGCTGATCCAAAAAGGCACTGTACGACCATATTAGATATTGGTCTTCAGTAGATTTGCGCAAAACAAAAAATTACAAAGAAACAGAAAGTGTCGTTTCGGATTAGCCTGCGCGGACCTCGCAGGCTGATCCTAGACGACGTTTTACGGAAATGTCCGAACGCCCCTTTCAGCTTGTTGCAGCTTTTATAATGTCATTGTTTATGAGCTTTGGGTGAAAAGGGGGCTTAATGCATCTGCAGAAGTACCGACCACGGTCAGCCTCGAAACCTTTAGCTTTACAAAATGTTAAATTTTCTTCATGTCTTAGAATCAATCTACCGTATAATTCAGCCGATTGCCAGACAAAATGGATTTTAATGATCTATAATTATGTGATGACTTGCTTGAAATAATCTATCAAAGAGTTCCACTAAACCCATTACCACACTATCCCTACTTTTGACGCCCCCTAGAAAGAAGTCTTTTGTAAACACTCTGGCAAAAGGAGAAAATGCTGGTAACCAGCATTGTCTCCTTTTCCCACAGTGTTTTCTACCCTTCCCAGAACAAATTTTCAATCTTCAGGCACCTTTATTTTTTCGTCTGCAAATGCTTGCAATTTGAACTTGTCCAAAACTTTGTCGTGTGGTAAAGAGTTAAAACCCTGTTTACCGAAGCATGATATCCCTGCTTCCCTCCCTCCCTCCCTCTCAAATGGACAGAAGGGATTAAGATAAACGGAAATTTCTTTTTGCAGGCAATTTCTTGTTTTTGTAGAAATTTTGTAAAGGTGTTCTGCATCAGGTGGGTCGAAATGGTGGTATAATTAGGTAAAAGGATTTTACTCATTACCAAACGACAATATTTTAAGCTTGTCCAAATCGAAAGCAGTTGCAGACGACAAAATAAAACTGACAAAAAGTTTGATTTTTTTGTGTCAAGAGTAGAAAACATTGTTGGAAAAGGAGAAAATGCTGGTAACCAGCATTTTCTCCTTTTCCCACAATGTTTTCCAAAGGCTTCTTTCTCAGGGTCGTCAAAAGTAGGGATTGTGCGGTAATGGGTAATGGTAATGGGCTTAAAAAACAACGGAGGAAAAAAAAAAGGGCAAATTTGAAAAAAAAATCTACCTATCATGAAATAATGCATTTCTATCATCAAAGTGTCTTATAGTGATTTATGGCCCGTGTGGTGATTTGCGCTGTCTGTTAACAGCGCACTTGATAAATACTGGGTTACTGTACTGGCTGAAATTCTTAAAATTCCAAATGATAAAAGTCTATGTTGTTGATTCTTATTAAGATTTGTAGTAAGAAAATAACTTTGAAAATGACATAGTTTTGATCTAAAGGCCCAGTAAAAGCCATAATATAAAAGTATGTGTCATAATACATTTAAATTCAAATGATTCCATTTGAAAATATGAAAAATATTGTGGAGATGATAGCCTGTTATCATGTGGTCGGGCCATGCGTTAGTCGCTGGCAGAAAGAAAGAATTTTTTAACCCTTTACCCCATAAGGCATTTCTTTGGTATCTCTAATTGACCCTTAATAACAGCAAGAATGAAGCCGTTTCTTGTGCGTATATGACATCTTTTGATAGCATAGAAAACGTCGTCACGAGCAATTTCACCTTTTACAAGAATGTTTTCTATGAGTCTATGGAATAAAGGGTTAAAAAAAAAAGGCAAAAAGTAAACAAAAGACACAGCAACCTGGTAGGTTTTAGCCTAGTTTTGAAACTAATGTCTCTGTCAGCGACTAACACTTCGACCGACCGTACATGACAGATTTGTCTGAGCATGTCATATGCTTCGAAGATTCGACCTGTCTGCTATGACGCATCACCGCTCCCCCAATACATGGGAAAAGTAGGGCTTATACAGAACCTATCAGCCTATTTATTACCCAAACAAGTAGGGGCTGTTTTGAGAAATGGCCAATGCATATATATGTCACATACTAGCCGATTATGGCTGAATGAATCGCACCAAGTACATGTAGGTTTTAGTGGGTAAACGTTTATTTTATTTTTGAATTCAAAGAAGCGGTTGTTATTTTGAAAGATAAGTCCGCTTCTGTGCCCAGAATGCCCATAGTAGATGTGTATTTGTAGAATGCCATCCAGCGGGAGATAAGGGTCTTCACAGTAGTTTCCATAATTTTAAATGATAAAAATTTAAATGCATTATGCATTTAAACATCTACTTTGTTTACTTGTAGGCTTGATTGTTACTTTATGCAGTTTTTGATGAAAAGATAACCTGTGGACACCACATCAAAAAAATAATTTTACTCTTCATGTGGATTTATGTAAATAACCTAATTTTTCACACACACAACCCCATCCCCCCACCCCCCACCCCCCCCAAAAAAAACCTATATCCTCTATATCTGTGAACTGCATTCAAAACAAATGAACTTTTGGCATTAATATTCAGAATATATTCAAATATTTCTGTTCAACTAAAAACTATGGTATTCATTATTATATCAGTGCTGATAGTGTAGTCATGTATATGGGGCTCCGAAAGGGAAACTACTTTTACATTGGTTATGCCAGTATACATGATATATATGTTCGGGACATATTACCAAATCAAATCACGAGAAATTTCTTTGCAGTATAACAATTTTATACGTCGTATTCAACGTCATTTCAGTGATACCACTGCATGTATGCATTTACTCCTTTTTCCCCCAATGTTTCCTACCTCTATAAAGATATATTTCAACATTTAAAAATATGTAATATTAATTTTGATCGCAAAACCTTGTCGTCTCCAAACGGCTTCCCCTGAACAAGTCTTAAACTTTTTTATTTGGTGTAGAGGGTATTCCGCGCACTATGGGTTAATCAAAATGGACATTATCGTTATCGCAAAATATTTAAAAAATGTTTGCACTTATTATAAGATAATACTTTCCTCATTTCGTTCATTAGCGTATTATCTTTTTATAGATGGCGACCTTTATGTACTGCTATGTGAACCTGAAAAATACTTTCAAAAGTACAGGGCGACTTTAATCAAGAGAATATTAAAAAGTGCTCGCTGAAAGGCCCAGTGGTGGCCAACAGTAAACAATGCAGTTAAATTAAAATTATACCGTTTAACCCTTTAGCAGCTTAGCGCGACTTGCTGACCTTTTGCCAACAGTGAAAATCAAGACGTGCAGTCTGATCTTGAATCTACACTCTCCGATAAGGAGATATTATTCCCCAAAATATAACTTTGGAACAGCAATATTCAGGTTATTGGTATCAAATTGAAAATTTCATTTTTGTTATTAAGCAGGATAATTGGTATCATTATGTGGAAAAAAAAAACTTTGAAGTTGACAATCTGTTATTGCAAGGTCGGTTCAATTTTTATAGTTGCTGGTACGAGATATTGCAAGCAAACAATAGATACAGCGACCTGGCACTGTTTGACCCATTTTTTAGAATTTTTTTTTTGCCAGCGACTAATACTTGGGTTGATCATATATCAGCAGGTTGTGATCTTTAGACTGAGAATTTACAATACTTTAGAATGGTATGATTTGGATTAAAATGCAATTTAAATAGCATTTGTTTTGTTAACCTTTGGCAATCATTGTGTCCTTTATTCAGTTGGACTTCCTTAACCCTTTACCACACAGCAGAATTTTAGACATATCCATCTCACTCAAAAGCATTTGCAGACGATGATTTCGTAGTGGCTCATATGATGCAATTTTCCTTTGATAGAGTAGAAAACTTTGTGGGAAAAGGAGAAAATGCTGGTTACCAGCATTTTCTCCTTTTTCCACAATGTTTTCTAAAGGCTTCTATCTCAGCGTCGTCAAAAGTAGGGATTGTGTGGTAATGGGTTAAAGGGCTGCAAAAATCCCAAAGGTATCTTTAGATATACCCCCGGAGTTTCGAAAAGACATAATTATGGGGAATGTCTAAGGATCAATGATAGTAACTGCGTCGATTAAAACGAAGTCGTATCCTTACAAGCATTAAAGTCCACAACAAATGCTTGGCTCAGATATAAACCGCACCTTGCGGGATTCAAATCTGTGCAGAAAAGATCATCGTTTATCTAGGTTTAAGACTAACACCTTTACCATTGAGCTAAAGAGAATACACCCCGACGCAGTTGTTAGGTATTGAATTCACTGCAAAACATAACCCAAATATTCTATTTACTTATTTCTTTTAAGAAATTTTTTTCGAGGAGGAGGGGGAATACAAAAAAAAAATCCAGAACAACTATTTTCGGTAATTCCCCTTGTCGCACCCCCTCTGCATAAGAACGCATCACAATATTACGTAAAGCGTGAGATGTGTAGGGTGAATGATGTCATATTTCCATCTGGTTTGAGGCTGGTTTTGAGCTGAATCTCGATTACTGAGCGTTGAGCCAACTTCACGGACGCCCCTTATACTGCTGAGTAAGTTGAATATATCTTTCGAGCCTATGGCAAACGGCCACCTAAACAGCATAAATACTAGATCCATTTCTGTTGAGCCAGCTCAACATTCTAGCTCAACCACTAGTTCAACATGAAAAATACTTATAAATAAGTTTCGATCAATGTCCTCTGAGCCAGCTCGACATTCAAGATCAATCGCCAGCTCAACAGCAAAAATTCATATATATCAAAGTGAAAGTCCATTGAGCCTGCTCGACATTCAAGCTCAACCGCCAGCTCAAGAGTAAAAATACTTAAACATATGTTTCGATCAATGTCCGCTGAGCTATCTCGACATTCCAGCTCAACGGCCAGCACAACAGTAAAAATACTTATTCATATGTTTCAATCAATATATGTTTAGCCAGCTTGACTTTCCAGCTCAACCACCAGCTCACCAGTAAAAATACATGAATAGTCAAAATCAAAGTCCGTTGAGACAGCTCGACGTTTTAGCTCGACCATCAGCTCAACAGCAAAAATACTTGTACATATGTTTCGATCAATGTCCGTTTACCCAGCTCGACATTCCAGCTTAAACGCCAGCTCAACAATAAAAATACTTATACATATGTTTCGATCAATGTCCGTTTACCCAGCTCGACATTCCAGCTTAAACGCCAGCTCAACAATAAAAATACTTATACATATGTTTCGATCAATGTCCGTTGAGCTAGGTTGACCTTGCAGCTCAACAGCAAATATACATAAATGTCAAAATCAAAGTCCGTTCAGCCACCGCAACATTCCAGCTCAACGGCCAGCTAAATGTTTTCCTTGAATGCAGAGCTGGTTCAACAGATAAATATCGAAACATGACTATAAGTATTTTTACATTGATCGAAACATATGTATAAGATATCTTACTGTTGAGCTGGCGGATGAGCTGGAATGCGAGCTGGCTCAACGGACTTTGATTTTGAAATGTATATGTATTTTTGCTGTTGAGCTGGTGGTTGAGCTGGAATGTCGAGCTAGCTTAACAGGCATTGATCCATCCATATGTATGAGTATTTTTACTGTTGAGCTGGCGGTTGAGCTGGAATGTCGAGCTGGCTCAACGGACTTTGATTTTGACATATGTGTATAAATTTTTGCTGTTGAGCTGGGATGTCGAGCTGGCTCAACGGAGATTGTTCGGAACATATGTATGACTGACATATATATGTATTTTTGCTGTTGAGCTGGCCGTTAAGCTGGAATGTCTAGCTGGATCAACGGACATTGATCGAAGCATATGTATATGTATTTTTACTGTTTAGCTGGCATTTGAGCTGGAATGTCGAGCTGGCTCAACGGACTTTGATTTTGACATATATATTTATTTTTGCTGTTGAGCTGGTGGTTGAGCTGGAATATCGAGCTGGCTCAACGGAGATAGATTGAAACATATGTATGAGTATTTTTACTGTTGAGCTGGCGGTTGAGCCGGAGTATCGAGCTGACTCAACGGACATTGATCTAGTATTTTTGCTGTTAACCTGGTGGTTAATCTTGAATGCCGAGCTGGCTCAACGGACTTTGATTTTGACATGTATATGTATTTTTGCTGTTGAGCTTGAATGTCGAGCATGCTGAACAAGACTGGTGTTGAGCTGAATGTCGATTACTGAGAGTTAAGCCAACTTCACGGGCCTGCATAAGGGTTGAATTTTGTGAGGGGTCAACTCTTTATCATACGATAAAATTTTAGGTTTGTCCAAATAGAAAGCATTTTTAGACGACAAAATAAATATTACTCAAATATTGAAACTTGACTTTCAAATTGTAAAAAAAACATTGTGGGTAAAGGAGAAAATGCTGGTAACCTGCATTTTCTCCTTTTCCCACAATGTTTTCAGAAGACTTATTCTGCTAGGTCGTAAAATCCAGGGATTGTTTGGAAAAGGGTTCAGACAGGTGCTTGCTTAATACGGTGCATTTTAACCAACACACTGGTCTTCTTTTGCTGGCAAAACAATGAAAATAGAATTAATGATAAACAATGACTATTAAATCTAGAATTAATGTTACAGTTCTAGTTATTATCTATTGCACTGCTTGTGACTAGATCCTTGACAGATCAGACATTCATTAATCGCCAGACCTTTTAGTTGTATGAATGAAATTCAGCCATATTTTTACGCGGAATTCTCTACATTTGGCCGCTATTGGGTCATTAATAAATGTATATATTGGAAAGAAGAATGGGAAATTATTTACTTACACCAATTTTCCTCTATTTTGTGACAATATATTCAAATAAGACTACTGCAAGAAGGAAGAAAATTACTGCAAAAGGTGGAATTTTAAATCACGCAATTAAATTGACTATCTTTATATTTATCGTCACCCAGCATGCAAAACTTATTTACTATCACGTAAACGATCGTCATGGCGCGAATTCGTATCGTGTAGACTGTCTTTACACAATTATCTCCTTCCGTTGGGATGGTTTAAATGCGACCTCGAATAATTATGAACTGTGTTGCAGTCAATTAACGTGTCAAGTTCTTTATAACCAGACCTGATAACAATAATTGCCAACGTTACGTGGTCCGCATGCCCTGTTTCTGTAAATGTATATTTTGTTTTATTGTTAAAATTTCTTAATTACAAAGCTATGGAAAATTTGAAGTGCCATGTACCAATTACTTGTATGAGGCACATTTATTAATATACTGTAAAGAAATTTCTCTCGATTTGATCGGACAATATGCCCCGAACACAAAATATGTGCAATGGCAAAAACCAACGTAAAAATAGTGTACCCTTTTAGGAGCTTCGTATACATGGCTAGTTGGCTACACTATCAACACAACATCAAAAAAAGTGGCGTTGACTAAGATTTACATCAAAATGATGCGCCAAGCTGCACGTTTTAGCACGTGTTGCCAAGGTTACACTGACGTCAGTTCCCGGTGACGTCAGTTTTCATTAAACTGGTGCTCTCAGACGGGAAATTGTACTTCGTCAGCGTACTCAATTTTTTAAACTAAAAACAGGTAAAATTCGCTTGACAAACGTTGGAATGGTAAAACTTTGCAGTATAATAAATTCGTTGTACGGTCAGGTGGCAGGGGACTTGGAAACTTGTTCACCGCTGTAGTGAATCTTGTCGTCCCGAGCCGAAGGCGAGTTGACCGTACAACAAATAAAGTAGCATTGGCTACTAGAATTGCGTTAGAGTAGTTTCTGTTAGAAGAGTTATCGAAATGCTACCCGAGCAAGCAAGGGCAAATACTGCAAACCAGCGAGTGCGTCACAGTATGTTCCCATACAATCTAAGTACATTAATATTACTTGAATTATTTTCCAACGATTTTAAAATGTATTGTTGGGGTACTTAAAAGCAAGAAGAAAGAGACCTCTTGGGCGTATTTCTTGTTTCAAGATGGCATCTAATTCGATTTAGCGTACAGGTCTTTTGTAAAAGTTTCTAAATTACGATATAGATAAAAACACTATAGAGAGCATGCATGGATTTTATCAAGAAGTTTTAGTACTTAGGTGTGTGTGAGAGTGTGTGTATGTGTCTATTTTTTGCATTTGTAGATCTTTTGCTACTGCATAGATGCATGATATCCATTAAGCTAAATAATCAGATCTCTGTCTTTTCCAAGGTGTACCAATCTTTAATAGATCTCCTGAATCTCTGCCAAAGCTGGTCAATATTTCGGCACTGTCCAAGATTAACCTGCACCGATTTAAAAAAAACAAATCAGCCATGCTCTGGCAAAAGGGGACTTAACTCGTCTCCATGATTCATGATGCCGCAGAAGACCTACTCTTAGATCCATAGTGTCCACTTTTTAGCTCAAATTAGCACAAAGTGCTAAAGGTGAGCTATTGTGATCGCCCTATATCCGGCGTCCGTCGTACGTCATCAATTTCTTTAAACATCTTCTCCTCCTAAACCACTGGGCCAATCTTCATGAAACTTGGCAGGAATATTCCTTTGGTGAAGCTCTAAAAAATTGTTCAAAGAATTTAAATCAACCCATAACTCTGGTTGCCATGTCAACAACAACAACAACAACAACAAAAAAACCCGAAATCTTTGAAAATCTTCTCCTCTAAAAGTAGAAGGCGTAGAGCTTTGATATTTGATATGTAGCATCTCCTAATGGACCTCTACAAAGTTTGTTCAAATTATGCCCGTAGGGTCAAAACTTGCCCCGCCCCGTGGGAAAACGTGTTTTAGCATAGGAACGAAGAAGGAAACCTTTAAAAATCTTCTCTGAAGAAACTTGAAGGCGTAGAGTTTTGATATTTAAGTATGTAGCATCTCCTAGTAGAGTTCTACCAAGTTTGTTCAAATTATATCACTGGGGTCAAAACTGGCCCCACCCCAGGGGTCACAAGTTTGAGCATAGGAACAAAGAAGGAAAACTTTAAAAATCTTCTCCTCTGAAACTTGAAGGTGTAGAGCTTTTATATTTAGTATGTGACATCTCCTAGTTGACCTCTACCGAGTTTATTAAATTATGCCCCTGAGGTCAAACTAGTCCCACCCCGGGGGTAACAAGTTTGAGCATAGGAACAAAGAAGGAAAACTTAAAAAATCTTCTCCTCTGAAACTTGAAGGCGTAGAGCTTTGATATTTGGTATGTGGCATCTCCTAGTAGACTTCTACCAAGTTTGTTCAATTATGTCCCTGGGGTCCAAACTGGCCCAACCCCGGGGGTCACAAATTTGAGCATGGGAACGAATAAGGAAAACTTTAGAATTCTTTTCCTCAGAAACTAGAAAGCGTAGAGCTTTGATATTTGGTCTGTTGCATCTCGTAGTGGACCTCTACCAAGTTGATCCAAATGATGTCCCTGGCGTCAAAACTGCCCCCACCCCGGCGGTCACTAGTTTGAGCATAGGAACGAAGACGGAAGACGGAAAACTTTAAGATTCTTCTCCTCTGAAACTTGATGGCGTAGAGCTTTGATATTTGGTATGTGGCATCTCCTCGTTGACCTCTACCAAGTTTGTTTAAATCATGCCCGTGGGGTCAAAAGTGGCCCCGCCCCGGGGGTCACAAGTTCGAACATAGGAACAAAGAAAGAAAATTTCAAAATTCTTCTTCTCCAAAACTAGAAGGCATAAAGCTATGATATTTGGCATACATGTAGCAATTCCTGGTGGATCTCTACCACGTTTGTTCATATTATGCCCTTCAGTTCAGAACTGACTCTGTCCCGGGGGAACATAGCAACAAAGAAGGAAAACTTTAGAAATCTTCTCTGAAACTTGATATTTGGTAATCAGAATCTTCTAGTGGACCTCTACCGAGTTTGGTCATATGATGTCCCTGGCGTCAAAACTGGCCATGCCCCGGAGGTCACAGGAACATAGGAACAAAGAAGGAAGATTTTAAATTTCTTTTTCTCTTAAACGGGAAGGTGTAGAGCTTTGATACTTGGTATGTAGCATCTTTGAGTGGACCTCTACCAAGTTTGTTCCAAGGATGCTGCTTTGGTTAAAACTGACCTAGCCCCGGGGACCACAAGTTCGAACATAGGACAAAGAATGAAAATTTAAAATTCTTCCTTGAAACTGAAAGGTGTAGAGCTTTGATATTTGATTGCGTATGTCCGGCGTCTGTCGCCCTTCAACAATTTCTTTAAACATCTCCTAACCCACAGGGCCAATCTTAATGAAACTTGGCAGGGATGTTCCTTGGGTGAAGCTTTACCAAATTCGCTCAAAGAATTTAATTTCACTCATAAGCTATAGTCTAAGGTGAGCGTTCCAGGGCTAATAGCCCTCTTGTTTTTCTTTTTTTTTAAAAAGACTAGGTATTTTCGTATACCTTTTCCGGCAAATATTTCCACATATTAACCGTATGCGGATGACATCAACTCTATATATCAAACGTTAAAAACAATACACCAGTTGATGAGCTATAGAGGATTAGGAGGATTCAGAAATTAACATTAACTGTGAAGTCCGAAACATCGAACCCTGTATGTTCCTAGTAGTACGAACAGCGTAGATTATACAATTGGGAAAATGTTCTGATATTATATTGTAAGACAGACTTCAACAACTGTCTGCGCGAAATACTATCCATGTCATTATGGCGTACAACACTACAAATGGGTCATTCGGACATTTGCATAAAGTGTCGTCTCGGATCAGCCTGCGCAGTATTTAACTCATTACCAAACGACAATATTGTAGACTGGTTCAAATTGAAAGCATTTGCAGACGACAAAATAAGGGTGAATGAAAAATTGAAATTTGTTCTGGGAAGGGTAGAAAACACTGTGGGAAAAGGAGAAAATGATGGTTACCAGCATTTTCTCCTTTTCCCACATTGTTTTCTAAAGGCCTCTTTCTCAGGGGCGTCAAAAAATGGGATTGTTTGGTAATGGGTTAAGTTTCTGTTTGGCGCAAGTCTACTGTAGCACAAAATCGAATATTGTTGTAAACCGTCGTCTCGAGGAAGTCTGTGTGGACTGGGCAGGCTGATCCGAGACGACAGTTTACGCAAATGTCCGAATGCCCCTTTTTGCTAGTTGTATAGGCCATTTGTGTCATACGTTGGCCTATACCACCCTCTTGTCAATGACGAAAAAATTATAGATTAAGTCAAGAATTTTTTTTCGGTGAAAGATCAAATTTTATTTCATGAAGTGAACATCATCGGTGATATCTTTACGTGTGGAGCAGGAACGAATCAGAATATAACCGACAGTGTTCACGCAATGAAATAAATTGTGATCTTTCACTCCCCCACCCAAATATGTATTTATTTCATGGTTTAAATCCCTTTTTTGGGGGGGGAGGGGGACTTTCATCAAAATCCAGTATTTGTTTTTGTAATTCCCCGTGGCTGACCCCCCCCCCACCCCCCCCACCCTGTACATAACAAGACATAACAATATTACAAAAAGCGCGAGAAATGTATGGTAAATTACGTCCATCTGGATGAATGGCATTCGCTGTTTACCAAGGTTACTAGTGCGCCGGAACAACTGTTTTCAACTTCAGTTGAAGAGTTAGAAAATAGAATCCATTATCTCCCGCTAGGTGGCATTCTATAATAACATGCCAGTCTATTTAGGACATCCTGGGTACAGAACCGGACTACTTTTCTACGCAACAACTGCTACTTTGAATTTCAAACTAAAATAAACGTTTACCATAAAAAACGTTACCAAGTGCAACTCATCCAGCTATGATCAGCCAACATGTATCCTATGCCCCGGCCATTTATTGAACCAGCTCCGTCAGGCTTTGATAATAGCTTCGGTAAAAGCCCTACTTTTCCTTGGCAGAAGGGATCGGTATTGGGTCATGGTAGACAGGTCTTATCTTCGAAGAATATGACAAGCGCAGACAACGAATAGAATCTTTTTTTTTTTCACTACTCGTAACCATGAAATTCCGAACAAATTTCTACTGTTATTTCTCGATAAACTACAAAAAGCATTAAACAAAATACTCTGTATTCTGTAGTCTGTAATAAAAAAAAAAGTTTTTAAACTCTACCATGCTTTTGGAGCCTATCATATCATTGATAAGCCTCCAGCGACTTATACCTGTTACGCTCTTTACTCGATTATTTGATTATTTATAGAAATGTTATGGTTGGCGTACGTTTTGTAGCAGATATACGATGTTCAGTCAGATAATTATCGTCGGTTTACTTCAAAAATCTCGTAACTACAGCTTGTTTCAAGCTGTAGTTACGAGATTTTTTAAGTAAACCGACGATATGAGCCATGCTCCCCATGGTTTAATACATCTGCAAAGAGTACTATGTTTCCCATGGTTTAATACATCTGCAAAGAGTATCGACCATTGTCAGTCTGCACAGTATGCATCTACCGTTCAAGATGACCCGGGTCAATCGGTAAATTTTCAGCGAGTCAAAGGACCTGCTGGAAACTAATTTCGATTTTTGAGTTACAATTTTTTTATGTTTGCAAATGCTTTCAATTTGGACCAGTGTAAAATTTTGCTTTTTTGTAAAGAGTTAATTCATTTCGCAGGATAAGAATGAATTGAATAACAAATCCAAAACAACAAAGATTAGAATCAGAGGATGGTAGAGCGGACGACTGAATTGAATAACCGGAACAAAGAAATAATTACCAATTGTTTTGAGGATCACCGGTTCCGGGGCGAAATGAGCGGCCATCTCTCTATTACTGGAGTACTATCTCGTGTCACACCTCTTAGTTTTTACCATATTGAAGACAGAGCGAAATCGAGCATCTTTGAAGCTTCACATGTTGCCTTATGGCAGACTTCTGGCTTTTCATTCTCTGACATTTAGAAATACCTTCATAATCCGTTAAAACCTGCATTACCACGTGTCAGCCGATTGCATTTTCGCTAAATCTCAATAATCACAGGCACCATGAAATTTGTCCTCTAAAAACACCAAGTCGTTGCCCACTGCCTAAATTTTAAGAGCATTGAAATCTTATACAACCAGGCCCTATCAATTCCGTAAATCAGTGCAACAAATTTGCAACTGCAAAATCGCAAATGGGAAATATTTTTTGGTACGAACCGGAAGCAGTCTCGCAGTGGTGCGACACCATCTATCATGAACTGACTATTAAACCTTGATATTAGGGAAGGAAAGCGGAGTTGTTGACCTTGTATTAAAATTATTCATGTATGCATCTTTTTCATCGGGATGTTCCAAAACTGATTAATGACACACTTTCCTATATTCGACCGAGCAAAAAATTCGATGTTGAAGTTTCCTACTTGACCTCTGGGCCATTTACTGTCCTCGCTATGATTGGATTCTGTTAAACGAAGAAATACACCAGCGGTGGTAAAAGAATGAATCCTACCGCAATGACTATCATCAATCCTCGGAAAGAAATCGACCTAGCCTAAGCCAGGGGTCGAAATCACGAACCCCTATTTTTAAATCCTGCGCGATGCCGACTGAGATTTCGGGGCTCGGCCCATAATATAGCCAGACCTTCACCTCCTGTTATCATGGTAGTCAAGCTGAAGTGCAAGACACATTGCCTACAAAATGTTATTCCGTCGTCTGCGCATTTCATATTCTTCGAAGATTCGACCTTCTGCTATGACGCAGAACCCATTCTCCAATGCCTGGGAAGAGTAGTGCTTATACCGAAGCTATAAGCCTATTCCCAAAGCATGCAGGGACTGTTCTAGTAAATGGCCGATGCATGTGTTACATGCTATCCTATCATAGCTGAATGAACCGCACCAAGTAGCGTTTAAATGAGTGAACGTTTAGTTCATTTTGAAATTCAAGGTAACGGTTGTTGATTTGAAAATTAGTCTGCTTCTGAACACAGAATGCCCAAATTTGATAGATGTATATTTGTAGAATGCCACGTAGCGGGAGATAATGAATGTTATTATATCCTAATGAAATGTAGGTATATAAAGACATTATGGTATCTAATACCTAATAACAACAGCATAATGAGTTGCCCATTTCAATAAGGCCTTCTGTAAAAAAAAAAAACATGCATGCAATATTGTTGCCTACAAATATGCATGCACACACAAACATGTGCACATGGACAAACATATAAATTACACACATAGGAAAGTGATATTGTCAATAAGCAATTCAAAGATGAACAACTTGTCAACACCACTTATTGCATAATTGAGCACAGGATTACTTTCAGCCTCTTTTACTTCTTGCACACATTCGGTTGTAGAGATCAACAAAATGTCACCCGTCATGCGAAAGGACCTTCTGGGAACTGCGAAAAGTGTCAACCCTGGTCAGAATACCCAAATTGCGAAGTCTGACCAGGGTTGACACTTTTCGCTTTTATGATATGTTTCTGTAAGAAAATTGGTCATCCTACGTTCTTATACAACTATTTTTGAACTATCAGTTTGAATTGACCTGCACTATCGTTGATCTGGGCCCGTATTCACCGACAATTCTTGGGAATATTCTCAGTCTTATTCTCTAAGGTTTTCTAAATTTGTAAGTAACACGACTTCTGGTTGGCTAAACCGAATGGTTTAGCCAATCAGAAGTTGTGTTACTTACAAATGTAGAAAACTCTGGAGAATAAGACAAAGAATGTTCTTAAGAATGGTTGGTGAATACGGGTCCTGTTTTCATCTGACATGCACGGATTTCCTAGATAGTCCCTTTTTGCGTGACAGGTCACAAATCTGTTTTGTTATATACCTAGCAGTGAAATCCTAGATTTTCCCAGTGTAATAAATTTTGATATCATCACTAGTGATGTTATCAACTTTCACTTTCACTTCCTGCCGTAATTTGGGAACTACTTTTTTTTCGACTGCATTTTTTGCGACTTTCAAACGCAAAATTACAAATAATGATGTTGATAAGGTATATAATAAATAGAATAATCAACTGGTTGTTTTTGATATGAAAAATATCTCACTCGGACGCCCCGTAAGGCGTTAAAAATTCTCGTGCTGCGCACTCGTTTTTTCGACGCCTAACAACGCATCCTCGTGAGATATTTTTCATATCAAAAACAACCAGTTGATTATCCTCTATTTGTTTTACAATAGACTGGATCTGGAGGTCGAGTACAATGGTCCTTTCACATGCAGGAAATTTACAAACTGCAAAACCGTTTTGCACCTGGCTCATTGATTAAGGCTAACTATTGAACTTTAAAGAAAAAAAAATCAAAATTGAACGTTAAGAAAAACCTAACTTTAATGACCTCTCCCTCAGGATCGTTCTACTGGGGATTAGGGAAGTTATTCAACTTACCTTTGATCTATAGAGATAGTCTGTATCTAAATTTGTTCGTCATTTGAGAAATTTACATTCAATTATTACGCAAAACGTTCTAGTTATTTATTATTTATTAGATGAAACAGGAAATACGAGAAAGCCGGACATTCTTCAAACCCTTACCAAAATGAAAAAGTATGGGGAAAAGAAAAAAAAGATCTGGTTACCATCCATCAAAATGCAGGTTCCAAGGCAAGTAATTTGAGCCCTGTTTTATTTGTTGTCTTCAAATTCTTTCGATTTGGATTAGTTCTTTAATTGTCGTCTGGTTAAGTCTTAAGTACATGTGACCCCTTACCTTCTGCATCGGATCAGCAGCAATCGACTTTGTTATTGTTAAAAACAAGAATTAATTATTTTAGGATTATCCACTTATCATTAGATAATGATCATCCATCGAACGGACATGAAGGTTCAGTGCAGATGCAAACATTTGTCCTTGGTCATTGAATGATTACATTCGGTGTAAAATATTAATTACTACCTGAAAGACCGTGATTGATAAAGGACGACGTGACTTCTTGTTTAAAAAACAGGGGCCGTTATTTCAAACTTTCGTAGATAGTATTAGACTTGAAGAGATTGGTGTAAATGAATAAATTTTCAAAGCTTGTTTATGACATTCCTTTCTTAATGTGATGAAAAACAGTTTATACTGGGTTACAAAAACGTCAAAAATTTAAATCTCCATTGTTTGACAATGCTTGCAGATTGGCTAAAACATTTTTTTATACAGCAAAACGTAAATTTTTGTCCGACCAGACTCTCTATTTATAAATATCAAAGCCTATGAAGGCTAGGTCAGATTTTAATAAAATAAAACGTAAATCTAAAAAGGCTTATTATCAAAAAGAGAAAGTAAATCATTCTGATTCAGCCAGTGGCAGTCCCAGAAAATTTTGGGTATAGATTCGACTTTCTAATTTGTCTGCTAAGAAAAATTCGAAATTATCAGTAGACGATTTTGCTCAATATTTTTCAAATATTTCTAATAATCAGGAAACACAAGACCTTAGGCAGTCATTTGATATTGACTCTAACAATGAAGAAATTATAGAATATTTGATAGAGATACCACCTCTGATGAAATTAAAAAAAAGTTATTAAATAACAAAATAGAAACAAAAGTAATGATGATGATGGCAATATTGCTGATTTATTTTTTGGATAGTAAAGATTTGATAACTCAAAACCAAACTCTCCATGTCTCACTTCTATTTTTATACGCCCGTCGAAGACGGGACGTACCATGGGATCACCAAAGGGGGCGGGCGGCTTCAAGCATAACTTTGTCATCTCAAGTCCGATTGACTTGAAACTTGGCAATTGTGTTTGTTACAATAATATGGAGTGCAGTGCGAAAGAAGTATAACTCTACCTCATACTGCCTTTTAGTTATTTCCCCTTGATTGTCATTTTCACAGCATTTTCTGCTTGTCCAGAACATAACTTTTGTCATTTCCGGTCCGATTTACTTGAAACTTAGCATTTGTGCTTTTGCTTGTTGCAGTAATACTAAGTGCAGTGCGAAAGAACTCTACTTTGTCCTGTCTTTGGGTTATTTCCCCTTGATTGTCATTTTTACAGCATTTGCTGCTTGTCCGGAGCCAACTTTGTCATCTCCGATCCGATTGAATTGAAACTAGGCATTTGTATGTGTTGCTATCCACCTTGTCCTGTCTTTGAGTTATTTATCTTTCATTGTCATTTTAAGAGCATTTTCTCCCCGTTCGGAATTTAACTTAGATTTGGTATGTATGGTTGTTGAAGAATTACGGAGTGCAGTGCTAAGAGTCACAACTCTTCCTAGCACGAATTTTGAGTAATAGATTTTCATTTTTATTGCATTCTTTTCTTGTCCGGAGCATAACGTTGTGATCTGAAGTAGGAATTACTTGAATTATTGTATGATTATTTGTCGCAATATTTGGAAGTGCAGTGTACAAGAATTATATTTCTGCCTTATGCTGTCTTTGAGTTATTTCCCTTTGCTTATCATTTTTACAGCATTTAGTGCTTGTCCAGAATATAACTTTGTTATCTCAAGTCAGAATGACTTCAAACTTGGTATGCATCTTTGTTTCAATATCACGACGTACAGTGCACAAATACACAAGAACAATAATTCTACATAGTGCAGATTTTGAGTAATGCTAGTCTTCCTTTTTGCAGTATTTCTTGCTTGTCCGGAAGGAAACTTTGTCACCTCAAGTCAAACTGACTTGTGAATTGGTAAACATTTTATTGCCGTTACGAAAAGTTCAATGCACTGAAACCGTAACCTTGCCTAATGCCCTTTTGGAATAATTCATTATTTTTTATAGCTTTTTATCCTTCTCTGCAATATAACTTTGTCCTTTCAAAGGAATGGTCTGAAACTTTATATGCATGTTTCCTTAACATTGTAACAGATATTCATGCCTAATTCAATCACCTCTGCTGTGCTGCTTTTTTTCCTCTACCTGCCCTTTACGATTATCATTCACCCTCGACAACTGGCGATGGAACGGGCGTATCTTGCGATAAGTTGCCGCTCTTATTTATTTTATTTATAATTCAGCTAATAATCCGGACGCGTGGACAAAAGGTGCCATAGTTACGTTATTAAAAAGGGGGATAATAATAATCCATAATATTACAGAGTTATAAGGCTGGTTAATATAACTGCAAACATGTTTTCATTAGTTCTAAGAAACATGATAAACAACTGATGTGAAAATAATTGTGTATTTTATGAAAATTTGGATTTCATAGTGGATGTTCAACACCAGACGCTATTTCTATTATTCATACTATGATACAGAAAGTTTTATCAAAAAGTAATTTAAAAAAATCTTTGGTGTATCTTCATTGACTTTCAGAGGGCATTTTTTACTTTTGAAAGGGACGCTATATCTAATGAGCTTATTAAATTGGGTATAAGATGTAAGTTTACAAATATGATTAGATCAATGTATGAAATGGTTCAATTAAGTCTGATCTAAACCTATGCCATTGGTTATTTTCCGTATTTCGCTGTTTATCTTTTTCGCTTTAGGTGAAACTGCTACCGGAACTGCCTGCACATATGTATAGTCTGATCTCATTTCGTTTGTTTTCGCTATTTTCGTTGTTTTCGGTATTTGACGTTTGAGGTTGCACGTAATTACAGTCTGATCTTATTGCGTAATCGTTACTTTCGCTATTTTCGATATCTAATTATTTATTTATTTTTTTATTTTTTTGTTTGTTTTCAAAAGAGTTTTCTGCTCTATTACGACTATGTTGTAAATATGTAATATACTTAAGTAAATTTGTTTGCTTAATCAAGTAACGTTGCTATGAAAAATGTTTCTGAGCATGACAATTTTCTGTAAGTCCTTTTCATTATTCTCTTTCTTGAACACAGATGGAGTGATACTGAATTATCATAAAAATTGGTTAGGTAATTTGTTTACAGATGATGATTTATTCCCCATCAATCCATTTGTCTACCTTGCTTTATGGCTTCGAACAAGGTAGACACTGATGGAATGAAGGGGATTTATGTCTAAAAAAGGTTAACTAAATTACCTTTTATAATACTGGGATAGGTTCGCCATATTATATTATACTTTTATATGTGTTTCATATACCTCATAGGTCTATGGCCTTCTAGTTTCATTAATAAAACATATGTAAAATAAACGAACAGTACTAATTTATCAGAATTATTCAATGTTAGTCTCGGTCAGAAGCAAGGAGAGCCTTTATCGCCAATATTATTGCTTCTTTTCATTAATGATGTAACTGAAAATTTGGACTTTTAACTCATTGATCGATTCTGATTTAGAATTACTATCAAAGAATCTGATTTTATTTGTAGACGATATGTGTAGTTCATTTTACGGCTAGTCAAGGGAGCCTTCAATCGCAACAACGTTTGTTCTTGTCAGATTTTCCCTAGATTCCGACCATCAAACTTTTGTAACCTGTACCATATTAGATGTTTAGGTAACAAAGCAATTATATAGTGTTTATGTGTCGTTATGTTCTTTACATCCAATGCATGGCTATTTTGTTCAAACCTTCATTATTCAAAACTTTAATTTGTAATTCACACTATGTTCAATAAATAATATTTTTGTTGTGTACCTCATTACATGATGTATGTATTAACCATGTGGATTGCCTATCTATCAAGGAAGAAAGGGTAAAGTTGAAAAAATAAAAGGTTTGAACCAATCTGTCAAGGAATAAAAGGGTGCAAAGTGCAAAAATAGAAGGTTTGAACAAAAGAAAGCCATGCATTTGGTGTACGAGAAAAAAGGATGGACCATAAAAACGGTATAACTGCATTGTTACCGAAACATCCAATCCATTTACTCTATAAGTCTATGTTACCGGCCGGCTCAACAGCAAAAAAAAAAACATATATATGTCAAAATCGAAGTCCGTTGAGTTCATATGTATTTTTGCTTTTGAGCTGGCCTTTTAGCTGGAATGTCGAGCGGCTCAACGGACATTGATCAAAATATATGTATAAGTATTTTTTCCTGTTGAGCGGAAGGTTGAGCTGGAATGTCGAGCTGGCTCAATAGACTTTGATTTTGACATATATGTGTATTTTTGCTGTTGAGCTGGAATGTCGAGCAGGCTCAACGGACATGGATCTAGTATTTTTGCTGTTGAGCTTGAATGTCGAGCTGGCTCAACGGACTTGGATTTTGACACATATATATATATATATATATATATATATATATATATATATATATATAGATGTAAGGCATGGTTTATGGGTCATGTCTTTGTATCATGGGTTGTGGGATCTTTTTTTTCCAGGGGGCAGGGAGATAATAAACGCTATATTTGGAAGTATTTCGAGATGTACAATGCATGTATTGACTTCATTTTACTTTATTTTTGTTTTTACAAAAAAAGTTATAGATATCATTGTGGGACATTACACTGTGGGTCAATGACCCACAAGGCTATATACAGTATTTATATTTCTGTATTGTGGGTCATATCCCACAATCCGTTCTAATGTGAATATACTATATATATTTGGGGAATGTGGGTCATATCCCACAATCCGTTCTAATGTGAATATACAATATATATTTGGGGAACGTGGGTCATATCCCACAATCCGTTCTAATGTGAATATACAATATATATTTGGGGAACGTGGGTCATATCCCACAATCCGTTCTAATGTGAATATGCAATATATAAAATATATATTTGGGGAATGTGGGTCATATCCCACAACCCATCTCATTAACCCATTTATGCATAGCGTCCTCTTTGTTGGACATAGGCAAAAGTGCAATCCCAGAAGAAACGCGGTGTCTCATCAGGGTTTACACGGTTTGCTCGAAAGGAACGCCAATATACATGTATGTTAAGCTAATGAGATTAATATCAACCTGGCACCCTAAAAATGTTAAATCGTAAAATGGACAAACAACACACAAGAATGGAAGCGTCCACTCGGCAAAAATAAGGTAATGTGTATATACATATGTATACATGTACACAATTATGTAACGTTCATGGAACGTTAATATGCAAATTCAGTAAAACCATTTCTCTTTGAAATGGAACAGGCGATCTATATATAGCAGATAAACACCTCTCGGTGCGAGCTTAAACTTTGCATCGACGGGGTATGTTCTTGCTGGAGGGGCCTCGACCATGTTACAATTAAATCGTTGTTTAAACTATTTAGAGATGCTTGAGCACCCAACTATTAATCTAACCTAACTGCTACCTCGAAGCCGGTGTAATGCAGAGAAAAGACCCCCCTTACAAAATGACCCCCGGGTCATTTTACTACGTAGAGGAATGACCCGGGTCATTATTCTACGTAGAGAAATGACCCCAGACCGTAGAAAAAAGGGGTTTCAAGACAGTTCCCCGACACAAGTTTTGGAGACAGTTCCCCGACAGATCTGGAGACAGTTCCTCGACACTTTTGAAGACAGTTCCCCCGACACTTTTGTTCAATGTCAAACAATAAAATAAATTTTATCGTACATAAAAAGGAATTTTTGATGGAGGATTTTATGGGTAAGTGATCTTTTGTGACGAATTTAAGTCTTTGTACATGAGATTGGCGATCGAGTACCTACATTTGATCAGACTGGTAAAGTCTATTACCTAGTTTGATGTAGCAATTTGACAGGCTATCGTACAAAATATCAAGACATTATCGAAATACGTGTACATTCTCCCAAATTCTAAATAATAGAAACAGAGAACTACAATGTACATGTATAATTGTTCGACTTTACAAGATAAAGAACAGGTATTTCCCTCAGTAACCCCCACCACCACCGCCCTCTCTACTGTAGGCCTATTACATGTATTATGAAACAGGGAAAAGCAGATAACTACAAATTATTTAAAGACTTTATAGAATCAAAACAAAATACTCTCTATTCTTTTATCAACTTTGATGCTGGCTAAAAGTGCCCTTAAAACTCTCCCAGGTTTAATACAGTCGTGATTCGTTGTGAATTCATCCACGAGAAAATAGAGCTACCCGTCATTTTATATATATATCAATCCTCTTCACAGGGTACAGATAATTCGATCACAACCTCAATTATCCACGAATATTTCAATTTCTCATGATTATGAATTATAATTGTGTTAATTCTACAGCATAAAAGGTAATTTTCCATGAAATAAAAGTGTCGGGGAACTGTCTCCAAAACTTGTGTCGGGGAACTGTCTTGTCGGAGAACTGTCTTGTTCCCGAAAAAGGGCCCCCTCTAGCTGTAGTAGATAACCCCCTCATGAAGAGAAAGGACCCCCGTAGAGAAATTACCCCCCTTTTTTTTCCTTGCGGCATTGTTATTGCTGCTGATGCTGATACTACTACTATTACAACTACTACTACTACCATTACTACAACTACTACTCGTATTCTATTACCCCCCTTTCTTGCCTTAACAGTGTTGTTGCTTCTGATGTTTCTACTACTACTTCTACTAATACAGCTGCTGCTGCTGCTGCAACTACTTCTACTATTTCTTCAACTACTACTGCTTAGTGAGATGGTTAAGATAATGAAATGGAATCCGAATATGAAGAATGTGCTCTATCAGTAGGTACACATTTATATAGGTGTGTAGAGGTCAATAGAGACTTTGTTGATAGCATGGGCCCTAACATTAAACTTTGTCGTGATAAAAGTACAAACGTCGTCATGACGTCCCCATAAACTGCCCCGCTTCCGACACCCTTATCCATCTCCAGAGCTTGTAGAATCTGACAAGATACCGCGCTGAAATTTTGTAAACTTGTGCTAAAGATATAATGTTCACAGCTCCCGAAATTGTTTATTTCTGCCTTAACTACTATGAAAGTTATAACAAAACTGAAAAGTCTACGTAATTCTGGGACAACTTTCATACTTCTTCTATATGTACTATTGCTAATACTGCCACCACTATTTCTACTACTACTACCTGCCAATGTCACTGACTTTTTCTTGATATTGCAAGTATATTTCGAATGATCATAATGAAACATATCTTAAAATGTATAAAGTTTTTAGACCAACTCTATGACGAAATTTCGTCAAAATCGGTTGATGGACAAAAATTTCTCCATTCACTTCCACTGTAAGAAATACGCAGAATTTGCCCATATACCCAATTGTAACAATCCTTGAAATGGGGGGAGGGGGTGTGTTATGGGTAAATTCTGTACCCGATGTCGGATCCTAATTAAATATCGTCATAGAGTTCGTCTAAAACGCTGTAAAGCAATGCCACTTTCAATCCAAGATGACTGCTTTTGGCTAAATCAAAACGCAAACAATATTCAATATTTTAACATAGTTTACTGATTTCATTATTTAATGTTATCAAGGTTCAATACATAACAAGTGATAACTAAACAGTAAATATCTCCAAGTCAATGTTTCTCATGAGACAATCATACACCCAGTATATTTGTTACATACACATCATAAACCTTTGATGTTTTCGATGTTTTGAAAATATGCATTGTTTGTGAGACATATATGTCCCCCTCATATGCTTGGTCACTGTGACCTTGACCTTTGACATAATCATCTAAAAGTCAAAAAAAAAAATCTATTAACCCTTTCCCAAACAATCCTTGGTTTTTACGGATCAGGGATAGAAACCTTTTGAAAACATTGTCAGAAAAGGAGAAAATGCTGGTAACCAGCATTTTTTCCTTTTCCCACAATGCTTTCTACCCTAATGGAAACAAATTTCAATTTTTGATTTATGCTTAGTTTGTTGTCTGCAAGTGCTTTCAATTTGGACGTGTCTAAAATGTTGGGATTATTTCTGGATAACCCTTGTAGTTTGTGTCATAACATTAATGAAGCTTACTGTAAAGTTTGATCAGATGTTGAACTTTACTCTTAATTTGATGGATATTTCTGTTTTTGAAGGTGGCAAACTTATTAATCACAATTCTGGCTTCTTTATTTTCTGGGATGGTTTTCCTGTTTATATGTTCCTTAAATTCTTTTGAGAGAAGACATTCTTCTTATCTAGGCCATCTCTGGCGTTTTGAACTTGGTCTGCAAATTTCCTCAGATTCTGCTTCTGATGCACTGTAATCTTCATCATCACCTGAAGTAAATCATTTGCATCTACTAAAGAGCAAAATATCATATTTAGAATTAATCAAAACACAAGAGGCTGAAATTCATCTTTTGTTTTCAGTTTGCCTCTTGTCTTGGACAATTGAATATCAAAGTTATACAAGAGCACTGCAAAGCGTAGCAATTTGCGCCCAAGGGTATTGAAATGTGAGGATTTTTTTGTTATATAATGAATTTCTGATATCAATCATTATAGATACATTTAACAAAAATAGTTACCATTTACATAAAGTGGCTCAAAAGATACAGAGTGGACACAAACTGTTCTTACTTTACACCAGTATGAAATTTGACCTCAACTCTTTACTACACAATCCCGACTTTTAACGACCCAGACAAAGAAAGCCTTTGGAAACACTGTGGGAAAAAGAGAAAATGGTGGTAACCATCATTTTCTCCTTTTTCCACAATGTTTTCTACCCTTTCCAAATCAAATTTCAAAGTTCGATACACATTTATTTTGTCATCTGCAAATGATTTCAATTTGGACTAGTCCAAAATTTTGTCATTTGGTAATGAGTTAAAGGGTAACCTTAACCTTGAACCGAATCATCTGAAACCGATGCTCTGCACATCCTCTCAGTTTGGTTAATATTTCTGCCAAATAGTTTTTATCTGTTCAAGCAGTTCAAGAGATACAGAGCTGACACAAAATACGCTAACTTTACACTAATTAAGATACTTGACCTTCAAATGTGACCTTGACCTTGAACCTAGCCAAACTTCTGCACATCCTCTCATTTTGATTGATATTTCTGCCAAATTGTTTCAACTTCCATGATGCGGTTCAAAAGATACAGAGCGGACACAAAATTGCAAATGGACTGACAGACAGACGAACAACCAAAGGCATAACATAATTCTGCCCTTCGGGGGTATGATAAATATGAATGATTTTGTAGCATAGCTTTAACTGTCTACAGCCACACTTAACCATTTTCCTGTTTTGAATTTTTGAATAATTTTGACTCCTCATAAACATTCAATAACATACCTCTTACAATATAGCCTGAACCTCGTAAACTTTTTCAGGGTAGATAGCTAACCTTAAGCTAAAAGATCCTATAGGCAAACAGAGTAGACCCTGTAGGAGATGTCTGATCAGGGTCTATTCTGTTACCAGAGTAATGTTTCTAACATACAGAACTTTTCACAAAATCTATCTACCTAGGAAGTTTCAAATTGATAATCCTTGAGTATTTGTGCTATGTTCCGGACATACTGAAGTATCAAAAATAACAAAGGGCAACGACTCCTAAATCATGCAAGATAGAGAGATAGGATCTGTCAAATAGTTTACATACTTGATACAATCAGTCTTTTTCTACTAACTGCATTCTTCCAGGTACTTGGTACAACTGTACTTGAGACTATGGTGTTCCTGGATTATAAAAAGAGTTGTTTTTATAATAGTTATATTCATAACAAACTGACTGAGAAACCGGTAATTAAAGTAACTTGATCTGTCCCAATATGTTCCTGGTTTCATACATGAGGCCCTGATTTTGCTCACCTAAGAACCAGTTATTAATTGTGTGACATTACATGTCACACTGTCTTATATAAATATTATTCTAATATGACACGCGACTTTGGCTCTATAAACACAGTGCAAGGAAAACATGGTAAAATCTGCAACAATCCATGTAGAGTGACGTCATTCAATGAGTGAGTTATTCAATGGAACGTAATCTTCATCCACGTTTTTACTCCAAGTTTGAACTTGTTTGCATTTCACTAAGAATTGGCCTTGTTAGAATCGAAATAATCTTCTTTCTACCGTGGTATATCATTCAATAAACCACAATGTGAGCTGTGCTATCGCCCTCGTGGATTATTTATTGCGCAGCATAACTCACAACTGTGATTTATTGAACGATATACCATGGTAGAAAGAAGATTATTTCTTAAACATTCTTAAATATTAAATACTGGCATTTTATAGGTCAAAATATTGAACATTGGTGTTTAATGGGTCAAAATATTGAATACTGGCGTTTTATGGGTCAAAATATTGAATACTGGTGTTTTATGGGTAAAATATTGAATACTGGTGTTTTATGGGTCAAAATATTGAAGATTGGTGTTTAATGGGTCAAAATATTGAACATATGTGTTTAATGGATCAAAATATTAAACACTGGTTTAACTCTTTACCAAACGACAAAATGTTGGACTAGTCCAAATTGAAAGCATTTGCAGACGACAAAATAAATGTGAATCAAAAACTGAATTTTGATTTTGGAAGGGTAGAAAACATTGTGGAAAAAGGAGAAAATGCTGGTTACCAGCATTTTCTCCTTTTCCCTCAATGTTTTCAAAAGGCTTTTTTCCCAGGGTTGTTAAAAGTCGGGATTGTGTGGTAATGGGTTAATGGGTCAAAATATTGAATACTGGAGTTTTGTGGGTCAAAATATTGATAGCCCACAAACCACCAACAATTCAATTTAGGTTTTGATGAGATTCAAATATTGAATGCTGGCATTTTATGGGTCAAAATTTTTATAACCCACAAACCACCAACAATTCAGTTTAGGTTTTGATGAAATTTAAATATTGAACATTGGCATTTTATGGGTCAAAACATTGAATACTGGCATTTTATGTGTCAAAATATTGAATACTGGTGTTTGTTTGTTTGTATTGTTGCGCAGCATCCCAGTCAGCACATTTTTTGGCCATGTTGGGATGGAGACCACTGCTTCCTGGGTACTTCAGTTACTTTCCAGTACTAAGGGAAGTAAATGTGTCTTGCTCAAGGACACAATACAGTGCCCATACAATTATAGACATAAAAGATAATGGTACTCACCTTTTTTCAGTACTGCTATGACCTGTCCCATCAGCAACTGAAACCACAAAAAACATTACATAAAACATTCCAAACTAGAGGCGGGTTTCTATCACAAAAACCAATACCCACGCCCCTTCCTGCTCATCTCCAAACAATTCTTTTTTTTACGAGTAGCAATCATACTATTACTAAAGGTGATTGATTTGTTTGTTTATTTGGGGTTTAAAGTCTCTGTTGACACATTTTTAGCTCACCTGGCACAAAATGCCAGGATGAGCTATTGTGATGGGGCTAAGTCCTTTGTCTGTTGTCGTGTGTTGTCAACATTTTCTTTAAATGACATCTCCTCTGAAACTACTGGCCAGAATTTCACAAAACTTTATCAGAAGCATCCTTGGGGTGTGGGGAACAAACAATACAGAACAGAATTTTGATTTTGGCATTTGGTTGCCAGATTTCAGTTTTATTTGGTAGAATTAGTCATCTGGTAAGATGGTCCCTGTATGTGTGATTGGTCAAAAAGATATCACACATCCATACTTTTACACCTAATTTGGCAATTAACCCTTTATCAGACAACAAACTTTTAGCCTTGTCCAAATTGAAAGCATTTGCAGACAAAGATTTCAATGTGGGTAAGATTGAGCATTTTTTCTTTGATCAGGTAGAAAATATCGTGGGAAAAGGAAAAAAATGCTAATTACCAGAATTTTCTTTTTTCCGCAAATTGTTTTCAAAAGGCTCCTTTCTCAGGTTCGTTTAGAGTCAGCATTGAGTGGTAAAGGGTTATCAATATTTTAACAATTTCAACTTTCACTAGTCTTCACACATCATACTTGTGCCAGGTAGACAGGTTGACCCATCACATATTATAAATTACCATTTATGAACGATTCTCCTTTTCCCATCATAATTTCTACCCGATTCATTAATAATTTTTCTCATTTTTAAAACAGCGTTTACGTAATCGCTGTTTTAATATTATTTATAATATCAATCCTACAAAGAAATAAAACAGGTTTACAACTAAAACTCTGTGGTAGAATTCTTAGGAAATTACAAAAAAAAATCTCCTATTCCAAAAATGCTTACTACCGGTATTTTAATATTGGATTATTTCATGATTTCTTTTTATTAAATCAAACAGTTCCACATATGTTTACAACTAAGAGGTACAGGTATTTCTAATCAAAGCAATATCTTTTTTTCCCCCAATTGCTCAATTTCCTACATTTTTTTTCCTGCTAAAGTGCAAAACATTCAAAATTGATTCTTACTCTGAATTTCTGATTAACAACCTCTTTTATTTTTGGGTTTAAATTAAAAATTCCAATTTGGTCTAGGCAGATTCTGGATCTGCCTAGCCAAACTGGAATCCTAATTTGGTCTAGGCAGATCTGGAATCCGTCTAGACCAAAGTAGAATTCTAATTTGGTCTGGACCAAAATAGAATTCTAATTTGGTCTAGGCAGATTCCGGATCTGCTTAGATTCCAGTTTGGACTACGACAAATATATTATGTGAAATGCTACCTTTGAATATCTCAGTTCATTTCCAGTTGGTAACATAAATTTCCCAGTGGAAGGACACAAAATCAAGTCTGACTGTTCTTCCTGTAAAGATAATTGAGTAATAGTAATTTCATGAAATCATCAAACCAGATGAATCTCAGACAATTTTAAAACAATTCTATTAGACCTTATGCATATGTGCAGCCCTATTTACATATGTAATAAAAATTTAATGAAACATAATGACTCCCCACCCCCCACTATGAGTTTATAAAGGGTACATTCAGCATTTAAAGGGTTACAGTAGCAAGAGTTTTATGCAGTTGACCGCAAGTCCAACTAGAGCTATCACTAAAGGTGATTAATACCCCCTTGCAAATACTTGTCACTAAATAAATAAGCCATCAGAGGAGATGACAAAGTTCCCAATCCTAAGGTTTCAAAAGTCATAGGTTTTATTACTGAAATATCTCAGTCCAATCAGGGGAAACTAGACCTAGATGTTATGCTCAGAGTTCTGCCAAGCATTCTACCTTATGGGGCCAATGGCCCGTCCAAGCCCAAACAGTGGGGCCACTTTTACAACATGGGGCCATGACTGAATTTCGGACATAAATTGAATATAATTATAGACTAGAGACAGAATACCCAATAAAAATCAAACATTTTGTATGATAATTTAGCAGTTAGCTACATGTTTTATTGATTCTTATTAACAAAGAATTTCCTGCGCTTCAAGGGCCAAAGAAAAAGGAAGTATCTCACTTCGGCTTTTTGGGTTGCCCAGAGAGCTTGGTATTTGTCTTAGCCTCTTTTGGCTTTGTTTGACCAAAATAGCTTAGTTTAGATTTACAATTCTTCTTTTCGAAACCATTATCTGTTTGTGAAAACGAAACTCATTGGCTCAAAATTCGGGGAACCCAACTTTAATTAAGTACTAAGCCAATCAGGATTGCCATTACGATCCATAAAACTGCAGCACTCTCTTGCACTCCGGATCATTCACATTCATGTATGGTGAGATTAACGAACGACAACTCTGCTCGCATATGCACACGGTAGTGAAATTGATTCAAACAAAACAGACTTCCGATGAATTTGTCCCTAGTAATCATCATACCTACATTGCATGGCTCGTATTTTTAATGCGCCAGGTGGCCCCTCAGACATATTTTTTTAGGGCCATCTGTAATTTTTTAGCGCCAATGCTCTGTATGCTTATTAACATTTTCAGAAAATTTGATGTTCTTTGCCAAAATAATTTCAGTTAGAGAGCTGTCAAAATAAAGAAAACCTATTTTTACTAATTCAAGGGCCACAACTCAGGTACTATTTCTGTAATTAGGGTGGAAATCGAACTTGACCTTGACTTAGTACCCACAAACATTTTCAGAAAGTTTGGTGAAATTTCGTAGCGCGTTGTTCGAGTAAGAGAGTAGACAAAGTAAAAAATCTTGTTTTTTTTTTTAACTGATTCATGGACTGTAACTCAGCTATTCTTTATGCGACTTCACTGGAAATCAAACTTAGCCTAGATTTTATGCCCATATACATTTTCAAGAAGTTTGGTGAAATTTTGTTGAACATTCCTTAAGCTAGAGAACAGACAAAGTAAAACCAACCTATTTTTACTATTTCAAGGGCCATAACTCCAAGACACTTCAACCGATCATCATGAAAATGACAAGTGCACAATGGCATATTATGACAAAGATGTACACAATGTTTGAGAAAGATTCATCAAAAGATGACAAAGTTATGCTCCGGACAAAACAGAACGGACGGACGGACGGAGTGATTCCAGTATACCCCCCACAAATTTTTTGTTGGGGGTATAATAAATCCACTCATCACATTTCGCAGACTGGTATCATGTGACCTGTCAAATTGAGCTCTCAAAAATCTTACATGATGATGACTGTCAACAAACAAAGTACTGACCTGATCCATTTCATCACTAATTAGCTGTGAAGGCAATTTAGAGATGGGTGGTGGAGCTGGAGGCCTGGACCAAGCTTGGCTAGGTGTACAGGTTGGCTATGGGGTTGGAGGTAGGGGCCCTCCAGGTGTGGGCTGGACCTTGGGCCTGTCTGGTTCTTCACAAAACTCCTGGCAGAAACAAATAGGACATTCACCCTTTCATTCATGGACATAATCAACATGCATGAGTAATTATGCCTGATTAGATTTCTTGTTAACAACCTGCATGCCAAAGCCTAAGGAGCAACAAATTACATTAACCCTTTACCAAACGACAAAGTTTTGGAGTATTCTAAATTGAAAGCATTTGCAGACGACAAATTAAATGTGAATCAAAAATTGAAATTCGATTTGGGAAGGGTAGAAAACATTGTTGGAAAAGGAGAAAATGCTGGTTACCAGCATTTTCTCCTTTTCCCACAATGTTTTCAAAAGCTTTTCTTCTCAGGGTCGTTAAAAGTCCCTACTTTTAACGACCTCGAGGAACAATCCTTTCGAAAACATAGCAGGAAAAGAAGAAAATGCTGGTAACCAGCATTTTCTCCTTTTCCCACTATGTTTTCTACTCTTCTTAAGTCCAGTTTCAATTTTTGAGTTGCATTTATTTTGTTGTCTGCCAATGCTTTCAATATGGACAAGTCTAGAAAATTGTCGTTTGGTAAAGAGTTAAACCTCTCACTGGCTGGTCTTGTTTTATGCTGTTTGCAAATGTCGTTATCAGTGGTTCTCATACCAGGTTAAAGGTTGATTGAGGCTTTGCAATCTTATCAGAACATGCATCCTCATATAAAATCAAGAGACCCATGGGTCTCAATTGCTCACCTGGGTCACGAGGAATCAGTAATATCATACACATTTTGGACATCAAAAGGCAATTTTATACCAAGTAATACTAGAGTGTAGGCTCATGACCATTTCCACTGACCATTGATTACAGAGATTGGGTTACTAATATTTTTATTTCGGTTGCCATTGCAACCAAATGCCAAATCCTATAACTTTTTAAAGCAATTATGAAATTACACAATTTTTTACATAGAGCTTGTGTAATCATTCCTCTCTCGAATGGTGTCACGGTATGCGATCTATCCATTTCTGGAACCCAAACCTTATCTTTAGCCTTAAAATCCAGTTGAAAATGATAGATCCAGGTTTCATCACCTGTAAATCTTTTCAAAACGATGTGAGTCACATTTATCATATTTTCTATAAGTTTCGATGCAAGTCCAACCCGACTTTCTTTCTGCTTCGTCAGTGAGCAAATGGGGCACCCAACGTGCGCAGATCTTATGTAGCCCAAGTCGTTCATGTAAGATCTTCAAAACACTTGACGAATGAATCCCACTTAATTCTATCTCTTGCATGGTATAATGTGCCGCTTTCGTGCGTCTTCCTCAATTAACGTTTTCACAGTAGCAATGTTCTTTTCCATCAAAAAGGAAACCGGCCTACCCACCCAAGGGTCATTTTCAATTGACTCCCGACCATCATTAAAACGGCGTAGCCACTTGCAAACTGTAGCATATTTTAAAGCACCATTCCCATAAACGTTTTGCAAATCAGCATGAATTTCTGTTGGCGAAAACCCGAGCTGTGCTCAATTCTTACAATATGCCCTCTGTTCACAGATTTTTACATCCATATTGAACGCTATATTTCACTATAGTGTTTAAAACCATGTGTTGAAAATACCCAGCGCAGCGCGCACATGGACCTCGTACATCACATACTGTGGCCTTTCGAGAGAGGAATGATTACGCAAGTTCTGTGTAAAAAATCTTGCAATTTCATAATCACGTTAAAAAGTTGTAGTCTTACTCTACGAACTTAAAAAGTGTCCCTCGTACATTATATATTTGTCTTTTCTTTGCATGCACTGCACGCTTGAGGCGTCACTTTTTACCTGCATTGGTAATTATTTACGTGATTCACGCAAAATCTTACGTGAATGGGAACTCTGAAACAGTCATTAGACCATGTGCAATAGTTATTACAAATACAACAATTCATCATCATTGCTAAAACCTGGTCTGAATCGGCCACTAAATCTGGTCTGAATCAGCCATGGTTCGATTAGCCATGTTCCGAATTAGCCAAAGAGATGGTCCGAATCAGCCATGGGCTGAATCAGCCATAATTTGTTTTTTTTTCTTTTTGCAAAACTGAACCTTTTCAATATACAAAAATATGTTTCCTACCAATACTAAGTATGTAGCTGAATACATACATGTTTATAGTTTGACTTCACTGACATTCAACTTGCATTATGAAGTGGTTTGTGGTTTTGGAGTTTACCGTTGCTGCAACAGTTAAAGTAATAAAGCAACATCCAGCTAATTACAGTGTTCCCACTGGAAATTTTATTTGGGGGTTTTGTACCCCCTACAACTGAAAAATGGGGGTATAAGAAAAAAAATGGGGGTACAAATTCAGAAAAAACTTGTATGCCCACAACTCTAGATATTTACTGCCTCATTCTTGTTCAGATGCAGAACAATCATATTATAGATCTACTCTGTCAATGTACATTTTGAAATGTATGCATAACTGAAAGTTAAAGAATTGCAAAGTTTTAACTAGACTGTAGTGGTCTTTATGCTCATATTTTCACATCCCATTAGCCTTTTTTATTTCAGTTTAGATTTCATATTTGAAGGTATGACAATAATGGTTCTCAACTGAAGGTAAAGTAATCCATATTGATGATTTGCAGCAAAAAAAAAGTATGTTACATCAAGATATTTGTGGAAATTTGTAACTTAAATTCATTACAAGCTGAAAAGAAGGTATGAAGTGACTCTGATCAGACAATGTAAACAGGAGCATTTTGTTGTGTCATGGGTTTCTGCGTTTTTTTGACCGATCTATTTTTCATGTCCATTTAGTTATGGATAAGTGTTTCTGCATGATCTGGCTTATGGTTGATAATAAGGATAGCAAGTCACTTCAAAACCTGTCATTTTACACAAGATCAGCAGATAATGGCTTTTGTTTTTGGTTACATTTTGTCGTGAGGTCTGGCGTGTAACCAAACTTTGTTATGTGAATTTCAATTCTATACAGTGATTGACACAATAATATGCGTGAGTTTGAACACTGATATGAATTCTGTTTTCTCTATGATGAATATTTCTACAACTCGTGTGCCTTGCTTGCTTACGGAACCTGAATTCCCAAACCCGAAAGTAAATTTCTGAGCTAATCCCAATGTAGGTTCACAGACGAAAGAGTTGACGTCAACCAAACGCTCTTTCATAGACTGCGTCAAACAAAGGAGAGCTGAATTAAGGATTCTTTTTGGAAACAAACGAGTCCCAGTCTGCAATAGAATGCCATCTAGCGGGAGATAATGGCAAATTATAGGTCGCGATAATAAAGACCGAGTACGCCGACCACGTAAATGTTCTAAAAATAGAAAACTGGAAATCCAAAATTTTTCTGATGTTAGATTTACTTTATCAGAAAATCGCTTTTACGTGAGCCGTTCTATGCAAACACTTTTTTTTTTATGTTCGATCTTCTTCTGTATTTTTTGTGCGTGATTTCATGTACAGGTTTGTAATTTTGTGCGTGTTTTAATTCATTTATACGTGTTTCACGCACGATTTTGCGTGATCGGGAACACTGTAATTACTGGTGGAGGAAGACTCAAGAGTGCACAGAGGCACCCAGGTAGAACCACCAACCTACGGCAAGTCAACTTGAAGGCTTGCATCATGAAAGAAGATAATGTTATGGCATATTAAACATGATGGGTACGGCAAATATTTCTCCTCTAGATAATTCAAGAAAGATGCAAGATATAAAAGACTAAAAGACAATGAATTACCTTTGCAAAGTCATTGTTCATATCTATTTTTCTCAAACTCTCTCGTAACTGGAAATCATAAATGATTACATTCAATAAACTGGGCCGCAAAGAATTTGCCACAAAACATGAGTGGCAGCCCCCCTCCCCCTAAAAATATCATTATTTCCCACACAATTTAAAGGTAAATATCAATATTTGGAGAAAAAGGGTAAGTTACTGATTTTCAGTGTACTAACTACAATCTTAATTTTACAAAATAGTGGTGCAGTCTTCTTCAAGTAAGCTTGAATTGCAATAAAAAAAAAATAGAATGTATAATTCACCATAAAAAACAAGAGCCGTCAGAGACGGGTTATGCTCCCCAAACAAGTGCTTGTCATAAAATATATGAAATTGATAATAAATTCACTTCTTTTATCCTAAAAGAACCAGTTCATGCCCCCCCAAAAATTTGAAGTGAAAAGGCAATTACTATCTTAGAGATAGCCAACACAAACTTGTAGAGGGCAATAAGCTCCCTTTTCCCATCAGACAATATTGCATCATTGAAATAAATACAATGGGTGTGTGGTTTGTGGCATTTTTGAATAATACTTCAAAATTTGGAATTTCATAAAATTTTTAGCAGTCATGTGGTAAATATTGCATAAAACATTTTTTTACATGAAGCCCCTTTTACCCGAGACGCAGCCTGAAATTGAGAAACAGGAAGAGAGGTACCTGGGCATCATTCCAACAAGTTCAGATTTGAAATTTCACAAAGTTTTGAGCACCGATAAAGGAAATACAAGTGAAAAACAATTTTTTCCATGAAGTCGCCTTTTTCCGTGATGCAACCTCAATTTGAGGAACCAGGAAAGACATATTTGCGCATTTGTAATTCACAGATTGAAAAAAAAAAACAAAGGGCACATGTTGAAACTTGTAAAACAAGATATAACCATGAAATTTCATGAAATTTTGACAAAAACTGAACAAGATATTAGTAAAAATTGAAATTTTGCATTAGGGCCCCTTTTTCCTTGTCATTTTACAAGAAACCCCCTTTTTCCATGTGAGAGGGTCAAATTGAAAAACACATAGATAAAGAAACAAGAGCACATGGTGAAACTTTGAAAAAAAAAATATAAGCATGAAGTTTAAATTAATGAAATTTTGAGCAAAACTAAATGAAATATTAGTAAAAATTGGAATTTTGCAAGAAACCCCCCTTTTTCCATGACAGAATGTCATCTTAAAAAACGCCAAGATTAAAAATAGCAAGGGCACATGCTAAAACTTTCCATAAACAATATAACCATGAAGTCTCATGATATTCTGACAAAAACTGAATGAGATAATGGCAAAAATTGCAATTTTGTATTAAGCCCCTTTTTTCCCATGACACGGGGTCAAATTGAAAATCCGGAAAAGATATGTCAGCGCCTCACTTCAAAAAGTTCATATATGAAGTTTTATCCAATTTGGTCCAGGGGTTGTGGAGAAATCGTTTCGGCTGACCGACGGACGGACAGACAGAATGTCATCCTAAAAAACGCCAAGATTAGAAATAGCAAGGGCACATGCTAAAACTTTCCATAAACAATATAACCATGAAGTCTCATGATATTCTGACAAAAACTGAATGAGATATTGGCAAAAATTGCAATTCTGCATTAAGCCCCTTTTTTCCATGACACGGGGTCAAACTGAAAATCCGGGAAAGGTATGTCAGCGCCTCACTTCAAAAAGTTCATATATGAAGTTTTATCCAATTTGGTCCAGGGGTTGTGGAGAAATCGCTTCAGACGGATGGACAGACGAAGCGGCAACTATATGCTCGCCCTTCGAGGAGCATAAAAAAAATCCAGTGTTACACGTTACAGACTTGACCTCAGTGTTTCATCCAGGATTTGAAAAAAGTGGGGGATTTTCACAAAACATGGGGGCCATCACAACACAAACTATGACTGAGCTAGTAGAAAATGGCTTTGTGATCTTTACAATCAGCATGCCTGGATAGAGTTGCGGTACTAAAATTGCTGTTTCCAGAGGTGAAATCCTTCAAACAACAGCAAATCATATCACCCTTTTCATACTTTTGTAACCACAGCCAGTCTTTAAGCCTGGAGTAACTCATTACCAAAGGAGAAAATTTTAGGTTTGTCCAAATCGAAAGCATTTGCAGATGACATGATAAAAGTGACTGAAAATTTGAAAATTATTTTGTGAAGGGTAGAAAACATTGTGGGAAAAGGAGAATATGCTGGTTACCAGCATATTCTCCTTTTCCCACAATGTTTTTAAAAGGCTTCTTTCTCAAGAGTCATCAAAAGTAGGGATTGTTTGGAAAAGAGTTAATATTGTTGGAAAACCTACTGCTTATGGCTAACCGATTGCCCCTCGTTAACCCATTACCACACAATCCCTACTTTTGACACCCCTGAGAAAGAAGTCTTTTGAAAACCCTGTAGGAAAAGGAGAAAATGCTGGTAACCAGCATTTTCTCCTTTTCCCACAGTGTTTTCTACCTGTCCCAAAACAAATTTCAATTTTTCAGTCACCTTTATTTTGTCATCTGCAAATGCTTTCAATTTGGACCAGTCTAAATTTTTCTCGTGTGGTAATGGGTTAAGACAAACACTATAGATGAGACATCTCCATTGTGAGCAACTTGACGTGAATTCATAATGCATGGAGTGGACGACACAGGTAGATGACTATGTTTAAAATTACAATTCTTCTGACCATGTAGAAACGTGCTTCTAAGATGCTTATAAGTGAACAATGTTGGTTTACTGCAGATGGTTTACTGGCCTGGGTCACACAAAAAAATAATAAAACTACCTGTGAAGAATGTATTACCTTTGGCCTGCTAAATACTAATACATGCACAGAATTGGCAATGGGTGTAGATAAACAACACTTATTTTGGAAAGGATATTATCATAATTAATGATTTAATCACAATGGAATGACATTGTGAAACAATTTGCACTGTTATTGTGATCAATAAAATAAACTTGGTGCGAAAATAATAGATTAACATGAGGGTCCCAACATGGAAAGGGTCAAGTTATGTTTCAGTGACAGATGTTTCGGTAACAGACGAGTTCGGTAACATAGACTTATCATGTAAATCATTGGATGTTTCTGTAACAAAGCAATTATATTGTCAGGGTTCAATCTAGAATTTTGTCAGAATGGGCCACTGGCCCATCACTATTTTAAAAAGGGGCCACCAGTATTTTGAGATGGGCCAGCACTTTTTAACGATCAAATAACCAGGATCTTGGCATTTTAAAAGCTCAATTATTACTGATTTAACATACAAAGGAAGTAAATCCAGATAATTTACTGCTTGTGTATGGGGTTAAAAAATTCTTTTGCTGTATACAAAAACCGCAAGTCATGATTTTTTTTTGCGTCGTCACAACAAAGCCAGTGAAATTGAGGCTTTTGTAGCCACTCAGTTTTAAAGTTTTTTGCATATGATTTCCCAGCTTTTTCATCAGCTGACTTTTCACCACTGGTTTCACCCGATTGTTGCGTTTTTGCTTGTTTGGCGGAATTTCCGCCAGAAAAGAAATCAACGATTCGTTTCTGTGTTTGTATTGCCGACATGTTTTCAACAGCTGGTTCCCATCGCGTTCGTTCATGGGCCGTAAATAAATCATTATCCGATTACCAGTAGGTAACGCTCTCCGTGTTGTTGCGACGCTTTGCAATTAAATTTCAATACCGCGGAAAGCGTCTTCTAACACTGACTCGCTAAAAACTCTACTGCTAAAAAAATAATGGTGGCGCACAACGGAATCAGAAAAGCGCCGATGCATTCCATTTTGCGCCGATTAGGCGCACTGGAGTTTCAAAAATGGGCCAAGGACTTTAAAATTGCGCCATTGGTGCAAAAACGCAGCCTAGATTGAACCCTGTATTGTGTTAATGTCAGGTGACACCTATCGTATGACTTAGTTACGTTCAAACCCTTTATTTTTGCACTTTTCACCCAGTTATCCCTTGATAGATAGGCTCAAACCTTTTATTTTTTCACTTTTCACCCTCTTTCGCTTGAAAGATGGGCAACCGACATTGTCAATACATACAGCATGATATGAGGTACACAACAAAAAATTTCAATGAAACATAGTGGAAATTACAAATTAAAGTTTAGATAACGAAATAAAGCCATGCGTTCAGGGGGAACAAGACAATTCCCCGACAAGACAGTTCCCCGACACGGTTTTTCGAGACAGTTCCCCGACAAAATTGAAGACAGTTCCCCGACACCTTTGACGACAGTTCCCCGACACTTTTATTATTAGTATAGATCTATGGAATAGTTCTTTTTTTGGTTTGTTTTCTTTAAATATTTTTATAGACATTTATTTCAAATGATGGAAGTAAATTTCAACTTTGGCGGTTATTAATTGGGTATTATGCCCAATTAAGGAGGTCGACATAGTGTGATTAGACTGTTTGTTGCCATGATTGGATGTTTATAATAATGATTGGTTTAATTGCCGGGAACCTTTCGAGTTTCCGTTTATTGTGTATGATTGCCATGAAAATTGTTTTTAATGGCATGGTGCTGGGTTCTGGAATGCAATTTTAAGATGTATAACTCGTGTAATGTATGTGCTGTAAATTTCTTGAATAAAGCTAAACATTGAAACCTTTTGTTGATTCTCGTTGGGCTCACTGTATAAGTGTCATATTAATTGCTACTGTCCATAAAGGCACAAAATAAAGGGGATCTACATGTACTTATATTATCCATTACATTACTAGCGGGTTATTTCAGTTTCTCCGGAAGTAACAGTAATAGATGTAAAATGAAAAATGCGCCACACCTACGCCCACATGTATTTCCTATCCAACACTGGGATAAGGATTTGTTTTAGTAATCAAATACACATATTCATATAACAAACGTAATAATATCCTGATCTGCACAACGGCTAAGGTATCATTTCTAAATGGCGTGATATTCAATAATAAACTAAAAAGGAGAAATACTCTAAATTATTTACAATCCTTTCACAAGTACAACAGCCCCCATTACCTTTCCTTAAAAGTTATAGATACCGATGATAAATGTCGATGAAAATCAAGTTTGCTAATAATTAATGTGTCGGGGAACTGTCTTCAAAAGTGTCGGGGAACTGTCTTCAATTTTGTCGGGGAACTGTCTCGAAAAGCCGTGTCGGGGAACTGTCTTGTCGGGGAACTGTCTTGAAACCCGTTCAGGTGTTGGGTGTAAAGAATATAACAATATCACTATATAATTGCCTTGTTAACGAAACATCCAATCGATTTACTCTATATGTCTATGTTACTGAACTCGTCTGTTACAGAAACATTCGTAAATCGTTTCAGAGCAGAAGCTTGTAAAGCACTGTAGATTATAGGGGTGACAGATGTTTCGGTAACAGACGAGTTCGGTAACATAGAGTTATAGAGTAAATCGATTGGATGTTTCGGTAACAAAGCAAATACATAGTGTTTATGTACCGTGACGTCCTTTACACCCATTATATGGCATCTTTTGTTCACCCTTCCACCCTTTATCCCTTGGTCATAATAAATTACTGAATGTGGCAAATAATGAGGTAGACACCGAGACCGCAACAAATATTTCTTCAAACTGCATTAGCGAGCCGTGTATTGAACTGAATGTGCGTTTGTGTGCACTCTTTTCTGCAATTTTTGTCCTCTTTTACAGGTTAACCCATTACCACACAATCCCCTGAGAAAGAGCCTTTTGCTATGTGAAAATGAGAAAATGCTGGTAACACTGTGGTTAAAGTAGAAAATGCTCCTGACCAGCATTTCCTCCTTTTCCCACAGAGATTTCTACCCTTCCCAAAACAAATTTCTATTTTAGTCACCCTTATTTTGTCGTCTGCAAATACCTTCGATTTGGAGCAGTCTAAAATTTTCTTCCTTTTCTCCTTTTACCATTATGTTTTGTACCCTTCCTACATCAAATTTCAATGTTTCAGTTATTTTGTTTTCTTACAGTTTAAGGATTTATTTAACCTTTTATAAACTTATAACCTTATATTGTCTCATAACTTTTTACCACACAATCCAGACTCACTCACTTTGAGGACTGTAAGAAAGAAGCCGTTTGAAAATATCATGGAAAAAGGAGAAAATGCTGGTAACCAGCATTTTCTCATTTTATCACAGTGTTTTCTTCCTAAATCAGATTTCAATTTTTCAGTCACAATTATTTTGTTTTCTGCAAATGCTTTCAATGTAGACCAGCATTTAACGTTAACAATTATGCTGAACCAGATTGAAAGCGCTTGCAGACACCAAAATGAACATAACTCAAACATTGAAATTTGTTTTCAGCAGCTTAGAGAACATTGTCGGAAAAAGAGAAAGGGAGAAAGAGCAGGGCTCCTTTTTCCCATCTTGTTTTCAAAAGGATTTTACTTGAGGGTCCTAAAAACCAAGTATCAAAGGTTTAATCTTGAATAGTCTAACTAAATGTAGCTCAAAAATTGAAATTTGTTAGAAAACTTTGTGTGAATTATGTTGGTCTTTTTTTCAAGGCTTCTATGTCAGGGTCGTAAAACCCGGCGATTTGTTGGTAAAGGGTTGATCCAAAATAGTCGAAACGTGATGGACAGCCCGATCTGAACATGCAGTATCCCCCTCAATGTTCTGCAGTCTGATCTGCATATTCTATCTCATCTGTTAAGATAATTCATGGTTTATAAAACACTTTCGGTGATTTCATCTTCCGCACCCGTCACAATCTATAGCATGAGATCGGCCTGTTATATTAAGGTTGCACGTGATACATGGATGTTGATCGGACATTTTTGTTTCAGAAACTCTGATTTTATGTCGCTCGACAGTGATTATGGTCTAACGAAGTGAATGCTTTATTTGGGTTTGGGTAGAAAAGGAAAATGTCGTGTAACATCCATGAATAACTGTGAACAATAAATGCTAAAATTTGAGGCTTAATTATGATCGATCACATATACTATTGTTTTTATGTAGATACGTGAGAAATTCTTTATCTTATGGGTAACGGGAGGTGTGAAAACAGGCTATTAAAGACACACACCTATACAATAGGACAGTAAATCATTCGCTTACATGATGTAAGAAAAGGGACTTAATATGATCTTTGTGCGTTGTGAAATGTAAACATCAAGTATCGTTGTAAACCGAAAATTTTATTAATTTCAGATATTTCATGCATAAAACAAGGAATAGAGGACGTAACAAACCTATTATTTGTGAAACATTCATTTCATATTTTTTACGCGTAAAACATGGAATAAACAATGTAACAAACATATTTTTTATTAAACATAGTGGGAATTACAAAAAAAAGTGATACATAATGATTTTTTTGACAAAACAAAGGCAGGCAAGGGATATGAAGAACGACAAGGTACGTACACACTATAATTGCTTTGTTACCGAAACATCCAATCGATTTACTCTGTAAGTCTATGTTACCGAACTCGTCTGTTACCGAAACATCCGTAAATCAGATTATAGACCAATAATATTAATGACCATAGATATTGTTTATTTCCAGTCATGTTTTGTTAATTGAATAGAAAAAATGTCTGGATTAGTTTCCCTGACTATCATTTACAAAGTCCAAGTGCATTAATAAAAGGTTTTGGTGGCTTTCGGATCTAATTGAAGGAAAATATCAGGAGCCATGTTAAATGGGGTATCGTTCCTGGAGTTTTCGTTTCATTTTCAGAAAACAGTACGCTATCCTATTGGAGAATAGGTAGGTTTTTTTAATTTGGATTTTAAGTTGATCACGGACAACCCAGCTTTGTGAAAATAACTTTATTTAACTTGAAGTGTGGGCTAGGTCCCGCACAACGGCAGAAAAATTGGGGCCGGGGGACGAAAATATCGGGGAATCCCGCGTCTAAGATTTAAACACTGGATCTTCTTCCTAGAAAAACCACATTTACACGCCAACAAGAAATCGACATTAATACTTCTTGTATTATTCAGAAAATCTCGTAAAAATGCAAAATGAATAACAAAATGATAATAAATTTGATATATTTTGCTTACCGCTTGCTTGCCTCGAGAGAGCGCCGCCATTTTGTTTCCAACAATGCAATGCGTCAACGTCAACCCGTACTTCAGGGTCATCGAGTAGATATATAAATAACGTTGTGGGCAGTCTCAAAAAATACGAATTACTCGCACAGAGGCTGTGCTATGAGCGTGTTCCAAAAATAGATTGTACCTTGTGGGTCATTTTATTATATATACTTGTGGGTCACGAAAATGATTTTTTTCGTAAACATTCGAATCATGCTATTTGCAATAAAATTCTGCTTCCAGATTGCCGGCGTTTTATGGGTCAAAATATTGATGACCCACAAACCACCAAGATTACCCACAACGTGAGTCAGAATTTGACGAAATGACCCACAATACGCCTGTTAGAAAACTATATATATATATATATATATATATATATATATTTGCTGGTGAGCTGGAATGTCAACCTGGCTCAATATACTTTGATTTTGACATATATATGTATTTTTTGCTGTTGAGCTGGAATGTCGAGCTGGCTCAACGGATGTTGATCGAAAGATATGTATACGTATTTTTAGTGTTGAGCTGGCGGTTGAGCTGGAATGTCAAACTTGCTCATAGGACATTGATTGAAGCATATGGACTTTGATTTTGACATATATATATATAGTTTTGCTTTTGAGCTGGTGGTTGAACTGGAATGTCGGGCCGTCTCGACGCACTTTGATTTTGACATATATATTTATTTTTGCTGTTGAGCTGGAGGTTGAGCTGGAATGTCGAGCAGGCTCAACGGACATTGATCGAAGCATATGTATAAGTACTTGACTATTGAGCTGGCTGTTAAACAAGAATGTCGGGCTGGCTCAACGCACTTTGATTTTGACATGTATATGTATTTTTGCTGTTGAGCTGGCCGTTGAGATGGAATGTCGAGCTGGCTCAACGGACATTGATCGAAACATATGTATAAGTATTTTTACTGTTGAGCTTGAAGTTGAGCTGGAATGTCGAGCTGGCTCAACGGACATTGATCGAAGCATATTTATAAGTATATTTACTGTTGAGCTGGCGGTTGAGCTGGAATGTCAAGTTGGCTTAACGGACATTGATCGAGGCATATGGACTTTGATTCTTACATATATATGTAGTTTTGCTGCTGAGCTGGCGGTTGAGCTGGAATGTCGAGCTGGCTCAACGGGCATTGATCGAATCAAATGTATATAAGTATTTTTACTGTTGAGCTGGAACGTCGGGCTGGCTCAACGGACATGGATCTAGTAGTGTTGCTGGCTCAACGGACTTTGATTTTGACATGTATATGTATTTTTTACTGGTGAACTGGACTGTGGAGCTGGTTCAACAAGGCTGGAGTTGAACTGAAAGTCGATTACTGAGCGTTGAGACATTCTTCACGGACCCGCTGTAAGCTTATTTACTATTGTAGATTGTACAAACAAATGTTATTGAACTTTTACCTTGACAGTTTAAAAAACAAAAAGAAGGTTAAAAATATTTGCAAGTTTTAAGCTTTGTTCTTATATACTAGAAATTGAAACCGGACGATTGAATGGTACACAAAGAGATAATAGACATTGTAAAACTTGCTCTTCACCAGTTGTTGAGGATGAATACCATTTTTTGCTTTGCTGTCCAAAATACAGGCATTTTAGACGAAAACACATGATAAAGTCATTCAAGCTATTGCTGATCCTTAATCAATTCCTATAGTAGCCTCTAGATTTTGAGACAAAAAATTTACAAAAATACAAAAAGTCGTCCTGATACTCCCAAGGCATTTTAACTTTCATTTATAAAACTCAAGTAGTCGAAAACCATCCGACATCAGAAGAAATAAAGGATTAACTATGGCCCAGGTCGACACCGATGGGAAACACGGTCTATTTTCACATGAGCAACTCGCTCATTTACATACTGGATATAAACAGACGAAGCTTCAAACATAGCGTCCGAAGAAGACATTATGGAAAATAATTACATAATTGTTAAGTTAAGGAATTTAGGTGTCATAAGTCACGTGCCAATCACTTCACATCCCCACAATGCTTTTGTTCATTTCTGGTGCAAACTCTAAAAATACCTTAAGAGACTACGTAGCCTTTTAACGGAACATTTTTTTTGTAATTTTATGATTCCTAATTATTGATGATTTGTATTTTTTCCATAGATTTCAGTGATCAATATAATTTCTAATTTGGTTAAGATATGAAAAATCTAAATACCCTCCTAAAAGAACTTTGTATGTGTTTAATATGATGATTTTAAACGGTTTTTCCAAATGTTTTAAGGCTTTTCAAAAGGAGAAAACGATGGTTACCGACAATTTATCCGTTTTTCACAAGATTGCTTTAGGCTAAGTTTTTCTCCTATTGGTCATAAAAAGGTGTGCATGAAGCTAAAAGGTAAAATTTTATTTAGGGTGTACATAACGGGATGAGTGTTGCAAATTGCGAGCTCCGTTTATCTGTAAGGAACCATCAGATATGACGTCATCATACTACGACTGCACAAGATGGACGCATTTCATTGACAATGAGATATGCCAACAAGCCTTAGCGAAAGAGTGGCACGAATTCTAATGTTACAGGTTTGTTTCTTTGTATAGCAGTGTTTAGGAGCATTTTAGTTTTATCGCCGCGGCAAGTGCACATGGCCATGCAGTAGTGAAGTTTCTTTTAATAGCACTCTGCCTAATATTTTGCCTAATATTCTCTCTAGGGATCGACTACTATCACAATTTAGCATCGTCGAAACTATGACTAGTGTCCAACGTAACATAAATACCTGTTTTCCAATCCCCATATTCAGTCTTTAAGACTTCAGTCTTTAAAGACAAGGCTTCTAAGCCATGGCCATGACTGTTCGTTTATATAGATAATCTAGTGTCACTTAGACCAAGATCAGAACATTTAAAACGCTCGAAATCAAAGTACTTAGGTACTTGACCATCTGAGGTTACAGCACTTAAGGTATTACCATCCTAACGTTTCTAGCGCAAGATGAAATGAAATTTCTTATTAGTTGATAAATAAGGATGTATATTGATAAAATATTTTTGCACATTTCTAACCGACCAGTAATTCATTTGAAATTATTTGTTGATATTTTGTTATTTTTCAAAAAAGGGGGGTAATTATTATTTCATTTTGTAAGGAGAAAAGAGTGTCCCTATATTTATGATTGATAATTCTTAGAAGGAAAACATGGAAAAAGTGGCTCGGTCAAAGTAGTACAATAATATTCACTTTCAATCGTAGCAACCTTTTTAGGATAAAATTATAGTGCAAATAGCTGTTTTCCATGAAAATGGTACCACCTTAAAGATTTTGACGTCGAGAGACGCAATACTTCTAAATTGTATTTTCAAGCTTGTCTTCAATTACCCTAATTTTAAATCCTAGACAAAAAAAGCTCATTACAAATACAACATACTAAGATATAAAAAATACCAACTTTCAAGAAAACATAAACTGTTTTAATAAACCTGTTATTGAACGAGAACATCTGAGATTCGTTTTGATTGATAGATTTAACTTTCCTGCACGTGACTCAATGATGATGGCTGAAATGCAGTTATCGTTCGTGTAGTGGAAAATATTGTGGGAAAAGGAAAAATGCTGGTTACCAGATTTTTTTTTCTTTTCCTGCAAAATTTTCAAGTCTTCCCTATCCAAGGGTTATAACTTTTTGAATGTTTGGTAAAGTGTTAAAGAGAGTTTTCTGGTGGTATTTGTCAATCAGGCGTTTAAAACTCGCAATAATTAGTATCAAACATGCACTATTTTTGGAGTCCATGAAAAAATTTGACAGCTGTCAAAATCCTGATGCGGTTTATTTGTACAAAAAACAACAGATATAAACGGAGGCAGTATCGGCAAAATTACTTCTATTATGAAGATTAGAGAGACAGATAGACAAACAGAGAGGCAGACAGAGAGGTAGAATTTGCAATTGTTCTACTGATGGACGGATGGACCAACTGACCAACATCTGTAGGAATAGGTCACTGAATGAGTAACGTAGTGACTGAATTATTCTTCATATCAATGACTGGCAGACTCTATGACTAATTGACCCCATTTTTAAATGACCTATCGATTGACTTATCTCTCATTCATTCTTAAAATGGCTCTCTAAAAGACTGACATACTGACTGACCAGCTTACCGAATGACTGACTGCAGACTAACCCATTGACTATTTGAACAAATGGATGAATTGTCGACTCACCCATTGACTATCCGAAGAACTGGAAGAATGATCGACTGACCCTTCGACTATCCGACTAACTGGATGAATGACTGACAGAATGGATGGATGATCGACTGATCAATTGACTATTCGACCAACTGGATGAATGAGACTGACCCATTGACTATCCGACCAACTGGATGAATGACCGACTGACCCATTGACTATCCGACCTCCACGAAGGACGATCGACCGACCCATTGACTATCCAACCTACTGGTTGAACTACCGACCGACCCATTGACTGTCTGACCAACTGGATGAACGACCGACCGACCCATTGACTATTCAACCAACTAGATTGACGATCGACCAACTAGATGACGATAAACTAGCCCATTGACCATTCGACAAACTGGATGAACAATCGACTGACCCATTGACTATTGAGTATTCAACCAACTGGATGAACGATCAGCGGACTCATTGTCTATTGGTCCAATTGGATGACTGACTGACTGACCCTTTGACTGTTCGACTAACTAGTTGAACAATTCACTGACCCATTGACTCCTACCTACTGGATGAAGGATGGACTGACCCATTGACTAGTCGTCCAAATGCATGAAGGGTCGGCGGACCCATTGTCTATCAGACCTACTGGATGAATGATCCGTTGACTATTTGACCAACCAGATGAACGATTTATCTGACCCATTGACTCCGAACTACTGGAGGAACGATGGACTGACCCATTGACTAGTCGAACAACTATATGAACGATTGGCTCACCCATTGACTATCCGAGCAACTGGATGAACGATCAACTGATCCATTGACTATCCGACCAACTGGATGAACGATAGGCTGACCCTTTTACTATCCGACCAACAGGATGAAAGATCTACAGACAAACTTACTGACTTGAAGAGAGACTCTGCCCAATCTATCGACCAAACAACTAACCGGGCGACTTACCGACTACCCTTTTTCTTTACATACATGTTTCTACCTACTTACTCGCCTAATTAGTCACAGACACAGGTTCTACTTACTAAACAACCCACTTACTTGTTAAAAAATGATGCTCGAACCCTTATCCTGCTAAATTAGATCTAATAAAGTTCTCAAGTCGATAGTAAAAACCGAATTAATATCATTTCAAACTTATTTTTTGGAGAAAATAATACTTCTTTATCGGACAGTGTAGATCGAAGATCAGACTGCATGTTCTGTGCTGTCTGATTTTGATCTATACTCTCCGCAAAAGGTCAGTGAGTCGCGCTAAGCAGCAAAAAGGATTAACGGGGAGGAGGGAAGGGGTTGAGATGGTGGTTAAAAATGTAGATAAAGTTCTACCAGCATTTATTTTCGATTCCCTTCGACGTTTTCGACAACCTTCTTCTTTGGGGTCATAAAACACGGGGTAATTTCTTAAATAATTAATTCGAATTATGCCATTATCTCCCGCTAGATCAAACACACATCTATCTAATTTTGGCATTCTGGGTACTTTTCTACGCGACAGCCGTTAACTGGAATTAGTAACTAAAATACACGTTTACTCAATAAAACGGTACCAGGTGCTATTCATTCAGCTAATACTAGCAGTTTAGATAAATCTGGAGCTAAAATAGGCATGATTTCACCTCAAACGTATTGATAAAAGCCATTTTCTCCATTGCTACTTTATAGCGCGTATTACTACAATACCCCCCGAAATGGGGGGAAGTGATGCGTCATAGCAGAAAGGTCGAATCTTCGAGGAATATGATATGCGCAGACGGAATTATGCTGTTGACTTCCTTTCCCTGTCACTGCCCAGAAAAAAATCAAGAAAGGTGACATGCTGCATCCATATGCCCTGAAACACGCGAAAAGGGAAATTCAGTCATTTGCGAAAAGTGTCGTCTCGGATCAGCCTTGGCAGTCTGAGCAGGCTAATCCAAGATGGCACTTTACGACTACATTAGATTTCGTGCTACAGTAGACTTGCGCAAAACAGAAAATTACATGAAAATATAAAATTATCGTTTCCGATCAGCCTGGGCGGACTGCGTAGGCTGATCCGAGATGACACTTTATGCAAATGTCCGAATACCCCTTTTCTCGTGTTGCAAGACCTATAAACTCAGTGTTTTTCTTTTCAGTTTTGTAACTGGGGACCGGAAGTTTGTTTCTGAAGTAATTTACGTGAGCGTGTGTCGGTTCAAATACAAACCTTTATATAAATATAATTAAAGCGAAAAACTATAGATCTTTCCTCTGCACACCTGGAAAAACAGGGTTGTTATTATAAAGTGTTTCCATAGAAACGTAAACCTGTATCTCATTACCTGAAAAAGAAAGAGAAAAAATAAGAAATTTATTGGACAGAAACTATTCGTGATAAAACCCTGAAAAAGAAAGAGAAAAAATAAGAAATTTATTGGACAGAAACTATTCGTGATAAAACTGGTTAATGATAGATCAATTTCGAAAATAATTTTCAATACAACGCTTTACCCCCTACATGGAACTTTTTTGGCGACAATTAGTAGACATCATCTTGAAAAAAAAACTCAAAATAATAAAGAATAAATTACTCATAACGAGTAATATTTTGTTTTACAGCTTTAGGTAACACTTTACCAAACGATAAATTTCTATACTCCACTAAATTTAAAGCATTTGTAGACAACACATTAAAAGTAGATCAGTATATGATTTCTGTCTCTGTAAGAATAGAAAATGTTGTGGAAAAATGAGATAATGCTGGTAAGCAGTATTTTTTCTCTTTCGAAAAATATTTTCAATTTACTTTTCTCATTATCTGAAAAGGGGTTAAGCCTTGCCAAACAATCCTTGGTTTTTAAGAACAAGACATTGAAGCCTTTTGAAAACATTGTAGGAATGCATTTTCTCCTTCTCCCACAATGTTTTCTACCCAGCTGGAAACAAATTCAATTTTTGGGTTACGTTCATCAACTTGGACCAGTCTAAAACTGCATCGTCTGGTAAAGATCTGGTTGCACGTTCTTTACATACTACATCGGCTTCAATCCAATACCGTGAATTTATGACCGCATAATTCTAGTAAAAGATATATTATTTTACTTCATGTCAACCTTAACCGTTACATTAGACAAACAGAAATTTCATTATCAAATTTGCCTATTTCAAAGTATTTTTTTTTTTTTTTTCGCACAAAAATCTACTTTCAAAAAGCGCAGATCTAGGATCAGATACCGAGTTCTGAGTGTCTGGAAAGGCTCACTGAGGCGTGCTTACCTTCCAAAGACTGATGGGACATTCATGAAATGATTATGCGTTTTGATCATTTGATCATTTGAGTATCAAATGATTCTGTAAATACACTCGATGACATTGTCTCCCTTTATCTATATGCAAATGAGTTCATCTGGTACAGTATAATTGAATGGTCGGATGTATATAAAAAGATAAAAAAGATAAATCATTATTCCCATTAGGAAGCGTTGGATGTCTGTTTAACCTTTATCCAGCCAAATAACTTTAATGAAATTTTCAAGTCGATGGTAAAAATCAAATATTGTTACTTCAAGGTTATGTAATAAGGAATAATATTTCCTTACCGGACAATGTAGATCCAAGATCAAACTGCATGTTCTGTGCACTCTGATCTTGATCATGATCTTTCCGCGCGATAAGCTGCCTAAGGGTTAATAAATATATTGAGAAAGGTAATGCTCAGACCTTTAAACGGAGGAGCTGTTTGCGTAGTTTTGAAAGATATAAAATTGAATCGTTGAATAAATCAAATGAAAACTTCTAGATTAGAGTAAAAATCTAAATACAGTAATGTACCAGTTTCAAAGATGTCTAAAAGGAAAGTATACTACCGTCTCGTGCAGCAAATATTGTCTGCAGCTTGATCTATATTTGGCTTTCAACACGCCAAAAGGTGCCATTCGGACATTTGCGTAAAGTGTCGTCTCGGATCAGCCTGCGCAATCCGCGCAGGCTAATCCGAGATGGCACTTCACGACTGCACTAGTAAGATTTTGTCCAACATTAGACTTGCGAAAACAGAAAATAACCCAAAAACGGAAGGTGTCTCTTCGGATTAGTGCGCGCGGACTTCGCAGGCTGATCACAACCGACACTCCACGCAAATGTCCGAATGCCCCTTTTAGCATGTTGCAGAACATTAATACACTGTCAGAAAGGAGCAGCTACCCTTCAGCCTTACATTGTACGCAATGCAATCTATAAAATCTTGATACTCGTAGCATTTTCCTGCCTGTATCGAGGCTAGTTAGAACGATATTTACGATATTTTTACGCCTTCCTTATCGCAGAGGTTTATTTATTCCTTAAATTTAATTGTTTATGATCTTTCTTATCGAGGTGTATCCTCACATATTATCTGCATTTCTTTTTTGAGATGAATTCCATTTCAACGACCTCAATGTTTAGAAACCTGTACTCTTTATCCAGATGAAGATATCCAACATAATTTCAAGACATGGCAGTAATTCGAATGTATCAAACAGAAACACATTAAGAAAGCCATGATAAATATTTAGAATATTAGTTGCACGGTCAGGTGGCAGGGGACTTGAAAACTTGTTCACGGCTGTGGTGAATCAAGTCACCTCGCCGATGGCTCGGGGCGACATGATTCACCACTCCGTGAACAAGTTTCCAATTCCCCTGCCACCTGACCGTAAAACGAATTTATCATCAAAGATTTACCATTTAAACGTTTGTTCAGCAAATTTTACCTCTTTTTTTTCTGTTTAAAACTTGAGTACGCTGACAAAGTAGAATTTCCCTTCTGACTGTCCCAATTCAATGAACAATGGCGTCACTCGGAAGTGACGTCAGCGAAACCTCGGTAATACGATGTAAACGTACAATTTCGCGCATAATCTTGATCGACGCCGATATTTTGGCTGTTGTGTTGAAAGTGTAGTCAGGTATACGGGACTCCCGAAAGGGAAACTATTTTTACGTTGGTAATGCCTGCGTACATGACATATATGTTCGAGGCATATCACACTGATCAACGTGAGCCACGGACACCATGTGTTCTCGGTACACCAGATCGATTTTTCCATGGAAGAACCGGAGGTGGTGTAAGTATTTTCATTTTTGTGGACCTGATTAACCTAGATAGAAATGTTGATTTACAGCAATGTCAAGACAAATGATTGATTTGTTTACACACATACTAGGGAATAATAATACCATCATATAAGCAAGCGGGGTCTTATTGTTTTGAAGTTTGTTGCCGATTTTCGGACAAAATCCCCTAACCATTGTTCATTTTACAAGTTTGTATGATAAGATAAATGTATTCCCTAAAGGAACACAAAATTTCACTTAGAAATGTCCATCCAAAGCGAAGATATACGTTTTTGAATGGACCTGGGTAGAGGAAAATCCGCTTGGCCAACTGCCAGCGGGCTCTTTGAATGGCGTTCTACCCTTCGTACATTTGCATGCGTGCGTTTGTTCGTCTACGCGTTTATTTCTTGGCCAAGCGGATTTGAAAATTATTTAAACTAAGAATCAGGTCAAATGTGGTAAATAATGTACACTCTGTATTAGTTAATAGGGGTTTTTCTTTATAGACAATGTTTTTCGAAGCCATCTTTTCCAGGGACATTAAAGCTCGTGATTGCGTGGTAATGGGTTAATACGCCATTCATAAACCTGAAACGCTGTAAAAAAAAAGAACATGTCTTGCACCAACATTTGAGGCAATGACCGGTCAATTGTGATCAAGCATCGTAGGTCTACTTCGTAAATTGCCGTAACATTGCAAATATTTCAAAAAAGCAAACTTGTGCTACAAGTAATGAAATTGCGTTGAACATGCTCTTTATCGGGTAATGGACCATAGTTACATAATGTTTACAAAAATAGTCTTCGTATACGGCCCATGCATCGAGTTTTTGGCAGAAATATTGATGATTTAAAGGTTGGTGTCCAGTTACCACAAGCTTTTTCTGATCTGGTGTCCATGTACATACTCTGAAAATGAAAATGGTGTCTTGTTAGCATATTTTCCTCTACCCAGATCCATTCAAAAACGTATATCTTCGCTTTTGATGGACATTTCTAGGTGAAATTTTGTGTTCCTTTAGGGAATACATTTATCTTATCATACAAACTTGTAAAATGAACAATTGTTAGGGGATTTTGTCCGAAAATCGGCAACAAACTTCAAAACAATAAGACCCCGCTTGCTTATATGATGGTATTATTATTCCCTAGTATGTGTGTAAACAGATCAGTCATTCGTCTTGACATTGCTGTAAATCAACATTTCTATCTAGGTTAATCAGGTCCATAAAAATGAAAATACTTACACCACCTCCGATTCTTCCATGGAAAATTCGATCTGGTGTACCGGGAACACATGGTGTCCGCGGCTCACGTTGATCAGTGTGCATATTATCCAACCAGATCACGAGCAATTTCGAGGCAGTATAATAATGGATTCTGTCTTAGTCGTCACATTGATCCATAATTATGTGATGTCACCCTTGGTACAATGCATCACTGATATGCATTGGATTCCCCATTTTTCCCAGAGCCACCCTGATCAAATAATTTGTGACAAAAGCAGGAATTGCTCGTTTTGAGAAAGTTAACCACGTAAGATGCTAAACATATCTACAACCAGGCGAAAATGCCCAGCGGAAATCCATTACAAAAAAGAAAAAACAAACGGGGCATTTCTGTCGGTTCATAGAAGTTTACATATAAACAGTTCCCGATAGATAATAGTTTGTGAAGTAAGGTGCACTCAAAATGTGTATTCAGGTAGAAAAAAAAAAATCATGAAAATTTTAGAGAAGAAAATAATCAGACAAAATGTTCTCATTTGAATTTTTGAGTAATTTTACGTAACACTTTTGATAAAAGATAATTTGTGCGTCTGGACTTAAAAATCGTTCATTAAAATTAATACGGAGGGCCATTTTAGCCAATTTTCATATTGCCTCGACAAAGCACGATATTTCCATCTCTTTTCCAGCAAATATTTTTATAAACAATGACTTTATACTGACTGTTCAAGAATATATGTTTCTATGTTAATTGAACTTTATTATGCAATTGATCTGACAGATCATCACCTATCTACCGTATTAAAGGCGATAGCGTTTTTGGTAAAACAATTGACGTCGTCTGAGATAACGATTCCATGTAATGTCACTTGTTTTTACAATGGTCTTTTAAACAAAATTTGACAGATAGCTTCTTAAGTTGTATCACAGGAAGTTACAAAATGGCACCTCAAGAAGAAAACTTATATAGACTACATATATACAAACATAACGTAATAGTTGAAAGTTAAGAAAAAAGTCAAATGCATACACAAAGAAAAGAAACCAGACTGTAATCTAGATGGGCAGAAATCGAAATATAATGCGAGGATAGTTAAATATGGCACATGTCTATGTATGTATATATGTATGTATGTATGTATGCATTTTGAAAACTGACAAGAGAAAGACGTTGAATATTCTGTGTGCAACGGCGGAAAGCCCTACAAGCACTGTAAAGATATTACATGATTCTATACAAGTGATTTTATTCAACAGTTATGCAACCCCGTGCATTTTGTATCGTACACATTGATATTTCAAATTAATAGGTCATTAAGAAAAGAGGTTTTGATAGGCAAATGCCATAACAATACACGAGAAAGAAAAACGTGTAAAATAAAGAATTATTCTCAAATGTACTGATAAAAGCAATTTTCCTACATTGCTACTTTATGGCGCGTAATACTACAATTCCCCAATTTTGGGGGGTGGGGGGGTTGCGTGATGCGTCAAAGCAAATTGGTCGAATCTTCGACGAATATATCATGCGCAGAAAACGCAAGTGAAACCTTTCAAGGATTGTTTAATCACGTCTGTATAAATCACTTGTATACATGTGTTACAAACTAGCGACAAGGAACACAATTTATAAAACTCGTTACAAGTGTAAAATCTACTTGAGCGTAAAAAACACTTTACGTATTTACAAAAACTCAATATTGTTTTTAAATACTTTTCATAAAAATAATACGATGATATCGTATTAGAAATTTCCTATAGCGAGATTTTGACGTGGCCGAAATGGAATTCCGTAAGTTGGACCACCATCGAGAAGTTTTGGCAGATAGCTTCCCCTCCCTTCCATTGTCTTCCAGGTCAAGGACAAATATTCTGCTTTGTATTTTCTTAAGTAATGAAGATTAATATTCAGGGGTAGTAGTAAATATTGCAAACTTGTAAATTATTCAGTACTGAGTGCATAATTTGGCTCATCGTTGCCAGTCTTATCAAAGTCGTCCTAATTTTCATCTTCATCATCATTATATCATATTCAACATCCTTGTCACTTTTTCGTGGTTCAGTAGATTACTTTCTTTGTCTTGGATAGTTCTTTTATTTAATTTGTCCACGTTACATGAACGGAAAGCTAGGTTCGAAAACTAACTTCACGGATCTACGCCAAAAAATGCATTATTCAACATTTCTTAACATCAATAAATTTTGAGAGAAAAAAAAAAAAGAATTTTTGTGATATGGTTTTTGTTTTGGAATATCGGACAGCCTATGTCCGAGATTAGACGGCATTCTACGTGCAGTCTTATCTTTAATCCCTGTATACGGTCTGCAAGAGGCATAAAAACCATGCAGAACTGCGTTCAACGTTAGATAGTTCAAGTGTTAGTCTTTAGGCCTCTCAGTGCGACCCAAGGACCTTTTGCGGACATTAAGAATGAGCGGTCTGATATTGGATCTACACTGTCAGATCAAGAGATATTCTCCCCCTTCTTTCTCCAACCCCCCCCCCAAAAAAAAAAAAGGCATTTTTAAAATAGCAAATTTTGGTCTTGCTGTCCGCTTCTTAGTCTTTGAAAGATTCATTTCACTTTTTTCGCAAGTGCAAGGGTTATTGTCTGCTGATTGAACCACACGCCGATGTCGGAAGTATATTTTAATTTAGTAATAATTCATGATTGTACCGAGCCGTGTGTGTTTATGGTCATACATTATCATGAAATTAACCCTTCATGCGCTGCAATTGATGAAACGGTAATTACATACTTTTGGGAAAAATATTGATAGTTAAAGGTTGTTTTGGTGATGAAAGGATACATACTTGATGTGTTGTGTGTATCTAAAATGAGACTGCACATTAATCTCTTTAGTTTGATCTTGATCTATACTACTCAAAATTTGCTAGGGATCACCCTAAAAGATTCACTCTAAATATATATGTGGCATGTATCGTGTATGGTTTTACAATAAGTTACATTGCGACACTGAGCAATAAAATGACTGGTGGAAATGGATCTTTTAGCCTTTACCTCACAATGCCGACTGTTAAAGACACTAAGAAAGAAGCCTTTGGAAAACATTGTTGGAAAAGGAGAAAATGCTGGATACCAGCATTTTCTCCTTTTTCAACAATGTTTTCTAGCCTATTACAGACAGCATACTGCACGTTGCATTTAGTTTTTGGTCAGCAAATGCTTTCAGCTTGGACAAATCTAGAGTTTTACTGTATGGTAAAGAGTTTATGCAAAACTGTTGTAACTTATAAACCCATACAGAAATATGTAAGTGATCCCTATCAAAGTTTGAGTAGTATACAATGGATGAAAATGCTATGACTTCCTTACAAACTCAACCTTAACCGACTTCCTTAAAGACTCAAGTTTTCCTGATTTCCTTACAGACTCAAGTTTTCCTGATTTCCTTACAGAGTCAAGTTTTCCTGCCTTCTTTACAGACTCAACCTTTCCAGGCTTCCTTACACACTCATTCTTTCCCGGCTTCCTTACAGACTCAACCTTTCCCGACTTCCTTACAGACTAAACTTTTCCCGCCTTCCTTACAGACTCAACCTTTCCCTACTTCCTTACAGACTGACGTTTTCCTGACTCTCTTACAGGCACAAGTTTTCCCGATTTCCTTACAGACTCAAGTTTTCCTGACTTTCTAACAGACTCAATCTTTTCCGACTTCCTTACAGACTGAAGTTTTCCTGACTTCCTTACAGACTCGAGTTTTCCAGACTTGCTTATAGACTCTAACTTTCCTGACTTTCTTACATATTCAAGTTTTCCTGACTTTATTACAGATTCAACCTTTCCTGACCTCCTTACAGACTCGAGTTTTCCTGACTTCCTTACAGACTCAAGTTTTCCTGCCTTACTTACAGACTCAACCTTTCCCGACTTCCTTCGAGACTCAGCCTTTCCCGACTTCCTTCGAGACTGAAATTTTCCTGACTTCCTTACATTTTCGAGTTTTCCCGACTTCTTTACAGACTCGAGTTTTCCTGACTTTCTTACAGATTCAAGCTTTCCTGGGTTTCTTACAGACTCGAGCTTTCCTGACTTCCTTACAAACTCAACAATTTCCTGACTTCCTTACAGACTCAACCTTTCCCGAGTTGGTTTTCTAACAGACTCAAATTTCCTGACTTCCTTAGAGACTCAAGTTTTCCCGAATTACTTACAGATTCATCCTTTTTGCCGACTTCCTTACAGACTCAAGTTTTTCTTTTTTTTTACAGGCTTGAGCTTTCCTGACTTTCTTACAGACTCACGTTTTCTTAACTTCCTTACAGAATTGGGTTTTCCTGACTTCCTTAGAGACTTAAGTTGTCAGGAAAACTTGAGACTGTAAGAAAGTAGGGAAAAGTTGAGTCTGTACGGAAGTCGCGAAAATTTGAGGCTGTAAGGAAGTCAGAAAAGCTGTAGTCTATAAGGAAGTCAGAAAAACTTGAGTCTATAAGGAAGCCAGGAAAGCTTGAGTCTGTAAGGAAGTCAGGAAAACTTGAATCTGAATGGAAGTCAAGAAAGGTTTAGTCTGTAAGGAAATCAGAAAAACTTGAAGGAAGTCAGAGAACTTGAGTCTGTAAGAAAATCAGGAAAACTTGGGTCTGTAGGGAAGTCAGGAAAGTTTTTGTAAGGAAGTGAATGAAATTTTTGGTCTGTAAGAAAGTCAGGAAAACTTGGGCCTGTAAGAAAGTTGGGAAAGCTTGAATCTATAGGGAAGCTGAGAAAACTTGAGTCTGTAAGGAAGTCGGAAAAGCTTGAGTCTGAAAGAAAGTCGTGAAAGCTTGAGTCTGTACAGAGGTCAGGAAAGCTAGAGTCTGTAAGGAGGCCAGGAAAGCTAGAGTCTGTAAGGAAGTCAGGAAAACTCGAGTAAGTAAGAAAGTCAGGAAAACTCGAGTATGTAAGGAAGTCAGGACAACTCGAGTTTGTAAGGAAATCAGAAAAGGTAGAGTAGAGTCTGTAAGGAAGTCAGAAAAACTCGAGTATGTAAGAAAGTCACGACAACTCGAGTATGTAAGGAAGTCAGGACAGCTCGAGTTTGTAAGGAAGCCAGAAAAGGTAGCATAGAGTCTGTAATGAAGTCAGAAAAACTCGGGTATGTAAGGAAGTCGGAACAACTAGAGTTTGTAAGGAAGTCGGGACAACTCGGGTTTGAAAGGAAGCCAGGAAAGCTTGATTCTGTAAAGAAGTCAAGAAAGCTTGAGTCTGTAAGACAGTCAGGAAAGTGAGAAAACTTAAGTCTGTAAGAAAGTCAGAAAAACAGTGTGTAAGGATGTCAGAAAAACACTAGTATGTAAGAATGTTAGGACAACTCAAGTTTGTAAGGAAGTCAGGACAACTCGAATCTGTAAGGAAGTCAGGACAACTAAAGTTTGAAAGGAAGTCAGGAAAGCTTGATTCTGTAAAGAAGTCAAGAAAGCTAGAGTCTGTAAGGAAGTCAGGACAGCTTGAGTCTGTAAGGAAGTCAGAAAAATTCGAATATGTAAGGAAGTCAGGACAAGTCGAGTTTATGAGGAAGTCAAGACAACTCGAGTTTGAATGGAAGCCAGGAAAGCCTGATTGAGTCTGTAAGAAAGTCGGGAAAACTCGAGTATGTAACGAAGTCAGAAAAACTTCAGTCTGTAAGGAAGTCAGAAAAAAAAAGTCAGAAAAACTCGAGTATGTAAAGAAGTCAGGACAACTCGAGTTTGAAAGGAAGTCAGGACAACTCGAGTCTGAAAGGAAAGTTTTCTTGACTTTCTTACAGTCTGGAATTTTCCTGACTTCCTTACAGACTCGAGCTCTTTACAGAATTAAGCTTTCCTGACTTTCTTACATATTCAAGTTATCCTGACTTCCTTACAGACTAAACAATTTCCTGACTTCGTTACAGACTCTAGTTTTCCTGACTTTCTTACAGAGTCAATTTTCCTGGCTTCCTTATGGACTCGAATTTTCCTGACTTCCTTACAGACTAAAGCTTCCTGACTTCCTTACAGACTGGAGTTATCCTGACTTACAGACTCTAGCTCTCCTGCCTTCCTTATAGACTCAAGTTTTCCTGACTTCCTTTTAGACTCTTGAAAGTTTTCCTAGTTTCCCTACAGACTCAAGTTTTCCTGACTTCCTTACAGACTCGAGTTTTCGTGACTTCCTTAAGCTGTCCCACTTAAGCTTCCCTGACTTTCTTACAGATTCTAGTTTTCCTGACTTCCTTACAGACCCAACCTTTCTTGACTTCCTTACAAACTCAAGTTTTCCTGACTTTCTTACAGACTCAAGCTTTCCTGGTTTCCTTACAGCCTCAGGTTTTTCTGACTTTCGTACAGACTTGAGTTTCCTGACCTTCTTACAGACTCTATTTTTTCTGACTTCCATATAGATTCAAGTTCTTGAGACTTACTAACAGACCCAAGCTTTTCTGGCTTTCTTACAGACCTAAACTGTCCAGGCTTTCTGAAGGATTCAAGTTTTCCTGACTTTCTTACAGACTAAACTTTTCCTGACTTTCTTACAGACTTAAATTTTCCTGACTTCCTTCTACACTCAAGTTTTCCTGACTTCCTTACAGACTCAAGATTTCTTCATTTTCTGATAGACTCAAATTTTGAGTGCGCTCCTAATTTTCTTTCTGAATCGAGTTTTTCCGACTTCTTTACAGACTTAAGCTTTCCTGATTTCCGTACAGACTTGAATTTCCTGACTTCCTTACAGACTCAAGTTTTCCTGACTTTCTTAAAGTCCCGAGTTTTCCTGACTTCCTTAGAGACTCCAGTTCCTTACAGACTTAAGCTTTCCTGACTTTCTTAAAGTCCCGAGTTTTCCTGACTTCCTTACAGACTCCAGTTCCTTTCAGACTTAAGCTTTCCTGACTTTCTTACATATTCAAGTTATCCTGACTTCCTTACAGACTCAACTTTTCCTGATTTTCCTACAGATCTAAATTTTCCTGTATTTCTTACAGACTCGAGTTTTCCGGACTTCCTTACAGACTCAACAATTTCCTGACTTCCTTACAAACTCAACCTTACCCGACTTCCTTACAGACTCAAGTTTTCCTGTTTTCCCTACAGAGTCAAGTTTTCCTGCCTTCCCTTCAGACTCAACCTTTCCCGACCTCCTTACATACTCAAGTTTTCCTGACTTTCTTACAGACTCAACCTTTCCGGGCTTCCTTACAGACTCAACCTTTCCCGGCTTCCTTACAGACTCAACCTTTCCCGACTTCCTTACATACTCAATGTTTCCTGCCTTCCTTACAGACTCAACCTTTCGCTACTTCCTTACAGATTGAAGTTTTCCTGACTCTCTAACAGGCTCAAGTTTTTCCAATTTTCTTACAGACTCGAGTTTTCCTGAATTTCTTACAGACTCGACATTTCGCAACTTCCTTACAGACTCAAGTTCTCCTGCCTTCCTTACAGACTCAACCTTTCCCGAATTCCTTACAGACTCGAGATTTCATGACTTCCTTACAGACTCGAGTTTTCCTGACTTCCTTACAGACTGGAGTTTTCCAGACTTGCTTACAGACTTAAGCTTTCCTGACTTTCTTACATATTCAAATTTTCCTGACTTCCTTACAGACTCGAGTTTTACTGACTTCCTTACAGGCTCGAGCTTTCCAGACTTTCTTACAGATTCAAGCTTTCCTGGGTTTCTCACAGATTCGAGTTTTCCTGACTTCTGTACAGACTCAACAGTTTCCTGACTTCCTTACAGACTGAACCTTTCCCGACTTCTTGACAGACCCAAGTTTTCCTGGTTTTCTAACAGACTCAAGTTTCCTGACTTTCTTACAGACTCGAGTTTTCCTGACTTCCTTACAGACTCAACAATTTCCTGACTTCCTTAGGAACTTAGAAGTCAAGTTGTCAGGGAAACTTGAGACTGTAAGAAAGTAGGGAAAACTTCAGTCTGTAAGGAAGTCAGAAAAACTTGAGTCTGTAGGGAAGTCAAGAAATCTCGAGTCTGTAAGAAAGTCTGAAAAACTCGAGTCTGTAAGACAGTCGGGAAAGCTTTGGTCTGTAAAAAAGTCGGGAAAATCTGGGTCTGTAAGAAAGTCAGGAAAACTTGAGTCTGTAAGGAAGTCGGGAAAGCGTGAGTCTGTAAAGAAACCAGGAAACCTTGAGTCTGTAAGAAAGTCAGGAAAACCTGAGTCTGTAAGGATGTCAGGAAACCTTGAATCTGAAAGAAAAGCAGGAAAGCTTGAGTCTATACAGAAGTAAGAAGTCATGAGTTTTAAGGAAGCCAGGAAAGCTGGAGTCTGTAAAGAAGTCAGAAAAACTCGAGTATCTAAGGAAGTCAGGAAAACTCGAGTATGTAAGGAAGTCAGGATGACTCGAGTTTGTAAGGAAGTCAGGACAACTCGAGTTTGAAAGGAAGCCAGGAAAGCTTGATTCTGTAAAGAAGTCAAGAAAGCTTGAGTCTGTAAGAAAGTCAGGAAAATTTGAATCTGAAAGAAAGTCAGGAAAACTTGAGTCTGTACAGAAGTAAGGAAATCTTGAGTCTTAAGGAAGCCAGGAAAGCTAGAGTCTGTAAAAATGTCAGGAAACTCGAGTATCTAAGGAAGTCAGAACAACTCGAGTATGTAAGAAAGTCAGAAAAACTTCAGTCTGTAAGGAAGTCAGAAAAACTCGAGTATGTAAGGAAGTCAGGACAACTCGGGTTTGTAAAGAAGTCAGAACAACTCGAGTTCGAAAGGAAGCCAGGAAAGCTTGATTTCCTTCCAGACTCGAGCTTTCCTGATTTCTTTACAGACTGAAGCTTTTTTATTTCCTTTCAGAATAGAGCTTTCCCGACTTCATTAGAGACTTAAGTTTCCCGACTCCCTTAGAGACTAGAGTTTTCCTGACTTCCGGTTAGACTTACAGTTTATCAAACTCTAGGAGAAATTCATGAAAGCTTGAGTCTGTAAGAAACTTAAGAAAGCTGGAGTCTGTAAAAGAGGTATCTGGAGGCTGTAAGAAATTCAAGAATGTTTTGGTCTGTATGGATGTCAGGAATGTTTGAGACTGTTAAAAAGTCTAGGAAGCTTTCAAGAGTCTGTAAGGGACCCGAAAAGAATTGAGTCTATAAAAAAGTCGAGAAAGCTTGAATCTGTGAAGTCAGAAAAAGTTAATCCTGTGGGAAGTCAAGAACACCTGAGTCTGTAAGGAAGTCAGGAAACTCGAGTCTGTAAGAATGTCAGAAAATCTTGAGTCTTTTAGGAAGTCACTGCAGCTTGAGTCTGTGAGAAGATAAGGAAAGCTCTACTCTGTTCAACTAAATTCAGGTAAACTTGAGTCTGTAAGGATATCCGGAGCACTTGAGTCTCTAAGAAAGTCAGGAAAGCTTAAGTCAGTAAGGAAGTCAGGAAACTCGAGTCTGTTAAAAAATCAGGACACTCGAGTCTGTAAGGAAGTCAGGAAAGTTTGAATCTGTAAAAAAGTCAGGAATATTCGAGCCAGTACGAAAGTCAGGAAAACTCGAGTCTGTAAGGAAGTCAGGAAATTCGAGTCTGTATGAAAGTCAGAACTCTCGAGTCTGTAAGAAAGTCAGGAAAAGTTGAGTCTGAAAGAAAATCGGGAAAGCTTAAATGTGTAAAAATGTCAGAAAAGCTAGAATGTGTAAAAGAGTGAGAAAAACTCTCGTCATTACTCGAGTTTTTCAGACTTGAGTCTGTACAGAAGTCAGGAAAACTCAAGTCTGTAAGGAAATTTTAAAGCTTTAAATAGTTTTTTAGGAAGTCAGAAAAACTTGAGTCTATAAGGAAGTCAGGAAAAACTTGGGTCTGAAAGGAAGTCAGAAAAAAATTGCGTCTGTAAGGAAGTCAGCAAAGCTTGCGTCTGTAAGGAAGTCAGAAAAAATTGAGTCTGTAAGGAAGTCAGGAAAGCTTGAGTCTGTAAGGTTGAGTCGCCTGTAAAGAAGTCAGGAATGCTTGAGTCTCTAAGGAAGTCGGGAAAACTTGAGTCTGTAAGGAAGTCAGAAAGCTAGGGCCTGAAAGAAAGCCGGGAAAACTTGTTTCTGTTATGAAGTCAGGTGAACTTGAGTCTGTAAGGAAGTCAGAAAAACTTGTGTCTGTAAGAAAGTCGAGAAAACTTGAGTCTCTAAGGAAGTCGGGAAAACTTGAGTCTATACGGAAGGTGGAAAAATATTGACTTTGTAAGAAAGTAAGGAAAGCTTGAGTCTGTAAGGAAGTCAGGAAAACTTTGGTCTGTGCAAAAGTCAGAGAAACTTGAGTCAGTATGGAAATCAGAAAAAAAAACGTGAGTCTGTAAGGAAGTAAGGAAAACTTGAGTCTGTAAGGAAGTCAGGAAAATGTTGAGTCTGTAAGGAAGTCTGAAAAATTTAAGTTGGCAAGAAAGTTACGAAAACATGAGTCTGTGGGGAAGTCAGGAAAACCAGAGTTTGTAAGAAAGTCAGGAAAGTATGAGTCAGTACGGAAATCAGTAAATCTTTAGCCAGTCAGGAAGTCAGGAAACTTGAGTCAGTACGGAAATCATTAAAACTTGAGTCTGTAAGGAAGTCAGGAAAACTTGAGTCTGTAAGGTAGTCAGGAAAGCTTGGGTCTGTCAGAAAGTCAGGAAAACTTCTGTCTGTAAACAAAGTCGGGAAAATTTGACTCTGTAGTAAATTCGGGAAAAACTTGAGTCGGTAAGAAAGCTAGAAAAACTTGAGTCTGTAAGAAAGTAAGCAAAGCTTTCCGTACTGACTCATATTTTCCTGACTTTCTTACAAACTCATGTTTTCCTGACTTCCTCACAGACTGAAGTTTTCCTGACTTTCTTACAGACTCAAGTTTTTCTGACTTCCTTACAGACTCACATTCCTGACTTTCTTACAGACTCAAGCTTTCTTGACTTCTTTACATAATTAAGCTTTCCTGGCTTCCTTTCAAAGTCAAGTTGTCCTGATTTCCTTACAAACTCGAGTTTTCCTGACTTCCTTATATACCCGAGTTTTCCTGACTTCCTTTCAGACTGAAGTTTTTCTGACTTCATTTCATACTCGAGTTGTCCTGACTTCCTTACATACTGGACTTTCCTGACTTCCTTACAGACTCTAGCTTTCCTGCCTTCCTTTCAAACTCGAGTTGTCCTGACTTCCTTTCAAAACTCGAGTTGTCCTGACTTCCTTACATACTCGAGTTTTCCTGACTTCCTTACAGACTCTAGCTTTCCTGGCTTCCTTAAGACTCAAGATTTCCTTACTTCTGTACAGACTCAAGCTTTCCTGACTTCCTTACAGACTCAAGTTTTCCTGACTTCCTTACAGACTCAAGGTTTCCAGGCTTTACAGACTCACGCTTTCCCGACTTCCTTACAGACTCACGTTTTCCCGACTTCCTTACAGACCCAAGCTTTCCTGACTTTCTTACAAACTCAAGTTTTTCCGACTTTCTTACAGACTTGAGTTTTCCTGACCTCCTTACAGCCTCCAGTTTTTCCGACTTCCTTACAGACTCCAGTTTTTCCGACTTCCTAACAGAATCTAGCTTTCCTGGCCTCCTTAAAGACTCAACCTTTCCTGACTTCTGTACAGACTCCATCCTCGGATTCTCCGGGGTCTCCCTATTTGCTACGCTACATCGACTCCTGGGACAATTTACTAATAAAACTTTGAATCAGCCGCCGAAAATCGATACGAAACATCATAGCGTACAGTCCACTCGCCCATCACAAAATGATGATGGAACCAATGAAAAGCCAGCATTTGGCCAGCGGTAAAGCCAGGGAAATTCAATTAATTGTCCCAGGGGTCGATTTAGCGTAGCAAATAGGGAGACCCCGGGGTATCAGAGGATGTACAGACTCTAGCTTTCCTGCCCTCCTTACACTCAACCTTTCCTGACTTCTGTACAGACTCAAGCTTTCCTGACTTTCTTTCAGACTTAAGCTTTTTTGACTTCCTTACAGACTAAAGTTTTCCCGGCTTCCCTTCAGACTCAAGCTTTCCCGACTTTCTTACAGACCCAACTTTTCCTGACTTTCTTACAGGCTCGAGTTTTTCTGACTTCCTAACAGACTCACCCTTTCCTGACTTCTATACAGACTCAAGTTTTCCTGGCTTCTTTACAGACTCAAGTTTTCCTAGCTTCATTACGGACTCGTGTTTTCCTGACTTCCTTACAGAGTCAAGCTTTCCTGGCTTCCTTATAGACTCAAGTTTTTCTGGCTTACTTACAATACAGAAATCAGTAAATCTTGAGCCTGTAAGGAAGTCAGGCAAACTTCAGTCTGTAAGGAAGTCAGGAAAGCTTGAGTTTGTACAAAATTCGGGAAACACTTGAGTCTGTAAGGAAGCCAGAAAAACTTGAGTCTGTAAGAAAGTCAGGTAAGCTTGGGTCTGTTAGAAAGTCGGGAGTCTGTAAGGAAGTCTGAAAAACTTGAGTCTGTAAGAAAGTTGGGAATATATGAGTCTACACATAAAGTCTGAGTCTGTGATAAAGTCGGGAAAACCTGAGTCTGTAAGGAAATCGAGAAAGCTTGAGTCTGTAAAGAAGCCAGGAAAACGTGAGACTAAGAAAGTCAGGAAAACTTGAGTCTGTAAGGAAGGCAGAAAAACTTGAGTCTGTAAGGAAGTCAGGAAATATGGAGTCTGAATTTTTTCCTGACTTCCATACAGAGTAAAGTTTTACTGACTTCCATACTAACTCAAGTTCTTCGGTCTTTCGTCCAGTCTCAAGTTTTCCTGACTTCCTAACAGACTCGACCTTTCCTGACTTCTTTACAGACTCAAGATTTCCAGAGTGTCTTAAAGACTCAAGCTTTCCTGACTTTCTGACAGACTCAAGTTTTCATGGCTTTCTAATAGACCCAATTTTTCCTGATTTTCGTACTGACTCGAGTTTTCCTGACTTCCTTACACACAAAAGCTTTCCTGACTTCCTTACAGACTGGTGTTATCCTTACTTACTTACTAAGAAAGTCAGGAAAACTTGCGTCTCTAAGGAAGACAGGAAAACTTGAGTCTGTAAGGAAGTCAGGAAATATCGAGTCTCAAGTTTTCCTGACTTTCTTAAGCTGTCCCACTTAAGCTTCCCTGAAGTGGTGTCCGTAGTCGTGAGGTAGAGCGTCGGCCTCATAACCTAAGGGTCCTGAGTTCGATACCTGGGAGCGGGTGTCAACTTTGGGATTTTTTATTGGCCCACACATTCGGCGCGAGTACTGGTGTAGTTCCCAGGAAGCAGAATCGAGAGAGATTAGTATAAGTTGTAAGAACTTGTTTCTCAATCGATGTAAAATAAATATGTTTAAACTAAGCTTCCCTGACTTTCTTACAGACTCTTATTTTCCTGACTTCATTACAGACCCAACCTTTCCTGACCTCCTTACAGACTCAAGTTTTCCTGACTTTCTTTCAGACTCAAGTTTTCCTGACTTCCTTAAGCTGTCCCACTTAAGCTTCACTGACTTTCTTACAGACTCTTATTTTCCTGACTTCCTTACATACTCAACCTTTCCTGACTTCCTTACAGACTCAAGCTTACCTGGTTTCCTAACAGCCTGAAGTTTTTCTGACTTTCTTACAAACTGAAGCTTTCCTGGCTTCCTTACAGCCTCATGTTTTTCTGACTTTCTTACAGATTCAAACTTTTCTGACTTCCTTACAGACTCAAGTTTTCCTGACTTTCTTACAGACTCAAGTTTTCCTGACTTCCTTTCAGACTCTAGCTTTCCTGACTTCCTTACAGACTTAAGTTTTCTTGACTTCCTTACAGACTCAAGTTCCCTGGCTTCCGTACAGACTCAAGTTTTCTGACTTCCTTCCAGGCTCAACTTTCTTTACTTCCTTACAGACTTGAGTTTTCCTGACTTCTGTACAGACTCAAGTTTTTCCTTACAGACTCGAGTGTCCTGACTTCCTTACAGACTCGAGTTTCCTGACTTCCTTACAGACTTAAGCTTTCCTAGTTTTCTTAGAGACTCAAGTGCTCCGGATATCCTTAGACTCAAGTTTACCTGAATTTAGTTTAACAGAGTAGAGCTTTCCTTATCTTCTAACCGACTCAAGCTACAGTGGCTTCCTAAAAGAATCAAGATTTTCTGACATTCTTACAGACTCGAGTTTTCCTGACTTCCTTAAAGACTTAACAATTTCGACTTCCCCACAGGATCAACCTTTTCTGACTTCCTCACAGATGCAAGTTTTCTTAGGAATGCAAGGAATTCTGTACTGAAATCGGGAAAGCTCAAATCTGTAAGAAAATCAAGAAAACTCGAGTCTGTAAGGAAATCAGGAAAGTTCGAGTCTGTAAGGAAATCAGGAAGGCTAGAGTCTGTAATGAAATCAGGAAAGCTCGAGTCTGTAATGAAATTAGGAATGCTTGAGTCTGTAAAGAAGTCAGGAAAACTCAAATCTATGAGGAAGTCGGAAAAGTTCGAGCCTGTGAGGAGGCCAGAAAAACCTGAGACTGTAAGAAAGAAAGGAAAGCCCAAGCCTGTAAGAAAGTCAGAAAGCTCAAGTCTGCAAGAAATTCGGGAAAGCTTAAGTCTGCACGGAGGTCAAGAAAGCCCCACTCTGTAAGAAAGTCAGGAAAATACAAGTCTGATGAAATTGGTAAATCTCGAGTCCGTAAGGAAGTCATGAAAACTTGAGCCATTCAGGAAATCAGTGAAGCTTCTGTCCTTGAGAAAGTCGAAACACTTGAGTCTGTAAGGAGGTCAGGAACGCTTGAGTCCTTAAGGAAGTCATGAAAGGCTGAGTCTGTAAAGATGTTAGGAGCGCTTGAACCTGTAAGAAAGTCAGGAAAAACTCGAGTCAGTCAGTACGGAAATCAAGCTTTTCCTAACTTTCTTACAGACTAAATCTTTCCTTACTTCCTTCTCAGATCTTGGATCTACACTGTCCGATAGTCTTACCGTATATTCTTATGTTAACAGTTTTGGGCAGTAAAACTTGCATCTCACTGAGAAATTAACACCCCAAGAATTAACACTTAAGCACACAATCTAGACTTAACGACCTGAAAAAAAGAAACTAATTGAAAAGATCGTTGGAAAAGGAGAAACTGCTGGTACCCAGTATTTTCTTCTTTTCCCACAATGTTTTCTACTAATCCCACCAAAACATTTCTCTGTTTGAGTCGTATATATTGTGTTGTCCGCAACTACTTTCAATATGAACATGTCTAAGATTTTTCGTTTAGTTATTCCCCGCCGAAAGGCGGCGGGGAATATGGTAATAGTCTCCGTCCGTCCTTCCGTCATTCTGTCCTTCCGTCCCACATTTTTGTCCAGAGCATATCTCCAAAAGTATTTGAGATATCAACTTCAACTTTTACAAGTGGATAGATTTCATTAAGGAGGCGTGCAGTGTACAAGAACCATTATTCTATCTTCAGTATTTTTGGAGTTATTGCCCTTTGTACATTTATTTTCTGGAATTTTTGTCCGGAGCATATCTCCAAAAATATGAAAGCTAGGAACTTGAAACTTCACACACATATAGAAATCATTGAGGAGCGTGCAGTGCGAAAGATCCATTACTCTGTCTTCAGTATTTTTGGAGTTATTGCCCTTTGTACTTTTTTACTTTGAATTTTTGACCGTAGCATATCTCCAAAAGTATAAAAGCTAGGAACTTGAAACTTTACACATATATAGAACTCATTGAGGAGAAGTGCAGTGCACAACAACCATAACTCTGTCTTCAGTATTTTTTAGTTATTGCCCTTTGTAAATTTTAACCTTGAATTTTTGTCCAGAGCATATCTCCAAAAGTATAAAAGCTAAGAACTTGAAACTTCATACATATATAGAACTCATTGAGGAGAAGTGCAGTGCACAAAACCATAACTCTGTCTTCAGTATTTTTGGAGTTATTGCCCTTTGTAAATTGTTTACTTTGGATTTTTGTCCGGAGCATATCTCTAAAAGTATAAAAGCTAGGAACTTGAAACTTCACACATATATAGAACTCATTGAGGAGAAGTGCAGTGAACAACATCCATAACTCTGTCCTAAGTATTTTGGAGTTATTGCCCTTTGTAGATTTTAACTTTGGATTTTTGTCCGGAGCATGTCTCCCAAAGTATAAAAGCTAGGAACTTGAAACATCACACGCATATATAACTAATGAAGGAGAAGTGCAGTGCTAAAGAATCATAACTCTATCTTCAGTAATTGTTGAGTTATTGCTCTTTGTAAATTTTCTTTTTGGAATTTTGTCCGGAGCATATCTCAAATGTACAAAGGCTAGGAACTTTAAACTATATGCACTTATAGAATTCATTAAGGAGAAGTGCACTTTACAAAAACCAAAACTCTGTCTTCAGTAATTTTTGAGTTATTGCCCTTTGTTAATTTTTACTTTGGATTTCTGTCTGGAGTATATCTCCAAAAGTGTAAAAGCTAGGAACTTGAAACTTCACACACATATAGAACTAATTAAGGAGAAGTGCAGTGCACAAGAACCATAACTCTATCCTCAGTATTTTGGAGTTATTGCCCCTTGTAAATTTTTACTTTGGATTTTTGTTCACACATTTCCATTCAGATTCACAGGCTTTTTTATGAATTTATCCTGTTCTGGGACAAGTGCTAGTTTTTTGCCCTTATTTTTGTAATAAGGTGTCATGGCAAACCGGGGGTTCATGTTATATTTCATTCCATTTATTGTGAAGGCAGCTCCTTCCACATTTCTTGACGGAATTGAATAGAATTTTGACAGAATATTTCTTGTTATGTAACCTATTGCATATTGTCAACAGTTTGCGATTTGTAGCTGCGTCATGAAAAAAGGGGGCTTCGTGTTTTATTTCATTTTATTTCTTGTGAATGCAACTCGTCCCATATTTCTTGACAGATTTGAATGGAATTTTCACATTATTATGTGATCTAATACAACGCCTCCTACATATCTTGGCAGATTTGGATGGAATTTTCACATGATCATGTGACCTACGGCATATTGTCAAGGTTTTGGGATTTGTAGTTGCATCATGGAATAATGGGGCTTCATGTTATAATTTCGTTTTTGACCAGAATCTCTTCAATTACTGGACATATCTCAATAGATTTGGATGAGATTTTCACAGATCATGCGACCTAGTGCATGTTGTCAGGATTTTGCAATTTATCACTGTATCATGGAAAAAGGGGACTTCATGTCAAATTTAATTTTTTATCAGTGTATCTCCAACTTTTGCACATATTTTCATAGAACTTCATATTTTTATTGCTTGATCAAAGCCAGTGACCAATGAGTCAATTGTGCATTCGTCTCTCCATGCATCAGTCTGTTCGTAAACCTTTTAGATCACAAGTAATACCATATATCCATTCAGCTACCCAGGCAGGTGCTACAAATTTCAACACTTTAGTCTCTAGCTACTTGCTTGAAATGGCAGCAGTGTGGCGGCTTATATAGTGAGAGGGATATCTTCTAAAGTCCTTGACAAAAATTGATGAAACTTCATGCATCCTTTCCATTGGATAGTCCGTAGATACATTTTTTCCCACATATATGAAATCCTGAAATGGGTACTTAATATATGATACTGTTATGGACCTCTTTTATATTTGTTTATGTAATGAAATCATGTACCATGGAACAAGGGAGCTTAATGTATAATTTCATCATGGACCAGTAACAGAAAGGCCACATGTACATTGCAAAACACAATACCTCTTATACGTTTGTATCAAAAAAGGTCTTTTTCGGCGGGAGATATAATTTCAACGAAATTGCTTGTTAATGTTGGTTTGTTGTTTGGGGGTTTAACGCCACTTGAACATCTAAGGTCATATCATGGCGGTCGGTGATGCACATGTGTTTCCTGGTTTTTCTCATACCAGTACTAACACAACTTTCTTTTCAAAGCCACCTACTACTTTTCTCACATGCTTAAGCAGAGATGAGATGCGAAAATACGCCGGAAAGCAAGTTCGCCTCAACCGGGTATAGAGCTCAAAACCACCAGGTCATGAGTCCGACACGCTCGCCACAAAGCCACCCGGATGGGCTCATTTAGCTAAGCCCTTTGGCTGCTTAGCGCGAATCGATGACCTTTTGTCCACGGTGTAGATCAAGATCAGACCTCACAATACTCGCAGTCTGATCTTGGATAAAAGTTGTCTAATGAAAGGATATTTTTCCCCAAAAGAGTAATTTTGAAACAGCAATATTTGTGGGGGGGGGGGTTAAGATCACATTGAAAGTTCCATTAGATGTATTTACTAGATTAAGGAATAAACTTCTCAAGAAATTATCGACTTTATCCTTTAACAAACAATCCCTGGTTTTTACGACCCTGGGTTAGAAGCCTTTTGAAAACATTGTGGAAAAAGGGAGAAAATGCTGGTAACCGGCATTTTCTTCTTTCCCCGCAATGTTTTCCACCATGGTGGAAACAAATTTCAATTTTTGAGTTAAGTTAGTTTTGTCATCTGCACGTACTTTCAGTTTGGATAAGTCTAAAATTTTGCCGTTTGGTAAAGAGTTAAAGGTGTAGTGTATTCAAGTTCCATTTACTCGGCCAAGTATCATATTGTGTCACCTCTTTGAGCAGACTTGCCAATGTAAACCCGGTGAATTCAGTATGCAGTTCTATTATACTTTAAGAATTCCTCATTTTTGCTCAAAAATACTGGATTTTACGCTATTGCAGTTGTTTATTGTCATCGCAATATATTTTGGTACTTATTTATTTATACATTCATCTTTACTTTCATCTAGCTTTATAGGTTTTTTTTTTATTTACACGATGATGAGTAAATGATGATGATGATTATTATTATTATTATTATTATTATTGTTATCATCGTTATTTTTTTATTTTCATCATCATAAGTAGTTCTTGTAGTGATATCTTGTCATTTGATTAATTAATTACTCATTTAATCTAGTTCAATTTAAATATGTATTTCATTATTTATTTATTTATTTATTTATCTATCTATCGATCAATGTAAACTTCATATGAAGAATAAAACAGGTACCCATAAATGGTAATATCTCGAATTAGACCATGTACATGTTTTTTACTCTCTTTACATAGGGTTAACCCTTTCCCAGGCGACAAGTTTTAGACTCTTCCGAACTCAAAGAGTTTGCAGATTACAATTTCAAATTTGATAAAAATGGCAGAAAGTTCTCCAAATGGGTAGAAAACACTGTGAGAAAAGGAGAAACTGCTTGTTACCCTTTCCAAAACAAATTTCATTTTCTGTTTATTTTGTCGTCTAGAAATGTTTTGAATTTGGACCAGCTTGAAATTTTGTCGTTTGGTAAAGAGTTAAAAGGTACCACAAGTTGTGTTACATGCACCTACAAATTTAGAAAATTCTTGAAAATAAGACCAAATGGCTTACAACACGCTAAAAAGGGGGAATTCGGGCATTTGTTTAACCCATTACCAAACAACAATATTTTAGACTGGTCCAAATTGAAAGCATTTGCAGACAACAAAATAAAAGTGACTGAGAATTTGAAATTTGTTTTGTGAAGGGTAGAAAACATCGTGGGAAAAGGAGAAAATGCTGGTCACCAGCATTTTCTCCTTTTCCCATAATGTTTTCTAAAGGCTTCTTTTTCAGGGGCGTCAAAAGTAGGTATTGTGTGGTAATGGGTTAAATTGTCGTCACAGATCAGACGGCATTTTACGACTACATTAGATTTTGTCCCTTAGTAGATTCTCAGAAAAAAAAAAACAAAAACGGACGATGTCGTTTCGAATCAGTCTGCGCGGACAGCGCAGGCCGACACTTTACGCAAATGTCCGAAAGTGCCTTTATGCGTGTTGCAGGCCATTCATAAATGATATTTATAGGCATGGTTGGTGAATATAAATCCCTTGTCAGATTTTTTTTATACTCCCGTAAAACGAACGTTTTCGGGGGTATACTGGAATCAGCCCGTCTATGTGTGTGTCCTTCTGTACGTGTGTCGGTCTGTGAACAAAATTTGGGTCGCGAACTCCGCCTAAAGTTTTCCATCAATTGTATTAAAACTTTGCACATATATTGATCATATATTGAAGATTTGCAAGACACAATTTTCAAGTGTCAACTCTTCCTGGTTGAGGAATTATCTGCCCTGAACTTGACATTTTATTCTGTCAAAGCGCAGGAGGGGGTATTAAGTAACATTCAGAGACAGCTCTAATTGTTTCTTGAAAGGGGAGGGTTAATCGTTGACCTAAATTCTGTATCGTCTTCCAATATTTGTAGGAGGAAGTTATGGTCATACTCGTTCTTTTTTAGGTTCTGAAGCATTTACAATAAAAAATCAAGTATTTCTGAAAAACAAAACCTGGGACGGACTTGTGGTTACAGATGAGTATCATGCAAAGGTCACTGGAAGAAATGCCATGGACTGTGGCCTAGCTTGCTCCCTCACAAACGAATGCGAGTCGTTCTTTTATACCAGCATAGACCGGAACTGTTATCTCTTTAATGACGTAATAGAATCAAACACCTGCGCCGGAAGTGTAACGGGTGCCAGATATTATTACCTCCAAGGAAGTAAGTTTCAATGGGATCCGTGAAGTTAGCTAAACGCTCAGTAATCGACATTCAGCTCAACACCAGCCTCGTTGAGCCAGCTCGACATTTTAGCTCAACGGCCACCTCAACAACAGAAATACTAGATCCATGTCCGTTGAGCCAGCTCGACATTCAAGCACAACCGCCAGCTCATCAGCAAAAATAGATATATGTCAAAATCAAAGTCAGTTGGGCCAGCTCGACATTCCAGCTCAACCGCCAGCTCATCAGTAAAAATACAAATACATATGGTTTGATCAATGTCCGTTGAGCCAGCTCGACATTCCAGCTCAATCACCACCTCAACAGCAAAAATGCATATAAAATCAAAGTCCCTTGAGCCAGCATGACATTCCAGCTCAACTGCCAGCTCATCAGTAAAAATACTTATATTGTTTCGATCAATATCCGTTGAGTGAGCTCAAAATTCCAGCTCAACCACCATCTCAACACCAAAAATACATAATATGTCAAAATCAAAGTCCGTTGAAACAGCTAGACATTCCATCTCAACGGCCAGCTCAATAGCAAAAAAACATATATATGTCAAAATCAAAGACCGTTAAGCCATCTCGACATTCCAGTAACAATACTTGTACAAACTATCAAGGTCTGTTGAGCCAGCTCGACATTCCAGTTCAACCGTCAGCTCAACAGTAAAAATACTTAAACATATGCTTCGATCAATGTCCGTTGAGCCAGCTCGACATTCCAGCTCAACGGCCAGCTCAACAGCAAAAATACATATACATGTATTTGTCAAAATCAAAGTCCGTTGAGCCAGCTAGACATTCCAGCTCAACGGCCAGCTCAATAGCAAATATACTAGATTAATTTCCGTTGAGCGGACATTGATCAAAACACGTGCATAAGTATTTTTACTGTTGAGCTAGCGGTTGAGCTGGAATGTCCTGCTGGCCCAACGGACATTGGTCTAGTAGTTTTGCTGTTGAGCCGGCCGAAAGCTGGAATGTCGAGTTGGCTCAACAGACTTTGATTTTGGCATATATATGTATTTTTGATGTTGAGCTGGTTTTTGAGCTGGAATTGCGAGCTGCCTCAACAGACATTGATCGAAATATATGTTTAAGTATTTCTATTGTTGAGCTGGAATGTCGAGTTGGTTCAACAGACTTTGATTTTGACATATATATGTATTTTTGCTGTTGAGTGGCTTGCTCAACGGATATTTATCGAAGCATACGTATAAGTTTTTTTTTTTTACTGTTGAGATGACTACTGAGTTTGAAATGTCGAGCTGCCTTAACGGCCTTTGATTTTGGCATAGATATATATTTTTGCTATTGAGCTCGCCGTTGAGCTGGAATGTCGAGGTAGCTCAACAGACTTTGATTTTGACATATATATGTATTTTTGGTGTTGAGCTGGAATGTCGAGCTGGCTCAACCGACTTCGATTTTGACATATATATGTTATTGTAATTTTGCTGTTGAGCTGGTGGTTTAGCTGGAATGTCGAGCTGGCTCAACAGACATTGATCGAAACATATGTATAAGTATTTTTACTGTTGAGCTGGCAGTTGAGCTGGACTGTCGAGCTGGCTCAACGGACAATTATTTTGAGATGTATATGTTACTGTAATTTTGCTGTTGAGCAGGTGGTTTAGCTGGAATGTCGAGTTGGCTCAACGGACTTTGATTTTGACATATATATGTATTTTTGCTGTGGAGCTGGTGGTTGACTGGGAATGTCGACCTGGCTCAACAGGCATTGATCGAAACATATGTATAAGTATTTTTATTATTGATCTGGCGGTTGAGCTGGACTGTCAAGCTGGCTCAACGGGCTTTGATTTTGCCATATATATTTATTTCTGCTGTTGAGCTGGTGGTTGAGCTGGAATGTCGAGCTTGCTCAACAAGGCTGGTGCTTAAGTGAATGTCGATTACTGAACGTTGAGCCAACTTCACGGACCCGTTTAAATGTATAATGGAGAGTCATTTTGTTGTTTGTTTTAGATGAAATTTTTGGGCAAAATTACCTATTTCCTGTGCTTTTTTCACGTTGATGTTATTGTCAGTTGAAATTCTTAATACCAAACGAAGTATGGATGGTACATCTTTTCATTCAAGTTAGCAGGAACGTATGACAAACTTTTTGTTAAAATATAAAGTAAATAATACTAATGAATGGTTCATTCTAATTTCAAATTCTGAATCATCACGCAAAAAAAGGGACCTTCTGGGAACTGCAAAAATTCTCAACCCTGGTCAGACTGCGCGAATTGTGCACGCTGACCACGATTGACACTTTTCGTTTGTGTCGATACTTTTTGCAGATGCATTGAGCCGCCTTTTTCCTAGAGCAGGGACCATGTCTATATCTTGAAGTCAAAGGGCAGATGTTACTTGAGCCATCTTCAGGCAAATGTGGGATAAGTTTTATGCATCTACTCGATGGATGATTCCGAGCAAGTCATCACTTTTTTGTGGATCAATAAAATCAATTTTGTGTCACAACGGACTGAATCATGAGGTACACTGATCGTTTGATGCGCAGAAAATCTACCAAGTGCAAAATTATTCATCTCAGATCAGTCCGTGACCAAGGTCGATACTTTAGGCAGAAGGATCGTGCATTAAGCCTCCTTTTAAAAATGCATGGCTTATTTCATTATATAGGAAAGAAATTTCTCGTGATCTGATTGGATTATATGCCCCGAACATAATTACATACATGTATCATGTACTCTGGTAAAAACCAACGTAAAAGCAGTTTTCCTTACGGGAGCCCCGTAAACATGACTACAGTATCAACACAACAGCCAAAATGGTGGTGTCGATCAAGATTTACATCAAGATTATGCGCCATCTTGTTCGTTTTAGCACGTATTACCAAGGCTTCAGTGACGTCAGTTCCCGGTGACATCAGTTTTCAGTGAATTTGAGCACATTGTAGGGTAATTTCACCTCGTCAGCGTACAAATTTTTTTAAACCAAAAACAGGTAAAAACTCGCTTAACAAACGTTGGATAGGTAAAACTTTGCAGTATAATAAATTCGGCTCGGAGCGACATGGTTTACCACAGCCTTGAACAAATTTCAAAGCCCCCTGCCTCCCTGACCGTACAACTTATGAAATCTAATCGTCAAAACTTACAAAGTTTCATTACTATGTAGGTTATCCGGATCCAGGGAGTACTCTCTGTAATGGAGGACCCAAATATCCAACATGCGATGATTCAGATGACACCTTTTACCGCAATGTTCTCCTGACTGACGGTACGCCTTTCACTTATAGGTGAGAATCGTAAAGAGACCATCTTAACTATTTCTCGAACGAAACGTTTTTGGAAGGGTCCAGTTTGAAAGTACTTGAAGAAGACAACATTTGTATGGCAAAAATGGTTGGAATTGTATCAGATAGTCTTGTAAGCATTGACGGGAAAGGAGAAAATGCTTGTTACAGCATTTTCTCCTTTTCCACACGATGTTTTTAAAGGCCTACTTCTCAGGGCCGTTAAAACACAGACTAATGTGGCAAGGATTAACAAATGAAGGATGATATTATAGCGGAAATAACTGTTTTCTATTACGGGTACACTGCCTTACGGGTACACTGCCTTAAAGGCTATTCGCCAATCTAGGCAGCCTCTGTCTATTAATATGAGAGTTACGAATCGTAGGCCTGAAAGAGCAATAGAAACCAAATGGAACTCAAAAGAAAATCCTCCAATTTATTTTGTTATCCCAGGAAGTGTTACACCGGAAGTCTGGAACACATAACCGCGTACAAAATGAATCTCTGCAATGAAAAGCAGGTCGACCTGGTCTGTATTGATATAACTCTTTCCTCAAAGATTTTCTAAATTTAGATAACAGAATTCCTGATTTGCTAACAAAGGCTGTTAAAAGCACTGTTAGAAGAGCCTTCGGGAAAGGATATTTAATTGTGTGTACCAGCCGCTGCGATATGACGGAAAGAATGTCGAAAAAAGTATAAAACACATTTTTGAACTCATCCAAATACATAGAATGGGATACTGGCTGCCAGATTAGAATATGTGAGAGAAACTTTTCAAACTTGTCATAAAAAGTATTTAATTAAGATTCAAAGTCGAGGAGTAAGTGCTTTCTTTGCATTTTCAACCCCTATTACAGGGAACATGTAAGAAGCAATGGCAATGTAGTATAAATTGCGATTTGGAAGAAAGAAGAAATTTATTTATTTATATAAAATTTATACCATTTCAAAGAGCACAAAATAGGGATTGCAAATATATGAGATAAAATTTTGACACATAATTTTAAAGTAAGAATTTGGGGGTTTAATATAAAGTTCATGACAACTCTATACAAATTAAGCAATACATTACAACAGGTAAGGTATCGCCCGCTTAATCAATACGAGTGCCCGATTGCTAATAATCGATAGGGGAAATGACGACCATAGTTCAGCATGACACAAAAGAAAGGAACACATTTTCTATCTATTGCAGAGTTTATCGAACCCCTGTATCTCAGGGCGTTGCCCTAGCAAACTGTGCCAACGAGAATACCGAGCTTGTAAAGGTATTAACATTGGAGAAAATGCAGTTTTTACGGCACTTGATAGTGAACTGTTCCGGTAAGTCTGCACATTTTCAGAGCCAGATATATGTGACCCATCTCGCAAAAAGGGACCAAAATGTTTTCTACCCTTTACAAAACAATTTTCAAATTTTCAGTCACTTTTATTTTGTCGTCTACAACATGTCTGTTAACAAGTCTATTTTGTTTACGTGTCTATTTTGTTAAAAGGTCTATCTTGTAACATGTATTTTTTGTTAACATGCCTATTTGGTAACGTGTTTGTTTTGTTGAAGTGTCTATTTTGTTTACGTGTCTATTTTGTTAACATGTCTATTTTTTTTTTACATATCTTTTTTTTAACATGTCTATTTTGTTATGTGTATATTTTGTTAACATGCCTATTCTTTTAAATGTCCGTTATGTTAACATGTCTCTGTTGTTACGTGTCTAATTTGTTAACATGTCTATTTCTTTAACATGTCTATTTTGTTCACATGTCTATTTGTTAACATGTCTACTTAGTTAACTTCTTTTTTTGTTAACATGTCTACTGTCTTACGTGTCTATATTTATTTTTTGTTAACATGCCTTTTTCGTTTACGTGTCTTTTTTGTTACATGCCAATTTTGTTACATGTCTATATTTTTTTTGCTAACATGCTTATTTTGTTTACATGTCTATTTTGTTTCGTGTCTATTTTATTACTTTTCGTGTCTATTTTGTTACGTGTTTTTTTTTGTTAATATGTCTTTCTTTTAACTTGTATATTTAGTTAACGTGTCTGTTATGTTAACGTGTCTATTTTGTTACATGTCTATTTTCTTAACCTGTCTACTTTGTTATGTGTCTAATTTGTAAATGTGTCTACTTGTCTATTTTGTTAGCATGTCAATTTTGTTTAGATGTCTATTTTGTTATGTGTCTTTTTTGTAAATATGTTTTTCCATCCCCCTAAACATGTCTATTTTGTTAACGTGTCTATTTTCTTAATGTGTCCATATTGTTTACATGTCGGTCTATTTTTTTACGTGTCTTTTTTGTTAAGTTCCCTATTTTCTTTAAGTGTCAGTTTCAGAAAAGAAGAATTTTTAGGAGTTTCTTAATTTCCATACAGTGCAAGTAGCCCCCATTCATCAGAGCCATGCTTTTTGACCTATCAAAATTTCGCAAACAAATTTTAAAAAAAGAGTCATTCAAGGAACATTTCTGTGAAATTATTTCAAAATCTGACCAGCTGTTTCAGAGAAGAAGAATTTTAAAGAATTTCTTCATGTCCGTATAGGGCAAGTAGCCCCCATTCACCAGAGCCATGTTTCTTGATGGATCAAAATTTTGAGAACACTTTTTGAAAAGGGTCACCCAAGGAACACTATAGGGAAATGATGAAACTCTTGAAAATTCTTCTTCTCTGAAACCCTTAATCAGATTTTAAAATAATTTCACAGCAATGCTCCTTGGGAACATTGCTGACCAGATTTTAAAATAATTTCACAGAGATGTTCCTTGGGTTACCCTTTTCAAGATCTGTTCGGGAAATTTTGATCCGTCTAGAAACATGGCTCTGGTGAATGGGAGCTACTTGCACTATACAGAATCGAAGAAATCCTTAAGAATTCTTCTTCTCTGAAACCGCTGGTCAGATTTTGACATAATTTCACAGAGATGTTCCTTGGATGACCCTTTTCAAAAACTGTTCTTGAAATTTTTTGATTTGTCATGAAACATGGCTCTGGTGAATGAGGGCTACTTGCACTATAAGGAAATGAAGAAATTCTTAAAAACTCTTCTTTTCTCGAACAGATGGTCAGATTTTGAAATAACTTCACAGAGATGTTCCTTGGGTGTCACTTTTCAAAAAATGTTTGCGAAATTTGATAGGTCAAGAAACATGGCTCTGGTGAATGGGGGCTACTTGCACTGTATGGAAATGAAGAAATTCTTGAAAATTCTTCTTCTGTAAAACCCGTTTTCAGATTTTAAAGTTATTTCACAGCAATGTTTTTGGGTGACCCTTTTCAGATTTGTTCACGAAATTTTGATCCATCAAGAAACATGGCTCTGGTGAATGGGGCTACTTGCACTATACGGACATGAAGAAATTCTTTTAAATTCTTTTCCCTGAAATGGCTTGTCAGGTTTTAAAATAATTTCACAGAGATGTTCCTTGGGTGACACTTTTCAAAAATTGTTCGCGAAATTTTGATAGGTCAAGAAACATGGCTCTGGTGAATGGGGGTTAATTGCACTGTACGGAAATTAAGAAACTCCTAAAACTTCTTCTTTTCTGAAACTGCTGGTCAGATTTTGAAAGGACTTTTACAGGTGACCTTTTGATGATTGCTTGGCAAAACAATAATTTTGTTTCCAGTGTTTCAATACCTCAAAAAAATGGCTTTGGTCCTCTTAAAGGTGGCCCTTCAGAATTTGAGGCGAAAACTTTACAAAAATATCATCCTTATACTCCCAAAGCCTTATAATCGTCATCCATAAACCCCAGTAGTCGAAAACCATCCTACAACACGAGAAATTAGAGATTTACTATGGCCAAGGGAAACACGTTTTTTTTTTTACATGACCATCTTGCTCATTTACATACTGGAAATACACTGACGAAGCTTCAAACAAAGCGTCTGAAGAAAATAGTATGAAAAATAATTACATTTTTGTTACGTCATGGAATTTAAGCGTCATTATTCACGTCACAGTCACTTAACATTCCCACAATGCATTTTTTTTTTATTTTTGGCGCGAAATCTAAAAATAGCTTAAGAGGCTACGTAGCCTTTTAAGGAATACCATCAAAAAAATTTTTTTTGGTAATTTTATAATTCTTAATTATTGATGATTTTTTTTTTTTTCAGTGATATATAATTTTTTTTTTTTGGTGTGATGTGAAAATTTTAAGTACCCACCGTTAAAAATTCAGGTGAGCGATCCAGGGCCATCTTGGCCCTCTTGTTTGTTTAAGGTGGGTATTTAGATTTTTCACAACGCAACAAATCAAAAAATATATAAATCACTGAAAGTTATATAAAAAAATAATACAAATCATCAATAATTAAGAATCATGAAATTACAAAATAATTTTTTTTTGATGGTATTCCCTTAAAAGGCTACGTAGCCTCTTAAGCTATTTTTAGATTTCCCGCCAAAAATCAAAAAAGCATTGTGGGAATGTTAAGTGACTGGAAAGTGACTTATGACTCTTAAACTTCTATAAGATAACAAATATGTAATTATTTTCCACATAATGTCTTCTTCGGACGCTATGTCTGAAGCTTCGTCTATATATTTCCGGTATGTAAATGGGTGAATTGCTAATGTAAAAATAGAATGTGTTTCCCGTCGGTGTCGTTCTGGCCTGTAGTAAATCTCTAATTTCTCTTGTTGTAGGATGGTTTTCGACTTCTGGGGTTTTATAAATGAAAAGTATAAGGCTTTGGGAGTATAAGGATGATTTTTTTTAGATCACCTGAGCACAACGTGCTCAAGGGGAGCTTTTAGGATCACTGGGTGTCCGTTGTCCGTCATGCGTCGCCAACAATTCTTTAAACATCAACTACTCCTAAACCACTGGGCCAATTTGAACCAAACTAGGCTGGAATGTTCCTTGGGAGGTCCTCTTTAGAAATTGTTCACAGAATTTGATTCCGTCAAAAACTCTGGTTGCCATGGCAACCAAATGGAATTTTCTAGGAAATTCTTTAAAAATCTTCTCCTTTGAAACCGCTGGTCAGATTTTAAAATAATTGCACAGAGATGTTCCTTGGGTGACCCTTTTCAAAAATTGTTCGTGAAATTTTTGATACGTCAAGAAACATGGCTTTGGTGAATGGGGGCTACTTGCACTGTACAGAAATAAAGGAATTCTTAAAAATTCTTCTCTGAAATGGCTGGTCAGATTTTGAAATAATTTCACAGAGATGTTCCTTGAATGACCCTTTTCAAAAATTGTTGGCGAAATTTTGATCCGTCAAGAATCATGGCTCTGGTGAATGGGGGCTTCTTGCACTATACAGAATGAAGAAATTCTTTAAAATTCTTCATCTCTGAAACTGCTGGTCAGAATTTGAAATAATTTCACAGAGATGTTCCTTGGATGACCCTTTTTAAAAATTGTTCGCGAAATTTTGATTCGTCAAAAACATGGCTCTGGTGAATGGGGGCTACTTGCACTATAGGGAAATGAAGAAATTCTTAAAAACTCTTCTTCTCTGAAACCGCTGGTCAGATTTTGAAATTATTTCACAGAGATGTTCCTTGGGTAACCCTTTTCAAAAGGCGTTCATGAAAGTTTGATTCGTGAGTAAACATGGCTCTGGTGAATGGGGGCTACTTGCACTATATGGCCATGAAGGATTTTTTAAAAATTCTTCTCTGATACGGCTGATCAGGTTCTGAAATAATTTCACAGTAATGTATCTTAGTTGACCCTTTTCAAAAATTGTTCGAAATATTTTCATCCATCAAGAAACATGGCTCTGATGGCTGTGGGCTATTTACACTATACAGACATGAAGAAATTCTTAAAAATTCTTTTTCTCTGAAACGGTTGTTTAGATTGTGAAAAAATTGGCTATGGTCCTCTCAAAAATTCAGGTGAGCGAACCAGGGCCATCTTGGCCCTCTTGTTTATTTTCATAACATTTTTGTCTCAAAATCTGAAGGGCCTCCTTTAATGTGTCTATTTTGTTAAGGTATCTTTTTCGTTTACATGCCTATTTTGTTAATATAACTATTTTGTTAACGTGTTTTTTTTTTTGGGGGGGGGTTAACATATCTGTTTTGTTAACATGTCTATTTTGTTTACATGCTTATTTTTGGTTTACATGTCTATTTCGTTTACATGTCTATTTTGTATATGTGTTTATTTCGTTACGTGTATATTTTGTTAATATGTCTATTTCTTTTACATGTCTATTTTGTTAACATGTCTATATTGTTACGTGTCTATTTTGGTTTACATGTCTATTATCTTAACATGTCTATTCTGTTTACATGTCTATTTTGTTACGTGTCTATTTTGTTAATATGTCTATTCTTTTACATTTCTATTTTGTTAACACGTTTTTTTGTCATGGGTTTATTTTGTTAACATGTCTATTTTGTCACATGTCTTTTTGTTATCATGTCTATGTTCTTACATGTGTATTTTGTTAACATGTCTTTTTTGTTACGGGTTTATTTCGTTAACATGTCTAGTTTGTCACATGTCTATTTCGTTAACATGTCTATGTTGTAACATGACTATTTTGTTAACATGTCTTTTTTGTCATGGGTTTATTTTGTTAACATGTCTATTTTGTCACATGTCTATTTTGATAACATGTCTATTTTGTAACTTGTCAATTTTTTTGTTTATATGTCTATTTTGTTACGTGTCTTTTTTTGTTAACATGTCGAGTTTGTCACATGTCTATTTTGCTAACATGTCTATTTTTTAACATGTCTATCTTTGATTTATATGTCTATTTTGTTACGTGTCTTTTTTGTTAACATTTCTATTTTGTTACATGTCAGTTTTGTTTACATGCCTATTTTGTTTTGTGTCTATTTTGTTAACGTGTCTATTTTGTTAATTTTTACGTGTCTATTTTTAGTTATTTCTCTTTTTACTTTACCCATATTCATTCTCATGCAGCTCTTGCGCCGTCAATTTCATTCTATTAAACAGACCTTTTTTTGGTTTTATTTCACATAGACTACAACCTGTTCAGTTTCTGGATAGACGGAAGTAACGCCAATGCACTAGACTTTCAGGACATCACCCAATGGGTTACCACAGACGGCCAGAGCCTACCGTCATCTGATGACTTCTGGGTTTCTGGGCACCCTAACAGTCCGACTATTGATCACTGTGTCCCCATGTGGCAAGCCCTCGGCCACTACTGGACAGACCGGCCCTGTACCGATCTGTTTCCGTACATTTGTGAAATGCCGATTCCTTAATCCTTTGCCTCTGAATGGTGGCTTAAGTCGTAGGCTGGCTGTTGAGCACGACTAAGGAACCTTTTTGTGGACGGTAAAGATCAATATCCGACTGCACATTCTGTGCACTCTTGTCTTGGAGATCTAAACTTTCCGAAAATTACAACGAAGTAACTTTGAAATATAAACTTTTGTCATTTGATTATGGGCTGTATAGTTTTATTCAACTTGTGTAGCAGATTAAGGATTAAAATTCACCTGCCGATGTCAAACTGTTAACCGATTGTCAAACAATTCCTACTTTTGAAGACCTTGAGAGGGAAGCCTTTAGAAAACATTGTAGGAAAAGGAGAAAATGCTGGTAACAAGCATTTTTTTTCCCTTTTCCCCACAATGTTTTCTATCCTTCCCAAAGCAAATTTCAAATTTTGAGTCACATTTATTTTTTCGTCTGCAAATGCTTTCAGTTTGGACTGGTCTAAAGATTTTCTCTTCTGGTAACAAATTAAGTCTTTCTGCGCAATAATATCAAATTTCAACTTCTGTCGAGGCTTAAAAATACAGTTTATTGAAATTCAGAAATACTTCTGTGCAGTCTGATGTTGGTTGGTCTATTTCTACCGCAAAGGCCCGTGAATCACCTATGGAGCTGAAAATGTAGAATCAATGAAAGAACATGAGCATTTCTGTAGAGCAGACATTTTTCTCCTTTTGTCGTATATACACAGCAGGTTGCCACGAGACAAAATGGGGCCAACGTTTGGAAAACTGACTTTTGTATTCTTCTTATTTGAAAACCGAATTCGGACCCTAAGCACTAATTCGAGGCCGCTAAGCACCATTCACTGACCTTTTGCGGACAGTGTAGATCCAAGATCAGACTGCACGGACATGCAGTCTGATCTTGGATCTACTCTGTCCGATAAGATGATATCTGTTGTCAAAAAATACTTTCGAATTAGGAAAATTTAGGCTCACTATCGACATGAAAGTTTAAAGATTTTTATTTTGCATACAGGATAAAGATTAATATTGATTAAAACAGTCAATATTGATATAATGAGTACATGTATATTTTCCTTATTTATTCATGATTCTAAACGTCATGCCTTTCAACTTTATGACTTTAAAAGAAAATGTAAATGTTTGATATTATAACAATTAATACAAAGCAAATTTGTCTCAAAAATATTTACTTTTGTAGGAAAATACAATAATAATTCTAAACTGAATTAATGCGCAACGTTATGCGCCATACATCTCTCTCGCGCGCGCGCAAGTGCACGAATTCACTTAGGCTCAGGCTGGTAAGTGTATTAAATCCATACGGGTAGAACGTGTTCGAGTCTCAGCTGGTTTGTTTACAGCGAACGTGAATGTTCGTAAAAGGATTCATTTCAGGAATGAAGAGAATTTTTTTTTTTTTATGGAGGTATGAAAAAAAAAACCTTATCACACTGTATGAAACCGCGAAGCAGTTTCATACAAAAGTGTGATAAGGTTTTTTGTTCATACCTCCAAGAAAAAAAATAAACTTCTGTTCATTTCTTATAATTCAATATTACAGATAAACCCCCCCCCCCCCCTCCACAGAAATAATTCAAACTGCATTCATTTTCTTTAGTTTTAAATCTAATGTTGGAGTTTTTAAAGTTCCTTCCACCCATATTTGTATGGCGCAAGAATATAACAAGGAAGCAGTTTTCCGATCCTCAATACTAATAATTAACCAATAGAATGAAAGTAAAGGAGCAAAGCATTGTGTAGGACCCGCAAAAGTAACCTTCAGCAAAAGTAGTTCAGCGTAATGAGTAAAGCAGTGTTCTTGCAAAGGGAGGGAGACTTAATGCATCTGCGAAAGGTATCGACCCACGTTTGTCAGGCTGCGTTATTGGTCAATATTTTGCATGTGCAAGGACCAGTCTACCCAAAGATTAAGTTGGCTGTTTACAAAAGGAATCATGTGATGGCATAAAACGTCGCCAGAAAGGAATAATGTTGACCAAAATCAGCCTGAATAGACCTTCATTAGTATACATTTATCCCTAGTCAGCCCCCCCCCCTTTCCCGCTTCAACCACTATTTATGCAGACTTTCCACGTGCATAATCTGCACGTGTTTTGTATTCACAGTTTAGTGTGTTAGTCTCGTGTGTAGTGTTCGTATTTAAGATAAGACAATGTTTTATGTTGTTTTCTAATTTTTTTTTATGATGGATTACTAATATCTATTAATAGATTAAATCTGGAATAAATAAACATCGAGGTGGGTGAATTTATGGCTCTGTTCTCCTTTTTCATCATCACTTTTTGGCCAAATCATCATCATACTCTTTGTCGTTGTCTACATCACCTACTTTACCCCACCCCATGTTTAACACTTTACTCCATTTCTACGCATTGCTTGTAGGAGCCTTTGGAAAACATTGTGGCAAAAGGTGAAATTGCTCGTGACGAGCAATTTCACCTTTTGTCACAATGTTTTTTATGCTATCAAAAGGGGTCATATACACATAAAAAGGCTTCATCCTTGCTGTTATTTAGGGTCAGTTAGAGATACGACGAGCAATTTAACCTTTTGTCACAATGTTTTCTATGCTATCAAAAGGTGTCATATACACATAAAAAGGCTTCATCCTTGCTGTTATTTAGGGTCAATTAGAAATATAGAGGATATTTGTTTTTTTCTGTGAAAGATCGAAATTTATTTCATCAAGTGAACACCATCGGTAATATTTTCACGAGTGGCGGAGCCACGAGTGAAAATATTACCGATGGTGTTCACGAGATGAAATAAATTTTGATCTTTCACCGAAAAATACAAATATTCTATTTATTTCATGCTTTTAATCCCTTCTAGGAGGAGCTTTATCAAAATCTAGTACAGTTCTATTCCGTTATTCCCCTTGGCGTACCCCTCCCGCATAGCAACGCATAGCAATATTACGTCAATCGCGAGAAATGTAAGGTATATGACGTAATATTTCCCATCTGGTTGTTAGGCACGCGCAATTTACCAAGGCAACAAGAACGTGAAAATCGGTATTTTCACTGGTGGTACCAGTGTAAGATCGAAAAATATTTTCACTGCTATTCTCGATATTCTACCGGAAAGCATGAAATAAACCATAGAAATGCCTTATGGAGTAAAGGGTTAACAAGGTTAAATGATGGTATTCCTGGTGAACTCAGTCGGTAATGTGTGGCGCTAGAAAATCTAGGGGTTGTGATACCGAGCCTAGTAGAATCTTGGTCAGTTGGAATTGAAAATAGGGGTTGTGGGTTTGATGTCGAGCATTCAGTTGGTGACGTAAAGTCGGTGTGGAAAGCTCAACAGAGCTTGTGTTTCTTGTAATATGTTCCTGACTGTAAATGAAATTTACTTTAATTGAACTTTTTTTCCTTTTCCCACAATGTTTTCTACTCTGCAGGAAACGAATTTCAAATTTTGAGTTACATCTATTTTGTCGTCTGCAAATGCTTCCATTTTGGACCGGTCAAAATTTTGTCGTTTGGTAAAGGGTTAAGAATCGTCCATTATAACCGATAGACGTAGGCTTAATGTCAAATGTGGCTTAAATGTTTACCATAGTACAGAATTTTCGACCGGTCCAAACTGAAAGAGTTTGAAGACACCAAATTATGTATACCTAAAAATCTGAAATTTTCCTGTCGAAGGAGCAGAAAAACATTGTAGGAACGAGACGAAATGCTGGTTACCAGCATTCTCCTTTTGACACGATATTTTCAAGTCTTCTGTTTTGAAACTCGCGATTGTTTGATAAAGTGTTAAAAGGGGTATTTTTCTTTGAAATATGAGAAAATATTGCGGGGACAGAACAAATGTTGATTATAATGAGTTTCCTTTTTCCACAATATTTTCAATAATCTGTCAGTGGTTCTTTAACCTTTTCCCAAACGACAAATTTTAGACCAAACCAAATTGAAAGCATTTTGCAGATGACAAATAAACAGTTGCTAAAAAGGTGATTTTCTACATGATAGGGTAGAAAACATTATGGGAAAAGGAGAAAATGCTGGTTACCAGCATTTTCTCCTTTTCCAACAATGTGTCCAAAAGGCTTCTATTCCTGACCCGTAAAAATCAGGGATTGTTTGAGAAAGGGTTAAACACGTCGTTTGGTGGAAAGTTTCGCTTGAAGAGCTGAAGACACGTGGTGTTGATAGCGAGACTTCCGGTTAAATTTTTTTTTTTCAGTGTTTTTACAAGACAATGTATTCAAATATAAACTACAACCTAAATCCTATAGGCTCCAAATTGGTCTAATGGTCAGGGGAGTCGACTTGGGAACTAGGGGACCCGAGATCGAGACGCGCTCACTCCGAGAAAAAAAATCGCACAAAGACGGGGGAAAAAAAGAGAAAGACAGTTGGATAGAGAAACCAAGAGCTGGATAGAAAACGGGTTCGAAAGACACTTGGATAGGCGATGGGGGGACCCAGGGAAATTACCTTTTACTACTCTGTGTATTTGGGATTACCTTTTTCATACAGATGTGTTTTATAAATTGATTTTATATTTACAAAACTTGTTCCTCTGTACAGAGAACAAGTTTAAAGAAGAACAACAAAGAATAATGAGAGAGAAAATATTTTAATACTCAAAATGGAAATTTCATGACTGTATACAACATGTTATCCAAAGATCAAATTTATCAATCTTAAAAAAGTTACAGAAAACAATGTGGAAAAAGGAGGCATTGAAAATGTTACATATTCTCTTCCAAAAACTAAAGAAAAAAAATGTGGAAAAACGAGAAATTGAAAATGTTAATCATTCTCTTCCAAAAGCTACAGAAAATAATGTGGAAAAAGGAGAAATTGAAAATGTTTTCTCTTCCAAACACTATGTTGTGGGTACTCATTAGAATAGTCTCGTTGAGACGATTCTAATGAGTACCCACAACATAGGGTTTGGAAGAGAAGTAATGGATTTAGAATACCATCACTCCCTATTATCTTAAACTCTGGCTATGACTATGGAATATGTCTTTCAAGGGATAGAAAACATTGTTGAAAAGAGAAAAAGCAGGTTACAAACACATTCACCATTTTCCATGATGTTTTAACTCTTTACAAACAGCATAATTTTTTATTTGTTCAAATTGACAAATATTGATAGGATTGTAAAATTTGCATTTTCTAGAATAGAAAACATTGTGGGAAACGGAAAATGGCTGGTTAACCCATTACCACACAATCCCTACTTTTGACGCCCCCGAGAAAGAAGCCTTTAGAAAACATTGTGGGAAAAGGAGAAAAACCTGGTGACCAGCATTTTCTCTTTTTCCCACAGTGTTTTCTACCTTTCCCAGAACAAATTTCAATTTCTCAGTCACCTTTATTTTGTCGTCTGCAAATGCTTTCAATTTGAACCAGTCTAAAATTTTGTTGTGTGGTAAAGAGTTAAATATTGATAGGATTGTGAAATTCACCTTTGATAGAACAGAAAACAGTGTGGGAAACGGAAAAATGCTGGTTAACAGCATTTTTTCCTTTCCCCACAATGTTTTCAGAGTGTCTCTTTCTCAGGGATCATGATAATGAAAATCCGGCATTGTTAGGTAAAACCAAATTGATCAATCGAGACAAAAAAGGGTAAGTTTAACAAGAGAGAGGGCCATAATGGCCCTGTACCACTCCACTGGGTTTGAAACCCTTTAACATACAAATTGCCCTTTAACTCATTACCAAATGATACAATCTTAGGTTTGTCAAAATCTAAACCATTTGCAGGCGACAAAATAAAAGTGACAGAAAAATTGAAATATGTTTTATAAAGGGTAGAAAACATTGTGGAAAAGGAGAAAATGCTGGTAACCAGCATTTTTTCCTTTTCCCTAAATGTTTTCAAAAAGCTTTTTCCCCCAGGTTTGTCAAATGTAGGGATTGTGTGGCAGTGGGTTAAAGAGAAGACTTTTGAAAACATTGTAGGAAAAGGACAACATGTCAGCCAGTGCCTTTTCCTTTTTCAACAATGTTTCCTATCCTATCAAAGACAAAAATAATCATTTAAGCTGAAAAATATCATCCTTTCTTACAGAGTAAAATGAAGGTATCATGCACTTAAATCTTAACCACATAATTCTGACTTAACAACCTTAAACAAGAGGGCCAAGATGGCCCTGGTTCGCTCACCTGAATTTTTGAGAGGACCATAGCCAATTTTTTCACAATCTAAACAACCATTTCAGAGAAGAATTTTTAAGAATTTCTTTATGTCTGTATAGTGTAAATAGCCCACAGCCATCAGAGCCATGTTTCTTGATGGATCAAAATATTTCGAGCAATTTTTAAAAAGGGTCAACTAAGATACATTTCTGTGAAATTACATTAGAATCTGATCAGCCGTTTCAGAGAAGAATTTTAAAAAATTCCTTCAAGGCCATATAGTGCAAGTAGCCCCCATTCACCAGAGCCATGTTTATTGATGAATCAAACTTTCATGAACACCTTTTGAAAAGGGTCACCCAAGGAACATTTCTGTGAAATAATTTCTAAATCTGACCAGCGGTTTCACAGAAGTGGAGATTTTAAGAATTTCTTCATTTCCCTATAGTGCAAGTAGCCCCCATTCACAAGAGCCACATTTTTGGACGGATCAAAATTTCGCGAACAGTTTTTGAAAATGGTCATTTAAGAAACATCTCTGTGAAATTATTTCCAATTCTGACCAGCGGTTTCAGAGAAGAAGAATTTTAAAGAATTTCTTCATTTCTGTATAGTGCAAGTAGCCCCCATTCACCAGAGCCATTATTCTTGACAGATCAAAATTTCGCGAACAATTTTTGAAAAGGGTCATTCAAGGAACATCTCTGTGAAATTATTTCAAAATCTGATCAGCCGTTTCAGAGAAGAAGAATTTTTAAGAATTCCTTTATTTCTGTATAGTGCAAGTAGCCCCCATTCACCAGAGCCATGTTTCTTGACGGATCAAAATTTCACGAACAAGTTTTGAAAAGGGTCACCCAAGGAACATCTCTGTCAAATTATTTCAAAATCTGACCAGCTGTTTCAGAGGAGAAGATTTTAAAAAATTTCCTAGAAAATTTCATTTGGTTGCCATGGCAACCAGAGTTTTTGATGGAATCAAATTCTGTGAACACTTTTTTAAGAGGACCTCCCAAGGAACATTCCAGCCAAGTTTGGTCCAAATTGGCCCACTGGTTTAGGAGGAGTTGATGTTTAAAGAATTGTTGACGACGCAAGACGGACACCCAGTGATCCTAAAAGCTCCCCTTGAGCACGTTGTGCTCAGGTGAGCTAAAAAAGAAAGCTTTTAAAAACATTTTAGGAAAAGGAGAAAATGCTCTAACCAGCATTTTCTCCTTTTCCCACAATGTTTTCTACCCTTTCCAAACCAAAGTTCAATTTTTCAGTCACATTTAGTTTGTCATCTGCAAGTGCTTTCAAGTTGGACCAGTCTAAAATTTTTGTTTTGAAAAGAGTTAATTGGCACTGACAGAGACATACAGCATAAAAAAAGTCTGTAGGGTAATAAACTTACTTGGAAAACATAGCTTTTCCCTGTCCAACAAAAAACAAGATGGCCCTGGATCGCTCACCTGAATTTTTGAGTGGACCATAGCCAATCTTTTCAAAAATCTGATCAGCCATTTTAGAGAAGAATAATTTTATAAAAATTTCTTCATGTCTGTATAGTGTAAAGAGCCCACAGCCATCAGAGCCACGTTTCTTGATATATCATAATTTCTTGAACAGTTTTTGAAAAGGGTCTGCCAAGAAACATTTCTGTGAAATTATTTCAAAATCTGATCAGCCATTTCAGAGAAGAAGAATTTTTAAGAATTTCTTTATGTCTGTATAGTGCAAGTAGCCCCCATTCACCTGAGCCATGTTTGTTGATGGATCAAAATGTCTTGAACAATTTTTGAAAAGGGTCAGCCAAGAAACATTTCTGTTAAATTATTTCCAAATCTGACCAATCATTTCAGAAAAGAATAATTTTAAAGAATTTCTTCATGGCCATATTGTGCAAGTAGCCCCATTCTCCTGAGCCACGTTTCTTGATGGATCAAAATTTTGCGAACAATTTTTGAAAAGGGTCATCCAAGGAATATTTCTGTGGAATTATTTCAAAATCTGACCTGTGGTTTCAGAGAAGAAGAATTTTAAAGAATTACTTCATTTCCCTATATTGCAAGTAGCCCCCATTTGCCAGAGCCATGTTTCTTGACAAATCAAATTTTGGTGAACAAATTTTAAAGAGGGTCACGCAAAGAGCATCTTTGTGGAATTATTTCAAAATCTGACCAGCGGTTTCAGGGAAGAAGAATTTTTAAGAATTTCTTCATTTCCTATATAGTGTAAGAAGCCCCCATTCACCTGAGCCATGTTTCTTAAAGGATCAAAATTCCGTGAACAATTTTTGGAAAGGTTCACCCATAGAAAATCTATGTGAAATTATTTCAAAATCTGGTCAGCGGTTTCAGAACAGAAGAATTTTTAAGAATTCCTTCATTTCTGTACAGTGCAAGTAGCCACCATTCACCAGAGCCACGTTTCTTGACGGATGAAAATTTCACAAAGTTTTTGAAAAGGGACACCCAAGGAACATCTCTGTGAAATTATTTCAAAATCTGACCAGTTGTTTCAGAGAAGAAGATTTTTCAAGAATTTCCTAGAAAATTCCATTTGGTTGCCATGGCAATCACAGTTTTTGATGGAATCAAACTCTGTGAACAACTTTTAAAGAGGACCTCCCAAGGAACGTTCCAACCAAGTTTGGTCCAAATTGGCCCAGCGGTTTAGGAGGAGTTGATGTTTAAAGAATTGCTGACGAGGCATTGATCATGCACGACAGACACCAGGTGATCCTAAAAGCTCTCCAGCTGAGCTAAAAAAACATTATCATTTTTACTCTTTGCCTCGCAATTCCGACTTTGAACCTTGAGAAAGAAGCTTGATGAAAAACATTGTGGTAAAGGAGAAAATGCTTGTAACCATTATTTCTCTTTTCCCCACTATGTTTTCTAACCTTCCAAAACCAATTTTTTTTACTTTTTTGTCACATTTATTTCATCATCTGCGAGTGCTTTTAATTTGGACCTGTATAACTTTGTTGTTTGGTAAAGAATTAAGTGCAAATATTATGTAAGTTAATACATGCAGGTTTATTCATTTGCATGAAAGGTGAAGTTCTGGAAAGAAAACTGAGTAACAGAAACCTTACTTTAACCCTTTAACACTTATCAAAATTTTAGACTCCTCCAAATTGAAAGTATTTGCAGACGCCAATTTCTTGGCGGCTCACATGACTCAATTTTCATTGGATAGGATAGAAAAACTTTGTGGGAAAGGGAAAAAATGCTGTTTACCAGCATTTTTTCCTTTTCCCACAATGTTTTCAAAAGGCTTCTTCCTCAGGGTCGTAGAAAGTCGAATTTGTGTGGTAAAGGGTTAAGTTTAACCCATTACCACACAATCCCTACTTTTGACGCCCCTGAGAAAGGAGCCTTTTGAAAACACTGTAGGAAAAGGAGAAAATGCCGGTAACCAGCATTTTCTCCTTTTCCCACAGTGTTTTCTACCCTTCCCAGAACAAGTTTCAATTTTTCAGTCACTTTTATTTTGTCATCTGCAAATGCTTGCAATTTGAACCAGTCTAAAATTTTGTTGTGTGGTAACGGGTTAATATTCCACTCATGTGAGCATAACTACTGGCATGAAAATAAATCATTCTCCCTGAAAACAGAACATGTCCCATTCAAAAATCTTGAATATTAATCGTGGATTACTGCAGTTTGATATCAAGGGAGGTAAAGAGTAACAAAGCTTTATCTCGTATAAACAGCAGTTATTTCCCTTGATTACTATTGCAATTGAAGTTGCTATATATAACCCATGCTAAACATGTGATTGTTGGTATGGGACCAATTTTGGCCCAAAAGCTATACTATGCAGATATTTCTTAGACGTCTATTAGATCTACATGCCAAATTTGGAAGCCAAGGGCCTTGTGGTTTCAGACAAAGAGATTTTCAATATGTTTTCTTTTGTTGCAATGGCAACCAGACTTTTTTAAATGACATGTATCAAATTGTTCACGAAATTCTTAGCTCTGTAACAAACAAAAATTTAAACTAGTCCAAACTGAAAGCATTTTCAGATAACAAATTAAAATGACTCAATCAGCAAAAATTGTCCTTGATAGAGAAGAAAACATTGTTTGAAAAGGAGGAAATGCTGATTGCGAGCATTTTCTCTTTTTCCAATGATAGGTTCAAGAGGCATTTTTCAAGGGTCATTAAAACTTTGGTATAGAGTTAACTTTTTACCAAACAACAAAATTTTGGACTTGTCAAAATTGCAAGCCATTGCACACAACAATACAAATATAACTCAAAATTGAATTTTGGTTTTGGCAGGGTTGGAAACATTGTGGGAAAAAGAGAAAATGCTCGTTAGCAGCATTTTCTCCTTTTTCCACAATGTTTTCAAAAGCTTTCCTTCTCAAGGCTGTTAAAAGTCAGGATTGTGTGGTAAAGGGTTAACCCATTACCACACAAGAAAAAATTAGACTGGTCCAAATTGAAAGCATTTGCAGATTATAAAAGAAAGGTGACTGAAAAATTGAAACTTGTTCTGGGAAGGGTAGAAAACACTGGGGGAAAAGGAGAAAATGCTGGTTACCAGCATTTTCTCCTTTTTCCACAGTGTTTTCAAAAGGCTTCTTTCTTAGGGGCGTCAAAAGTAGGGATTGTGTGGTAATGGGTTAAGAGGACCATGGGGGATCATTTTTGTGAAGTTCCATCAAAAGTGGATGGGTAGTTTCAGAGAAGATGTTTGAAATAAAAGTTAATGCGTGTACACATGGTCGAATGGGTGCACAGCGCCATGACGTAAGCCTATGGGTCTTCCACCAGTGGAGCTAAAAACCTTTAACATGTTTTTTTTTCCAACTCTTAACCCATGACCACACAATCCCTACTGTTGATGCCCCTGAGAAAGAAGCCTTTCTCAGAAACATTCTGGGAAAAGGAGAAAATGCTGTTAACCAGCATTTTCTCTTTTTCTCACAATTTTTTCTACCCTTTACAAAACAAATTTCAAATTTTCAGTCACTTTTAGTTTGTGGTCTGCATATGCTTTCAATTTGGACCAGTCTAAAATATTGTTGTTTGGTAATGGGTTCACAAGAGACAGACTCTTAGACACATCCAAACTGAAAGGTGCATTGCAGATGATAAACTTAATTTAGCTGAAATTATTTGATTGTCAGTGTAAGTGTAGAAAACCATGTGAGAAAAGGAAAAAATTCCAGTGACCAGCATTTTCTCCTTTTTTCACCAAGATTTCAAAAGCTGCTTTCTATCACAGGGTTGTTAAAACTAAGGATTACGTGGTAAAGGGTAACAACAATGGCTGGTACAAGAAAAAGTTAAAGACAAAAAAACACATTACAATACAAAATATTTCAACACTACCAAACAACAAACTTTTAGACTTGCACATGTTGCAAGTACCAGTATTTGCAGCTAACTACATGTATATGTGATATAAATGCTGAGATTTGTCTATGATCTGGTAGAAAACAGAGAGGAAAAGGAATAATTACTACTTTCCAGCAGTTTCACCATTTTCCACAATGTTTAAATGAACCTATTCAATCACAGTTTTTAACTCTTCACCTAATGACAAAATTTAAGACTGGTTCAAACTGAAAGCATTTGCAGATGACATATTTAATGTAGCTGAAATGATGCTATTTGTCAGTGAATGTGAAGAAAACCTTGGCTGGTTTGAAACAGTATTAACCCGTTACCATACAGCAAATTTTTAGACCTATTCTAATTGAAAACATTTGCAGACAACAATTTCAAAGTGGCTCAATTGGTGCAATTTTGCTTTGATAGGGTAGAAAACTTTGTGGGAAAAGGAGAAAATGCTGGTAACCAGCATTTTTTCCTTTTCCCTCAATGTTTTTAAAAAGACTTTTATCTCAGGGTCATAAAAACTAGGGATTGTTGGGCAAAGGGTTCTTTAAGATTAACTTTTACAAAATGAAATTTGAAAGCTTCTGCAGAAGGCATATGAATTGTTGCTCAACACAATTAATCTGTCTTCCAAGAGATATGAAACACGGCGTAAAAGGATAAAATTAATGATAGTTTGAAGCACTTACACCATTTTCCACAATGTTCTCATACACATACTAAATACAATCTTAAAATCAAAATGGTTTGATAGAGGGTTAACCCATTACCAAACGACAATATTTTAGGCTTGCCCAAATTGAAAGCATTTGCAGACGACAAAATAAAAATGACTAAAAATTTGAAATTTGCTTTGTGAAGGGTAGAAAACATTGTGGGAAAAGGAGAAAATGCTGGTTACCAGCATTTTCTTCTTTTCGCACAATGTTTTCTAAAGGCTTCTTTCTCAGGGACGTCAAAAGTAGGGATTGTGTGGTAATGGGTTAATACAATAAATTCTGTATCACAACAAAAGCCATGTCTGTATTCACCAACCGTTCTTAACCCTTTACCAAACGACAAAATTTTACATCGGTCCAAATTGAAAGCACTTTCAGGCGACAAAATAAATGTAACTCAAAAATTGAAATTTGTCTCCTGCAGGGCATAAGTCATTGTGGGAAAAGGAGAAAATGGTGGTTAGCAGCATTTTCTCCTTTTCCCTCAACATTTTCAAAAGGTTTCTTTTTCGGGGTCGTAAAAACCAGAGATTGTTTGGTAGATGCTTAAGAAGGCTCTCCGTCTTTTCTGCAAGACTTTCCAAGTTTGAAAGTAACATGCCTGTTACTTTCATATTTGAAAAATCTGGAGAATAAGACAAGAATGGTTGTGAGAATGGTTGTTGAATATAGATCCTGTTTTATGTTACCAAATGACAATATTTTTGATTGCCATATAACCCTTTACCCAACGATTCAAGTTTGGACAAAACAAGATTGAACATGAATGCAGCTGATTGCTGAATTGAAGCTCCTATGATGATTTCTATCTTCGATGAGAAGAAAACATTCTGGAAAAAGGAGAAAATGCTGGTAATCAGCAATTTCTCCTTTTGCCATAATGTTTTCTGAAGCCTTCTCTTTCAAGGTTAGTAAAAATTTTGGATTTAGTGGCAAAGGGTTAAAGCTTTTTCACATGAAATTTCAGCTGTGGCTTAAAAAATGAAAAATTAAAAGTGTATCAGGCTGAAAATGTGACCTCTACCGCCACTCTAATTTTTGACCCAGTGACCTAATTTTTGACTCCACATGACCCATTTTCAAATTTATTCAATGTATAAGCAAGACAAACATTCTGACCAAGTTTCAGGAGTATCAGACTGAAAATGTGTCCTACAAAGCGTACACAAGGTTTTTCTAAGTTTTGACCTAGTGACCTAGTTTTGACCTAATTTGACCCATTAAAAAAAACTTGTCTCAGATATTATCAAGACAAACATTCTGACCAAGTTTCAAGAGTTTTTGATAGAAAATGTGCTTTCTTGAGCATACACAAGGTTTTTCGAAGATTTGACCTAGTGACCTCATTTTACATCCAACATGACCCATTTTCAAACTCATCAGAGATTTCATTGAGAAAAATATTTTGACCAACTTTACCGAGTTTTAGATTGTAAATGTGACCTCTAGAGCATACACAAGTTTTTTCTAAGATCTGACCTAATGACCTAGTTTTTGACTCCACATAACCTATTTTTGAATTGGTCCCAAGATATTTTTCATACAAATATTTTGACCAACTTTCAAGAGTTTTAAGACTAAAAATGTGGCCTTGAGAACATACACAAGATTTTTCAAAGATTTGACCTAGTGACCTAGTTTTTGCCCCAACATGTCCCATACATCAAGACAAACATTCTGACCAACTTTCAAGAGTGGCACAGGTGTTCAGGTTATGACGAACTTCGCTGCCTACATTGAAAGCATTCACAGACGTCAAATTAAATGCGACTCAATAAAATAGACAGAAAACATAGTAGGAAAAGGAGAAAATGCTGGTTACCAGCATTTTCTAATATGTTTTTCTTATATATTATATTATATAGTTAGCGAAGTTCATCATAACCTGAACTGTGCCACTAGAGCATACACAAGGTTTGTCCAAATCTAGTGCCCACAAGAAAGATAAATATATTTGAATGATGATAATAGGTATAGCAGGTGACGTATAAAATCACAAGTGTGTGACCAGGAGTTCTGAATCATTGCATGCGTGGATTCAAGAGTGCTTTTCCACCCTTTGGCTGATAAGTGTCGCACACTTTTGTGGCACTTTAAATCATAGACAAGACTGCTTGGGACTGGTGCAAGTCTATCTCGACCAATCTGTACAATGAGATATTCTTTTGAAGAGAAAAGGATGAAATAATGAATATTTGGCTTTTTAAACTATTAAATCTAGTTTCCTTACAAAATTTATCTTTTTTGCCATTTGTACATGTTGTTGCTATGTGACTTACCCTTTATCAACAGCAAAATTTTAGATCTATCCAAATTGGAAGCATTTACAGACATTTTCAAAGTGGTCCAAATGGTGCAATTCTGCTTTGATTGGGTAGAAAACTTTGTGGGAAAAGGAGAAAATTCTGGTTACCAGCACTTTCTCCTTTTCCCAGAATGTTTTCAAAAGGCTTCTTCCTCAGGGGTGTTAAAAGTCGTCATTGTGTGGTAAAGGGTTAACTCTTTACCGATAAATGACAAAATTTTGGACCAAGTTCAAAGCATCTGCAGATAACAAATTAAATCTTGGTAATATGCTTCCTTACTTTAATAGGGCAGAAAATATTATGGGAAAAGACAAAAACACTGGTTACCAGCATCTTCTTCTTTTCCCACAATTGTTTTCTATTGGCTTCTTTTTCAGGGTAATTAAAAGTCAGGATTGTGTGGTAAAGGATTAACCCATTACCACATGAGAAAATTATAGACTGGTCCAAATTGAAAACATTTGCAGACGACAAAATAAGGGTGACCGAAAAATAGAAATTTGTTCCGTGAAAGGTAGAAAACACTGTGGGAAAAGGAGAAAATGCTGGTTACCAGCATTTTCTCCTTTTCCCATAGAGTTTTCGAAAGGCTTCTTTCTCATGGGCGTCAAAAGTAGGGGATTGTGTGGTAATGGGTTAAGAAATAAAGATCTGCTAAATTTCAAATTGCAAGTCCTTTTTTTTCTGGCTATGAAATGTTAACTCTTCACTCCAAGGTCCAAGACTCCTTGATGGAAGGATTCAGTTTGATACCCATCTCTAAATCACATCGTCTTCCTGAAAATAGATAGCAAAACTTGTATATGTATTGATTTCAACACTTCTTTAACCAATTACCACACAATTCCTCCTTTTGTTGACCCTGAGAGGGAACCTTTTAGAAAACATTGTGGGAAAAGGAGAAAATGCTAGTAACCAGCATTTTCTCCTTTTTCCCACAATGATTTCTACTCTTCACAAAGCGAATTACAAATTTTCAGTCAATTTTGTTTTGTCGTCTGCAAATGCTTTCAATTTGGAAAACCCTAAAATATTGTCATTTGCTAATGAGTTAATCAAGTCTTCTCTTACATTGGTTTAACTACACCAGGGCTTGTATTCACCAACCATTCTTGAGAATATTCTTAGTCTTTTACTCCAATGTTTTCTAAATTTGTAAGTAACGCAACTTCTGATTAGCTAAACCTAATGATTTAGCCAATCAGAGCTTGTGTTACTTACAAATTTAGAAAATTCTGGAGAATAAGACAAATAACGGTCTTAAGAATGGTTAGTGAATACGGGCCCAATCTGTAAAAAATTTATTCAATAATTAGATCTACCTCCGGAGATTACAAACAGAAAGCTGTACTTTATGAAAAACAAAGTAAAAAAAAAAGGATCATAACTCCTTTTTAAAACTGGTAAATTGTAAACAAAATACAGTGATCTGGCAACTTTTGACCTAGTTTTTAAAGTCATTTTTCTGCTCTTAGACCAACAATACAATAGAAAATTGTCCTTTTCATAATAATTTTCATACTTTGAAATGGTATTGTTTCAACATATATGTCTTATCCTTATTTAATGAAACAAAAATCACTTTTGTATTTTCATGTGAAATGATGCCACGGATGACTGCAAGGTAGCACAGATTACAACAGACAGTAAACGTATGTTGGAGGGCTTTATCTATCTTTCCAAGAACAAATTTTATATTTGCAAATGCCTTCTGCAAATCCCTCCAGTTTAATCCACTCTAAAATTTTGTCGTCTGGTACAGAACAGAATTTTTTCTCTCTACCAGCGTTTTCTCCTTTTCCCACAATGTTTTCTACGGGCTCCTTTCTCAGGGTCATTAAAAGTTAGGATTGTGTGGTAATGAGTTATATGGCTGCAATTCTCATCAAAATATACTCAATGCAAATGTTGTTGGTTGGTTGTATTGGGGTTTAACGCCACTTTCACAGCTAAGCTCATATCATGGCGGTCGGTGACGCACATGTGTTTCCTGGCTTTCTCATACCGGTACTTACACAACTTTCTTTCCAAAGCCACCGACTACTTTTCTCACATGCTTCAGCAGAGGTGAGAGGCGAAAAAAACGCCGGAAAGAAAGTTTGCCACAACCGGGTATCGAACTCACAACCACCAGGCCATGAGTCTGACACGCTCACCACTGAGCCATCCGGGCGGGCCTATCCAATGCAAAAAACCCCATAAATGATAATTTTTCATACTGTTAACAGAATGTCCATAGCATACTGTATACACGAGTATCTTAAAGTCTTTACCAAAACAACAAATTTTTGCAAATTGGGGAATTACTGATGACAGGACATTTGGTTTACAGAAATGTTTGCAAAATCAAGACACACTTTATTTTTGGTACACTTGTGGAAAAAAAATATCTGAATTGAAAAGTTTGTGATTTTTTTGAATTCGTGAAATTGCAAGAATTTCCACAGGGCAGAAATGTTCACCTGTACAATATTTACAGACAGCAGGGATACTATATGTCACCTGCATTTTACCCATTGGATCAACCACACAGCTTTTATGACCCTGTTGGAGAAGACTTATAGGGAACTGTGGGTACTGGACAAAATGCTGGCTCCTTTTCTCAAAATGTTTTCTGCTCTGTCGAAGAATTTTAGGTTATTCTTATCACTTTTGAAATTGTAATTTCCATTTGGATAAGCCTAGAATTTGTTGTTTGGTAAAGATTTCAAATGGCATGAGCATCACTAGCACTTTCATTATATAGAACAAAATTAGCAGATGTAAATGTACCTTTAATGTTCATCTTCAACCAGTCACAGATTTGACCCCATCTGGTGTATTACACAGCTTTCAGCAGTATACCAGTTACACCATGCAAACAGCAAACTTGTTCATCTATTTTCTATGTTCCATCAAGCTTAGTCTAGAGCTCTTCAGTGTCATTCCCCAAGGTACACCCTTCAAAACCATCAATGCAAGTGAGGAACAAACCCACGACCTCTAAATAACAAATCTGGAAATAGGTTTGCACTGTCACCTGTAAGTAAATAAGATATATAACTGTAAATAAACTCTATAATAAACAACTATTATTAACCTTTAACTCTTTACCAAACAACACAATTTTTGACTGGTCCAAGTTGAAAGCACTTGCAGACAACAATATAAACATATTAACTAAAAAATTGAAGTTAAAGTGCCTTTCACAACTATGTTGCCTTTGCAGCCTGTTAACCCATTGCCAAACGACAATACTTTAGACTGGTCCAGATTGAAAGCATTTGAAGACGACAAATTAAAAGTGACAGAAAATTTGAAATTTGTTATGTGAAGGGTAGAAAACATTGTGAGAAAAAGAGAAAATGCTGGTTACCAGAATTTTCTCCTTTTCCAACAATGTTATCTAAAGGCTTCTTTCTCAGGGGCGTCAAAAGTAGGAATTATGTGGTAATGGGTTAACTCAAAAATTGAAATTTGTTTTAAACAGGGTAAAAACAAATTGTGTGAAAAGGAGGAAATGCAGGTCACCACCATTTTCTCCTTTAACCACAATTTTTTCAAAAGGCTTCTATCTCAGGGTCGTAAAAACCAGGCATTGTTTGGTTAAGGGTTAAGTGCCTTTCAGTACTATGTTGCCTTTGCAGCTTGTTGAGACCAACATCTGGTTGCATAAAATGTGCAGTCTGATCTATGATCCACACTGTCTGCTTTGCTGAAATACTGTAGACAAAAGCAAGCATGAAATTGCAACTATTTTGACCATATTTCTAGGATGAAAATGTCTGAAAGGTTTCTATCACATAACCTCCCTTGTTTTCAGTATGAAATACTTGAATTACAGATTTTCTTATCTTATACACAATAAATATCACAATAATTAGAGTGTGGTATCGATTTTGACCTCATTTTATGCTTATTTCATTGTAATTAATGAACTGATTTTATGAATATTACCACAGGTACATCTGTAAATGGTTTTGGATCTTCTGATCTATGATTTGTGAAATACCTTTACGTGTTAAAAAGAACCCAACATTCATTGGCATTTGCTATAAAACTTTATTAAACTTGTCCATGCGCGGATCCACATATCTTTCTCAGGGGGGTCCCACCGAAAACGCACTCATCTTATTATATGATTTTCGGATTTCAGTGGACTTACGCCATTTACGATAAAAGTCAACGTTTCCAGTTCTAACCATGAGGAGGTTTCCACATTTAGAACTTTTTTAAAAAATTTATGACTGTATTTTACATAAATGCTGTGCAGTATTAGACCAGTCCCATTCACGAATCCGATAACCTCATTTTTGCCGAAATTCCAGGGGGGGTCCGGACCCCCGGTCCCCCCCTTTGGATCCGCCCCTGTTGTCAAGAAAAAAATATCATTAAGCCCAGTGCTGAAAGGCCCCCTTAACGCTTTACCACACAGTCCCGACTTTTAGTGACCCTGAGAAAGAAGCCTCTAGAAGACACTGTGGGAAAAGGAGAAAATGCTGGTAACCAGCATTTTCTCCTTTTCCCACAATGTTTTCTCCTTTTCACAAAACAAATTTCAAATTTTCAGTCACTTTTATTATGTCATCTACAAATGCTTTCACTATGGACAAGCCTAAAATTTTGTCATTTGGTAATGAGTTAATAACATTTTCCCTAAACTCATTTAACTCTTTACCACACAATCCCGAATTTTAACGGCTATGAAGAAGACAGTCTTTTAGAAGCATTTTATGAAAAGTTAAGTAAGATTTCATTTTAGAGAGTATGCCAATAATGATTCCCATTAAGAAGAGGTAAAGCAATCTATATTAATGATTTAGAGCAAAACTCTCTACTACATGAAGATACTTCAGTAAATCTACTTGCTTAAAGTCATTAAAAAGCTGAAAAGCCAGTCTGAAGTGACTGTAATCAGACCATGTGGTGGAGACATTTTGTTGTGTCATGGATTTCCCCGAATAGGTATTTCGCACCTATCAAGTCTATTAATTTCTGGACGGGTATTTCCACATGATTCGACAAAAGATTGTCAATATACAGAGTTCCCACTAGCTTTTAAAATCAAGGGTATACACGTACCCCCCGGGCTGAAAAACCGGGGGTAAGATTTCATAATAGAGGGTACGACAATAATGGTTCACAACTATACATAAAGCAACACAGAACCTAGTATAAATGGTAATGAAGTTTCACTAGATTTGCATAAAGCACAATTTTTTAGTGTAACAATGGCAGAGTAAGTAAACATTCTGGAGAAATTTGTGGTCTTCATTCCACTGCTCAATAAATATTCATGTCACCAAAATGTATTTATGTACCCTTAAACCAACATGACCATGCTATCCCAAGACTTTTGACAATATAACAGGGAGAGAGGAAACTAAAGAGAAGAAACTGGCTTGCATTTTCTCCTTTCCACAACATGTTAAACTCTTTCAAAGACATATTCCATCATTTGAATCACAATTTTTCATCTAAATTTACTTTGAATGTGGATTAGTTTGCGATTTATGAAGAGCAATACTTTCAACCATCCATGGGACTTGACCCCCATGGTAAAGATGTGTTCACTGGCTACAGGAGCTTTCAACTGTAATTTCATTTGCTCATGTCAATCCTCAGGCTGGTAAGTGTAACTCATTGACTTTTTGTTGACAGTTTAGATCAAAATCAGAGTGCGGAGAACATGCAGTTTGATCTTGGATATACACTGTCTAATTTCTTGCTATACGTTTTTACAAAAAGCAGCTTTGATACTATGTTATAGTCATATTATCATAATATCATGTATATTTGGGTTTTTATTTTGAAAGTTTGATTTCACTGTTCTAACAGGATAAGGGTTAGGTCCATCAATTGATTATCACACAAGATCAATAGATCTAGACTATAACCCTTTACCAAAGTACAAAATTTTAGACATGTCCAAATTGAAAGCACTTGCAGACGACAAAATAAATGTAACTAAAAAATTAAAATTTGTTTCCAGCAGGGTAGAAAACATTGTGGGAAAAGGAGACCAGCATTTTCTCCTTTTCCCACAATGTTTTTCAATAGGCGTCTGTCTCAGGGGCGTAAAAACCAAGGATTGTTTGGTAAAGGGTTAAAATGTTGAGCCATCATAATTTAGACAAAGATAGAACATAGAACCCTCATGCTGTAATGAAATGGTTTTTTGGTCCCTGGGCTTGTTTGCCTGGGCTTGTTCTTCCAGGGTTGCTCTTCCCAATTCACAGGATTTTCTGCTTTACCTTTGGGGTCAAAATTTGACTCCATTCCTAATTCAAAAATGGCATCAATATTCCCTGATTCCAGATTTTTTCCCAAACAAAACAAATTCACCTCAGATACTGATCATATGCATTGGTCAGCACTTTTATGAGGCAGATGTAGATGTAATATAGAGCAAGAGCATGTGATTTCGAACAATGTCTTATTCCAAACAAGTTCCTAATTAGATCTGTGACCTTAGATCTTTTGCACTATGTAGATATGACATCATATGTAAAATGTCACTAATTTACTCTTTCCATTTTTGTCATTTTGGAGCCGACACCTTGATTATATTTCCCACAACTTCAAGTTTGTTTTGCGACCTGCAATGAGGCGAGTAACATTGTCATGGGCGGATCCAGAGGGGAGGACCGGGGGTCCGGACCCCCCCTGGAATTTTGGCAAAAATGTGGTTATGGGATTCATGAAATGGTACTGGTTTGATATTGCACAGCATTTATGTAATACACAGTCATAAATTTAAAAATAGAATTCTAAATGTGGAGACCTCCTCATGCTTAGAACTGGAAACATTGACTTTTCTTGTAAACGGATCCACTGAAATCGGGAAATCAAAGTATTATACAATAAGACGAGTGCATTTTCGGTGGGACCCACCCTGAGAAAAATATCTGGATCCGCACATGATTGTGACATTCCCTAATCAAACGGCATTGTTACATTATTGTACTTTAGGTTACCTTGTCCGATTAGAGTCACTTTAGACGGTCTCTTCAGCTATTTAACAGGTTTAAAAAGTAAATTTCCCCAGATATTTTAATGGAACATACTTTCGTGGTGCAAAACATCATCATTGATTACTTTACTTCTAGTTTGGAATTGGAAGCATTATTGCCATACCCTCTAATATGAAATCTTATCCCCATATTTACAGCTCAGGAGGTAAGAATAAAGTGTACCCTTTAAATAAAAAGCCAGTGGGGACAGTCCATCCAAAATTTAACAAAATGAGTCAAATGTGCTCATGATAACCTACCTTCATCTGAAGGTCTGCTCCAATGCTATTTTTGTTTCTGGTCTTTGGGAGTCCTTCACAGCAACACTGATTCAAAGTATTTGGAATTAATAAGATTTTACCCGCATCTTTTGGAATGGCTCTATGCAACAAAATTTCCAATGACGGCCAATAAAATGGGCATGGTCCCTTAGATAAATGATTAATCTTTAACATCACACAAACTGTGCTAAAAAGTAGTCTACCAATTAAATCAATGTAAATTTACCTTTTTCCCCGAAAATAAATTAATCCAGTGCAATTTGAAAACAACTAACATGGTGACTTCCATTTAACCCTTTCCCAAACAATCCCTGGTTTTTACGGGTCTAGAATAGTAGACTTTTGAAAACATTGTGGGAAACAAAAACAGCATCGGAGCAAACCTTAAGACTGAAGGTTGACTTCAAAACGAAAGAATCCCAGGTAAATGAGCCCAGGGACGATTAAAGTCAGGGCCGAATAAGCTAAGGTGCGTAGAAGCCTGGAACCGAATAGATAAAAAGAGCGGGTCTGGGATGAAGGCTTGTTTCTTTTTATTTCAAATTGTTTATCACCTTGTATTCACTATCGATCCATCAATATCATCAGGTCTCTGCTGAACTTATCACACCTCTGCCGAATATGGTTTCAGCTCGTGCAGTGTAGTATGTTTCCGTTAGCGTCATTTCCGTTTTAGCTGGTACCTGGTTTAAGCGCAGACGGAATTCCGTTATTTACCTTATCTTTCCAAATCTTTCCCTAAACTTCCCTAAAGATTAGAATCATTGCATTCATTTGTGCAGTCGGATCTATATCTACAACATTCGGAAAGCTGCCCGAGTTATTCTGTCGAAACGGATAGATCTAGATCTAGATCTATATATCGTAACCTTGCAATTTCTCTCAATAGAAAATGTTACGGAAAGAAAGAGCTGACATTTCAGTAGTCTAGTTATCAGATTTTGTGGATAAGCGATTAGATTGCACATTGTGTACGGTCTGATCCCGATGCACAACGTTTGCAATACCGTTTTAGACGCTAAATAGCCATTATCTCCCGCTAGATGGCTTTCTATAAATACTCATCTATCTAATATGGGCATCCTGGGTACAGAACCGAACCACTTTAATTTCCTACGCAACAACCGTTACTTTGAATTTAAAACTAAAATAAACCTTACTCAATAAAACGCTACCTCGTGCAATTCACTCAGGTATGATCAGCAGTTCAGAGAAATCTGGAGCTAAAGCAGGTCTCATTTCTCCTCAAACGTATTGATAAAAGCTATTTTCAACATTGCTAGATCTACTTTATAGAGCGTAATATTACAGTCAGCCCGCTTTCGGGGCTAGTGATGTGTCATATAAGACAGTCGAATCTTCGAAGAATATGACATGCGCAGACAACGGCTAAATAGCAAATTATTTTGTAGGTGTGTGGCTAGTACCGTAAGTCAATTTAGTCTATTTCATGTATTGCCGACACACCTTTTTTTTCCAGATAATACTGATACATGTAGGCCTATACGTAGATCTATATCTTTTTGTCCCTTCTCATCTCGTGCTTATCTTGTTTAAACTGTATTTTGTATTGGCTATAAATATGTTGTATTTTATGCCAAATATTATATTATTATAAAATATTATTATTTAGAGATGGTAAGACAAATGCCACTAAAATGTAATCCAAAGGCATCTTCTACAAAGTCTTTAAAACAATGGATTGTTTGGTTAACGTTTTACTAAACAACAAAATTACAGACTGGTCCAAATTGCAAGCAATGGCAGACGACAAAATTAAGGTATTCCACCCTGAAGCGGAACATCTATTTCCACTGCAATTTTGCTCTAGAAAATATGACCTCGTTAAAAATCAACACTATTGTAGCATCTTAAACGAGCGAGCCACCTTTAGAGGTTATGCCTTCGTAGAATTATCGTTTTCAATTATAGAATTGCTATATCTTCAATTCAAAGGGAGATTATTATTACCTCCCTTGACAAAGAAGTAATAGGAGTATGAACAGAAACTTTTCAGATAGACATTTAAAGAAACTCTATGCGGTTAAAAGTGTTTAGAATTATTGAATCGCTATAAATTCTCAAAAATTTAACAAAAAAGTGCCATGTTAACTACAAGCTTCAGGGAAGAAAAACCTTAATGTGATTGAAAATTTGGAATTTGGTTTGAAGGTGGCCCTTCAAATTTTGGGACAAAAATTTTACAAAAATACAAAACCAATATATCATCCTTATACTTCCAAAGCCTTTTAATTTTCATTCATAAAACCCCGTTTGTCGAGAACCAATCAAAGTTGTGGTACTTACAAATGCAGAATTCTTTGGAGAATAAGACTAAGAATATTCTCAAGAATGGTTGGTGAATACGGGCCCGGGTTGTCAACCGTTGGATCGAACCAACACCCTTACGTGGCCCGAGGTTTGACGAGTGCATGCCTCATGCGCTATCCCTTGAGCTATCGGGGTAGGTCAAACAAGTTTACCTTCGTAACATTATTTTCTTTTTTAATAATGCTCTACGCCTATGGGAAATCAAAGTACTGAAAGCACTGGTATCGGTCAATTTAGATAGAGCGATGCAGCCCACGCGACCAATTGCCATTAGGTCTATATCAAATATTAACCGTTTACCAAATAATCCCATAGACTGTGGTTAAGGGTATTTACACACATTATAGGAAAAGGAGAGAATGCTGGTAACCAGCTTTTTTTCCTTTTCCTACATTGTTTTCTTCTCATAGAAAGGCAACTCTCATCATTAACTTTTTACTACACAATCCCGACTTTTAAACCCATGTGAAGCCTTTTGAAAATATTGTGTAGGAAAAAGGAGAAAATGCTGGTAACGATCATTTTCTCCTTTTCCCACAATGTTTTCTTCCCTTTCTAAAACAAATTTCAATTCTTTAGTCACATTTGTATATTGATGGTCTCCCTTTGATCATTAGGCGGACTCTGGAGTAACGTCCCTTGACACTATGATGCATGATGGTTAGAGAGAGAAACCATGTGTATATATCGAATAAAATTAGATTTGAACCTGAAAACTATGATTCTGAAATATCTATGGCCGTTATCATTAATTTCCAACATTACAATCAGTTATGATTCTGAAATATCTATGGCCGTTATCATTAATTTCCAACATTACAATCAGTTATTTCGATCTTTGAATATTCATGCATTCATGCCTATCGAATGGAGTAGAGCAATCATGAGAAGAACAAGTCATGGGACGAACTGGTTTTGGAACGAAAAAGCCCAGGACAAAGTGATCTGCAGACAAATTTTGTACATATCATTGCGCCCATAGAAGGCTTTGAGCGAGTGAAGCTGTTTTCAGTTAAAAAAAAAAATAGTATTTCCACGATCGATGGCCTCACTCAATGTATTTTAACATATCTGAGTGCTACCTAAAAACTCATATATCTGAGAAAAATTAAGTTTAATTGGGTTTATTTCCTTCGGCTTTGCTCAAAACACGGTACATTGTCTTCAAAATTTAATATTGAACTCATAGTGGTACTGTCTTCGACAAATACCACAAAAATCGAAGTAAGTAATATGAGTAGTAATAGCGTCTCTTTGCGTCTAAACAAAGATGTCAGGTTGTTATAGAAACATGCATGTTAAAACTTGTTTTACCGTATTGGACTAACCTCCTGTAGTATACGGCTTACTATGACGTCATCTGCTTTAATTGTTTTTCGATAGCGCCACTCATCTTTAAGTGCTTTTCAAATATTAGTGATTGGTACTTAATCCGCCTAAATATACTTTGAGGTACTTGAAACCTTATTGAAGAGTGATTCGATTGTGTCTTTAAAGTGAAAACAATGTATACATATTTGAAAAACCTTATTGTTCCGAAATTGTAAGCTCTGATATATGGTAAAAACACTGTGAGAAAAAAAGAAGGTTGGACGAAGCATTGAGATAAAACCCACCACCTTTGGATGCTAAGCTCGACTCACTGACCTTTTGTGGACGATGTAGATCGAGATTAGACTGCACAGAATATGCAGTTTAATCTTTGTTGATGACAGTGTAGATCAAGATCAGACTACACAGAACATGCTGCGCGACCCTTCAATTATCATAAACCCTTTGGCTGGTAAGCGCGACTCACTGACCTTTTATAGACGATGTAGATCGAGATTAGACTGCACAGAACATGCAGTTTAATCTTTGTTGAGAAGTGTAGATCAAGATCAGACTACACAGAACATGCTGCGCGGCCCCTCCAATTATTATTAACCCTTTGGCTGGAAAGAGCGTCTCACTGACCTTTTACGAATAGTGTAGATCAAGATCAGACTGAAGTAGAACATGCGCTTTAATCTTTGTTGCTGACAATGTAGATCAATAAAAAAGTTATTTCGGTTATTGATGTCGAATTGAAAATTTAAGTGTAGATCAAGATCATACTACACAGAACACGATAAAGAGATATTATTCCCCCAAATCATAACTTTAAAACAGCAACATTTCTTATAAAGTAAAAAGATGTAAAGGATGTGAGCAGTATGTTCAATCTCGTTCAAACGTGTCCAGTCAAGTTTCTTTTTTGTCGGTTATTGCATTATATAAATTTTACTGCGATGTCTTTGAACAATTACAGAGAGTATAATTAACTTTCCGCCCCAAATTATTATTAACCTTTGGCTGCCAAGCACCACTAACTGACCTTTTGCCGAAGGTGTAGATCAAGATCAGCCTGCAGAGGACATGCAGCCCTCCTCTTATTATTAACCCTTTGGCTGCCAAGACGTCGTCTACTTTTATTGTTTTTCGATAGCGCTACTCATCTTTAAGTGCTTTTCAAATGTTAGTGATTTGTACTTAATCCGCCTAAAGATACTTTGAGGTATTTGAAGACTGATTGAAGATGTGATTCGATTGTGTCTTTAAAATGAAGACAATGTATACATATTTGAAAAACCTTATTGCTACGAAATTTTAAGCTCTGATATATGGTAAAAACTTTGTGGGAAAAAAAGAAGGTTGGACGAGGCATTGCGATAAAACCGTTACCACTCAATTATTATTAACCCTTTGGCTGCTAAGCGCGACTCACTGACCTTTTACGGACAGCATAGATGAAGATTAGACTGCACATAAAATTTCAGTTTGATCTTTGTTGCGGACAGTGTAGATCGAGATCGGACTACACAGAACATACAGCGCGAAACCCAGTTATTATTAACCCTTTGGATGCCAAGCACCACTCACTGACCTTTCGGCAGATAAGGGTTGCTCACTATACAAAATTCAGAAACCTCAAGATCAAGATCAGTCTGCACAGAAGATGTAAGTTGATTTTGTTGCAGATAGTGTAGATTCTGATCAGATTGCGCAGAACATGCGGCACAACCCCTTCAATTATCATTAACCCTTTTGGCTGGTAAGAGAAGTATAAGGGTTTCTAGAGAGTCACCTACCGTTTAATTCTTTTTTGCTAGCGTCACTCATCTTTAAGTGCTTTTCAAATATTAGTGAGTAGTACTAAATCCGCCTGAGGGTTAAATCGTTAGGCGGATTTAGTACTACTCACTAATATTTGAAAAGCACTTAACGATGAGTGACGCTATCAAAAAACAATTAAACGGTAGGTGACGCTCTAGAAACCCTTATACTACTCTTACCAGCCAAAAGGGTTGATGATAATTGAGAGGGAGGTGCCGCATGTTCTGCACAATCTGATCAGAATCAACACTATCCGCAGCAAAGATCAACTTACATCTTCTGTGCAGTCTGATCTTGAACTTGGGGTTTCTGAATTATGTATAAACATTGTCTTCACTTTAAAGTATTAGATGCAATCAAATCACTCTTCAATCAGTCTTTCAAGTACCTGTTAATATTGTTAGGCGGATTTAGTACTACTCACTAATATTTGAAAAGCACTTAAAGATGAGTGACGCTATCAAAAAACAATTAAACGGTAGGTGACGCTCTAGAAACCCTTATACTACTCTTACCAGCCAAAAGGGTTAATGATAATTGAAGGGGTCGTGCCGCATGTTCTGCTCAATCTGATCAGAATCTACACTATCCGCAACATAGATCAACTTACACCTTCTCTTCAGTCTGATCTTGATCTTGAGGTTTCTGAATTATGTATAGTGAGCCACCCTTATCAGCCAAAAGGTTAATAATAATTGAAGGGGTCATGCCACATGTTCTGTGCAACCTGATCAGAATCTACACTATCTGCAACAAAGATCAAGTTTTATCTTCTGTGCAGTCTGATCTTGATTGAAGAGTGATTTGATTGCGTCTAATACTTTAAAGTGAAGACAATGTAAACACATTATTCAGAAACCTCAAGATCAAGATCAGACTGCACAGAAGATGTAAATTGATCTATGTTGCAGATAGTGTAGATTCTGATCAGATTGTGCAGAACATTTGGCACGACCCCTTCAATTATCATTAACCCTTTTGGCTGGTTAGAGTAGTATAAGGGTTTCTAGAGCGTCACCTACCGTTTAATTGTTTTTTGCTGGCGTCACTCATCTTTAAGTGCTTTTCAAATATTAGTGAGAAGTACTAAATCCGCCTAACGATATTTACAGTTACTTGAAGACTGATTGTAGAGTGATTTGATTGCGTCTAATACTTTAAAGTGAAGACAATGTATATACATAATTCAGAAACCCCAAGTTCTAGATCAGACTGCACAGAAGATGTAAGTTGATTTTTGTTGCAGATAGTGTAGATCCTGATCAGATTGCGCAGAACATCTGGCACGACCCCTTCAATTATTATTAACCTTTTGGCTGATAAGGGTGGCTCACTTTGGGCGGACAGTGTAGATCAAGATCATACTGCGTAGAACACACTAAGGAGATATTTGTTAAGGACATTATTCAGAAACCTCAAAATCAAGATCAGACTGCACAGAAGATGTAAGTTGATCTTTGTTGCAGATAGTGTAGATCCTGATCAGATTGCGCAGAACATCTGGCACTACCCCTTTAATTATTATTAACCTTTTGGCTGATAAGGGTGGCTCACTTTACATAATACAGAAACGTCAGGTACTTGAAGACTGATTGAAAAGTGATTTGATTGGGTCTAATACTTTAAAGTGAAGACAATGTAAATACATAATTCAGAAACCCCAAGTTCAAGATCAGACTGCACAGAAGATGTAAGTTGATCTTTGTTGCAGATAGTGTAGACTCTGATCAGATTGCAGAGAGACCATGTGGCACGACCCCTTCAATTATTATTAACCTTTTGGCTGATAAGGGTGGCTCACTTTACATAATTCAGAAACCTCAAGATCAAGATCAGTCTGCACAGAAGATGTAAGTCGATCTTTGTAGCAGATAGTGTAGATTCTGATCAGATTGCGCAGAACATGCGGCACGACCCCTTTAATCATCATTAACGCTTTTGGCTGGTAAAAGTAGTGTAAGGGTTTCTAGGGAGTCACCTACTGTTCAATTGTTTTTTGATAGCGTCACTCATCTTTAAGTGCTTTTCAAATATTAGTGAGTAGTACTAAATCCGCCTAATGATATTTACAGGTATTTGAAGACTGATTGAAGAGTGATTTGATTGCGTCTAATACTTTAAAGTGAAGACAATGTATATACATAATTCAGAAACCCCAAGTTCTAGATCAGACTGCACAGAAGATGTAAGTTGATTTTTGTTGCAGATAGTGTAGATCCTGATCAGATTGCGCAGAACATTTGGCACGACCCCTTCAATTATTATTAACCTTTTGGCTGATAAGGGTGGCTCACTTTGGGCGGACAGTGTAGATCAAGATCATACTGCGTAGAACACACTAAGGAGATATTTGTTAAGGACATTATTCAGAAACCTCAAAATCAAGATCAGACTGCACAGAAGATGTAAGTTGATCTATGTTGCGGATAGTGTAGATACTGATCAGATTGCGGAGAACATGCGGCACAACCCCTTCAATTATCATTAACCCTTTTGGCTGGTAAGAGTAGTATAAGGGTTTCTAGAGCGTCAACTACTGTTTAATTGTTTTTTGCTAGCGTCACTCATCTTTAAGTACTTTTCAAATATAAGTGAGTAGTACTAAATCCACCTAACGATATTTACAGGTACTTGAAGACTGATTGAAGAGTGATTTGATTGCGTCTAATACTTTAAAGTGAAGACAATGTATATACGTAATTCAGAAACCAAAAGTTCAAGATCAGACTGCACAGAAGATGTAAGTTGATCTTTGTTGCAGATAGTGTAGAACCTGATCAGATTGCACAGAACATTTGGCACGACCCCTTCAATTATCATTAACCCTTTTGGCTGGTAAGGGTGGCTCACTGACCTTTGGGCGGACAGTGTAGATCAAGATCATACTGCGTAGAACACACTAAGGAGATATTTGTTAAGGACAGTGTAGATCAAGATCAGACTGCACAGAACACACTAAGGATATATTTTATTTCCCAAATCATAACTTTGATGGAAATGCATGTTGCCCACGATGTGATATCCGTATGATAGCTTATTTTCGAGGGCTTTGTCAACGTACTTTGATTTACTAGGTTCTTCCAACGCATCAGAGTTAAGCTTATGCCATTTTGGTGGGTTTGTTATCTTTCCACTCCCTAATATCGACTCTCAATTTACCTCTCCATTCGTTCACTTGTACGTAGCATTTGTTACCGAGACTGAATTTATCTCTAATCATGTTGCTCGTTCAAGTGCAAAACCTCTAATGACTTCTACACACATACTGCGGAGTTATATAGTCATTAAGTTTATTCTGATTGGTCAGTTTTTTCTTACATCTGATGTGTATAAACAAGTACCCTTTGCCACAGGGTAAGCTGTTACTACGAAAATTCTGTATTTGGTCCTGGAATGAACTACTTTAACTGTACGACTCAGTTACTTCTCATAAATGTCTTGTAGCTTCCAAACGTTTTCCAATTTTCTTACAGACGTCGGGTTTTTCCAAACATCTTTCGATCGATTCGTACATTGTGCCTTTATCAAAAAACACAGAAGCCTGAGAATAACTTGCATCCAAATGCTTGTCAACCGTATGGTTAGACAGTTTGAAGTCGATTTTCATGTCGAAAAGTTATACTCTCAGTAATTGTGTAAAGACATCGCAGCAAAATTTATATAACGCAATAAACAACAAATAGAGACTTGACCGGACACGTTTATACGAGATTGAAGATGCTGTTCACATCCTGCAAAATGATCTTGATCTACTCTTTAATTTTCAATTTGACATCAATAACTGAAATATTGCTGTTCCATCAAAGTTATGATTTAGGAAATAAAATATCTCCTTAGCGTGTTCTGTGCAGTCTGATCTTGATCTACACTGTCTGTAACAAATATCTCCTTACCGTGTTCTGCGCAGTCTGATCTTGATCTCACTGTCCGCCCAAAGGTGAGTGAGCCAAAAGGGTTAAGTCTTCCGCATGTTCTGCGCAATCTGATCAGAATCTACACTATCCACAACAAAGATCAACTTACATCTTCTGTGCAGTCTGATCTTGATCTTGAGGTTTCTGAATTATGTATAGTGAGCCACCCTTATTAGCCAAAAGGTTAATAATAATTGAAGGGGTTGTGTCACATGTTCTGCGCAATCTGATCAGGATCTACGCTATCCACAATAAAGATCAACTTAATCTTCTGTGTAGTCTGATCTTGATCTTGGGGTTTCTGATTTATGTATATACATTGTCTTCACTTTAAAGTATTAGTCGCGATCAAATCACTCTTCAATCAGTCTTCAAGTACCTGTAAATATCGTTAGGCGGATTTAGTACCACTCATTAATATTTGAAAAGCACTTAAAGATGAGTGTCACTATCAAAAATCAATGTAAAACAATGAAACAGTAGCTGACGCTCTAGAAATCTGTATACTAAAATGAATTGGAAGTAACGCAACTTCTGGTTGGCTAAACCATTTGGTTCAGCCAATTTGAAGTTGTGTTTCTTTAAAAAAAATCGTGGAGAAAAAGACCAATAAAGTGCTAAAGAATGGTTGGTAAAAACGGAACCGGGACTACATTTACAACAAAATTCAAACAATTTTTATTTATTATTAATAACTAGGTAATACTTTCTTATATCACAATTTTGATCGTTAAATCTTTCAAGAATACTCAGCCATTTGGCAACAAAATTTATATTTTTACAAGCGATCCTAAATCCTTACAACACTGACGAAGAGCGCCTTTGAAAACATTGTGGAAAAAGGAGAAAATCCAGATTCCAGCATTTTCTCCTTTTTCTACAATGTTTCCAATCCTCCTACGAAAAAGTTCCTGTTTAAAGTAACATTTAATTTGTCGTCTGCAAATGCTATCAATTTTGTCGAGTCTAGAACTTTTTGTCGTTTAGTTAAAAGTTAAGATCAATAATGACCATTCTGGGGCAAAATAACTGTTTTTTACGTCTGAGAGAACTATAATAGTAGAAGACTTTGAAAAGAGAAAATTGTAATACCCATGCAGTTTGTTCAGTTTAATCCATGTGAATTTTGATTTAATTAAGAAATAATCTTCCTTCTATCGTGGTTTATCGTTGGATAAATCACAGAACTTTGTTATGATCTGGCACAATAAATAATCCACAAGGGCGATGGTTGTATTGGTTTAGTCATTGCGCCTCATAACTCACAATGTGGTTTATTGAACGATAAAGCACGAAAGAAAGTAGATCTAGATTTTTTTCGATTCTAACATAGCCAACTCTTAATCAAAGGAAACAAGTTCATATCTAGAGTGAAAACGCGGTCGCAGATTATATTTCGTTGAATAACTTGCTTACTTACTTTATACAGAATGACGTCACTCTAAATAAAATGACGTCACTCTATACAGAATAAAGTATATTATTCTACGCTTTCATTGCACTGTGTTTATAGAGCTGTATTCACGTGTCATGTTAGAATTTTACATTAATCCTTTATCACACGAGAAAATATTAGAATTTTCCAAACTGAAGGCTGTCGCAGACGACAAATTAAATGTGATACAAATGATAGGGTTTGCCTCTAGTAGTGTAGAAAATATTGTGGAGATATGTTGGAAGCATTTTGCCCTTTTTGCACTGAATGTTTTCCAAAGCCGTTTTCACCTGGGTAGCTTTAACATCTGATCGTATGACAAAGGGTTATTACACGTAGTAAAATTGTGGCCAAAATAACAAATTGCTAGGTACAGGCCGTTTGTTTCCTTGCCACAATGTTTCTAAATATTGAATACCGCAAATAGAAAAAAAGTTGTTATCGAACAGACAACAATATATATGTCCCATCATGCATAAAGGGACCTTCTGGGAACTGAAAAAAGTGTCAACCCTGGTCAGATTGCGCGAATAGACCATTTGCCAAATTCCATTACTGACGCGTCACCACGAGTTACCTCCCTTGCGAGTACTCTCCACTGGACAATCTTTCCCAATCTTGAATATGCCGAATAGTGAAAGGGTCATATTTTTTCAATGGAATTCACACCAAACACGATAAATAAGACAACAAAAATCCTAAATCGGCCATGCCGGTAGTTTTATTATCCTTTTTGAAGACACACACAAAAAAAGAACTGTCGTTTTGTCAGTCTTTCGGTAAACTTCAGAGATTAACGCGGTATCATAAGCGCTGTCTCCCGTCGGGCGTGTTGATAGAACTTTTTGTATGCAGACTGCATTAACCCTTTTGCATGAAGCCCGACTCAATGACTTTTTGCAGACAATTTAGATCAAGATCGGACTACGAAAAACGTGCAGTCTGATTCTAGATCTACACTGTCCGATACGGAGATATTTTACCTGGAGATATTCCTTTGAAATAATATTTGAGTTTTTACTATCGATTTTAAAAGTGTCATTTGATTTATTTGGTAGGATAAGGTTTAATAACTTGAAAACCAAATTCCCCCTCCCTTTCCGAAAAAAATGAGTGCAAATATATACAGTCATGTGATACTTCCGGTGCGCCGCTTACGATAAAATGGAAATATCGCTAATATCAAATTTAATTGGCAAATCGTCTATTACGCAGAATGACCACGATTGGCACTTTTCGCTTGGAAATGATTTTTTCTGTATGAAAAGTGGTCTTTGGTAACCAATTATATTTTGAATTATCAGCTTAAACTGACCAGCACTATCGTTGATCTCTTTTTAGCTAATTGATGTGCAGAACTCCCAGATGGTCCCTTTTTGCGTGATAGGTCACAAATGAGTTGAATCAAATCAAACAAAAAAAAATCGAAATGTCCAAATTGAAAGCATTTACGGATGACGTATTTAACAGTGATAACACTAGGGGACTTACCTTCGAAAGGGTTAAAGCAAGGAGGGAAAAGGAGAAAATACATGCAACCAGCGATTTTTTTCCCTTTTTCAACAATCAAATCAAATTTCAATTTTTCGGTTACCATTCAAATACAGAAATCACAAGTTATGTAATATTTGATTTCAAGTCAGCAAATGCTCTCAATTTGGTCAAGTCCATAATTTTGTTTTGGTAAACAGTTTAGTAAATCCCAGGAATTGCTTAAAATTACTTGTACTGTCGCAACCTGCTAACGAATACACCATACAGTTGCATTATGAACGGATCGGGAAAAAAGGAAAAGATAACCAAAGGGCAATAACTCCAAAAACAATTATGATAAAAGTTGAAGATACACAAGTTCGCATGATGGGTTGTTTCCCCTGAAATATCGGCAAAGTTCACTGACAATTCGCTTGGTGAAACTTGTTCGTGGGCAAAATGTTTACTGTAAAATAGTTTACTTGGTGTAGCAATCTGTGCGAGAGAACACTTCAAAAGCTGACTAAATTAGACAAATTATTCCAGCCAATGGTAGCTCTCTATATACTGCGATTTCAAAGCTAGTCTCTCCTGAACATTATGAATACTGGGGATATTATTATACTACAAAGAAATTTCTAGTGATCTGATTAGATAATATGCCCAGAACATATACATATATCATGTACACTGGCAAAACCAACGTAAAAGCAGTTTCCCTTTCGAGAGCCCTGTATACATGACTACACTATCAACACAACATCGAAAATGGCGGCGTCGATCAAGATTAACATCAAGATTATGAGCCAAGCTGCACATTTACCGCGTATTACCAAGGTTTCGGTGACGTCAGTTCCCAGTGACGTCAGTTTTCATCGAATTAGGGCACTCAGAAGGGAAAATCTACTTTGTCAGCGTACTAAATTTTTGGACATAAAAAAAAGACAGGTAAAGCTTGCTTAACAATTGTTGGAGTGGTATAAACTTTGCAGTATAATAAATTAGTTGTACGGTCAGGTGGCAGGGAACTTGGAAGCCGTAAACAACCTGTTTACGGCTTCCAAGTTCCCTGCCACCTGACCGTACAACTAATATTGTAGATTCATGATCGGTCTTGACACCGTTTCAGACAGAGAAGTCCTTAACCTGCATTTTTGTGTCGTCGTTCTTGTTATTGCTTATCAAAAATATGAAGTAGCCAATAATTGCAGCTATTGCAGTTTAGGCTAATACTTAAATGTAAGCCAATTTCTGACATGAGAAATAAACAGTTTCATATATGGTACCCTCTAGGTAGCTGGGAGTCCACCAAATCGGTAAATCAAACATCTCTTTGTCTACTCCTTTCCACGGTTTACACAAATGTACATAAGTGCCACGAGCAACGGCACTCGGCCTATTTCGTTAATGATCGACAATACCGAGATAATACACGAAACACATCAGAAAAGGCAACCGATTTATGGCTATTTTCTGTTCAATCAAATCACATGTACCTTGATGAATCGCACGCACTCTATGAACTGTACTGGACTTTGGTGATTCTCCGTCAGGAACAACACTATCTCTTTATACTTTTCTGCTTCTCATCCTTTTTCTCCCCGTTTTCCAATCGTTGTTCAGCGTCTTTTATCGCGTTTTCAACTTCGTCGAAATGTTGATGTAGCCACTTGTCAAATGTTCGAAGTTTCGGATTTAAACGTTTCGTTGATTTAATGTCTCTTACAATGTCACATTTCTGATAGAATTCAAACATAGCAGCAAGCTCCTGAGATCCAGGGAAATCGAAGCGTTCGTAATCTTTCACACGAATCTAGAAAAGAGAAAACGGAAAATCAGGTGGTCTGATTGCATATAACCTAGATGATATAAATTTCTGTCAACTGTCATTGAATTTGTAGATAATATATAGACTTAGAATGGACCACAGTCTAGAGTTTATGTTATCAGTCGGTCTTTCAGATTTTTCTGGCGAAAGTAAAAAAAAATACATTATTGTGCTGTCTTCTTGATCGAACTGTCTGTTTGTTGCCTTTGAAACTGTATGTAAAATCACAATAAAAGTTTACAGTATAACTTAAGAAAACACACACAACCAGTCAAATGGTTTTGTCACGGGAACTTAACTCCCTGCAGATTAAAAGAGGATACAACTAAGGACATGAATACAAATGATGCTTAGGCAATTTAATTTGATTTATATGAGATATTAGATATTAGACGAGACACTAGATGAACACTATGACAATAGAGGCACAACCACCAGCTGAAGAGTATGTCAATGGAAGTGCCATACACTTTGGCAGCAGAAATCCTTCCGGAACACAACGATAACAGAAATGCCGACACTCAAATTTTAGAACAGAAATTTCTACTGCTACTCAGTAAACAACATAATATGAGCGGCGACACCAGAAGAACACAACTAACTGAACATTATGCAAATCCAAACATCGCCAGATGAGGTAGTAGCACAGACACGTCATCAGCTGAAAACTAGGAAGCACCATTGTTACGGGAGACCACTCCTTCCTGCATGGCATACTCCCGATTTAAATACAATACCTGGCAACTGCGTCAGGGAGATATCTCTTTGGCTCAGTGGTTAGGGTATTGGCTTTGCGTCCGGGAGTTCGGAGTTCGAATCCCGCTCCGATCCATATTTCTGCCATGCATTTATTCATTTGTTTCTTTGTTACGGACATCGTTCGTAAGATGGGGGCTCGTCCGGGATTGGCCATTGAGCCATTAATCCCATTTGTTGTCCAAAATTGGACTTCCTGCCTAATAAGGCTTTGAGTCATCAATAAATGATGACTTTAAGAGGGGGTGTGTTACGGGAGACCACTCCTTCCTGCATGGCATACTCCCAATTTAAATACAATACCTGGCAACTGCGTCAGGGAGATATCTCTTTGGCTCAGTGGTTAGGGTATTGGCTTTGCGTCCGGGAGTTCGGAGTTCGAATCCCGCTCCGATCCATATTTCTGCCATGCATTTATTCATTTGTTTCTTTGTTACGGACATCGTTCGTAAGACCATCACTTTAACACTATGACAACATAAGCAAAATCACCTTATCATTATGACAGTAGAAGTGCTACCACATTTTGTATTAAGCCCAGAGGAGTGCCATGGGCTGAGCTATATGATCATGGAGGCACCATAAGCTGAACACTTTGACAGAAGAAACGGAACCAGGTGAAGAAAATGATCACAACAGAACAACGAATTTGATGGCAGAGAAGCAAATCGGCTGAAGATTATGATGAAAATTGCGCCACAAGTCAAAATCTTGAAAGCGCAAGTGCAAAAAGCTGAACGCCATCAAAACAGTAGTGCCACTATCTGAACACTGCAATAAAAGAAACACCTCAACATTAGCTGAACACTACAACAACCCGAACGCCATCTGGGAAACACTGTAACAGTGTGGAGTTATTAGCTTAACCTTTTGACAATCAAACAGAGGAGACACAAGCCGAACATTATGACACCAGAGATGCCAGAAGCTGAACAATATGTCATAAGATGCGCAACAATTTGGCTTATCAAAAGATACCATACAATCCTGCAACATTGACAGGAGGAACATAACTAGCTAAACGATACGCCAAAAGAAACCGCGCCAGATGAGCTTTATAACAGCTTATCTGCTGAATACTAGACAACAGAAGCACAAGTGTCAACACAATTACAATGAAAGCAAAGCCAACTAAAGAGTATTACAAGTAAAAACTTTGACAACATATAACAGAAGCTCCACCAGCTTTACACTTTGACACAATAGTGGCTCCAACAGCTGTAAATATTTGAAAGCAGAGGCACAATCAGCAGAACACTATGACAACACAGGTGTCACTAGCTGATCGCCATTACAATAGGAGCAAAACAATGTGAAAACTATGACGACACCCAACAGAAGTGTAATTAGCTAAACACTTTGACAACAGTGGCACCACTAGCTTAAGATTTTTACAGTCGTCTTCATCAAAACACCATGACAAAAGATGCTCCATGAGCTGAATGCAGTGACAATACAAGTGCCACAAGCTAAACATTATGACAACAAAAGTGTCACCAAGTGAAAACTTTGATAGAATAAAGCAGAAGTATTATCAGGTGAACTTTAAGACAGCAAGTGAACAATTTGCCATCAATGGTACCACCAGATTAACAGCAGGAAGTACAGGCACTACCAGGTGAATATTTTTGAAACAGACGTGCCACTAGCTGAATGCTTTTGTAATAGTAGCCAATAGGAATAATATTTTATAGAACAGGTGCCACCACCTGAATACTATAAAAAAAAAGTAGCATCTCTAGCTGAGCAATGAGAAAAGAGAAGCTCCAACGGCTGAAAACTGGGTATCAAAGCGTCATGAACTTAAAACTATGACACAAGCGTAGCTGCTCACTACGACTTCAGGGACATTAACTTGTATGCTATGGCAAGAGAAGAGGACCAAGTTGAACAATATGTCCAGGATTGGGAAACAAGCTTAATACGTTGCCATCGGAAGCTAGAACATGCTAAAATATACTTCAAATCAGTTACTTACTTTCGGATGTATGAATTTCTTGTTGGCCAGCCGTTTGTTTAATGCACGCGCCATCTCCTCCGTCGTGAGCCTGTCGCCCCCTAAAGAGATTGTCCTTTGTGAGAAATATCGAGGCCGATTGAAAACAGGGATGAGGCAGTCGCCAATATCTGATACTGATATCATGTCTAGGGGGCGGTCTTCCATCGGTATAGCTATACAACAAAGGACAAAAAGCATAATTATGTGACCAATCATGCAAAAAGGGACCTTCTGGGAACTGCGAAAAATGTCTACCCTGGTCAGACTGCGCCAATTGAGCAGGCTGACCAGGATTGACACTTTTTGCTTTAATGACATTTTCTGTATGAAAAGTGGACATTGTACCTTATCATACAGTCATTTTTTAATTATCAACTTAAACTGACCTGCACTGTAGTTGGTCTGTGCACAGGATCCTAAGATGGTCCCTTTTTGCATGATTGGTTACATATTGTTACAGGAAATTACTCTTTTTCTACCGCATAGCTTCTTCCCTGATAAAATAAATATCTAACAACTCCACTCCAGAAAATTTTCCTTGGCTCAATGGTCAGTTCAATAGTCTCCGAAGCCACGGCAAACGAGAATCTTTACCATATGGTTTCGAATTCCAACCGGATCGGTTTGTATTTCAGCCATGCAGTTGTTTCGAACTTCCATGTACGTAAGAATATATAAAGGCTATTTGTGTTTTTCGGTGAAAGATCTTAGTTAATTCAAAAGGCTCGCTTAACCCTTTACCTGACATGCAAATTTGAGGCTCTTCCATTTCAGCAGCAAAAAAAGATATGTTGTCAAAAATATGGACAAATGAGGATGCAAATATCTGACTGAGTGGAAAACATTGTGGAAAAAGGAGACATTGCTCGTTACGAGCAATTTCTCCTTTTCCCTCAATGTTTTCAAAAGCTGTCTGTTGTTGATACGTCAAAATGGGTATCTATGGAGTAAAGGGTTAATAATATTTCCCTTGACTCGTTTAATAAAATCTTATCTCAGAAGACCACTCATGTCAGATCCTATTTATCTAAGATAACTTAGCTAGTAAAGATTTTTTTTTCATTACGATAAAAATCAGAGTTTCAAGAAAAACTGTTGAAGAAAAGAAGCACTTACAGACAGCGAAGACGCCGTGTTTGACTTTATGCGGTGTAAAAATTGTCGTGAAATTCTCGTACCAAAACGGTAGTCGGATGATTGTAAAGTTTATACCTGAAAAAAAGTGGAACAGATTAAACCATCGATTGGTATATTACGGATCTTAATAGATAAAGGATGATAATAAATCGTTGTCCTCGTATTCGAAATGAGATTTAGTATAAAATATCAAACTACATACATACAACGAAAGGTAAAAAAAAAAGTAGGACAAATTTCCACGTCTGTGAAATTCTATTTCTTTGTACAATTTCCATCTTGTCCTTCTGCACGGATTTAGTACAAATGATTCTGAAAGTATGCAATCTCAAGGCCGTCGGAAGCGGTCCGGCCGGTCCGGCCATGGCCGGACCAAATTTTCGGCCGAAAATGAAAAAAATGGCCAGACCAATTTTCGAAAAAAAATGCGTAATATAAACCTCAAAAAATAAGCCAGAATGCACCAGACAGCGTCTTATTTTCAAATTTTTGCCGGGGGAGCATGCCCCCGGACCCCCCTAGCATGGCTTAAATGCGTAATACAAACCTCAAAAAATAAGCCAGAATGCACCAGACAGCGTCTTATTTTTCAAAATTTTTCCGGATGAGCACGCCCTCCCCGGACCCCCTAGCATGGCTTAAATGCATAATATAAAACTCAAAAAATGCGCCAGAATGCACCAGACAGCGTCTTATTTTTCAAAATTTTTCCGGGGGAGCATGCCCTCCCCGGACCCCCTAGCATGGCTTAAATGCGTAATATAAAACTCAAAAAATGCGCCAGAATGCACCAGAGAGCGTCTTATTTTCAAAATTTTTCCGGGGGAGCATGCCCCGGGACCCCCTAGAATGGCTTCGCGACTTCGTCGCTCGCCATACTGGCCGGACCAAATGAAATTTCCTTCCGACGGGCCTGAATCTATTTGGGCCATGCTGAATAAAAAGCAGGTTCAATGCCTTTGTATCTCCGTGATGGTATATACCAGGCAAAACATTATATAATTATGGATCCATAAAATTTCTCCTTAACACCGACTGTTTTATGATAAGGCCTGCAAACCGCGAAGAGGGGCATTTGGACATTTGCGTAAAGTGTCGTCTCGGATCAGCCTGCGCAGTCCGCGCATGCTGATTCGAGATGACACTTTTCGTTTTTGTGGTATTTGTTGAAGACAGTACCACTATGAGTTCAAAATTGAATTTTGCTAACCATGTATCTTATTTTGTGCAAAGCCGAAGGAAATAAACCCAGTTAAACTCATTCTTTCTCAGGCAATGCGTTTTTTGGTGGCACACAGATATGTAATTTGAAATGGCATGTTAAAATACATTGGGTGAGGCCATCGATCGTTGAGATACTCATTTTTGATTGAAAATAGCCTCTCTCGTTCATAGCCTTTTGTTGGCGCAATGATAGAAATTTGCCTTCTAGGCTTTTTCGTTCCAAAACCAATTCGATCCATGACTTGTTCGTCCTATGATTTTGCGCTACTCCATTTGATTGCTCATTCATGAATATTTATAGATCGAAGTAATTGATTGTAATGTTGGAGATTAAATGTAAAAGGCTATAGATATTTCACAATTATAGTTTTAAGGTACATGAGAAGGTATTCATTTGCTTTTAAGCCAATATTTGAACAATAGTCTCTTTTTCTTTCAAACTATTGATTCCACGCAATGGGTTTCCTTGACAAATACCACTTCAGCGTTCTCAACGCTTTGATTTATGTAGTTTTCTGTTTTGCGCAGGTCTACTGAAGAACAAAATCTGATGCAGTCGTAAAGTGCCTTCTCGGATTAACCTGCACGGACTTCGCAGAGTGTTCCTAGACGATACTAGTACTTTACGCTAATGTCCGAATGCTCATTTTCGCGTGTTGCAAGTCTTTTAGAATTGTTCTGGACATTCAGGAAAAATTGACCAATAGCAAACAGTCTGACCCGAGTCGGCATGTGCGGACTGCGAAGAGTGGCCTAAGTTGATACGCTTTGCAGATGCAGTAAACCCCCTTTTCACAGACCATGAACTATTAAAGAAGAAACTTGTTAGCAGACATAGAGACATGTCTAATTAATACTGGTATGTATTGTTTTCCTTGGAATATACCAGTAATGTTTAATAGGTCCCCCAATTAATAGTCTTGTCTGTTTGCAATTAGTTGCACTTGTATACACCGGGAAAAAATAGTCCATGATAAATAATGTCTGGTAGTAGACCTACGCGAAGATTTAGAGATCTGGGTCCGTAATTACCAGACATTCTAAAGAATGTCTTTGTCCTGTTCTTCAAGATTTATTGATTGTGAAAGTAATAGAACTTCTGACTGGCTAAACCAAATGGTTTAGCCAGTCAGAAGTTCTGTTACTTTCACATTGACAAAATTTCGAAGAATAAGACTAAGAATGTTCTTAAGAATGGTTGGTGAATACAGACCACGAGGGCTACGGTCCAGCGGTCAAAGAGTTTGATGAGCGGTCATGAAACACTGGTTCGAATCTAACTTGTTCAACTCGTCACATGAGTGTTTCTCTTGGCAAGGCATGGTTAAGCCAAGGCCTTTAATGGATGAAACCCGTGGAAAAAAGGAACAAACGACTTTTCGCTAAGATCTGACAGAAACATTTTTGAAAGCCACCTGGCACACAAGGACAACTAATAACTCTTACAAAGCGTATAAAAAAAGACAAGTAACTAGAAGTAAAAACAGCCTTGCTTTAACATTATTGCTACCACCTGAATAATTTCGACTTGTCATAGAGTCAGCTAGTAGATCCCTACTGCATGTTGAAGACGATTTTTGTATAAACAAGTAGTTGAATGACTCCCGCTCTGTGCAGTCTGATCTTGACCCACAGGGTCCTAAAAAGCTGTTTAAGTCTCCAATGGCAGTGAAAGAATTCAAACACTATCGAACACCCGAGCTTAACCTTGTAGGGTCTAAACACCATCTGTGCAACGAAACACTTTAAATAAATAACTCTTATCCCGCTAAATAACTAAAATGAAATTTTCAATTCGATAGTAAAAATCCATTAATTGTTATTTAAAGGTATGTTTTAGGGAATGAAATCTCCAGATCAGACAGCGTAGATCCAAGATCAGACTGCACGTTCTGTGCAGTCTGATCTTGATCTACGCTGTCCGCAAAACGTCTGAGAGTCGCGATAAGCAGTCAAAGGGTTAAATACCAGCATTTCAATGGCTGCCTTGATATGCATAGAGCCGTGATTTTTGAAATTACATCGATTTCACAATCTGTGACCCATCCAACACGAAACACAGAACGACATACACACAAATCACTTACCCACTTCTCTGAGATATTCCTCAATGGCGGCCTTACTGTCGAGATGGCCGCAATCTTTGCCTATAGTTCTCTTCACGTTCTCGGACCCGTTAAACACGACGTGCGTTAGCCCTTTGTGAACAGCCGCGTCGATGGCGTTTAAGCCCTGAAATACATGATTCGTTGTTTTTAGAGAAAGATTTTTATCACATAATCACCCTTGTTTTCAGTGTAATATGCCGATTACTAATTTTCTTATCTTATAAACGATTGTTAGCACATTTGTGTGACGTTATGTTTGACGTCATTTCGTATGTATTTCATAGAAGTGAATGGTTCTTATGGATATTACCGCGGGTGCATCTTTGAACGTTTTTGCATCATCTGATCTATATTTTGTGAAATATCGTTATGTGATCAAATCAGACAATCGTGGGTGTTTTGAGAAAAGATTTTATTAAACTCGTCAAGGCAAAATGTTAAATTTAAGCTCACCAAAGGCTCGCTTAATAACATTTCCCTAGACTCGTTTAATAAAATCTTATCTCAAAAGCCCATTCATGTCAGATCCTATATTTACCAATGAGGATATTCTTAACACTTAGGCCGCTGAGCACGAATAGCTGACCTTTAGCCAGTTCTAAAATTCATATTCTACCAGCGACTTACTGAGAAATCTCTCAAGAAGTCAAGTCACTCACTCATTCAGCCACTATCCCACCTCCTTATTTTTGCTACCACTCACTGTGACTCACTCATTCACTCACTCATTCACATTTCATAAGTAGATAAATATTTTGTTTCGATAATCCAAGTCATGTGATATTTCAAAAAAAAAATCGGACTATCGAACATTTGTTTACTACTTACCCGTACGATTTCTTTTTCTTTGTTTTTGTCCTCCCAGTAATGTGTGGTTAAAAACATGGCGTCAGCGCCATCTAGCGCCTTCTCCAGACTAGCAATATCATTTTGATTGGCGGTTACGATTACAGCACCTGTCAATCAAATCATTACAAAATAGAAACTTGTAGGCCTATATATCCTGGGCATTTGAATGACTACTTTTCTTTCATCACTGCACAAACATTATTAACTCTTCCATTGCCAGCTGAATATTTTTTTCAAAGTAGACCTTTCTGTTTCCCACACGACAAATCTAAGACTTCCAAATTGAAAGCAGTCGCTGACAAGAAATTTGATGTGAGTATATCTTAGAAAACATGGAGGGAGCGGAGAATTTCTGGTAACCAGCATTTTTTACCCTCAATATTTTCAAAATCCTTCTCCCTCAGGGTTTTGCCTTGTTCTGTAGAGCAAAAAACAGTGAGTTGTTAAAAGCCTCACATATTATATAATGCACAAGAAAAAAGCAACAAAATGACCCCAACCAATTGGAGAGTAAATTTTTTGTTGTTTGTGGACAAAACTTTGTCATTCACAGAGTTTTATCTAAATATCGCCGGTTTACTTCGTAAACCTCGTAACTACAGCTTGTAAGAAGCTGTGGTTACGAGGTTTATGAAGTAAATCGACGACATGTTCATGAGAAAACCAAAGCTATTCATGAGAGTTAAAACACTAACCATCTTCGGCTAATTTCCTTGCTTTTTCACTGGACGGTCGTCGTGTCACTGCTCGAACTCTGAACCTTAAAGGATCCTCTAGGAGAGCTCGGGCAACCGCACCACCGAGCAATCCAGTCGCCCCGAAAACAACCACTGTCCTCGGTTCATCGTCGGGGAATTCCGAACTCGGACCACAACCCATTCTATAAATAGAAACAAAACATGTATTTACCTCAGACCAACCTCATAATTGGTCCACTCGTCAGAATTCGACCCATTCCGTACCTACATGTTACCTCGTCCCGTATAAAGGGCTATCTATTTTGAAACTTTATCAGTCACATGATCTTAGCTATGGCGGCGTCCTGTAAAATCGATTAGCAGAGGCAACAACGGTCTCTGTGATAAGTAATCTATGCTGAGAATGCCAACGTAATCGATATCTCGATTTAAAAAACATCAAAACAATATATGTACAAGCTGCTTGTAATCGTAAATGTATTTAGAAAGATTACCACGAAAATTTGTCACCTGTGTTGCTTGCTAAGTGGAGTATTACAATAATAAGAACGGTGAAGCGGTGTACTTCCGGCGAACAAAAGTGTATCCTGTGCATAAACCCGTAGGATTGATCAATTCATTACCCGTGTTAGCCAAATGATAATAGGCCATGTAAGCTTTCCTCTAACGATGCATGTGAGAAAACCGTGTGATCCTAGATGGGTAAAAATGATTGTTTGGAAATAATAGACAATGCTATTTAACCTATTACCTAACAATCCCTACTTTTGACGACCCTGAGAAAGAAGCCTTTCGAAAACATTGTGGGAAAAGGAGAAAATGCTGGTAACCAGCATTTTCTCCTTTTCCCACAGTGTTTTCTACCCTTCCCAGAACAAAGTTCAATTTTTCAGACACCTTTATTTTGTCGTCTGCAAATGCTTTAAATTTGGATCAGTCTAAAATTTTCTGGTGTAGTAATGAGTTAAAACTTATCCTGCTAAATAACTAAAATGAAATTTTCAATTTTATAGTTAAAACCTATATATTGTAATTTCAAAGTGATGTTAAGGGGAATAACATCCTCTTAACGGACAGTGTAGATCAAAGATCAGACTGCACGTTCTGTGCAGTCTGATCTTGATCTACAATGTCGGCAAAAGGTCAGCGAGTCGCGCTTACCAGGCTAAGGGTTAATATTTGTTAACCTTTTTCCGTTATGTTTTTTAAAAGCTTTGCTTCTTAGGGTCTGTAAAAGTTGAGATTGTTATAAACGGGTAAAAATGTTTCATTATTTCCATAAACCATACCAATTACTAGTAATATTTCCTTTTGCCACAATGTTTTTAAAAGTTGGTCACGGCAAGGCAAGGAAAATCGGATACTTTGCTGCAGATCAAAGCTACGTATAAATATACCTATGTATTTAATAGCCCGAGGGAAAAATTCCTCGAAAACATTGTTGGAAAAGGAGAAAATGCTGTTAACCTAAGAAAAATCCCATCATTAGGGGTAAATATAAGTTGTGGCCTGCAGTTGGTTTTTGAAAAAGACACGTGTAAAATTTTGTCAGCTTGTAGTTAAATATCACTCTAAAAAAGGCCTATAGAAGCTCAGTCGTGTAGAAAACTTAAAGGAACATAATAGAAACTATAGAATAAAGTAAATATTACCCATATTTACAAGGTATTACACTGCGGGGACGCTAAATTGATTTATGAGCGTTATTGATTGATTGATTTTTATGATATTTACCGCTGTTTACAGTTATTTCAGTTACAGGCGGCGGCCAGTGCAACTGCAGTATGCTTTTCTGCGGTTTCTTTTCACCATTATTCCGCAAGATCATCTTCCTAAGCCACTGGCTGCTTTTCCACCATAACAAATGTAGAAACAACGACTAGCGATGAGAGAAGAATGAACGTTGTCGCAATGACTATCATTGATCCTCGGAAAGAAATTGGCCGGGCCGGAGATCGAACCGGCGATACCATTGTCTGTATTCACAAAACACTCTGAAGAACATTCTTAAGTTTTATTCTTCAGAATTTTGTTAATCTGAAAGTAACAGAACTTCTGATTGGCTAAACCAAAATGGTTTAGCCAATCAGAAGTTCTGTTACTTTCACAGTTAGGCAATCTTGCAGAACAAGTCGAAGAAGGTTCTTAAGAATGGTTGGTGAATACGGGCCCACGTTCTCAAGTCCAGTCCTGTTGCAGGGCTTGGCTTATGATCGTTTTGAAAATAGCACACTTCGCTCAGAATCTTGGGTTAAAAGGATCGTCCCTGTACACACAGAAAATTTACCAAAAGTAAAAACTTTTCGACAAAGGTCAGCCTGCGCGGGCTGTGCCGGACTACCGGCTGACCCATATCGAGATTTTTTGCAGATGTTTTTCAGCCACCTTTTCATCGACCAACGCTTAACCCTTTAGACTATCACACAACAAGACTTTAGACCTGTCTCAATTGAAAGCATTTGCTGATGACAGTTTCAATGTGGCTCATATGAAATGATTTTTCTTTAATGGGGTAGAAAACATTGTGGGAAAAGGAGAAAATGCTGGTAACCAGCATTTTCTCCTTTTTCCACAATGTTTTCAGAAGTCTTCTCTTTGAGTGGCGTTAGAGTCGTCATTGTGTGGTAATAGGTTTACTCAGATTGGCTATCTGTGAGAGAGAATACTTCAAAAGCTGACTAAATTAGACAAATTATTCAAGCCAATAGTTGACACCTATATACCTTCAATGGTATGAAATGGTACATGCTAGAAAATTGTATTTTATGCAACAGGATCCACATGTTCACAGGAAAATGTAAATTGATCGTTGTCTGCGCATGTCATATTCCACGAAGATTCGACTGTCTTATATGACACGTCACTTGCCCCAAAAGCGGGCTGACTGTAATATTACGCTCTATAAAGTAGTAAAGTAGAAAATAGCTTTTATCAATACGTTTGAGGAGAAATGAGACCTGCTTTAGCTCCAGATTTCTCTAGACTGCTGATCATAGCTGAGTGAATTGCACGCGGAAGCGTTTTATTGAGTACACGTTTATTTTAGTTTGAAATTCAAAGTAACGGTTATCGCGTAGGAACTTGGTTCGGTTCTGTACCCAGGATGCCCAAATTACATGTAGATAGATGAATAGTTATAGAATGCCATCTAGCGGGAGATAATGGTAAATTTATGAAAAAAAGAATGATAAAATACTCTAGATCTAACTCACCTTTAATAATGTTATGTCCTTTTCTTAGCCAAGAAGGTTTTGAACACCTTAGGTCATTGTCTCTTTCATTAAAATCATATTTTTTCTCATAACGGTTCAGAGGACAGTTTCAGTTCCATCATAACCTGAAACCAAAAAGGTGAGAAAAAAGTAGATAGAAAGTTAAACTAGATCTACTTACTATCGCTTCGACACCCAACTGTTTCGTCCGCGCTTTTGCATGATCAGGGACGATTCTTCTGTGCCAAACCTAACTCAAACGTTTTGATCTAAATTACTTTTGAAATATTTTTCCTATAGACTTGGATGCAAGGCTATCTTTGGTTAATAAATTTCAAGTCTACAGATCTATCACTGAATTTGCCTAGAGTCTACACCAAACACTTTTCATTTACAGAGAAGAAAGTAGAAATGGCTTAGAAGAGGAAGGAGAAGTTGGAGTAGAAAAAGAAGAAGAAGAAGAAGAAAGATAAGAAAAAGACAAAGCAGAAGAAAACAAAGCGGAAGAAGACAAAGACGAAGATGACCAAGAAGAAGAAGATAAAGACGATGAAAAAAAAAACAAGTGCGAAGACTAAACACATAAGCCGTTTACTATAAAAACGTGACCACGTTCTAAAAGTCAACCTTTTCTACAATACATTCTAACTCAACACAATGAAAACGTTAAAACCATACCAAATAAATTTTATAACGTGTATCTCGACGTGTAGGTCTATATCTCAGCTTTATTGTGTCCCGGCATAACGATTGTAAAATCGATTTGATCTGATCGAGTGTATTTCTGTGTTATGTGTACATTAATCCCTTTTCTACACAATCCCGAATTAAATCACCCAAATGAAGAAGTATTTGGAAAACATTGTGGAAAAAGGAGAAAATACTGGTGACCAGCATTTTCTCCATTTACCGCAATGTTTTCTACATTTAAAAGAATAAATATTACCATCTGACTCACATTGAATTGGACTACTGTAGAATTATTACAGTTTGGTCAACTTGGAAACTAAATATTGGCTGAAATAGAGTTATGTCCCTTGTTTCCGCCTTTGAAAAATGTTCATGAATTCTTCACTTTGTCATTAGATCGAACGATAGTTTGAATTTTTACGGAAAGGGACGGTCTAAATAAGACTGAACAGAACATGCATTGCAATTTGAACTAGTTCTGCTATATATAGTCCTATTTTGGACAAAATGACCTTAAAATTACGGTGATTGGCTTCATCTATTCAGTTGGTTGGTTGTGTTGGAGTTTAACGCCACTTTAACAGCTATGGTCATATCATGGCGGTCGGTGACGCACATGTGTTTCCTGGCTTTCTCATACCGGTACTAACACTACTTTCTTTCCAAAGCCACCGACTACTTTTCTCACATGCTTCAGCAGAGGTGAGAGGCGAAAATACGCCGGAAAGAAAGTTCGCCACAACCGGGTATCGAACTCACATCCACCAGGTCATGAGTCCGACACGCTCACCACTGAGCCACCCGGGCGGGCTCATCTATTCAGACTATATACCAGTTTAAGTCGATTTCATTGATAAAGCACTTAAAAAGGAAATCCTAGAGCTACGTAACAACCGACCATGACAAAGGCAGCTTTTGGGAAACACTTTGACGAAGGAAGAAAGTGCTGATCAGCAGTATTTTCCTGTTACCCCCCCCCACAACTCCCCCCCCACACACACACACACACTCACACCCCCACACGTCGTTTTAGAACTAGATCTACCCTTAACTCTTTATCAAAGGACAAAATATTAGACTGGTCCAAATTGAAAGCAGTTACATGCGACAAAATAACTCTAAAGAAATTAAATTTGTTTAAGGAAGGGAAGAAAACATTGTGAGAAAAGGAGAAAATGCTGGTAACCAGCATTTTCTCCTTTTCCCACAATGTTTTCAAAAGGCTTCTTTCACCGGGGTGTTAAAAGTCGGGATTGTGTGGTAACGGATTAAAAGAAGAATCCGTTTCTTACCCCACAATTACTTTATCAGTGGCAAAGAATTTCATATTGAACATGTCTACTTTATTTTTCTTTCTTCGTATGGAGAAGCGTTAAATTCGTTTCCATTAAGCCGTCCATTCAGCCAACAATCTGAAAATCTCATTATAAACTCTTTATTTATAGAACATAAAAAGACCATTTTTCATTCTCTTGAATAACGAAATAAAGTTAATCCATCGTGAAATTGTATGATTATATAATCAGTATTCTTTGAGAAGTTTTTTAATTTCGCTTTTTTCCCCTTAGCTTACAGACTTCTTAGGGAGATTTTAGTCTGTGTTTTCCAGACAATATACATAAAGATCAAAAGGCAAAAAATACAGTTTGATCTTTGTTTCACACTGTCGGCTTTATAGTGAGGCAAACGTCCTGAAAAGGGGCATTACACCTGCATTATTTCGGAATATTCCACTGGCTTGAAATTGCACTATTGTTTCTCACGCACGCATATCAATAGCGCGAGTTCCTTCATAAACAGAACAAAGGAAGAAAGAATGAAAAGGCAAACAAGCATTTAAAAAGGAACTTGGATCCAAAGGCAATGTCATAAATAAAGATGACAATAAAAGATGATAAATACAACAAACACAAACTTCACCAAAAAACCAGACTACAGCACTATCACGATATATACCAAAAGTCCATGAACACAAACCGGCCAATTTAACATAATACGATCGGAGATCAACAGGATCTATATCATTGCTCCGTAACTAAAACAAAGGGTCGGGGTAACCAGGCTGTAAAAATACATATAGAATCTGTACTTTACCTCCCCCCCCCTTTCTACCTATAGTCTTAATTGATATATGATATATGTACCACTGGATAATTGATCGAGATTGATTGGCCAGCTGCAGCAGTTAGTGATTATACCGAGTACAAATCCATCACCTTGGCTTTGAAAAATATTTCTCTCTGGAAGCACCGAATTTAGATATTTGAAATTACCAACTTTATTTAACAAAAGAAGTTGAAACGAGCAGTCACAATCATTTCGACAGAAGAAAAGTTGCTCAAATTGCACAATGTTTCAATCTAGAAATAAGTAGAGATTGGTGGGAAGGGATGATTTAGCAGACTCATGCAAAAGGAACCTTGTTGGACAGCATGGGTATACATAGGTAAAAGGTATAGGCTGAGTATAGTGTCCAACAGATAACACGACAAGTACTTTACTACATGCACTATCCACCATGTTTTCACCAACCATTCTTAAGAACGTTCTTGGTCTTATTCTTCAAGATTTCCTGACAGTGAAAATAACAGAACTTCTGATTGGCTAAACCATTTGGTTTAGCCAATCAGAAGCTCTGTTACTTTCACATTGTCAAAAGTTTGAAGAATGAGACATAGAATGTTCTTAAGAATAGTTGGTGAATACAGACCTGGGTTCTAGTCTCAATAACGAGACGTTACGGGGATTTTTCATATTTGGACTTTTATTGTGCTCCGTACCGTCTGAATTCCATCGTAAAATTTCGGTAGTAAAAATAGAATGCTATGCTGACTCCCTATTTCGTCCGTTTAATCTGTTCCGCACCAAAATGCTATTAATTCTTAGTAACACACGTGACCAAAGACAAATTATCAAACCTTACAACCTCTAGAGAGCTCGTAGAAGTCGTATTTTACATATAAATCTCGTTAATAAACTGACTTATCGTGTGTGGGCCATTTTGTGTGTTTTGGGGACAGTAAAGTATTTGAGTAAAAGCTGAAGTTAACTGTTTTTTTTTTTTTTTTTTTTTATTTACATGCTTGAATTTAAAACCGTTGATTCATACTTCAAACGAAGGGTTATTGAATATACTAGCAACAGGTATGTTTGAAACCTAGTTATGTGTTCTAGTTGTTAAATAATGAGAGTTCAAACTTGCGCACAAAATCTGTGTGGAGATTTCAACCGTTTTTGTCTTGATCGTCAGTAAACTCTGAGGCGACCAGTCAAAAGTAACATCGCCTTTAGGAACAGTTCTAATCTATGCTAGCCTGGAATCTAGTCCCACCATTTTTTGTTTTTCTTTTACACGAGCAAAAATGAGGGTATTAATTATAAAAGCAAAAATACGTTTTGTCAAAGACCTGTTTGGACCGTGAAAGGGGACCGCGATGGAGAGTAATTAACCCTCATCCTGCTAAATAACTGAAATGAGGTTTTTAATTCGAAATTTTAAACCTAAATATTGCTTTTTCAAAGTTATGGTTTGGAGGAAAATATCTTCTAATCGGACAGTGCAGATTAAAGATCAGACTGCACGTTCTGTGCAGTCTGATCTTAATCTACACTGTCCGCAAAAGGTCAGTGAGTCGCGATCAGCAGCCAAAGGGTTAAAACATTAATATAACCGCCTGGCTATCCATTGTCTACCTTCTATCTATCTATCTATCTATCTATAAGTCAGTAAGTCTATCAACCATTGCATCAATCCATCCAACAACCAATTAATCAATCCATCAATCACCCCAGATACATATCTATCAAACTGACCATGTGTGTCGCAGTCAAGTTAACGTTCGTCTATTATACATCCCGGAGGATGACGTCACAATATGGAGACCGGTATTTGTACACAACATCTACCTGGTTGTCAATAATAGAAAGGAGAACTCTATTACAAATCAATACCGATTAGTTATGTATGGCCCAGAACAGAATGGTTGCACTCTTTACTTTGTCTATCTCTAAAAGCCAGGTTAACTAGCACAGAACGTGGAGCCTGTTGCGGACACTGTAGATCAAGACGAGATTGCACAAAAAATGCAGTCTGGTCCTTGATTCACACTGTCCGAGAAGGGCATAATTTTTCTCCAAAAAATTAAATTTGAAATAGCAAAATGGGGCTTTCTATTGTCATCTTTAAATCTTTACCACACAATGTCGACTTTTAACGACCCTGAGAAAAAAGGTCCTTGAAAACATTGTGAAAAAAAGAGGAAATGCTGTTAACAATTCAATATAAAAAACTAAATATTGCTGCTTCAAAGTTATGTTTTGGGGAATAAAAAATCCTTAACAAACAGTGTGGATCCAAGATCAGACTGCACGTTCTGTGCAGTCTGATCTTGATCTACACTGTCCGTAAATGTTCAATGAGTCGGGCGTTGCAGCCTAAGTGTCATGTGTATCTAATTCAAGCTGTCTTATCTTGACATACGCTATCTGTACAGCCAAATGTACTGAAATTAACGAAATCAAAGAACGAAGGGTAATCGGCGATGCAAATCGGTGCGCAATCGACGGATTTTGAACGCAACTGAATAATTCAGTGTTACTGTCAGTGCCATGTGGCCTCTTACACGCGAAAAAGGGGCATTCGGACATTTGCGTACAGTGTCAACCCGAATCAGCATGGGCAGTCCGAGTAGGTTAATCTGAGTCAACACTTTCAGTTCTTATGTATTTTGTTGTTGTTGTTGTCTTGTGAAAGTCTACTAGGGGGCAAAATCGAATGTAGTCGTAAAGTCCCGTTTCGGATTAGCCTGCGCGGGTTTCGCAGTCTGATCCACGACGCCACTTTACACAAATGCCCCTTTTTCACGTATTGCAGGCCAATTTATTACAAACATCTATCCTATATCTGAAAGTACCCCAGTTGATACCACTAAAGGATTGACGAGGATGCCTCTATTGCGGTCATGTTCAGCAATATTGTCGGCATGAAATCTGTTTTCCTGGTAGAACTTTCGTCATACACCAGAACGGCATTAGGCCCTTAAATAGAATGTTAGACGGGTATCAGTCCGTTAAATCATAAGCCTCTGAAACTCCATTGGTCTATGAAGGGATAGAGAAATTTTCATTATCGGAGACTGTTACTATAAATAGCACGATGGGGATTCCCTCTCTATTGTATAATTATAATAAGACAAGTTGTCTTTTTAAATACATTACAGAGGGTATCCGCAATGAACTATTTATAGTAACAGTGTTGATGAAAGTTTGTAAATATATTCAGTAACACACAGGCGATGCACCAATGTGCTATGAATGTTCAATGATCGACCAAGGACAATTTTAGTGTGCTGTGATATATAGACCAATAGAGCTTCAAAGGCCTATGGCTATCTATATTATTTTGAGTTAAAAAAAAAAAAGACCATCAAATAAAACTACACAAAAAATACTTTAAAATTTTGGTCTGTCTGTCTGATTTTTCCTGTATTGCAGAGGAAGGGTAAGTAACAATTTCTGTGAGTTTACGTGGTTGTGTACCTTGTTTATGTGAAGAACTTAAATGCAGTGCCTGATTGCCAGGCTATAGAAATGTAATAATTGGACGCCAAAATTTGAATGAGAGATATCAGGGTAGACAAATCAAGGCCACCTAAATCAGACAGTTACACGAGATTACTTTCCCTGTTGAAGGGGGGGGGGGCGTGCAGTGGCTAGAACTGATTTACCCCAGGAACTGCAGAAAACGTTTCGAGATATGTTTAGTATATCATGACTTTTTTTCTTATTGTTTTCACTTAGTATCAGATCTGTTTAACTCCTTACCAAACGACAAATTTTTTGGTTTGTCCGAATCAAAAGCATTTGCAGACAACAAAATAAAAGTGACTGCCGAAAGTTTGATAATTTGTTTTGTGAAGGATAGGCAACATCGTGGGAAAAGGAGAAAATGCTGGTTACCAGCATTTTCTCCTTTTCCCACAATGTTTTCTAAAGGCTTCTCTATCAGGGTCGTCAAAAGTAGGGATTGTGTGATAATGGTTTAATGCTTTCTCAAACAAAATTATCAACTTGACCAATTTAAAAGCATTACAGACGATAGATGAGATGTGTTTCAAATGACAAGATATGCCTGTGAAAGGAGACAAAACCTTGTATGAGAAGAAGAAATTGCTTGTTACCAGCATTTTCTTCTTTTCTCGCAATGTTTACAATAGGCTTCTTTCTTAGGGACGTTAAAACTCGGAATAGTTTGGTAAAGAGTTGAAGAATCTCCCCAATGCATTACAGCAAGGAAGTCTTCATCCAATTATAGATCATAATCCATTTTGTGTGACAATCGACTTGATCTGAAAGTAGCACGGCCCTTTGTAGTGCAGAAAAAATACAAATAGCAAAATGTATCAACCCATGTCAGCCTGTGCGAACTGCGCGAACTGCGCAGGCTGACATGGGTTGGTATAAGTTGGTTGAACTTTTCACCAAACAAGAAAAAAGAACAATTTCAAATGCAGCACAATATATCGAATCTGCATTATCAGTGCGATTTCATTTTCTGTACAACTAATGGTTATATCATCATTGTGTTGGTATAATATAAGCTTTTTATTAACATATTAATCATCATCTTTTACAAATTAAGCGAAATTCCTTTCGTATGTCATCCTCACTTATAGGCAGTTTTGTTTTGTTTTGTTTTGTTTTGTTTTTCGGGGGGGGGGGGGTTGAGAGAGAGAGAGAGAGAGAGAGAGAGAGAGAGAGAGAGAGAGGAGTAGAGAAATTGTCACGTGATAGAGAGAGAGAGAGAGAGAGAGAGAGAGGGAGGGAGGGAGTGAGAGAGGCCTTGACAAATGCTTTGTTATATAAATCATGTAATATTTGACTATGTACGCTTGTACTTGTCCAATAAAATATATGTTCTGTTATGTTCTGCTGATACATTATGCAGATGCAGGAATCACCCTTTTCTCAGAGCATGTCTCAGGTATAATATACTATCAGCTTACATGCGTGACATACCAATGAATAAACTCCTATACAAATTGAACAATTCAGGGTTTCGTGGTTCTGAATGATCTGTGAAATACACAACAATAAGTAAACGCTTTCCCTAAAAAGCTATATTTTTTTATTTAATGATTAAGTCTGATATAAAAAAAAAAGAAAAAAACCTTGGCTGTCTTGGGCGTCAGTGGGAAGAAAAATAGTCATTTCAAGAAAAGTAGTCGGAAATATAGACCAGGCCTTTGAATCCCTGGCTCGGCCCAATTTCTTTCCAGGGATGGATACTAGTGGCCTGGGAAACCATGGTGCGAATACTAGGAAGTGGTAACAGGTCGTCAAAAGAAGGCATTGTGTGGTAATGTGTTACAGAGCCGTTAAGATGGCCTCAACTACGACGCTTTCAACAGTATGTTAGTTATTTCACGGTAACAGCTCTACTTTATTCCTATTCAAAGAAATCGAATTGAGCTCGGGTCCGTAATCACCAACCATTCCTAAGAAAATTCGTGGTCTTATTCTCAAGAATTTTCAAAATTTGAAAGTAACACAACCTCTGATTGGCTAAACCATTTGGTTTAGCCAATCAGACGTTATGTTACTTTGTCAGACTAGAAAGTCCCATATGGGTCTACAGCGCCTTGCCCTAAGAAATTTAACCCATTACCGTACAATCCCAACTTTTGACAACCCTGAGAAAGAAGCCTTTAGAAAACGTTGTGGGAAAAGGAGAAAATGCCGGTAACCAGCATTTTCTCCTTTTCCAACAATGTTTTCAAACCCTTCACAAAACAAATTTCAAATTTTCTGTCACTTTTATTCGGTCGTCTGCAACTGCTTTCGATTTGGAGAAACCTAAAATGTTATCGTTTGGTATTGAGTTAAGCATCTTCTTTTACATTTTTAAAAGGTCAGTCAGATCTAACATCCTCTGTTACGATAAAGTTAAAGAAGATTATGTAATTATATAGTTTACGCGTGTAGCATTCAGAGGTTAAAGATTCGCTTCCTTTCGGGCCATTTCTATATTACTGCTTTTCCTATAAGAATATCCAGGCAAAGGGGAAATTCTGAATCCTCTCCGTTTCATAACTTAGCTATAGTTGATAAAGTATTTAAAAGCCCATTTAGTTTAAAAGAGCCCCCAAAACATGGTGGACACACGGGTAAAGAGTACGCCTGACACTAGATCAATATTTTCAAAATTATAATCATTTCCCTATACCCAATATTCTCCACATCTTACAAATCGAAAATTCGAAAAACTAACTTAAGACGAAAAAAAAACAAACATATGTATGCACAACGTTCTATAATTAAGTGATAAGGACATCGTAAGAAATGATGAAAACATTATTAGAAGCAATATATTCATTTATGACAACTATTTCAATCTGCTTTTTACATATAAAAGACAAGACAAGTTTCGTGCATGTGCGGAACAGGGTTTCAACGTTATATCTTTAACCATAGAAGAGTGGAATGGGGGTCGGGGTATAATTTTCGTGTTAATCTATTTGTACAAGTAACTTCTATTCAAATAGACAATAGCGCCTTGACGATTCAAAATGGCGGAATTAACTTAGATCACATATTTTGGGGATCGTGTCTCACAAAATTGACTTTAAGGTAAGCTAATATACTTATATGTGTCTCAGACATCAATGAGTATTTATCTAGAAGTCTTTTGTCTATTACGGGACGAGCCCTGACAAAGTAGGCCTTTTGAAAATATTGTGGGAAAAGGGGAAAATGCTGGAAAGTAGCATTTTCTCCTCTCCCTACAATGTTTTCTTCAATTCCGATTTAATATTTCATCGTTTAACTCTTTACCACACAATCCCTACTTTTGACGCCCCTGGGAAAGAAGCCTTCAGAAAACATTGTGGGATAAGGAGAAAATGCTGGTAACCAGTATTTTCTCCTTTTCCCACAATGTTTTTTACCCATCACAAAACAAATTTCAAATTTTCAGTCACTTTTATTTTGTCGTCTGCAAATGCACTTTTATTTTGTCGTCTGCAAATGCTTCCAATTTAGACCAGTCTAAAATATTGTCGTTTGGTAATGGGTTAATTCACAAACAATTTTTTTCGTCAGCGAATGCTATCATTATGGACAGGTCTAAAGATTTGTCGTCTGATAGAGAGTTACACGCTGTACACGTTAAACCTTCGGTCGGAGCGACATGATTCACCACAGCCGTGAACAAGTTTCCAAGCTCCCTGCCACCTGACTGTACAACGAATTTATTATAATGCAAAGTTTTACCGTTTCAACGTTGGTAAAGCGAATTTTACCTGTTTGTTGTTGTTGTTGTTGTTGTTTAAAAAAATATTGAGTACGCTGACGAAGTTGAACTTCCCTTCTGAGTGCCCCAATTCAATGAAAACTGACGTCACTGGGAACTGACGTCACCTTAACCTTGGTTATACGAACTAGAAAGTGCAGCTTGGCGCATAATCTTGATGTTAACCTTGATTGACGCCGCCATTTTGGATATTGTTTTCCAATTAACTATTTCCCTTTAAGTTTGCCCCTTAGTGAAAGCTGCACTGATCTAGCTGAAAATTAGCCCATAGTTTTAAGCTCGTCTTTTCAATTTAGCTCTCAAAATAGTAACTCATTAGATGTAAACTTAAAAATGGCGGCCAACACTTCCGGAAAAGGAGGTTTGAAGCGTCTCCGTGACGCATTGTCTCTACCAAACAAGCCCTGGTTTTAACGTCCCTGTGAAAGAAGCCATATAAAACCATTGTTGGAAAAGGAGAAAATGCTGGTAACCAGCATTTTCTCCTTTTCCCACAATGTTTTCTACAGAAGGACAAATTCCGCCATTTTGAGCCACGTTTAATTTGTCGTTTCCAAATGCTTTTAATTTGGATAAGTCTGAAATTTTGTTGTTTGGAAAAGGGTTAAATCAGGCAATTCATTACTTATCTATTGATCATTAAACCACGTTTTGGCTGAATCATGAGATAGAAAGGTCCCTAGAAATGGAAAAAAAAAAAACCCAACTCATAAACAAAGTAACACGTTTTGACCCAGGTCAGTCAGCGTGTCTCGATAGTATTGACGCTGATCGTCAAGCATGGAGATACGATCTGATCTTAGTTTAATTCTTATTTCAATAACTTGATAGATATGATTAGAAAGCACCCAGTATTGTACTCTCTTCTTTCTCTATTATACTAGCTATTCATTTTGTGCAAGTTTATATTATAAATTGGCTTGCAACACGCAAAAAGGGGCATTCGGACATCTGCGTAAGGTGTCGTCTAGGATCAGCCTACGCAGTCCCCGCCGGCTAATCCGAGACTGCACTTTACGAATACATTAGATTTTGTCCTTCAGTAGACATGTGCAAAACAGAAAATTGCATCAAAACGGAAAGTGTCGTCTCGGATTAGCCTCCTCGGACTGCGCAGGCTGATCCGAGACGACACTTTACGCAAATGTCCGAATGTCCCTTTTCACGTGTAGCAAGCCATATATATATCTGTTGATTTAACTCTTTACCAAACGACGATATTTTGGCTTGTCCAAATCGAAAGCATTTGCAGACGACAAAATGAAAGTGACTGAAAATTTGAAATGTATTTTGTGAAGGGTAGAAATCATTGTGGAGAAAGGATAAAATGCTGGTTACCAGCATTTCCTCCTTTTCCCACAATGTTTTTTCAAAAGGGTTCTATCTCAGGGTCGTAAAAACCAGGGATTGTTTGGTAATGGGTTAAGCCAACTCAGTTTATTTATATGTAAAATGAAATATATTTGTACAATGGGTTTGAGGCCTTAATGTATATGAATAAAGCATTGGTTTGATTTGAATCAGCGTGTATTGTGCAGGCTGACCTGGGACAATGCTTTTTTTTAACAGATGCGTTAGACCCCTTTTCACAGAGCACGGTTTAAATATCTACTTTAATACATAATAACTTTTTTTTACCACAGCCAGCCAACATTCATTCATTCATTCATTCATCCATTCATTTGTTCAATAGTTTATTCATTCTTTCATTCGTTTATTCATTCATTTGCTTCGTTCTATTATTTTTCAGTAACCCACCATTCATTTTTTATTTATGTTCTATTTATCGTTCAGGTGACATATAGGGTGTTGAAACTTTATATATATCATGTCTTAAATACTGTTGAAAGCAGCGTAAAACACCATTCAAACAAACAAAACAAAATATATATGGCCTGCAACACGCGAAAAGGGACATTCGGACCTAATGTAGTCGTAAAGTGCCATCTCGGATTAGCCTGCGCAGTCCGCGCAGGCTAATCCGAGACGACACTTTACGCAAATGTTTGAATGCCCCTTTTCACGTGTTGCAAGCCATATCACGTATTTGTCAAACTTCATGAGTATAACACATGTCACTATGATAAAAAATTTACCTACTTACTTTCTTACTTATAAAATAAAGAAAAGAAAATAGGTTAACGACATGCTGAGCCTATGCAAAAACCTTTTTTTGAATGTTTAGAGTATATATAATACCGCGGCAGGGTAATCATATAGAGCATAACCTGTCCTTAAGATTAAGTCATGCATTGAATGCATTTAAAATATATAGAGGATGTGATTATACGGGTTTTGATTGTTCGTATATCTAACATTGAGGTCATAAAACTGAGAGAGAGAGAAAGAGAGAGTGAGAGAGAGAGAGAGGCAGACAGACAGACAGACAGACAGACAGAGGAACTGTGAGCAGAAAGGGAGGGAAAAGACGACGAGATAGAGAAGGCAGAGAAGACTACTTGTAGATTACTTGTAGGCGGGAATTATGGCAGCCTAATCTTGTTCTACACCTTCAAAATTCAGCGATTTTCCTGTCGTGTTCATTGGATGAAGGGTAACTTCTACATTCATTTTACATTTTGTACAAATAATATTTTAAAAAAGACGACGCACGTTTCGGTCCATGACACTTGGTACACCCTGATTACGCCTACTTCTATGTATTTATTCCATTTTATTGCAAAGTAATGTGTCAATACCAGACAATCCTGTGTTCTAGGTGTGCCGAGGTAGACGGCTTTTAAAATCTTCTTACTACAACTTTTACAACTACTTCTACTACTACAACTACTATAAGTTCAATTTCAAGTAGGTCGACCGTAGTCGTATCGTTTGAAATATGCTATATGCAGCGGACTCCCGGAAATGGCCGAATCTAAGTTGTGATAACTTGTGGTTAGACCCTTTTACTTAGTTGTTTAATTATGTATATTGTTCTGTATTGAAAATTTTATTTGTAAAATTACTTGGCAATAGAATATGTTTAAACTACTACAACTACTACTACCATTACCACCACCATTACTGCCATTACTACGACTTGGCGTATTACCAATAAAGATAATAACAATAACAATACCCAATAATACTATTACCACTACTTACCACAACTACTACCATTACCAACACCACTACTGCCATTATTATTACCAACAAGGATAATAAAAATAACAATACCCATTACTACTATTACCACTACTTACCAATACTACTACCATTACCACCACCATTACTGCCATTACTATTACCAATAAAGACAATTACAATAACAATACCCATTACTACTATTACCACTACTTACCGATACTACTACAATTACCACCACCATTTCTGCCATTACTATTACCAATAAAGATAATAACTGACAATACCAATACTATAACAATACCCCAAACTACTATTACCACTACTTACCAATACTACTATCATTACCACCACCATTACTGCCATTACTATTACCAATAAAGATAATAACAATGAAAATACCAATACTATAACAATACCCCAAACTACTATTACCACTACTTACCAATACTACCACCATTACCACCACCATTACTACCATTACTATTACCAATAAAGATAATAACTATAACAATACCCAATACTACTATTACCACTACTTACCAATACTACTACCATTACCACCACCATTACTGCCATTACTATTACCAATAAAGATAATAACAATGACAATACCAATACTATAACAGTACCCAATACTACTATCACCACTACTTACCAATACTACCACCATTACTACCATTACTATTACCAATAAAGATAATAACAGTAACAATACCAATACTACTATTACCACTACTTACCAATACTACTACCATTACCACCACCATTACTACCATTACTATTACCAATAGAAATAATAACAATAACAATATCCAATACTACTACTTCAACTATTTACCATTATTTCATGCTTTCCGGTAGGACATCGAGAAATAGCAGTGAAAATATTTTTCGATCTTACACAGGCACCACCAGTGAAAATACTGATTTTCACGTTCTTGTTCCTCAGGTTAATTTCGCGAGCCTCACAACCAGATGTGAAATATGACGTCATATATCTTACAATTTTCGCGCTTGACGTAATATCATAATGCGTTGCTATGCGGGAGGGGCATGCCACGGGGAATAACGGAAAAGAACTGTACTGGATTTTGATAAAGCTCCTCCCAGAAAGGGTTAAAAGCTGCGCCACTCGTGAAAATATTATCGATAGTATTCACTCGATGAAAGAAATTTCGATCTTTCACCGAAAAAAAGCACATATCCTCTATTTACTACTATTACCAATTATTATAACAAAAATAATGATAATGATTAAAATGATTATAATGATAATTAAACATTATCACCGTCGTCATCATCATCATTATCATCATCGTTCGCTGTATACTGCGATGAAACCATTTTATTGCCATGACAGCATATCAAATATCAATTTACTCTTTCGACAGTGCAGATTTAGATCAGGCTGCACAGAGTATGCAGTCAATTCTTTCATAAAAAAATCTTGGCACTGAAGAAGTTTCACCACGAATAGCTTTGTTCATGTGCTTCAATATTGCAATGTCAGCGCTCGAAAAGAGTGTAACTTATTTTTTGGCTCGGCGACAAAGTCAACCTTTCAGTGCCATTGCCGAAATAAAGGCTTTCGCGGGCGGCATAGATCAAGATCAGACTGCACAGACCGTGCGTTATGATCCTCGATCGATTCACCCCGCCGTTACAATCAAGTCCAGAAGATGAAATTCCTTCTGAGTTTCTATATGAACTTTTTTTCAGCCTTTTCAAGACGCAAGAGTTTATCTGTTAAAGATGAAAGAGTCAGGTATTATCTTAATCTGCCTAACCCTTTACCAAACAACCCTTGGTTTCTATGACCCTGAGATAGAAGCCTATTGAAAACATTGTGGGCAAAGGAGAAAAAGCCGGTAACCACTTCTCCCACCATGTTTTGTACCCTGCTGGAAACAAGAAAATTTTAGACTGGTCCAAATTGAAAGCATTTGCAGACGACAAAATAAAGGTGACTAGAAAATAGAAATTTGTTGTGGGAAGGATAGAAAACACTGTGGGAAAAGGAGAAAATGCTGGTTACCAGCATTTTCTCGTTTTCCCATAGTGTTTTCAAAAGGCTTCTTTCTTAGGGGCGTCAAAAGAGGGATTGTGTAGTAATGGGTTAAGCAGCTAACCGCGACTACTCACTGATCTCTTGCAGAACGTGCAGTCTGATCTTTGATCTACACAGTTTGATAGGAAGATATTTTCTACGCGTCCCATAACAGATTTTAACTTTTCAATCACACTAATTTTGTCCTCTGCACATGCTCTCAATTTGGACCAGTCCAAAAAAATGTCGTTTGGTAAAGAGCTAAGAGTTTACAACTTGATTGATTAAGATTAGAGATAAGCAAACCTTTAAATCGATTGTATCGTATCGAAAGATCTTTTTGCAATGAGATTATGGTTATGAATTAGAATATTGTTATAATAAGTTGTGCTAAATAGTTCAAGTAATCATTAAAAAGATAGATAAATAAAACCTAAAAAAGAAAACACAAATATATAATTGTGATCTTATTTTTATTTATTGTTACGCATGTGTTTGTGTAAAATTGATTACTAGTATATCAAAATTGATAAATTGATAACAATAAAAGGACTTTAAATATGTCGGATATCTTTGACTGGCTCGAGACGTAAGTATACTTGTAGATGTGAAATATTCAAATACATTGATACACCCATTTCACTACGATATGAGATCCTGTAAAAACGCCCTAAATCGTAGAAGAAACTGCAGCATAACAGTGTAGTAGAACCTCCTTCATCGTAGTAGAAGCGTATCGAAAGCTTCATGATCGTAACTTTTATGTCCACACCACACCAAACTCGTTCTCATTGCGTTCCGAAGATCGTTGCCAAACGGACCCAAACTGCATTCGGACGACATGGACGAATTGACAACCTTTTACGATCTGTTTGCGAACTTAATGAACGAGTTAGGACGGGGAGCGTGCTCCAGAACTTTTAGCCTGCTCAAAAACTTTTGCCGTCCATCGTGTGAGTGACAACGTTCTTAAAACGAGATGGACGTACTACAAACGGAACTGCCGTACTTTGATCCCAGTAGATACGCGCTACAGTCAGGCATCAATTTGGTATTGCGTTTGCATTGTACCGACCGAAATTACACGTCATATCCCTACACGCAGCCTGTTTTACAACTTTTGTTGACTGGGGTAAAACTTTCCAAGTAAATGTTTGGTGAAACAGGGGCTCAGGCATTATGAGGCCAAAATTATACGTCCTATCCCGACTGCAACCAGTTTTCCGTTGATGTCAGGATGAAGGACGGAGTAAGGCGTTATAAGATCTAGTTTAGTGTGACGGGGGCCTAAAAACGCCGGGTAGCAGGGACACAACAGCGCAGTAGAAACGTTTTAATCGTAGTAAAAGCATGTCGAAAGTTTCTTGATAGCCACTCCACGGCACTTGTTTGGACCCCGCTCAAAATTTACCGAGCGGGGTTGTCGTAGGCTCGTAGTGCCACAATAACGAAGTAAAAGCATTGCAATGAATTCATGAACGCAGCAATATCGTTGCCGCAGTGCTAGTAATGTAACACAAGTGTGGTGCCTCGTTAGAAAAGCAATACTCAACCCTTTCAATCGTGTGTTCATAACCGCATGCTGCTGCGGCAATTCGTTCCATTTTCGTCTGAGGCCAATGGTTAACCACTGCCGTATGGCTTGCAAACACGCGAAATGGGGGGAATCGGACTTTGGCTTTACTCTTTACCACACAAGAAAATTTTTGACTGGTTCAAATTGAAAGCATTTGCAGACGACAAAATAAAGGTGACTGAAAAATTGAAATTTGTTCTGGGAAGGGTAGAAAACACTGGGAAAAGGAGAAAATGCTGGTTACCAGCATTTTCTCCTTTTCCCGCAGTGTTTTCAAAAGGCTTCTTTTTCAGGGGCGTCAAAAGTAGGGATTGTGTGGTAATGGGTTAAAGTGTCGACTAAGATTAAGCCTGCGTGGGCCGCCAAGACTTACCTAGGTCGATGCATTTTTACCCACTTTTAACAGTCATTGGCTCATTTTCAGGGGAAATTATAGCGATGAAAGTATGTAGTGATGGAGAGCATCGGTTTTCCAGCTTCAGGGGTCTGATGTTTGTCATAAGTTCATCAAGATCTGGGCCCGTATTCACCAACTATTCTTAAGGATATTCCTAGTCTCATTCTTCAGAATTGTTAATATGAAAGTAACAGAACTTCTGAATGGCTAAACCATTTGGTTTAGCCAATCAGAAGTTCTGTTACTTTCATAGTTAGAAAATCTTGAAGAATAAGACAAAGAACGTTCTTAAGAATGGTTGGTGAATACGGACTCAGGAATCACGCACACCACAACTTGAGCACTGGTTCTATGCCAACGAACAAGCCATGTAGTGCAGTTGATATATGAGCTGTAAAACTGAATCCAATATCATCCATCCGTTTTGAAAAGCACTCTTAATCTAATTTTCAAGAATATTTTAAACTTTAAACTAGCACAGTTTCACACTGACTAAACAAAAAGGGCGTGTGCTCCATGAAAAAGGGTTTTAACGCGTCTGCAAATAGTATCAAACTAGGACGACTGTGCATTCGTGCAGGAATACCCTTGAAGAATATCTTTGCTTTTGGTAAATTTTCTGCGTGTCAAAAGAGGGGCGTAATGTATCTTCAAAAAGTATCGCCCCAGGTCAGCCTGCGCAGTCTGCGCAGGCTGACCTGGCCGAAACTTTTCGCTATTGATAAATTTTCTACATGTCAATGGACCTGTGTACCTGTTGATTCAGTCCGGTTTTATACAAATCGGACTTTTATTGATTCATATTTATGTGATGGTCTGTTGGAGTAATAGACCACGGAGATTTACTGAACCCCTTTTTGTCAGAGAACATCCTCAAACGATTTACCCATATCGAAAAAGTGCATTATCGTCTAAATCTTAAATAAGAACAAGATTGCGTCTTAAAATCTGGAACACGAAATTTGGGAATTTAAAATGTGACCCGTCACGCAAAAAGGGACCATCTGGGAACTGCAAAAAAGTTCCCACCCTGGTCAGACTGCCTGGATGTGCAGGCTGATCAGGGTCGACACTTTTCACTTTTATGATATTTCCTGTATGAAAAGTGGTCATTCTACCTTACTATACAATCATTTTTTAACTATCTATTTAAACTGACCTGTACTAGCGTTGTGCTATTTTCATCTAATTGGTGTACAGAATTCCCAGATGGTCCCTTTTCGCATGACGGTTCACACTTTTAAAATCGATGTATGATAACTAAAATTAATGAGCCATGCACCGGTAAAAAAAGAGGGCTAAAAGCACATCTGCGCTTCATGATATGTTGCAAGTCATTACATAATCATATATCCGTAGAAATACATTTTATCTGACAATCTACTGAATCATAATGTAGAGTAGTCCTTTCACATACCTAAAATTAATCAACAGCAAAAGGTTTCGTGTTGACTTCACAGGCTGATAGATCTAGGTTTATTCTTTTTTTGCAAATTCATCAAATTCCTTGTAATCTAACCCTTTACCACAAAGCAGAATTTTAAACCTTTCGAAATCGAAAGCATTTGCAGGCGATAATTTCATAGTGGCTTTATGATGCGTTTTTTTTTTTTTTTTTTAATAGAGTATAAAACTTTTGGGGAAAAGGAGAAAATGCTGCTTACCAGCATTTTCTCCTTTTCCCATAAAGTTTTCAAAAGGCCTCTACCTCAGGATCGTTAAAAGTCGTCAATGTGTGCTAAAGGGTTAAACAATTTTATTTTACGTTGATTAAGAAACCAAGTTATACTCTCCCTCTCCCTCTCCGTCTCTCTCTCTCTCTCTCTATCTCTCTTTTCGCTCTCTGTCTCTCTATTGCTCCCTGGAATACACAAATACTCTCGCTGTATGTGTGTTCCCAAATTTGACACCAACTGCTGGATATCGAACTCGGAACCTCATGATTACCCCCTTTCAGCAAAACACGAATTAGATCTATACTTAACTAAAGTTGTATGTTCGAATTATCCCATGTTCGAAAAATCGATATTTTCCCCCTTTCAGGAGACTCGGGATCCTAACTATCGGATGTAAGTGTAGGATGTGCGGCTTTCACCACAAGATACATTGGAGCGTTGTATCTGTGGTCGTGAACATCATCGCCATCTGTCTGTTCACGACCGGAGTCGCAACGGCTCACTGGGCCCAGAGGACGAAGAATGGCTTCTCGGAGAACACTGGGTTGTTTCAAGCTTGCGTCCAGCTGAACGACACGTGTTACGACACACACATGTACTTTGATGGATATTCACGTATGTCTGTTTACCTCTTTCAGTTCTCACGTAACAAACGAATAAATGAACAATGAATGCATAACAGAAATACAAGTACCGGACAGGATTCAAACCTAGAACGACCGGACGAAATGACAACACTATAACCACTGAGCTAAAGAGAATTCTTCTAAATGAAGCTATTAGGTACTGTATTTAAACCAGGATGAAATCATGCATGAAGGAGTAGTCTCCCATAATACATTATGTATTGACGGCTGCTCAAAACCTTATTAGGCAGAAAGTCCGTGTGTTGGGCAACCAAATAGGTAAATGACTCAATGGCCATTCCCGGCCGAGACCCAATCTTACAAACAAAGTCCTTAACAAAGAAACAAATGAATAAATTCATAGCAGAAATACAGGGACCGGGTAGGATTCCAACCTAGAACGACTAGACGGAAGGCAGCACCACAACCACTGAGCTAAAGAGAATTCTTCTAAACGCAGCTGGAAATCAGTATGTTCTTTTTTTTTACAAAACTTTTAATCCAAGACACCTATTTTGTCGTCAGCAGATGCGTTCATTTTGGATGGATCTAAAGTTTTGTCGTGTGGTACCGTAAAAAAAAAACTTGTCCTTTTACAGATAGAGATCAAATGAATATTCAAAGTCACACACACAGATATAAAGTGTAAAATACGATATCAAAATTTTGAAACACACCCAAAATGTATTGTATGAAAAAAAAAACTTTACTAACCTTTTGTTGAAGGACTCTCATTAACACGAAGCACGTGACGTTCCGCCATTTTTTCAATGACGTCATTTTGGAACATTCTGAATTTAGTTTGAGCCGAAGAGCATGATACCATTGCTCACACAACTGAAGTATAAAAAATGGAACCACAAGATAATCATTGCTCCTTTTCTTTTTCAAACAAATATCAATTCTGTGTTTTCTTAATCATGATTGAAAACTCTTAGTCTGCAAGCTCCCTGTGACCAAATATATGTCCGTCACGCAAAAAGGGACCTTCTGGGAACTGCAAAAAGTGTCAATTCTGGTCAGACTGCGCAAAATGCGCAGTCTGACCAGAATTGACACTTTTCGCTTTTATGATATTTTCTGTATATGAAAAGTGGTCACTGTACCTTATAATACAATCATTTTTTGATTATCAGCTTAAACCGACCTGCACTATCGTTAATCTGTTTTCATCTAATTGACGAACAGAACTTCCAGATGGTCCCTTTTTACGTGATGGGTCACATTTAAAAAAAAACAACATAATGAATCTTGTTTTCGAATTATCAAACATAATCTATCACACGGAAGTAGCGTTTTTGATCCTTAAGTATCCTGCTAAATAACAAAAAGGATTTTTTCAAATCGACGGTAAAAACCAAAATATTGCTAGATCTATTTCAACCTAATGTTTTGGGCAGGTACTATATCTTCTCATCGGACAGTGTAGATCCAAGATCAGACTGCACGTTTTGTGCAGTCTGATCTTGATCTAAACTGTCCGCAAAAGATAGTGAGTCGCCCATAACACCCTAGAGGTTAAGCTATGGCCTTCTATGGTGTGTTTTATTTTCAGAAAAGAGTTTGATTATCGGAAGTGCCATAGTTAACGTGTTCGCCTTGATTGGTTTCTATTTCTTCTTTGCCCTCGCCATGTTCTTTCTGTGTGGACTGTTTGAGGAGAAACAACTGGCCACTGGTGCCATGGTAACAGCTTATATTTCAGGTAAGTTAAAAATTATTGTTACATCTAAAATCGCTGTTCGTATCATAGAGCAGGTGGCTTTTTGTATCGCGCAAGCCATTTTGCGTCATGCAGCATGAAGCACTGACTGTTTTTTCGTCATGCAGCACTAAAAGTATTTAGCTGGTTTACTTCAAAAACCTCGTAACTACAGCTTGAAAACTAGCTGTAGTTACGGTTTAGTCCCATTTGCCTCATATTTTGATTTTTAGGCAAAAATATAGCTGTGGGACATATAGGAATTGGTACAGGTACGGATTCAGATTATCCCTGCCTGGAGCAATTTTACAACTATCGTCTGTAACTATACTAGTAGTCACATATATATGCAAATTATATATGAAAGAATCCAAATTTTAATGTTATTTCTTATTCATTTACACCACTTAAATGTAATAATTTTGTTTATTGTATTAAGGAAATGAGATGTCTTTGATCTCTGGAATGAACACACAAATAAGACATGACCCAAATCACAAAATTTGTCATTGATAGGTTAGAAGTTGATATTTCAGAAATGATTGTAAAACAAAGTACAATAACCAAGCGAAGAAAATATCACTAAAGCGAAAAGTGACAACCTTGGTCACCCCGATTAGCCTGCGCAATTCGCGCAGTCTGACCAGGGTTAACACTTTTAGCAGTTCCATGCATAAGGTCCCTTTTTGCGTGATGGGTCACGTTAATTTTGTTACGAGATTAATTTGACTGTACATTGTGCTGACTGCAATCATTTGGATCATACCATGTTTTTCAGCATTCAGGCTATAATCTTTGGAAGACCTTGGGTCACACTAGCTGCAGAAGGTGAACAATACGGGAATTCTATGCAATTTGATTCCCAAATTGTTTATAGTTTGCAACAAGTGGGCCTCAAAGTAACTCTTGTTTGCCTGTCTTTTGTTTTCCAGGAATATTCGCGATCACAGGTACAGTTATCTATGCAATAACAATCAAGTCCCTCAACTACTCCCTAAGTTGGTCCTTTATCCTAGCAGTGCTGGGATTCTGTGTGAACATTTCGGCGGGAGTTCTTATGTGTGTTGGGAGAAATATCAGCACGAAAAAACGGCGGAAGAAAAAGAAGCCCCGTCCAGTCACCGGACCGGAAATTGAGGAGGTGGAGATGGCAGATACGGAAACGACGCATAAAAAAGTGTGGGAAGCTTCCTCGGCAATGCCATAAATATGTACCAGACGACAAGAAAATCTAGACTTGTCCAAATTGAAAGCTTTTGCAGATTACAAAGTAAACGTGACTCAAAGATTGAAATTGGCTTTTAAAAAAATGCTCATTACCAGCATTTTCACATTTTTCAATAGTTTTTAAAGGTCTTCTTCTTAGGATCGAACACAGAATCGTTTGGTAAAAAGCTTTAATTCAAGATAGAAGACGTTTCGACTTACTTGTTTGATCATGTAAATAAGTGTTGATGATGAAGTTAGAAATGATGATCTCAAAGTGCAGACAGTCTGTGATATAGAGGATTAGTAACTGCTTATTTTTTATATGAAAAATACCTCACGAGGAAGCGTTGTTAGGCGTTGAAAAAACGAGTGCGCAGCACGAGTTTTTTTTAACGCCTTACGACGCATCCGAGTGAGATATTTTTCATATCAAAAATAACCAGTTGATTATTCTTTTTATTATATACCTTATTGACATCGTTATTTTTAATTTTTCGTTTGAAAGTCGAAATTAATACTTTGGATAGAGAGAAGAAATCAGGGACATAGTGCGGATGAATACATAATTTAAAAGAACAAAACGAGACTGAGAAAAGTAGTTAGATTTTCTGGTTGAAAATATAGAACCCACAATTAACACTATCTATAAGTGCTTAATGACAAAAAAGTAGTTCCTAAATTACGGCAGGAAGTGAAAGTGAAAGTTGATATCGTCAATAGTGATGATATCAAAATTTATTACACTGGGAAATTCGAGGATTTCACGGCTATGAATATAATAAATTTCGATCTTTCACCGAAAAAAAAAAGGGGCTCCTAAATTACGGCAGGAAGTGAAAGTGAAAGTGAAAGCTGATATCGTCACTATTGATGATATCAAAATTTATTACACTGGGAAATTCCAGGATTTCACTGCTAGATATACAATAAAAAGTGTTAAGAGCCATGCTATGGCAAAAAGCGGGCTTGCTTGGACTAATGGATCACGGAGATGCAGTAACCTCCCTTTAACTAGAGCATGGTTTATTTGAAATTGTTATTTTTTACTTCTTTTTCTTTTTATTTATTGACTCTTTACCAAGCGACAAATATCTGGACTGGGCCAAATTCAAAGCAACTGCAGAAAACAAATTAAATCTTGGCAATATGATGATTTTTACTTTTGATAGGGTAGAAAATATTGTCGGAAAAGGAGAAAATGCTGGTTACCAGCATTTTCTTCTTTTTCCCACAATATTTTCTATAGGCTCTTTCCCGCGGTCCTTAAAAGTCGGGATTGTGTGGTAAAGACTTAAACATTGATATCCGTCCATTGTTTTGTTTATTTATTTTTTTCTGTTTTAGTTAACGACAAGCTTTAGCAAAAGTTGGTTATTCAAAGCAAATCATCATATAATTATGGCAGCATGACATACATATCTTTTTTATCTACAATCATGAGGTGGAATGGTCCTTCGACAGAGAATTTACACATAGCAATAAGTATCGACCCATATTATCCTGACCAATTTCAACCTGCTCCGAGTCGATACTTCTTATAAATGCGTTAAGCCACCTATTCGCTGCACATGCACAAATATGTGTACATAACTTTTCTGTTTTAACCCTTTACCCCATAAGGCATTTCTATGGTATCTCTAAATGACCCTAAATGACAGCGAGGATGAAGCCATTTCTTATGTGTAAATGACACCTTTTGATAGCATAGAAAACATTGTGACAAAAGGTGAAATTGCTCGTCACGAGCAATTTCACCTTTTGCCACAATGTTTTCCAAAGGCTCCTACAAGTAGGGTGTTGAAATGAGTATCTATGGAGTAAAGGGTTAAGTTCATGTTTTTTATTTCAGCTCCCTGAAAAAAACTTTTTTCATTGAAAAGAATAAATGAACACATACAAAATGAAAGCAGAATTTAAAAAAAAAAAACTAAACTTTGCTCTGCCAGCACTGATCCAAACTACCAAAAGGCGTTGTAGATTGGAAACTATTTAGATTGGTAACTATTTAGAAATACCACATACTTGTCAAAATGGTACAAGATAGCAATATAGTCGTCACGGAAGAAATGGTTTAGATTTGGCATAAATTTAAATAAAAATGAAGTACTAGGAGAAAAAAAGATGTTCTCCCTTTTTTCCAGTAGCTCCTTCGCGGTTCAGTGGCACAGTATGGTACATGTAACCTGCGAGCCCGGGTTGAACCCTTTAGAAGGCGACAAATTTTTAGCCTTGTCCAAATTTAAAGCATTTGCAGACGACAATTTCAGTGTGGCTCAAAAGGTGTAATTTTTCTTTGATAGAGTAGAAAACATTACAGGAAAAGAAGAAAATGCTGGTTTACCAGCATTTTCTTCTTTACCCACAATGTTTTCAAAAGGTTTTTTTTTTCAGGATTGTCATTCAAAAGTCGGCAAAAAGTCAAGCTTCACTAGATCCTTTGAGTTCTTCGTGAGGTTGTTACGTTACTTGGTCAAGTCTTTCAAAACTCTAGCCCAGTACTGATGATACCCAGGACATACATATCGTTGGTTTACTTCAAAAACCTCGTAACTACAGCATGAAACAAGCTGTAGTTACGAGGTTTTTAAAGTAAACCGACGATATGAGAGCTCTCGTCTTGTTATAACTGAAATAACGTTAGTTTAAACATAACTTATTTTACGTCGATTGAGAAACAAGTTCTTACAATTTATACTAATCTCCCTCGATTCTGCTTACTGCATGGAAACTATACCAGTATTCGCGCCTAATGTGTGGGCCAACGAAAAATCCCAAAGTTGACACCCACTCCCGGTTACCGAACTAAGGACCTTATGGTAACGAGGCTGACGCTGTACCTCACAACCACGGACAACAAATAAAATGGTTGAAATGGCAGTAAAACAAAATGCCCTGAAAACATTTAATGCAAGCTCAAACAAACATTTTAACCCCTTTCTAGGCTGCTAAGCGCCACTCAAGGACCTTTGCGGACAGCGTCGATCAAGATCGAACTACACAGAAACTGCAGTCTGATCCTGGAACTATACTATCCTGTATGGAGAGATCTTTCTTCCAAGAATAGCCTTGAATTAGGAAAAATTGGGTGTTTACAATCGGCTTAAAAAATTCATTTCACTTACCCTGCATGATACTTTTTTTCTTCCCTTTCCAGTTGATAGTTTTGAAAAATAAAAAAAAAAAAAAGTTACAAACTTTGAGGAAGAGCAATTCATTTCAACTATACTTTTTTCCTAATACTTGTAAATTTCAAAGCCAAACATAATATGACCCATCACGCAAGAAAGGGACCAACTGGGAATTCTGTACATCAATTAGATGAAAACAGATCAACGATAGTGCAGGTCAGTTTAAGATGATGATTAAAAAACGATTGTATAATCAGGTACAGTGACCACTTTTCATACAGAAAATGTCATTACAGCGAAAAATGTCAACCCTGGTGTGACTGCCCAATTCGCGCAGTCTGACCAGGGTTGACAATTTCGCATCATAGTTTCCAGAAGGGCCCTTCTTGCATGACGGGTCAGTCACATTAATACTTTTTTTCTTTCCTCACAAGTCTAACTTGAAGTATTATTCACTATTCGAGGGCACTACTCTAGTGTTCAATAAAGTTTGTTATGGCTTATGTCCCTTTGTTTCTATCGTTATTCTATGTTTTTATCATGTCACCGACGATGGGGTTAAATTGTATGTGAGACTTTTATTGTTCGTTGTCATTTTACCCCCTTTAGCGCCCTTTGTGTAAAGAGAAGCTTTGGCAGACAGGGGGAATAAAGATCAGACTCCACTTATCGAGAAGTACTTGGTGGATTTATATGCAGCAGGTTGGTAGATTCATCGTCTGGAAATACGCCGGTTGTCAGGCTCCTCTTACGAAAGAAAACTTGAGTATTAATTTTCTATCAAAATCTTTCTAATTGCATTCCAGTCGATAAACAGTTCGTTTTTTTAACGTGGTTTATCCATTCCGATTGAGGTTTTCACCGACAGATAGACAGATGTGAATAACTTCATCAAGGTTGTTTAAGACGTTGCTAAACGACTGACATTGGCGTGCCATGTTACATATAAGATCACGTAATTCTCAGTTCAAATGGAAACGACCGTTAATACGGACGAGGTTAGATGTAGGTACGGAATCGGCCGAGTTGTGACGAGTAATATGTGAACTGTCGCTGTGTCGCCGTGATATATCTCAGTTAATTTGAAAGCTAAATAAAACACCATTCAATCAATCAAATGAGGAAATGAATTGGCCACGATGGTAATCTAATCATAGATTGCAGTGTTCAAGCTTTGTACGTTGGCACGCCTTAAATAATCAACAAAAAGATATGCACTGACGAAGAGCTTTATCGTCGGTCTACTTCAAAAACCTCGTAACTACAGCACGTAACAAGCTGTAATTACGGGGTTTTCGAAGTAAACCGACGATATGTTTCGCCAAGCAGCATTTTATAGCTAAGCAAATGGATTTAATAAGGGAAACCTATTCTTATACTGATTGATAACTTATTTCTTTTGTGTAGGTGTATGGGCGTCAACCATAATATAATCTATTCCTGTAAGGTCTACATTTTTGGCCCATGCTCTGGCAAATGGTGGCTTCATGCAGCTCTGCATGATATTAATCCATTACCAAACATTCCCTACTTTTGACGAAAAAGCCTTTAGAAAAAACATTGTGGAAAAAGGAGAAAATGCTCTTAATCAGCATTTTCTCCTTTTCCCACAATGTTCTTACCCTTCACAAAACAAATTTCAAATGTTCAGTCATTTTTATTTTGTCGTCTGCAAATGCTATCGATTTGGACAGTCTTAAAATATTGTCGGCGGGGAATAACGTGACACAACAACAAAAACAATGGCGGAAATTTAAAGGAATTTCCCCGCTCGTCAATATATTTTTTTCCATCAAATGTTGTTCAAAAGATCTACCACATCCAACAAATCCCTGGCGTTATTCCACCTTTTCTGCTTCAAACCAAATTCCAACCAAATTCACGTATTGACAGAATTATTGAAGATTTTCTTACCTTAAGCGGGGGAATTTCTTCAAATGTCCACCATTGTTCTTGTTGTGTCACTTGATTCCCCGGCGTGTAAACGATTCGATATCAGAGACATGCACATGTACTTGTTTACAATGTTTCCTTTTCCACGCCCAAACAATGCAAGTAGATGTTTTCCTGAAACCCAGTCACATTTTGGCTTACATGATGTGGTACAGCATTCAACAATTAAGTTTTCCATCGATGAGCAGTGGTGCCATCTAATCTGAAAAACAAAAACAAAAGCAAAAACTGAAAAAGTGTTCTCTTTTAAAAAGTCTGCAAACAATGAGGGGAAAAAAGCAATTACTGAAGTGGTTTGTGATTATCATTTCTCTTCATATTAACCCACAAAAGAGTTGTTCATATTAACCCACAAAAGAGTTGAGTTTCAAAATATGTTTTCAAGTACTTCTTATATCGTCTATTTTTAATTGTTTAACTCTTTACCACACAATTCCGACTTTCGACGACCATGAGATAGAAGCCTTTTGAAAACATTGTAGGAAAAGGAGAAAATGCTGTTAACCAGCATTTTCTCCTTAACCTGCAATATTTTCTTCCCTTCCCATGAAAAATTTCAAATTTTCAGCCACAATTATTTTCTCGTCTGCAAATGCTTTCAATTTGGACCAGCCTAACATTTTGTCGTTTGCTAAAGAGTTAACCCATCTCCTGTTATATAACTAAAATGCAATTTTCAATTTGCTAGTAAAAATCCAAATATTGATATTTTAAAGTTGTGATTCGGGGAATAACATAATCTTATCGGACAGTGTAGATTGAAGATCAGACTGCACGTTATATGCAGTCTGATCTTGATCTGCACTGTCCGCAAAAGGTCAGTGAGTCATGCTTAGCAGCCTAAGGGTTAAGATATTGTTATTTATTCAGTTGTTTCTCTTGTTTATTTATTTGCCCCTTGTCTATTTCAACGTGCCAGTGTTGTTGCTTTAAATATTTTTATAACAAAAAGCAGCTTGATGGATCTCTTCCTGGTGCATAATAACAAAGTAAGTCACAAATTGATTATGGTTGAATAAAATCTACATGTAGTTCATAAAACAGCCGCCCAAACCCTGAAGTTGAATGGTCCTTTGGCATGCATAAAGCTGACCAAAAGCTTAAGATTTCGGCCCAGGCCAGCCTGCGGGGCTGACTGCGTCAATATTTTTTTTTTTTTCCTTGAATTGCATTTAACCTCCTTTTCACAGAACACGGCTCAAACATAAATATTATTATATTTTGACCTCTAGAATTTTATGCACGGTTAAACTCTTTCTCAAGATAAGCCAACCGTAATATCACGTGATATGAAATTGCCTGAATCAAATTGGTTACATTTTTAGCAAACAACAATATACTAGACTTGCTCAAACTTTACCCTTTACCAAACGACAAGATTACGAATGGACCGAACTGAAAGCATGCGCAGACGACTTAACTCATTACCAAACGACAAAATTTTAGACTGGTCCAAACTGAAAGCATTTGCAGACGAAAAATAGACGTAAATAAAAAATTGAAATTTGTTTTCAGCAGGGTAGAAAGCATTGAGGGGAAAGGAGAAAATGCTGCCCACCAGCATTTTCTCCTTTATGCCCCAATGTTTTCAAAAGGCTTTTATCTCAGGGTCGTAAAACGCAGGGATTGTTTGGTAATGGGTTAATGCACGCAGCTCAAATCTTAATTTCGGTTTTTGATCTTTTTAATAAAGTAGAAAAACGTTAGGGTTTTCTCTACTCCAACCGTTAATGTATTTAAAAACCTTCTGTTTCCAGGGTCATGAAAACTAGGGAATTTTGTCGGAGGCTAAAAGTGATTGTCGACAACAATGCAAATGTAGCTCGAATTATGGAATTTGCCTTTGAAAAAACAGAAACATTTTGTTAAAAAAGAGATAATACTGGCTACAAAAACTCGTAAACGACTCAGGTTTGAAGATAATTCCACAAGATAATACTGGCTACAAAATTTCATAAAAGACTCAGGTCTGAAGATAATTCCAGAAGATAATACTTGCTACAATAATGCGTAAAAGACTCAGGTTGAAGATACCGGTAATTCCAGAAGAAAATACTTGATGCAAAATTTTGTAAAAGTCTCTCGTTTGAAGATATTTCCAGAAGAGATAATACTGGCTTCAAAAATATGTAAATGTCTCAGGTTTGATGATCTTTCCAGGACATGATACTACCTACAAATTTTCGTAGGAGACTCAGGTTAAAGATAATTCCAGAAGATAATACTGGCTACAAAATTCTGTAAAAGACTTAGGTTTGAAAATAATTCCAGAAGATAATACTTGATACAAAAATGTGTAAAAGTCTCAGGTTTGAAGATAATTTCAGAAGATAATTCTGGCTATAAAATTTCGTAAAAGATTCAGGGTTGAAGATAATTTCAGATGATAATACTGGCTAGGAAATTTTGTAAAAGATTCAGGTTTAAAAATAATTCCAGAAGTTAATACTTTTTTAAAGAAATGTGTAAAAGTCTCAGGTTTGAAGATAATTTTAGAAGACTGGCTACAAAATTTGTAAAAGACTCAGGTTAAAGATAATTCAAGAAGACAATACTGGCTATAAAATTTGGTAAAGATTCAGGTTTAAAAATAAAACGGAAGATAATACTTGTTACAAAAATGTGTAAAAGTCTCAGGTTTGAAGATAATATCAGAAGATAATACTTGCTACAAAATAGCGTAAAGACTAAAGTTTGAAGATAACTCCAGAAGATAATACTGGCTACAAAATTTTTGAAAAGATTTAGGTTTGAAGATAATTCCTGAAGATAATACTGGCTACAAAAATGTGTAAAAATTCCAGGTTTGAAAACAATTCCAAAAGATAATATTGACTACAAAATTTCGGAAAAGACTCAGGTTTAAGATAATTCCAGAAAATAACACTTGGTACAAAATTTCGTAAAAGTCACAGATTTGAAGATAATTCCAGAACATAATTATGGCTACTGAAATGTGTAAAACACTAAGTTTGAAGATAATTCCAGAAGATAATAATGGCTCCAAAAATTTGTAAAGTCTCAGGTTAAAAATAATTCCAGAAGATAATACTTGCTACTAAAATGCGTAAAAATCTCATGTTTGAAAATAATTCCTGAAGATAATACTGGCTACAAGAATTTTTAGAAGACTCAGGTTTGAAGATAATTCCAGAAGATAATATCAACTAAAATCTTTTGTAAAAGTCTCACGTTTGAAGATAATTCCAGAAGATAACACTGGCTACAAAAATGCGTAGAATACTCAGGTTTGAAGATAATTCTAGAATATTATACTTGATACAAAATTTGGTAAACATATAAGGTTTGAAGATAATTCCAGGAGATAATACTGGCTACAAAATTTCTTAAAAAACTCAAGTTGAAGATATTTCCAGAAGATAATACTGGCTACAAAATTTCGCTAAAGACTCAGGTTTAAGATAATTCCTGAAGATAATACTGGCTACAAAAATACGTAAAAGTCTTAGATTTGAAGATCATTCCAGACGGTAATACTGGCTACAAAATTTCGTAAAAAACCCAAGTTGTAGATAATTCCAGAAGATAAGACTGGCAGCAAAAATGTGTAACAAGAGGGCCAAGATGGCCCTGGATCGCTCTCCTGAATTTTTGAGAGGACCATAGCCATTTTTTGAGGTATTGAAACACTGGAAACAAAATCATTATTTTGCCAAGGAATTTTCAAAAGGCCATCTGTTTCTTAATTTCCGTAGTAGCCCCCATTCACAAGAGCCATGTTTCTTGACCTATCAAGAGTCATTCAAGGAACATTTTTGTGAAATTGTTTTTGAATCTGACCAGCCGTTTCAGAGGAGAAGAATTTTCAAGAATTTCTTCATGTCCATATATTGCAAGTAGCCCCCATTTACCAGAGCCATGTTTATTAACGAATCAAATTTCATGAACAATTTTTGAAAAGGTTTACCCAAGGAACATCTCTGTGAAATTATTTCAAAATCTGACCAGTGGTTTCAGAGAAGAAGAATTTTTAAGAATGTCTTCATGTCTGTATAGTGCAAGTAGCCCTCATTCACCAGAGCCATGTTTCTTGACGAATCAAAATTTCACCAACAATTTTGAAAAGGGTCACCCAAGGAACATCTCTGTGAAATTATTTTAAAATCTAATCTGCCTATCTAGAGAAGAAGAATTTTCAAGAATTTTTTCATTTCCTTATAGTGCAAGTAGCCCTTATTCACCACAGCCATGTTTCTTGACGAATCAAAATTTCACGAACAGTTTTTGAAAAGGGTTACCCAAGGAACATCTCTGTGAAATCATTTCAAAATCTGACCAGTGGTTTCAGAGAAGAAGAATTTTTAAGAATTTCTTCATTTCTGTATAGTGCAAGTAGCCCTCATTCACCAGATCCATGTTTCTTGACCTGTCAAAATTTCACCAATAATTTTTGAAAAGGGTCACCATAGGAACATCTCTGTGAAATTGTTTCAAAATCTAATATGCCGTTCCAGAGAAGAAGAATTTTCAAGAGTTTCTTCATTTCCCTATAGTGCAAGTAGCCCCCATTCGCCAGAGCCATGTTTCTTGACGAATCAAATTTCACGAACAATTTTTGAAAAGGGTCACCCAAGGAACATCTCTGTGAAATCATTTTAAAATCTGGCCTGTGGTTTCAGAGAAGAAGATTTTTAAAGAGTTTGCTAAAAAATTCCATTTGGTTGCCATTGCAACCAGAGTTTTGGACGGAAACAAATTCTGTGAACATTTTTAAAGAGGACCTCCCTAGGAACATTCCAGCCAAGTTTGGTCCAAATTGGCCGAGCGGTTTAGGAGGAGTTGATGTTTAAAGAATTGTTGACGACGCACGACGCACGACGGATACCGGGTGATCCTAAAAGCTCCCCTTGAGCACGTTGTGCTCAGGTGAGCTGAAAAAACGCAGGTTGAAGATAGTTCTAGAAGATAAAACTGTCTACAATATTTCGTAAAAGTCTGTGGTTTGAAGATAATTCCAGAACATAATACTGGCTACAAAAAATGGTAAAAGTCTAACGTTTGAATATAGTTCCAAAAGATAATACTGGCTACAGAAATTCGTTAAAGTGTCAGGTTTGTAGATAATTGCAGAAGATAATATTGGCTAAAAATTTCGTAAATGGTCAGGTCAGATGATAATTCCTGAAGATAATACCGGCTACAACATTTTGTAAAAGACCCAGGTTTAAGACAGTTCAAAAAGATAATACTGGCAACAAAAACTCGTAAAAGACTCAGGTTGAAGATAATTCCAGAAGACAATACTGGCTACAAATAATCGCAAAAGACATATGTTTGAAGATTATCAAAATAGATAATATTGGCTACAAAATTTTGTAGAACACTCAGGTTGAAGATAATTCCTGAAGATTTTACTGGCTACAGAATTTCGTAAAAGACTCAGTTTTGGAGATAATTTTAAAAGATAATTCTGGCCACAAAATTTCGTAAAAGTCTCAGGTTTAAAGATAATTCAATACGATAATACTAGCTACAAAAATTCGTAAAAGACTAAGGTCAAAGATAATTACCTAAGATAACACTGGCTACAAAATGTTGCTAAAGACTCCAGTTGAAGATAATTCCAGAAGAAAATACTGGCAACAAAAATGCGTAAAAGTCTCAGGTTTGAAGATAATTCCAGAAGATAATACTGGCAACAAAAAAATTCCTAAATGACTTATCTTTGAAGATAATTCCAGAAGATAATACCTACTACAAAATTTTGTAAAACATTCAGGTTTGAACATAATTATTTCCAGAAGATAATACTTGTTACAAAAATGTGTACAAGTCTCAGGTTTGAAGATAATTTCAGAAGATAATACTGGCTACAACATTTTGTGAAAGACTTAGGTTTGAAGATAATTCCAGCAGATAATACTCGCTACAAAATTTTGTAAAAGTCTCATATTTCTCATATCAGAGAAATCACTGTTGTGACATTGCCGATTTTAAATCAAAGATTTCTAGTATATGTATTCATCATTTACACCATATGTATCTGTTATTCATTGATGTTTCAAAGCTGACTAAATTCTATATCATTCTACAATCAAATTTCAACTGCGTTATTCAGTTTTTGGACTGTCTTTCTTTCTGGCTGCATGGAGGTATCTTTAACCTTTGAAAAAGATTTTCCTGAAATCAATATTTTTTTCTCGATCCCTTGCCCATCATTCCAACCATTTTCCTGATTGAAAAACTGACAATAAAGAATCCTATAGTCTGCAACACGTGAAAAGAGGCTTTCGGGCATTTGCGTAAAGTGTCGTCTCAGATCAGCCTTCGCACACTACGGTGGCTTATCCGAAACGACACTGTCCGATATTATGTAATTTTCTGTTTTGCTGAAGTCTACTGTCGGACAAAATTAAATGAAGTAATAAAGTGCCGTTTCGGATTAGCCTGGGCGGACTATAATAGGGAAGTACAGATGAAGTGTTTACTATGTAATAAGACGACTTTTACCTATGAATATCCATGAGATGTTACCCACTTGTGAACGATATCAAGAGTTATGATATCCAATGGTTTTTAAACCCTTACTTAAGGAAATAAAAAGACAAAAAAGAATGAGACACACCCATTTTGAAATCGTTTGAAAACTATAAATTATTATTATTAGTTGTTTCTCTCTCAGATAATGGAGTTTCTCTTTGGTTTGGTAGAAAGACGTTCTCATAAAAAGAGGCAATGTAGGTTTTTCAGTAATTTCTCCTTTTTCTTTCTTACTGAAAAAAGATTGATTTTTATCTTTGAATATTCGTGAGGTGCTATACAGTAATCTTAAACCCCTCTTCAAAACCTGATAACAACACAAGAAAAAGAAGAAGATGAAGACGAAGAAGAAGAAGAAAAAGAAGAAGAAGACTAATCAGTATCAAAAGCGTTTGAAGAGGACAAATTATGTTTTTCTTTTTTTCAAATGATGCAATTACTCTCTGCAATTATAGTAAAACATCGTGAGAAAATGAGATAATTCTTGTGCCAAGATTTTCTCCCTTTTTCCCAAAACTTTTTGTCAAAAACCGTTCTCCCGCAAGGTCGCCACACATTAGGCTATTTGGTAAAGAGTAAAATTACACTCTATATTATACAGTATATACGATATATACGTGTGTAAAATTAACTATAATTCTAATGTAAATTGGTTTGGAGGCAATATAGCTACACTTCAATGATTCGAAATCAAATATACTTAGTGAATGCATATCAAAATTACAAATATTTTAGACCTTACACTGCTTAGGGTGAATAAAGGACCTACTGTGGACAGTGTAGATCAAGATCAGACTGCGTGCCGTCTGATCTCTGATCTATACTGTCCGAAAAAGAGATGTCTTTTCCTCATAAATACATTTGAAATAGCATAAGGTAATTGTTTTTTTTTTTTCTTAAATTCCGACCCAAAAGGTTTCATTTTTATTTTTGAGCAAGATAAGGGTCAAGTTAACTTGAGGAACTAGTATTGCATGCAACACTGCAAAGTGCAATTCCAGATCACCCTCTGCAGTCCGTAGAGGCTGATCCGAAATGACATTTTTGGTTTTCAAGTAATTTTCTGTGTTGCTCAAGTCTACTGTAGTATCAAATCTAATGTAGTCGCCAAGCGTCATCTCGGATAAGCCTGCGCGGACTGCAAGACGACACTTTACGCAAAATTCCGAATGCCCCTTTTCGTGTGTTACAAGCCATTTATACAGTTTAACGCTGATAATATCCCACTCGAAAGTTACATGCTCAAAGCAAAGGCAACACAAACTTGACCTTTCTGCCGATTTTAATTGATAAGTGTTCCAACGTCTTATCGGCCGATGAAAATGTAGCATTGGGCATCATGTAAAAAAAAAGTCTGACACAATTTGTTATAGACATGCGATAATTTGATCGTGTCTATTTAATTATCAAAACAGCCCACACTATTCGAATTGATAAGAAAGTTTGGGAAAAAATTGTTGTAATTAACCTAGAGCGAAATATCAGCCAGAATAAAACTGAAATTAACGCTCTTTCTCGTTGTATTCGACGCCATTTTTTGGTTAGCGTGTCAGGCTTGACAACCGATATACCGCGTTACTAAGGGCGGCGTGCCAAACTCTCGTTTACAGAAAGGTCAAGGGTCCGTAAAGTTGGCTCAACGCTCAGTAGGCCTACTAATCTACATTCAGCTCAACAACAACCTTGTTGAGCCAGATCGGCATTCATGCTCAAAGGCCAGTTCAACAGCAAAAATACACATATATGTCAAAATAAAAGTCTGTTGAGCCAGCTCGACATTCCAGCTCAACCACCAGCTCAACAGTACAAATAGTTATAAATACATGTATGTTTCGATTGATGTCCGTTGAGCCAGCTCGACGTTCCAGCTCAACCACCAGCTCAACAGTAAAATCAAAGTCCGTTCAGTCAGCTCGCATTTCAGCTCAACTGCCAGCTCAACAATAAAAATACATAAACATGTATTTCGATCAATGTCCGTTGAGCCAGCTCGACATTCCATCTCAACAACCTGCTCAACAGCAAAAATACTAGATCCATGTCCGTTGAGTCAGCTCGACACTCAAGCTCAACCGCTAGCTCAACAATAAAAATACTTATACATATGTTTCAAACAATGTCTGTTGAGCAAGCTCGAGATTCCAGCTCAGCAGTAAAAGTAGTTATATATGTCAAAATCAAAGTCCGTTGAGCCAGCTCGACATACCAGCTCAAACGCCAGCTCAACACTAAAAGTACTTATACATGTACATAATTATGTTTCGATCAATATCCGTTTAGCCAGCTCGACATTCTAGCTGAACCGCCAGCTCATATATTTTGACATATATAAGTATTTTTGTTTTTGAGTTGGCCATTGAGTTGGAATGTCGAGCTAGCTCAAAGGACTTTGATTTTGACATATATATGTATTTTTTTCTGTTGAGCTGGCCGTTGAGCTGGAATGTCGAGCTGGCTCAACGGACATTGATCGAAACATATGTATAAATATTTTTGCTGTTGAGCTTGTCGTTGAGCTGGGCTGTCGAGCTGGCTCAACGGACATTGATGGAAGCATATGTATAAGTATTTTTGCTGTTGAGCTGGTCGTTGAGCTGAAATGTCGAGCTGGCTCAACGGACTTTGACTGTGACATATATATGTATTTTATCTGTTGAGCTGGCCGTTGAGCTGCAATGTCGAGCTGGCTCAACGAACACGGATCAAGTATCTTTGCTGTTGAGCTGGTGGTAAAGCCGGAATGTCGAGCTTGCTCAACGGACTTTGATTTTGACAAATTTATACATTTTTGCTGTTGAGTTAGTCTTTGAGTTGGAATGTCGAGCTGGCTCAACAAGGCTGGTGTTGAGCTGAATGTCGATTACTGAGCGTTGAGCCAACTTCACGGACCCAAAGGTCAATTGGTATAGCATGACGGTGACAGTATGCCAAATCATTAGGGCTTATCTAAATGGGCATTCGGTAAAACATGCAATACAAAAATTAAATATAAATGAATCTTAAAAACTAAGAACTCCATTCCTGAATAAATACGGGATATAATGTTGTAATATCTGTTAATACTTGGAGCAGTTTGAGAAAATTCGATATCGCTCGAGACCGGAAGGTCAAGCGAGATTGGAAATCTGTGACTGTCATACGCATCGAAAAGTAGATCTATACAAATACAAAGAAAGTTACCATACAAACTATATCTCATATTTCCTTTTGTCTTTTTCCCCTTATAAATATCCCTTTTTTCCGTTCCTTTCGTTTTCATTTTTGTTTTCATTTATTGGAAAGGTATTTACTGTATTTGCCATTGTTGTAGAAATCATTATTGTACATTCTTGTAGGGGAAGGACTGATTCTAAGTTGTTAGAACTTGTGGTCCAACTCCATTTCATTCTATATGAAATAAAATATGTTTAAACTAAACTAAACTAAACTAACTATATCTCATGGTGCTAAGGCGCGACTCACTGACCTTTTGCGGACTGTCCGATCTTGAATCTACACTGTCCGATAAGGAGATATCATTCTGCAATTCCCCAAACACAGTTTTAGAACACTAATGTTGGGTTTTTACTATCTCATAGAAAATTACGTTTTTAGTTATCTAACAGGATAAAGGTTAATGTAGCCCTTTTATTCTATACCTACAACTTTCAGCGACAAATCTTTGCTATCATTAACATCTTATTCGAAAACAGTGAACAAAATGAGACAGCTATTAACCCTTTACCCCATAAGGCATTTCTATGGTATCTCTAATTGATCCTAAATAACAGCAAGGATAAAGCCGTTTCTTATGTGTATATGACACCTTTTGATAGCATAGAAAACATTGTGGCAACAGGTGAAATTGCTCGTCACGAGCAATTTCACCTTTTGCCACAATGTTTTCCAAAGGCTCCTACAAGCAATGCGTAGAAATGAGTATCTATGGAGTAAAGGGTTAATGGTGTAAACTGTGACTTTGTTTTTTACGAATGGCGGATGAATATTATAACGTAACCTTTTAATTAATCAAAGCGCAAATCAGTGCATGCCTGGACTGTGCGGTACTTACGTCATGTTACCATATTTGGCACCGTTTTTTGGCATAGATACCCGTTGTCTGCGCATGTCATATTTTTAGAAGATTCGACCTGTCTGCCATGATGCTTCACCCACGCGCTTATACCTGGGAAAAGTAGGCCTTATATCGAAAGTATTAGCCTACTACTCAAGCAAGTTTGGGCTGTTTTAATAATGGTCGATGCATAGGTTACATCCTAGCTAGCTAATCATAGCTGAATGAATCGCACCCGGTAGCGTTTTATTGAGTGAATGTTAATTTAGTTTGAAATTCAAAGTAACCGTTGTCGCGTAGACATATAGTCCGGATCTGTACTCAGAATGCCAAAATTAGATAGATAAGTATTTGTAGAAGGCCATCTAGCTGGAGGCAATAAATAGATACCGACTTTTTTCTGTCACGTGTTTTATTTCATTTGCTTACGGCACATGTATGTCACCCGGAAAATTTATTGGTAAATAAAAAAAAAAACATATAATTATACAATAATCCTGTTATTTGTAATAGCCGTTTGACGTTGTTTTGGAATCTTTTGTTCATGCTTACTTGACCCTATCTCGAAGATTTGGTATATAGATAATTTTGGATCTTGGTATCTAAATATTTTGAAATGTACTTTATCGTTAAAAGCTTTATGGAAGTTTTAACATATATATTTCCACCGAATGAGCACTTTGTTTCCGAGGCCCGATAGTGGAGGAGGGAGGTAACGACAGTAAAATATTGACGATAGCACCATCTCTCTGTCCAGGGTCCCAGTTCGGACAATAATTTTGTCAAAATTCTCGGAACGTGATTGTTTTTTTTTTTTCTTAATTTACTAGTATTTTTTTTTTTCGTGCATAATGAATGTTTATCAGGGATGATGTTTCAGGTGGTCTGAAGGCCATAAATGTAAAGGAAAGAAAAACAAGTCTACATGTTCACATAAATTGGCATCCGCAAAAGTCTAGGTAATCTTCGCCTTAGGCATTAGAAAGAGTTATAGAAAACTCTTACAGTTCACTTAAAGACTAAATATTTATACAATGAGAGAGAAAAGTATCTCAATTGTATGTAAAACCCCGTGAATTTATATTAGGACTTAAAAATATAAAACTTGACCTAATATAGTCAAGTGGCTCAGTGGTAAAATGAAAGAACCTAAATCTGGAGGCCCGGCTTGTAGTCACAATAGAAGCACTGGGTCATTCGCAAGTGTGTTCTTTGACAATGCAGGTCAGAGGTGTAGCCTAGTAATAGTGAAACCCATGATATACCCAAGATCGAACTATATTTCATCGCGTGAACGTCATCGGTAATATTTTCACGAGTGGTTGTGCCACTCGTGAAAATATTACCGATGGTGTTCACGAGATGAAATAAATTTCGATTTTTCACCGTATAAAACAGATATTCTATTTAAATCATGCAATTAACTCTTTTGGGCGGGGATTTCATCAAAATCCAGTACAGTTCTTTTCGGTTATTCCCCGTGGAGTATCCCTCTCTACAAAGTAATGCATTACAATTTTACGTCAAGCGCGAGAAATGTAGGGCAAATTACGTCATACTTCCGCCTGGATGTGAAACACGCGCATACTACCTCGATAACTAGTGCACAGGAACAACTGTTTCCGACTTCAATTGAAGAGCTAGAATATAAAAAAAATGGTATTATAAAATCCCAATTTCTATATCTGGTTACCTAGATAAAATGTGCGTGACTCACAACCAAATGGAAATATGACGTCATTTACCTTACATTTCTCGCGCTAGACGTAATATTGCGTTGCTATGCGGAGGGGGTACTCCACGGGGAATAAATAAAAAGAACTGTACTGGACTTTGATAATAAAGTTCCTCCTAGAAAGGGTTAATAGCATGAAATAAATAGAATATTTGTTGGGTAAGAAATCGAAATCTGTTTCATCTCTTTGATTATGGATGGGTCAAGAGTTTTATCTATAGTGACAAAGAATTTAACTGTCCTCTTTACGTTTAATTATGCTTTAACTCATTACCAAATTTAAAAAAAAAATAGGTTTATCCAAATCGAAAGCATTTACAGACGACAAAATAAAAGTGACTGAAAATTTGAAATTTGTTTTGTGAAGGGTAGCAAAAAAGGAGAAAATGTTGGTTACCAGCATTTTCTCCTTTTCCAACAACGTTTTCTAAAGGTTTTTTTTTCTCAGGGTCGTCAAAAGTAGAGATTGTGTGGTAATGGCTTACTATGGGCTACTACTTCTCATGATTTAAAATTGGAACGAATGACCATTATTTTTCCTTTTCTAATAACGTTTGGCAAGAGTCAAATAAAATTTCACTTCTTTCGCCAGTCTCACTCATAAGTATCTATCAGCTGAACTGTATAATCATAATATGTGAATATCAATTCATATCCGCATACGTCACGCTGACACACGAAATGAAAAAAAAATCGTGAGGATCTGTTAAGTGTAACAAATACGTATCTAAACAAATATGATATCTACCCATCTGCTCCGCCCCCGCCCTGTTTTTTTTTTATTATTAATCTGTGCTCTGTGGAAAAGGATTTAACTCTTTACTACACGACAAAATTTTAGACTGGTTCAAATTGAAAGCATTTGCAGACGACAAAATAAAGGTGACTGAAAAATTGAAATTTGTTCTGGGAAGGGTAGAAAACACTGTGGGAAAAGGAGAAAATGCTGGTTACCAGCATTTTCTCCTTTTCCTACAGTGTTTTCAAACGTTTCTTTCTCAGGGGCGTCAAAAGTAGGGATTGTGTAGTAATGGGTTAATGTATCTTTCTATAAAAACTATCGACTCAGATCAGCTTGCGCAATCTTCGAAGGCTAACCTGGGTCGATACGCTTCTGCTCTTGGTCAATTTTAGGCATGTCAGAGGACCAGTGCACTGTATGATTCGGTCGTTTATAAGACAAAACGGATTTTATGGATCCATAATTATGTGATAACTTGCATCACGGGGAAGCGTTAACTCTTTACCAAACGACAATTTTTGGACTGGGCCATATTAAGAGCATTTCCAGACGATGAGATATTAACCCTTTACCTGTTATGCCAATTTGAGACCTCTTCCATTTCAGCAGCAAATAAAGATATGATGTCAAAATATGGACAAATGAGGATACAAATATCTGATTGAGTGGAAAACATTGTAGGAAAAGGAGAAATTGCTCGTTACGAGCAATTTCTCCTTTTCCCCACAATGTTTTCAAAAGCTGCCTGTTGTTGACGTGCCAAAATGAGTATCTATGGAGTAAAGGGTTAAATGTGACTGAAAAGTGAGAATTTTGTATCTGGTTATACAATCGTTTTTGAATTATTAATTTAAACTGACCTGCACTATCGTTAATCTGTTTTCATCTTATTAATTTACAGAATTCCCAGATGGTTCCTTTTTGTGTGATGGGTCACATATTGTATGAAGGACACGCCAAGATTCAAATGTGGGAAGGTAATACCTTGTATGTGAATTTATTGCAGATTAGGAAACATAAATCTATGAACTGTCCCAACGAGATAACTGCAGAAGAATAAATAAAAAAAAATGGTTGTATGGTGTTTAACGCCGTTTTCAACAATATTTCAATTATATCAAGGCGGCAAGTGCACTTGTCCATACTTTCCTGTGGTCTCTTTTACCAGTACTCCTCAAAATTTCCTTTCCAAGCAACTGGGTGCTTTCCCACATAACCATTGTCGAAACAATGGTCAGCGGTGGGAAAGGAATGAATCCTATCGCAATGACTATCATCGATCCTCGGAAAGAAATTGGGCGACCAGCGGATTGAACCCACAACCCCCTGTTCTGAGGGTCCTGCACGCTACCGACTTAGCTTCAGTGCTTGGCGTAAACAAAAAAAACCCTGCTGACAAACCGCGCCCTGTATCTTTGCTCCGATCATGAAATTCGATCGTGATATGACAAATACAATATGTCGAGTGCTAATACGTAAAATAGCCTTTTAAATAAAGTCATCAGGCATAAACTTTATAATTTTTATTGGCGTTGAGTGTGGGACTGGTTTGGGAAACACGGATATCCAGTATATTATGTAAAATCTTTCCATGTATAAGGCTGCAGGTTCAATTCGATAAAGTCTGATCTGAATTTTGATTCATTGTGAACATAACAGCACTCCAAATTGTTTGAATAATGTTAAACGTTATTTAAAAGAGAGAGGCTACAAGCCAAAAGTAAACGAAATATACACTTTAAAATAAACAGAATACTCGATTTCAATAACCCAATTCATAGAAATTGAATATTTATGTAAAAAATCAATAAATCAGCAATTTTTGTGGCCCCAAAGAATGAACAGAAGTTTCAGATTTGTTATTGGAAAATAATCTTGTTTAGAAGAAAATTATGTCAGGTCCAACTTTTAAACAATGGGGGAATCGTACCCAACCCTATCTAAAAATAGAAAGCTACTTGTTCAAGTTTTTTCAGCACGCTAAATGTCGTACTCGTCTCTTTGTAAGATCATGTCTTTTTGCTCTCACAAATTCAAAAACTCTAATTGTTGATGCACATACACGAAATTTACATTTCTACTGTGTTTGAAATTATTCCACTGCACTCTCGATATAAAATTCGGAGATCCTCTGGTGTTTTGCTGATTGGTTAGTATGACAAAGTTACGACAGTATACCCGTGCTGAGTAGGCCAATCTAGACTCCACTTTCTTGCTAGCCTCATAAATATGCATTAAGGATGTTATGCATAGTCATAGTGTGACAAGCATCATCCGATTTCTCGATTGAAAAAAGAAACAAAAAAAGGATAGCCCAAAATCCAAACCTACAATTTCTATCCGTGGCAGCCTATACAATCTGGCAACCGTCAGGGGTAATATTTGCCATACACTGTTCACTTGTTTATTGGGCCTAACAGATGAAAGCGTTTTCTTTTTTAAATTTTCTTTAGTGTGTGTCCATTGTATTTTCAGACGCTGAAAGAGGCTGACTTGGCATATTTGCCGCTGAAAGAGCCAATATGAATGAGAGGGAAACATCAAATGGAGTGCAACACGCGAAAAGGTGCATTCGGACATTTGCGTAAAGTGTCGTCCCGGATTAGCCTGCGCAGTCCGCGCAGGCTAATCCGAGACGGCACTTTACGACTAAATTAGATTTTGTGCTACAGTAGACTTATGTAAAACCGAAAATCACATAAAATCGGAAAGTGTCGTTTCGGATTAGCCTGTGTGGACTGCACACGCTGATCAGAGACGACACTTTACGCAAATGTCCGAATGACCCTTTTCGCGTGTTGCACTCCAAATGTATAAGAATATACACGCTGTTTTTGTAAATAAATTGATACTAAATCATTCTAGTTGACAGGCTACATTTTACTAGAATGGAACGGGAGATATTACCCATGCACTACAATGTTTTAAAATGAAGAACTCTACAAGACGCAAACAGCTCTGTGCGGGAGGCGACGATGTGGAAAAAGGTACACGAGCCTCCGGGTGGGCAATAGTACACCCTCTTTTACGGCTTGTGCAGTGAAGCGGGGTATGGACATGCCCCCATCTCTGAATGTTTAACCCAAACCCGGATCTGCCACATATCGCCAAGAGCTTTCGTTAGGATAAAACCAAAGTTTAAACCGTTGAAGTACAGGTACGTTTTTTTTTTAAATTCAAACTGAAAACCATTAAAACAGAGGTAGATTTTTTTTTTTAAATTTGAAAGTGTGATTTTTAAATATCAATTTCCTAAAAAGGGAGACTTTTAAATATGTGTATATCTATAACATATCAGATAATTTTTATCTCAATATCTGATATACTATGCTTCACATCGCCGCAAACGTTTTTGATTTTTGATATTTTTTTTCATCGCCGCAAACTGTTTTGATTTTTGATATATTTTTGTATAAGTGTTCCTGTATTAGCTGTCTCTGTGTGTCTCTTTTACCCCCCCCCCCTCTCTCTCTCTGTCTTCATCTCTCAGTCTGTCCATCTCTCTTTCTTTCTTTCTCCCTCTTTCTCTCAAAGAGAGCATGCGATCCACCACCCCACTAAAAAGAAACTATTAGTCTGTCTGTCTATCATCACCCTCTCTCTGTCTGTCGCTCTTATTTTCCGTCTAACAAATAACGAACTGATAGGAAATTCTCACTGTATAATGTGATATAGACCAATGCAACATGCAACAGCAAATTATCTTGAAACAGCGATTGAATTAGCCTTCAGGGTTTCGGCGAGAAAAGCTTTCCAGTTCCCGTCGAGAATTGGCCATGTCTTAGCGATCTGATTTCTACCTTCACATCAACAAAAGCTACGCAGATTATCTTTTTGACGGAAAGGGTTGCTCTAATTTCGATTTCATGTTCGAAAATTGACATACATAAAAAATCAATGAAGGTCACGGTTTTATGAAGTTAATTAAGGCAATTTTATTTACTTAGATTTTATCCGTCAATTTTAAATCCTGTTAACAAATTGCCATGTCTTTCACTGTCAGTATTTGTGATCTACATAGCATTTGCGGAGAGCATAGATCAAGATCAAACAGTTCACAGCTTGCAGTCTGATCTTCAATCTACACCGTCCGTTATCCGTTGCGAACGTTGCATGTTTGATTGCACGACCTTTGACGACCTTGGTAAAGAAGTCTTTTTAAAACATTGTGAGAGGAAATATACTGGTAACCAGCATTTTATCCTTTTCCCGCATTGTTTTTTATCCTATTACAGAAAAAAAATGCACCGTTTAAGCCATACTGAAAAAATCGTCTGCAAATACTAAATCGTCTGCAAATGCTTTCAATTTGCTAATGCTAATGCTAAAATTTTGGGGTTCGTGAAGCTGGCTCAACCCTCAGTAATCGACATTCCAGCTCAACACAAGCCTTGTTGAGCTACCTCGACATTCCAGCTCAACGGTCACCTCAACAGCAAAAATACTAGATCCATGTCCGTTGAGACAGCTCGACATCCCAGCTCAACTGCCAGCTCAACAGTAAAAATACTTATACATGTGTTTCGATCAATGTCCGTTGAGCCAGCTGGACATTCTAGCCCAACGGCCAGCACAACAACAAAAAATACTAGATCCATGTCCGTTGAGCCAGCTCGACATTCCGGCTCAAATGCCAGCTCAAACAGTAGAAATACTTATACATATGTTTCAATCAATATCCGTTGAGCCAGCTCGACATTCCAGCTCAACCACCATCTCAACAGTAAAAGTGCATATATATGTCAAAATCAAAATCCGTTGAGCCAGCTAGACATTCCAGCTCAACGGCAAGCTCAGCAGTAAAAGTACATATATATGTCTAAATCAAGGTCCGTTGAGCCAGCTCGACATTCCAGCTCAACCGCCAGCTCAATAGTAAATATATTAATACATATTCCTCTATTAAATTCTGTTGAGCCAGTTCAAAATTCCAGCTCAACGGCCAGCTCAACAGTAAAAGTGCTTACATATATATATGTCAAAATCCAAGTACGATGAGCCAGCTCGACTTTCCAGCTCAACGGCCAACTCAGCAGCAATAATAAATGTATATGTATGTATCAAAATCAACGTCTGTTGAGCCAGCTCGACATTCCAGCTCAACCACCAGCTAAACAGCAAAAATACATATATATGTCAAATTCAAAGTCTGTTGAGCAAGCTCAACATCCCAGCTCAACCACCAGCTGAACAACATATACTAGTATATGTCAAAATCAAAGTCTGTTGAGCCAGCTCGACATCCCAGCTCAACCACCAGGTGAACAGTAAAAATACTTATACATATGCGGACATATGGACATTGATCGAAACACATGTATAAGTATTTTTACTGTTGAGCTGGCGGTCGAGCTGGAATGTCGAGCTGGCTTAATGGACATGGATCTAATAATTTGCTGTTGAGCTGGCGATTGAGCTGGATTGTCGAGCATGCTAATCGGACATTAATCAAAATAAATGGATAAGTATTTTTACTGTTGAGCTGGCGGTTGAGCTGGAATGTCGAGCTGGCTCAACAGACTTTGATTTTGACATATATAATATATATTTTTTTACTGTTGAGCTGGTGGTTGAGCTGGAATGACGAGCTGGCTCAACGGACATGGATCTAGTATTGTTACTGTTAAGCTAGCCGTTGAGCTAGAATGTCGAGCTGGCTCAACGGAAATTGATCAGAACATATGTATATATATTTTTACTGTTGAGCTGGTCGTTTAGCTGGAATGACGAGCTGGCTCAACGGACATGGACCTAGTATTTTTGCTGTTGAGCTGGCCGTTGAGCTAGAATGTCGAGCTGGCTAAACCGACATTGATCGAAACATATGTATAAATAATTTTACTGTTAAGCTGGTGGTTGAGCTGGAATGTCGAACTGACTCAACGGACTTTGATTTTGACATGTATATGTATTTTTGCTGTTGAGCTGGCGGTTGAGCTGGAATGTCGAGCTGGCTCAACGGAAATTGATCGAAACATATGTCTAAGTATTTTTGCTGTTGAGCTGGCGGTTGAGCTGGAATGTCGAGCTGGCTCAACGGACTTTGATTTTGACATATACATGTATTTTTGCTGTAGAGCTGGCCGTTGAGCTGGAATGTCGAGCTAGCTCAACAAGGCTAGCGTTGAGCCAACTTCACGGACCTATAATTTTGTCGTCTGGTAAAGACTCGAACAAAAAACAAATCGTCAATTCAGTTCATTTAGCTATACATCCGAAGAGTTAACTCTTTACCACACAATCCCTACTTTTGACGCCCCTGAGAAAGAAGCCTTTTGAAAACACTGTGGGAAAAGGAGAAAATGCTGGTAACCAGCATTTTCTCCTTTTCCCACAGTGTTTTCTACCCTTCCCAGAACAAATTTCAATTTTTCAGTCACCTTTATTTTGTCTTCTGCAAATGCTTTCTATTTGGACCAGTCTAAAATTTTCTCGTGTGGTAATGGGTTAAGAAAAACTTCAGTCATTCTAGTTATATTCAGCGAAAATAACCAGCGAAAGTTAATGTTATTTTTCTTACTTAAAAATGACATAACTTTTGTGATAGTTACGAATAGCCCAGTCGTAAATTTGAATCATCATCATCATCATCATCATCAACGATACACTCATCTTTGTCATCATTCCTTTGATTATAAACTTAAGGTAAAAGCCAATGTACGCACATCGGTAATGCACGGTTATTTACGATCTTTTAACCCTTATTCTGCTAAATAACGCTAAAATGAAATTTTTAATTCGATAGTAACGAAACCTAAATATAGCTATTTCAAAGTTATGTTTTCGGGGTATGACATCTCCTTATCGGACAGTGTAGATCTAAGATCAGACTGCACGTTCTGTGCAGTCTGATCTTGATCTACACTATCCGCAAAAGGTCAGTGAGTCACGCTACTTTGCTGTTTCATAGGTATCTCTCTTTATGTTTGAGTGTGAAAAATGTCTTCTTACCGGACAGTGTAGGTCAAAGATCAGACTACAAATTTTGTGCAGTCTGATCTTGATCAACGGTGTCTGTAAAATATCTTCGCGCTTGAATCGCACCTTTCAGCCGAAGTGTTAAAAACGTGCCGACTGTAGTAGATAAGGAAGAAAGCGCTGCTAACCCCGCAATTTGTCGTTAGCAAATGCTTTCAATTTGGGATTCAACTTTGTCGTTAGGTACAAAGGGACAGTCCTTTTTGAAATTTTGTAGGAGAATGAGAAAAAATTGGTTACAAACATTTTCTCCTTACCCTAGAATGTATTTTATCCCTTCAAAAATATGCGTATATAGCATATAAATGGTCGGTTTACTCCGTAAACCTAGTAACTACACCTTGTTACAAGCTGTAGTTACGAGGTTTTTGAAGTAAACCGACGATATGAGTAATTTACAGCATAAAATTAATTTGTTGTTTTCAAATGCCCGAATTTTGAACTTAACGAAAATTTTTGTATTCTGATGGAGAGGGACGGTCCTTCTGAAAACATTGTTGGAAAAGAAGAAAATACTGGTAACGAACAATGTATACTTTTTATTCATTATACCACCATTTAATTAAGCCTTTACCGGACAATGACGACTTTTAACGACCCTGAGGAAGAAGCCTTTTGCAAACATTGCGGGAAAAAGAGAAAATGCTGGTAACAAGCATTTCCTCCTTTTCCCACAATGTTTTCTACCCTTGCCAATTCAAATTTCAATTTTACGGTCACATTACTTTGTCGTCTGCAAATGCTTTCAATTTGGACCAGTCTATATATTCGTCGTTTGGTAACGAGTTAAAGCACATTTTCAAATTTCGATTTTACAGTCACATTTCTTTTGTCGTCTGCAAATGCTTTCAATTTGGACCAGTCTATATATTTGTAGTTTGGTAACGAGTTAAAGCACATTTTTTTGTCGTCTACAAATGCAATGGATTCGGATTAAACGAAAACTTTGTCGTCTGGTAACGAGTGATGTACGAGTACCAATAGAGGGAACATCTGAATTCAAATATTTTATGGTCGATTTGATATAAATAGTCCTACATATTTGTTTATTTATTGGTCTACCTACACAGTTCTTTTCTACACAATCTATCTAAAGCAGAAATCAAAATAACCTTTAACTCTTTATCGAATGACTAAACTTTAGACTGGTCCAAATTGGAAGCATTTGCAGACGACAAAATGAATGTGACGAAAGAATTGAAATTTGTTTTAGGAAGGTAAGAAAACGTTGTGGGAAAAGGAGAAAATGCTCGTTACCAGCATTTTCTTTTTCCACAATGTTTTCAAAAGGCTTCTTTCACAGGGGTGTTAAAAATAGGATTGTGTGGTAAAGGGTTCAACGGTTATATGGACGAAGCGGATATTTCAATCAAATTTACCATAAAGACCCAGGTATAGAAATTCCAATTCTTATTAACCGGAAAAATATCACACTCTCGTGCAGTATAGGAGAAAGATCAGAAGGCACGTTCTGTGCAGTCTGATCTTTGATCTACACTGTCCGCAAAGGAGCGTTTAGTCACTCTAAGCGACCTAAGGAGTAATATTCGAACAAATAAGAACCACATCTCGACCAAATCATTTTTTTAACCGTTTCTTTGCAAATACGACTCATAAGCCACTGCAAACCCAATCCCTGTAACAGGCTACTTGTCGAATCATTGTGTCAAAAAGAAAAGATTGTCTGTTGATTGGTTGGTTGGGTCGGTCGGTGAACACCCCAGCTCAACGGCGAGCTCAACAGCAAAATTACATATATAATTATGTCAGATCAAAGTCCGTTGAGCCAGCTCGACATCCCAGCTCAACCGCCAGCTCAACAGTAAATATACTTATACATACGTTTCGATCAATGTCCGTTAAGCCAGCTCGACATTTCAGCTAAACGGCCAGCTCAGCAGCAAAAATACATATCTATGGCAAAATAAAAGTCCGTTGAGCCAGCTCGATATTTCAGCTAAACGGCCAGCTCAACAGCAAAAATACATATCTATGGCAAAATAAAAGTCCGTTGAGCCAGCTCGACATTCCAGCTAAACCACCAGCTCAACAGTAAAAAAAATATATTTATGTCAAAATCAAAGTGCGTTGAGCCAGCCCGACATTCCAGCTCAACAACCAGCTCAACAGTAAAAATACTTATACATATGTTTCGATCAATGTCCGTTGAACCAGCTCGACATTCCAGCTCAACCACCAGCTCAACAACAAAAATACATGTATATGTCAAAATGAAAGTCCGTTGAGCCAACTCGACATTCAGCTCAACCACCAGCTCAACAACAAAAATACATGTATATGTCAAAATGAAAGTCCGTTCAGCCAGCTCGACATTCCAGCTCAATTACCAGTTCAAAAGTTAAAAAAAAAAACCTATACATATGTTTCGATCAATGTCTGTTTAGCCAGCTCGACATTCCAGCTCAACAGCCAGCTCAACAACAGTAATACATATATAATTCATGTCAAAATCAATGTCCGTTGAGCCAACTCGACATTCCAGCTCAACGGCCAGCTCAACAGTGAAAATACTAATACATATGTTTCAATCATTGTCCGTTGAGCCTGCTCGACATTCCAGCTCATTGGCCAGCTCAACAGTAAAAATACTAGATCCATGTCGTTGAGCCAGCTCGACATTCCAGCTCAACAGCAAAAATACTAGATCCATGTCCGTTAAGCCAGCTCCACATTCCACCTCAACCACCCGCTCAACAGTAAAAATACTTATACATATGTTTCGATCAATGTCCGTTTAGCCAGCTCGACGTTCCAGCTCAACCACCAGCTCAACAGCAAAAATACTTATATGTCAAAATCAAAGTCCGTTGAGCCAGCTCGACATTCCAGCTCACCGGCCAGCTCAACAGCAAAAATACACATGTACATGTATGTCAAAATCAAAGCCCGTTGAGCCAGCTCGACATTCCAGCTCAACCACCAGCTCAACCACCAGCTCAATAGTAAAAATATTCATACATTTCTTTCGATCAATGTCCGTTGAGCCAGCTCGACATTCCAGCTAAACGGCCAGCTTAACAGCAAAAATACTTGATCCATGTCCGTTGAGCCAGCTCGACATTCCAGCTCAACCGCTAGCCCAACAGTAAAAATACTTATACGTTTATTTCGATCAATGTCCGCTTAGCCAGCAAGACCGCCAGCTCAACAGTTTGCACTAGAGCTGGAATGTCGAGCTGGCTCAATGGACTTTGATTTTGACAATATAATATAATGTATTTTTGCTATTGAGCTGGCGGTTGAGCTGGAATGTCCAGGGTTTGATCCCTGACTACTACCCCGGGCTCGACCAATATCCTTCCGAAAATTGATGATAGTCCAATCGACAGGATTGATTCCTCTCCCACCGCTGACCATTTTTCCGTCGATGACCATGCAGGAAAGCAGCCAGTGGCTTAGAAATGAAATTGTGCAAAGCACTGGTAAAAGAGACTCCCTCAGGAACGCATGGATAGGTGCACTGTTCGTCGCGATACAGCTCGAATTATGTTGAAAACAGCAGTAAACACTATACAATCAATCAACTTAACCTTTACTCCATTAGGCATTTCTATGGCATCTCTAATTAACTCTAAATAACAGCAAGGATGAAGCCGTTTCTTATGTGTAAATGACACCTTTTGATAGCATGGAAAACATTGTGGCAAAAGGTGAAATTGCTCGTCTCGAGCAATTTCACCTTTTGCCACAATGTTTTCCAAAGGCTCCTACAAGCAATGTGTAGAAATGAGTATCTATGGTGTAAAGGGTTAAGATTTAATCACGATTTTTCCTCTCTCGCTGTAAGGATGTACCTGTAAGATATTTTGACCAGAATGTCTAACAAAATACTGTATAGTGTTCAAATCCAAGATCAGACTGTCCTCTCTTTGCAGTCTGATCTTGACCTACGGTATACGCAGAGCTACTCACAAAGTTATGATCAGCATCCTCAAAACTAAACCCGAGTTTGAGCTTGAAAAAAAAGATTTTGAAAACGTAATAAAAAGAAAAGTTTAACCGTTCGCCGAACGACAAAATGTTACACATGTCTGTTTTGAAAGCATTTGTAGACTTAATAAAGTGCGACTTACTTTGAACGGTTTATCTTTGTAAGGATGGAAAGCACTGTGGTAGAAGGGGAAAATATCTGATTCCAGCATCATATATGTGACCCGTCACGCAAAAAGGGACCATCTAGGAAATCCGTGCACAATTAGATGAAAACAGATCAACGATAGTTGAGGCTAATTTAGGTTGATAGTTCAAAAATAATTGTGTAACACAGTAGAATTACCACTTTTCATGCAGAAAATGTCATTAAAGCGAACAGTTCAACCCTCGATAGAATGTGCATTTCACGTTGACACTTTTCGCAGTTCTCAAAAAGTCCCTTTTTATGTGACTGGTCACATTTTGTAACCAGCAAAAGTCTCCTCTCCCCATGAGGGATGACTGGCCAGCCTTACAATACGATACTGTGTTTTCGACCCATTAGTTCATATAATGTGCCTTTTCGGGCCGTTATAAGCATGTATTAACGGGTAAAAATCGGGCGGTTAACGGGAGAAAACGTGTGTTAATCAGTAAATTCACGCGCTGTTAACGACCGGCTTGTACTATCAATATCCTCGATTCGGGCCTACCTTGTAAACAACGTTTGTCCTTGTCAGATTTTCACTAGACTCCGACCATCAAACTGTAGGAATTCGCACCATATTCGATCCTTTTCATGGCATGTCTTTGATGATATTAGTACACCACAAACAAACCTTTGCACAGAATCTCAGTTTAATCGAGATCTGAACAAAAATTCACCTATGAAATGTACTCTAAACCAGCTACATCCCACCCACATTTTAACGTGATCGGTCAGCTTGCTTGATGTATATCGAGCCCTCTGTCGCCTTCAGTTACAGAAATTTACATCCACGCATTCATCCTAGTTGTAATCGTCCACATGTGTGCACTTATTCCACATAAGTCCAGTGTGTATTAAAAATCAGTAGAAGTGTATGTACACCGAGGGAATCAAAACTGGCATACGGGACTAACGGCCCTTTCCTAATCGTAACAAAAATTTCTTCGCCGACTTCCGGTTTTGACCCTTGTACGAACACGGTACATTTGAAATTCGCTTATATGCATTTCTATGGAAATATTTTTGCTATCTGTGCAAATTATTGTTAAAATAATTTTACTTTATGCAATAATAGCGTTAATTCACGGTTTTTTCGGTCGTTAACATTCGCAGAGGCCCTCAAAATATTTAAACACCCTCGTGCTCCGCACTTCGGCGTTAATGCATTTTTCGGGCCTCTGCGAATGTTAACGACCTCAAAAACGTGAATTAACCCAATATTATTTCATAAAACGTGCCTTTTCGGGCCGTTATAAGAATTATCAACGGGTAAAAACCGCTTGTTAACGGGAGAAAACGTGATTTAATCAGTAAAGTCACGCATCGTGAACGGTCGGCTTTGTTCTATTAATATAATCTAACTGGCTAGAACTTGTGGTCCAACCCCCCAAAAAATATGTTTAAACTAACTACTATCAATATCCTCGATTCGGGCGTACCTTGTAAACAACGATTGTTCTTGACAGATTTTCCCTACACTCCGACAATCAAACTGTATGAACTTGAACCATGTTAGATCCTTTTCATGGCTTGTCTTTGATGGTATTAGTTCACCACAAACAAAATTTTGCACAGGATCTCAGTTTAATCGAGATCTGAACAAAATTCCCACATCCCACCCACTTTTTGAAGTGATCGGTAATTCCCTCGCTTGATGTAAATCGAACCCTCTAACGTCTTTCAGTTACAGAAATTCGTATCCACTCATTCATCCCAGTTGTAATCGTCCAAACGTGTGCAATTTTCTCCGAAATAAGTACACTTTGTATTAAAAATCATTAGAAGTGAATTTACACCGAAAGAATCAAAACTAGCAGACAGGACTAACGGCCCTTCACTGCTTGTAACAAAAACTTTTTCGCCGACTTCCAGTTTTGACCCATCTATGTACAGTACATTTGAAGTTCTCTTATTTGCATTTCTATGGAAATATTTTGCTATCGTTGCAAATTATTGTTGAAATACATTTACTTTATGCGATAATAGCATTAATTCAGTTTTTTTTTTTCGGTCGTTAACAGTCTCAAAGGCCCTCAAAATACTTTAACATTCTCGTGCCTCATATTAAAGCATCTTTCAGGCCTCTGCGAATGTTAACGACCTCAAAAAACGTGGCTTGACCCTATGTTAGAGAAGGATTTTTTGAAAGCAGCATTTCTCTCCTTTTCCGACAATGTTTTCTACTTTTCTAGAGATGAAATCCTAATATGTGAGTCATATAAAATGTCCCTTAAAAATGCTTTAATACGGACCAATGTAGCATTCAGCTTTTTGGACAAGATTTTACCCTTTACTGCACAATGGCCAATTTTGACGACCCTTGGAGAGAAGCCTTTTGAAAACATTGTGGTGAAATAGGAGAAATTGCTGGTAACCAGCATTTTCTCCTTTTTCCCCACGATGTTTTAACCCTATCAAAGAATAATTGCACCTTTTGAGCCACGTTTAAATTGTCGTCTGCAAATGCTTTCAGTTTGGACAAAGCTAAAGTTTTGTCGTCTGTAAAAGGGTCAGGACAATACTATGATTGCCATCGGTTTGCTGTGGGGTAAAAAACTGTTTGTTATTCATAAATTACTTCACGTCCGATTAACCTCTATTCTCTCTATCGATGTCTCTAACATCTTTTGCTAACATTAATTTTGTTTTACTAGGCTGCACATATATTCAATAGTGCAGAGGCATTTCTTTCTATCCCCTAGGTTTTTCTTTTTTTCATTTATTTCATATAAGTCCTAAGTTGGGCATTTCTCGAAAAAGAATACAGTGTCACGTGAGACTTAGTATACATCAAAGACCCAATAAAGGCCAAAATATAAAAGCAGGTGTCATAATACATTTAAATCTAACTCATACCATTTAAAAGTATGAAAAACATTATGGAGATAACAGTCCGTTATTGTATCGTAGGGGTCATATGTTTGTCACTGGCAGAAACGAGAATTTTGAAATGAGACAAAAGTTTGGGAAAAGACACAACTACCTGGCAGGTTTCAACCTGGTTTGGAAATTAATTTCTCTGTTAGCGACTAACATTTGGACCAACTGCTCAATAACAAATTGTTATCTTTACAATAAATTATATGTTTCTAAATGGAAAGACATTACTTAAAATGCATTGTCAAAACATCCATTCTATTTACTTTTAGGCTTGATTGTTATATTGATCTACAATTGCAAAGTCAAATGCCCCATGCTGTGTGAAATAGGGGCTATATAAATCTGCAAAAGTATCTACCATGGTCAACCTGCGCAGTCCGCATAGGCTGACCTGATTCGAAACTTTTTGTTGTTGGTTCCTTTCCATGCCGCAGTACCATTGTTCTCCAGGATCCAGACGGTTGTAAGACTGAATAAATTTTATGGATTCTTAATTATGTCATGCCTCGCAAGGTACATTGTAATTATTTTATGCCTCGCAAGGCTTATTGTAATTATTTCACGCCTTGCATAATAACGAACAAGTCGTTGGCAAAGCGATGAAAGCATTGAATGTGTTATTAATGAATTGTCATAAATATAAGTTAAAACCTAAAACATTATGTCAGTTGTATGATTCTTTCGTTGGTAGTATATTGACCTATGCAGCAGGATATCCGGGTTTTCGAAATCAAAAGATATAGAGAGAATTGACCTTAAATGTTGTAAGTGTATTCTAAAAGTAAGGAAGAGCACTAGCAATGCCACTGTTTATGCAGAGCTTGGACGTTACCCACTATATATCACGTACTATCTACAAATCATTAACTATTGGCCTAAAGTGATTAATACAAACAATATTTTGCTGAAAAAGGTATATGACTTTGCAAAACAAGATTGTTTGAAAGGTTTAAATAACTGGGTATCTAATGTATGTAGATTATTAAACGAAAATGGGTTCTCCTATGTTTGGGAGAATCCATTTCTTTTTAATATCAAATTTTTTATACCTAATTGAAGACAGCGGATATTAGACAACTTCATCCAAACAATTAAGTCCATAATTGAAAAATCACCATCTCTAGTTTTGTACTTCAGTTAAATGAAACTTGTAACTATAAAAACTATCTTGATGTTTTACCCTACTACTTAAGAATGTATGTCTGCAGGTTTAGGATATCTTCGCACTCGTTACGAATTCAGACTGTTTTTCTTGTTTTCATGTCATTTTTAAGGAAGCAGAATTGTGTGACTGCTGGGACATGTTTTCTTTTATTGAGGGACCACACTGGAAACAAGGAAACTCCCATTTCCTGTTATGTGTTATCCTTGATGAATGAAAACATGTCCTAATACAAAAATTATCTAGACTTCACAGTCTTAACAAGGATTTGTCTCACTATACTTTTCGTGAGATATATCTAATGATTATTGTTTATATGTCCTCAACCGTACTTGTACCATATACTTCATTGAACTTACAAGAACAATCAGAACCAAGAGTATAGATAATGAAATATTAATCCTGCATTTATCATTCTATCACATTATTTTAACAGGTTCTTCAAACCCTAACAGGACGTGAGCGCGATGTGGTTTAAGCTCGTAGTACTTTTAGGGGTGTGTAGCCTCCTTTCAGTTGAGGCTATCCCGGCCCGGGATTATGCCACTTTAAAAGAGATGTTACTCAAAAAGAGACTGAACGAAATGCTCCTTGAGAATAAAGAGAAACAGCTAGAGAATGAGGAAAGGAATTTGGAGAATGAGGAAAGACAGTTTGAGGAGGAGAAGAAAAAATTTGAGGAGAGACAGCTGTAAGTGGATGTTTTGTTTCCTTACATAAGTCACACATGAATACTATTGTCAAGCATTGCTTTCAGCACCAATCTTTGTTTTTTTCCACATCTTTCCCTCCATCTATCTATCCATCTTTCTATTTATCCACCGACCGACTGACTGACCGACTGACAGACCGACTGACCATTTTTACGGGAGATCTCTTCTTTATGGTCACCACGGCTTCTTACCATAAATAATAATAATAATAAACTACGGTAGGGAAAATTCCCTTTAGCTCAGTGCTTAGTGTATAAGACCAAAATAAACTAGTTTCTCCAGGGCACTGGTTCGAATTCCAACCGGAGCGTCTATTTATCTTAGCTATGTATTTATAGCGAACTTTTATCTTCGTAAATCTAACTGTCTATCATTCATCAATTCATTTATTTATCCCCGTCTATCAATCCATCCATGGATCTTCCATCCACCCATCTACCCTTCCTTTCATCCAAAAATTTCTTTCTTCCCTGTGTCCTTATCCATCCATCCATCCATCCATCCATCCAACCATCCATCCAGCCATCCATTTGTATCTATTTTACTCAACAGGGGTTCACAACAACAACAACAAAGCTCTGGATCCAACAATGGAAACTGCCCACCAATCAACGAAGCTTTATGTAAGAAACTTGAATTATGCTTTGTAAAAAAGGGGTTTGATGCGCTTGCAAAAACTATAATTCCAAGTCAGACTGAGCATTCCACTCAGGGTGCCCTTTGCTGAAACCGTTTTGCCAGTGGTCAATTATTTGTATATCGGAGGACCGTTTTACGCGATTTTTTTATTCGGTTTTGACACAAATTGGACATTATGGAACCATAAGAAAAGAACAGAATAGAACAACATTTTATTTGACGTGTACACAGTACATAGTCATGTTTACATTAAAAGGCACATAAATTCTAAGGTCACCGTCTCTTGTTCTCTCTCTCTCTCTCTCTCTCTCCCTCTCTCTCTCTCTCTCTCTCTCTCTCTCTCTCTCTCCTCTATCTCCCTCACTTTCGTTCCCTTGCACGCTCATAAGTATTGCATAAAATGTGCCTTTTTGGGCCGTTATAAGCATGTATTAACGGGTGAAAAAACGGGCGTGAGCGGGAGAAAACGTGTATTAATCAATATTTTCACGCGCCGTTAACGCCCGGCTTTGTCTTATCAATATCCTCGATTCAAACCTATCTTGTAAACAGCGTTTGTTCTAATCAGAATTTTCCTAGACTCCGACCATCAAACTGTAGGAACTTGAAGCATTTTCGATCCTTTTCATGGCTTTCTTTGACGATATTAGTACACCAAAAACAAAACCACCCTATTTTTAACGTGATCGAACCCTTTGACGTCTTTCAGTTACAGAAATTCATATCCACTCATTCATCCTAGTTGCAATCGTCCAAACGTGTGCAAGTTTCATCCAAAATATTTCCACTCTGTATTAAAAATCTTTAAAAGTGAATTTACACCAAGAGAATCAAAACTGGCATACAGGACTAACGGCGTTTCACTGCTCGTAGCAAAAACTTTTTCGCTGACCTCCGTTTTCGACCCATTCAGGCACAGCACATTTGAAGTTCGCTTATTTGCATTTCTATGGAAATATTTTTGCTGTCTTTGCAAATTATTGTTAAAATTCCTAAACTCTATACAATAATAGCATTAATTCACGCTTCGCATGCGGGCGTTAAAGCATCTTTTTTTTAAGCCTCTGCGAATTTTAACTACCTCAAAAAACTTGAATTAGCCCTATATGGTGTGCAACATGCGAAAAGGGACATTCGGACATCTGCGTAAAGTGTCGTCTCGGAACAGCCTGCGCAGTTCTCGCAGGCTAATCCGAGACGGCACTTTACGACTACAATAGATTTTGTGATACAGTAGACTTGCGCAAAACAGAAAATTGCATGAAAACGGAAAGTGTCGTCTCGGATTAGCCTGCGCGGACTGCGCAGGCTTATCCGAAACGACACTTTACGCAGATGTCAGAATGTCCCTTTTTGCGTTTTGCCAGCCATATTATGTAATAACATACCTTGTATAATGCATCACAGAGTTGCTGTAAACCAGCTTTTTTGGCCAGAGCGTCATTAATCCTTTTAAGCTACTAAGGGCGACTGGCTGACCTTTTACGGGCAATGTAGATCAAGATCAGACTGCACAGAACGTGCTGCCTGATCTTGGATCTACACTGTCCGATACGGAGATATCATTCAACAGCACACAACTTCGAAATAGCAGTATTTGCATGGGTTTTTACTTACGAATTAAAAAATTCCTTTTAATTATGTAGCAGGATAACGGTTAATCTAATTAAGGTATCGATCTGTTTATGTCTTTTTCTATATTCCCTTTTCTATCTGTTTTTACAGGCTATCTACAGTGACCATGCTGGCTTCACCTCTATCCTGCTATATGGAGTGCAACACGCAAAAAGGTGTATTCGGACATTTGCGTAAAGTTTCGTCCCGGATTAGCCTGCGCAGTCCGCGCAGGCTAATCCGAGACGGCACTTTACGACTGCATTAGATTTTGTGCTACAGTAGACTTGCGTAAAACAGAAAATCACATAAAATCGGAAAGTGTCATTTCGGATTAGCCTGTGCGGACTGCACACGCTGATCAGAGACGACACTTTACGCAAATGTCCGAATGACCCTTTTCGGCCATATAACTAAAATTAAATTTTCAATTCGATACAAAAAAAAAAAACCCAAACACTGCTGTTTCAAAGTTATGTTTTGAGGAATAATATCTCCTTATCGGACAGTGTAGATCAAAGATCAGACTGCACGTTCTGTGCAGTCTGATCTTGATCTACATTGTCCGCAAAAGGTCAGCCAGTCGCGCTAAGCAGCTAAAGGGTTAAAAAGATTAATATTTATGTGCAACTGTTATTGATGAACACTAGGATTAACTTTCTCTAACTTTGTTACCAGCATTTATTATATACCCATCAGTGAAATCCTGGAATTTCCCAGTGTAATAAATTTTGATATCAACACCAGTGACGTTATCAACTTTCACTTTCACTTCCTGCCGTAATTTGGGAACTACTTTTTTTTTTTCGACTACACTTTTTTCAACTTTCAAACGCAAAATTACAAATAATGATGTTAATAAGGTATATAATAAATAGAATAATCAACTGGTTATTTTTGATATGAAAAATATCTCACTCGGACTCGGACGCGTCGTAAGGCGTTAAAAAAACTTGTGCTGCGCACTCGTTATTTCAACGCCTAACAACGCATCCTCGTGAGATATTTTTCATATCAAAAACAACTAGTTGATTATCCTCTATTTCTTCCACTATGGTTTTTTTGGTCAAAATTCTTTACCCTAAAACTCCCGATTGTTTTTAATACTGTTTACAATATTTTCTGCAGCCGCCATTGCTGATGTACTGAAAGAGTTCAAAGGAGAGCTTGATGACATCAAGGGCACTGTAAGACAGCTGGTCAGAGATAGAACGAAAGGTAAGGGTCAAGGTCGTAGGAAGCGGTCCAACCACTTCTTTTCCGTCCGAGTGTGATATTTTATTTACTATTTCTTTTCATCGTTCCTTCTTTGCTTTATTTCACCATTGGTGACCTCAAAATACATTACGTGAGGGTGGCTCAGTGGTGAGCGTGTCGAACTCATGACCTGGTGGTTGTGAGTTCGATACCCGGTTGAGGCGAACTTTTTTTCCAGCGTATTTTCGTCTCTCACCTCTGCTGAAGCATGTGAGAGAAGTAATCGGTGGCTTTGGAAAGAAAGTTGTGTAAGTACAGGTTTGAGAAAGCCAGGAAACACATGTGCGTCACCGACCGCCATGATATGACCTTAGCTGTTAAAGTGGCATTAAAGCCCAATTCAACCAACCAACCAACCAACCAACCAACCAACCAATCAAAATACATTAAAATCGCGTGAATGGGCGCCTGGAATTCTAAAATTGTCTCTGAAAAGGTCCTCCAAATCTGTCTCCGGACAAAAGGAAGTGCATCCCCGTCTGGTGCTCTCCTAGCTCTGGAGTCTTCTGCACTTGCACGACGCAAAAGCGTGCACGTTCTGTGTAGTCTGATCTTAATCTACATTGTCCGCAAAAGGTCGAAGAACTGCATAAAGGTTAACTTTATACTATGAAATACGCCACTAATGCCACTAATGAAAGAATAAGTTTGTTGATTGCTGTTTAACTCCGTTTTAAGGTAGTGGACCCATAATACCCATTAAGGTAATAGAAAACAGTTATTGCCGTTAAAATATTATCCTACATAGTTTTCTACGATTGAAAATGAGCATTACTTTTCTACGGTAACCGAGCCACATTTTCCCTTTTTCCGTCCAACAATTATCATTTATACATTTAAAACCACTATTTTTCTCATTTTAAAGGGAAATATTAATTATCTCCCTTTTCATGAAGCTAACAAAACTAACAATAAATAATTTCAAGATGGACATCAAAGGCATTTCCGGTCAGTTAAAAATGTGCAAGAGTGTTATATCAGTATAAATTCTTTTTTATCAACTAACAAGAAATGTTATTCGTGGTTTCACTAGAATAGTTAGGGGTCTCTTACCTAAACATTATTTCAGCTTAATCGCAGTCACCGGATCAACTCTCCGTGCTTTTTCGGAGTACTTCGCATAGCATTCTTCCATAGTAAATCTTTGAAACAATCATTATGACAACAAAAGATTCATTTGATCAAAGATCAGCAACAGGTAGCCGACGGTGTAGATCAAAGATCAGTGCAGTCTGATCTTGATCCATGCCGTCTGCAAAATAAAAGACAAGGTCGCCACCATCAGTGATGAAGTGATGAACTCAACTGGTTTTTTTTTTTTTTTCCTTTTTCTTTTAGATGAAAGTGCAGACGACAGTGGGGACGATAGCGGAGAGGAGAGCGAAAGAAATTTCGAAGAAAGGTCAAATGAAAGCGGAAGTGGCGAAGAGAGCGGAAGTGGTGATGACAGCGGAAGTGGCGATGACAGCGGAAGTGTGGAAGAAAAAAGAGATGAAGAAGAGAGCGGAAGTGGGGAAGAAAGCGGAAGCGGAGAAAAGAGCGGAAGTATGGAAGAAAAAAGAGGTGAAGAAGAGAGCGGAAGTGGGGAAGAGAGCGGAAGCGGGGAAGAAAGGGAAGTGGAAAGAGAAGCAGAGGTCGTCGAGAATAATGAAAAAGTTGACGAAACCCAAGTTTCTGAATCTGACCCTGACTTCCAGAAAAGGATACTACAGCTTGAGTTGGAAATCCTTAGAAGGTTGAATGATCCAGGTTTTAAAGAAAGAATTCGAGAACTTATTGATTACGACAAAAATTAGGTAGGCATTTCATTTTGAGTAAGTTTTTCAGCTTAAACCTGCCATCGGCATATATATTTCCCCCCAACAAATATCTCGGCGGCCATTGCACCTACCCATGATTTTTTTATGTAATTCGTTTATCGGTACCAGTGTTCAAGCCACTGGCTGCTTTCCAGCATAAACATCGTTAAAATTTGCTTAGCAGTGAAAAGGAATGAATCTTTCTGCTTTAAGCCTCATCATTCCTAGGAAATAGTGTTGCCGAGCTGTAAATCGAACTGGCGACCCCTGTCTATCAAACCCTGCATGATACCGTTTTTTCTGCGGTCGGATATATAGCAAATGGTAGGAAAAAAAGGAAACCTGCGACAAAAATTAAACGGAAACTACAACATATTATAATCAAAGCGTTGAGGACGCTGAAGTGGTATTTTTTCAAGGAACTCATTATATGGAATAATAATTTGAAAGAAAAATAGAAACACTCAAAAGGGAAAAATGTTCAAATATTGGCTTAAAAGTCATCCTGCTAAGCGAATGAACACCTTTTCGGTTGAAGGGAGAGTACTCATGTCAAAGTCTCGATTATCTGTGTATTGGTGTCTTTCTTATATCATAAGGAGGAGTCAGGAGTAACGTCCCTTGACACTAGGATGCATCATGGATAGAGAAAAAATTTTGTGAACTTATCGAATGAAATGAAGCTTTTACCTGAAATCTATGATTTTGAAATATCTTTAGCCGTTAACATTTAATGCCCAACATAAAAATCAATTATTTCGATTTTTAAATATTCATACTCAATCAAATGGATTGCGCACAATCATAGGATGAACACGCCATGGGACGAATTGGGTTGAAACGAAAAAGCCCAGGACCAAGCGATCGATAGGAAAATTTTGTATCATTGTACCAATAGAAGGCTATGAGCGAGTGAAGCTTTTTTCAATCAAAAAGTAGTATTTCCACCATCGATCCATTGTATTTTTATATGCCATTGCCAATTACATATCTGAGTGCCACCAAAAGCTCATTTGCCTGAGAAAAATTAAGCTTAATTGGGTTGATTTCCTTCGGTTTCGCACAAAAAACAATACACGGTTCTTAATATTCATTGTTAAACTTAAAGTGGTATTGTCTTCGACAAATACCACATTCAATGTTTTGTAAAATATCCTAACAATGGAAAGTTTGAAAATGAAATAGATGTGTTTATCTTGACTGATTTATTATCATCCAAAATATCGCATTTTAACGTCCTTCTCCCAGAGGTTGAAAATACCGTTTTATTTCATGCTTTCTGGTAGGATAACGAGAAATAGCAGTGAAAATATTTTTCGATCTTACACTAGTGCGACCAGTGGAAATACCGATTTTCACGTTCTTGTTGCCTAGGTAAATTTCGCGTGCCTCACAACCAGATGGGAAATATGACGTCATATACCTTACATTTCTCGCGGTTGACGTAATATTGTAATGCGTTGCTATGCGGAGGGGTACGCCACGGGGAATAACGGAAAAGAACTGTACTAGATTTTGATAAAGCTCCTCCCAGAAAGGGTTAAAAGCATGAAATAAATAGAATATTTGTTGTTTTTTTTTTTCGGTGAAAGATAGAATTTTATTTCATCTCGTGAACACCATCGGTAACATTTTCACGAGTGGCCCAGCCACTCGTGAAAGTATTACCGATGGTGTTCAGTCGATAAAATAAATTTCGATCTTTCACCGAAAAAAAAAAACCCAAATATCCTCTATATATATATCAGTGTTTTTTTCTTTCTGGCTGTGGAGTTGTATGTGAGCCATGCTCTGACAAAAGGGGGCTTAATGCATCTCCGCGATTCATGGTACCAAGTAAGCCATCACAACCTTATGCATCCATAATATCCATTAAAAAAAAACTGTGTCATGAGATAGACTGATCCTTTAGCATACCGAAAAATTGATTGGTAGCGAAAAAAGTTTCGTCTCAGGTCAGCCTGCGCAGGCTGATCTGAGCCAATACTTTTCGCAGATGTTTTAAGACCACCTTTTACAGAGTTTGAATCATATAACATAAATAATATGTGGAATTATTATTATTTTTATTATTATTGTTTTTGTTTTTCAGATTTTAGGAGAAGAAGTACAATCGTAAACCGAGGAAGAACAAGTCTCTTTATTTTAAAGTTCTCTTTACTATTTCAAATATGATGTCTCACTTTCTGGTCTCTACATTTTACAAAAATCAACTGTTAATGCATTGTCGTAGATTTACCTTAGTCTTTTGATGCGAAAACCTAGATGCAGTTCTTGTGGAAAAATTAGAACTAATGTCAAACTGCATTTAAGAAAGGAATTGTCTGCTTTTGGATTTAATTCATTCAATGTTTTGTAAAATATCCTAACAGTGGAAAGTTTGAAAATGAAATAGATGTGTATCTTGACTGATTTATTATCATCCTTTTTATTCTTGGGGAAACGCTAATGATAAAACTATTGAAAGTTAACTCTTTGCATAGTCACCAAATTTTGAAATCACCCCTATTTATTAACTCTTTACCAAACAATACCTGGTTTCTACGACTCAGTATAAGACGCCTTTAGAAAACATTTGTGGGAAAAGGAGAAAATGCTGGTTACCGGAAACAAATTTCAAATTTTTGAGTTAAGTTTATTTTGTCGTCTGCAAGTGCTTTCAATTTGGACCAATCTAAAATTTTGTCATATGGTAAAGAATAAGACATTAAATTTGCAGAAGACAAATCAAAGCAAATGACCCAAAGATGAAAATGTATTTGAAAGGGTGGAAAACATGGCGGAAATAGAAGAAAATGCTAGTTATCATAATTTCCTCCTTTATCAAAATTATTTTGCCAAAGAATAAGTCTTTCTGAAGATCGTCAAAACTCCAGATAGCGGGCTGAAAGGTTAAGATACAGTATTATGGTAATGGTCTAAAAGTTATAGGCGGTCTTGGAAGTGTTTTTTAATCCTTAGACTGGTTGTGCGACTTTAGGACCTTTTGCAAACAGCGTAGATCAAGATCAGACTGCACAGAACGTGCAGTCCGATCTTTGATCTACACTGTCTGATAGGGAGTTATCTTTCTCCAAGAAATACCGTTGAAATAGCCAAAAAATGGTTTTGAACTATTGGGTTGAAAGTTTCGACTGTCTTATTTAGCAAGAATAGAGTTAACTGAAAGTACGCCCAGCACGAGTTCAATTGTATTGAAGACAAGACTGCATTTTGCGACAGTATAGATTAAGATCGCACAGCACAGAGCGTAAGTCTGATCTTGGGTGTACAGTGTCTAATGAATTGCGACAAAAACAACATTTGAATTAAAGTACTTTGATCTATTGTTCTGATTGAAACTGAGATCATTTTTCATCCTGCGCGCTAACGGTTAAGGTCATCTTGTGCATCTTGGTCGGCACCGATGACCAGAGCATCTGAAATTGTGAGGTTGTGTAATGCAAGAATATGTGTGATTTAAAACAAGATACTTTAGCTACTTGATCCCTCAAATCCACAACATAATCTGTACTACTAACTAGGAATGCTTTTTCCCCCATGTTTTTAAGTTTTAGTTAGAAATATTATCGTGTGTAAACTATACTTTCTTTGTAATTCTTCATTTTGAAATAATATTTTACAAAATCAAGTTATTCACACCCCATTCCGTCCTCCGTCATGCGGTCCTGCTTGGCTCAGTGGTAAAGTGTGGGACCCGTAACCTGGAGGATCCACCAGGTTGTCTTGGGAATGTCCTTGGGCAAGACACCTCATAGCCCCACTCGTCACAACTCGACCGATTCCTTACCTACATCTAACCTCGTCCGTATGAAGGAGATTTCCATTTTGAAATGAGAATCACGTGATTTTATATATAGCGCGCAAGTGACAGTCGTTTAGCAACTTCAATCGGAATTGATAAACCACGTAACAAAATGAATGTACGAACCGTTTGTCAACTGAAATATAGTAAGAAAGATTTTGATAGATAATTGAAACTCAAATTTTCTTTTGAAAGAGGAGCCTAACAATTTTCAGACCGGTAAACCGGCGTATTTCCGAGCAGTGAATGTATCGGTCTAACACATATTATTGCATAAAACGTGCCTTTTCGGGCCGTTATAAGCATGTATTAACGGGTAATAATCGGGCGGATAACGGGAGAAAACGTGTATTAATCAGTAAATTCAAGCACTGTTAACGACCGGCTTTGTACTATCAATATCCTCGATTCGGGCCTACCTTGTAGACAACGTTTGTCCTTGTCAGATTTTCACTAGACTCCGACCATCAAACTGTAGGAATTCGCACCATATTCGATCCTTTTCATGGCATGTCTTTGATGATATTAGTACACCACAAACAAACCTTTGCACAGAATATCAGTTTAATCGAGATCTGAACAAAAAAATCACCCATGAAATGTACTCTAAACCAGCTACATCCCACCCACATTTTAACGTGATCGGTCCGCTCGCTTGATGTATATAGTCTATCGAACCCTCTGTCGCCTTCAGTTACAGAAATTTATATCCACGCATTCATCCTAGTTGTAATCGTCCAAATGTGTGCAAGTTTATTCCACATAAGTCCAGTGTGTATTAAAAATCAATAGAAGTGTATTTACACCGAGGGAATCAAAACTGGCATACGGGACTAACGGACCTTTCCTAATCGTAACAAAAACTTCTTCGCCGACTTCCGGTTTTGACCCATGTACGTACAGTACATTTGAAATTCGCTTGTATGCATTTCTATGGAAATATTTTTGCTATCTGCGCAAATTATTGTTAATATACCTTTACTTTATGCATTAATAGCGTTAATTCACGTTATTTTTCGGTCGTTAACATTCGCAGAGGCCCTCAAAATACTTAAACACCCTCGTGCTTCGCACTCGGGGGTTAAAGAATTTTTCGGGCCTCTGCGACTGTTAACGACCTCAAAAACGTGAATTAACCCTATATCAAAACACCACTCACAGCCGAGGGATATGATGGCTCCATCACCCGAGGTATGCCGAATGCTCATCATAGCCCCTGCCTAACACTGGTGAAACCCAAGTCATACATGAATATATGAGCCGTGTTGTTACTGAAATGTCGTCGGTATACTTTAAAAGACCTCTTTACTGTATACAGCTTGTAACAAGGCTTTCGAAGTAAATCGACGGTATGACTGTTGAGAGCGACATAAAACACTTTTCAATGAACAAGAAACCAGTCCGTCCTCCGTCATTTCCCAGTCACTAAAATATTTTGTTGGAAGGAAGATAATATTTAAAAATTTGGTGGTAAAATAAAGAAATTCTCGTAATGAGTTTCGTCGAGCCCCGATAGCTTAGTCGATAATGTACAGGCCTTGACGCAAGGGGGTCGTGAGTTCGAACCCGGCTTGACCAATTTCTTTCCGAGGATTGATGATAGTCATCGAAAAGGGATTCGTTTCTCTCCCACTACTTACCATTGTTTCGATGATGGTTATGTGGGAAAGCAACCAATGGCTTTACAATGGTAAAAGAGACTCCAGGAAATCATGGATAGGTGAGCTGGAAGCCACGATATAACTGAAGAAATGTTGAAAACGGCGTTAAGATCATACAATCAATCAAATGAATGAGTTTCCACTAAAAGATTTTACGTGTTTGAAATTTTAATTCATGTTATTTAATATCAATCATATTTCAAGTATGTTCTTTTGTTTAGTCATCTGCTTCGAAGCGGTTTAAGCGTTATAGGAGTAATCGCACAGGTTAAACTTAGTATTTACCAAACAGTAAGATCATCGGTAAAACTTGCTGAAATTGGAAGCATTTTTACAGATGACAAAAGATAATATGTGAGCCATCACGCAAAAAGGGACCTTCTTGGAACTGCGAAAAGTGTCAACCCTGGCCAGACTGTGCAAATTGTACAGGCTGACCAGGGTTGACACTTTTCGCTTTAATGACATTTTCAGTATGAAAATGGTCATTGTGCCTTGTTATACAATCGTTTTTGAGTTATCAGCTTAAACTGACCTGCACCATCGTTTTTTCTGTTATCATGTGTGTACAGAATTCTTAGATGGTCTCTTTTTGCGGGATGGGTCACATATGTGACTAAAACCTTGACATTTGTTTTATCAGGGATAGAAAGCATTCACGGAAAGGTGAAAGTGCTGGTAATCAACGTTTATTTATTTTTTTCAATTTGTTTTAACTCTTACGCTGCTATGCGCGAGTAGCTGACTTTTTGCGGATAGTGTAGACCAAGATCAGAATGCACAGAATGTGCAGTCTTATTTTGGATCTACACTGTCCGATAAGGAGATATTATTTTTCAAAACTTAACTTTGAACCAGCAACATTTGGACTATTTATATCGAACTGAAAATTTAATTTTAGATATTTAGCAGAATAAGGTTAAAGAAGTCTCCATAGATCCATAGGATCGTGTAAACTCGGCATTGTGCTTAAAAGTCATTACCAGACGACAATATTGTAGGTTTGTCCAAATCGAAAGCATTTGCAGACGACAAAATAAAAGTGACTGAAAATTTGAAAGTTGTTTTGTGAAGGGTAGAAAACAGTGTGGGAAAAAGGAGAAAATAGTGGTTACCAGTATTTTCTCCTTTTTCACAATGTTTTCTAAAAGCTTCTTTCTCAGGATCGTCAACTAGGGATTGTGTGGTAATGGTTTAAAGATTAATCAAACGCCTTAAAACCTGATCTCTGCATGGGCCCGTGTTCACCAACCATTCTTGAGAATATCTATAGTCTTATTCGCCAAGGTTTTCTAAATTTATAAGTAATACAACTTCTGATTGGCTAAACCGAATGGTTTAGCCAATCAGAAGATGTTTTACTTTCAAATGTAGAAAGTTCTGGAGAATAAGACAAAAGCGTTCTTCGGAATGGTTGATGAATACGGTTCTAGCAGATATTTCTAGTTTTAACGACTCGAAAGAAAATGGCTTTCGACAACATTGCGAGAACCGGAGGAAATAGTGTCTGCAAGGCATGGGCCTATATTTTTACACAGAAAACAAGAAACACTGGTGTTTCATATAAACACGTGGCAAAGGCAGACATTGCCGTACATTAGCAATTTGTTTTCTTGTATCAACGTTTTATAGAGTGGTCCTCTGCCAGAAACATAAAGTCCCCAATGGAAGAATTAGAGATATCAAGATAGAATATGAGTCATGCCCTGGCATAAAGGGGTTTAATGCACCTCGGTGATGCATGATACCAAACAAGTCATCAAATAGTTATGGAGACATAAGATCTATTACGTGACACAACATACTGAATACCGAGGTAGAATTATCCTTGGACATGTAGAAAATTGACAAAAAGCAAAAAATTTCGACCCACGTCGAAACTCTCTGCAGATGCATTAGATCCCCTTTTCACAGAGCATGGCTTATATATACATCACGAGTTTACAAGTGTGTGTACGTGTGTGTTTTTAACATAGAACATGGCCAGAAAAGGAACATACAAAAAGTAATATTATACTGCAAAGAAATTTCTCGTGATCTGATTGGATCGTATGCCCCGAATACATATATCATGTACTCTGGAAAAACCAACGTAAAAACAGTTTCCTTTTCGGGAGCCCCGTATACATGGCTACACTTGCAGCACAACATCCGAAATGGCCGCGTCGATCAAGATTAACAGCAAAATTATGCGCCAAGCTGCTCATGTTAGCACGTATTACCAAGGTTTCAATGACGTCATTCCCGGTCACGTCAATTTTCACTGAATTGGGACACTAAGAAGGGAAATTCTACTTTATCAGCGTACTCAGCTTTTCTAACAAACAACAAGAAAACAAAAAACGGTAAAATCCGTTAAAAAAAGTTGAAACGGTCAATCATTGCAGAATAATAAATTCGTTGTACCGTCTAGTGGCAGAAGACTTGGAAACTTGTTCACGGCTGTATTGAATCATGTCGCCACCACGCCTTCGTCTCGAGGCGACACGATTCATTATAGCCATGCACAAGTTTCCAAGTCCCCTGCCACCTGACCGTACAACTAATACTATCAAATTTCTAGTGATCTGATTGGTTAACATGCCGGGAACATATATCATGTACCTTGTCAAAAAACACGTAAAGCCAGTTTCCCTTTTGAGCGCCCTGTAAACATCACTAAACGTGCAACACAACATCCAAAATGGCGGATCCGATCGATCACCAGACTGCACGTTTATGCACCAAACTGCACGTTTTAGTGACGTCATTTTCCAGTGACGTCAGTTTTCATTGAATTTGGGCACTCAGACGGGAATTTCTATTTCGTCAGCGTATTCGATTCGTGAGATTATAAAACAGGGAAATTTCGCTTAACGCGCTTTGAGAGGGTAAAACTTTATAGTATAATAAATTCGTTGTACGGTCAGGTGGCAGGGGACTTGGAAACTCGTTCACGGCTGTGTCAAATTATGTCGCCACCTCGCCTTCGGCTTGGGCGATATGATTCACCACAGCCGTGAACAAGTTTCCAAGTCCCCTGCCACCTGACCGTACAACTAATACTATACGTCTCCTCTGAGGAGAGAGGAAAAATGAATAGAAAAAAAATAACATCGACGCGGATCAGTTTCCCACCTTCCTCCAAAAAAGAGGCATATTTATAATTGTAAACAAATGCATAGTACTACTACATGGGTTATTCCACATATTTTTAACGGCCAACCACTTCCACGCTACTTTGGCTGTAAAAGAGAATGAGAAACTCTGGATAAGCAAATAAAACATTTAAATGAAAATATATAGAAAGGCTTTTTTTACAAAAGGCAATCAAACAAAGATTGATAGATATGCTTTTGTATCTACACGTGAAAACAACAAGTACAGCACAAAGAATAAACAAGGGGGCCATGATAATCTGAACCACTCACCTGAGCTTTCTGATCCCACTTAAAACCCATTTGCAATCTCTTTCGAAATATCAAGATATACATTTTAGCAAACATTCATGGGTACTGGACTAAGAATAAAGCCTCTAGCGTGAGCACGATTTTTATTAGGATTTGTTGTAGTGAGATACTAGTACTTTTTTCAAAAACATGACCCTATTTCAGACTCATTTTTAGTATCATCAAGACAGACATTCTGACCAACTTTCATGAGATTTAGACTGAAAATGTGGTCTCGGGAGTGCATACAAGGTTTTCTTAAAGCCGCAGTCGAGCCAAAGAATAGGTAGTTTTCACCGTTTTAACTCGAAAATATATTGGAAAACCCATCACAACACACATATATAAGATCGGAAAAAAAAACTCGAACGCGTCAGCTACTGCATTGGCTGCCATAATATACATGAGCGAAAATGCATGTAGAGGCCCGTCGATTTCACGGACGCCATTGATCGTGACAACCTTCGTTATCGTTCGTGCATATTCGAACTAGGGGTTCGAGAACGTCACGTGATAACATTGCATCCCACTAGTGCTATGACATGGTAGACATCACTATTGCTTACAATTCCAACATGGGAGAGTAAAATTTATCATTTTCTTATTTTCTTATTTAGATGTACTAAACTCTTCCTGTATTTATGATAAATGAATAAGCGATGATCAGCCTGTGTCGATGTTTATGTTAACGATGTCGATAAACTTACGTTTTTCAAGCCTAGAATGAGGACAAAATGATCATGTGAATGAAGGGTTTGTTTCGACGCTTTGAATTATTACGTGGTATTTACGTCACTAACACGTCACTGTGGACATTTACGATTCGTACGACGAAAAGTCGGCTAATCGTCCGCGATCATCGATGTAAACAAACTGATAATGCTGCGTGGTAGGATCTGCTCTAGTTTAAAACTTCTTTTAGCTGCCACTGGCTGGATCTTTTGCAAACTGCGCCTTCACATACCGTGAAAGTCAGAATAATCGCCATATTTTTACATAGTAGAGATGAAATTTACTATTATCTTATAAACAGGTTGTTTATTCAGTTGGACGCTACTGAGTGACATACATTTCTTACATGATGTGTCCAATTTTCAAACCTATCTGTGATAGCATCAAGCCAAAAAATCTGATTAACTTCCATGAAAATAGGATTGAGAATTTAACCTCTGGAGTGTACACAAGATTTTTCAAAGATTTGACTTGGTGACCTTGTTTTTAACGATTTTCAAACTTGTTTGAAATCTTATCAGGGAAAATATTCCGACCAAGTTCATGCCTATTGGACTGAAAGTGTGGCCTCTAGTGTGTACACAAGGCTTTTCAACGATTTCACCTAATGACCTAGTTTTTGATGCACCTCGACCAGTTTTGCAACTAGTCCAGAGATATTACAAAGACGAATATTGTGACCAACTTTCATGAGAATTGGACGGACAGCGCGGCCCCTAGATTGTACACAAGGTTTTTCAAAAATATAACCGTGTGACCGACCATTTTTTGACCTGAATTGACCCACTTTTAACATGTTTCAGATCTTTTTTTTTTTTACTTAAACTGACTGATAATTTTTCATGAGCTTTGGACTGCAATTTTTGCCTCTTGAATGCACACAAGGTTTTTCGAAGATATGACCAGATGCTTCAGTTTTTCAACCAGTGTGACTTATTTCAATGTCATCCTAGATACATGTATCATGGAGAAAAACATCTGGCCAAATTTTATGAATATTAGAATAAAAAAGAAGACCTTTAGAGCGGTACATTAGTTTTTTTTTCCAAGATTTGATCAAGTCAACTAGTTTTTGATCAAATGGGATCCATTTTCAACCTAGTCCAGGACATCTTTAAGACACATTCTGACTAATTTTAGTAAACATTGGACTGTAGATGTGGCCTCTAAGCCAAACGCAATATTTTTCAAAAAGTTTGACATGATGACCTAGTTTTCGACCCAATTGACCCACTTTGCAGCCTCTCCGAGTCAACATCTTGAAAAAAAGATTTGAATAATTTTCATGAGTATTACACTGAAAATATTGCCTCTTGAGCCTACACAACGTTCTACAATAATATGACCGATTAAACTAGTTATTGACCATACTGACCTATTTTCAAACTCGTCTGAAATTCCATCAATACAAACATTTTGTCATTAAGTGTTGTACTGATGCCCTGGATTCGATAGCGTGCAAAATACTTTACAAAGATTTAATCAAGTGACCTATTGTTTGACCCGACGTAACCAATATTTTCGAACATATCCCATATATTATCAGGACATACATTCTGAAAAGTACCATGAATATTCAGACTGAAAATATAGCAGTTAAAGTGTACACAATGTAGAAGCTGATCGAGCACATGGACAACAGTCGACGCACATAGGATGGCTGACACGACACGACTATAGAAATTCACATTGAGCACGTTTGAGGGAAGAATGACCTAACTTATCGCGGATTTGACCTTGACTCCTTTCATTTGAGAGACAGTCATGCCTTGGAATGCATGATTAAAATGCACGGGCGTTGTATCAGTCAGATAGAGACGATTGTAGTCATGATCTTTCATGGCGATTCTAAGGGACTAGCTTGTATTCAGAAGAATAATATAACGTGGTTTGTATTCACCAATCATTATTAAGAACATTCTTAGTCTTATTCTCAAGTTTGTCCATAACATTTAAAGCATGGACAAGGTTCTACTCCCGACTTTACTCGATTTTCCCCAGCTCACTAGACCTAGCTGGATGAAATTCCAAGACTTGAATGAACTGAGGTGGTACAAGTCACATAAAGCTGTGTGGAAAATTCGATTTGAATGAAAACGTGTTTCCTAATGGTTTAGAAATAAATCAAATAAATGAAAGGGAAAGAACTACCGATCGAGTAAATCATTATAACCGCACTCAACCGATTTAAAATTACATTTCATGTCTGTATATATATCTGGAAGTTTGAAATGTCTGACAGAAACGGGGGATGTGTCTATTTTACAAGCAGGTTAACAGAAAATACATGTACATGTACTCCTTTTCATACACAGTTTCCGAAAAGCTATTCACTGCTTTGGAGGAACAAAAGAAAAGTCTGAAATATATTCGTTCACCTGTTCTTTTCACAAATGTAGAATTTCTGTAAGGTACATGGGTAATCATTCCAGGCATCTCCCCGTATCACGACACAGTTCTCGTTTCCACCGGCATTATCAGGCTGATGGCGTTCCCAGTGAGCATAGTCGAGTTTTGTGTCAGACTTGTACCATCGCCATTCGTTCTCAACCATTAAGTCGTTGGCGCCAATCCAAAAATGTTCTTTGAAAGTAGCAAGGCCCCGTTCAAATTCCGGATCATACATGATTTTCCTACATAACTCAAAGTGTCCTTCTTGGACGACTTAAAACTACGAGGTAAATGACAAATGTAGTTACTTTGGCAGGCACTGTAGATCAAATTACATAAAAGACACGAACAGTAAAATGCCGAGGCTTTTTTAGGTCTAACTTTGTTTATTTAATAAATAATGAACGGTAAATACAGTTGCATTAGCGGCTGGTCCGTACAATACTGCTCCATTTTGACGAAACAGATTTTCATTGAAGATTATCCATTAGTCTATATTCATTCACTTTGTTTAACTTTTACTGCTTCTCGATATATGTGTCGAAATTCTTATACACTTAGCAGAACACGCATGGCAACCTATTTCATTTGCAACTGCACCAATGGCACATTACAAATTGGCCATTTAGAACCCTCATCCATATATTTATACGGATGTTCTTCCGTCGATCGACATTTGAGTTCACAGGGTGCATAATTTGTGAATATGTATTTTAGGCGAGTTACCTGTAAGTTAGGACTTGTATCGCATTTATACATGCGTATCAGCTATTTACTTTTCCTGCATTAATTTCAATAAGCTGAGATGCACCCCACTACAGACACACACATCCTTGCGGTTTCATTATTACGATCAAGTAAGCTTTTGGTAACAAATACTCCATGGAAAATAAATTTAAAACACACTTTATATTTTTTTTAACTGTTTGCAGTCCGCAAAGACGAGATTGGATTCAAAGTGCCATGTAGCACAGTGAAGAAATCTTCTTCTAGTAGATCTTTCGATGTTAATGCAACGGCCACAATAGGACATTTCCCACTTCATTTAGTATTTTCTATGCCGCCGGAATATATTTAACAAGGAACTGTTGCCCATCCTCACACCCATTGATATGTCGCCACATTACAGATATGCAAGATACACGAATATGGACGTCCATAAAGTTTCCAAGTTTAAGATGTCTTAATCCTTTTAGTATGTCAGTTGAGGTATATGAATGACTTTGTTCGTCAGAAACAAAAACAAAATGTATTTAGTAGCAGTCACTGTAGTTATTTTAACTGAACCCTAAAGGATAAACCATACGCCCCCACAAACTAAAAATGAAAGTTACATCTATCTACCAAAAAAGTGACAGAATTTCTGTTTTTTCTCGTTATTGCTTAACAAACCCGAATGTTGATAAGTTCAATGGCGGGATGCTACACTTAGTTGTTAGAAAATCTGACTTAAACGGTGCATATGGCGAATGTTCTACTGCGCATGTATTTGTCATGGTTATCGAATCAAAAGTACACCTATGTCTTTTCGCACATAGTGGTAATAACGTTGTTGCACTGAAACAAATAGCACATTCCTCTGGTAATATTGGTGATGAGAGAAAATGGATGTTTGAACTGTCACCGTGAAATAATTAAAATGCTGCTGACACAGCTTTACACACAAAACAAGGAAACAATGGCAGGAAATTTAACGCTGTGGAAGTACAGCTGTTTCCACTTTGAAAATAATTGTTGGAAAAGGAGAAATTGCACCTACTGAGCAATTTCTCTTTTTCCCACCTTGTCTGCTGAGCCTTTATCCTATTTCATTTCCTTGAAAAAATAACTTCTACAGTGACTTCATTTCTGACGATACGGTAGGTTCTATTTTTATTTTTTTCTTATTGCTTAGAATTATAGACACTATAAGTGTGGAAGTTTCAAGGAAAATCTGTCCGTCAGAAAGTATGTATTTATTATCCCCGCCGAAGGCTGAGGGATATAGTTTTAGCGTTGTCCGTCCGTCCTTTTGTCTGTCCGTCCGTCCGTCTGTCCGTCCCGGCAAATATCTCTAATTCCATTGGACGGAATTTCGTGAAACTTTATACATGTGTACAATAACCCATTCTCCCGAGGCACTTCTTTTGTTTTGTTTTGATTCGATGCAAAATGGAGCGATTTTTAAGTTACCCGGTTCAGTGCATTTTTAATGTTTTTAGTCTTAACTTGAAAACTATACAGAATTTTTACATTCAACTTGTCATATCTATCTACCACCATTAGGAAATGAAGGGAAAAAAAATTAACCCAGATTGACGTTGAAACACTGTCAATGTTTTGCGATTCGAGCTGTGTCATGCAAAAAGGGGGCTTCATGTTATATTCCATTCCACTTTTTGTGAACACAATTCTTTCCACATTTCTGGACGGATTTAAATAAAATTTTCACAGAATGTTCCTCGTCATGTGCCCTATCGCATATTCTCAATGTTTTGCGATTTGTACCTGCATCAAGGAAAAAGGGGGCTTCATGCTTTTTTTTTTTTTTTTTTTTTTTTTTTTTCATACCATTTCTTGTGATCGCAACTCCTTCCACATTTCTTTGACGGATTTGAATAGAATTTTCACAAAATGTTTCTCGTCATGTGACCTATCGCATATTGTCAAGGTTTTGTGATTTGTAGCTGAACCATAAAAACAGGGGCTTCATGTTTTTTTTCACTCTATCAAGTTCGTGTGAACGCAATGCCTACCTCATTTCTTTGCAGAAATTTTACAGAATCATGTGACCTAAAGCATTTTGTCAAGGTTTCGGGATTTGTTACTGCATCATGGAATAAGGGGGCTTCGTGTTTTATTTCATTTTTCACCAATATCTCTTTAATCACGAGAGATATCTCAACAGATTTGGATGAGATTTTCCCAGATCATGTGACCTTAGCGTGTCTTGTTAGGGTTTTACAGTTTATCATTGTATCATGGAAAAAGGGGGCTTCATGTCAAATTCACCTTTTTATCAATGTATCTCCAGCTTATTCACTTAGTTTCACGAAACTTCATATTTGTATTGGTTGATTGATGAGTCCATCGTGCATCCGTCTGTCCATCCATCTGTCCATCCATCAGTCTATTCGTAACCCTTTCAGATCACAAGTAACACAATATGTCCATTGAGCTACCCAGACAAGTCCTTGAAATTTCAACACTTTAGTCTCTAGCTAGCTGCTTGATATTTCTTTCTTAGAGGAGAAAACAGTCAAGGGTGTCAGGTAAAGTCAATGGATTGAACTGCATTTGAATTGAACCGGATTGGATTTAATGAACCGATGGACCTGGAACGGACTCAATAAACTAATAAAACAATATTTCTTCAATCTGGTATAAATCAACAAAAATTTACATTTACCATAGCCGCTTACTAGTTTCAAATTCGCTGGTCTGTCAGTACTTTCAGTACTTTGATTATGTTGCGACGTATATTGTTAGAGGGATATCTTCTCAAGTCCTTCACAAAAATTGATGAAACTTCATGCATGTCTTCCTTTGGATAGTTCGTTGATACATTTTTTTTCTTTATGTATAATGATGTGTCGTGGAAAAGGGAGCTTAATGTACATTTTCTTTATTTGTTTTCATTTCATGAAATGCCAATTTCTGGAAAAGGATACTAATGTATAATCCTGTTATGGACCTCTTATATATTCTTTTAGACTAGCGAAGCTAGTCTATAGGCATCCTCTTTTAACCAGACTCAATATAAACAAAAAGCCCCACAGTTGCCAAATACTGCCTCACAGAAAAATAACTCCTTACAGTTACTCCTTAATTCAGTCATTATAACAATTTTGACTTGAAGCACAGAATCTCTACCATTTGAAATTGTCCATTTTCAAAACAGTAGACTGTACAAGATTGTCATTGATAAGGTACATGATGTTTGCTTATATGTAAATTAAGTGACCTATATGCAAATCAGGCTCATATCACTGATTCCTACTCCGCAGTTCATAAAAGTATGAATGGATCTAAAAAGAAATACCCCCGGGTAACTTGTAGCAAATCCCAGCTATACAAACCCTCCCTGGCCAGGGAACCCTTCTCACTCCTCCGGTCATTCATTATTTAGATCATTGTGAATGCAAAACTGATATGTTAAACTGTTGTTTAGAATTACTGATATGTTAAACTGTCTTGTATATTAACCCTTTACCACACAATCCCGAGTTTTCACACGAGTGGGGAAGAAGCTCTTTGAAAACAATGCGGGAAAAGAAATAAGAAAATGCTGGTTACAAGCATTTTCCCCTTTTCTCATGTTTTTTTTTTTCAACCCTTTTAGAATATGTTTTCATCAATTTTGTCACATTTAACTGTATCGTCTGGAACAGCTTTTAATGTGGCGGGTCGTAAAATGTTTCGTTTTGTAAAGAGTTAAATAGTTAACTATTGCATCCTGTGGTGTTAACCCTTTACCACACAATGTTAACTTTTAACGCCCCTGAGGAAGCAGCCTTTTGAAAACATTGTGGGAAAAGGGGAAAATGCTGGTAACCCTATCAAAACAAAATTGCACCATTTGAGCCACTTTGAAATTTCATATAAATGTATAAATCAACAAAAATTTACATTTACCATAGCCGCTTACAAGTTTCAAATTCGCTGGTCTGTCAGTACTTTCAGTACTTTGATTATGTAATGAAATGCTGTGCCATGGGAAAAGGAAGTTTAATTTATAATTCTATCATGGACCAATAACAAAAAAGACATGTGTACATGCAAAACACAATACCTCTAATATGTTTGTATAAAATAAAGGTCTTTTTCGGCGGGGGATATCATTTCAACGAAATTGCTTGTTTATTTAAAACTAACCCTTAATTCGGTCCAACTATCTCCCTTTTAACTCAGTGATACATACATAACATGCCACATTTGTACATTCACCATGCTCAAAACCAGGCTTTTAAACATTTCTTGTGCAAAAAATATGAATTTTCATTAAAATGATATATATTTTTATCATAAATTAATATATTTTTCCTGCATTTTTCCTGTTTAACTGACTACTTTAGAAAGACGTTTTATGTCCAATATAGGCTGCATTTTGGAAGTGCGTAAAAGTATTTCTTTGATTTTTTTTTTTGATTGTTATTATCATTATAGATAACCAACCACGAGGTCTACTTGAAAACTTACCGCTTCTTCGTTTTACCTCTTGAATCAAGAAGTTATCCACAGATTGTGAATGTATTTCGGCTAAGTTTGCACCATAGTGTTCGCACACAGCCTGTAAAAACAGAAGTATGACGATGACAACGGCTTTTTGAATGTTATGTTGGCGATTGGCCCATTATACAAAATTAAACTGAACATGAAGTAACCAGTTCAAGCTCCACTTATCACAATCACAAAAAAAAACACCTCTTACCTGAATTTGACAATTATGTAAGGATGTAATTTTTAAGTGGGATCGGATATCCAAAAGAAATACATTTATTAGAGTCTACATTCACGGCTTATGACGACGGTCGAAAATATACGGTAACATAGATTAGTCCCAGAATGCATTTAAATCTCCGGCTATGAAAACTTCACTGTGGTGTTAAGTGGCTAGTTTGTACTCGAACCAAGCAACATAAAGACCGGCTGATTTCAGTCTGCGCTTTTAGCTCATGGTGAAATATTGATAAATGCGACAACACCTTTTTTTGGTTCAGATTTTGATCCCTAGCAACTGTGTAATGGTATAATGCAAGGCTTGCAGTTAATATGGCCTGCAACACGCAAAAAAAGTGAATTTGGACATTTGCATAAAGAGTCGTCTCGAATCAGCCTGAGCAGTCAGCGCAGGCTAACCCGAAACGACGATTTCCGTTTTTATGTATTTCTTATCTTTCGCGTAAGTCTAGTTTAGCACAAAATCTAATGCAGTTGTACAGTGCCTTCTCGGATTAGCCTGCGCTGGCTGATCCGAGACGACACTTCACACAAATGTCCGAATGCCCATGTTCGCGTGATGAAAGCCAATTTCTAGGGGTCAAGCTGCACAAGAACAAAGGCATATCGCTGTCTACACTCTAAGCTTTTCAAGAAATACAGATAAAAAATGCCTTGGAACATATAAACAGTTCAAACATGTACAACTTCTCGTAGTTTAAACTTTCCTTCGGTTATATATAGGTACTACAAAAGAGAATCAAAGCTAACAATAAGGAACATGCCGATCGCAATCTACTTACCGACTTTTTCTGTAAACTGAACCAGTCATTGGTACTTTGTATTTCTATCCACGCTTCTCAGCAAAATCGAGGAACATTGATATACATAACTACTTTTGCCTTTGGCTAGGCAAAAAGTGGGGAGGGAAGGAAAGGCACTTACAATAGATATCGTGCGGTAACCATTTCTTAAGCTCACTCATCACCTGTTGCTTCTTAACAGATAAATGAACTTGGTGAATAGTAGAACTATCACATGATTCAGAACTATCACATGATTCAGATCATATTCTTTCGGCACGTGTTCGCTGCAGTAATGCAGTGTTTCTGTCCATGACAGTTAATGTCGGTTTACTTCCAAAACCTCGCAACTACAGTTTGAAAAACTCTGTAGTTACGAGGTTTTGGAATTAAACCGACATTATATTTTGAAAATAGTTCAACACATACCGTTACTGTATCTGAATGTCGCGGTTAGCCTAAGCTGAAATGGTAAATCTCGGTGAAATCGTTGGAATTAGCTAGTTGGTTTCTAGAGGTGTGCCACTGTTTTGGCCGTTGGTTGAATGACTGAGAGGAGGTTCGTCCAGAGCAAAACATTCTCGTTCATGTTAAAACATGGCTTCGTTATTTAGTATTTATTTACTGAAATTGCTTCGTTTTTTGGTGTTATATGAAAAGAGTGATACATTGGAGGAGAGTTTGCAAACAAATGTAAAATTAACACGTATATATTGTAGTGCACACATTCCATAACATGAGCTAACTGGTTTCTAGAGTTGTACCACTTATTTGCCCTTTGGTTGAATGACTGAGAGAAGGTTCGTCCAGAGTTAATTCAAGTCTCGTTCATGTCAAAACATGATTTTGTTATTTAGTAATACTGAGATTGCTTCGTTTTGATGTAATATACAATGGTGATACATTGAAGATGATTTCCAAACAAAAGTTAATGTATATATTACAGTGCACACATTCCATTACATGGTTATTTCAAGCATTTGCTTTACAATTTCATGTATTAATCATTCGTGGCACACAATGAAGTTTCAAGTGACTTAAAATTGAAATGTTCGACCACTCGAAAGACTTCAACACAGTACTAACCTCTGCATTGACCCATTCTTCCATGTCATGACTGAAGTGATAGCACATGTCTGCGAATGCCGTCCAACCATCTGCGCAGTGCTGTGCGTCTAAAAATATAAAAGCTGAGTCTTGGTGAGTGAAGGCGATTCAGTGCATCACAAAAAGTATCGATCCAATTCCATGTCAGCCTGCGCAGTGAGTAGCAGCTCGGTTAACAGACAAAATGTATCCATATTGAACGATGAGCGACGACTTACGTGGTATAATGTAAGACAGAGATGTAATATTAAAACCCATTTTCTAGGCCGCAGCTTACATTTATACTTAAACATATCTAGTGTATTATTCTTTGATAGATTATCTAATGTGAGATAAGGGATATGATTTTTTTTCTATGTCCGTCGGTCTGTATGTTCGTCCGTTCGTCCGTCCGGACAGATATCTTCTACAATCCCTGACGAATAATGATAAAACATAATAGATATGTTTAAAAATTATAGTCCACCTATATACTTTATTTAGTTGTTTCTTTTTTGGACCATGTCATGGAATAAAGGAGGCGCGATGTTTATTTTCGTTATGGACCAATATCTTCGGAACTACAACACAAAATTTTATGAAACTTCATATTCATATTGTTGTGCGTGTGTGTGGGTGTGTGTGTGTGTGTGCGTGTTGGCGAGGTATATCATTTCAACGAAATACTTTTCAATCAGCGTGTACCGTACAGTAAAAATATTCGTCGAAACAATGATCAGCGAAGAGGGAGGAATCATTCCTCCCTCTTCGCTGATCCGTTGTTCGACGATAGTTATGTTGGAAAGCAGTAGGTGGTTTGGAAGTTCATACAATCAGTTATTCTATCATTGAGGCAACCTATATAGTTTTTCTCTCGCTTTTGTTTTTGCTGTAAAAATGTTATTTGTTTCATAATTGTTATCATGTCATTTTGACGAAGTTATGTGAAAATATGACATAAAAAAATAATCAGACTGGAAACGAGGGTAAACGGAAGCAGAAACGATTGCAGAGAGAGAGAGGGAGAGAGAGAGAGAGGGGGGAATAAAAAAAGCAAAGTAAAGCAAGCAAATAGAAATTGAAAACAGCAATAGGACGATTTTCACATTGAAAACTCAAATAAATATTACTCATACCAGAATCGCCTAATACAGCTAGCATCAAAAGAAATATTTTGCTCCAAGTCGACAGTTTCATATTCAGCTTTCTACTGTAAATTGCAAAAATATCATATTCGATTTTTGGCATCCGAAAAAAAAAATCTCGGTAAGCTACGCCACAGCAAAAGACACACTCTTTCGTTCACAGTTCACATACAAGCTCGGATGGTCTAGATCCAAGAACGAACTGCACTCTCAGTGCCGTCATATCTTAGTCTACCCCTTTCCGAAAAGCTTAGTTTGTCACCCACATCATCACAAGAAGTTACCCCTCAGATCTCTCTGAAAAAGTGAAATAGTTCATTCCAAGTTAGTCTTTATGTTATGTACAAATACTTATCATATAAACCCTTTGCTTAGAACACATTTTTTGCAAGGTAAAACAATAATTATGTAACTATTACAGATTCATGACGAAGTCATCTTTGCACACATTTACTGTTTGATTGAAATATCTCACACAATATCGAAAAATGTATATAAAAGATCATACTGATCTTTCTGATCTTAATCTATATTGTCCACAAATACATTTCATTTTGTGCCTGAGAAAAAAAGGGGCAAACGTATTCTTTCTTTCTCTTGGGCATTTTAGATAAGAACTTGCATGTGTCTGTGAACAAACTGGTCATTTAACAGATGTTACAGTCATTCTTGCACTTGTATGTGGCAAATACGCCAAAAGAACAAGTTCAACACAATATAATCCCATACAAGTGCAATTACCTTATTACTGTAAATTTTGACATTCAGATAATGTTTTAAATATTTCTATTAACTATGTGCTGCATTAACAATATGGTTAAAGACAAAGAAAGTGAGTATAAATCGTACAAGGTTAACATTCTAATTCGTTCGATTCTTTCATGAGATAAATACATCGGTTACCAAGTACATAAAAACATTCAAAATGCCCAAAAGGTCATCAATATTTCCTTGCTAGAAATCGAAATCGTCCTAAATTAATGAAATAAAGCTTCACTGATGTTAAACAAATATGGAAGGGCTATGTTACAAAAGGCAATCAGCCAAAGACTGTTAAATTTCTTTTATTGTCTACATGTAACAAAAAACAAGAAAAGCACAAAGACTGAAGTAGAGGGAAGTTATAGCCTGAATCACTCACCTGAGCCTTTATCCCATGTAACCCGTTAATTTTGCAATCTCATCCGAAATATCAAGACAACATCTTAACAAACATGCCTCTAGAATATATTTTCTTTATTTAACATGGCCCTTTTTCAACCTCCTTTTTTATCAAGCATGATATTTTTTCTTCTTGAGATATGTAACGTTTAATCATAAAATGAACACAAGCTTTCGGCGGTACAACCGCCTTCTTCAAGTGTGATCCTGTGATAGAATGCCTGCAGTAATGTTCAGTTGTTTACGCAACGTCAAACAACTAATACAAAGTCCCGGGATGAAGTCCTTGCAGCTTTCATCCTGACAAATGGGCCCGAACTCAGACCAATCTGAACCATGCTCCGGCAAAAGGGGGCCCAATTCATCTCCGTGATACAGAATATCAAGCAATTCAATACATCAATGTATCACGGAGATGCATTGGGCCCCCTTTTGCCGGAGCAAAAATGTACGCAAGGTTTTTGAGATGTGTCCAGGTGCCATATTTTTTTCAACCATTGTGAGCCATTTCATTCATTCCAGATATCATCAAAACAAACCGACCCAATGTGGCACATTTTGCAACTTATCAGAGATATCATCTGGCAAAAAAATCATGAGCATTGGACTGAGAATATGGCCTCTTGAGCGAACACAGCTTCCTGCAGTTATTTGACCCATTTACCAAGATATTAGATTTCGAACTCATCCGAGATATTATCGGGAAACTAATTCTGAAAAGTACCTAAATGTTCATACTGAAAACATAGCTTGTAAAGTGTAAAGACGGTAAAAATATACCAAGCACACGGGCGAAAGACGATGCACGAAGGATGACTGACTAGGCACGATATACATCGAATGTGTTTTCGTCTCAAATCCGACACCAAAGTAAAAAATGACATTAATCTAAAACAACAAATGGAGAGCATAATTTACAGTGGCTATTGTCTCTATGTGAAGCATAAAATAGTCCGGTTTCAATTTCTAATTTACAGGAAATAAGCCTAAAACTAAGATATATATTTAAAAAAATGTTTGTTATATTGTCAAGGTAGTTTTCATGTATAAATTAATTTTGAAATCTACAATATTAGGTAAGCTTACTGCAATTCTTAATTGACATATTTCAGCTTTGTACATACTGGTCATATGGTCTGATTTTCAAAATTGCAGCATTATTGACACTTGCATTAAAATTTAGTCTAATGTTTGTTAGACAAAGATCTTCAATCATTGAATTCACCCTCTTGGCCCAAACAAGCATCAGAAACATAATTACATCGATCGATATAGATTTGAATGACTTTTGAACAGACCTTGACACCAAACCTTAGTACACTTTGCTTATATATCATAGAGAAAGAGAAATAGATACAACCGCTTACAAATGACTTGTATCATGTAAGAAAATACATGTCGTCAAAGCATACACTTATTCTTAAAAGTACCCCACATACTTAGAAACGCTAAAGGTTAGTTAGTTGCTATATTGCCTTTACGAATAGCGCTTTTGATATCCTCCATCCAATCAGACACAAGTATTTCCATATCGTTATCCAGCAGGTTTTCTCTGGACATCCATTTTGGTTTCTCGCCTCGATGGAAACTCCCCTCTTGATTTTGAACTATGCACCACAATTTTTCTAGGGTCACCACCGAATTGCAGAACGCAGCCATTTTGGTCAAAGAATTAAGTAGATCGGTCTTTAACTTTTCGTAATACAGAACAAACATGTCCCCTTCAAACATCCTGATCCATGCAGCAACGCTATTGTCTTGCCTCTTCAAAATCATTGACATTCTGTTTCTGAATGCTGCAAAGAAAACAGTTTTTCATCTAAAAATGTGTCCAGGCTAAGAACCGCATAATAATAACGTTAATGAATACTGCTGATAAAATGGCGTTGTTAAATAACCTTGAGCATTGTGACCCTGAACTTTACTCTAAAAGTCAATAAAGGTCATCCACACCCCATTTGGGTTAATCAAGTTTATTCTTTAACTCTTTACCAAACGATAAATGTTTGGACTGGTCCGATTTCAAAGCATCTGCAGACGACAAAATAAACATGATTCAAAATTGACCCCTTGCCTGAACAGTAGAAAACATTGTGGGAAATGGAGAAAATGCTGGTAACCAGCATTTTCTCCTTTTCCCACAATGTTTTCAGACGGCTTCTTCCACAGGGTCATTAAACCCAGGGATTGTTTGGTAAAGGGTTAAATAATTGTCTTCTCGTAGTCTGTTCAAGTTTAAGTGACTGAAGGTCCTGTGTTCTTCTGTCCTTTTTATCTCAAATTCTATTAAACTTCGTAATCAAAGCCAATGGCTCCGACGAAAAAGTGTTGTGTGGCCTTCCATTTCTGAAGATGTCGACTGAAAATCAACCTCAAAACAGGTAAGCTTGTCCGTATTTCTAATTATGTGTTCTTATGTCTTTGAATTCGAAAAAAGGAGAATGTCATGCAATGCTCTGGTCTTTCAACATGTTTTCAGCACTATGGGAAGTTCTGTACATGAGTCATGACCAGTGAAAAATGGTTCAATGTATATGCAAAAGGTATTGAGTCACACAGAACGCTAAATAGGGTCGATAACAAAATATGTCTGAAAAATAGTATTGCGGACTGAGCAGGCCAAGGCTGACGATTCACTACGTTACTCTGCCCTTGGCGGATCAAGCTTGATTTTTACATTTCCCTGATACGCTTTTTCATTGGATGCAGCCAGCTCTAACTGCAACGAATGAAATCTCTCGTAGCATTTCATCTTTGATAAAAAATAGAACAAGGTCGCTACCTTTCGAATGAAGGTAAACATGAAAACCCACGTGGATGTCTGCTTATCGCTTCATGTGTATTCGTAAGCGGTTTGTAAAACGCTTTTTAATTGGCTTTTAGAAATATAGTGTAAAGGGGGGTAATAACTAGCATCCAATAGAGGGCGCATCGAAGGAATCTCGAAATCGGGCTCAATCAGCCAAAGTAAGATCCACATAGTGATCGTAAACTTGGCTCGCAAAGATGTGAGCAGTTTGACCTGGGTAGATACTTTTCACAATTGCATAATCCTTCGTTGCGCAGAGTATGACTTATCTATTTCTGATTGGTATTCTTCCACCAAAAATTGCGCAACAAATGCGTAGCTCAATTACAAACAGCACCTGGCGCGATTCGAACCCTGCGGAAAAGATCGCTGATTTTCAAAGTTTAACCCTTTCCCAAACGGCAAATTTTGGACCAGACCAAATTCAAAGCATTTTGCAGATGACAAATTAACAGTTGCCAAAAAGATGATTTTTCTACATGATAGGGTAGAAAGCATTGTGGAAAAAGGAGAAAATGCTGGTTACCAGTATTTTCTCCTTTTCCCACAATGTTTTCATAAGGCTTCTATTCCCGACCCGTCAAAACCAGGCATTATTTGGGAAAGTGTTAAAACCCTGGCGCTTTAACCACTGAGGTAAACAGATTTCTCCACAATGCTGTTGTATTACGTATTGATTTTAAACGGGAAGGCTATGCAATAGGGATGGAGTTATCCCCCGTAACAAACCCCTCTTAAATGACATCTTTTTGATAATCGAAAGCCTAATTAAGCAGTTGTTCTTTTTTTTCACAACAAATGACTCAATGGTCAATCCCGGACGAGTCCCCATCATACGATCATGAAAGTTCGCCACAAATGCATGACTCAAATACAAACAACACCTGGCGCGCATTTCGAACCCGAAGAGAAAAGACTCTCGTTTTTGAGGTTTAAAGAACTACTGTCTTAACCACTGAGCTAAAGAGAATTCTCTCTAACGCAGTCGACAGGTATTGATTTTATAAGGGAAAACTATGCCACACGGAAAGAATGATCTAGAGTTAATGTTGCCGAAATTTGGCCCTCAACTTATTTTGGCCGCTAGTGGACATTTGAGGATGCTAACAGTGTATTGGGAGTGATCGATATGTCAACACCATACGTACCTACTTCATCAAACTGAACTTGAGATATAAGTCCAGTTTTGTTTCTTAGTTTTCTTCTGTTATATTCAGCAAGATTGGCGTCAAATAGGTCTCGAATCACGATAATGGCACGTGTAAAGTTCACTTTTCCCTTGTTGTTTCCCAGGAGAGAGTGTGTTTTGACTGCAATGACGTTGTTGGTTGTATTTTCACCTTGAAACACGTGACTAATCCGTGTTGAACCGTAAAGGCTTCCGGTGTATATTCCTAAAGATAAAGAAAGGCATTACTCTTACTTGACATAAGATATCGGAAGCTTCTCAGTTTGCCACTGCCAGTGAAAAGTCAAACCCTACGTAACGTTTGTTTACACCCGATGATATATATATACTCTTTTTATTGCATAAAATGTGCCTTTTGGGGGCGTTATAAGCATGTATTAATGGGTAAAAACTGCGCATTAACGGGAGAAAACGTGAATTAATCCGTAAATTCACGCGTCGTTAACGACCGGCTTTGTACTATCAGTATCCTCGATTCGGGCCTACCTTGTAAACAACGTTTGTCCTTGTCAGATTTTCCCTAAACTCCGACCATCAAACTGTAGGTACTTGTACCATATCAGATCCTTTTCATGGCATGTCTTTGATGATATTAGTACTCCACAAACAAAATTTTGCCCATGACCTCAGTTTAATCGAAATCTGAACAAAAAATCATCCGTGAAATGTACTCCTCACCAGCTACATCCCACCCACTTTTAAACGTGATCGGTAATTCCCTCGCTTGATGTAGATCGAACCATTTGACGTCTTTCATTTATAGAAACTCATATCCACTCATTTATCCTCGTTGCAATCATCCAAACGTGTGCGAGTATATCCAACATACATGTAAGTCAACTTTGTATTAAAAATCATCAGAAGTGAATTTACGCCAAGAGAATCAAACCTTTCATACAGGACTAACGGCCCTTCACTGCTTGTAACAAAAACTTCTTCCCCGACTTCCGATTTTGATCCATTTAGGTACAGTACATTTGAAGTTCGCTTATTATTCTATGGAAATATTTTTGCTATCTTTGCAAATTATTGCTGAAATACATTTACTTTATGCAATAATAGCAATAATTCACGTTTTTTCGGTCGTTAACATTCGCAAAGGTTCTCAAAATAATTCAACACCCTCGTGCTTCGCACTCGTGAATTAACCCTATATTATTGTCATAGACGTCAGTTCAACCTATTAGATTATAGACTGTGCAGGCTGATTTGGATCGAATTTTTTTTTTTTGGCAGATGCATTTTGTATTAAGTCATGCAAGTTCTTTCAGATTCCGTATTTCCAGGTTGTGTCATAAGCACTCTCTATGTGTAGATATACTGATAAACCTACTGCTTTTTCATCAAGGCTTCTCACAGAAGTTTCAAAGCGTACAAAGTAATCAACTGTGCTACATTGACATCTTAATTCACTTTGAACACCAACAATGGGATTATTTATATCTAAGAACCAAACAAGACGAGTATTGACCATTCGCTCTAACACTTTGCAAAGACTACTTGGAGTGCAACACACGAAAAGGTGCATTCGGACATTTGCGTAAAGTGTCGTCTCGGATTAGCCTGCGCTGTCCGCGCAGGCTAATCCGAGACGACACTTTACGACTACATTAGATTTTCTGCTACAGTAGACTTGCGTAAAACAGAAAATCACATAAATTCGGAAAGTGTCGTTTCGGATTAGCCTGTGCGGACTGCACACACTGATCAGAGACGACACTTTACGCAAATGTCCGAATGACCCTTTTCGCGTGTTGCACTCCACTTGTGAAAGCTAAGGGTCTGTAGCTATTTGGGTCAGAGGTATCTTTTCCTAGTTTTGGAACTGGGATTATTTTAGTTTCTTTCTAGGAGGAAGGCAGATCACTTTTTTGTCAGATACCAATGAAATTATCAAATAGAATTGATAGAATAGTATCTTTTATTTCATGCTTTCCGGTAGGATATCGAGAAATAGCAGCGAAAATATTTTTCGATCTTACACGGGTACGACCAGTGAAAACACCGATTTTCATGTTCTTGTTGTAAATTGCGCATGCCTCACAACCAGGTGAAAGTATGACGTCATTTACCTTACATTTCTCGCGTATGACGTAATATTATACGTAGGTACACCAGGGGGAATAACGGAAAAGAACTGTGCTGGATTTTGATAAAGTTCCTCCCAAAAAAGGTTAAAAGCATGAAATTAATAGAATGATTGTTTTTTTTTTTTTCGGTTAAAGAGTGAAATTTATTTCATCGAGTGAACACCATCGGTAATATTTTCACTCCATGAAATGAATTTCAAATATTCACCAAAAAAATATTCTCTATGTAAATACTTTAGAAATTGACGATGTAATTTGTCTTTACCTGGGAAGAAGTCATGGGCTTGATAAAACAAACTTGAGTTCTTTGAATGAAACAGTTTATTGTTATACTCAAAAATGTTAAAATTGAAATTCAGCCTTTATTTTTTTCTTCGGTAGTTTTATTTCTCTGTAGCATTTCAGAACGGTTGACAGAAGAGGTTTTTTTGGCTTAAGTATCTGTAGTTTCTTTAGAGTTTTAATTATTAGTATACCTGCTGTTTGCAAGAAGATGCTCAATCGGAGATGTTGCAATACTTTTGACATTCTTTATCATAACCTTGACTTTCTTGTAGACGTTCTAGATTTAAGTTTCCAAGACTTACGTATATTACTCTATATAATTATTTGGCTCATTTCCTAAAAATACGGATTTAAAGGTTATTTTTTTTTTTTTCTGGAACGGTATGAGGTTGTATTTTGTAAGAGTCTCTTTCTTTCATAGCCGCTTTTCATTCATCAGTGAACAACAGCGTTTTTAGTTTGTCGAAGTCTGTGATACTAAATGTTTTGCACTACTAATGAGCAGATGGGAAAACAATTATGCAGGATCAGTAAAATCTTTACGTTAACCCTTAATTCGATAGTATACACCCCAAAAATTGTTATTTTAAAATTATGTTTCGGGGAAAGAAAGTTCCAGATCGGACAGCGTAGATCCAAGATCAGACTGATCTTGATCTATGCTGTCCGCAAAACGTCTGTGAGACGCGATCAGCAGCCAAAGGGTTAATCTCTTTGAAATGGTTTCTTTACAGAGAATATGGAAAGTTCCCAGTTTACTTTGGACAGTTCACCTGTAGATGCTTTTAACGAACCTAAAACGAGGAGTTTAGAAAACTTTGTGAAAAAGGAGAAACTGCAGGTGACCTTCATCCTTTTTCCATAATAATTTCTACCCACCCGAGAACACTTTCAGGTTTTAACCCTTTACCCCATAAGACATTTCCATGGTATCCCTAATTGACCTTAAACAACAGCAAGGGTGAAGCTGTTTTTTCTTATGTGTTTATGACACCTATTGATAGCATAGAAAACATTGTGGCAAAAGGTGAAATTGCTCGTCACGAGCAATTTCACCTTTTGCCACAATGTTTTCAAAAGGCTCCTACAAGCAATGCGTAGAAATGAGTATCTATGGAGTAAAGGGTTAAGTTCAATTTTTCCTGTTGTTGTTGCCTTAAACTGCTTTGAATTTCTGAAACTTCTCGTTTGGGAACGTGTTAAAGGTTTTGTTGCTTTTAGTTCTGTTAGGCATTGTGTTCCACTTAAACCGTTCTGCGGTAGGATCATTTCCCAAATATCGTATAACGGGTTTTTTTTTACTGCTGTAAAAGTTTACGGATCTGAGCTAAAAACACGTGATTTAAATTTTTACGATTTTAATTTTTACTAATTCTAAACATGCGTAAAAAATTACAGCATTAAAAATATCAGCACGCAAATAAAGATCTATTATACGGTTATAAAAACTGATTAAAATCAAACGGACAGTCCATTGATTAAAAGTCTTTAGATGTCCACGATGAATTACTTCAAAGTTAGGCCAGGAGTATTGGTTAAGACGTCGTTCAAGGCAAACGGATTGATGACAGACTGGTGAACGGACGGACTGACCGACCATAAACGACCATAAACAAACGGCAAAGACTGATTACAAAGGTTCATCTTCGGCAATTTTGCGAAGGTGAGCTAAAAACTACAAATGGATTTCGAACTTCCATTAAACGAACAATTTCAATTTCATCTAACATGCTTTCAATGGAAAAAAAAATCACTCTACACAATATTTTGTTTCTTTCGATTTTGTAGTGATTATGATGTCACTTATATCACTGAATTTAGTGTTCTTACACAGTTCAAAGCCAGTACAAATCCAGAGGAAGTTATAAAATCATTATTTCCTTTATATTCATACCAGTCAGTTCTTCAAACAGGTGACGCGTCCACGTATTACCTGATCCTGCCAAACTGGCGAGGGCCGTCTGAAATTTAAAAAAGAAGATAGAAATCAAAAACAAGACGCGTCACTTAGGAGTAATTAATGATCCTGAAATAGTAACATTTTCCTGTGAGTCGTGCACATAAACATAGACAAAGTATACAACATTTCATTTTGAAAACAATTCTGACCTTGCTTTTACTTTTTATATATAAGGTTCTTGTGCTCCACTCATCATGTATTTGTGCTGAATAATTCTGCAAAACTTGTGCTGAAAATCGCTAATACATGAAAAAAGTAATAGGACCGACACAATTACTACCACAAAAAAGCAACAGATCTGACCTTGTCGTGACCTTGACCTTTAACCTATGGACATGATTTATTTAATACTTGTTCAAAGTTATAGAGGATATTTGTTTCTTTCGGTGGAAAATCGAAATGTATTTCATCGAGTGAACACCATCGCCACTGGTGAAAATATTACAGATGGTGTTCTTTGGATGAAATATATTTCGATCTTTCACCGAAAAAAAAATCTATTTATTTCATGCTTTTAACCCTTTCAGGGAGAGACTTTATGAAAATCCATTACAGTTCTTTTCCGTTATTTCCCGTGGCGTACCCTCCCACATAGCAACGCATTACAATATTACGTCAAGCGCGAGAAATGTAAGGTGAATGACGTCATATTTTCATCTGGTTTTGAGGCACGTGCAATTTACCTAGGCAACAAGAACATGGAAATCGATATTTTCACTGGTCGTACCTGTGTAACATCGAAAAATATTTTCACTGCTATTTCTCGATATCCTACCGGAAAGCATGAAATAAATTATGATAGTAAGTCATAATATATAAAGACAAAATTCAAAGTTCAAAACATTGTTCTGAACTCGTTCAAAAGTCTTTTTTTTTCCCCTAAACTGCAACTTTTGTTCATCATATATATGTATATGTCGTAGGCCAGATTGGAATCCAGGCAGATCCGGAATCGGCCTAGGCAGATCTGGAATTTGCCTAGGCCAAACTAGAATTCTGATTTGGTCTAGACCAAAATAGAATTCTTGTTTGGTCTAGGCAGATTCCAGATCTGCCTAGGCCAACTTAGAATTCCAGTTTGGCTAGGCAGATACAGGATCTGCCTAGACCAAATTGGAATCTTTTCTTTTTTAGAATATTTTCAGTAAATACCCATTTTAACCAAAAAAAAAATCTTTATCACCTGAGCTTTGATTTTTATACCTTTTTCAATAAATGCTATATTAAGTAAACACATTTATATAAAAGGAAAAAAAAAAGTAATAAGTTATGAATTTATTCTCTTTCTTCTATTTATGTAGTTCCCAACTTAAATCATATCTTTTTTAGGAAGTGTAGACAAAGATCAGCGTGTACATTATTAAAGTTTGGTCTTTTGTCTACATTTTATTGTCATTATTATTTTTTTTATTTTGGCATTTATTATTCATGAACAAAGCAATTAAGTACAATGTATCATTTCAAAAACAAAAGTGCTTCAGTAAATATGACCCTTTATTTAAAAAAAGACCATCCAGAAATTGCAATAAGTATCGAAACTGGTCAGGCTGCACTGACTGCATTAGCTGACCAAGACTAAAATTTCACTTCAGTGGATTTTCTGTAAGTTGATATGTTTACCTATCTAATAAACTGTCACATGTTTGAAAACTATTGACCCAGACATATATGTAAACTGTCTGTGATCTCTTTTATTACATGTAAAGGGTTGCCAGATGGTTCCTGTATGTGTGATTGGTCAAAAAGATATCACAGATTCACACTTTTACAGGTAACTAATTTGGCAGTTAACCCTTTACCAGATGACAAAGTTTTAGCTTTGTCCAAATTGAAATTATGTGCAGACAACGATTTCAATGTGGTTAAGATTGAGCATGTTTTCTTTGATAGGTAGAAAATATTGTGGGAACAGGAGAAAAAGCAAGTTACCAGAATTTTCTTCTTTCCGCATAAAGTTTTCAAAAGTTTCCTTTTCCAGGTTCGTTAAAAGTCAGCATTGAGTGGTAAAGGGTTAACATCACTTTGACAATGTCAACTTTCACTTCACACATCATACTTGTGCCAGGTTGACCCATCACATATTATTAACCCTTCCCCAAACGACAAACTTTTGGACTAGACCAAATTGAAAGCATTTGCAGACGACAATTCAACTCTTGCTGAAAAGATGATTTCTGTCTATGACAGGGTAGAAAACATTGTGGGAAAAGGAGAAAATGCTGGTTACCAGCATTTTCTCCTTTTCCCACAATTTTTTTTTAAAAGGCTACTATTCTAGACCCATAAAAACCAGGGATTGTTTGGGAAAAGGTTAATTACCATTTATTGGGAAAAATATAAAGAGTATACAGTATGAACAATTCTCCTTTTTCCACCATAATTTCTACCAGATTTATTTCTCACTTTTCTCATTTCTATAATATCAGTCCTACAAAAAATAAAACAGGTTTACAACTACAACTCTGTGGTAGAATTCTTAGGAAAACAAATATTTTCCTACAATGCTTACTACTTCATTATTGGATTATTTCATGATTTCTTTCTATTAAATCAAACCGATCCACATATAATTACAACTAAGATATACCTGTATTTCTAGTTAAAGAAATATCTTTTTTTCCCACATATGCTCCATTTCCTACATTTTTTTCCTGCTAAAGTACAAAACATTCAAAATTTATTCTTACTCTGAATTTCTGAGTAACTGCCTCTTTTAATTTTGAGTTTAAATTAAAAATTCCAATTTGGTCTAGGCAGATTCTGGATCTGCCTAGCCAAACTGGAATCCTAATTTGGTCTAGGCAGATCTGGAATCTGTCTAGACCAAATTAGAATTCTGATTTGGTCTGGACCAAAATAGAATTCCAATTTGGTCTAGGCAGATTCCGGATCTGCCTAGATTCCAGTTTGGACTACGACATATACATTAAACACTTTTGCTACGTCTTGCTTTGCACTAATATGTATTGATAGACCAACAGCATATATATTGATTTATTTAAAAATTGAAATATGTATTATGCTTACAAATCGTAGGCTGTAAGCGCTGGTTGCATTTTGGTAACTTTTTAAATGGTACAAGCATGCTACGAGTATCTCCGTAACTCATTTAACCTTGTTCAAACGACCCGTCTAACCGCCGAAGCACAAAGCTTATACTTACAGGTTCTTCGTGTTGATTGGATGGAAAGAACTTCTTATTTGTTGGCTTACAGATAGTATGTCCAAAATTCCTTTCGTGAACTATTCTGTAGAGTCCCAATTTCTCAGAATCTACCTCGAAACAACCCGTTATTTCGAAACTAGTGACATCGACGTTGGCTCGAAGATTGACTGTAAGAGGCAAGTTTACAAGCCTATTTAGAGTCTTCGAGGCACATCCAGAAAATGTTGGGAGCTGAAATGCTCGATTCAAAACAGGCGCCCTCCTAACTTTTTCATTCATCCAGGTTACAAACATAAAGAATGTCACGCCGACAAGCAAAATGCATGGAGTGGCGAGATTTCTTTTAACACATGACATCTTATCCAAACTTCTTTATGTCAACCACAGCGAAAATATGTACAGCCTTTTAAGAAAATTTGTTTCTTTTTTCTCTTGTTAGTGAAAGATATAAAAATTTTCAAAGCATCTGGAACTTATTTGAATCAGACAACTTTGTAAGATAGCCCTTTGTAAAATGAAATAGTCAACACATATTGAGCTGAAGTTAATTAATATAACTAAAAGAGGTGTGATGAAAGAAAAAGGAATTGCCGATAGCAAGATGTATTGTTGCCTTTCGCTACATTCATTTTTCAAACCGTATCTGCAGGAGTAAAACGTCGAGAGGACCTTACATTAATTTGAAATGTGGAGACTACAAGTGTATACCAGCCAGTGATCCGAGCAGAATATTGTGTGCCGAAGGCCATTACTTTACATTGCAATTTCGTGAGTGTAACGCCAATCGGTGCTTTGCTTGCTATTGATGTACAGAGATAGTGCGCCAATCTTGGTCATATAGCATTATGTGATAGGCTCTATGAGGAGCGCTCAAATTTTTAAGAAATTTGAACGCTCCTCATAGAGCCTATCACATAATGCTAAATATTTGGGGTCAAAATTTGTTCCGTATGTGGGCACTCGTCATAACTCGGATGATTCCGTACCTACATCTATATACCCTCGTCCGTATCAAGGAGATTGCCATTTTGAAATGAGAATCACGTGATTCTATGCATAGCGCGCCATTGACAGTTGTTTAGCAACGACATAAACAACATCGATGAATTTATTCACATCTGTCTATTTGTCCATGAAACGTCAATCGGAATTGATAAACCACCATATAAAATGAATGTATGAACTGTTTGTCAACTGAAATATACTTAGAAAGATTCTAATAGAAAATATTGAAACTCAGATTTTCTTTTATAAGAGGAGCCTTAAAATTTTCAGAACGGTAAACCGGCGTATATCCGGGCGATGATTGGTCGATCTGACGCATGTCAATCCACCAATTACAGCCGAGGGATATGATGGTTCCTAACACCCCAGGTATGCCAAATGGCCTATGGGGAAAAGTTTTTTCATACAGGCTTATATAGTGAATACATTTACTTAAAAAAACTTCTTGTTCGAATGCAAAGTGCTTAAAGCTAAAACATTTGGTATGTAACGTCGTCTAGAAGACCTTTCCCAACTTTGTCCTAATGATACTATGGAAACCTTGACTAACCCCTGATGGCTCAAGTTTTATATGGGCTTGTAGCATGAAACAAAAAACTTATGTTCAAGCTATAGGCCTCATTGTCAGTCAAATACTACTGATAATTCGTCAGAGTCTTGGATTTGATGATACATACTGATGGTGAGAGTCTAAGAACTGATTTAAGTCGCAAACGAGGTCATTTGGACAAACCTTAGGAAAACCTTTAGTGCACTCTAGCGCACTCGTCACAACTCAGCCCACTCATTAACTACATCTTACCCCGTTCGTAAGACGACGCTTTCAACGGTCTTAAACCTTATTCTGTTAAGTAACTAAAATGACATTTTCAATTCGATAGTAAAAACCCAAAAATTGTTATTTCAAAGGTATGTTTCGGGGAAAAATATCTCCAGATCGGACAGCGTAGATCTAGGATCAGACTGCACGTTCTGTGCAGTCTGATATTGATCTAGGCTGGCCGCAAACGGTCATTGAGTCGCGATAAGCAGCTAGCAAAATGCTTAAACATAGCAGCGCTAATCAAAATCGATTATGGAAGACATCGGCAACCTCGATGAAGTTTTCACATCTATCAATCGGTCGGTGAAAACTGCCCACGAAATTGATAGACAGCCCTAAGAAATCGAACGTACAAACTGTTTGTCAACGGAAATGTACTTAAAAGAAAACTCCTTTTTATCTAACCAGAGCACCTGGGAGGCGGCTTTTAGGATCACCCGGTGTCCGTCGTCCGTCATGCGTCGTCAACAATTCTTTAAACGTCCATTCCTCCTAAACCGCTGAGCCAGTGTTGGACAAAAATAGCTGGAATGTTCCTAGGGAGGTCCTCTTTAGAATTGTTCAGAGAGTTTGATTCCACCAGAAACTCTGGATGCCATTGCAACCAAATGGAATTTTCTAAGAATTTTTTTTTTTTAAATCTTCTCCTCTGAAACTGCTGATCAGATTCTGAGATAATTTCACAGAGATATTCTCCTTGGGTGACCCTTTTAAAAATTGTTAGGGAAAATTTTGATTCGTCAAGAAACATGTTCGACATTCCAGCTCGACCGCCAGCTCAACAGCAAAACTGCATATATATGTGAAAATCAAAGTCTGTTGAGCCAGCTGAACAGCAAAAAAAACATACATGTTATATCTCAAAATCAAAGTCCCTTGAGCCAGCTCAACATTCCAGCTCAACGGCCAGCTCAACAGCAAAAATACGTATATATGTCAAAATGAAAGCCTGTTGAGCCAGCTCGACATTCCAGCTCAACCACCAGCACAACAGCAAAAATACATATATATGTCAAAATCAAAGTCCATTGAGCCAGCTTGATATTCCAGCTCAAACGCCTGCTCAACAGTAAAATACTTATACATATATTTCGATCAATGTCCGTTGAGCCAGCTCGACATTCCAGCTCAACCACCAGCACAACAGCAAAAATACATATATATGTCAAAATCAAAGTCCATTGAGCCAGCTTGATATTCCAGCTCAAACGCCAGCTAACAAGTAAAATACTTATACATATATTTCGATCAATGTCCGTTGAGCCAGATCGACTTTCCAGCTCAACAGCCAGCTCAACAGCAAAAATACATATATATGTCATTATCAAAGTCTGTAGAGCCACCTCGGCATTCCAGCTTTACCACCAGATCAACAGCAAATATACATATAAATGTCAAAATGGGAGTCTGTTGAGCCACCTCGACATTCCAGCTCAACGCCAAGCTCAACAGCAAAAGTACTAGATCCATGTCCGTTGAGCTACCTCGACATTCCAGCTCAACCGCTAGCCCACCAGTAAAAGTATTTATACATATGTTTAGATCAATGTCCGCTGAGCCAGCTTAACATTCCAGCTCAACCGCCAGTTCAACAGTAAAAGTATTTATACATATGTTTCGATCAATGTCCGTTGAGCCAGCTCGACATTCCAGCTCAACAGCTAGCCCTACGGTAAAAGTATTTATACATATGTTTAGATCAATGTCCGCCGAGCCAGCTTAACATTCCAGCTCAACCGCCAGTTCAACAGGAAAAATATTTATACATATGTTTCGATCAATGTCCGTTGAGCCAGCTCGACATTCCAGCTCATCAGCCAGTTCAACAGCAATATATATACATATATGTCAAAGTCCGTTGAGCCAGCTCGATAATCCAGCTCAAACGCCAGCTCAACAGGAAAATATTTATACATATATTTCGATCAATATCCGTTGAGCCAGCTCGACATTCCAGCTCAACCGCCAGCTCAACAGTAAAAATACATATATATGTCAGAATCAAAGCCTGTTGAGCCAGCTCGACAGTAGTTGACAGTAACACAGCTTGATTGGCTTATGGATTTTGTATAAAAAAGAACAGGAGAATAAGACAAAGAGTGTTATTTTAAGGAAAGGTTTATGAATAAGGGCATTAGTATTCATCTTCTATTGAGAAAGAGACCTCGCACTAGTCTAAGTTAAGATGGATCCCCTGAAAAATGCCACAACAGGACCTGGTTACTAGCTTTTTCTGCTTTTCTCATAATATTGTCCAAAGCAATCTTGTTTAAAGTAGCTTTTACACAAGATGGATTGCTCAATACTTAATCTTTTTCCTGCCCAATAACTAACGTGAACAGTTCACTTTGATAGTAGAATCCTAAATATTGCTATTTCAAATTTTGAGAGTGACATCTCCCTATCGGACAGTGCAGATCAAAGATCAGACTGCATGTTATGTGCAGCCTGATCTTAATCTACACTGTCCGCAGACGTTCAGTAAGTTGTACTCCCAGCCAGAGGGTTACAGATATTGTTCGATCAAACAACATAATTATCATTCATGTCAATGTGTCTTTATTTACTACGCCTTGAAAATATGTGCGAGAACTTGTGTATAAATTAGATCCAGGTTATGGTGCCATCAGCGTATCAACTCTTTATCTCCCAACCACTTCAACTCCCTTTTCACTGAAAAAAAGAATGAAGATATATCAGTATTTCTGATAAAAGGGGGTCTTAAGCAACTTTGTAATGCATTATATCAATGAAGTCATGTCAAGATTGTATCCAATTTGTGACTGTAAAACAATGGTGTTGGAAATGCTGATTATTATTTTTTCAAAAAGTCCGTTATTCAAAATTAAAAAAAACTCGCTTTTCCGAGCAACAAGGGGGTCCCATCCTTTAAATATAGGCAAATCATTGTTTGGCAATGATGAATTAACCTTAGACTAAAATGTATACTTTTTGAAGCTGTTCACAGGTATATAAAACAGACAAAACGCTTTAAGTAATCGATACCATTTGTAATAGTGATACTCTTACCGAACGTACAGCTAAGAGCACCACCCGATTTCCTTTTACGTCTTTCTTTCTTTTTTATAAATACCCTTCTTCTTTCTATAAATTTGTTTTTCACTTTTTTCATTGGCCATATATTAGAATAGAATTAACTGCGGGTATATTGTCATTGTTGTAAAAAGATTTTTTGAAATAGTTTTGTAGGGGAATGTCCGATTCTAACTTGGCAGTATATAAAGATATAATGATACAAAAGCACAAGGAAGACATAAGTGGATGCCATAGCCGTCGGTATGTAACTGAATACTGTTACAAAGGAATTCATACCAACAAAAAAATGATAACAAAAGAGAAGGAATCTGTTCATTACTCATTTTTGAGGGCAGTGTAGACCAAGTACACACTGCACGGAAAGTGTACTTTGGCCTTTATCAAAATTGTCCGATACGGCTTATTTGTTTGGATGAAACAAGGTTTGGAATTCTCACTCTATTATAAATTCAATTCAAAATACTTTTTTTAGCTCAGATCTTAGAACTACAAGATATATGAGCAATATATAAGATATATTATCGGCTAGATGAGTATTTCAGTGACAGAAGCTTACGTTTTACAACTAGGCTAAATCAAAGCTAGAATTATACCTGCTTTTTTGACAAATATACCAATTCTGGAGAGCACAAGTATGGTCGTTCCAGTTTGCATCATGACCACGTATTTCGACACAGTTCTCGTCACCATGGAGATTGTTCGGCTCCCCGGGACCCCAGTTAGCATAGTCCAGAGTCGAGTCAGAGTTCAACCACCGCCATTCGTTCTCTACCATCAGGTCAGAGGCACCAATCCAAAATACACCTGAAATCAAGGCACAGGATGCACTGTAACAACAGTACGGTGAGAATGCTTTGTGAAAAGGTTAAAAATCCTTGAAGTCTTACAACTAACAAGGTCTAACAGTGTCTGGTCCTTTGGAGTACAGAAAATTGACCAGTGGCAAAAAGTTTCGATCCAGGCCTACCTGCGTGAACTGCACAGGCGGGCTTAGGTTGATAATTTTTGCAAATACATTAAACCAAATTACATGGCTCAAGGAAAGGTCCTACCTATTTCAAAGTTTGAATATTTGAAAGCTTTTACTTACGATTGATCATATAAATATAAGGTCTGTGACGTTGGCTCAACGCTCAGTAATCGACATTTAGCTCAACACCAGCCTTGTTGAGCCAGCTCGACATTCCAGCTCAAAGGCCAGCTCAACAGCAAAAATATAGATCTATATGTCAAAATCAAAGTCCGTTGAGCCAAGTCGACATTCCAGCTCAACAGCAAAAATGCATATATATGTCAAAATCAAAATCCGTTGAGCCAGCTCGATATTCCAGTTCAACGGCCAGCTCAACAGTAAAAATACTTATACATATGTTTCAATCAATGTCCTATGAGCCAGCTCGACATTCAAGCTCATCCACTAGCTCAACAGCAAAAAATAATATATAAGTCAAAATCAAAGTTCGTTGAGCAAGCTCGAAATTCCAGCTCAACGCCCTGCTCAACAGCAAAAATACATATATATACCTTGATCGAAATATATGTATATGTGATTTTCCTGTTGAGCTGGCCGTTCAGCTGGAATGTCGAGCTGGTTCAACGGACTTTGATTTTGATATATATATATATGTGTATTTTTGCTGTTGAGCTGGCCGTTGAGCTGGAATGTCGAGCTAACTCAACGGACTTTGATTGAAACATATCTATGTATTTTTGGTGTTGAGCTGGCCGTTGAGCTGGAATGTCGAGCTGGCACAACGGATATTGATCGAAACATATGTATAAGTATTTTTTCTTTTGAGCTGGAATTTCGAGCTGGCTGAACGGACTTTGATTTTGACATTTTTTTTTTGCTGTTGAGCTGGCTGTTGAGCTGGAATTTGGAGCTGGCTCAAAAAACATTGATCGATCATATGTACATGTATATGTATTTTTACTGTTCAGGTGGAGGTAAAGCTGGTATGTTAAGCTGGCTAAACAGACTTTGATTTTGACATACATATGTATTTTTGCTTTTGAGCTGCTGGTTGAACTGGAATGTTGGGCAGGCTCATCGGACATTGATTGAAACATATGTTGAAGTATTTTTACTGTTGAGCAAGCGGTTGAACTGGAATTTCGAGCTGGCTCAACGTACTTTGATTTTGACATAATTTTATATATACATGTATATATATATATTTGCTGTTGAGCTGGCCGTTGAGCTGGAATGTCGAGCTGGCTCATCGGACTTTGATTTTGACATACATATGTATTATTGCTGTTGGGCTCGCGTTTGAGCTTGAATGTCGAGCTGGCTCAACGGACTTAAATTTTGACATATATATGTATTTTCGCTTATGAGCTGGCCGTTGAGCTGGAATGTCGAGCTTGTTCAACAGACATTAATCGAAACATATGTATAAGTATTTTTACTGTTGAGCTGGTGGTTGACCTGGAATGTCGAGCTGGCTCAACGGACTTTGATTTTGACATATACATGTATATGTATTTTTGCTGTTGAGCTGGCCGTTGAGCTGGAATGTCGAGCTGGCTCAACGGACATTGATTGAAACATATGTATAAGTATTTTTACTGTTGAGCTGGCGGTTGAGCTGAAATGTCGAGCTGGCTCAACGGATATGGATCTAGTGTTTTTGCTGTTGAGCTGGTCGTTGAGCTAGAATGTCGAGCTGGCTCAATAAGGCTGGTGTTGAGCTGAATGGCGATTACTGAGCGTTGAGCCAACTTTACGGACCCATAAAAATATACTATTTTTGGTATAAATCAACGCTTTCCATCTAGCAAAAAAATTGAATGGCTTTATGGCGCAAATTGTTTAGCGACAAGTGACTAAACGGACTATTCTTTTCTTACTGCTAAACCTTGTACTTGTAAATTCTTTTTTTGAGAGGTAGCAGTCACACTGGGGCTCGACAAACGGCTGTACAATGATGAAATATAAGGTGAAAACAGGGCTTGTATTCACAAACCATTGTTGATAACATTATTTGTCTCATTCTCAGATTTTATTGGCCGTCTAGACATACACACCAGACACTGATAAAAGAAGCATTTTCCAGTTAGGTTCGGTGCACATCAGCCTGACCGAAGACGCTATATCCAAGTCCAAGTATATATTTCATCACTATTTACTCTTGAAGAAATAACATAGATTGTTCTTCGGTGGCCAAGAGACCAAGAAGAGTGTGTCAGATCACCCACCATCTCTGCGTGTTGCCTCCTGCGTCAAGAAGCTGTCCTCGTACTGTGAGTGGACCTCGGCTAAATTGGATCCATACAGTTCACATATATTCTGGAATTTTAAAACAGAGTTTAAATTCTCTTTCTCTTTCTGCACATCTAGGGACATTTGGACCCCTTAATTTATTTGCCGTATGCTAATGCATTCAACTTTTTGATTAGTCTAAAAATTATTCAGAAAAGAAGTATCAAAATCTCAATATGTCGACATACATGAAGTCCTAAGTACGTATTAAAAAACAAAGTAGGTGTCCGATGTTTTTGTCACCGATTTCGATAACATTTCTTACACCGCTAGTCCAGGGATAGCAGTTATTGTGTAAACAGGGATAGAAACATTTTTAAATCACGTGATCGTTGATGTCAATAGCAGTAGAGTTGCTAGACATAGGTTTTTTAGGTTGCTGGTGTGAATCCCAGCAGTGGAAAATAATTATGAGATTTTTTCTCTCTTAATTTAAGGACACAAAATTGAGTCCCTATTACCTTTCCCAATCTAATTTCAATTTTTGTAAATTCTAGTTTTAAGCTATATGAAAACTGCCCCTTTTTTATACGGCATCCTCACATTCATATAAATATAGGCAAACTGACCTGAGCATCAATCCAATTTTCCTTGTCATGGCTAAAGTGATAGCACTTGTCAGAATGTGTCAACCATCCGTCTGGACACTGGGAATCTACATGTAAATGGGATCGAAATGCTTTTGTTAATTGTTATTTATTATTCATTTGATGTTATATCGTCGTTTTACTTCCAAAACCTCGTGACTAGAGCTTGTAAGAAGCTGTAGTTACGATGTTTTCGAAGTAAACCACAGATATGTCGTTTTCAACAACAGTTCAGTTATATCACCGCTGACCGCTGAAAGTGCACCTACATGTTTCCCAAAGATTCTTAGAGAGACCTTTCACAACTGCAACACATGCCTCTCTTTCAAAGCCACGGACTGCTTTCAAGAAAAACGAATGTGCTCTGGTGCAATGACTATCGGCAATCGTCAAACAAGATTTTGGTCGAGCTAGAAATCGATCTCTAATTTCCTGTATCCCATCAAGAACCCGTATTCATCATCCAGTTTCAGTTTCATTTAACCCTTTACCCCACAAGGCATTTGTATGGTATCTCTAATTGACCCTACATAACAGCAAGGACGAAGCCATTTCTTATATGTACATGACACCTTTTGATAGCATAGAAAAATTTGTGACAAAAGGTGAAATTGCTCGTCACGAGCAATTTCACCTTTTGCCACAATGTTTTCCAAATGCTCCTACAAGAAGTGCGTAGAAATGAGTATCTATGGAGTACAGGGTTAAAGTCAAATTCTAGATTTAGAAAGAATAGTAGGTGAATACAGATCCTGATGTGATTCATTTTAGAGACTCTGCTGTCTGGGGCTTGGTAAAATTGAAAGATAATGGTGCTTTTGGTGTTCATTACTTAGACATATCCAATAGATTACTTCTTACTGAAGACTTGACTGGGTGGGCAATGGGATATCTGACTCGTGGGCTGGTGGTTATGAGTCTATGCCCGGTTGAGGCAAACTTTCTTTCCAGTGATTTTTCACCTCTGATGCATGTGAAAAATGTAGTCGGTAACGTGAGAAAGAAGTTTGGTTCAATACTGGTGTGAGAAGGCCAGGAAACATGTGCATTTGTTCCTGTCCGCCGTGATACGACCGTGGCTGTTAGAACGACGTAAAGAACCACACAATCAATCAATCAAACACACACAGAAAACCCGTGTCTTAAAACAACTGGAAGCATTGAGATAAAAAGAGAAATCGTCAAATTAAAAATGCAGTGGGTGTAATAAGGCATAATGATAAATATAAAACAAATGTAAGACATTTTGGAAGCTGCAAATGAAAATTTCAAAGAAAGATGGCCACGTTTATGCAAATTAACCTTAAATATTGAAGTAATAATGAATAAACGGGGAGACTATTCAACTTTTTAGCATGTAAATGTATAAAATGAAGAGATTACAGGCTATGACAGCGTAAAGGACGTACAAGCAGCAGTACAGAAAGCATAACATTAGGCAACAGTATGGCATACTTTTGTCCCTCTTATGGGGAAATACCGCAGTTATTTGAACAAGGAGAGGAACAAAGAGACGCAGAGGGACAAATTGAGAGAGACATTCTCAGAGATAGAGAGAAAGACAGATAGGTAGAGACCGGGGGCAGAGCCAACTGGTTCTTGAAGTAAAGTCCAAACTAGAATTACCCACGACACCAATAAGCAAAACAAGCAGACTATTCACAGAAGACAACTTCATTTTAGAAAGACAAAGTCACAAGTTTATTATCATATTCATGAACCCTTACTGCACTAAACAAATGAAATTGACATTTTTGGAAGCAAGAAAAAACACCACAAAAAAGTAGCATTATTTCTTGTGAGTTGCGCTGGCAAAGTTGATTCACTAAAAAGATTGGATTTACTGATCAAAAGTCAGACAAAATTTCTCAGCAATCAGATCTTCCTCAATGCGTACAAAAGCACAAACTGTCGAGACAAGGGTATTAAGATTAAGAATAATTATTTTTATCTTCAAAACTCGAACTAGGCCAGGTAATATGTGACCCATCTCGAAAAAAGGGACCTTCTAGGGCTACTAAATATGTCAACCATGGTCAGACTGCGCGAATTGCGCAGTCTGACCAGTGCTGAAACTTTTCACTTTAATGGCATTTTCAGTATGAAACGCGGTCGTTGTACCTTGTTATACAATCATGTTTTGAATTATTTGAGATGTGGCCAGTGAAATGAAAAACTTTAGCGGCAATTGGGGCAATGACAATATTTGATCGACAACCTAGACAAAGCAGCAATGACAGTATTTTGAAAAAACTTTTGACAATCGGTGGCTATAATAATTTTCAAGATATAATATTTCCAAGACATCTTTGATGATTGGGCAAAGATAAATCTCACAGACAACTTCGTTAGTTCAGGCTATGACAAGTATAATTCCTAGAAAGCTTATTCCTTCATTTCTTGAATTATCAACTTAAACTGACCTGCATTATCGTTGATCTGTTTTCATTTAATTGATGTACAGATATCTCAGATAGTCCCTTCTTGCGTGAATCTCATGTCTCGAGAATTTAATCTAATGTCTCGAGATACGTACGTTGTTTTGGGAATGTTAGCTCGGTTCAAACTCATGGTCCAAAATTCAAAGGCAAAAAAAAGCTGTTGCCTTCAGATAGCTGAATAACTTTTTATTTTGGCTTACAGAAATAAAATAAAAACTTTACCGTTGTTATCCTCTTTGCAAAAGCTTTGATGAATTCTGTATTCTTCTTAGTCTGGATTATCTTCCCATTTACACTACGTTATCAGGTCAGACCAAACGCGATAATGGCGGCCTCTGTGACAGCCTGAGGCGTACATGCTTTCTTTAGCTTTTTCGCCCTTATTTCATGTGATCGAGTTTAAAATGCATCAATGTTTGCACAAAATATACATGATCAAATCAACAATGTGCTTGATGCAGTATGGATAAAATATATAAAATTTCATGTGTAAACTATCCGAAATATTGCGTTGAAGGTATAGCTACATTTTGTATTTCTGATACGTAATTCTTTCTCGCTAAATGGGATTACATTATTGCAACCGAGCTGTTTTCAATCCAGCTTACAGCCCAATTTGATCAAGTGATAAATAATATCCTATTACCACTGCATACTATGTGTACATGTATTGTATGCGCATGTCATTTTCTTCCAAGATGAGACCTGTCTGCAATGACGTATCACACAATCCTGTAAGGATAATGTTGATACGCCGCTGATAAGCAACAATGAAGATATTGGCTTTAAATAATACATCAGAGGAAACATGTAACCTGTTTTTCGCTTCAAATATCTTGAAAATTCAATAATTTCAAAAGGAAAAAAATTACAAATACTCTTGTTTTTATGCAAATCTTTCAACACAGTTTCTAAAAAAAGACTTTAGGGAAACCAGGATTCGTGCAGTTTTTTTCCACAGACATATCAACAAGAAGTACATATACCGAAGCTATTACCAAGGCCTGTGGGGCTCGTTTTTTTTTATGAATGGTCGGTACATAGGTTACATGCTAGCTGACCACAGCTGAACGAATCGAACCAACGTGGGACGCCAAGCACTGTGCTTTGCCAGACATACTCTTGAAATACGCGGAGGTAACCTGGTTAATTTGTTTTTTGTAAATGCAATAAGCATCTTTTTTCACAGGGCATGACTCATAAATGTTTTAAAGTGTTTATCCATAAACCCTTTTAGTTAAGAAAGTATATCTTATACACTGTGTCATATTGTGTAATATCATCGCTAGGTGCTTCGTGATAACGATTTGCAGTACGACCCCCTCTGGCGGCTTTCTTTAAAACGTAGTGTCACAAGGCAAGCAAGCCTAGTGCTTGTGACCCTGACGTGGATACCGGAGCTGCCACCTCTTTTCAACATGAATACCACCGGTTTACTTCCAAAACCTCGTAACTACAGCTTGTTTCAAGCTGTAGTTACGATGCTTTGGAAGTAAACCGACGATACTATTTATAGTGGCGTTAGACAAAAATTGTTTTGACTTGTCAAAATTAATAACGACAAAATAAATATGACTTATACAACTTGCAAGATGTTTCAGGAACAGTTCCTGTTTTGAAAAGTATGGTATGGTCTGTATCCAGTGTGCCTAAATCAGATAGCTTTATATCTGAAATATGCCACCTAGCGGAAGATAACGAATTGGAACGTGGTTGGCGCAATGGCATCCTGCTGGAGGCTTAAAACGAGACATAGAACCAATTTGGAGACTGTTTTGTTATGTATTTTACCCATTTCTTGCTGCCTTTGTCAAGTCGAACGTAGTGGGATCATTTATATTCTGGCATTTTGTCCGTGAAGGTTTCTGTGGATTTACGCATAGCAGATAGGATTATATCGAGGATTAAGATGGAACATAGAAGAACGTTGCATAACTCAATTTATGAGGGGATTGTTTTTTTTTTTTTAATCATGGGTACTTGATACAATCACATTTTCCATCCACACAGTGTAAACTCCTGTCATGCTCGGGGCAAGGAATATTCATGCAGTCACTCATCAGTAGACAATCTATGAAATAGAAATGAATATGTACAGGTAAAAATCTTGCAAAGTTCCAGTATCTGTATTGAATTTTTAAGATATTTGAAGCGAAAAATGGGCTACATTTTTCCACTGATGTATGGTAAAATTCTGACCATCTAAAATACCCTAGGAGGTAAGGCATCTATATAAGGAAACTTCACTGAAGATAATATGATAATATGGCTCGGAACACACGAAAAGGGGTATTCGGACATTTGTTTAAAGTGTAGTCTTGGATCAGCCTGCGCAGTTTACGCAGGCTGATCCGAGACGACACTTTATGACTACATTAGATTTTGTGCTATAGTAGACTTGCGCCAAAGGGAAAATTACATAAAAACGGAGTGTCGTTTCGGATTAGCCTGCGCCGACTGTGTGGGCTTATTCGAGACGACACTTTACCCAAACATCCGAATACCCTTTTTATGCATATTGCAGGCCAATTATATTCACGAAAAGATGCGACAGTATACCGTGAAATTACTTAAAAAAATAGAAAGCTAAGAATCGTTTATAAACAATTGCCTGTTGAGAAAAAAACGAAAGGGTTGTATTGTATTTTATAGGGTATTGTATTGTATCTTTCAACAGCTGAGGTCACGAGTAGGTCACGGCTAGCCGGTGTAATGCAGAGAAATGACCTCCATTATGACCCACAGTCATTTCTCGACGTAGAGGAATGACCCATGGGTTATTTCTCAACGGCGAGAAATGACCCATGGGTCATTCCTCTACGTCGAGAAACGACACGTGGGTCATTTTGTAATGGGGGTCATTTCTCTGCATTACACCGGCCGGGCGAAAGAAAGGAAGTGACATGCAGTTAAAAAGCGAAGAGGGGACATAGTAAACGCCAGAGAGATTAAATATACGACAAGATACAAACATAAATACAGAAGTTAGATATACAAAGGGAAGCCTTAAGAGAAAATCGCACACCGCCCAATGATAGTCCAACCCTACACCAACTTCAACAATAGCTTCGAAGTCCTTGGAAATGTTTGCTCGACACTCGAAAATATTTAAGGCTCCATTTTTATATCTACGGGCAGCCATCTTGCCAGCCAGCCAACCAACCAGCCACAACCAGCCAGACAGACGGACAGACAGACAGACAGACTCGCAAACACCTACTCTGTTTTTTCGGTACACATGTACACACATGATGGTCACAGCCAACTTCCTCATGGGCATCGGTACAGTTAATACCACCACACGTAGCAATAGTGTTGTCCTTACACACTGTTGTATATACAACGACTGTATAAAAAAAAGGATAAAGGGAAATAGTACACTGAATATCGTAAACCCAAATACTCTGTGCAGCTGGCATTTTTTATCATCTTGCACATTTTCATTTTTGAAAGCATGCCCTGTGGTAAATAGGCAAGTGGTCTAGCCAATCAGTAAGCGCTTTACTCTCTTAATCTAAACAAAATGCCAAGAATACAGTTTAGACTAGTTAGTAAATACGAGCTTGGTGAGACTTATGTACTAGGCTGATCAAAGTAATCTACCCGGATTATTGGCTTAGATATTGTCTCATTTTGGTAATGATACAACTTTGATATGAAGATTTATGTAGCCAAGTGGCTTGCTTTACTGAGAACCTGTATTTGCAAACGATGAAGATGAGGTTTAAAGCATGGGCAAAACGTATCGACCAAGGTCAGCCTGCGCTCAGGCTGACTCTGGGATTGATACTTTTTACTTTGGACAAATGCATACCAAAGACTATGTTACCTTATCACTTAGTGGATTATTATATGAAATGGGTTTTACAGATCAATAATTATGTGTTGACTTCGTTACCATGTAGGCATGTACCACTAAGCCGAATCTAGTCCCCTTCTTTTTTTCCAGAACACGGCTCACATATGAAATTTATTTTTTCGTCTGATTACGTATTGGTTCCATTAATTAGCCGATGGCTGCTGTAACATCCCGATCCAGAAGGTCAACAACAGGACATGTGGATGAAAAATAACCGGGCCTTAATAAAATCACCAAGCATTTTCACATTTTCATCATTTAAGTCCATAAAATATCTCATTTTCAACTGTTTCTTCAATAAATATTGAAAGTTTCTTCACCATTGCTCCAATCAGACGTTCTTTTTACATTGTATCATTGACGCAAAATTTCGCTGACAAGAGATATCATTCCCTGATAATAGTTTATGTTAAGAATATCATCTGACAGCATTTTGTCAATTGTTCAATTGCCATGAAAAAGGTGCTTTCATAGCCAACGGGCCTTTTATTAGGCCTTGGCTCATGCTAATACAGTAGTCCTCAGCCAAATAAATGGGCAGGCATAAAATCACGGGAATGATCCTGGTATAGTACACTAGATCTAGTAGAACTTCTAGTCATTTGACTATCTGTCTCCTCGTGGCCTTTGAGACTATTTATCCCAAGGGCGGTTTACATGTAGAGTAATTGAAACTGTCAGAATATTGCCCTCGTCTCCAATGAGCTCAATTTCAATTATGTATACGTCTTTTCCTTCAGAATTAAAAAAATGATCTAAGGCCGAAAACTCGGAACATGTCAATGCTGAATGCCAGAATGATTCAAATACAGCAAAAAACGCAGTTTAATATCCTTACAAGAAAACCATACCAATAAATGCTGACACTGCTACAATCCCAAGGTGTAATTTCATCATTCTCGCCATCTTTTTCAGTACCGTGTAGTATATCACACCTCCAGTATTACACTGAAAGTCTAGTCCACTGGTCCGGGGTTATCTGAGATAAGTGATAGAGATTAGGTCACAAAAAGCACGCTTTCGAGATTTTTGGAAGGCTGGTCTATTTACAAGACCAATGTCAGGCTTTTCCATCCCTTCGGTCCACATGATGATTCAACCATAGTTGCATGTTGAATAATTTATAAGCAACATAAATTAACCCTTTCCCAAAGACCAAATTGAAAGCATTTTGCAGGTAACAAATTAATAGTCCCTAAAAAGATGATTTTTCTATATGACAGGGTAGAAAATATTGTGGGAAAAGGAGAAAATGCTGGTTACCAGCATTTTCTCCTTTTCCCACAATGTTTTCAAAAGGCATCTATTCCTGACCCGTAAAAACCAGGGATTGTTTGGGAAAGGGTTAAGCCTACAGCAAAACCTGAGTCTTCTTCTTTCATCGTTTTGGGGGTCTCACTATCGGACAGTGCAGATTCAAGATCAGGCTGCATCTTGAAGGTCATTGAGTCGCATTTAGCAGCCGAAGAGTGACTTTCAAAACTTATCCAAAAAGGGCATATATGGAAAAAAAGTGCATAAATGTAAAAAGGGCATTTAAATAACCAGTCTACTTCATGATTCAGTCGGGTTTTCAGCAAAATATATGTTATGAATACATAATGTTGGGACAACTGGCTCGGTGTAATGTATCACAGAGATGCTTTGAAGCCCATTTTCTTCGAGCAAGTTGTATATGTAAACAGAAACTGCCCGACATATCTGCAGACAATATGTCAAATTGTAGTCCCAAAGCCATGTTAAAAAAAAAACACACATGGTAAATGTATATTGTCGGTTTACTTCAAAAACCTCGAAACTACAGCGTGAAACAAGCTGTGGTTACGAGGTTTTTTAGTAAACCGACGATATCCCGTAAGATACTACGTTACCTAACCGTCGGTCTGAAATCTTTACTTAACAACGAGCAATCTAGCCGTGCATTAAAATCTACAGTTCAAAAGTAATGTGCATTTGCATAATCATTTATTATATGTATGAAATAATATAAGATGTATCCTTTAACACATAGTTTGAAATGTGTATAAAGGCTAATAACAAATTCCATCATGAAAACTGCAGTAAATCTTTTGTACACATAGCCCTTTTTTGTACTCTTTTCTTTCTAAATGAATGACACTTATTTACAGTATCACTATTTCTAAAGTTTCCGGGATGTAATTTCCTGGGAAAAAAACCCTAAAATGAGTACAATCTGGTAATAAATCATCAAAATCTAGATTAATTCTACTCCATGTTTCATTTAGGTATATTACATCATAACCTATGGTTTGATATGATTTAACCCTTTCCCAAACAACACCTGGTTTTTACGTGTCTGCAGTACAAGTCTTTAGAAAACACTGTGGGAAAAGGAGAAATTGCTCGTAACGAGCAATTTCTCCTTTTCCCACAGTGTTTTCTAGCCTATCGGAAAACTTTCTGCCATTCTCATCAAATTCAAAATTGTCATCTGCAAACACTTTGAGTTTGAGACAGTCTAAAATTTGTCATCTGGGAAAGGGTTAAGTCCATAATTGTCTTGAGGTTTATACGGACCACAAATGTTCCATACTTGGATGTTGCACACCATGTCTATTCTCTTAACAAGGTCATTCAGGTTACTAAATTGCTATCTTGGCCTTTGGTCAGTTTCTTACCTGTCATTTTCATTGTCTACTGAATCTGCTACTGGTACATCCCTGACATCCGTGACTCCATTGTTTGTTTCTTACTTTGCTTTGTTTTTCTTCTCTATCTCTGTCCAACACATACGATAGTACTTGTGCTGCACGATATCTATGTTTTACAAAAAGATTACATATCAGTGTTTTACGATGTTTCAGTTCCGATGTGACCGTTTGCTGCCATAAAACCGTGCATTTTGATTCCATCAAAATCTGCTGTACTGCAATTTTATTACCGATATTCGTAAAAGTTCCCTGGGCCCCTGACGTTTTTAAATGAGCAAACTGTTTTCAACAATTGTTTTTTCTTTTTTCAGAAGGGTATCCGTTTCCTCATTATACTGATATACTATGTCACAAATAATGGACAGGTCATTATCCTAAGGCAGCATATTGACCCTTTTCTTTTGCTGTTTACATACCCTTTGTCACTTCTTTCCTGTCACATCTCACAGTTTCTGTGAAGCTGTTTCTGTGAAGTTCCGGGTCCGTATTCACAAACAATTGTTGACAAAATTCTTTGTCTTATTCTTCAAGATTTTCTATTTTTGAAAGTAACACAACTTTTGATTGGCTAAACCAAGTGCTTTAGCCAATCAGGACTTGTGATTTTTTCGATGCAGAAAATTCTGGAGAGAAAGACTAGAACGTTCTTAGGAATTAATGGTAAATACAAACTCTGAAGTATTGTTTCTGTATAAATTCTCATTGTCTCATTCCTTTTGTTTAAAATACTCCGAACAACCTTAGATTTAGTAAAGTTTACAATAATTGTTCTCTATTCTCTTATACCACTGTTATTGTTCCTCTGTGCCTGTGCTCTTAAGATCTTTATCTCATTACCTATCACCTATCACATTGTAATCGTTATTGATTCTCACAGTTTCGAGCTCATTCCCGAAAGATCAGTTAATAATTTTAATAGCTAACCATTCCTTCATGTGTCTAATTAGAAAGTCAAACATGTGTCTTGGCTCATATTCATTGAAGGTTGTGGGCTGTCTTGACTACTTGAACCTCTTGTGATAGGACTGCCATTCAAATCGGTACTCATTAACCAAACAATCCCGGAGACAGAAGCCTTTTGAAGACATTGTGGGTAAAGGAGAAAATGCTTGTAGCCAGCATTTTGTCCTTTTTCCCACAATGTTTTTTTTAACCTGCTGGAAGCCAATTTCAGTTCTTCAGTTACTTTTATTTTGTTGTCTGCAAGTACTTTCAATTTTGACCAGTCTAGAATTGTGTTGTTTGATAAAGAGTTAAAGTATTGTGCAGTCTGTCTAGATCCGGTAGACGCCCCTACCCTGAACTCGTTTTACTTTCAATGTCAGAACAAACCAACTGAGATGTCATCAAAACTCTCTCAATTTCAACGATAGTGTCTTATCATCTATGATTACATGGTGCAATCCCTGTGTAAATTATTAGTTGTGTGGTCAGGTGGCAGGGGACTCGAAAACGTGTACACGGCTTTGGTGAATCATGTCACTCCGAACTGAAGACGAGGTGGTGACTTAATTTGCCACAGCTGAGTCCTACGTCTTTATCCAACTTTTTCCTTACCTTGTGAGAAGCTCGTTTTCAAAGTACATCAGTGACGACTAGGGTTGTTGTTGTAAACAAAGTAATAAAGAAAGAACTAAAAACATAAGTACAATATTAATGTGTATTTTTTATTTCATCACAATAAATTAAACGAAATAATAAACAGGAACTAGATAAAACTTATTGCACTTTCATAATAATACAGATGATAAGTAATTTGATGTATGAACAATTAAGCTACTAAGATTTCTACGGGTATAATTACAATAATGATTCACTAGAAGAAATTCCGATGGATTTTCAATATAGCAAAGGAAAGAAAGAAAGAAAGAAAGAAAGAGCAGACAAACCATTAGAAAAGCATGCTAAACAGAGGGGGAGAAAAAGAGAGAAAGAGGCAGAGACAGAGAGAGGTGCCAATATTTCTATTTTAGGATAAAGTCTGTTCACTTCAAAGCTACTACGCAAATCCAGTAAGGTAAACAAGATAATTGAGCTAATTATAGATATGAGCTGCAGTGTTCGCTTTATCTGGCTTCTTATCGTTATGTGATCGCACTTTTGGAGAATCAAAACCAAAGCAAATTCAAATCATTCAGACAAATTCTGACATTTCTCAACACCACCATCTTTTCCGTTTCCCACATGTCTTTACTTTATTTCTAGATATTGAATTCAATTAGGAAAAAAATAGTTCGATTTTTCTTTTCTCTCTCCCTCTTTTTGTTCGATACTTCAGTTGTCGGATAAAATGTTCAGAATTAATGGATATTCAAGTTAGGGGATTGGTTTCAATAAAAGGATTTACATCGGAAACACAAATATTTACAAAGCCTGTTTCAAAATTATAAACATGCATATTTACATTCGTAAACGTGCCAATTTATGAAATCATAAAGGCGAAGATGACGAAGGTCATAAACATCCGTATTTAAGTTTTAACTCTTTATGAAACATCAAAATTTTACTCTGGTCCAAATCAATGGCATTTGCAGACAACAAATTAAAGATTGCCCAAATGTCTAGATTTGTTTTTCATGGTGTAGAAAACATTGTTGGAAAAGGAGAAAATGCTGGATGCCAGCATTTTCTTCTTTTCCCACAATGTTTTCAAAAGCTTTCCTTTTCAAGCTCGTTAAAGAAGGCGGGTTGTGTCGGAAATGGTTAAAGACGTTGATATTTGATGGCTTAACCACGCTTAATCTAACAAGTTATAAACGTAAATATTTACAGTCATAAACTGAAAGATGTAGCCTACGAATTCACACATTTTCAAATTTACAAAGAAGTATGGATGCAGATTAACGTTGTGTTAATAAAGTCTTTTTTTGTTTGTGTGGACAAGAACACGCTGCTTCACATAGCCATAAACAGGCGGAATAACGAAACCATTAAATTGGCTCCCACAGTCATAAATATGCAGGTTCACGGCCAGGAGTCATAAACATGAATCTTCACGAAAGCATAATCACAAGTATTAACAGATTAATAAAGACGTAGACTTACAGAGTAAACTTTCAGGTGCATGAAGTGTAAATCGTAACGCACGCTGCCGTAGTTACAGACAAGCTAAATCACAGTGACGAGAATATGACGATTTTCGAAGTTGTAAAACATCCAAGTTTACAAAATCATAAACATTTATGAAGCCATATACATAACTACATGTAAACTCATAAGTGTTTAAAATGATCATCACCTAAAAGGGTGTCCCTTTTGGGAGAACAATGCTCAAAATTAATATTGACCGAATTAAAAGAAAGAGGAAAATTCTCTTATTTTTTCAACAGAGACTTTTTTTCAAAATTCTATTTCGCTACTAGTATATGTTTTTGTAAATATCAACCTAGGGGAGGTAATTCCTTACTACCTTTTGTAATAAAAACATTATGGTTATTTACGTATAAATTCTTGTGAAATACCATATATTTTAAACATGTCTGTTTTCCGTCATCTTCCAGAGTTAATAAATTTCTGTATTGTGCAGTACATTGAGTTATTCATTTGTCACCATACATGTTTTTTTTTTCCCACTTTTTGCTAATATATCTAACCTCAGTTCGTAGTGATTTTTCAAATCTGACAAGAAAATTTACAAAATATATTGCTGCATTTGTCACAAGTTCACCTTCATGATTCAAAGAAAGGCGTCAATAGTTGGAAGCGTTTTTCTCCTCGTGGTGAATTTTCTTTGGAGAGACAGAACCATATCATAACTGGCCTGTAAGCGAGCACTTTGATTTTCAAGCCTTGTTTTGAGATCATTTAGAGTTTTAACTAACGTTTCTTTCCTGTCTACAGGCGACAAGGATCGAAACAATCTCAACTGTTTACGACGAATTTGGTCTTCCTCGATAGCCTCTCGAATCTTATGTTGGACGTAGAGCTTCTCTTCTCTAAGACGAGTGACCTTTTCCTCAAGGCTGATCTCAATGTCAGCCAACGACCTTGACCTACTTTTATTGTACATACATCCATAATCGAGTGACATTGACCTAGGCCTTTGTAGTGTTGTAAGATTGTCAGTTGTAAATCTATAGTCCATTGTTAGATGGTGGGTCGCTGGATCATTATCCCATTCAAGATCAAGGTCGCTGGATGAGCGAATGTCATCACGTGATGACATACTGTCTGAGTCACGTGTTACACTGGCATATCCTGTATCAATAGACTCTTGCATGTTCTTGTCTTCGTAACATGTAAGATCCATATTACTGAGTGAATTTAAGTTTTCTAGATTGTCATCTAAAACATCTTCTGTATCGCTCATATAACCATTTTCAACACTGCTATTTCTCTCATTCAAACAAGCACTATCAATGTCGTCTATGCTGTCTTTTCTATTTATATCCTGACCGACAAGTTCATCATTAATATCTATGACCTCATCTGCAGGCTTGTCATTGCAATCTTCTAACAGTTCCTTAATTGACATGAATGTCGCATCTCGTGGAAAATCTGACGTCTCTAGTAACTCATCTAGGCGTTCCTCATAATCAAAACCAATGTCATATTGTACTGTATTAAGGAATTCAATGGTTTCAACAATCGGCGAAGTGCAGGTTGATCCATCAGTGTCATATTTAAGAAACTCTGTAAATGAAAACCTTTTCTTTCCATTCGTTTCAATAGCATGGCCGCCCAGTGTTTCTGTTTCTGCTATAAAATCTAGCGTCAACTGTTCGATTGACTTGGCCTTTGTTCCTGTTATTCGTATAACTTCTGCTGTAATGTTAGTTTGTGTATTTGGAATATTTTTATCTTCGACGTCATATGCATCATTTTCGTGTTCTGCTATCTTAATTAAGCCGTGGTGGCCGGAAAATAGAGAGGTGTGACTCTGTGCTGTGTTACATGTCCAATAAAACGAGCTGTTTTCGTCACGTGATTTAGACGAGTTCACAGGACAAGATTTCGCGGATCCGATCAGCTCAGACGATGAGAATAGAATGGATTCGAGAGGATCTGCGAACAGAAAATAAGGATCCATGAAAATTTGTCATAATAATTATCTCCATATAGTAGGATTTAGAAAGTATCAGTCACACGGGCATAGACACAGAAATCAGTTACTCTACCACTCGACAAAATTCTTAACTTGTCCAAATTAAAAGAAGTTGCAGACGACAAATGGGATGACGCTAAAATGATGGGATTTTTTTTTCTTCTAACGAATAGAACACATTGTTGGAAAAGGAGAAAATGCTGGTCACCAGCATTTTTTTTCCCTTTTCCAACTTTGTTTTCTAAAGTGTTTTTCTTCGAGTTCGATTAAACAATGATGAAATGGCTTGAGCATACGTAATCAACAACACTTATTCATGAAACTCTTAAATTTCTCACAGGCTTGAATGAAAATTTCATGCCAAAAAAAACAACCTAGACAGTGCGATTTCAAAATCCCATTATGGGAAAAGATTCTCTTGACAGTACGTGTAGATGAAACATCAGACAGCGTTATATAACACTGTCTGATGTTGATCTATGCTGTCCACAAAAGCAAGCTGATTTGCACTGAACAGCCCCAGAAATTAATGCAGTACAAACAAAAAGATCACTTTGCCAACGAGCTTGTGAAGAAATCCTGTTTCAAGCACAAAATAATATTGTGGGTCTAACATAAAAAATAAACCTCTATACGAAACGAGATCTGTTTCCACTTTGTGAAAGTAGGAGAGGAAAGCTAATTTTCTATAATCAAGTCAGTTGACATTTAGAAATTCTAACATTTTTTTTCCAGCATACCAGAAACTGTTTCACAGAGAATTTTGAGCATTGTCGACAGTAAAAATCCAGATCCATTTAAAGTGAGGGATTTTCTTGACCACAGTATAGATTGAAGAAGAGGACACAGTAGACAAAATCGAAACAGCACGATTTGTGCATGCAGACATTAATCTTTATGTCATGCTTTCCGGTAGGATATCGAGAAATAGCAGTGAAAATATATTTCGATCTTACACTGGTACCACCAGTGAAAATACCGATTATCACGTTCTTGTTGCCTAGGTAAATTGCGCGTGCCTAACAACCAGATGGGAAATATGACGTCATATACCTTACATTTCTCGCGCTTGACGTAACATTGCTATGCGGGAGAGGTACGCCACGGGGACTAAGGGAAAAGAACTGTACTGAATTTTGATAAAGCTCCTCCCAGAAGGGGTAAAAAGCATGAAATAAATAGAATATTTGTTTTTTTCGATGAAAGATCAAAATTTATTTCATCTCGTGAACACCATCGGTAATATTTTCACTCGTAGCTGTGCCACTCGTGAAAATATTACCGACGGTGTCCACTCGATGAAATAAATTTCGATCTTTCACCGAAAAACAAATATCCTCTATATCTCGTCCGTTCAAGCTCAAGCTTGTTTTTTACTATAACTTCAAGTCTACGACCCTTTACTCTGCGGTAAATGTCGTGTATCATCGATGCTTTTGTAAAAGGCTTTTCGGTCAATCTCGGCAGCTTTTATCTACTAATATGAGAGTTAAGGGATGTAGACTCACTAACTCAAAAACGAAAGATTCATTTTTTTCCGGAATATCTAGCAATAGAGCGGACAGTGTAGACCCAAGACCAAGCTTCACATTCTATGTTGAGTGCGGATGGGTTCCCAATCCAAAATATGCACTTTTGCCTGAACACCCTAACCATAGTAGGTAGTAAGGGGAGTGGTGGTGGAACAGATGGGCAGATTTAGTAGAAGAAGTAGATGTAATAGTAGTAGTACTATGGAAAAAACACTCTAATATTCAATATTTCGGCTATTACCTTTTTCAAAGGTTAGAAACCATTTTATACAGGTATTGACACTTTGAATTCCATGGGAGAAAAATAAAACACTAACTCTTGGAAAAGGCAATAGCCAAAATGTTGAACATTAAAGTGTTACTTTTCATAGTGTTTTAATTATTCCCCAAGGAATTCAAAGTGTCAATAGTAGAAGTACCATGAAAATAACACACTCAATGTTTTGTCCATTGCCTTTTTCAAGAGTTAGAAAACCATTTCGTTCAGGTATTGACACTTTGAATTCCTTAGGGAAAAATCAAAAACACACTAACTCTTCAAAAAGTCAATGGCCGAAATGTTTAACATTAAAGTCATTTTTCATAGTGTTATAATTATTCCCTAAGGAATTCAAAGTGTCAATAGAAAAAGTACCATGAAAAATAACACTCTCAATGTTTTGGCTATTGCTTTTCGTTTTCAAGAGTTAGAAACCATTTTATACAGGTATTGACATTTTGAATTCCTTCGGGAAAAATTAAAAAACACTAAATCTTGAAGAAAAAAAGCAATAGCCGAAATGTTGAACATTACAGAATTTTTTTATAGTCTTTTAGTTATTCCCTATGGAATTCAAAGTGTCAATAGTAGTAGTTTGGAAGTATTAGTACTAGTATTAGTAGTACTTGGGATAGTGTATGTTTTTCCTTGTAAACCAACAAATGCTTAACTAAAATCCCTTTGAGTCAATTTTTTACTCTTTAAGAATGTTCATATGAAGCCCTTCATGCTGCAGAAAAGCATTTATTGTTGCTTTTGTTGACAGTGCCTGTCAAGATCAGACTACACACAAACTGGAGGAAGGTAGGGCAATGTCAGACATTGGCCAAATTTACCAGGCGTGCATTCCATTGCGAAAGGATGGTTTTGAAGTGTTTTCAGCATAAAGCTAGGACTGATTTTAGTAAAAGTCTTTACCTGACTGGAAATTCAACGCTTAGTAATATTGACAGAACTTGCAGACGACAATAGAAATATGGAAAAAAATTCTGACATTTACTTCGAAAGGGTCGGAAGCTCTGTTGTAAAATTCTGGTAACCAGCGTTTACTCTAAGATGCTTGTAACCAGCATTTTCATCTTTCACCTTTTGCCACGACTGTTTTCAAATCCTATCTTCTCTGGGTCGTTGTAACTCGGTATTGTTTAACTCTTTACCACACGAGAAAATTTTAGTCTGGTCCAAAGTGAAAGTATTTGCAGACGACAAAATAAAGGTGACTGAAAAATTGAAATTTGTTCTGGGAAGGGTAGAAAACACTGTGGGAAAAGGAGAAAATGCTGGTTACCAGCATTTTCTCCGTTTCCCACAATGTTTTCTAAAGGCTTTTTTCTCAGGGGCGTCAAAAGTAGGGATTGTGTGGTAATGGGTTAATGAAAGCTTATCTCATTACCACACGACAAAATTTTAGACTGGTTCAAATTGAAAGCAGTTGCAGATGACAAAGTAAAGGTGACTGGAAAATTGAAATTTGTCATGGGAAGGGCAGAAAACACTGTAGGAAAAGGAGAAAATGCTGGTTACCAGCATTTTCTCCTTTTCCTACAGTGTTTTCAAAAGGCTTCTTTCTCACGGGCGTCAAAAGTAGGGATTGTGTGGTAATGGGTTATATAAACAATATCTGTAATTACACCAATAATCGATGGAGTGTACAAACCCAGACATAAAAAGTCATCTTGATTTTTATGTGTTTGAAATCGCGTCTACTGTAGAATTATCTGATAATTTACGCTGACAAGCAATATTTTTAATATTTTGAAATATTGTGGCAAAAACAGCTCTTAACTGCTCCAAACGTACATTTTCTACTATAACAGTGATGTTTCAAACATCTTTGTTCGAATTTTGATTCTTTTAAAAGTAAAGATGGGTTAACGTGGTAATGCGACTATTGTACAGTAAGATTTGAATGCAATTTGATACAAGGACCTGCACCTTTCGATAGCACTGGGAGATTATCTGGTTTAAAGTATACAAAGTAAAAAAAGGCGTTGCACCACTTGCGTTTCTACTGTGTTTTATTTTCTGGCGTGAATAATATGAAATGGGGTAGGAGTTAGAATTTAGCTGCAGCATACATCTACAAACTGTTCTTTTGCCTCTTAAATGAAATAGACTGAAGTATCCCTTAATCTGCTGCCGATCGGGTTGTTTCGACCTCTAGTGAGAGTTTTAAGTTGAAGACTGTAAGCTGTTGTCGAAATTCTATCTGGACGTACACGATATTCATTGATTGTGTGTGCTCAGATCAACTTTCAAAGTGTGCTATGATCTATTTTCGGCATTAAACTCCAAATTTTACCCTTAAATCTTCTTGCTTCGCTTGTTTTCAAAGCAAAATTTCAGTAAGAAAATCCTACATGCCTTGGGGTCAAGGGATACCTCAGTTCAGTTTATTTCAAAGGCAAAAAATGTGTTGTACTAAGCAGCAGCCGTATTCTAGTTTCTACCTCCATTCAATATTATTCACGTCATTGAAATACCCATATACTCGGAGCAAAGTATGTCTCTTACACGAATGAACCGAGGCCGACATCTTAACTGGTGTGCCGTTTGTCATTCATGTACCTATAGCGATACCTTATTGTGTATCAATGGAGGTAACCAATCTGAGCCAACACCAGTAAAACAGTCCTGAATCGAACAGTACCAGTATTACCGTGACTATGCCGTAACTATGACGATGAGAACATGGTTTATAATGTCTTTTTTAATCTAAATATGTATTTGCCATCTTTTTGTCCCGAATACCTGCAGGCTGTTTGCAGGCTTTGCATCAGAAAAGTGGTACATTTAAGGAATTAAGTTTTTGTTGTTGCTGCTGTTTTCATAGAGGCATGAATTTCATAGAGGCATGAAATACACAGAAATCATCATTAGAATTGCTCAACTGTGTAAACATAGATAGATTACTAGTACAAATGGTGTAAGGGATGGAAAACACAAGGGATCTGTCCTCATTAAAACCGGAAACGACAAGAGCAGTTGCTTTGAAGGACTTCTAAACATGAAATACATCTGTACAGTCTTGCAGCCATCAGAGGAACATTTGAAATGAAGATACAAGATCAATTACAGATTCATAAAATAAGGATGAAGTGGGTGAAAAACTCGATGAAAACTGCCTGTAAACGAGTAAGGCTTCATCCTTAATTGTAACTACCCAAGAAACGCAAAAGGTTCTAGTTGTAGGACAGATATAGGTTAAGGAATGTGAACCCTTGTCACAATATTATCTTTGTCAACAAACAGTAATTGGATTGTAATGACCGATTAGATTGATATGAAAACAAACTTGAGATAAAATCGATTCATGAAAGCATCCCTGTATTAGCCAACTATCTTATGATACCAGCCAATTATTTCATGAAATTCTTATTCGATAAAAACTGCGATATAAGGACAATCAGTTTGAATTGAGATGTAACTTTTTATCAGATGACAAAATTTGTAGACTTGACAAAACTGAAAGCATTTTCAGGAAACAAATTAAATGTTGTTCAAATGATTGGATTTGTCTATAAAAGTACGGAAAACAGTTTGGAAAAAAGAAGAAAATGCTGGATGCCAGCATTTTCTGCCTCATCCACAATTTTTTTTAAACACATTGGGAGTTTTTAGAGGAGCTTGAGGCGTCAAAAATGGGATCGTTTGGAAAAGGGTTACCGAACAAAAAAAAAAAAATGCTGGAAAAGAAGACAGTTCTGCTTTTATAATATTGTTTCCTGTCCGGTGAAATCGGTGAATTTAATTCACAGGAAAGACCTAAGCGACCTATGGAAGTTATGGAAGGAATCTGTTTGTCATTTAATTACTGATATAATTATTTTAGTGTTGTAGTGAGAGCACAGCACCTTTCAAACAAACAACCTATGACTATATCCATCAACTGTCACGACTGTTCCAACATCCCGGAAAATATCAATAGTTTCGTATTACTAAGGATTCGGATTTCCGATATTCCATGTTTAATCCAGTTATACAATTTACCGGCCCGTTTGCCATGGCATTTAATTGTTATACCACTGGGATACTTAATTAATCCTCTTTTTTTTGTGTGTGTGTGTGTGGTGGTGGGGGTGGGGGGGGGGGGGGTAGGTGGAATTTGTTTACCGAAAGTCTAGGCTTTAGTTCCAAGAAAATAATATGTCAAATTGATGAAATTGCATTTTAGTCATTGTAAAGCTTAATAATCACAAAATACTTGACTAATTTCAAAGCATTTTTTATTATTACTATTTTCTACCAAGAGACATGAGTTTTTAGTTGTCCATATGTTTTCATAATGTCAAAAAAATGGCGGAAAAAGAAGAAATGCTGTTCACCAGAATTTTCATCTTTTCCAACAATATTTTCAAATGTTTCATCTTGGTGGGTCTTTTTTACACAAAATTACAGGTTATACAGGTTATATGGTAAAAAAGAGGGATGGCTATGGAAAACATAAATACCTGTAGGAGAGGGGGTGGGCGTAGTTCTGGGTGACGGCAACCATGGGTTTGTTTTTATTCGAGTTCTTGTTCGAGGGATGGTGTTAGGCGTCTCTGTAGATACGTCACTTCCAGTCTGCTCAGCTTCCGGTGCGCTGACACAAATCCAGGTGCTTTTGGAATCTAGATGGCTAGTATCTGTACATTTCGAACACTGGCATAGGCTTCCGACCTCTATTTTAAGCTCTGGGAGTGGATATGTTCTGTACCGAGTGTGTCCGAAATTGGCATCCTGTGACGTAATAACCTGTCTACACAGCAAATTGTCGTCTGCACCTAAATTGTCGTAATATTCTTGGAAACTTGTCTTTGAATAATTAAAGTTTTTGTCTAGACCGATATCTCGTGGGAAATCTGTATTGCATAACTTAGATTTCTTTTTCTTCTTGTTTTTCAGCTTCGGAAACAGCTTAAATTCAAAATGTCGGAATTTCATGTCTGTATCCTTTCTATCGAAGTATGGCACTTAAATCCTATTGGAGAGATGAAAAAAAAAATATGTGATTGAAAGAGTTGTCGAATTCTTTAATTCTTTCAGGACTTTTTAATGCCTTGCTTCAGACCAATTAATATTCCGGCAGTGGTATTTGTTAAATAAAGAAAATTTACAATACCTCTAAAAGTCATGCAAATGTAGATGTATACAAATGATATTTAAATATTACGCATGAAACGATGTATGCCGTGTCAACGACCAACAAATACAAAAATGGATCTTCAAAATCCTATTCAAAATCTTACGCTACAAATGTATTTCATTCTCTTTCGATGAACCTGTCATTAGCAATTTATGTTATTGTGTGTGTTTTAAATAATTGCCTTAAAATTTCTTACCGTAACGAGATCATTTTTAATTCAACTCGATAATTTTTATCTCGGGCTAAGATAACACTTGTATAAAAATTATCGAGTTATAGAATCGTTTGTTTTGGGGAATAATTTAACACACAGTGTGTGTTAAACTATTCTCAGAACAAACAATTATATAAATTGTCAATGAAAGGTTATCAAGATAATATTATACAATGTAACGTCAGCGTGCTCAAGAAGATCTATTAAAAAGTACTTTAAGGTAAGACCTGTGTAATGGAAAACAGCTATTTCCACTAAAATACCATGCAAAATTAGCTATAATATTAAAAAAGAGTATTAATGAACTACTTTCACCTATTCTTTTTTTTCCATTTTTTTTTCCTTCTTTGAATTATCATTTATAAATCTAAAACCACTATATTCTCAAATCAAAAAGAGATAATAATTACCTTCCTTTTAAGAAAACTAACAAAAGTATCAAAAAATATTTTCAAGATAGACATAAACGGAATTTCTGATCCCTTAGAAATGTGCAAAATTATTTATTTCTGCATAAATCCTTATTTGTTCTTATTTATCAACCAATTAGATTTTTTTAGAAGTGCATTAAACAGGTCATACCTTAAATCTTACGCACTAACCAATGTGCGACCTGTGAACAAGTAGATATATATATATTTGTTTGAAATCTTTTGCTGTAAGAAACGTATGTCATGTGAACAAACCTCAGCGTGCATTTCTACTATATTGTATGTTAACTAAACATAAATCACACTTCATAAGCATAGTCTTCTTTCTCCATGTCAACAAACCTAAGCAAACCAATACGTGATTTTATAATCTTGAACAAGCTAATAACTTCATAAATCACTCAAAGTATGGTATATGTTCTGACTCATTTTCTGTGTCCTATTTTCTGGGAAATATCTTTATATTTCATCTAACCCAATATTTCTTCCCAATATTTGGGGTTCGTATGACATGATTTATTAGTTATTAAAACCCTTTTCCAGTTAATCCCACGTTTTATGACCCTAGGGAAGGAGGTATTTCAAAACATCTAGGAAAAAAGATAATAAATGCTGGTAACCAGAATTCCCAGTTTTTTTCCATGACCCTCTCTTCGCTTTTAAAGAAAAATAGTGTCGTCTGAGTAAAATTGAATTTGTCTTTTGCAAATTCTTTCAGGATCCAGGATTCTAAAATTTTTGTGGTGTGGTAAAGAGTCAAAACGAGAAAGCGGTTCCCATGTCAATAATAACCACTGCAGCGCCAGAAATCACGGAACCAAATAAATCTTTCTAACAAGACGGAAACCGATTCTTCGCACGATCTTGACACTGTGTAGTAATTCATAACGGAAATGTTTTCAATCTTTGCACTTCGAGCAAACAAATTTCTTAGCTTTACGAGAACTTATCTAAAATCATTGAAATTGTTTTTTTTTTTTCATTTTATTCCTGCTTAATCCTGAAGATGCTCAGCGCGACTCAATGGCCTTTTGCGGGCAGTGTAGATCAAAATCAGACTGCACAGAACGTGCAGTCTGATTTTGAATCTACACTGTCCGATTAGGAGACATTTTCTTCTTAAAAGAAATAAAAATAGTTATTATAAGTTTAAAATATTAACATTCTGTTTATTTTACAATCGGCTTGAAATTTTCATGTAATTTATTTAGCATGATTAATCAACACCTCGAAAATATATTTCAGTGCTAATGATGCTCACAGGATATTTCTTTTATCCCAGAAACTCCCCTGTTTTAAATGTAACGTACTAATTACATTTTCTTTTTTTTATCTAACACACATTTGAGATAAGCGTTTTGTAACGTACCAATTACGTTTTGTTTTTTAATCTTACACACATTTGAGATAAGCTTTTTGTAACGTACCAATGACTTTATTTTTTTAAATCTTATCTTACACACATTTGAGATAAACATTTTGTGACGTGAAAAGTATGAAGTTATATTTGTTTCAAGAAAATTTAATCGAGTTTATCCATGAAAATTACTGCATGTACCTGTATGGTTTTGTCTATTCTAGATAATCGACAAGAAACGTCAAACCGTCTATAGATGCACCTGCTGTAATAGACGTTAACCCATTCACTTTGATAAAATACGTATGAAATGACGTCAAAGATGAAATCACAAAATTGCTATATCGAAAGTGTGTAAGATAAGAAAATTCGTGATGGATAAATAACACTGACAACAAGAGAGGTTATGTGATTAAGAAAAAATAACATTTAACTCGTCCTCAGATGTACTTGTTAGCTCGCCAGAGGCCGCTGTAATGCAGAGAAATGACCCTCCCCTACAAAATGACCCGGGGGTCATTATTCTACGTATAGAAATGACACCACAAGTCATTTCACTACGTAGAGGACTAAAGGACAATGCATCTGAATCTGACCACATATCCTTACATAATTATCTCAAGCAGGAAACCAGCAAAGTGTAATGGTTCAGAATCCCAATTATGGTTTTGAGACTGTGCGACTGCAGTTTTTTCAATTAAACGAACACCGAGAACATAAATTGTTATCGAACGTTGTGCGTTACTCAAACACTGACTGACTCATACTGAATCTTGATGTCGCCTAACTCATTGCTAAACGGCAAAGTTTTAAACTTGTCCAAATCAAAAGCATTTGCAGACGACAAAATAAAAGTGACTGAAAATTTGAAATTTCTTTTGTGAAGGGTAGAAAACATCGTGGGAAAAGGAGAAAATGCTGGTTACCAGCATTTTCTCCTTTTCCCCCAATGTTTTCTAAAGGCTTCTTTCTCAGGGGCGTCAAAAGTAGGAATTGTGTGGTAATGGAATAAAATGTTAGAATTAAAAGAATTAAAAGTAAAATCAGTCACGAAAACAAATACCTGTATGTTTCAGTTTGAGTATAAAGGTATCGGACAGTGTAGATGGAAGATCAAACTGCACATTCTATACAGTTTGATCTTCGATCTACGCATTCCGTAATTCCGTCCGAAGCAGGCCCTTCCCCTACCCCGGAGTTCTAAGAGTGAAGGGTATCAGTGTCAAATGTGCGATACTTGTTACGGTGTTTGATTGATTAGTTTCAAACGATCCCATAATTTTCTGTTTCGCGGTTTTTTTTTTTTCGGGAGGGATTTTTTATATCGCTCTGTTTGATTCTAAAACGGTTCCCGGACTGCATTTCAATCACTATTCATGTGTCAAAAAACGGTGTTATTAAACTGTATTGATTCTTGGGAATTAAGTGCCAATACTTGTGGCGCACAAGTATTCTACTCAAGAACGAAAATATTGTCGTCGCCGATTGAAACTCAAGAAAAAAAGGAAAACACTTTTCACAATGTTATCACCTATTATTTCAGGCTTTCCGTTAGGATATTAAGAAATAGTGGTGAAAATATTTTTCGATATTCCACGGGTACGACCGGTGAAAATACCGATTTTCATGTTCTAGTTACCCAGGTAAAATGAGCGTGACTCATAACCACATGGAAATATGACGTCATTTACCTTACATTTCTCGCGCTTGACGTAATATTGTAATGCTTGGCTATGTGGAGAGGGTACGCCACGGGGAATAACCGAAAAGAACTGTACTGGATTTTGATAAAGCTCCTCCCAGAAAGTGTTAAAAGCATTAAATAAATAGAACATTTTTTTTTTCGGTGAAAGATCGAAATTTATTTCAGTGAACGCCATCGTGAAAATACTACAGATGATGTTCACTCGATGAAATAAATTTCGATCTGTCACCGAAAAAAAAAAATATCATTTCCTTTTTTTCAAGCAAACTGATTTTATTCCTCTGCTTTGATGCTAATGCCGACTAATTTGTATGAAGAAAAAAAGCGGACATAGGTCAAACTAGTTAGCGTATGAGATCTCTTTTCTGTTTTTTTTTACCAATCCCAATTGTCATGTTCAAACTGATTAGCCGAGATCTCTTTTCTGCTTTTCAGCCGATCCCACTTGTCATTGTCAAATCGTTTTATTTCATTTTCATTTATTTTCTTCCAACTTTGGTATGCTTAAATTAATTTCTTCTGTATATAGATGTTTAACAATGTTTATCAAAACGCAAAAATCTGGTAAAAGGATGTTATTTTCTCATGACCTTAAACATACCTTTCAACTAATTACGTCCAGAAGCAAAGTCCAAGATCTCCAATAGGAAAAAAAAAATTCTGAAATATATTTATCTACATTATTAGTAAATTAATAAAGGTAAAAAATAGACTAGCCTAGGCTCGTATTCACCAGCCATTCTTAAGAACGCTATTTGTCTTATTCTCCAATATTTTCTACATTCGTAAGTAACAGAACTTCCGATTGGCTAAACCATTCGGTTTAGCCAATCAGAGATTGTGTTACTTACAAAATTAGAAAACTTTGGAGAATAAGATTAAGAATATTCTCAGGAATGGTTGCTGAATACGAGCCCTGATACTACATGTATTGGATTTTCTAACTTTCTAATTTTGATGTTGTGGATTTACTTTTTCTCACGCGTAGTAACTTTTTCACGCCAGCCCCACAAGTTTGATCAATTTGGGCAAACGGCAAAAGTGCAACTGTTGATTGCTTACTTGAGAATTCTGACCTTCCCAACTATATTTTCCACCGTCACACAATATCAGGCTATTTTCCCAAACATTTACCGGTATACAACATAGAAATACATACATCTTTTAATCAAGGAATCTTACATAAAAAATCACTTTTACGACAAAGTTTCTTATATCACAAGTATTCGATATTTTTACCCTAAAACTTGCTGCACCTTTCAGCAAAAATAACTGGCTTGAATATTTGAAAATAACCAATAGCATATTATCATTTCCAAGCCGATTATTCGGAGTATTTGTTTAAGGTACTTTTGGTTTCCTAGCAAAGAAAAATTGCTGGTTTTTTTTTACTAATTATGCTGGCTTTAAATGGAGGGAAAATGAAAATGTGCAAATAATTGGCCACGTAATACAGAACTGATGGAATGTCGACGCATTTTGTATCGAACGAACATTGGTGACTCATTCTAGCTCAAAACACTTACGCATTTATGCCAATCACCGTAACCTTTGACCTCACATATGAAACCCAAAACCAATAACCTTTTATGCTTCTAGATCGCAATCACGTGACTTCTGCAGATAACTGTTTGGGTTACTTGGTGTTTAATCTATTGACAAAATGCTATTTTGGAAATCCTTGGCGTCAATTTCGGATTGTTATGGCAATTATCCCATTGCCAAAGGACCAATTATCAGACATTCGCAATATCTTAGACGTGATGTAGCACACTGTATCATTTGATATTATTTGATTACATGGACATTATCCGTATAATGGAAGCCAATACAGGCTATCAAATGGCCCAATATCATATTATTAGCACGGATCGTTATTCCAAATAGGACACTTGGCCAAAGGCAAGGGTCACGAGTAAAGTATTTTCTACTGCTGTAATACTGTGACTTCTTGAAACCAGTGATCAATGAATAAAATAATATAATCTCTCTCTCTCTCTCTCTCTCTCTCTCTTTCGCCAGATCGTGGAAAATCTTGTGCAAATGATGCATTATCTTTAACTCATTACCAAACGACAATATTTTAGGCTTGTCCAAATTGAAAGCATTTGCAGACAACAAAAAAAGTGACTGAAAATTTGAAATTTGTCTAATGAAGGGTAGAAAACGTTGTAGGAATAGAAGAAAATGCTGGTTAACAGCATTTTCTCCTTTTCCCAAAATGTTTTCAAAAGGCTTTTTTTCTCAGGGTCGTCAAAAGTAGGGATAGGGTGGTAATGGGTTAACATGCATCGATTATGATGAATCTTGTGCAGATAGGTACGATGACGTCAAATCCAGTAACACAGCATCTGATTGACTTACTATTTAGTTCAGCCAATCAGAAGTCTGGTTAATGTCGAATTTAGAAAATCTTGTAGAATAAGACCAAGACTTTTCTTAAGAATGGTTGGTAAATATGGACCTTGGTTTCACAAAAGTAGACGATTCCCTATTGAAAAAAGACAACGCCGCCATTTATACACCAACACTGCATTTACTAATTGTTATTATATACCTAGCTGTGAAATCCTGGAATTTCCCAGTGTAATAAATTTTGATATCATCACTAGTGACGATATCAACTTTCACTTTCACTTCCTGCCGTAATTTAGGAACTACTTTTTTTATTAAGCATTTCATTATTTTTTTAAAAAATAGTGTTAATAAGGTATGTAATAAATAGAATAATCAACTGGTTATTTTTATATGAAAAATATCTCACTCGGACGCGTCGTAAGGCGTTTAAAAAACTCGTGCTGCGCACTCGTTTTTTTCAACGCCTAACAACGCATCCTTGTGAGATATTTTTCATATCAAAAATAACCAGTTGATTATCCTCTATTTATCACACTCGTTATAACTCGGCTGGTTCCGTACTTTCATCGTTTGTATAACGGTCGTTTCTATTTGAAATGCCAATCAAGTGATCTTATGCCTGGTGGCGCCACTGTAATTAATGACATAAAAAAAAAATCGATTTAGTTATGTACGTCTATCTATCCGATGTGAAAATTTCAATCGGAATTGATAAACCACGTTAAAGAATGAAGATACGATCTATTTGTCAGTCGAAATATAGTTTGAAATATTTGCATAAAAATGACACTCAAGTTTTCTTTTTTACGAGGAGTCTTACAATTTTCGGAACGGTAAACCGGCATATTTCCGGCGATGAAATATACCGTGTAGGTGCATGTCAAAGAAAAAATACAGCCGAAGGATTTGATGGCTTCGCATCGAATGATTGTTATCGTCTAGTTTCTTTACGCTTGCAGAGAAAAAATATATTTTCAGCCATGTTTTTTATAGGGAATTGAATGCATCTGCAAAATCTATCAACACATGTCAGCCTGCGCACAGAGCACATTCTAAACGGTCTCGAAACTTTTGTTTTCATTGGTAAATTTTCTGCTTTCTAAATCAGGATTCAGTCGACTGCTACATATAGTTTGACTCCTGTCACCCATAAACTGTGTATTATAAACAAGGGAGTTAACTGTATATGTAGCCCTTTATTCGATCCCTGTTACAAAAAAAGCATATCTTTTCTACCCAATCAATGATTTTCCTATTTTTTTTTGACAACTTACTACCAGAAAAACACAACTGTTTGTCAGTGGCTAATGCAGTCTGGCTATTACAGTCAATCAAACTTGTAAACTCGCTCAAAAATCTTCGCCATTGACAAGGCTTCGTACATTCTATACTGATTGTCGCGCATATTAATTTCTCGTTCCAAACAGTGGCACGTGCAGCTGTTCGAGTTTTCCTCCTGGATCACAAATTCAACGAATTTTGAGGCGTTTCGTCCTTGTTGAAGACAAAGACTATAGTTCAGTAGTATTTTTAAACATATTTAAAGTGTGTGTGCCGCTAATGCTGTGTTTCATTGGCTCTAAGTTGCATTTTATACCATTAAACCATATGTACGAACCCGAGTCAATGGCACAGAATTTTTAGAGAGTGTCGAGCGAATACAGCAGCCAGACTTCATTAGCCACTGACAAACAGTTGTGTTTTTTTTTTCTGATTTTAGCTCTCAGTTGTCGAAAACATTAGGAGAACAACTCATGGGGGTAGAAAAGATATGGATTTTTTTTTTTGTAACCGGGGACGAGTAACGGACTGCATACAGTTAAACCCCTTTTTCTAATATATGGTCTATGGGTGCCAGGAATCAAACTACGGACCACTATGGATTGTTAGACAAAATAAAATGCTGAATTCATAATTGTGTGAGGACTTGTTTCGTGTAATGAATCACGGTCATGCATAAATATTATTTTCTGTAGTAATTTCTTCACATCATTTTTGCGATTTCAAGGGTGACAATAACAGACAGTAACTCTTCTCAAAGACGGTACTTGTATGTTGTTCGGACGAATACCTTGAATTTCGGATACGGTACGTTTAGAAACGAAGAATGAGTCTACAATATCGATTTAAAGGACATTTTGCAAAAAGATAAAAGGGGAATTTTAAGATCAGAAGAATACAGGAAAGTTTTCGGTGGTATCGACTTTCTCAGAGACTAGAGTCTACTGAACATGACAGTGCTGAGCGCCTAAACGGTTACTTTGGAAAAAGCCATTTCACAAAAAATCTAACACGTCAACATATCTATTTCTTCCCATGTTTGTACTTACCATTAAATTTTACTACACATACCAAAAAATTAGAAAATTCTATGAGAGGAATTTTTCAAAATTTTGAATTAATTGAAGACTACATGTTGATTTTGCGTATATTTTGGCAAGTCAAGAAATAGGAAAAATATGTTTTAAAAAAGAAAATGGATTCAGATTATTATTTCATTCACACAGAATCAAGAAGTAATGTATTAAATATGGAAAATAATATTTGCATCGTATAATAAACTTTCAAGCGCTGTATTACTGTCTATTATGAAGATATAGTCATTTTGAGTGTTTTGATACAAACGGTTACCATAAAACGGCTATTTGCAGAAAATCCAACTCGTCAACATACCTTTATCTTTTTATTTTTGAGTTTGCCATTTAATTTTACCCAACATATGAAAGAATTGGAAAATTCTATGAAAGCATTAAATTTTCACAAAACTGTATAAAACGTCTTTAAACCCGAGTTTTGCTGGGGCATTGCTCAGCAGGTAATATTATGTGTCAGTTAATAAAAGACATTTTGATGTACATCCAAAAATCTTAACACCCTTTTCTCCCTTCACAAAACGGGAGGTTTTCTACTCTTCAAAACTGACAACATCTGTAAGGGAAACATAGATTTCGTACAAATAAATTATAAATCTCATGTAAGAAAGGAAACATCGAAAGAAAAGAAGAAAGTGGTACTTACCGGCATTTAGTCTCTTTTTCCACAGTGTTTTCAAAAAAATCTTTCGCCGTTGGAGTTGTTGATTAACTCATTACCAAACGACAATATTTTAGGTTTATCCAAATCGTAAGCATTTGCAGACGACAAAATAAAAGTGACTGGAAATTTGAAGTTTGTTTTGTGAAGGGTAGAAAAGATTGTGAGAAAAGGAGAAAATGCTGGTTACCAGCATTTTCTCCTTTTCCCACAATATTTTATAAAGGCTTCTTTCTCAGCGGCATCAAAAGTAAGGATTGTATGGTAGTGGGTTAAGGATAGTTGGGTAAAGGGTTCGGGGTATAATTTCCGTGAATTACAATTATCTTAACGAATATAAACACTTGCTTAATTAAATAATACTACCATATATATGTTTTAAGTTAGTTATTTCTGTCTGTCAGGGCAGTAATTAAAGGTTCTTTCCGAAATGTCTTTGTGTTATTAACTCATTAAAGACAATTACTGTAGAAGAAAACTCTCGATGTCTATTAAAATGGATGTTTATAAGATTTAAAGGTTAGTAAATATGGATCTACTTTTTCAATATTTACGTAAGATATGTGCGGAGTCTGTAGTCTTCCCACTTTCTGCTGGATTCTTGCATCTAGTTTTTGTGGTATTTGTCGAAGACAATACCACTATGTGTTCAAGATTGAATTTTGATATCCATGTATCTTATTTTGTGCAAAGCCGAAGGAAATAAACCAAGTTAAACTCATTCTTTCTCAGGCAAATGAGTATTTCGATGGCACACAGATATGTAATTTGAAATGGCATTTTAAAATACATTGGGCGAGGCCATCGATCGTTGAGATACTTATTTTTTATTGAAAACAGCTTTTCTCGCTCGTAGCCTTTTATTGGCGCAATGGTACAAATTTGCCTACTGACCCTAGGCTTTTTCGTTCCAAAACCAATTCGTTCCATGGTTTGTTTGTCCTATGATTGCGCGCTTCTCCATTTGATTGCTCATGAATATTTATAGATCGAAGTAATTGATTGTAGTGTTGGAAATTAAATGTAAAAGGCTAAAGATATTTCAAAATTATAGTTTTAAGGTACACGAGTACTCTCCTATCAACCGAAAAGGTATTCATTCGCTTTTCAGCCAATATTTGAACAATATGTCTCTTTTTCTTTCAAACTATTGATTCCAGGCAATGGGTTTCCTTGACAAATACCACTTCAGCGTTCTCAACGCTTTGATTAGTATTACTTTTCATAAGCTTTTCTTTCCCCCAACAAGACAGATGGGTAAACGGCATTCGGCAAATCTCGGGTGATCCGGTGATCAGTTACTTTGATATGCACCTACTCGGTATATGACTCAGCCATATGTCTGCAAAACGTATTATTAGTTGTACGACCAGGTGGCAGGGGACTTGGAAACTTGTTCACGGCTGTGTCGAATCATGTCGCCCCGAGCTTTCGGCTGATAATGTATTTCAAGATTAAGTAGTATACGAAAACAGTTGCAGTTTCGATGACTGAAATACCAGATGATGGGCCTTGTCTCTCGGTGTTGTAGGATAAATTTGAGGAAAAGGGAAAAAATGCTTGTTACCACAATTTCTCCTTTTCATGAGAGTGATTCCCAAAGCCGTCAAACTTACAACTGTTTGGTTAGGGCTGATAAAATACTTCAATTTCACAGTAAAGACAAGAAATGTCTCCAAAAAAAGATAGACGAAGTAAATTTGCAAGCAAAAAGGCAGGGGCCCTTATAATAAACATGTCTACTTTTTTTAACCAATCACATATCTCTATCTATTTATTTGAAATCAGTACAAAAAGGTAGGTCAAAAGTCAGTACGTTCAGCTACGCTGAGCAAAAGAAATCAAAGCGTTGAGAACGCTGAAGTGGTATTTGTCATCGTGTAGAATTTGAAACAAAAAGAGAAATATTATTCCAATATTTGCTTGAAAGTCAACCTGCTAAGCAAATGGATATCTTCTTTGGCTGAGGAGAGACTCATGAAAAGGTTAGGGTTATTTGTATAATGGTGGTCTCCCTTTTATCATAAGGAGTCAGAAGTAACTTCCCATGACAGTAGCATCCATGATAATAACGGAGAGAAACCATGTGAATTTATCGAATAAAATTAGGTTTGTCACAGAAAAGTGTATTTTTGAAATATCCTTGGCGGTTGACTTTTAATTACCAACTGTACAGCCAATTACTTCGATCTTTAGATATTCATGCGTAGTCAAATGAAGCGCGCAATCATTGGATTAACAAGCCATGGGACGAACTGGTTTTGGAGCGAAAAAGACCAGGACCAAACGATCAATAAACAAATATTGTGTCATTGCACAAATAGAAATCTATGAGCGATTAAAGCTATTTTCAATTAAAAAAAACTGTATTTCCATGACTGATGGCCTCACCCAAAGTATTTTAACATGCCATTTCCAATTGCATATCCGAGTGGACCGAAAATCTCATTTATCTGAGAAAAAATTGAGTTTTATTGGGTTTATTTTCTTCGGCTTTGCACAAAATACGATAAATGGTCTCTAAAATTCTATGTTGAACTCATAGTGGTATTGTCTTCGACAAATATCACAAAAACTCTCTCGTGATAGCTCTATATGGTAATAGGTAATTGCCAACAGCTCGCGTCTCCATAGCGATGAATCAAGCTAAAAACTTTAGCCAATCGTTCACCTAATTACATTATATCTAGTTTAGGTGTCTCTGTGTTGTATCAAATTAACACTTTAACACTCGAGTCATTTGGTAAATTGCGCGTGCTCTGGGTTTTAGGAAATAATCATAATAACAGAAAGGTCCGGGACATTTCCGATGAACGACGTGATTTTGCCAACCTGAACCTTTTACATAATTATACGAGTAAACTGGCTAGTGCAAGTAAAATTTATCTTTTCCTTGCTTGTTAAATACAGTTTGACTAAACAAAATCATACGTCGTCGGCTTACTCCAAAAACCTCGTAACTGCAGCTTGAAACAAGCTGTAGTTAGGACGTTTTTAAGTAAACCGATGATATACCGGTATATCATCGGTCATTTCGTTTATTACGCACTCCTAAGGTCGTCGAATCCGATTGGCCGATATGGAAAAATACTAGTACTCGGTTAGCTATAAATCATAGGAACTTTGACACACAAAGAAGGCTCTTTTCTTTAAATAAATTTATAGCCTTTATAAACAGTTTACAAACAAAGTAGTTATTTATATGACATTTAACTTGTAATTAGCTGTAATTTTTAACAGCAATCTAAAAAGTTTTAGATGATACTCACAACTGAGATGACGATTCATTTCTCATAACAACTTTGTAAATGATCTTGATTTGGGCAACTTATACATAAACCTGCCATTAGAACTATTTTTCCCCAAGTAGGCTTAATCATACACACACGTACAGTCCAAGATCTCACGAGAATCTAAAACTTTATGAGATACAGCCATGCAATGATTTAGCCGGGGGTCTTCAAAATGTCAAAAATATAAATCAGAAAACCAGTTCAACGAAAACGGTTTCCATGGAAACTATACGTAAGATGTTCTTATGGGAACCATTTCTGTAAAACATTAAAGAAATTAATGTTTTTGCATGATTTCTGCATGACTGTAGAAATTTCCACGGAAATTGCAGTATATTTGTATTTCCACGATAGAAGATAAACAGTAATCAAATGCTCGTGTAATTTACATATATAAATTCATGTTCACAGTATTTCACCCAGACTCTGGAAAGGGGGTATTAATAATGAATCTCGCCACGCAGGCTGACAGGGGTCGATACTTTCACCCGATGCATTAAATTATTTTCAAAATATAATTGTTTGTCAGTCCTAACTTTTTGGCGTTGTCTGCGCATGTCATATTCTTCGAATATTCTTATAATGACGCATCACTTTCCCTGATATTGGGGAGATTGTAGTAATACGCGCTATAAAGTAGCAATGGAGACAGTGGCTTTCATCTATAGGTTTTAATGAGAAATCAGGCCTGTTTCGGCTCCAGATTTCTCTAAACTGTTGATTATAGCTGGGTGAATCGCACCAGGTAGCGTTTTATTGAGTAAATGTTTATTTTAGTTTGAAATTCAAAGTAACGGTTGTCGCGTAGGAAAGTAGACCGGTTATGTACTCAGGATGCCCAAATTAGATAGATGTCGTTGTCTGTGCATGTCATATTCTTCGAAGATTCAAACTGTATCACACGACGCATCACTCCCCCAATATTAGGGGGATTGTAGTAATATGCCGTATAAAGTAGCAATGGAAAAAATGGCTTTTACCAATACGTTTAAGGAGAAATTAGGATTGTTTTAGATCCAGATTTGTCGCGTAGAAAAAATAGTCCAGTTCTGTACCCAGAATGCCCAGACTAGATAGATGTGTATTTGTAGAATGCCATCTAGTGGGAGATAATGAATTTCATTTTTTTTTTTGTTTGTTTTGGCTTGGAAGTTTTATTTCACAAATTTAGCACGATATCGGCTAAACCTTCTAGAGCCATAAGCAAAAAAGAATGAACCTGTGCAAACGGCATAGAACAAGATCGGAATGCATAGGAGGAACATTCTGATATTGGATCTACATCGTCCTGCTTTACTCAAGTCTGTAGGAACAAAAAATAATAATTCCTCAGTTTATACGACCTCTCTCAACCAGCGAAAGAGAGTTGACTTTGTAGATGTCTACATTTGGCGCGGAAACTGTGTACATACAGCTAAATTCGAGTAAACATGTAAATATGGTCTCCGCTGTACGGCCACTTCAATGGAATTTACAAGTCCGATAAAGATAATTAGTCTGATGGATTAAATTGGAGATGACACTGGACGGACAAACGCTGAAAGTCGATATTGTCATTACAACACCCTTAAAACACCCTGTACTCTGACTGTTTTTTTTCACTTTGGGCATTAACCCTTTACCAAACAATCCCTGGTTTTTATGACCCTTAGATAAAAGCCTTTTGAAAACATTGTGGGAAAAGGAGAAAATGCTGGTAACCAGCATTTTCTCCTTTTCCCACAAAGTTTTCTACCCTTCACAAAACAAATTTCAAATTTTCAGTCATTTTTCAATGCTGTCAATTTGGACCAACCCAAATTTTTTTCGTTTGGTAAAAAGTTAAACCGAGGCTGCCTAGCGAAAATCAATGACATTTTAGCGGACAGTGTAGATCAAGTTCAGAATTTGCACAGAACGTGAAGTCTAATCTTTGATATACACTAAAAAGGAGATTTTTTTTTCCTGTAAAATTTCATTTGAAAAAGCAATATTTGGGTGTTCATTACATTTTTGAAGCAGGTTAAGGGTTTAGTTGGTGATGATAATCATGATGATGATGATGATGATGATTGCAATGTATAACTCTTACCAGAAAAGCAGGGGTTTTTTTTTTGGAAATGCACACGTTTGCACCAGTTTGTGGTACTCTTAAAAAAAATAGCCCGTAAAATATCTTTAACTATTTTTTTTTTTAATAGTAAATAATAAAATTATGAAGAAAAAATGGATAAAACAGTATTTCATACAGATAATATAAAATGGTTTATTTAATGTTGCACCACATCGCCTAAACTTTTAACGACCCCTGGGAAGAAATCCTTTTGAAAACAATGTGGGAAAAGAAGAAAATAACCAGCGTTGTCGCTTTTTTTTCCAGACTGATTTCTGCCTTAAGTCTGACAAATCCACTCTTTGGAACCATAATTAGAATGAAAGTTTTTTTTTTTCATTTTGAAGGGTCAAAAATGCCGAATCCAATGGATGTACTGATAACATAGAAGAAATATATAAATAAATAACATGATATATGTAGCTGGTATTTTGAATATATATTTATGTAAGCATTGTAAGTGCAAAAAAATCTGATCCAAGTATTGAAAGCGACATAAAATACGATTACCACTAGTAAAGCAGAAAGTGCGGTACAGCGTGCAGACAGAATTGTATTTACTGTGCCGGTATAAAACCATTTTACGGCCAATAAACGAGATGCCCACTGGGAGCCAAGGTACGCCAAAATGTCATTATTGAACATTATCTGTCATGGCTTCTCGCTCGTAATATAATATTCTGTTTCTGCACACCATAGAACCCTGCGGCATCACAATTTCAGACTTTTAGAGGAAATGTAAATGAGTACAGCTCTGTCAAAAAGGGGATTTAGTGCATTTTTGTGATTTACTATACTTAGCAAGTGATGACAGATTTAGTAGTTAATAGTTTGATATCTGTTGTTTTTATGAACATTGGTGAGTTCTGATTGGCTGAATTTTTTTCAGAGCTCCATTAACAAAAAATCACCTTGTGGCGGAACTACTTTTGCTGAAGGATACTTTTACGGGTCCTACACACTGCTTTGCTCCTTTACTTTTATTCTGATGGCTAATTTTCAGTATTTGGGATCTGAAAACTGCTACCTGGTACAATTCATTCAGCTATGATCAGCAGTTTTGAGAAATCGGGAGCTAGAACATGCCTGATTTTTCCTCAAACGTATCGATAAAAGCCATTTTTTCTCCATTGCTACCTTATAGCACGTATTACTACAACCCCCTCAACATTGGGGGAGTAATGCGTCATACAAGACAGGTCGAATCTTCGAAGAATATGGCATGCGCAGACAACGATATCCGAGGACAGTTATATACAACAATCCACAATGGTGTTACCCAAAGCATGATAAATGTCCTTCTGTGACAGAAACGCCTTCAGAAATCAGTGATGTATTGCAAAGCAAATGGACGATAGATTTGCCGTATATTGGACAACTCTATAGGAAATCCGCGAAAATAAGCAAACATGACCGAAATCTATTCCCTATACCTCCATTTAACACTTTCCCAAACGGCAAATTTTGGACCAGACCAAATTGAAAGCGTTTTGCAGTTGACAAATCAACAGTTGCTAAAAAGATGTTTGTTTTTTTTTCTATATGATAGGGTAGAAAACATTGTGGGAAAAGGAGAAAATGCTGGTTACCAGCATTTTCTCCTTTTCCCACAATGTTTTCAAAAGGCTTCTATTCCTGACCCTTAAAAACCAGGGATTGTTTGGGAAAGGGTTAACCCTTTTCAATACAAATCGTCGGTTTACTTCAAAATCCTCGTAACTACAGCTTCAAAAAGGCTGTAGTTACGAGGTTTTCGAAGTAAACCGACGAAATGCAATGTCTTTGTCCCGGTACTTGAAAGCTTTTCAAAATATTGTAGTCAAGGAACGATTGCTCGTTACAAAATGACGGTTCCTATTCCCGGAATCTTTTCCATATTTATGATAAAAATAGTAATTATCGTAACATTTTTTTTCTTTTCACTTGTATTTTTGAGTAATAGCCTGTTTTGTGGGAAAAAAAGAGAACAGTTCACTGTGGTCATTTTCTCAGCAAATGGAGACAACTTTCTTTGTCCAAACTTTTCTCATTTCTTTTTTAAACATGGTAAGGAATAAAGACAAAAAGCCAGTAGTATACAATTTCTATACTTGCACAGCAGTTTTCACCATTTCATTTTCATACAAAATGTCCTGTACAATTTAGAAATTATCATCGCATGGGAAACCGTTCACTTACAACCACATAAAGGGTTTTAACCCTTTCCCAATCAATCCCTGGTTTTTACGGGTCAGGAATAGAAGCCTTTTGAAAACATTGTGGGAAAAGAAGAAAATGCTGGTAACCAGCATTTTCTCCTTTTCCCTCAATGTTTTCTACCCTGTCATATAGAAAAATCATCTTTTTAGCAACTGTTAATGTGTCATTTGCAAAATGCTTTCAATTTGGTCTGGTCCGAAATTTGCCGTTTTGGAAAGGGTTAAGTGAATCCGTGATATATGGACTGTTAATGGCTTACCAAATAGACGGCGTCGCGCAGTGTGGCGGTGCAATTATATTGGCTAGATTTCAGGAGAAAACAAAATGGCTGCATTTGCATATTGTGGACAAAATACAGCTTCTAGTGCATACTTCTTGTCTATTTATTTGTGAGTCTTCCATTTGATACTAGGGAGATGTTTGTAATCCTTCCAAACTGGACCAATTACCTAAAATTTTAACCCTTATAAAAGAACATGTTATACTTCGATTGATTGCTTAATACTTAACGCTGTTTTGTTGGAAATTTTGTTTTACTTATTCAGCTGTTTAGTTCTTCACCGCACAATTTCGAGTTTTATCAACAACCCTGGAGGAGAAAGTAATTTGAAAGCATCGTCAGAAATGGAGAAAATGCTGGTAACCAGCATTTTTCTCCATCTGCAACAATGTTTTCTGCCATTCCAAAGAGCAAATTTCAATTTTCGACTCGCACGAACCCGAAGACTGCCAAACGCTACAAACGGATCTTTTGCGGACAATGTAGATCAAGATCAGACTGCACAGAACGTGCAGTCTAATCTTGGATCTACACTGTCCGATATAAGGAGGTATTATTCCCCAAAACATAACTTTGAAATAGAGGATATTTGCTTTTTTTCGGTGAAAGATCGAAATATATTTCATCGAGTGAACACCATCGGTAATATTTTCACGACTGTGTTCACGAGATGAAATATATTTCGATCTTTCACCGAAAAAAACAAAAATTCTTTTTATTTCATGCTTTTAACCCTTTCTGGGAGAAGCTTTATCAAAATCCAGTACAGTTCTTATCCGTTATTCCCCGTGGCGTACCCCTCCCGCATAGCAACGCATTACAATATTACGTCAAGCGCGAGAAATCTAAGGTATATGATGTCATATTTCCAATCTTGTTGTGAGGCCCGCGCAATTTACCTAGGCAACAAGAGCGTGAAAAACGCATTTTCACTGGTGGTACCAGTGTAAGATCGAAAAATATGCTATTTCTCGATATCCTACCGGAAAGCACGAAATAAATAGCACTATTTCATGCTTTCCGGTAGATATTTATTTCGTGCTTTCCGGTAGAATATCGAGAAATACCAGTGAAAATATTTTTCGATCTTACACTGGTACCACCAGTGAAAATACCGACTTTCACGTTCTTGTTGCCTAGGTAAATTGCGCGTGCCTAACAACCAGTTGGGAAATATGACGTCATATACCTTACATTTCTCGCGCTTGACGTTGCTATGCGGGAGGGGTACGCCACGGGGAATAAGGGAAAAGAACTGTACTGAATTTTGATAAATCTCCTCCAAGAAAGGGTTAAAAGCATAAAATAAATAGAATATTTGTTGTTTTTTTTTTCGGTGAAAGATAGAAATTTATTTCATCTCGTGAACACCATCGGTAATATTTTCACTCGTGGCTGCGCCACTCGTGAAAATATTACCGATGGTGTCCACTCGATGAAATAAATTTCTATCTTTCACCGAAAAAAAACAAATATCCTCTATATATTAAGGTTTTTGACATGGACTTGAAAACTTTATTTTAGTTATTTAGCAGGATAAAGGTTGATATCTGTGTTGTTTGGTAAATAGTGAAGGGTTAAAGTCGCCCATAACTTAGTTTGTTTCAGAAGGTAATAAGCTAATGTTTCTGTAAATGAAAGATCTATAGGCTATTCCCAAATGCCAGATAGATCAGTCACGTGATAAAACATTTATCAACCAATCAGGGCTGAGTGGATGGCTTCGAAGTTAATGTGTCACGAGGGGAAATTTGATACAACATATACAGATTAGTTTTTGTGATGTTTAACGTCTTTTTAAGGTCTACGACCCCATAACGGGATTTGCCGAGATCGGCCGAATAGCTTTTTCGAAAATGTCTATGTTACATCATATTTACCGACGAGTCAGTAAGCTTATGACCCCTTTATTTCATATTAAGGTATAGTTGACCCTTAATACTTCTAGTGCAGCATGGCATAAAATTTCTTTTTTTCATAGTAAATAAAAAATGGATTTATACAGATATAATAATTTTGCACATTTTTAACGGAAAAGAAGTTCCTTTGATATCTATCATGACATCATCTGTTAGTTTCCAGAAAAGGGAGGTAATTATTATCTCCCTTTGTAATGAGAATAAAGTAGTTTTAAATTTATAAATGATGATTCTATGGAGGACAAAAAGCAAAAAGCGACTCGGTTTAAGTAGTACAATAATAAACATCTTTAATCACAGTAAATTTTGTAGGATAATTTTGCTGTGGAAATAGCTGTTTTCTATTATGGGTCCACTACCCTTAAAGATGGAAGCTGCCGAAATCGGCCGAGGAGCCTCTCGAAGATGTTTACTGATAAGTTTAAGGTCGTAATCCTTAATCGGTCTTTGAGACATATCACAATGCGACATTAATTACGTGCCAGTCACTTGACCTTCCAAAATGCATTTTCTTTTGTTTCTGACCCGAAATCTAAACGTAGCCTTTTCAGGCTTTTTCACACCATCAAAAAGTTTTGGGTTTTTTTTTTGCAATTCAATGATTCGTAATTGTTGATGATATAATGTTTTTTCATATAAATTTGAGTATATATTTTAATTTAGTGACATGAAAAAAAAAAACTAAATACCCACCTTTAAAATGCGGTGAATCGGTGTTACATTGGTATTACATTTAGAACTAGACTTAACCCATTACCATACAATCCCTACTTTTGACGCCCCCTGAGAAAGAAGCCTTCTGAAAAGATTGTGGGAAAAGGAGAAAATGCTGGTAAACAGCATTTTCTCCTTTTCCCGCAATGTTTTCTACCCTTCACAAAAAAATTCAAATTTTCAATCACATTTATTTTGTCGTCTGCAAATGCTTTCGATTTGGACAAACCTAAAATATTGTCGTTTGGTAATGAGTTAAAGAAAGGTGAAAAATGATTGGTGAACACGAACCCAGGCCCCGTGTATACTAACCATTCTCCACTTCATCTTAAGTCTAACTCTCAGTATTCGAAATCTAATTTCTGATTGGCTGAACCACTTAGACTAGGAATGCAATTTAGAATCATTGGTGCACACACATCTCTAGTTGTCATTAACAAACATCTGTATTTGGCACGAAATGGAAGTCACATTCACTGCAAAGTTATTTTAAGCTTTTCTTTTGTCATTTCACTTCTTATTATACGATATTTTTGGCCCGTTAAAATCACTTCCAGATCAGGAATGACGTATCGTTGAAATTCATTCTAACGAGTACCCTCCGTGAAAAGCCATCGAGACAGACGAAGAAAAATGCTTTTAGAATATGATAATACCCAAGTCCCCCCTCGGGATTGTAATGTACAGCATTAACAGACTGAAAGTGAATACTGAAATATTAATTGGGAAATCCCCTAACAATGTTATCTGCAATATTGATCGAATAACATAAGTAGCCAGACGGCTCGTCAATCAAATGAATATTGTCGAAAGCGCGGACATTACACTGAAACGGCCACTTTTAAGTTGTAATTTTCCATAGACCTTTTCTCGCGTCCGCTGACAAGCGAACCGTATAAATCTAAGATCAGACTGCACATTCTGTGATCTATACTGTCCGCAAAAGTCCACCCTGTTTCGTCCATGGAGCTAAAATGGTGATAGGGTGAATAAAACAAACATTGTGCTAGAATAGTATCGACCCCAGCAGGTGAGATTAGCCGGGGAAAACGGCGTCATTAGTGATTCGTAATGAGATATTGAACAGAAAAAAAAGGGAATACTGAAATATTAATTGGAAAACCTCGTAACAATGTTATCTACAAGATTAACTGAATAATATACGTACATAAGATAATAGTTATGTCAGTCAATAACATTGATTTCTGAGAATCGATTACTGATCCGTTAGAATTACTCGACATTCTATGGCAAGGTAAGTATTTAAGCCTGGTTTACAGGATTTAAGAATAAGGGGTCGCTCGTTCGATCCCCAGCTAGGCCGGGTGCTTTCCCGAGTTTAATAATATGTGATCCATCACGCTAAAAGGAACCATCTGGGAGTTCTGTACATCAATTACATGAAAACAGATCAACGATAGTGCAGGTCAGCTTAAGTTGGTAATTAAAAAAATAATTGTATAACAAGATACAATGGTCACTTTTCATACAATGCGTAAGCTGTCATACATACATTGCCACGAAACTTTCTCCTCTCTCTCTCTGCTGAACATCTTTCACAGAAATAAAGAAATACGTGTATTCTATTTATTTCATGCTTTTAATCCCTTCTGGGAGAAGCTTTATTAAAACCCAGTACAGTTCTTTTCCGTTGTTCCCCGTGGCGCACCCCTCCCGCATAGCAACGAATTACAAAATTACGTCAAGCGCGAGAAATGTAAGGTAAATGACGTCATATTTCCATCTGGTTGTAAGGCACGCGCAATTTACCTAGGCAACAAGGTCATGAAGATCGGTATTTTCACTGGTCGTACCCGTGTAATATCGAAAAATATTTTCACTGCTATTTCTTGATATCCTACCGGAAAGCATGAAATAATTAGGGAGGGTAAGATCAACTGTGCACAGCTTAACCCTTTCCCAAACAGCAAAATTTTAGACTGCTTCAAGTTGAAAGCACTTGCATAAGGCAAAATAAACGTATCTCAAAAATTGAAATTTGTTTCCAGCAGGGTAGAAAGCATTGTGGGAAAAGGAGAAAATGCTGGTTACCAGCATTTTCTCCTTTTCCCGTAATGTTTTCAAAAGGTTTCTGTCTCAGGGTCTTAAAAAGCAGGGATTGTTTGGTAAAGGGATAAAATAGGTTCTTCATTCATTTAGTTATACATTTTTTCGTTTACTACATTTTTTATTTTTCGAGGAAAAAAAAGTTAAAATTGTAAAGACGTAAAGCCACTATAGCTGGTGATCAATCTACAGGCTGCTAAGAGCGACACATAGACTTTATGCGGACAGAGTAGATCAAGATCAGACTGCACAGAACGTGCAGTCTGATCTTGGATCTACACTGTCCGATAAGGACATATATTTCCCCCAGAATTGCATTGTTAAAAAAAAAACAGCTATACTTTGTCAATTGAAGAAAACGCATCAAATTTTAGCCATTTTTCTTGGGCACTAGCCATCATATTTTTACGACCCTGAAATAAAAGACTTTAGAAAACATAGTGGGAAAAGGAGAAAATGCTGGTAACAAGCATTTTCTCCTTTTCCCACAATTTTTTTCTACCCTGCTGGAATTAGATTTCAATATTTTAGCTTCGTTTAATTTGTCGTCTGCAAATGCTTTCAATTTGGATTAGTGTAAAATTTTATCGTTTGGTAAAGAGTTATAAGTTATATATTCTTTTATGTTGTTTTTTAGAATACATTTTGTTCGAGATTTCTTTGTTGATGTTGATGATGGTGGTGATGATGATGATGATGATGATGATGATGATGATGCAATAAAACAGTCAAACCAGGGTAAAGATATGTTTTGACAAAACCCACTTACTTTCCATTTACTGTATCACACCACTAAAAAATCCATCCTCCATATTTTTCATGTTCACTTCCTCCATCTCAGTTCTTCCATTGTCACCCTCTTCTGGTGACAAATCTCTCGTTTTCAGACCCGCTTATTCAACCAGTGTTGCGGGCACACAAAAATTCGCCCTGTTAAGGAATTTTTCCGCTAATTTCCTTCGCCCTAAAGGAACATACCGTCGGATGCATTGAGACTAATTCCGTCTCTTTGATAATTCTCCCACAGCGCTCTCTCGGAAAAGCCAATATTTTTGCCGATATTTGGATATCGGAAAAGGTTTTCGGTCGGCGGTTTAATGGATTCTGCTATGAGTCATACGTTCTGCGAAAGTCACTTTTTGACGTCACCAAACAATCCCTTTTCCGATTAGCTTTCCCTTTTCTGAGTCTGCGAGAGTGAGTCAACTCCTTACGGCACAATCCCTTGTTTCAACGACTCTGCACATTGGAGGCTTTTGAAAACATTGAGGGAAAAGAAGAAAATGCTGGTAACCAGCATTTTCTCCTTTTCCCACAATGTTTTCTGTCATATCAGGGAACTTAAGCTCACTTTTGATTTCAAATGTGACATCTCCAGATGCGTACAATTCTTAGGTTCATCGTTTCAGAAAGGATTAAGTCGTAATCAGTGGGAGACAAAAGACAGTTACTGCCCTTGATAGCTCTCAACTACTTACTAGGTCCTGAACGGTGTCTGCGCATGTCGCACTCTTCGAAGATTCGACATGTCTTACATGACGCATCACTCTTCCCGATATCGGGGAGGTTGTACGCGCTATAAAGTAGCAATGAATAAAATTTATTTCGTGCTTTCCGGTAGGATATCTAGAAATAGCAGGGAAAATATTTTTGATATTACACTGACCCAGTACAACCAGTTAAAATACCGATTTTCATGTTCTTGTTGCCTAGGTAAATTGCGTGTGCTTAACAACCAGATGGGAAATATGACATCATATACCTTACATTTCTCGCGCTTGACGTAATATTGTAATGCGTTGCTATGCGGGAGGGGTACGCCACGGGAAATAACGGAAAAGAACGGTACTGGATGTTGATAAAGCTCCTCCCAGAAAGGGTTAAAAGCATGAAATAAATAGAATATTTGTTTTTTTCGGTGAAAGATCGAAATTTATTTCATCGAGTGGACAGCATCGGTAATATTTTCACGAGTGGCTGCAGCCACTCGTGAAAATATTACCGATGCTCTCCACTCGATGAAATGAATTTCGATCTTTCACCGAAAAAGACAAATATCCTCTATGGCTTTTATCAATAGGTTTGAGGAAAAATCAGGCCTTTTTTAGCTCCAGATTTCTCTAAACTGCTAATCATAGCTGAATAAATCGCACCAGGTAGCTTTTTATTGAGTATACGTTTATTTTAGTTTGAAATTCAAAGTATCGTTTGTTGCGTAGAAAAGTGGAAAAGCTGTAATTACGAGGTTTTTGAAGTAACCGCCGATATGCATATATAATATGCAAGTTTTCACATAAATATGGATACATAAAATTCATTTTGATAAATAGCCGAGTGAATCATGCGGTATATAGTCCTTTGACATGCATAGCTTATTCTATATGTAAAATAGACAGCCTGTGCGGACTCAGTAGCTCCAATATTAGATTACAGGTTCTTCACAAACCTGGCTTCATCTAAGCCGTGCGCTAAAAAAAGAGCAGTTTAAGCCTAAATCGGCTGTGCAACAGTGATTTAACCTTTTCCCAAACGATAAATTTTGAACCCTTCCAAACCGAAAGAGTTTGCAGACGACAATTTTGGATTTAGAGAAAATGGCAGAAAGTTCTCAAAAAGGGCAGAAAACACTGTGGGAAAAGCAGAAATTGCTCGTTACGAGCAATTTCTTCTTTTTCCGCAGTGTTTTCAAAAGTCTTTTACTGCAGACACGTAAAAACCAGGGCTTGTTTGGGAAAGGTTTAAGGTAGTGGACCCGTAATAGAGAAAAGTTATTTCCACTATGATATTATCCTATAAAATTTGCTATTATTCAAAATAAGTAATATTGTACTACTTTAACCGTGCCACTTTTTTTTTTCTTTCTTTCTTTCTTAGAATTATCATTTATAAATCTTAAGCCACTATATTCTCACAAAGGGAGGTAATAATTACCTCCCTTTTCTGGAAACTAACAAAAGTATCAATAAATAATGTCACGATAGACATCAAAGGAATTTCTGGTCGGTCGGTTAAAAAATGTGCAAAAGTATTATATCTGTGCAAATCCGTATTTATCAACTCTCAAGGAATCCTATTCCATGCTGCTCTAGAAGTGTTATGGCTCTACTACCTTAAAGGTGGCCATTCAGATTTTGATACGAAATTTTTTTACAAAAAATGCAAAAAAAAAATTAACCCTTATACTCCCAAAGCCTTTTAATTTTCATTCATAAAACCCCAGTCGTCGAAAAAAACGAAAAATTAGAGATTTACCACGGCCCAGGTTGACGCCAACGGGAGACACGTTCTATTTTTAGATGATCAATTCGCTCATTTACATACAGGAATACACAGACGAAGTTTCAAACATAGCGTCCGAAAAAGAAATTATGAACAATATTTATTACATGTTAGTTAGTTCTGAGTCACATGCCAGTCACTTGACATTCCCAAAATGCTTTATTGATTTTTGTCGCGAAATTTAAAATTACCTTAAGAGGCTACGTAGCTTTTTAAGGGAACACCATCAAAAAAAAACTTTTTTGTAATTTTAAGAATCTTAATTATTGATGATTTGTATTATTTTTTCATGTCAATTTCAGTGATAGATATTTTTTTCAATTTGGTGAGATGTAAAATTTCTAAGTACCCACCTTTAAGGGAGGTTGAAATAAGAATGAAATACTGAAACAGGAAAATGAAAAAGATAACAACCTTACCTTACTGTCTTATCCAAATGATGTGGTAAAAAGAACCTTACTGTCCAGTCTAAATGTTGGGGGAATAATATTAAAAAAAAGATCACAAAATAAATGTCTTAGTTTTTGTCACAAGTTCATTGTCCCTTCATTCTACCTTTTATCCTAAATAGACCACTGTCAACTGAACAGCTGGCATCTTTTATTCCCTTTTGGATTCGGAAGGGCAAAAATGTTTTACTCTATCCTTAGACCATTGACTTAACCCAACAAACATTTTTAGCCTATAAATAATTACCCAGCTATCCACAATTTCAAGCATTTCCCATATCTGGTTTTTCCAGCAGAGCAGACACGTTTTGTGCAGTTTGATCTTGATCTGCACTGACCGCCAAGGTTTCTTAAATGAAGTGCACCTTAAGGGTTAAAATGTTTGTATTTCTCGTAAAAAGATGTCACACTCAAGGCATTGTCCAATGAGTGAGTGAGCGCTTTCATTGTTTTTTGTTGTAGCGTGTTTGTTGGCACCTTTTACAAACTGTTTAACCCATCCACACATGCCTTTTTATAATAAAAAACATTGTGGGTAAAGGAGAAAATGCTGATTGGTATTTTTTTTTCTCGTTTTCCAAAGAGCTCTTTCATACAAAAGCTATCTTTTTTTCTGAAATATTTTCAAAAGATTTCTCCCGTTAGGCCGTTAACTCAGAGTTGTTTGGAAAGACTGTAGCGTTGATTTTTTCACTGTGCTATTGTTGACTGAAGATGTTTTGAAGCAGAGACAGAAACTTTAGACTGTGAGCAATATAGGGAAAAAAAGTAGTTCCGGCAAACATTCTAAACTGTATACCAAACAATGCCCGGTTTTCACGACCTAGAGATAGAAGCCTTTTGAAAACATTGTGGGAAAAGGAGAAAATGCCGGTAACCGGCATTTTCTCCTTTTCCCACAGTGTTTTCTAACCCGCTGGAAACAAATTTCAATTTTTGAGTTACGTTTATTTTGTCGTCTGCAAGTGCTTTCAATTTGGACAAGTCTTTAGAAATCTTTCTCGTTTGATAAAAGGTTAATCTATATCATCACTTACAATGATATCATATCATCACTATATATATAGTGATGTTGTTCACCGTGAAGAACTGAAAAACAAGACGCGGAGAAATTCCAGTATTTTATTGATAAGAATATAATAAATATCGTTAACCCTTTCCCAAACGACAAATTTTAGACTCTTCCAAACCAAAAGAGTTTGCAGACAACAATTTTAGATTTTGAGAAAATGGCAGAAAGTTCTCAAAAAGGGTAGAAAACACTGTGGGAAAAGGAGAAATTGCCAGTTATGAGCAATTTTTCCTTTTCGCACAGTATTTTCAAAGACTTTTACTGCAGACACGTAAAGACCAGGGCTTGTTTGGGAAGGGTTAAACTCATAAATGTGTTTTTTATTAGAGTTGATTTGGCTGAAAATACCGAAAATAATTCTGGGTCCGTATTCACCAACCATTCTTAAGAACGTTCTTTGCCTTAATCTTCAAGGTTTTCTGAATGTGAAAGTAACAGAACTTCTGATTGGCTAAACCAATTGGTTTAGCCAATCAGAAGTTCTTTTACTTTCACATTGACAAAACTCTGCAGAATATGACTAAGATGATAATGAGAATAATTGTTCCCGTTTCGATTGGTCAAGTATAACAGTGTTAGGGATTCATCAGGCTTTCAGAAAAAGTTCTTCCCCACAAACAACAAAGCATTTGTTTAGGTTTCTTTTTTTTTTATTATTTTCGAATAACGTTGTCGAATGTCACGGAGTAGATCAAGTGTTCAACATTCTTTTCTTACGCATATACTAAAAGGAATAGTGTATAGTAACTTGTTCCCGTCAGTTGCTGAGCCCAATCATTTTGCCATCTCGCTAGAACTTCGGTCTCGCGAGACTGCTGGATGCAAACATAAGCACCAGGAAAGTAAACAGAAGCACCGGAATAGTTTCTAAAGCACAAAATTTCAAACTTTTTTTACATGTTGTATTAAATTGCATTTCTTTTAAACAGTCGGCGAATCTGTAAAACTCCTCTGCCCTGTGCTGAGAAAAGTTTATGTAAGCAAATTTTATTTATTACACGCGATAGGATGCAGAGAAAAATGAGTTAAATAATTTTCCCCTAAAATGAATAGAAATACTGTAACTTGGTAGAGATTCATATCTAGTTTCAAGTAACACATTGCAATTTAACAGTCCGATTTAGTATTAATTAAATAAAAATAATAATATTAGATCTAATAATAATAATAACTTGGCAAACCTCAATTTCCGATTTCAGTGTTTTTTCAGAATGCATATGTTTGATACAAACAAGAAACAGAAAGTTTATGTAATATCCCCTATCTCAAACATTATAATAATTATAGATGTCACTAAATGATCATTTTTCAATTTGTTGTTGTGAAAAGTCTTTACCAAAAATTTCGTTTCATGACTACCTTGGAAGACAAGTCTTTTGAATACACTGTTCGAGAGAGAGCAAATCATTTCAACCAGCATTTTCTTCTTTTGTTTCCACAGTGTTTCTACCATCTCAAACATATGCCAATCATTTAAGCCCCATCTAACGCGTCTTCTGAAAATGCTTCGGACTTGGACCAGTCCAAATTGTCTGTTTTGGTATTGAGTTAACTCTTTACCACACAATCCCGACTTTTAACGACCCTGAGAAAGAAAGCTTTTGAAAACATTGTGGGAAAAGGAGAAAATGCTGGTAACCAGCATTTTCTCCTTTTCTCACGATGTTTTCTACCCAGCTGGCAACAAATTTCAATTTTTGAGTCATGTTAATTTAGTCGCCTGCAATTTGGACCAGTCTTAAATTTTGTCGTATGGTACGGAGTTAAGAAAGCATCTCCATCAAAGTATCCTTGTAAATGTCAAAAGTTTTGACACCAGAATCTTGAAGGCTGCGAAACTCCGGTACAACTAGGCTATGAAGGTTTTCACCAAGGTGATTCCATTCCGCGTCATCGGCAAGCTTTTCAGGTACACCTGTTTCATTGTTTGGATTTTCATTGCCGTACAAAGAACATTGGACTCTCTTAAATACCTCGTTTTTGCGTAAGAGTAAAATTTCAGCTTGATCACGTTTTTTGCTTCTCTCTTTGAGATCTTCAGGTATCTGTTGAAGCGATCTGAACACAGACCCAATTTTAAGCGGATGTAACCAATTGGATTCTGATGATACGAAATTGTTGACGAGATCTGCGATTTCTTTCCCTTGAGATTTCGAGATTCGACCCTCCAAAAGATTTCTCTCTTCTATGATATAGTTTGCAAGGGTACCTTCCAAAACACGGTCACGTAAAAAGCACAGCGATTCTATAAATCTTTCAAAGAGGGTGTCTCTAGTGAAGGATGAGAATGGGTTCTTTTCAGCCATCCAGAAAATCACATTCTTGTTGATGTAAGAGGATACTTCTTTTGTGATTGAGTGAAAGAAGGATTTCGAGACCAGTTTAAGAAGAATAAATACTTTTATATGATACTCATTCAGTGATTTTAAAAGTATAAGTTCAGCTTCGGTGTAACAAATTCTCCATTCTGTCTCCAGATACTTCGTGTTCTTACTGGCGACTGGAACCACGTGACCTTTGGTGTCGAGAACCTTTCCGATTAGATCCGGCGTCGGCCAATCGTGCTCGCGCGGTCTTTTCGACCAATTGACCAGAAATCGCCTACCATCGAATAGTATTCCATACACATAGTCGTAACTGATGTCTAGATTACTTGCCGACACCGAGGGTCCCGTTCTTTTGTACGTATCTATCAGCATCGCATTGATGTCATACATCACAAACTGTCCAGGTAGTTTAGGAAAATTGTTTGCTAAATACATTTTGTCACCTTCTGTGTCAAGTGAGGCTTTGATAACATTTTCGAAATTTCCATTACCCAGTCTCAAAAGTTCTAAGCGAGTGTATCCAGGGAAACAACCTTTTGGGTTGCTTATGAAAATGGTCTTTAGTAATCCTTTGTCCACGTATGCCATCTTTTCTGTTTGTACGTCATTTGTGTCGATGCAGACCATTTCTCCGTGAGTACATAGTCTATCTATGTCACTCTCGAAATATTTTGCAGTACCTTCCCCTTTTGCCCCGGTGGTAAGAACGGTTATTTTAGTTATTGGCGTCGCTTCTCTGTTATATATTTCATCAAGACGGGTGTTCATTTTTTGCCTGTGATGTATCATATTGATACTGTATCCAGATAAATCCATACAGTCTGATAGCTGGCCAGAAAAACATTGTGAATTTTCCATTTGTAAAATATATAAGTGTGGTTTCTCATATACTTGAATCTGTCTTTCTCCCCACGATGACTTGATGAAGTTGTTATTTGCATTTATCGTTAACCTGCTAAATAAAAAAAGCAACATACTAGTCAAAACACAAACTCTGCTTTTTTCAATTTGATTTCAAAGGTATAAAATATTGTGTTGGACAGTGTAGACCTAAGATCAGAGTACTGGTAACAGAAACTCATGGAAAGCACTGATAGGTGCACTGGCCTCCGCGATATAACATGCAATTAACCAATTAATCTTTCTATCTCTCTCTCTCTCTCTCTCTCTCTATCTCTCTCTCTCTCTCTGTGTTATCTTTCCCCGTTTCTTCTCTTTCTGTCTTTCTTTACTCTCTCTCTCTCTCTCTCTCTCTCTCTCTCTCTCTCTCTCTCTCGAAAGGTGTGTGTGTGTGTGGTGGTGGGGGAGAGGGGGGGCGGGGGCCTTTGGTCAAAGTGAAGGAGCCCAAAATTTGGCTATCTGTAGGGCTACATCCTCGGTTTAATTCGAAAACCGCAAAACTACAGCTTCTATCAAGCTGTGGTTACGAGGTTTTCGAACTAAACAGCCGACATGTATATCAGACTCAGCAGGTTTATGACAAAAAAAAAATTAAAAAAACTTCCCTAGAGATTTGATCATGTTGAAAATGACACAGAGGTTCATCGATAACTCAGCAAATTTTAAATATAATTAAAATGTGACCTATTGCACAAAAAGGATCATCTGGGAAATTCTGTTCGTCAATTAGATGAAAACAGATCTATGATAGTGTGGTCAGTTTTAGTTGATAATTCAAAAAATGATTGTATAACAAGGTAGAATGACCACTTTTCATACAGAAAATGTCATCAAAGCGAAAAGTGTCAACCCTGGTCAGCCTGCGCAATTCGCGCACTCTGACCATGGCTGACACTTTTCGCAATTCCCGGAAGGTCCCTTTTTGCGTGATGTGTCACAAATTTCCCTTTTCTCCAGGTTGTCTTTAATCATTGTAGAAAACTGATTGAATTCAAAGTCCATTTAGAAAAAGTTATAGACACTTGTCTGTCTCTGAAACCAAACAGACAGTTAAATTCTGCTTTAAGTAATAGAGGATATTTGGTTTTTTTTTTCGGTGAAAGATCGAAATTTATTTCATCGAGTGAACACCATCGGTGATATTTTCACGAGTGGCGCAGCCACGAGTGAAAATATAACCGATGTTGTTCACTCGATGAAATAGATTTCGATCTTTCACCGACAAAAGTAAATATTCTATTTATTTATGCTTTTAACCCTTTCTGGGAGGAGCTTTATCAAAATCCAGTACAGTTCTTTTCCGTTATTCCCCGTGGCGTACCCCTCCCGCATAGCAACGCATTACATGTAGTATTACGTCAAGCGCGAGAAATGTAAGGTATATGGCGTCATATTTCCTATCTGGTTGTGAGGCACGCGCAATTTACCTAGACAACAAGAACGTGAAAATCGGTATTTTCACTGGTGGTACCAGTGTAAGATCGAAAAAAAAATTTTCACTGCTATTTCTCGATATCCTAACGGAAAGTATGAAATAATGAGACATCAAAAAGTATTTTATACCCTCAGAAATATATATATACAGAATCAAAACGTTAAGCCCTGGAAACCCATACTGGAATTTTGAAAGACGTAGCCCATGATGTAGAGGTCCGAGCGATAGTAACTGACAGAGAGAATTATTTCAAAACTAGGTTAAAACCTGCCAGGTAGCTGTGTCTTTTGTTTACTTTGTGCCTGATCTTATTTTTTTTTTTTTTCTGTAGAATAATGAGTAGGAAACATTATGGGAAAAGGAGAAAATGCTGGTTACCAGCATTTTTTTCCTTTTCCCACAATGTTTTCCACCCTGCTGGAAACAATTTTTTTTCTGTAGAATAATGAGTAGGAAACATTGTCGGAAAAGGAAAAAATGATGGTTACCAGCATTTTTTTCCTTTTCCACAATGTTTTCCACCCTGCTGGAAACATTTCAATTTTTTAGTTACATTTATTTTGTCGTGTGCCAGTGCTTTCAAATTGGTCCAGTTTAGAATTTTATCGTTTGGTAAAGAGTTAATGTAAAATATCAACTTTCTCTTATAAAAAAAAAATATGGCGTCAAAATTGAATTTAATGTGCCTTTAATACATGCAATAAAGAATAAGTTAAAAGTGGAAAATTATATATATGTATACTTACAACTAATTGGATTCAAAATCATTCAAGACCGATTCATTTATGCTGAATGGGTTATCAGCTGGTAATTTATATTTTTCCGCCAGATGATGCAACTTCCTTTAACTATAATTTTAAGTGGATTTTCAAAACCATCGGGAAGCTAATGTCATTTAACCCATTACCAAATGGCAAAATTTTAGACCTATCCAACTAGAAAGCATTTGCAGACGACAATTTCAAAGTAGTTCAAATGACGCAATTTTTTATTTAATGCGATAAAATATAAAAAAAAAAAAACTTGTGGGAAAAGGAGAAAATGCTGGGTTACCAGCATTTTCTCCTTTCCCACAATGTTTTTTAAAAGGCTTCTTCCTCAGGGTCGCTAAAAGTCATCATCGTGTAGTAAAGAGTTAATCAGTTTTGTCACCCTTCCACTTTTAACACGTCTTATATCTTAAAGGGTGCCGCTCAGATTCTTATAATCATGCCACACTTAGCCGAGCCTGGTGGCGCCCCAGCTCGGGGCGACAAGGTATCGAGGATGATTATGTGGGAAAGCAGTCAGTGGCCTTGGAAGAAGATTGTGCGACATACTAGTCACAGAAACTCCGGGAAAGCATGTATATGTGATCTAGCAGCCACGATATAAATGAAATGATGATTGTTACGGGAGACCACTCCTTCCTGCATGGCATATACTCCCGATTTAAATACAATACCTGGCTACTGCGTCAGGGAGATATCTCTTTGGCTCAGTGGTTAGGGTATTGGCTTTGCGTCCGGGAGTTCGGAGTTCGAATCCCGCTCCGATCCTTATTTCTGCCATGCATTTATTCATTTGTTTCTTTGTTACGGACTTCGTTCGTAAGATGATGCAATCAACGGGTGATAAACCATATAATCAAATAATTCATAACGTTATCAGATGTCCTACTGCCAACCAGGGTATGTATTCACTAACCATTCTTAAGAACCTTGTCAGTCTTATTCTCCAGGTTTTTCCCAAACTTAAAAGTCACACAACTCAGTCTGATTGGCTAAACCGAATGGTTTATATTTATACAATATAAAAGATAAGTTTTCAAAAAAAGAAGAACATAAGCTTAAGTCATTATCAAAAGACGATATTTTAGATTTGTACAAATCGAGAGCATTTGCAGACGACAAAATAAAAGTGACTGAAGATTTGAAATTTGTTATGTGAAGCATTTTCTCCTTTTACCGCTATGTTTTCCGAATGCTTCTTTCTCAGGGTCGTCAAAAGTAGGGTTGTGTGATAATGGGTTAACGCATCCTCTTTTAGCAGTGTACCAAGAAAGTCGTACCATGACACGTATGTATCCATTTTGTCGCAGAAATGACTGAATCGTGAGTTAGAAGAGTACTTTGACAGGCTGAAAACTGACAAGTAACAAAAAGACTCCGACCCGTGTCAGCCTGCACAGCCCCTTGATTGACTGAATTGGCGTTTAACGCCTTTTTAACAGTTAATGTCATGGCGGTCAGTGCTCCTGTGCATGTGTTTCCTGTCTTTCTCAAACGTAGCCCCTCTTGCTGAAAAAGAATGATGCTTTGTGTAGAAGCTTTGGGCATAGCTTAATTCATTTAGAAGCAAGGAAATGGTTCTGCAAAAACTGGGTCCGCAAGGACCCCCAACAGAGTTTGGTTTTTATATTCCACTAACTTTGAAATCACCAAAGTTTCTATTTAAGGTAAGACCTGTGTAATGGAAAACAGCTTTTTCCACTAAAATATCATCCTGCAAAATTAGCTATAATTAAAAATGAGTATTATTGAACGACTTTAACCAATTCATTTTTTCCATTTTTTCCTTCTTTGAATTATCATTTATTCTCAATTCAAAAAGAGATAATAATTACCCCCCTTTTCAGAAAACTGACAAAAGTATCAAAAAATAATTTCAAGATAGACATAAACGGAATTTCTGATCCGTTAGAAATGTGCAAAAATATTATTTCTGCATAAATCCTTATTTATTCTTATTTATCAACCATTTAGAATTTTCACCGGAAGTGCATTACACAGGTCTTACCTTAAATTCAATCTAAGAAAAGGTTTAATAACAAACTCCTAACATGGCAGTCCCCTTCAGCTTCAAGATTTGTATCATAGAGAAACAGAGAACCATGTGGGCCATATGGAATCTACACGGTATGATTAAGGTGAATTATGTCAACACATCTTTGAGCCTTTCGTTAAAGACTGCGAGGAAGTCTGTGGGAGCTATACTGTCCTTGCATGGAACTAGCAGAGCTTGCATCTGTTCATCAATTTCATTGTACTGTTCATGTTTTTTTACAAGATCTTCGAATTCTACTCTGTATCTATGGTTAAACCACTCGCATTCAATTTTCTTAAATTCCACGTTCTTTCTTAATAACAGCGTTTCAACTTCATCTCGTAAATGACTTTTTTTTATCACTTTCTCCAACTCATAATATTCGGGATCGAGTGTGTTGCCTAATCCAACAATACACTGAAACAGTCCAACTCTTAACAAAATCAAACTATCTATCTTTTCTAGCAATGCCTGTCTTTGACACGAAGACATGGCGTCTTTCAGTAAATTTCTTCCAGTAATCATATAGCTTTGAAGTTTTCCATCTTGTATGCATTCCCTTAAAACGTGAAGTGCGTCCATACACCGCTGAAACAGTAGATTTGTTTTAAAGAATGTCGTCGGATATTGTTCTACCAGCCACATTACAAGGTTTTTGATGACATAGGATGAAACATTTTTGCAAATCGGCTTCAACCTTGACTTCGATACCAGTTTAATGACAATGTACACTTTTATCTGGCATTCATTCAATGATCTCATAAGAAGCAACTCCGCTTCCGTAAAACAAATTCTCCATTGAGTCTGAGGATATTGACTCTTTCTATCGGCCACAGGTACAATCTGACCTTTCGTACTGCAGACTCTTCTTACGACCTCTGGTGGTGGCCAGTACCCTGACCTTGGACGATGTGCCCATTCTTGAAGTAGACAACTGTCCTCACAGACTATCCCACTTACAAAATCATAACTGATGTGTGAGTTACTATGAGGGACTGATGGGCCTGTCTTTGTCATGGCATCAATTGATTTAAGGTTGACGTCAAACATTTGTTTTTTGTCTAAATTTAGCGCAGAAAACTCATTCGTTAGGTAGAATACACCAGCTTCCTTCACTAGAAAACGTTGAATGCATTCTTTGTATGGGCCTTCTGTTAAATGACGAAGTCTAAGCCTCCCATACCCTGACGAACAGCCATAGGTATCGAGTTTAAACACTGTTATGCCTGTATTTTGGTATCTCGGGAAGCAGGATCTAGTCTTTACCTCAGCTACTGTCAGATTTTGAATATAAATATCGCCATCTGCTGCTGGCCCTGATTTATCTGGAGCCTGACCTCTAGAGATATCATTTTCCAAATTATTACTTTCATCACAAGTCAGTTTTGGAACTTCTACTTCATCGGCGTTTACGCACACGATACCTTCTAAGGTAAATAGCCGATCAACGTCACTTTCAAAATATTTTGCTGTCCCTTCACCTTTGCCTCCTGTCGTTATAACTGTGTGATTGCAAATAGCTTTGTTTGTGTTATACCATTGGTCCATGTTTCCGTTCATATATTGACGGTATTTAATCATTCTAAAACTATATCCTGAAAGATCCATACATTTAGACAATTTGAGTGAAAATTGTTCATCGTCTTCCATATGGGCCATCTTTCAAACTTGTCACTTGCTATTTCATGTCATCACTACTGTATTCTCTACACTACGACTTTTCGTTTTTCACGGTAAAACTTTTGCATTATAGATCTACTTTTTTTATGAATAGTGATCACGTGGTATTCGACGTTTCGATATATTGGCTCGCTGGACGCATGATCAAAATGAACATTCACTTTTCTCCCGTAAATTCATATCAACCGTCACGTACGGCAAATATTTGTAAAGGGAGCGCAGGTTATTTGTTGTTTTCATTTTACAATCTTGACTTAATGGAAAAAGAGTGAAGGACAAATTCCAGTATGTCATGTAGATCTATATCGTCGGTTTACCTCGAAAACTTCATTCTACATCTGTACGCAAAAGAAATAGATTTACTGAAGTTAGCCAAGGCGCGAAGTGCCAATTTAAATGGGGTAAGTGTCCTAGGATCGTCTAAAAGTACTAATATACCTACGTTTAATCATAGAAGGTATTTTATAACATAACTTCCCTTGTTTTCTGTGTAATAGGCTATAGCTGTCACGAATTTTCTTATCTTAAACGCTTTTGATATCACGCCTGTATGACGTCATTTTTGACGTCATTTTCAACGTATTTCATAGAAGTGAGTGATACATAGCAGGTGCATAGATCTACAGATTTGTCATTTGCGAAATACCGTTATGTGATAAAAAGAATTTGACATTCTGTATTAAACTTGCTAAGATTCGCTTGATTTTAAAATTTATCACAATGCTAACTCTTATCAGATCCGATATTTGTGGCATCTGATGACGATTTTTGGCAAGTTTGTCAGTCATTTCTTTCTTTCTCATGCAAAGTGTACGCAAAAGCCAGTGCATTTTGCGTACAAGTAGCTCCCTTGAAAGTTACCCAGAATACACAGCACGACACCGGAAAATATTACTTTATCAATCATTAGGCGAGGACTGGAATGTTTGATCAAGTATGTGGCGGGAAGATTTTCTAATCACAATTTGCTTTTAAAGTTGACAGCCCAAACTTTATCTTATCAGGATACTGACCGCCCTGGGCCCGTATTCACCACCATTCTTAAGAACGTTCTTAGTCTTATTCTCCACAATTTTCTGCATTTGAAATTAACACAACTTCTGATTGGCTAAACCATTCGGTTTAGCCAATCAGAAGTTGTGATACTTACAAATAGAGAAAATGCTGGAGAATAGGCCCAAGAACATTCTCAAGAATGGTTTTGAACATGGGCCGTGGTAACTAGGATTTAAGAATGAACGAACTGCAAATCACTTATAGATCTAGTATTTCCTTACACTTATTTTTGGTTTACCAAACGACAAAATTTTAGACTGGTCCAAATTGAAAGCATTTGCATACGACAAAATGAATTTGACTAAAGAATTTTTTCAAATTTTGTTTTAGGAAAGGAAGAAAACATTGTGGGAAAAAGGAGAAAATGCTGGTTACCAGCATTTTCTCCTTTTCCTGCAATGTTTTCAAAAGGCTTCTTTCCCAGGGGTGTTAAAAGTCGGGATTGTGTGCTAAAGAGTTAATAATTATTTGGATGCGATAACAATTGATAAACTGATAACAACTTTTTTATATTATGAGGAGAAGTCTTCAAAGAAACTTCATTTGTGAAATTTCCGCCTTTCTGAGAGCTGGTACAGGTGACATGCTACACGTGCACATCTTGACTTGGCTAAGATTTTCTTTGTTGCTATTCTTGTTCCATGTTCTATGTGTCTTCTTCCTAAAATAAAAGAAAAATGCAGCAGAAATGAGATCAAGTAATGATAAGAAGCTTTTCATCCAATCAGTATTCCAGAATTTGAAGCATTTTAGAACTAGATGGAATGTCTTGTTACATGTCATTGCTTCTTTTCCCACAATGGCCCGCCCGGGTGGCTAAGTGGTGAGCGTGTCGGACTCATAACCTGGTGGTTGTGAGTTCGATAACCGGTTGAGGCAAACTTTCTTTCCGGCGTATTTTCGCCTCTCACCTCTGTTGAAGTAAGTGAGAAAAGTAGTCGGTGGCTTTGGAAAGAAAGTATAGTGTTAGTACTGGTATGAGAAAGCCAGGAAACACATGTGCGTCACCGACCGCCATGATATGACCATAGCTGTTAAAGTTGCGTTAAACCCCAATACAACCGATACAACCAATTTTCCCACAATGCGATTTATGTCTGTCTGTCTGTCTGACTGTTACCTAAGTGGGCGGCCTAGATAATATGAATTACTTGACAACCACTGTAAAATACTAGTAATAGGCGGATCGATCACAACAATTTAAACTGGTTTTAAGGTATGTCACATGTACGATCCTACTGATGGATAACATAAGCAATATGTACTGCTGTATTGCCAATATTGCATGTGCTGATGGAGAGCTAATGTAAAATTAACTGGTATGTAGTCTTAGCAGCATGAACCGGTGGAAATTGTATATTGTCCTTGTAGCTTAACCTATTACCACACAATCCCTACTTTTGACGACCCTGAGAAAGAAGGCTTTAGAAAACATTGTGGGAAAAAGGAGAAAATGCTGGTAACCAGCATTTTCTCCTTTTCCCACAAAGTTTTCTACCCTACTTAAAACAAATTTCAAATTTTCAGTCACCTTTATTTTGTCCGTCTGCAAATGCTTTCGATTTGGACAAGCCTAAAATATTGTCGTTTGTAAATGAGTTAAACTTGTGGATAATCTAGCTAAAACAGACTGATATACATGTAGCCCTTGTGGCATTTACCGGTAATAAGACAGGGGTAAAGTTTAATGGTATATAATATAATTGTAGTGGTTAACCGAGGTAAAATCAATTGGTATGTATCCCTTGAAGCATGTGCTAATGGATATTCTATGCAAAAAAGCTGGTATGTGGTCCTTGTAGCTTATACTGGTGGGTAACATAACTAAACTGGACGGCTATGTAGCCCTTGTGGCTTATACTGGTGGGTAACCTGACTAAAATGGACTGCTATGTAGCCCTTGTGGCCTATACTGGTGGGTAACCTGACTAAAATGGACTGCTATGTAGCCCTTGTGGCCTATACTGGTGGGTAACCTGACTAAAATGGACTGCTATGTAGCCCTTGGGGCCTGTACTGGTGGGTAACATAACTAAACTAGACTGCTATGTATACTGGTGGTTAACCTGACTAAAATGGACTGCTATGTAGCCCTTGTGGCCTATACTGGTGGGTAACCTGTCTAAAATAGACTGCTATGTAGCCCTTGTGGCTTATACTGGTGGGTAACCTGACTAAAATGGACTGCTATGTAGCCCTTGTGGCCTGTACCGGTGGGTAACCTAACTAAAATGGACTGCTATGTAGCCCTTGTGGCCTATACCGGTGGGTAACCTAACTAAAATGGACTGCTATGTAGCCCTTGTGGCCTATACCGGTGGGTAACCTAACTAAAATGGACTGCTATGTAGCCCTTGTGGCCTATACCGGTGGGTAACATAACCAAAATGGACTGCTATGTAGCCCTTGTGGCCTATACCGGTGGGTAACATAACCAAAATGGACTGCTATGTAGGACTTGTAGCTTATACCGGCGGGTAACCTAACTAAAATGGACTGCTATGTAGCCCTTGTGGCCTATACCGGCGGGTAACATAACTAAACTGGACTGCTGTGTAGCACTTGTAGCCGGTAACCTGACTAAAATGGACAGCTATGTAGCCCGTGTGGCCTATACTGGTGGGAAACCTGACTAAAATGGACAGCTATGTAGCCCGTGTGGCCTATACTGGTGGGTAACCTAACTAAAATGGACTGCTATGTAGCCCTTGTAACTTATACTGGCGGGTAACCTAACTAAAGTGGACTGCTATATAGCCCTTGTGGCCTATACTGGTGGGTAACCTAACTAAAGTGGGATGCTATGTAGCCCTTGTGGCTTATACTGGCGGGTAACCTAACTAAAATGGACTGCTATGTATTCCTTGTGGCTTATACTGGCGGGTAACCTAACTAAAATGGACTGCTATGTGGCCCTTGTGGCCTATACTGGCGGGTAACCAAACTAAAATGGACTGCTATGTGGTCCTTGTAGCCTATACTGGCGGGTTACATAACTAACATGGACTGCTATGTAGCCCTTGTAACTTATACTGGCGGGTAACCTAACTAAAATGGACTGCTATGTAGCCCTTGTAACTTATACTGGCGGGTAACCTAACTAAAATGGACTGCTATGTAGCCCTTGTGGCCTATACTGGTGGGTAACGCGAATAAATTGGACTGCTATGTAGCCCTTTTAGCCTATACTGGTGGGTAACCCGACTAAAGTAGACTGCTATGTAGCACCTGTAGCCTATACTGGTAGGTAACCAAACTAAAATGGACTGCTATGTAGCCCTTGTGGCTTATACTGGTGGGTAACCCGACTAAAATGGATTGCTATGTAGCCCTTGTGGACTATACTGGTGGGTAACCCGACTAAAATGGACTGCTATGTAGCCCTTGTGGCCTATACCGGTGGGTAACCTAACTAAAATGGACTGCTTTGTAGCACTTGTGACCCATACTGGTGGGTAACCTTACTAAAATGGACTGCTATGTAGCACTCGTGGCCTATACTGGTGGGTAACCCGACTAAAATGGACTGCTATGTAGCCCTTGTGGCCTATACTGGCGGGTAACCCGACTAAATTGGACTACTATGTAGCACTTGTGGCCTATACTGGCGGGTAACCCGACTACAATGGACTGCTATGTAGCCCTTGTGGCCTATACTAGTGGGTAACCTAACTAAAGTGGACTGCTATGTAGCCCTTGTGGCCTATACTGGCGGGTAACCTATCTAAAGTGGACTGCTATGTAGCCCTTGTGGCCTATACTGGCGGGTAACCTAACTAAAGTGGACTGCTTTGTAGCCCTTGTGGCCTATACCGGTGGGTAACCTAACTAAAGTGGACTGCTATGTAGCCCTTGTGGCCTATACCGGTGGGTAACATAACTAAAATGGACTGCTATGTAGCCCTTGTGGCCTATACTGGTGGGTACCCCGACTAAAATGGACTGCTATGTAGCCCTTGTGGCCTACACTGGTGGGTAACCCGACCAAAATGGACTGCTGTTCAGCCCTTGAGGCCTAAACCGGTGGGTAACCTAACTAAAGTGGACTGCTGTGTAGCCCTTGTGGCCTATACTGGCGGGTAACCTTACTAAAGTGGACTGCTGTGTAGCCCTTGTGGCCTATACTGGTGGGTAACCTAACTAAAATGGACTGCTGTGTAGGACTTGTAGCTTATACTGGTGGGTAACCAAACTAAAATGGACTGCTATGTAGCCCTTGTGGCCTATACCGGTGGGTAACCTGACTAAAATGGACTGCTATGTAGCCCTTGTGGCCTATACCGGTGGGTAACCTAACTAAAATGGATTGCTATGTAGCCCTTGTGGAATGCACATGAGGAAAATAGGAAAATAGGGAAAGTCTAATGGTATGCAGCCCTCGTAGTAAGTATTAGTGAATAACCTTGGTAAAAATGAACTGACCAGTGTTTTGAAACATGTACAAGTGGATACCCTAGGTAGCCATTGTAGTATACGCTAGTGGATAACCTCGGTAAAAATCAACTGGGCCTCGTTTCACCAAGGTAGTTACGAACAAAATTTGCGTAAGCTTTAGGTATAGTATAGTGGCATTAATGTGCTGCGAGGTACATGATAACTATCATTGAATATTTTTTAAATCTACTGCGAAAAATCAGTTTCCTTGGAAAATCTACCTGATAAATTGAAAAGCTAAAATTTCCCAGAAACTTTGATTTACCGCAATAGTTTTCTAAAATAATCGTGATAGTTATATCGTATCTCGTAGCAGTTTAATAATGGTCGTATCTCGTTGCGGTTTAATTATATTCCTTTTCAACCTACAAAATCTTACACCTTTTCAAATTAAAAGCAATAGCAGACGACAAAATCAGTGTGACTTTAACGAGGGGACTTGCATATGATAGGTGCATATGATAGGGTTAGAAAGCTTTGTGGGAAAAAGAGAAAATGCTGGTTACCAGCATTTTCTCTTTTTCCCACAATGTTTTCAACACGTCTCTTAACCAGGGTATTCAAAAGTCGGGATTGTTTGGTGAAGTATTATACTAACTCCCCTGTCATGAATCATACCATTTTCACTACTTTCACAGTTACCCGAGAAAACAATGTCAGAAAAGGGATAAAGAGGGTTATTAAACAGCATTTTCCATTTTCCCACAGCGTTTACAGAAGGGTTCTTACTCAAGAAGGCATATTTTGGTAAGGTTTTTACTTACTTCCCTGATGTTGATAATACCAGTTACTCCGGCTTTCACGGTTACTGCAGATTGGTTGATTGGTTGATTGATTGATTGATTGATTGATTGGTCGGTTGGTTGGTTGGTTGATTGATTGATTGGTCGTTTGATTGTTCGCTTGATTCATCGCTTGATTGATCCGTTGATTGATCGCTTGATTGATGAATTGATGGATTGATCAGTTTATTGTTCGGTTGAGTGATGGATTGATGTTTTGATGTATGGATTGATAAATTGATTGATTGATACATTGATTGATTAATTAATTAGTTGATTGATTGATTAGTTGGTTTGTTAATTGATTGATTGATTGATTGATTGATTGGTCTATTGATTGATCGTTTGATTGATGAATTGATGTATTGGTAGATTGATCAGTTTATTGATCGGTTGATTGATGGATTGATGTTTTGCTTTATGGATAGATTGATGTATTGATTGGTGTATTGATTGATTGATGTTTTGATTGATTGATTCGTTGATTGATTGATCAATTTGCTGATTGATTAATTAGTTTTTTGTTTGTTTGTTTGTTTGTTTGAATGATTGATTGATGGATGGATCGAGTTAGTGAGTGACTGAGTGAGAGAGTGAGTGTGTGCTTAGTTGATTGATAAATTGATTGATTGATTGATTGATTGATTGATTATAAGCCGCGTTTTCAACATTAATTCAGTTATATCACGGGGGCCAGGGCACGCCTACTTGCTTTCCTGATGTTTCTTTTTCCGGATTACGCACAACATTCTTTCCCACAGTTACTTCGGATTTGATTCAAGAAATAATATAATATATAGCAAAAAATAGAAAATACGCGTCGCGAGTAATTGCTTTTTTTCTTAATGTTTGTACGGTCCGCAAGACAAAGGGAGTCGTCCATGCCTAGCGTACGTGCTTTACAGATATAAATGATTTCGTATATGATTATATATATATGATTTCAGATAATATTTAGGAACGTCGCACTGCTCTCCCTTGTAAATTTTACACGTTTCTCACCGTGGGCTTAACATAGAGAATTCAAGGATACATATAACGCTTTTAAATCTCTTTATTCCCTTTTTAATCTAAATAATCTAAATAATCTACATTCCCTTTTTAATCTTAATAAAAATTTCAGAGTTTTCAGGGCGAATATGAGCGGGAAAGTAAAAAAAAAAACGTTCTTGCAACTGGACAAAATGCTGGTAACTATAAATGTATCTCGTAAAAGACAAGGTTAGAGAGATGTCGGCGTTGGGAGAGAGAGAGAGAAAATGAGTCAGTCTCTCCCAAGATTAGCCAGGGAGAGAAAGGCTCTGTCTGTCTGTCTGTCTGTGTCTCTCTTTCTCTCTGTCTGTCTGTCTGTATGTCTGTCTGTCTGTCTCTCTCTCTCTCTCTCTCTCATTTACTTCTAAACGGTGGTCCATTCTCCATTGTTTATGTAACTCTTTACCAAACAGCATAATATGAGACTGGTCCAAATTCCAAAAGCATTTGCAGGCGACAAAATTATAGCGACTCAAAAGTTGAAGTTTAATTGTTATGGGAAGGGTAGAAACATTGAGGGAAAAAGGAGAAAATGCTGGTTACCAGCATTTTCTCCTTTTCCCACAAGGTTTTCAAAAGCTTTCTTTCTCAAGGTCGTTAAAAGTTGGGATTGTCTAGTAAAGAGTTTACACATATTATATCAATGTGTATGATCATTTTCCCAATTACTATTCTCTAATATTTATTAATTCATTTATACAGACCTTTGAGAAATATTAGAATAATCTTGCATGGATGAGAAATATTTATGTTTAAATCCTTAAAAAAATATATATAATTATATATATATCTAACCTTTAGCCTGCTAGGCGACTCACTAAGCTTTTGCGGACAGTATCGATCGAGATCAGACTACCCGGAACATGCAGTCTGATCTTGGATCTGCATTGTCCGATAAGAAGATAGCTTTCTCCCTAAAATACCTTTGAAATAGCAATATTTGAGTTTTTGCCAGAGCTCCAGATAGAAGGAAGGAATTTTGAAATTTCAAAATTGAAAATATAATTCATTCTCCACTGAACCCTATGTTATGGGTACTCATTAGAATCGTCTCATCGAGACGATTCTAATGAGTACCCACAACATAGGGTTTGGAAGAGAAATAATGGATTTAGAAAACCATCAGTCCCTCTTATCTGGAGCTCTGTTTACCATCGGCATGAACGTTTCATTATATAGTTAACTCATTACCACACAATCCCTACTTTTGGCGCCCCTGAGAAAGAAGCCTTTAGAAAATATTGTGGGAGACGGAGAAAATGCTGGTAACCAGCATTTTCTCCTTTTCCCACAATGTTTTCTACCCTTCACAAAACAAATTTCAAATTTTGGGTCACTTTTATTTTGTCGTCTGCAAATGCTTTCGATTTGGACAAACCTAAAATTTTGTCTTTTGGTAATGAGTTAATTAGTTACCAGGATATGGTTTAACGTCTGTACAATAAAATTTCTGGTCAGAAGAAAATCTTGCTAAATGTATGAGGTGCTTAAACCGTTTACCACATAGTCCCGAAGGTCTTTTAGCCCGTTACTTAGACTGGTGTCAGTCCCTTAAATAGAGCCTTTTCATTAAAGAAAGTCATCAAGTAAAACTGCAAAATGAAAACTCTGTGTGCTCAATGTTCTGAATGTCTGTATTTCAGAAGAAGGGCAAGTAACAACACACATTTCTGTGACTTCGCTGTAGTTGTGTACCTTGCTTATTACAATGACTTAAATGCAGGGTCTGAATGCCAGGCTACCCGTTACTCCATAGATACTCATTTCTACACATTGCTTGTAGGAGCCTTTGGAACACATTGTGGCAAAAGGTGAAATTGCTCGTGACGAGCAATTTCACCTTTTGCCACAATATTTTCTATGCTATCAAAAGGTGTCTTATACACATAAGAAACAGCTCCATCCTTGCTGTTATTTAGGGTCAGTTAGAGATATCGTAGAAATGCCTTATGGGGTAAAGGGTTAACTCTCTTCGGAAGGACAAAATTTTAGAGTGGTCCAAAATGTAAGCATTGGCAAACGACCAAACAAAAATGTGGCTCAAAAATTGAAATTTGCTTTGGGAGGGTAGAAAACATTGTGGGAAAAGGAGAAAATGCTGGTTACCAGCATTTTCTCCTTTTCCCACAATGTTTTCAAAAGCTTTCTCCAGGGGTGTTAAAAATTGTCATTCTGTGGTAAAGGGTTAATAAATCCTATACCACACAGTCCCGATTTCTTTTACAGACCTTGAGAAGGAAGGTCTTTTTAACACTGTTTGGACAAAAGAGAAATACTGGTAACCAGCATTTTCTCCTTTCCCCACAATGTTTTTTATCTATAGGACAAATACTATCCACATTTTTGCTGCGTGGAAAAGGATTAAATAGCTTAACCCATTACCACACAATCCCGACTTTTGACGCCTCCAAGAAAGAAATCTTTAGAAAACATTGTGGGAAAAGGAGAAAATGCTGGTAACCAGCATTTTCTCCCTTTCCCACAGTGTTTTCCACCCTTCCCAGAACACATTTCAAATTTTCAGTCACTTCCATTTTGTCGTCTGCAAATGCTTTATGTTTGGACTAGTCTAAAATATTGTCGTTTGGTAATGAGTTAAAGATTACAGATAACTGCAGAAATAATCACACCAACGAAACCCGCCAAAATTTGAGTCTCACTAAACCAGGTCCTTTGTATAATAAATTATTTGTTTGACTGCAGACGTTCTGCACATGATAACAAATTTATTTTCATCGCCTTGTAAAAAAAAATATATATATATTAGATAAAGCATTTTATTAACTCAATCAGATCGATTAACTTCTTCAAACGTACACAAAATTAATGTGAATGAAGGCCCAGTCTCGCTGGACATCGCGAATGTGCTCAGTAAATCTGTACTGAGGCTAAAGTCACATAACTGACATCGTTTTTTTAAGTATTTCTAGCTTGCATTATCGCCTTGATACTCGAGTATTCAGTTGTAATTTCAAGTCATGATTTCATGACTTCAAATATACGTTGTTAACGATTTACAGATTGTTTACTTGAAAGAAAGAATTTACAAAAATCAAAACAGAGTCGCCATTTTGAATCTGTTATCGAAAGAGGACAGAAAAATGTTTCCATTAAAAAAAAAGACAAAGACACTGCAAGCTAGATAAAACATGTTGAAAATAAGTCATTGATTGACCTATAAATGTATTTTTCACGACAGTTTTCTTTAGTTTGCGTTTTACAAAAAAAAAAAGACACAAAAATAGAGCCTTTGATTTGGTCAGTGTTGTTGTACATGACTTGACCCGCTAGGTTCGGCGGTTCATATGATTCTCTTTTCATTCGGTTTTTTGGCCTTATTTTCACTGAAAGTAATGTTTTTCTCTCTATCTGTTACAAGGATGATATTTTCTGTCAATCAATTACATCTATTATCACGTAGAAACACCTTCTTCAGAAATTTATTTTGTAGAAAATTGCGAGGACTTAGGCAAACATCCAATACGTGAGAATGGCGACCGACAGAATTTTGTGTTTTATAGCAGAAAAGTAAAGAAGTCGGACACCTTTATTTTAGCTGATAATGCATACTTCTATTGACAGTAACATCGAAAAATGAATAGTTTTTCATTTTCACAGATAAAATATTACGGTTTGGAACTATTTCGTGAACATGGATTAATTGAATTTGCAAATTAATGTTTTATTACACTAAAATTCCAACTTTATTTTAAAAACACTTCAAAAATAAAGTTTGTCCGAACACTTTTTATTGTTTGGAATAAATTTTAATATGTAATGCCTTTGTTGAAATCAAAAGATATTGTATCTAGAGCTGTTAGAATCGTGAATTTGAGTTTTAATTTGGCATAACAAACACAGTACAAAGAAATAATCGTCATTTCGATCGAACCTCGAACGCACTTGTTGGTGTTCTCTGCAAGGTCCGCGCTCGAGCTATAAATAAAGTCACTCATTGTTTACAGCTACACACTTGTTTTATTCTGGTACTGCTGAATACTATCCGACTCTCGGTTTGGTACTGCTGAATACTATCCGACTCTCGGTTTGAAATAAGAATCATGTCTGACGCTACTCCTGCAAAACCGAAGAAGGCTGCGAAGCCAAAGAAGGCTGCAACTCATCCCAAGTACATTGAGATGATCAAGCAAGCCATTTCAAGTCTCAAGGAGAGAGGGGGCTCATCTAGACAAGCCATACTGAAGTACATCGTGAAGAATTTCAATGTTGGATCCGACGAGAAAGGCGTCAACGCTCGCTTGAAAGTGGCACTTAAAAGTGGGGTCACCAAAGGAGTACTCAAACAGGCGAAAGGAACAGGTGCAAGCGGTTCATTCCGTATTGGAGAAGCCGTGAAAACGAAAAAGCCAAAAGCGTCGAAGCCTAAGGCTGCCAAGGCCAAAAAACCAAAAGCCAAGAAGCCAGCTGGTGAAAAGAAAGCTAAAGCTAAGAAAGTGAAGACTCCTAAGAAGAAGGCAGCTGCGAAACCCAAGAAATCTCCAGCGAAGAAAGCTCCAAAACCCAAGAAGTCGCCAGCAAAGAAAGCAGCAAAGAAGGCAAAATCACCAAAGAAACCTGCCAAAAAAGCGGCGAAGAAGTGAACAACTAAAGGACTACATTTCACATGAACACTGTAAATATTCATGGGTCTGTACATAGGATTCGTGACATTAAGTTCGACGAAGGCAGCTTGAAGGTTGTGATGAATCCGGATTGTGTTGGACTTTTACAAGGAGCTAAAGACAGAACACGTGCTAAAGTTGTGGTTGTCTTGAGTGATTTAGACAGTAGCCTGCAAAGCCCGGCTGAAGGACTCTTGTTCGGGCAGTGTCGATCAAGATCTGGCTGCGCATAACTTTCAGTCTAATCTTGGATCTTCATTATTCAGTTAAAAGATATTTTTTTCTCTCTAAAGAATGCATTTGAAATAGTTACATTGGTTTTACTATTACCTGAAAATGTTCATTTCATATATTTTGCAGGTTAGAAAAAACTGTCCTTGTACACAATTTTTTACACCTCGCTTGAAAACCCCTAGATAAATGGAGAAATTGCTTGTCACAAGCAATTTCTCCATTTACCTAATATTTTCACTATACCTTTGAGGTTATAATTATTGCTGCAAATTTGTTCAATGAGATTGTAATTGATATTCGTATTAAGAAGTTACATTTCGGATTTTCGCAACCATCATTTTCATTTTTCATTTTCTCTGTACATACCATCGCACATACTCATAATCCATTTTTGTAATCATTACTTTCATTCTGCATTTCATAATTTATCTTTTTTTTATTATTTACAAAATGACGTCATTTTTGTTTGCACTCTGTGAGTGCGATATTTGTGAGTATTCATGGATTAAAATTGACAATAGATTGTCTGTTAATCCATTAATAAAAATACATGTAAATTCATTTCCGAGTTGATATGTTTTTGTGCTGTCTTTTTTTTTTTCCTTAACTCTTTCCCAAAAGACAAACTTTTGGACTAGACCAAATTGAAAGCAATTACAGACGACAATTCAACTTTTGCTGAAAAGATGATATCTGTCTATGATAGAGTAGAAAACATTGTGGGAAAATGAGAAAATGCTGTTACCAGCATTTTCTCCTTTTCCCTCGATGTTTTCAAAAGGCTTCTATTCCAGACCCGCAAAAACCAGGGATTGTTTGGGAAAGGGTTAAGTATATTGTGTCTATCTCTGAGTCATAAAAACCAGAGATTGTTATGTACCTCTATCACACAACAAATTTTGTCCCTAGTTGAGACAATTTGAAAACAACCAATCAAATGATAGAATGTTTTTGAAAGGGCTAAAAACTTTGTAAGAAAAGGAAGACACTGCTTACCAGCATTTTACTCCTTTTCATACATTGCTTTTCAACCTATTTTTTCTACGGGTCTTTAAATAAGGCATTGCTTGGTTGAGGATAAGTTTTGATTGTTGTTTAACACTGTTTTCAGCAAAATTTCAGTTATATCGCTGCGGCCAGTACTCCTACCCATGCTTTCCAGAAGTATGTTTCAACTAATGTTTCGCACTATATTCTCAAACCACCGGCTACTTTCCCAGAGCTACAGATAAGAGGAGGTGATGGTATTCTAAACTTACTCTTTCTCTTCCAAACCCTATGTTGTGGGTACTCGTTAGAATCGTCTCGATGAGATGATTCTAATGAACACACAACAAAGGGTTTAGTGGAGAATAATTGATATTTTCAATTTTGATATCAAGTTCAGTCCTTCTATCTTGGCTTCTGTTTCTGATTTGGACAAACCTAAAATTTTGTTACTTGATAGTCAGTTAGCCCTTTACTCCATAAAGCATTTCTATGGTATCTCTAATTCACCCTTAATAACAGGAAGGATGAAGTTGTTTCTTATGTGTATATGACACCTTTTGATAGCATAGAAAACATTGTGGCAAAAGGTGAAATTGATCGTGACGAGCAATTTCACCTTTTCCCACAATGTTTTCCAAACGCTCCTACAAGCATTGCGTAGAAATGAGTATCTATGGAGTAAAGGGTTAACAAACCAGAGATCTCTTGATTTCAAGCCCTGTATGTTACAGATACCGAGGCCATTACATCCCTGAATTCTATTACACAAGACAAAATGTCTTTGGCCCAAATGATGGGGCCAAGCCCCATTAGACCAGTCAGTAGTGATCAGAATTTCATCAATGTAAAAGTAACAGATCTTCTGATTGGCTAAACCAGCTGGTTTAGATGATGAGAAGATCTGTCACTTTCACAATTAGAAAATCTTGCAGTATATGACAAAGAAAAGAATGTTTAAAACGGTGTTGGAAGAGGAAAAAGCATCTATCAATAGGATATGTCTTTTAAAAGATAGAAAGCATTGTTGGAAAGGGGAACATGTTTGTCACCAGCATTTTCTCCTATTCCTACAATATTTGCATTTGCAAACAACAAAATAAATGTTCAAAAATTAAAACTTGACTTTGGAAGAGTGGGAAAACATTGTAGGAACAGGAGGAAGCGCTGGTTACCAGTCTTTTCTCTCTTTTTCCCACAGTGTTTTCAAATTACGTCTTCCTTGGGGTCCTTAAAACTAGGTTTAACCCTGCCCCACACAATGACGACTTTTAAAGTCCTTATGGAAGAGGCCTTTTGAAAACATTGTAGAAACATGGTAGAAAAACTTTGTTGGGAAAAGGAGAAAATGCTGGTTACCAGCATTTTCTCCTTTTCCCAACGAACTTTTTCTACCCTATCAACTATGAAATGCTTTCAATTAAAATAGGTCTAAAATTTTGGTATGTGGTAAAGGGTTAAAGGGTCTCAATTAATTTGCATTAGAAAGATAGGAAATCATCCTGGGAAAGGGACAAAATGGTGGTAGTTTGCATTATCTTATTTTTCCACTGTTTTAAAAATCTTCTACTGTAGGATTCTCCTATCACAGAATTGTTTGGGGTTTAGGGTTTCCTCGATGATGTCCCAGTTTCGGAGACAAAGGCAAAATTTGTAGATTGAAGCAACCTTGAAATTGTGCTTAACTGCTTATCTGGAACTACTTCTAGACCGGAAATGTCTGTTAGATTATTCTTATCCTAAGTTCCAGCCTCATTGCAAATTTTGGTAGCCCTAGGCCTTATCCATTCAGACAATAAGATTTCTAAAGATTTTCAATATTTGTCAGTTTTGTTGCCATGGAAACTAGAATTTTTGAAGGAATCAAATTTATTGAAGGATTTCTAAAGAGGACCATGGCAGGATCATTTCTGTGAAGTTTCATCAATACTGAATAAGTAGTTTCAGAGAAGATGTTTGAAATAAAAGTTAACACACGGCGGGACACTGGGCCATGATATAAGCCTGCTGGCCTTTGGCCAGTGGAGCTAAAAAGCTACAAAAAAGCTTTATTTGACAGAAATGTGTACGAAATGAAAACAATTAATACATCTAGAAGGCAGTCTGTAAATACATTTCATTACATCTACAATACATAATTATACGGTACATCATTTTTTAATTGATTCGAAGACTTGAGGAACTTTTGTGGACAATGTAGACCCAAGATCAGACTGCACAGAACGTGCAGTCTGATCTTTGATCTACACTGTCCGATAAGGCGATATTACATATAGATGAAAACAGATCAACAATAGTGCAGGTTAGTTTAAAATTATAATTCAAAAGCGATTGTAGAACAACTGAACAAGACACAATGGCCACTTTTTATACAGAAAATATCATTAAAGCGAAAAGTCTCAACCCTAGCCAGCCTGAGCAATTCATGCTGTCTGACCAGGGTTGACACTTTTCGCAGTTCCCAAAAGGCCCCTTTCTGTGCTTCTTTGAAACAAGCTATAGGTATGAGGTTTTTTAAGTACATGTATGCTGACGATATAACCTTGAAATAGAAATATTGGGGGTTTCACTATCAGCTTCAATGTCTCACATGACTTATTTAGCAGGACAAAGGTTTAACTCTTTACCACACAATCCCGATTTTTAACGACCCTGAGAAAGCAGCCTTTTGAAAACACAGTGGGAACAGGAGAAAATGCTGGTAACCAGCATTTTCTCCCTTTCCCACAGTGTTTTCTACCCTTCCCAAACCAAATCTTAATTTTTCAGTCACCTTTACTTTGTCGTCTGCAAATGCTTTCAATCTGGACCAGTCTGAAATTTTCTCATGTGGTATAGAATTTAACTCATTACCAAACGACAATATTTTGGACTTGCCTAACTCAAAAGCATTTGCAGACAACATAATACAAGTGACTGAAAATTTAAATTTTGTTTTGTGAAGGGTAGAAAACATTGTGGGAAAAGGAGAAAATGCTGGATACCAGAAAGGCTTTCAAAAGGCTTCTTTCTCAGAGTCGTCAAAAGCAGGCATTGTGTGGTAATGGGTTAACAGTTTTTCACTTAGAACTGACATTCTATAAAGGTATCAGGTTACAAGAAAAAACAAAGTTTTGTCTTTGATCCTCACATTTTTTTCTACCATCTCTCTTTGCAGGAAGAGAAGATTGCCTTGCCATCTAGTACCCTCCACGGCTACAGGCCGGCTGACGATTACTGGGTCGTGCTGGTCCCCTAGCTCTGTACGGCCGTCTTGGTGCCCTCTGCTGTACCTGTATCTCAGCCGGACACAGTTCAAAGGCTTGAACGCATTCTCCTCTATAGCAAACCTAGAAAATAGTGTGGACTTTGATAATGCTTGATTCAAATAGTGGTACTTAATTCTTTATTAACTAATCCCTGGTTTTTACATTTTTTCTGCAGCACCTACTTTCAGAGAAGAAGAATTTTAAAGTTTTCCTTCTTTGTTCCTATGTTTCAAATTTGTGACCCCCGGGGCAGGGCCAGTTTTGACCCCAGGGGAATCATATGAACAATCTTGGTAGAGGTCTACTAGGAGATGCTACATACCAAATATCAAAGCTCTACGCCTTCTAGTTTCAGAGAGGAAGATTTTCAAAGATTTTGCTATTTTTTTTCCTTTTGGTTGCCATGGCAAGTTTCATCAAGATTGGCCCAGTGGTTTAGGAGGAGAAGATGTTTAAAGAAATTGTGGACGACGGATATTGGGCGATCACAAAAGCTTACCATGAGCCAACGCATGTCAGATCCTATTTATCTCAAACGCCAACGATCCTATTTATCTCAAACACCAACGAATATCAAATTCTTTTTTATCACATGACGGTATTTCACGAAATATAGATCAGAAGATGAAAAACTATTTATAGTTCTATGCATCACGGCAATACGTGTATTCATAAAACCCCATTTACTTCTGTGCAATACCTAAAATGATGTAAAAATGATGCCACAGAATTGTAATATCAACTCTTAACCAGTTGACAAAACCTTGACTGTTCGTAAATGAAAGCATTAGCAGATGACACAATTAAAGTAACTCAATGATTGGAATTTGTTTTGGGATGGGTAGAAAAGATTGCGGGAAAAGGAGAAAATCCTGGTTACCAGCATTTTCTCCTTTTCCCACAATGTTTTCAAAAAGCTTCTATCACAGAGTCATGAAAACCAGGGATTATTTGGTAAGGAGTTAAACGTGTATAAGTTTAAAAATTTTGTGATGGGTATATTACCATGTGTTATGCAAAATAACTCCTTCTTTACTGCATAGCTTTCCCATATAAAATCAATACCCGACAACTGCGTCAGAGAGAATTCTCTTTGGCTCAGTGGTTATGGTATCGGTCTTTTAATCCTCGAAGAACCCTGCAAGGGTTCGAATCCCTACAGATGCATTTTGTATTTGAGCTATGCATTTATTTGTTTCTTTGTTACAGACTGTTCGGAAGAACTGAAATCAACAGAAGCTATGTGATTTTATCCACTAAGATAGATTTTTATCTTGTTGGCTTTGTTCCTCGTTCCATACTACAGATGACACAAGAAGCATTTGCGGAGAGTGTAGGTCAAGATCAGACTGCACAGAACATCCTGACCATACAGGGGAACTGGATAAGTAGCCTCTGTAATCATTGCAATTCATTTATTCAATTGTGAATGAGTTAACTCATTTCCACAGAATCCTTACTTTTGTCGGGCCTGAAAAAAAAGCCCTATAGAAAACATTGTGGGAAAAGGAGAAAATGCTGGTAACCAGCATTTTCTCCTTTTCCCACAATGTTTTCTACTCTTCACAAAACAAATTTCAAATTTTCAGTCACTTTTACTTTTTTGTCGTCTGCAAATGCTTTCGATTTGGACAAGCCTAAAATAGTGTTGTTTGGTAATGAGTTAAGTACCAGTATGTTTTGTGCATGTGTTGTGCAGTCTGCTTTTGATTTATGTTGGCTGTAAAACCCTTTGTTTCCACCTACATGTATGATGCTAAGAGGTTTAAAATATGTTGAATATTTGTCATGTGATAGTGGCCACTCCTAATGATTAGGAGAGTTAACTGTAAAAACTCACCCGGTCAGTAAACGTGGTGCCGGCTGGAGTGCAAGGTGTCCCATCATAGACTACAGTCTGACCGTAACAAAGGTTTCCCTGTCGGTTTTTACAGTACAAGGGAAGTCTCCTCAGCTGCGGGTCATAAGCGCATCGATGCACATAACCTTCTGGTTCATTTTCAAGCTGAAACAAAAGTTTTGCAATGAAATCAATATATCAAGGACAATTGGCTGAGTGTCTTGGATTAAGAGAGTTTGCTTAACTCATTACCACATGAGAAATTTTCAGACTGGTCCAAATTGAAAGCATTTGCAGACGACAAAATAAAGGTGACTGAAAAATTTAGATCTGGTTTGGTTACCAGTATTTTCTCTTTTTCCAACAGTGTTTTCAAAAGGCTCCTTTCTTAGGGTCGTTAAAAGTAGGGATTGTGTGGTAAAGAGTTAGCAAGTTGTAGGAAACAATTTCCAAGCCCTTGCAAGATTATGTAAGACCTGACATTCGTGGGCATTTTAGATAAAATTTTATCAAAAGTGTCTGTGGTGTGCTTAGTAACTTTTTTTTTCTATGAGTTTTATCTCAAACACCAACAAATGTCAAATGATTTTTATCTCGTAACAATATTTAAAAAATTCTGTGAAATTCATTTAATCGAGGGAATATCATCAGTAAAATTTTCAAGAGTGGCACAGCAGTAAAGAGCTTTGACTACAAGTTTAACTTACACAGCAAGGTGTTATATCTGTTCTAATAAGAAGCTCTGACCACAAATTTACAAGTTTACCTAACATAACAAGGTGTTATATCTGTAGTGGTAAAAAAAATAGACTACAAGTTTCACTTACGTAAGTTGTTATATCTGATGTAATGACAAGCTTGGACTACAAGTTTAACTTACACAACATGGCGTTAAATCTGTTGAAGTGAAAAGTATTTACTATATGTAAACAAGAGCGGCAAATTGTCGCAAGATACGCCCGTCTTACCCCAAGTTGTAAAGCTGGGCCATGCACCGGACAAAATTCAAGTATGAAAAACGACAAAGGGCAATAACTAAAAAATTAAGCAAGCAGGAGTTATGATTCCTGAGCACTGCACTCCCCCTCGGTGAGATCTATCCACCCATGAAATTTCATAACCCTAGCTAGTATGCTGCAGACAAAATTCAAGTATGAAAAACAACAAAGGGCAATAACTCAAAGATTAAGCAAGCAAGAGTTATGATTCCTGTGCACTGCAATCCCCCTTGATGAGATCTATCTACCCATGAAATTTCATAACCCTAGCTAGTATAGTTTGGAGATATGCTCTGGACAAAATTTAAGTATGAAAAACAACAAAGGGTAATAACTCAAAGATTAAGCAAGCAAGAGTTATGATTCCTGTGCACTGCACTACCCCTCGATGAGATCTATCCATCCATGAAATTTCATAAACCTAGCTAGTATAGTTTTAGAGATATGCTCCGGACAAAATTCAAGTATGAAAAACAACAAAGAGCAATAACTGAACAAGAGCGGCAAATTGTCGCAAGATACGCCCGTGACCGTCTTACCCCAAGTTGTAAAGCTGGGGCATGCACCGGACAAAATTCAAGTATGAAAAACAACAAAGGGCACTAATTCAAAAATTAAGCAAGCAAGAGTTATGATTCCTGTGCACTGCACTCCCCCTTGATGAGATCTATCTACCCATGAAATTTCATAACCCTAGCTAGTATAGTTTTGGAGATATGCTCCGGACAAAAATCAAGTATGAAAAACGACAAAGGGCAATAACTTAAAAATTAAGCAAGCAAATGTTATGATTCCTGTGCACTGCACTCTCCCTCGATGAGATCTATCCACCAATGAAATTTCATAACCCTAGCTAGTAAAGTTTTGGAGATATGCTACGGACAACATTCAAGTATGAAAAACAAGAAAGGGCAATAACTCAAAAATTAAGCAAGCAAGAGTTATGGCTCTTATGCACTGCACTCCCCCTCAATGAGATCTATCCACTTATGAAATTTTTTAACCGTAGGTAGTAAAGTTTTGGAGATATGCTCCGGACAACATTCAAGTATGAAAAACAAGAAAGGGCAATAACTCAAAAATTAAGCAAGCAAGAGTTATGGTTCCTATGCACTGCACTCCCCCTCTATGAGATCTATCCACCCATGAAATTTCATAACCCTAGCTAGAAAGGTTTGGAGATATGCTCCGGACAAAATTCAAGTATGAAAAACAACAAAGGGCAATAACTCAAAAATTAAGCAAGCAAGAATTATGATTCCTGTGCACTGCACTCCCCCTTGATGAGATCTATCCACCCATGAAATTTCATAACCCTAGCTAATATAGTTTTGGAGATATGCTCTGGACAAAATTCAAGTATGAAAAACAACAAAGGGCAATAACTCAAAAATTAAGCAAGCAAGGGTTATGATTCCTACGCACTGCACTCCCCCTCGATGAGATCTATCCACCCATGAAATTTCATAACCCTAGCTAGAATAGGTTTGGAGATATGCTCCGGACAAAGAACTGGACACCGCCCAGACACCGCCCGGATGCCGCACGAACGCCCGCCCGCCACGGGTGATCCCATTATATGCCAGTCTTCGACGGGCGTATAAAAATTAAGCAAGCAAGAGTTATGATTCCCATGCACTGCACTCCCCCTCGATGAGATCTATCCACCCATGAAATTTCATAACCCTAGCTAGTATAGTTTTGGAGATATGCTCCGGACAAAGAACTGGACGCTGCTCGCCCGCCACAGGTGTTCCCATAATAGGTCCTGTCTTCGACGGGGTATAAAAATACACAAGATGTAGTATCTTTTGTAATAGCTAGCTTTGACAACAGGTTAAACTTACATAACAAGATGTTATATCTGATCTAATATCCAGCTTTGATCATAAGTTAAACATATACAACAAGGTGTTATATCTGTTGTAGTACAAGTTTAACCCTTTACCCCATAAGGCATTGCTATGGTATCTCTTATTGACACTAAATAACAGCAAGGATGTCAAAGCCGTTTCTTATGTGTACAGTATATGACACCTTTCAATAGAGTAGAAAACATTGTGCAACAAGAGCGGCAAATTGTCGCAAGATACGCCCGTCTTACCCCAAGTTGTAAAGCTGGGGCATGCACTGGACAAAATTCAAGTATGAAAAACAACAAAGGGCAATAACTCAAAAATTAAGCAAGCAAGAGTTGTGATTCCTGTGCACTGCACTCCCCCTCAATGAGATCTATCCACACATGAAATTTCATAAACCTAGCTAGTATAGTTTTGGAGATATGCTCCGGACAAAAATCAAGTATGAAAAACAACAAAGGGCAATAAATCAAAAATTAAGCAAGCAAGAGTTATGATTCCTGTGAACTGCACTCCCCCTCGGTGAGATCTATCCAGCCATGAAATTTCATAACCCTAGCTAGTATAGTTCTGGAGATATTCAGCGGACAAAATTCAAGTATAAAAAACGGCAAAGGGCAATAACCCAAGAAATTAAGCAAGCACGAGTTATGATTCTTGTGCACTGCACTCTCCCTCGATGAGATCTATCCACCCATAAAATTTCATGATTCCTGTGCACTGCACTCCCCCTCAATAAAATCTATCCACCCATAAAATTTCATAACCCTAGCTAGTATAGTTTTGGAGATATGCTACGGACAAAATTCAAGTATGAAAAACAACAAAGGGCAATAACTCAAAAATTAAGCGAGCAAGAGTTATGATTCTTGTGCACTGCACTCCCCCTCAATGAGATCTATCCAGCCATGAAATTTCATAACCCTAGCTAGTATAGTTTTGGAGATATGCTCCGGACAAAATTCAAGTATGAAAAACAACAAAGGGCAATAACTCAAAAATTAAGCAAGCAAGAGTTATGATTCTTGTGCACTGCACTCCCCCTCGATGAGATCTATCCACCCATGAAATTTCATAACCCTAGGTAGTATAGTTTTGGAGATATGCTCCGGACAAAATTTAAGTATGAAAAACAACAAAGGGCAATAACTCAAAAGTTAAGCGAGCAAGAGTTATGATTCTTGTGCACTGCACTCCCCCTCGATGAGATCTATCCACCCATGAAATTTCATAACCCTAGGTAGTATAGTTTTGGAGATATGCTCCGGACAAAGAACTGGACGCCGCCCGCCCGCCTGGCACGGGTGATCCCATAATACGTCCCGTCTTCGACGGGCGTATAAAAAGGGGAAATTGCTTGTCAGAAGCAATTTCACCTTTTGCCACAATGTTTTCTAAAGACTCCTACAAGCAATGTGTTGAAATGAGTATCTATGGAGTAAAGGGTTAACTTCCAAAACTGTCAATGTAACAAGGTTTGAGTACAAATTTAACTTACATAACAAGGGGTACTACCTATCCACTGCCGCTGCAACTGACACTGCCTGTCCACAGAATTTTCTAGATAACCCAACCTTCCTTTACAGAACCTCTCCAAAAAGTCAGTCTCTGTTATTTCCGTCGAATATAAGCATTCAGGGATGCTAGTAGAAAATATACAACTGATTTACTTTTCATTTGATATTTATTAATTACATTCACTGACATCTTTATTGCAGAAAGTAATCATTTAATAATAGTTGCGAATGAAATGATTTTAACTTTTTTAGCGCCCTAGGTGAAAGTGGGGGCTTTGGAGGACGTCAAAGATTAAGATCACACTGCACAGACCTTGAAGTCTGGTCTTAGATCTATACTGGCTACTTGTTGAGTCAAGTCTTGGGGACAGACGATCTTTTGTGTATCTATGGGTCGTTTATTTTAGCCTTCAAAAGAAGACAATAATTACAAGTAAGCTATGCTATGTGAAACAGAATATGGTTTAATATATCTGCAAAAAGGTATCAACCCAGGTCAGCCTGCGCAATGGGCTGACCTGGGTCAGCACTTTTTGCTTTTTTTCCTCAATTTTCTGCATGTTAAAGGACCGTTCTACCTCATGATTCAGTTGTTTATTCATCAATTTTTGTGCTATCTTACTTGCTATACCCATAATGCAATAAAGCCCCTTTTACTAGAGCATGACTCATGAATTTATTAGTAAAAGCAGAAATGCCCTGCCTTGCCCTGTGCCTGCCCTGCACTACCCCTTAAGTGTCTATGTCTGTGTCTATCTCTCTCTCTCGCTCTCTCTTGGTTTTACAAATGGAAAATGTTACTCTCTCTCTCTCTCTCTCTCTCTCTCTCTAAGGTAAGAAATGCCACTTACTCGGCGTTTTCCAGGTATGTCTTGATAGCTTGTGCCGAACAAGAGGAGAATGTTACATCCTGGTCAGTTGTAGTCGGAGTACGAGGTGGCGAGCTCATTACATATGGCCTGTCGGTGCAATCTACATCATTTGCCCCTGAGGCTCCAAGTCTGTAACAGTAGTATCCTGCTTAACCATTTATTATCCCATTACCAAACAACAAAATTTTAGGTTTGTCAAAATTGAAAGGAATTGCAGACAACAAAATTAAATTGACTGAAAATTTGAAATTTGTTTTGTGAAGGGTAGAAAACATTGTGGGAAAAGGAGAAAATGCTGGTTACCAGCATTTTCTCCTTTTTCCACAATGTTTTCTAAAGGCTTCTTTCACAGGGGCTTCAAAAGTAGGGACTGTGTGGTAATGGGTTAACCATTTATTATCCCATTACCAAACAAGAAAATTTTAGGTTTGTCAAAATTGAAAGGAATTGCAGACAACAAAATTAAATTGACTGAAAATTTGAAATTTGTTTTGTGAAGGGTAGAAAACATTGTGGGAAAAGGAGAAAATGCTGGTTGCCAGCATTTTCTCCTTTTTCCACAATGTTTTCTAAAGGCTTCTTTCACAGGGGCTTCAAAAGTAGGGATTGTGTGGTAATGGGTTAACACTTGAGCTGCTGAGCTTGACTCAAAGACAATATGCAGAAAGTATAGATCAAGATCAGACTGCACAAAACATGCAGACTGATCTTGGATCTACACTGTCCCTTAAGGAGGTGTTCGTCCCAAAGAAATGTCTTTGAAATAGCAGTGTTTGAGTTTCTTCAATCAAACTGACATTAACAGTTTAGTTATTTAGCAGGGTAAAGATTAACCCATTACCACTAAATCCCTACCCTTGATGCCCTGAGAAAGAAGCCTTTGGAAAACACTATGGGAAAAGGAGAAAATGCTGGTAACCACAGTGTTTTCTACCCTTCCCCGAACAAATTTCTATTGTTTAGTCACCTTTATTTTTGTCATCTGTAAATGCTTTCAATTTGGAGCAGTCTAAAATTTTCTAGTGTGGTAAAGAGTTAAATGTCTTCCGTCCTTTGATGATCATATCTATCAATATTTATCTTGCGAAATAACTAAAACTAAGATCTTCAGTTCCATAGTGAAAACCCATGTATTTCTATTTCAAAGTCATGTTTTGAGGAATAAAACCTCCCAATCGGATTTTGTTGATTCAAGATCAGACTGCATGTTATGTTTAGTCTGATCTTGATCTACAAAGTCTGCAAATAAGGTCAGTGAGTCACACTTAGCAGCCTAAGGTTTAACCCTTTACCAAACAAACATGCTTTTAAGGTAAGACATGTGTAAATTCTAATTCGTTGATACATAAGCAGGGCCGTAGGAACAGGGGGGGCCAGGCCCCCCCAATAATTTGATCACCAGTGAAATGACAGTGTTTGGCCAAATATTGCTAGACAATCGTCGTATATAAGGAGGATGAAATAATATGTCAGAGTAACTTAATGCAATACACTGATAGAAAATTTCAAACAAATTAATATAGTTCTAAACAAACGGAAAAGAGCCACAGAATTTTTTCATCCATTGTTATCTGACATACACCAAACAATTTTCGACATCACATTTCATTCAGTGTGATTTTCTGGGGTTTTTTTTTCCCAAATCTCATAATTCACCACACTGTTGAACAAATTTCCTTCTATTTCGGTCCCTAGTATTAGTAGGTGGGTTATTTCTCACTACATAACGAAACACACTATATGTCAAATCGGGACAAGCCAATCCTGAAAAGTTTGGCCCCCCCCAATCCAAAATTGCTTCCTACGTCCCTGATAAGGATAAATAAGGATTTATGCAGAAATAATGTTTTTGCACATTTCTAACGGATCAGAAATTTCCTTTATGTCTATCTTGAAATTATTTCTTGATACTTTTGTTAGTTTTGTTAGTTTTCTGAAAAGGGAGGTAATTATTATCTCTTTCTGAAATGAGAATATAGTGGTTTTAGATTTATAAATGATAATTCAAAAAAGGAAAAAAATGGAAAAAATGAATTGGTGAAAGTAGTTCAATAATACTCATTTTTAATTATAGCTAATTTTGCAGGATGATATTTTAGTGGAAATAGCTGTTTTCCATTACACAGGTCTTACCTTAATGATCCGGAGTAAGAACTTTGGAAACACTGTGAGAAAAGGAAAAAATGCTGGTAAACAACATTTTCCCCCTTTCCCACCATGTGTTTCTACCATCCAAAGACAAATTACATCATTTCAGTTTATATGTTTTCTGCAAATGCTTTCAGTTGGGACATTTTTTTTTTAAAAGACACTAGTCTATTATATGTATTATCTTACGAACGAAGTCCGTAACAAAGAAACAAATGAATAAATGCATGGCAGAAATATGGATCGGAGCGGGATTCGAACTCCGAACTCCCGGACGCAAAGCCAATACCCTAACCACTGAGCCAAAGAGATATCTCCCTGACGCAGTAGCCAGGTATTGTATTTAAATCGGGAGTATACCATGCAGGAAGGAGTGGTCTGTCGTAACACACCCCCTCTTAAAGTCATCATTTATTGATGACTCAAAGCCTTATTAGGCAGGAAGTCCGATTTTGGACAACAAATGGGATTTATGGCTCAATGGCCAATCCCGGACGAGCCCCCATCTTACGAACGAAGTCCGTAACAAAGAAACAAATGAATAAATGCATGGCAGAAATATGGATCGGAGCGGGATTCGAACTTCGAACTCCCGGACGCAAAGCCAATACCCTAACCACTGAGCCAAAGAGATATCTCCCTGACGCAGTAGCCAGGTATTGTATTTAAATCGGGAGTATACCATGCAGGAAGGAGTGGTCTGTCGTAACAATTATCACTCAAAGTAAAAGAAATGATATGTTTTGGGAAATATCCTAACCGTCTACTCCATAGATACTCATTTCTACGCATTGCTTGTAGGAGCATTTTGGAAAACATAGTCACAAAAGGTAAAATTGCTTGTGACGAGCAATTTCACCTTTTGCCACAATGTTTTCTATGCTATCAAAAGGTGTCATATACACATAAGAAACAGCTTCATCCTTGCTGTTATTTAGGGTCAATCAGAGATACCATAGAAATGCCTTATGGGGTAAAGGGTTAAATACCCTGCACCCACGACTCTGTGAGATGTAGTTACAATAAGGTTCCCCCTTTATCCTACTAAATAACTATGGTAACTTTTGATAGTATATAATAGTAATGCTATGCTCAAAATAATTCTAGGAGGAAGAAATTTCTTTTGATCTGACATGTGGAGCTAGGAACATGCTGCACATTGTGTGGAGTCTGATCTTGATCCACAGTCTGCAAAGGGTCAGTGAGTCTCACTTACACTGTAAATGGTATGAACTTTGAGGTATGAATGTCCACCTTTTTTTCTGTATTTTTTAATGCTTTACCAAAGGACAAAATTTTAGACTGGTCCAAATTGAAACCACTTGCAGATGACAAATTAGATGTAACTCAAAAATTGAAACTTGTTTCCAACAGGACAGAAAACATTTTGGGAAAAGCAGAAAATAGGGGTTACCAGCATTTTCTTCTTTTCCGACAATGTTTTCAAAAGGCTTCTACCTAGGGGTCATAAAATCCAGGGATTGTTTGGTAAAAGGTTAAACAACAGATGTTATGTTCTGCAAGAGAATGTGGTATAACTTGTTTTCTATTGTAGATTAACCCTTTCCAAAACGGCAAAATTTTAGACCGGTCCAAATTAAAAGCACTTGCAGATGACAAAATAAACACGACTCAGAAATTGAAATTTGTTTCAAGCAGGACAGAAAACATTTCGGAAAAAGGAGACAATGCTGATAACCAGCATTGTCTCCTTTTCCGACAATGTTTTCAAAAGGCTTTTATCTCAGGGTCGTAAAAACCAGGGATTGTTTGGTAAAGGGTTAAAATCAAATTTTTCAGAGCGTGCTGACTCAGATCGATATGTTGATTTCAAATATGAAAAACGATTCATACTCCAGTCCAAGGATCCTGCTGAAAAGATATACCGGTATATCCCAACCAAAAACAGCATAGTTCAAGCCTTGTTCCCTTTTTTCTGCACTACACACACTGTTTCGGTGTACAGTTGCTAAAATTAACCCATTACCACACAATCCCTACTTTTGACGCCCCTCAGAATGAAGCCTTTAGAAAACATTGTGGGAAAAGGAGAAAATGCTGGTAACCAGCATTTTCTCCTTTTCCCACAATGTTTTCTACCCTTCACAAAACAAATTTCAAATTTTCAGTCACTTTTATTTTGTTGTCTGCAAATGCTTTCAATTTGGACCAGTCTAAAATTTTGTCGTTTGGTAATGGGTTAAACATTATAGTCAAACTTGTGTAAAAATAATCAACTCAGGGACATTCAAAACTTGCTTGTTTGAGGCAGGTTCTTGCTTATTACAAGTGCATACGTTGCAACAAACATCTTACAAAGTCATATCTAGTAAGTATAATTAGACCAAATACCAAAAGCTGTAAGATGTAGTAGAATTACCTGTAGTCAACAAGGACCTGCAATAAGGAAGCATGTATCTTAACTCATTACCAAACAACAAAATTTTAGGTTTGTCCAAATCGAAAGCATGTGTGCAGACGAAAAAGTAAAAGTGACTGAAAATTTGAAAGTTGTTTTGTAGAAAACACTGTAGGGGAAAAAGGAGAAAATGCTGGTTACCAGCATTTTCTCCTTTTCCCACAATGTTTTTCTTAAGACTTCTTTCTCAGGGTGGTCAAAAATAGGAATTAGGGGTTAATGGGTTAAGCAAGAAATGACGCAAGCAAGCCAACCTTTGAAGCTCTATAAGTCTATCATAGAACAATAGCCTGGATATCATCATTTGCCTAGCGGTATTTCAACTCTAAGTCTTGTACAGGCAGGTGTCCCTCAAGGTTTTATACTCGAACCTCTCTTATTTTTAGATTACATCAATAATATAGTAGATGATATCCAGGCTAATATTAACCTGTTTGCTGAAGATACCAGCTTGTCAATGGTTGTAGGTGTTGGAACAGTTTTACAATCAGACATCAACAAGATTGATCAATGGGCTCAGAAGTGGTTGGTCAAGTTTAATCCATCTAAGTCTGAATCTTAAGTAATATCTCGTAAACGTTCCAAGCCAAATCACCCAGCAATCTTTATGTCAAATATAGTGAGAAATATTGTCTTTTACCAGCCATAAACACTTGGGACTCTTTCTCTCTAATGATGGGTGTTGGGATATTCATGTTAGTAAATGTATTGAAAAAGCCTAGAAAAGTATTGGAATCATGCGGCATCTAAAATGTGTCTCGATCTTCTTTCCAACCTAATTATTTACTTTTCATTTTTCAGGCCTATCCTTGAGTATAGTGATTTTGTATGGGATAATTTTTGTAAGAGCCTGAAATATCAACTGGATAAAGTTGAATAGGAGGAGGTTTGTATAGTAACAGGCTGCACTAAGCTGGTTAACATGTGTTAACATGTCATAGATTCGGAATACAAAATCTGCTCAAACCATTATCACAAAATGCTTACTTTTAATGACCTTGAGAAAGAAGCCTTGAGAAAACATTGTGGGAAAAGTAGAAAATGCTGGTACCAGCATTTTCTCCTTTTCCCACTATGTTTTCTACCCTTCAAAAAACAAATTTCAAATTTTCATTCACTTTTAGTTTGTCGTCTGCAGATGCTTTCAATTTGGACAAGCTTAAAACATTGTCGTTTGGTAAAGAGTTAATAGGATCAGGTCCAGTTAATTCTGCTGAGAAGCCTTGTAAGTATGTGTAGGCTGGCAGTTGGGCAAACAGGAAGACAAACATAAAAACTATTGCCATGAATCAGTTTTAACATTATCAAAGGACTTATGTTATCAGCTTCTATTACCTACCTGTTTTAGCTTATTTATGTATTCTTATGACCATAAAACAAGAGGGCCATCTGCCAAGATGGCCCTGGATCGCTTACTTGGATTTTTGAGAGGACTTTAGCCAATTTTTTCTAGGTATTGAAACTTTGGAAACAAAATTATTATTTTGCCAAGTCAGTTTGAAAAGGTCACCTGTAAAAGTCATTTCATTCTGTCACCCCTAAAATTATCACCACAGCAATGATTTTGATGAATCAGAATTCTGCAAATAAATTTTTCGAAAAAGTTCACCCAAGGACAATTTCTTGAAGCAGAGCACATGCTCCACCGTGAATAAAAACGTAAGTCGAACAAGAGCACCACATGCTTATGCCGACAATAGGCTGTGGTTTTTCAATGGATAAAAATTTCCCTTACAAATTTTGAAAAGGGTCACCCTTGGAACATTTCTGTGAAATCATTCCAAAATCTGACCAGCAGTTTCAATAGAAGAAGAATATTTAAGAATTTCTTCATGTCTGTATAGTGTAAATAGCCCACAGCCATCAGAGCCCTGTTTCTTGATGGATCAAAAGTTCTCGAACAATTTGTGCAAAAGGATCACTCTAGAAACATTTCTGTGAATTTTTTTTAAAACCTGACCTGCGCTTTCAGAGAAGAAGAATTCTTAAGAATTTCTGCACATCCGTATAGTGCAAGTGACGCCCCTCGGTGACTCTCCCTCAACCCCCAATAGTTTTTGAAAAAGGTCACCTAAGGAATATTTCTATGTAGTTATTTGAAAATCTGACCAGCCATTTCAGAGAAGACAAATTTTTTAAGAATTTCTTCATTTCCCTATAGTGCATGTAGCCCCCAGTCACAAGAGCCATGGTTGTTGACGGGTCAAAACTTCCCAAACACTATTTGAAAAGGATCACCTGAGGAACATCTCTGTGAAATTATTTGAAAATCTGGCCAGTGGTTTCAGAGGAGAATATTTTAATAGAATTTCTAAGAAAATTCCAGTTCTTGATAAAGTCAATTTCTGTGAACAATCTTTAACAAGAGCGGCAAATTGTCGCAAGATACGCCCGTCTTACCCCAAGTTGTAAAGCTGGGGCATGCATCGGACAAAATTCAATTATGAAAAACAACAAAGGGCAATAACTAAAAAATTAAGCCACCAACAGTTATGATTCGTGTGCACTGCACTCACCGTTGATGAGATCTATCCACCCATGAAATTTCATAACCCTAGCTAGTATAGTTTTGGAGATATGCTCCGTACAAAATTCAATTATGAAAAACAACAAAGGGCAATAACTCAAAAATTAAGCAAGCAAGAGTTATGATTTGTGTGCACTGCACTCCCCCTCCATGAGATCTATCCAGCCATGAAATTTCATAACCCTAGCTAGTATAGTTTTGGAGATATGCTCCGGACAAAATTCAAGTATGAAAAACAACAAAGGGCAATAACTCAAAAATTAAGCAAGCAAGAGTTATGATTCCTGTGCACTGCACTCCCGCTGTATGAGATCTATCCACCAATAAAATTTCATAACCGTAGGTAGTATAATTTTTGGAGATATTCACCTGACAAAATTCAAGTATGAAAAACAACAAAGGGCAATAACTCAAAAATTAAACAAGCAAGAGTTATGATTCCTGCGCACTGCACTCCCCCTCAATGAGATCTATCCACCCATGAAATTTCATAACCCTTGCTAGAATACTTCTGGAGATATGCTCCGGACAAAATTTAAGTATGAAAAACAACAAAGGGCAATAACTCAAAAATTAAGCAAGCAAGACTTATGATTCCTGCGCACTGCACTCCCCCTCTATGAGATCTATCCACCCATGAAATTTCATAACCCTAGCTAGTACAGTTTTGGAGATATGCTCCGGACAAAATTCAAGTATGAAAAACAACAAAGGGCAATAACTCAAAAATTAAGCAAGCAAGAGTTATGATTCCTGCGCACTGCACTCCCTCTCCATGAGATCTATCCACCCATGAAATTTCATAACCCTAGGTAGTATAGTTGTGGAGATATGCTCCGGACAAAATTCAAGTATGAAAAACAACAAAGGGCAATAACTCAAAAATTAAGCAAGCAAGAGTTATGATTCCTTTGCACTGCACTCCCGCTGTATGAGATCTATCCACCAATGAAATTTCATAACCGTAGGTAGTATAAGTTTGGAGATATTCACCTGACAAAATTCAAGTATGAAAAACAACAAAGGGCAATAACTCAAAAATTAAGCGAGCAAGAGTTATGATTCCTGCGCACTGCACTCCCCCTCCATGAGATCTATCCACCCATGAAATTTCATAACCCTAGGTAGTATAGTTGTGGAGATATGCCCCGGACAAAATTCAAGCATGGAAAACAACAAAGGGCAATAACTAAAAAATTAAGCAAGCAAGAGTTATAATTACTGCGCACTGCACTCCCCCTCTATGTGATCTATCCACCCATGAAATTTCATAACCCTAGGTAGTATAGTTGTGGAGATATGCCCCGGACAAAATTCAAGCATGGAAAACAACAAAGGGCAATAACTAAAAAATTAAGCAAGCAAGAGTTATGATTCCTGCGCACTGCACTCCCCCTCTATGTGATCTATCCACCCATGAAATTTCATAACCCTAGCTAGTATGATTTTGGAGATATGCCCCGGACAAAATTCAAGTATGGAAAACAACAAAGGGCAATAACTCAAAAAATTAAGCCAGCAAGAGTTATGATTACTGCGCACTGCACTCCCCCTCTATGAGATCTATCCACCCATGAAATTTCATAACCCTAGCTAGAATAGTTTTGGAGATATGCCCCGGACAAAGAACTGGACGCCGCCCGCCCGCCCAGACGCCCGCCCGCCCGCCGGCCACGGGTGATCCCATAATACGTCCCGTCTTCGACGGGCATATAAAAAGGACCTCCAAAGGAACATTCCAGCCAAGTTTCATCCAAATTGGCCCAGTGGTTTAGGAGGAGTTCATGTTTAACCCTTTCCCAAACAATCCCTGGTTTTTACGGGTGTGGAACAGCAGCCTTTTGAAAACATTGTGGGAAAAGGAGAAAATGCTGGTAACCAGCATGTTCTTCTTTTCCCACAATGTTTTCTACCCTATTATAGACAGAAATCATCTTTTCAGCAAGAGTTGAATTGTCGTCTGCAAATGCTTTCAACTTGGTCTAGTCCAAAAGTTTGTCGTTTGGGAAAGGGTTGAAGGATTGTTGACGACGCACAATGGACATGGGTGATCCTAAAAGCTCCCCTTGAGCATGTTGTGCTCAGGTAAGCTAAAAAGTTAAACAGACAAACGGCATGGAGGGCAAAGAGGTGTGGGACAAACAGACTGACAAACTGACAGACAGATTCTTAGGGGTATACAGAGATAAGGGTAAACACAGATAGTAGATACTGAGATGGACAGATGAGTAAGAAACAGAGACAGACAAAGGAGAAAAAGACAGAGAAGGAGAGAGATATAGAGACTGAAAGAATTGGAATACAGACAGTGTAGATAAATAGAAATAGAGATGGAGACATAATAAGATAGAGCACAGAGGGGACAGGAACAGAAAGAAAAGCAAACAAACAGATTGACAGAAACAGACTCAAGACAGACACACAGGGAGGTATTGACAATAGGTAGCAACACAGTAGACAAGTGGAAGCATATTGGAGCACGTACCCGGAGTAGGCTATGGCAATATCATACTCAGTTGATATGTTTTCTGCAATAAATGCAGTAAAATCTGTCGGAAATCCCGACCTTTTGCCATTTGCACTTATGAAGAGAAATATCAAAGTTCCGTTAGTGTTGTTGGCTGACCAATCAAAGTTGGAAAACTCCACACCATTGTCCTGTTAGAAAACATCAAAAAATGACTGCGGTGTAAACATAAATTTAACTCATTACCCCACAATCCCTACTTTTGATGACCCTGAGAAAGAAACCTTTAGAAAAAACTGTGGGAAAAAGGAGAAAATGCTGGTAACCAGCATTTTCTCCTTTCCCCACAATGTTTTCTATTCTTCACAAACCAAATTTCAAATATTCAGTCTCTTTTATTTTGTCATCTGCAAATGCTTTCAATTTGGACAAGCCCAAAATATTGTCGTCAGGTAATGAGTTAACTTTAGTGTGATACTAGAACATTGTTACTTCACCCCTATTGTGCTAAATAAATTGAGCTGTGAAATGGGGGCTTAACTCATTACCAAATGACAAAATTTTTGTCTTGTCCAAATCGAAAGCATTTGCAAACTACAAAATTAACCCTTTACCAAACAATCCCTGGTTTTTACAGCCCTGAGATAGAAGCCTTTTGAAAACATTGTGGGAAAAGGAGAAAATGCTGGTAATCAGCATTTTCTCCTTTTCCCACAATATTTTCTACCATGCTGGAAACAAATTTCAATTTTTGGGTTACATCTATTTTGTCGTCTGCAAGTGCCGTCAATTTGGACTGGTCGAAAATTTTGTCGTTTGGGAAAGGGTTAAAGTGACTGAAAATTTGAAATTTGTTTTGTGAAGAGTAGAAAACATTGTGGGAAACGGAGAAAATGCCGGTTACCAGCATTTTCTCCTTTTCCCACAGTGTTTTCTAAAGGCTTCTTTCTCCGGGGTGTCAAAAGTAGGGATTGTGTTGTAATGGGTTAATGCATCCCTGTGATCCAAGTTACCTGGCAACCCATCACATACTTATGGATCTGTATTAGCAACCTTTTTTAACAACCGACTTAATAAATGCCAAGGTAAACTGGTCCTTGGACATACAGAAAATTGACAAATAGCGAAAGCTTTAGGTCCAGGTCAGCTTGCGCAATCTGTACAGGTTGACCTGGATCAATACTTTTTGCAAATGCATTAAGCCCTCATTATTTCGTTTAACCCTTTACTCCATAGATACTCATTTCTACACATTGCATGTAGGAGCCTTTGGAAAACATTGTGGCAAAAGGTGAAATTGCTCGTCACGAGCAATTTCACCTTTTGTCACAATGTTTTCAATGCTATCAAAAGGTATCATTTACACATAAGAAATGGCTTCATCTTTGCTGTTATTTAGTGTCAGTTAGAGATGCCATAGAAATGTCTTATGGGGTAAAGGGTTAAATGCCATTTTTAGAATACATGTACTTAGAATTACACTGTGCACGGCAGCCTGAATACCTGTCTATTCTTTCCTCAACAACTCCTTGAGAAAAATCAGTCAGGCTGAGGAGTCAAACCATTAACCCCTTGGCTTCAAGACCTGAACATTGACTAGTTTTGGACTCGGCTCAGTAAAGGAACATTTCAACATTACACTTGAATTCCCTTTTGCCCAACAGCATAGATTTTATTATTGAGGTCTTCAACCCTTTCCCAAACGTCAAACTTTTGGACTAGACCAAATTGAAAGCATTTGCAGATGACAATTAAATTCTTGCTGAAAAGATGACTTCTGTCTTTAATAGGCTAGAAAACATTGTGGGAAAAGGAGAAAATGCTGGTTACCTGACCTTACAATAATGTTTTCAAAAGGCTACTATTCTAGACCCGTAAAAACCAGAGATTGTTTGGGAAAGGATTAATTCGGCAGCAGATATTCTTTCTGCAAAAAATGTAGCGAAAGGAGACTTCACAAGCAGCTGCTTTCCTACTTCTCAAGTAAACTTTGGTCTCACCTGATATCAACATTTATAACACAGTCCGAAGCAAATAAAAGACCCAGGAAGGTTTGTGCAATAAAATATTTAGTTTAATAACATGCAGCTAGGTGCCATAAATGGACTGCAACATGCGAAAAGGGTAATCAGACATTTGCGTAAAGTATGGTCTGGGATCAGCCTGCACAGACTGCGAGATGACATTTTCCGTTTTTATGTTATATTCCGTTTTGCGTACGTCTACTGAAGGATGAAATCTGATGTAGTTGTGAAGTGCCTTCTCGGATTAGCCTGCGCCGACTGCATAGACAGTTGCGAGACAACACTTTACGTAACTGTCCCAATGTCCATTTTTGAATGTTGCAGGTCATTATTTGTAGTAAGCTCAGCTGTCAGAAGTCCCCTGCCACCTGACAATACAATGAATTTATCATACTGCTTAGTTTTACCATTGAAACGTTTGTTAACCCTTTACCAAACAATCCCTGGTTTTTACAGCCCTGAGAGAGAAGCCTTTTCTTCCCTGCTGGAAACAAATTTTGCTTGTTGAGTAACACTAATTTTGTCGTCTTCAAGTGCTTTCAATTTGGACCAGTCTAAAATTTTGTCGTCTGGGAAAGGGTTAACCCATTACCACACAATCCCTACTTTTGACGCCCCTAAGAAAGAAGCCTTTAGAAAACATTGTGGGAAAAGGAGAAAATGCTGGTAACCAGCATTTTCTCCTTTTCCCACAATGTTTTCTACCCTTCACAAAGCAAATTTCAAATTTTCAGTCACTTTTATTTTATCGTCTGCAAATGCTTTGAATTTGGACCAGTCTATAAAATTGTCGTTTGGTAATGAGTTAAGTGAATTTTATATGTTTTTTAGTTTGTATAAATTGAGTACGCTAACAAAGTTGAGTTTCTCTTCTGAGTGCCCCAATTCAATGAAAACTGACGTCACTGGGAACTGAGGCCATTGAAACCTTGGTATTACATGCTAAAACATGAAGCTTGGCGCATAATCTTGATGTCATCTTTATCACGGCTGCCTTTTGGATATTGTGTTTATAGCATAGTCATGTATCTGGGGCTCCCGAAAGGGAAACTGCTTTTACGTTGGTTTTGCTAATGTACATAATATATATGTTCAGGGCATATTATCCAATCAAATCACGAGAAATTTCTTTGCAATATAGTAAAACGTCCTGTCGTACATGTTTAACCCTTATCCTGCTAAATAATTAAATGAAACTTTCAGGCAGATTATAAAATCCCAAAATGGTGCTCTTTCAAAGTTATTTTTATGGATAAAACTACATCCTTATTGAACAATAGAGATCCTAGATCAGAATGCATGTTCTTTGCAATCTAATCGCCATCTACAGTGTTCACAAAAGGTCATTGAGTCGCACTTAGCAGCCTAAGGGTGAAGCACTAAGACAAAAAATAAAATTTTAAACTCTTTGATTGCAATGCTGAACTGTAATTAGGATGCACTTAAAAATCGAACTAAAATAAAAGCGACAAGAGCGCAATGCTTGCACTATATCTTTCGACTCAAATCTAAATCAATTGATAAAAAAATGATACTGTGGTCATAGTGACTCTCTAGGTATCACTCAACTCACACATAGAACAAGTAAATAACAGACCATCAGTTTACTTCAAGAACCTCATAACTACAGCTTCTAACAACCTGTAGTTACAAAAATTTTTAACCCATTACCACTCAATCCCTACTTTTGACGCCCCTGAGAAAGAAGCCTTTTGAAAACACTGAGGGAAAAGGAGAAAATGCTGGTAACCAGCATTTTCTCCTTTTCCCACAGTGTTTTCTACCCTTCCCAGAACAAATTTCTATTTTTCAGTCACCTTTATTTTGTCGTCTGCAAATGCTTTCAATTTGGACCAGTCCAAAATTTTCTTGTGTGGTAATGAGTTAATTAAACCGACAAAATGACTAAGAAAAAAAAAATGACACAGCATAAAAGCTGCAATAACCCTTTCCCAAACAACAAAATTTTGGACAAGACCAAACTGAAAGCATTTGCAGACGACAATTCAACTCTTGCTGAAAAGATTATTTCTGTCTATGATAGGGTAGAAAACATTGTGGGAAAAGGAGAAAATGCTGGTTACTATTCCAGACCCGTAAAAACCAGGGTTTGTTTGGGAAAGGGTTAAGCGGTAAAACAAAATGTATGATAAAGGTAACTTACAGGCGGGGAAAAAACCTTGGAGATGTAAAGTGATAAATCCAGGCGCCGCTCAAATCCATTGAACACAAATGTTAGATTATAATTTCCCAGTGTTCCAAAAACAAGTGATACCTAAAGAAGCAAAGAACAATTTTAGTACGCTTCTTAGTCTCAAGATTTCACTACATGTATTTGTATTCTCTTTTTGGGCACCTACTTTATACAGACAGATAGAAAAGGAAACTTGACCACAGACAGACAGAACATGCATCCCAGAGGGGCAGATTTAAAACAAGGGAGACAAAGAGGGATAGACATAGTCAAAAGAGACAAGACTGGGGATAAACAGTATTAGTTGTACGGTCATGTGGCAGGGGATTTGGTGGCACGGCTGTGTTGAATCATGTCGCCCCAAGCCAAAAGTTTTACCCTTTCAAAGCGTGTTAAGCGAACTTTTCCCGTATTATTACCTCACAAATCAAGTATGCTGACGAAATAGAAATTCCCTTCTGAGTGCCCAAATTCAGCGAAAACTGATGTCACTGGAAAATGTCGCTAAAACGTGCAGTCTGGTGATGGATCGACGCCACCATTTTGGATGTTCTGTTGCACATGTAGTGATGTTTATAGGGCACTCAAAAGGGAAACTGGCTTTGCGCAGTTTTTGCCAGGGAACACGATATATATGTTCCCGGCATGTTAACCAATCAGATCACGAGAAATTTCTTTGCAGTATAATAAAAAGAGATAGAGAGATAGAGACAGGGAGAAAGAGGAATTAAAAGGAAAGAAAATTGGGGAGATACAGAAAGGTGAAAAAGTTCGAAGAGTAGGTGAGAGAAATGAAAAATTAGAAAAACATAAGGAAGGGACGGGGGGACGTAGAAGGATAGAAGGACAGAAGAAAATAGACAATAAGAGGAATATAAAGACTGCGATAGTATGAAAAGAAAGATAGTGGCAGAGAGAGAAAGATTAATTCTTTACCAAACTACAAAGTTGTAGATCAGTCCAAATTGAAAGCATCTGCAGACGACAACCTAAGTATGGCTCAAAAATTAAAAGTTGTCTTGAGTAGGGTAGAAAACATTGTGAGAAAAGGAAAAAATGCTGGTTACTAGCATTTTCTCCTTTTCCTACAATATGTTTTCAAAAGGCCTCTTTCTCAAAGTGGTAAAAACCAGGGATTGTTTGATAAAGCGTTAACCCTTTACCAAACAATCCCTTGTTTTTACGACCCTGAAATAGAAACCTTTTAAAAACATTGTGGGAAAAGGAGAAAATGCTGGTAACCAACATTTTCTCCTTTTCCCACAATGTTTTCTACTCTGCTGGAAACAAATTTCAACTTTAAAGTTATGTTTAATTTTTCGTCTGCAAGTGCTTTCAATTTGGACCAGTTTATAATTCTGTCGTTTGGTAAAGAGTTGAGAGGGATATAAAGTGGAAGATAGAAAGAAAAGGAGATAAGAGAAAGATATTAAGACAAAAAGGCAACAAACCAAGGTATACAAACATACAGTCAGGTACAACAAGAGATGTTTGTAAAACGTGTATGCCCCCCTGATGGCATCCAATTCAAAATATAACATGTGATTATAAACTGTTAAGTTCAAAGTGTAAAAACGAACAAAGGGTAATTACTCAAAAATTATCAATGATAAATTAACAATTCTTGGGCAATGCACGTCCCATTTATGTGAACTATCAACTTTTAAAGTTTCATAATTTTACCTCACATACTTTCTGAGTTATAAAAAAAAATTAAGTACAAAAATCAACAAAGGGCAATAACTGCAAAAATATAATGGGCAGAGTTATGGTTCTTGTGCAATGCACTTCTCCTGAATAAGATGTATCCACAAATAAAGTTTCAAGATGATACCTGAAAAACCTTTTGAGTTATGCTCCGGACAAAAATTAAGTATGAAAATCAACAAAGGGCAATAACTCCAAAAATATGATGGGCAGAGTTAAGGTTCTTCTGCACTGCATTTCTCCTTAATAAGATTAATCTACCTATGAGGTTTCAAGGTGATACCTGAAATACTTTTTGAGTTATGCTCCGGACAAAAATTAAGTATGAAAATCAACAAAGGGCAATATAAATATGATGGGCAGAGTTGTGATTCTTCAGCACTGCACTTCTCCTTAATGAGATCTATCCACCTATGAGGCTTCAAGATGATACCTGAAATACTTTTAGAGTTATGCTCCAGACAAAAATTAAGTATGAAAATCAACAAAGGGCAATAACTCCAAAAATATGATGGGCAGAGTTAAGGTTCTTCTGCACTGCATTTCTCCTTAATAAGATTAATCCACCTATGAGGTTTCAAGGTGATACCTGAAATACTTTTTGAGTTATGCTCCGGACAAAAATTAAGTATGAAAATCAACAAAGGGCAATATAAATATGATGGGCAGAGTTGTGATTCTTCAGCACTGCACTTCTCCTTAATGAGATCTATTCACCTATGAGGCTTCAAGATGATACCTGAAATACTTTTAGAGTTATGCTCCAGACAAAAATTAAGTATGAAAATCAACAAAGGGCAATAACCCCATAAATATGATGGGCAGAGTTATGATTCTTGTGCACTGCACTTCTCCTTAATGAGATCTATCCACCTATGAGGTTTCAAGATGATACCTGAAATACTTTTTGAGTTATGCTCCGGACAAAAATGTGGTCTATGAACCGACCTATGGACCGACCGACCGATCAACGGACAACCGACAAGTCCAAAGCAATATACCCCCGCTTCTTTGAAGGCGGGCATAATTAAGACAAGCAGAAAAATTACCTCGTTTATGTACAAAGTTAGGAAATTCTCAGCTTCAAGTTTGGCTTGAGTGATGTTGTCATTTGTAAAAGACATGAATCTGTAACAAAAATTTATCCGTTACACTCTGTAAAAAGGGGGCTTCATGAACCTTCGTGATACATTATAGCATAAAAATAATCACTTAACCCTTTACTTCACAATGAATACTTTTAACATCCCTGAAGGAAAAAGCTTTTGAAAACATTGTGGGAAAAAGGAGAAAATGCTGGTAACCAGCAATTTCTCTTTTTCCCACAATGTTTTCTACCCTGCTGGAAAAATTTCAATTTTTGAGTTACGTTTATTTTGTTGTCTGCAAGTGCTTTCAATTTGGACCAGTCTAAAATTTTATTGTTTGGTAAAGAGGTAATCATGCATGGGTTCATAACATCTGCTATTTCTAACAACAGTTTTTTTAATCATGAGGTAGACCAGTCCTTTGACAAGCATGTAATTCACCATATAAAAAAAAAAGCTTACGCTCAGATCAGCTTGCGCAGACTGCATAGTCTGACTGGGGTCAAGACTTTTTGTAGATATTTTAAGCCCTCTTTTGACAGAGTATGACATGTACGTATAAAAATACTTGTACCTTTGATTCTCTTTTTTTCACAAAGACATGCGTCACACACATTGGACATGATGATGACGATGATGATCCTCATCAAATCATTAAAATCATCATCATCATCATCATCATCATTCTCATCATCAAGATCATAATCATCATAATCATCCTCATCAAGGTCATCATCATCCTCATCATCAAGGTCATAATCATCATCATCATCATCATCAAGGTCAAGGTCATCATCATCCTCATCATCAAGATCATCATCATCATCATCATCTTCATTATAATCATCATAATCCCCATCATCCAGGTCATTATCATCATCATCATCATCATCATAATCATCATCCTCATCATCAAGATCATAATCATCATCATTGTTATTATCATCACAATCCTCATCATCAAGGTCATTATCATCATCATCATCATCATCATCATCATCATCAAGGTAATCATCATCATCATCCTCATCATCCAGATCATAATCATCATAATCCTCATCATCCAGATCATCATCATCCTCATCATCATCAAGATCATCATCATCATCATCATCATTATCATCATCATAATCATCATCATAGTCATCATCATCAAGATCATCATCATCATCATCATCAAGATCATAATCATCATCATCATCATTATAATCATCATCATCCTCATCATCAACATCATTATCATCATAATCATAATAATCATCATAATCATCACAAGTATTTCCTATTTTTCCTCTGTCATCATCATCATCATCATCATCATCATCGTAACTTTTAGTCAGACAAGTAAGATGAAGCTCCTTATGTATCCATGAAAGCTTTGTCGACATAAAAGCCCAGGCGAATGATTCCTATTCGATCAAAATCAGGTAAAATGTTGATTTGGCGTTTCTTCCTGGAAATCCTTGCTCCCTGGCTGGAAACAACATGCTCAGGATTGTTACTGTGGCCTTCATTGAGACTGTTTCTTCGTTCATTCAAATTTTGCCAGAGAAAATCTGACGAAAGAATGATGACACCCCTTACATCCATATACAAACCATACTTAACTTTATTATCAACCCATTACCACAAAATCCCTACTTTTGACGCCCTTGAGAAAGAAACTTTTAGAAAACATTGTGGGAAAAGGAGAAAATGCTGGTAACCAGCATTTTGTCCTTTTCCCACAGTATTTTCTACCCTTCACAAAACAAATTTCAAATTTTTCAGTCACTTTTATTTTGACATCTGCAAATTAATGCTTTCGATTTGGACAAGTCTAAAATATTGTGGTTTGGTAATGAGTTAACTCTTTACAAAATGACATAATCTTAGACTGGTCCAAATTGAAAATTTGAAATTTGTATCGAAGAGGAGAGAAAACATTGTGGGAAAAGGCGAAAATGCTTGTTACCAGCATTTTCTACCTTTTCCAAAAATATTTTCAAAAGGTTTCTTATACAGAGGTGTTAAAAGTCGTGATTGTGTGGTAAAGAGTTAGCAGGCCACAAATTCTTAATTCTAGTACTACGTACAGGTTGTAAATGACAAATAAAAAAAGTGACACAAAAATCAGTCTGAGTGAAAAAGTATAACCAGGGTCCAAACTGATTTCTGCAATGAATAAAACTAACAACCAGTGTGAGCCCAATTAAAATTTTGGTCAACACTCTGTAATTATACACTTCATTTTTAAAACACTGCTGACCTAAGTTCCTGAGGGAAATAAATGGTCTAATTCTTAACTATGACAAAGGTGTTAATTTCAATCACTTTTAGATTCAAAATCAATTTTTGCAAGTTTCTTCGGAACTGTTTTTCGTATGTATTGTACTTCACTTACCGGTAAAGGTGGGTATTTAGAATTTTCACATTACACAACATTAGAAAATATATATATCATTGAAATTTATATGAAAAAAACAATACAAATGATCAATAATTAAGAATCATAAAATTAAAAAAAAAAAAATCTTTTTGATGGTATTTCCTTAAAAGGCTACGTAGCCTCTTAACCCATTACCAAACAATCCCTACTTTTGACGCCCCTGAGAAAGAAGCCTTTTGAAAACACTGTGGGAAAAGGAGAAAATGCTGGTAACCAGCATTTTCTCCTTTTCCCACAGTGTTTTCTACCCTTCCCAGAACAAATTTCATTTTTTCAGTCACCTTTATTTTGTCGTCTGCAAATGCTTTCAATTTGGACCAGTCTAAAATTTTCTCGTGTGGTAAAGAGTTAAGCTATATTTAGATTTCATGCCAAAAATCAATAAAGCATTGTGGGAATGTCAAGTGACTGGCAAGTGGCTAATAACGCTTAAATTCCATTACATAACAAACATGTAATAACTATTTTCCATAATGTCTTCTTTGGACGGATGTTTGAAACTTCGTCTGTGTTTTCCTGTATTCAATGAGAGATTTGATAATCTAAAAATAGAATGTGTCTCCCGTTGGTGTCAATCTGGTCCATGATAAATCTCTTATTTCTCGTGTTATTGGATGGTTTTCGACTACTGGGGTTTTATGAATGCAAATTAAAAGGCTTTGGGAGTATAAGGATGATTTTTTTGCATTTTTTTAAAATTTTCGTCCCAAAATCTGAAGGGCTACCTTAAATAACATTTTTTGTACACTTGTTTAGTAAAATTTTATCTCAAAAAACAACTCGCGTCAGATTCTATATATCCCTGATTCTACAGATATCAGTAATTTACCTAAAATTACACAGCTGAATAAATTTTGAATGATTCTACAGTCTATTGAGTTTTTACATTTTTTTTTGACTATAAAGAATCTTAAAAATTCTTAAAAACTAAAGGAAGATGAGAGCATCTGATTAATTCTGAGAGAAAGGATTCACGCCGTTCTAAGAAATGTGTCCAGACTCCAGAGCTTTTAATAAAAACAATCAAATGTTGTCCAATTTTTCCAGAGTTTTTAAAGGTGGGTATTTAGATTTTATCACATTTCACCAAATCAAAATATATATATCACTAAAATTTATTATGAAAAAAACAATACAAATCATCAATAATTAAGGATCATAAAATTACAAAAGAAAAATTTTTTGATGGTATTCCCTTAACCCTTTATTCCATAGATACTCATTTCTACGTATTGCTTGTAGGAGCCTTTGGAAAACATTGTGACAAAAGCTGAAATTGCTCATCATGAGCAATTTCACCTTTTGTCACAATGTTTTCTCTGCTATCAAAAGGTGTCATATACACATAAGAAACGGCTTCATCCTTGCTGTTATTTAGGGTCAATTAGAGATACCATAGAAATATCCTATGGGGTAAAGGGTTAAAAGGCTATGATTATAGTCTCTGAGGCTATTTTACATTTCGCGACAAAAAAAAGCATTGTGGGAATGTCAAGTGACTGGCATGTCACCAATGACACTTAAATTCCATAACATAACAAAAATGTAAGTATTTTCCATAGTGTCTTCTTTGGACGCAATCTTTGAAGCTAAAAATAGACCGCGTTTCCCGTCGGTGTCATACTGGGCTGTAGTAAATCTATAATTTCTCTTGCTGTCGGATAGTTTTCGGCTACTGGGGTGTTATGGATGAAAATCAAAAGGCTTTGGGAGAATAAGGGTGATTTTTTTTTGTATTTTTGTAAAAATTTCTGTCCCAAAATCTGAAGGACCACCTTTAAGGGGCTTCAGTAACCAAATCATCTGGACTTGGAATTCGTGAGTAGCAAAAACTGACCTTTTGCATCGTAAATAGGGGAGAACATACAGAAAACAGTACCGTCAGTGTCCAGCATATCTATTTCCGTATCGTCACTGCTCTGCATGCAAAATGCTCTCCCGTGACTGATGTAGCAATTTTCTCCTGCAAAGTGTTGGAGGCATGACTGAAAGAAAAATGATTAAGAAATAAACAAAGTCAATAAATGATTAACCCATTCCCAAATGACAAATTTTGGACCCTTCCAAACCGAAAGAGTCTGCAGACGACAATTTCAGATTTGGAGAAAATTGCAGAAAGTTCTCAAAAAGGGTAGAAAACATTGTGGGAAAAGGAGAAATTGCTCGTCACGAGCATTTTCTCCTTTTCCCACTGTGTTTTCAAAGACTTTTTCTGCAGACACGTAAAAACCAGGGCTTGTTTGGGTTAAGGATATGGCAAACAAATGGAATTCTTGTAACATAGCCTTTTATCGCAAGAAAAAAATAACGTAGGGATTTTGCTAAGACTCCGGGTAATCTGTAATCGATCGACCCATACACGCTCGTACCTCGCATCAATTACGGATTACCCGACTCTAAGCCAAATCTGTATGATTATCTGGTGTAAATCGGAGAAATGACCCTCCCCTAGAAAATGACCCATACATTATTTCTCCACATAGAGGAATGACCCGGGTCAGTGTTCTATGTAGAGAAATAACCCCACAGCCTTTATTCTACATACAGAAATGACTCCAGAGGGTTATTTCTCCACTCTACGTAGAAAAAGGACGCATGGGTTGTTTTATATGGGAGGGTCATTTTCTGCATTACACCAGAAATGACCCTGTCATTCCTCTAAGTAGAAAAATGACCCATGGGTCATTTTGTAGAAGTGAATAATCATAATGTTCTTATTTGAATATTATGAGAATGACTTAACCCATTACCACACAATCCCTACTTTTGACGCCCCTGAGAAAGAAGCCTTTAGAAAACATTGTGGAAAAAGGAGAAAATGCTGGTAACCAGCATTTTCTCCTTTTTCCACAATGTTTTCTACACTTTCCAAAACAAATTTCGATTCTTCAGTCACATTTATTTTGTCGTCTGCAAATGCTTTCAATTTGAACCAGTCTATGATTTTGTCGTGTGGTAAAGAGTTAAAGTATTAAAATACTGAGAAGGGTGATCCAGTATGATTCAAATCAACGACTATCAGGGGTGGTTTGATTGGTTGTGGGTTGGTCGAGAAGTCGGTGAGTCGGTCTTTGCAGCAGGTGGTCGGTCAGTCTGTCGATCGGTCTGTCATTCAGTCAAAGTCCATTAAAGTAAGTAAATCAGTCAACCAGTCGGTCAGCTAGTCAACCAGTAAGTCAGCCTGTCAGTCAGTAAGATAGACAGTCGGTTGATCATTCAGTAAGTCTGTCAGCCAGTTAGTGAGTACACATATGAGCAATGACAGACTAGAGTCTGACTAATATACCGTAAGTACTTACAGTATCGCAATCAGCGCCATCTACACAGTTTTCCAGGCATGTTGTTGTTCCGTCGTCAGACACGAGTATTCTCTCAGTCTGCGGTGTAATGAGACAAAAAATCTGTTATCACATGACCAGATAATAAAATTGATGACTTGTCCATATCCAAAGGAGACAAAAGATCAAATGTAGCTCTCACACAATGGAATATTTAAAATGGCAGACCACATTGTTGGAAAAGAATAAAATGCATGCACCCACCATTTTCTCCATTTCCACATTTCCCAAAATGCTTTCTACCCCTTGAAAAACAGTATAAAATCAAAGCGTTGAGAACGCTGAAGTGCTATTCCTAATAGAAGTCATTGTGTGGAATAAATGAGTTGAAAGGAAAAGAGAAATAATTATTATTAAAAAAATTGCTTGAGAGTCAATTTACTAGGCAAATGAACACTCATGACATTAGGATTATTTGTGTATTAATGATCTCACTTTGATCATTAGAAGGAGTCAGTAGTAACTTCCTTTGACCGTGGGATGCATGATTGATAGTGAGAGAAACCATGTGAATATATCGAATAAGATTAAGTTTGTACCTGAAAATTGTTATTTTGAAATATCTCTGTCTGTTAACACTTGATTCACTACTTGTCAATAATTTATTTAGATCTATATATAGTCATACAAAATCAAATGGAATAGCGCACAATCACGGGATGAACAAGCCATGGGACCCACTAGTTTTGGAACGAAAAAGCCCTGGACTAAGTGATCGGTAAACAAATTATGTATCATTACGCCAAAAGAAGGCTATGAGCAAGTGAAGCTATTTTAAAAAAATATATATATTTTAATGTTCTATGGCCTCACCCAGTGTATTTTAACATGCCATTTTCAATGACATATCTGAGTGCTACCAAGAAACACTTTTGCCTGTGAAAAAATGGGTTTATTTCCTTGGCTTTGCACAAAATACGATACATGGTCTTCAAAATTCAATATTGAACTGATAGTGTTTTTGTCTTCGACAAATACCACAAAAATGCCACCATTTCAGACTCATTTGATTTGTCGTCTGCTAAAGCGATGGGTTTGTACAAGTCCTAACTATTTTAGTTGATCATTTGGTAAAAAGGTATATGGCATGAAAAATGATGTGAATTGACTCTTTACCAAACAATGCATGGTTTTTATGTCTATGCAAAAGTAGCCTATTGAAAACATAGTGGAAAAAGGACAAAATGCTGGTGACCAACATTTTCTGCGTTTCCAATACTGTTTTCTACCCTTCTCTTGGCAAATTTCAATTTCTGAGTCTCTTTAATTTTGTTTTCTGCCAATGCTTTGACTTTGAAACAGTCTAAAAGTTTTTTGTTTGGTAAAGAGCTAAAGAAAAAACTTACTTCAGGGCTTTGTCTCGAGTGCGACTTATGTCTGGGAATCTGAACTTGTTTAAGGGTCTGTTTGAAATCCTTGTGACTCTCTATGTGAACAGATATCTCTTTCTTATCGTCGTCCAATGAGGACAGCCTGGTGGAAGCCTGCAGTATACCACTTCGCACAGAAAACAAATACATGATATTCGTTTTTTGTTTTTCATTAAAGATCGAAATTTGTTTCATCGAGCGAACATCGTCGATAATATTTTCACGAGTGGTGCATTCTATCTATTTCATGCTTTTAACCCTTTCTGGGGGGAACTTTTTCAAAATCAAGTAAACTTCTTTTCAGTTATTCCCTGTGGCGTATCCCCTCTGCATATCAACGCATTACATTATGTCGTCAAGCGCTAGAAATGTATAAGGTAAATGATGTCAAATTTCCATATTATTCTGAGTCACACATATTTTACCTAGGTAGCTATGATATTACCTTCAGTCTGAAGGTGTCTGCTCCGATGCTATTTTTGTGACTGGTCTTCGCACACACCTTCAGGCCAGCCTTCATTTAAGGTATCTGGAAAAAATACGATTTTACCCACATCTTTTCGAACTGGTATATGCAACAAAATTTCCAATGACAGCTAATAAAATGGGCATGGATCGTTAGATAAATGATTAATCTTTACAAAAAAACTGGTGTTAGTTAATATCCAACTCTTACCTTTGTGCAAATCTGTACTTTTCAACGTAAATAACTGTTGACCTACTTCACCAGAAATCAAAACATGGTGATCTTATCAATGCGCATGTCTCGGCAGAAATCGCAATATCTCTGACACACTACAGGACGGTTTATTGCGAATTTTGCTGTAAACAAACGTACCTTGATCAAATTTAGCTGTATACGGTTAGGGAACCAGACTGTACAAAATTCAAACTCCATTGAGTGCGCATGCCTGACTAACGGAAGTCGCCGTGTTAGTTGTTTACAAATTACCCTGGATTTATTTACATTGGGAAAAAAGGTAAATTCCCATTGATTTAATCGGTATTTTGCAGCATATCTTGTGTGCTCTTAAAGATTAATCATTTATCTGACGATCCATGCCCATTTTATTAGCTGTCACTGGAAACTTTGTCGCCTAGAGCCATTTGAAAAGATGCGGGTAAAATCATATTAATTCCAGAAGGACTTAAAGAGGGCTGATATGAAGGCCTGCGGAGACCAGAAACAAAAGTAGCATCGGAGCAGACCTTCAGACTGAAGGTACTATGATATAAAAATCGATATTTTCACTGGTCTTAACCATAAAATATCGCAAAGTATTTCACCCATATTTTTTCAATAACCTAGCGGAAAGCATAAAATAAACATACGCTAACCCTGTCTTAGTGGATATCTCACATGAACAAGCAACCTGCATCAAGTAAGTGTATGTGGGGCATCCTAGGACTGTGATAATAAACATGAGCCAGATTGTAGATCTACATGGTTAAGTATACACTGTATTTGCAGAAAGTGTCAACCCAGGTGCTGGGTCAATATTTTTTGGTATATTGACTTTTTTCTTACGATGAATTTATAGACAGGTCCAAATTGAAAGCATTTGCAGACGACGAAATAAATGTGAATGAAACGTTAAAATTTGCTTTGGGTACCAGCATTTTCTCCTTTTTCCACAATGTTTTCAAAAGGCTTCTTATCATTTAAATTTTTTTTGTGCACTTTACCTTGCGATGGCAGCATCCTACTTACGCTGAAATACCCATTGCAGAATAGGTTCATGTGTTTCTCAGACCTCCATGATTGTTGTTGTCCCAATGCATCTTGGGATTTGTATGACGTCATACTTTCACGTTCTATTTTAAGCGGTAGAGGTTTAAAAGAAAAAAAATCGCATTTATAGTTGATTCTCATACATTCGTGAATACTCATACATTCGTGAATCTATGTTTGCTATCTGTATTTTTTTCTCACTGCTTTATTTGGCTGCTATGAAACCTTTTACGGACGTAAACATACACGAGAAGCTCTCTAAGCCAAAGAAATGGGTCAAATACAGACTTAAAATGAAAAAGGTCTCATTTTATCGAAAACCACCATTTTCCCCAAATAATTCATCAGGTGTTTGTACATCACAACATTTATTTACCACACTGATCAACGTGAGCCGCGGACACCATGTGTTCTCGGTACACCAGATCGGATTTTCCATGGAAGAACCGGTGGTGGTGTAAGTCACAGGTGCCTGACGTGTCTGGTATCATACCATCCCTCTATATAGATATAATAAAGAAACAGCGACGCAACCAACCGTAACTTCAAAAATCTACCACCGATTGGTCAAACGTTTTTTTTTTCAATATCCTATAAGAACGTCCGTTCTTTACTTCATGTGACTTCATATTTACTGCGGACTAGTTCTAGCAAAATGGACGTCACGTCGTCGAAAGAATCATTCGCTCATGAAAATTAACAAAGTTTGCTGTTTTTACACCAGGTAGGATTACCTTAATTATTTTAATTAGAGATTGAATGGCTGAAAGATCGAAATATACTTACGTGTCATGTTTTCCCTGTAGATCTTCTGGAAAAACAACAAACTCGCGCGTCGAAGCGTGGAATCGAGGGGACAGGTTTAGCTCGATTTTAAAAAAACGGCAACATTTTTCAGAAACTGGGCGTAAGACTTTGCCTTTGAGATGGTTTTTAATTTAAAAAAATGTTTTGTCCAGGAAGAATAATCATTTAAGCGCTGACAGAGTCAGGTCATTCGACCTTTTGCCTTCATTTGACTTCTCAGTCGATCATTATTTGAGGACGGTGTCAGGTCGGAGGAACTTCTCGTTGCAAACCTTCTCTTTATTATATCTATATAGAGGGATGGTATGATACCAGACACGTCAGGCACCTGTGGTGTAAGTATTTTCATTTTTGTGGACCTGATTTACCTAGATAGAAATGTTGATTTACAGCAATGTCAAGACGAATGATTGATCTGTTTACATACAAACTAGGGAATAATAATACCATCATCTAAGCGAGCTGTGGCTTTATGAGCAACTGGGGTCTTATTGTTTTGCAGTTCATTGCCAAATTTTGGACAAAATTCCAAACCCTTGTTCATTTTACAACTTTGTATGATAAGATAAATGTTTTCCCTAAAAGAACACAAAATTTCACTTAGAAATGTTCATCCAAAGCGAAGATATGTATTTTTGAATGGACCTGGGTAGAGGGAAAATATGCTAACAAGACACCAAATTTATTTTCAATGTATGCACATGTACACCAGATCAGAAAAAGCTTGGGGTAACTGGACACCAACCTTTAAATCATCAATATTTCTGCCTGAAACTCGATGCATGGGCTGTGTACGAAGACTATTTTTGTAAACATTGTCACTACGGCCCATTACCTGATAAAGAACATGTTCAACCCAACTTCATTACTTCTAGCACTTGCTTTTTTGAAATATTTGCAATATTACGGCAATTTACGAAGTAGACTTACGATGCTTGATCACAATTGACCGGTCATTGCCTCCAATGTTGGTGCAAGACATGTTCCTTGTTTACAGCGTTTCAGTTTTATGAATGTCGTATTAACCCATTACCAAGCAATCACGAGCTATAATGTCCTTGGGAAAGATGGCTTAGAAAAACATTGTCCCTATTAACTAATCCAAAGAATTTGTAATTCGTGTTCATTACTTTGAGTGCAAGAATTGGTCACACTGGCCAACGTATGTATACGTTAGATCGCCGGCTTTGAGTTAGATTGTACATACACCAAAAATGTTCAGTTCTTTCATTCTTGATGGTATTAAAAACTTTTTTGTAGAGAATTGGTCACACTGACATGTCGAATGGGACTATGAAAATTAATTATCTTCAAGATAATGCTTAATACATAATAGACATATTTGTAAACATTCGAGTACTGATAAAGAGGTGAGTTTGTTTTTAAAATTTCTCAGCAACTTGATTACTGACATTTTTTTTCTCTTGTACAATTTTCACTTTGAGTTTGATACAACCTCTCGATGCTCTAGAACCAACTAAAGACTTCTGCATGGATAAAAAGAGGGAACAGAATCAGGTTACATTTACATCGCTCAAAGGTACGTAGTGTGCTAGGAAATTATTAGAGAGGTTAAATGCAGCCTTGGGAAATTACTAAATGAAATCTTTTCTGGAATTCGTAATATATACAAATAAACCACGTCTATTTCCTGTTTCGTTTTTTTTTTTTTTTTTCTTCTTATTTCGCTTTATTTACAAAACTATGACGGAACAGACTGGGTATCAGAACAATTACGCTCGAAGATATAGAATTAGCAAACTCTCTGGCAGTCTGAATTTTAAAATCACCACTGTTGGAGGGTCTGATGACCTCTCCAATAAATTTCAGCAATACGAAATACAGTGAAACCTGGCATGTTGGCCACCGGTATTAAGCAAACAACCTGAATAAACAAGCATACATTTAGTTCCCGACAAATAGCAATGCACAGACATTCATCTATATCGAGCAAGCACCTGCCTTTAGCAAGCTCTTTCGACCGTCCCTTTGGTAATTGATTAATATAGGTTGAACTGTAACTATATCTGAGCACTATAATGCTGTATTTCCAAGAACTATGTAAGTTTGTAACAATAAAGATAAATATCTCATATATCATGATCACCCAGCATATTGGATGAAATGAAACATTATCAGAGATCATCTGTGTTATGAAATACATGTACATGTATACATTTATTATCAATGAATTCAAAGAGCTTTAAGTACTTTCGCTTTATGATACAAAGAGAAAATAAGTCCCACCAACAAAAGCCATGTTTTTCAGCAGATCAAAATTTATTGAAGGAATGTGATAGAAAGCTACCCAATGCCAATCTCGTGATTGACTTCGTTAGAGAGGACAAATTTTACAATTTTCACAAAGCACCGTACACGGAAAATAAGCTCCTTCCACATAAGCCATGTTTTTTAAAGGATCGAAGTATCTCGAAAGAAACTTATGGAATCATCCACGTTGATTTTTGTTGATTTCTACTATGGTTTAATTCTGAGGAGAAGTCTATTAAATAAAATTTTTAGAAATAAACGCGTAGACGAACAAACGCACGCATGTAAATGTACGAAGGGTACAATGCCATTCTAACAGTTGGCCAAGTGGAATTGAAAATTATTTAAACTAAGAATCAGGCCAAATGTGGTAAATAATGTACACACTGTATTAGTTAATACGGGTTTTTCTTTATAGACAATGTTTTTCTAAGCCATCTTTCCCAGGGACATTAAAGCTCCTGATTGCGTGGTAATGGGTTAATTACGCCATTCATTAAACTGAAACGCTGTAAAAAAGGAACATGTCTTGCACTAACATTGGAGGCAATGACCGGTCAATTGTGATCAAGCATCGTAAGTCTACTTCGTAAATTGCCGTAATATTGCAAATATTTCAAAAAAGCGAGTGCTAGAAGTAATGAAATTGGGTTGAACATGCTCTTTATCTGGTAATGGACCGTAGTGACATAATGTTTACAAAAATAGTCTTCGTACACAGCCCATGCATCGAGTTTCAGGCAGAAATATTGATGATTTAAAGGTTGGTGTCCAGTTACCCCAAGCTTTTTCTGATCTGGTGTCCATGTGCATACATTGAAAATAAATTTGGTGTCTTGTTAGCATATTTTCCTTTACCCAGGTCCATTCAAAAACACATATCTTCGCTTTGGATGGACATTTCTAAGTGAAATTTTGTGTTCTTTTAGGGAAACATTTACTTTATCATACAAAGTTGTAAAATGAACAATGGTTTGGAATTTTGTCCAAAATTTGGCAGTAAACTGCAAAACAATAAGACCCCAGTTGCTCATAAAGCCACAGCTCGCTTAGATGATGGTATTATTATTCCGTAGTATGTATGTAAACAGATCAATCATTCGTCTTGACATTGCTGTAAATCAATATTTCTATTTAGGTAAATCAGGTCCATAAAAATGAAAATACTTACACCACCTCCGGTTCTTCCATGTAAAAATTTGATCTGGTGTACCGAGAACACATGGTGTCCGCGGCTCACGTTGATCAGTGTGTTTACACTTTGTGCTCATGATTTAAAAGTATGATACAGAAAATGCATCTGTGATAAGTTCAGAGGCAGTGACCTTTAGGAATACCCCTTGAATGACGTCATTTGACTACATTTGGAATGACTCTGTGTTTTTCCAAAATGATTCACGAATGTATGGGAAATCGTCTGGTCAATTTCTGGTAGTGATCAAATGTATTTTAGGGTGATTTCGCTATGACAAATGAGTTAAGTGTACTTTCCCTTGTCTAAAAATGATTTCTGACACTTTCTCTGTCTATTAATATGCTGGAATTTAATTATTGCTTTGTTTGTCTCTTTGAAAGAAGGAAAATACCAGTAAGGTTCACGAATCTTTGAGAGAAGGGCATAACTCAAGATTGAGGTAAATATAGAAATGAAATATGGTATATATTTATTCTTGAAGAAAAAGCGTTATTTGAAATTTTCGTGATTATTTCCTAAGTATTAGCTCCGGTACTGTGAGATTTGGAAAAACTGTCATCCAACCAATCTCCGAGCAGAGTTGTCGTTCGTTACTCTCACCATTCATGAATGTGAATGATCCGGAGGGCAAGAGAGTGTCATCCAACATCTGTCGGAAACCTCCAACATCGGATGAGTCTACTACGCTGTTTCCGGCAAACGTTGGAATGGCGGAAAATTTTGGGTATAAATGTCAGTGTTTCGGCTAAATCACAACTGAATCACGAGGCACAAGGGAGTAGGGGAGACCGGGGCAAAGTGAAACAAGGGGCAAAGTGAAACACCTTCTAGAACTTGTCACTGATATCACATATGACGCCATAACTTTTCTCAGAATTTGACTTTTTTTCGGTTGCCATATCGTGGGAAATCAATAGCCGTTTACACGCCAGGAAGAAAAAAAAAACACCACAGATTTTGTATTTTGTTGGCAAATAAGTAATTTTTTGAAGATTTTCTCTATACATGTCACTGATCGACAGTGCTTTAAAAGTAAGAAACTTAAAAAATCTTGATTTGGGTATAATAGAGCCAAACATTTCTCATTTTCCACATCGTTATTTTTGTCATGAATTCAATAGTTGTTAACAGAATGCTTTCAGTTTTTGCTATCGTCTGTAAGGAGATAGTTTTACATGAAAGTACATTTTCGAAAGGAGTCGTTAAAAAATAGTCGTTTAATAAAGCTTTGTCATAAACTATCCAGAGGACCGATATAATTTGCAAAATATAAAGATGCACAATTTTCAACAAATCCTAGCGTATAGTAGCTTAATGACACAATTCTAATGAGTACCAACGACATAAGGTTTAGTTGAGTACACAATAATTAAGCTTATTGAAGGTGGGTATTTAGGTTTGTTACATCACACCAAATTAGAAAATATATATATCACTGAAATTCATAAGAAAAAACAAGACAAATCATCATTAATAAAGAATCATAACACTACGAAAAAATATTTTTGGTGGTATTCCCTTAAAAGGCTACGTAGTATCTTAAGCTATTTTTAGATTTCCCGCCAAAAATAAAAAATGCATTGTGAGAATGTTATATGGCAGGCACCTGACCAATGACTTTTAAATTCCATAACATAACAAACATGTAATTATTTTCCATAATGTCTCCTTCGGACTCTACGTTTAAAGCTTCGTCTGTTTAACAGAAGTGGTCAGTCTTGTTATAACTTTTATTTTTCTATTACAGACAGTTACTGTAAAGTTTGTCTTTAAATGTGAAAAACTTTTGCGATTTTGTCCGTAATTTTAACGGTTTCATTAAGCTGTTTCACTTTGCCCCGCTCATTGTTTCACTTTGCCCCGCACCCGGGGCAAAGTGAAACACGCCACTAACATTTTTCGATGTATGATTTCAATTACAAAGTGCAGTACCACATACATTATTCAAGGCTGAAATCAAAGAACATATATCAAACAACATTTTAAAGCAGGTGAATTCGAAATTGAACTCACAATTATGAAAAAAAATAACATAAATCGAAAAAGTGTTTCACTTTGCCCCGGTCTCCCCTAAACTTGTGATTATATGGGTGGGTAGGCCTGTATGAAAGAATATACGACTTACTGACTGTACTTTCTGAAATGTCGACCGTCACTAAGAGTAAACTTAATATAAAGAAGTCCATTTTCTTTGCATAAACTCTGTGAGTACGTAGTACTAAATCACAACAGGATCAGACCAACTGAAAAAGTATAGATAAAAATATATATCATCTTATTTTATTATAGTCTATACCTAGCAGTGAAATCCTGGAATTTCCCGTTGTAATAAATTTTGATATCATCACTAGTGACGATATCAACTTTCACTTCCTGTCGTAATTTAGGAACTACATTTTTTTTCATTAAGCACTTATAGATAGTGTCGATTGTAAGCTCTGTATTTTCAACCAGACTATTAAACTACTTTCCTCAATCTAATCAAAAATGATAATGTTAATAAGGTATATAATAAATAGAATAATCAACTGGTTATTTTTTATATGAAAAATATCTCACTCGGATGCGTCGTAAGGCGTTAAAAAAACTTGTGCTGTGCACTCGTTTTTTCAACGCCTAACAACACATCCTCGTGAGATATTTTTCATACGAAAAATAACTAGTTGATTAGCCTCTGTTGCCGTCATAGTACCTACGATGTGTTAAATAATTGATGGAATGACAGGAACCAGAAGGAGGATACCAAATGTGAGTGAGCGAATGATTTGGAGAGAGAAAGAGAGGTGAGTGAGCGAATGATCGAGTGGATAGGTGAAAGGAAAGAGGGAGGGAGTGGGTGAGTGAAAGGGAAGAAGGGATAACGGAAAGATGGAAGAAAGAGAGGATGAAGGTAGAAAAAATAAAGGCAGTCAAGAAGGCAGGAAAACAGGAAAAGGGTTTGTTTGTTTGAATGGTGTTTTACGCCGCTTTCAACACTATTTCAGTCACGTCATGATTACAGCTCGCATATGCATGTATTTCCTGGGTTTCACCGGTACTTGGCTGTGGCTCTGAGATATGTTGCCCAAGGAAATTCCTGTGAAAGACCAAGTGCAGGAAAAGGAAGGAAGGAAGGAAGGAAGGAAGGGGAGAGGGGAAGAGGTAAGGAATTATTATCATTATTATCAACAACATCATTAGTTTATAAACGATTTTGAGCGGTTTTGTAAGGTTTAACCCTTTCCCAAACAAGCCCTGGTTTTTCGTGTCTGCTGTAAACGTCTTTTGAAAATACTGTGGGAAAAGGAGAAATTGTTCCTAACGAGCATTTTCTCCTTTTCCCACAGAGTTTTCTACCCTTTTTGAGAACTTTCTTCCATTTCCTCAAAATTTAAAATTGTCGTCTGCACCCTCTTTCAGTTTAGAAGGGTCCAAAATTTGTCGTTTGGGAAAGGGTTAAGAACTACAACAATTAAAATAACATTAATGGTGATAATTATTATAATGATTACGTGATTACGGCGACGATGACGACGTCAAGAAGAAGAAGACGAAGAAAAAAGATGAAAAAAATGAAGCAGAAGAAATAGAGGATATTTGTTTTTCTCGGTGTTAGATCGAAATTTATTTCATCGAGTGGACACCATCGGTAATATTTTCACGAGTGGCGCAGCCACGAGTGAAAATATTACCGATGGTGTTCACGAGATGAAATAAATTTCGATCTTTCACCGAAAAAAAAACAAATATTCTATTTATTTTATGCTTTTAACCCTTTCTGGGAGGAGCTTTATCAAAATTCAGTACAATTCTTTTCCCTCTTTCCCCGTGGCGTACCCCTCCCGCATAGCAACGTGACGTCAAGCGCGAGAAATGTAAGGTAAATGACGTCATATTTCCCATCTGGTTGTTAGGCACGCGCAATTTACCCAGGCAACAAGAACGTGAAAATCGGTATTTTCACTGGTGTAAGATCGAAAAATATTTTCACTGCTATTTCTCGATATCCCACAGAAGATATAAGCAGGACTCACTGTTTGTACTAGAGGGGTGGTTCTACCAAAGCGAGGCCGTAACACGTTCCTTTTCATTCGATGACAATCTGACGCGACCCGTAACTTAATCCCAAGCAGCACAATCCTGAGTTTTAAGGACGCTTTTGAAAACATTGTTGGAAAAGGAGAAAATGCTGGTAACTGGTAATCAGCATTTTCTTCTTTTCCAGCAGATTTCTTTTTTTACCTTTCCAAAGGTAAATCCAAACAAATGAGCCAAGATTTTCTTGCCTGCAATTTTTTTATATTTGGACAAGTCCAAATATTGTCATTTGACAAAGGGTTTAAACGGGCCATAAATTGTGCTTGTTTGCGGTTCGTTAAACGTTTCCGAACGTTAAAAATATTTGAACCATCACACAAAAGGGACCATCTGGGAATTCTGTACATCAATTGGATGAAAACAGATCAACGATAGTGCAGGTCAGTTTAGGTTGGTAATTCAAAAATGATTATATAACAAGGTACAATGACCACTTTTCATACAGAAAATGTCATTAAAGCGAAAAGTGTCAACCCTGGTCAGCCTGCGCAATTCGCGAAGTCTGACCAGGGCTGACACTTTTCGCAGTTCCCAGATGGTCCCCTTTTGCTCCATGGTTTCCCAGAAGGTCCCTTTTTGCGTGATGGGTCACAAATTTCTCCAGAAACTCCGAAAGATCGTCATCGTATATAGGCTAATTTTAACAAACGGACGTTGTGTAGAGCAAAGATCACAATACAGTATGTGCAATCTGGTCTTGATCCTACGCCACCTGCAATAAAAGCCCTTGATGTCGCCCATGGCAAAGAAAGGGTGAGCCGATGAATCTGCCGAATTTATTTTTGTTGAAAATCATAACAACATTCAAATAGATCTACATTCCAGTGGATTGTTTGGTTTTTATTTTTCAACGGTCTGAAGAGATCGAGTTTTGCTTCCGGGCAATTTTTGCCTCAATTTTTTGCTGGCTTTCACGAATTAACCCTTTCCCGAATGGTGCCTACTTTTAACTAGATCTACGCTGGCAAAAAGTCGTTTGAAAATATTATGGGAAAAGGAGAAAACACCAGCATTTTCTCCTATTCCCGCAATGTTTAGAACTGCACTTCCGAAATCAAATTTCAGTTTTTGATTCACATTTATTTTGTCGTCTGCAAATGCTTTCAATTTAGGTTAGTCACGAAAAATTTACATCCATTTATTCCAAATCCACTTAACCCTTTACCAAACAATCCCTGGTTTTTACGACCTTGAGAAAGAAGAAAGAAGCCTTTTGAAAACATTGTGGGAAAAGGAGAAAATGCTGGTAACCAGCATTTTCTCCTTTTCCCACAGTGTTTTCTACCCTGCTGGAAACCAATTTCAATGTTTGAGTTATGTTCATTTTGTCGTCTGCAAGTGCTTTCAATTTGGACCAGTCTTAAATTTTGTCGTTTGGGAAAGGGGTTAATCATGAGATAGAATCGTCATTGGACATGGAAAAATTTTACAAACGGCAAAAACTTTCGCCCAATTTTGGATTGCGCAGACTTGCATTGGTCGATACATTTTTAGATGCTTTAAGCCCCCTTTTCACAGAGCATGGCTCAATCATTCTGGCAAAAGAAGGAATTTTGTTATGTTTTTCGTTTGCCGCGATGTTTTGTTTTCTTTTAATATCTTCATCGCAAAACGATAAAAGTTGTATGCACAGCGTAACAGAACAAGGATTGTTTATATACCCGTTTGCGCTGTATCAATATGTTAGACTAAACCCATTACCACACAATCCCTACTTTTGACGCCCCTGCCGAGAAAGAAGTCTTTTGAAAACACTGTGGGAAACGGAGAAAATGCTGGTAACCAGCATTTTCTCCTTTTCCCACAATGTTTTCTACCCTTCCCAGAACAAATTTCAATTGTTCAGTCACCTTTATTTTGTCATCTGCAAATGCTTCCAATTTGAACCAGTCTAAAATTTTCTCGTGTGGTAAAGAGTTAAGGCCTTTGACCTCACACAAAAATGGGGGATTCGGACATTCGCGTTGAGCATCGTTTCGGATCAGCCGGTGCACTCCACGCAGGCTAATTGGAAGGGACACTCTCCGTTTTTATGTAATTTTCTGTTTCGCGCAAGTCTAATGAAGAAAAAAATTAAATGCAGTCGTAAAGTGCCGTTTCGGATTAGCCTGCGCGGATTGCGCAGGCTGATCCGAGACGACACTTTACGCAAATGTCCGAATACCCGTTTTCGGGTGTTGCTAGCCGAGTTTAGAAGTATAGTCTTGTTCTGAAGAAAGGGGGTTAGATGCATCAGGAGGGATGCGTTATATCTAGCAATTCATCACGTGATTTGCCGAGCCCCGGTACCTTATAGTCGGTCGCGTTTAGGGCTTGAGAATAGGGGGTCGTGAGTTCGATCCCTGGCTCGGCCAATTTCTATCCGAGGATTGATGACAGGATTCATTCCCTTCCCACCGTTGACCATTGTTTCGACAATGGTTACGTGGGAAAGCAGCCAGAGTCTTAGAGAGAAAATTGTTCAGAGTACTGGGCCCGTATTCACCAACCTTTCTTAAGAATTTTCTTAGTCTTACAACTTCTGATTGGCTTAGATATTTGGCTTAGCCAATCAGAAGTTGAGTTACTTTCAAATTTAAATTTCCTTTCACCTATCCTGGAGACTGGGACCAAGAAAGTTCTTAAGAATTGTTGGTGAATACGGGCCCTGGTAAAAGAGACTCCAGGAAAGCATGGATAGGTGCGCTGGCCGCCATGATATAACTGAAATAATGTTGAAAACGGTGTTAAACGCCGTACAACCAGTCAATCATTACATAATTACTGATCCATAAAAAAAAGTTATTTTTCCAACAACCGGCTGATTCATGAGGTACCATGGCCCTTTGAAACAGTACAAACTTAATGATCTGCTCAGGCTGATCTGAGTCGGTACATTTAGCAAATATATTAAAATCCCCTTTTTCAAAGAGCGTGGCTCATTTTTTCTTTGATTGTAATTCAAGGGTATAATTACTGTATCACTGGTATAAATCAAACACGATATCTTGTCACTCGTGGAAGCACGAAAGTCCCATACAGAAAAGACATTGGGTATTTATCAATTTTCTTTCATAGAACTACTATTTAGAGTTAATGAATAATCCTTTCTTTTCATAGAAATATAAGTTCGTTACAACAAATGAAAATTTCATTGCATAAGTTCATCATATTTTTACAATTGAAAAAGAAATTTGTGCGACACTAGACACCTAAAAGGTTCCGTAGATACATGTATGTAAATATTTCAATTACAAATAACTTCGCCCATTTCAGGTGACATTATATAAATTCACGAACATAAAGGACGGGTATTTTAGTGTTTAGAATAAACATATGTGCACTTCTTAAAACAAATGTGTACTTTTTGATATGAAATTTATTCTTCATAATATGATTTGATTAAGATTTGCTTTATATCCAAAGCACTAAAGCTAACAATGTTCACCCAGCCCCCCCATCCCCCCCCTCCCACCTTATCAAACGAAAAGTTATCGTTGGTTAACTATACAAATGGGCCATGCTCTGTAAAAAAGGGAGCTTCATGAATCTCCGTGATCCTTTGTACCAAGCAAACTATCACATACTTATTGACATATAAAAGCCTCCGTTTTTAAACAACCGACCCAATCCTGAGGTAGACTGGTCCTTGGACATACAGAAACTTGACTACAAGCGAAAAGTTTCGGCCCAGGTCAGCCTGCGCGGATTGCGCAGGCTGACCTGGGTTGATACTTTTTCGCAGATGCATTAAGCCCCCTTTTCATAGAGCACGGCACATAATACATTTTTATTGTCGCGGTTCCTTTTGTTGTTTTTGTCTGTGTTATTTTTTTTTTTCAGTGGGTGAGGGTCGCCAATTGGTCAGGGTCGCCAGTGAGGACGACAATGATTTTGTAAGAATGATAATTATTGGAGGCTAGGCAACAGGAACAGAGGCTTCACTCTTTGCAAGAAAACTTCGCTTAATTTAGGTTCAGTTTAATTTGAACCTATCTATTTCACATCAATTGAGAAACAAGTTCTTGCAACTTATACAGCTAAGCTCTCTCTCCGCTTCCTGGGAACTACACCAGCACTCGCGCCGAAAATGTGGGGAATGTCCTTGTCTAGCACACCTGAACTCCGGGAAATAGATGAAACTGTGAACTGTCACATTGATATGACTGAAATCATGTTGAAAACGGAGTAAAATACCATTCAGTCACTCAAAGAATTACCTCTTTGCCACACAATCCCGTCTTTAAACGACCCTGCGAAAGAAAGCTTTTGAAAACGCTCTTGGAAAAGGAGGAAATGCTGGTAACAAACATTTTCTCCTATTCCCACAATGTTTTCTGCCCTTCCCAAATCAACTTTCACTTTTTTATTTAAGTTTATTTAGCCTTCTGCAAATGCTTTCGATTTCGACTTTTAACGACCCTGAGAAGAAAACTTTTGAAAACATTGTGGGAACACGAGAAAATGCTGGTAATCAGCATTTTCTCCTTTTCCCACAATGTTTTCTACTCTTCCCAAATCAAATTCCAATTTCTAAATTCACATTTATTTTGTCGTCTGCAAATGCTTTCAATTTCGACTGGTCAAAATTTTATCGTTTGGTATTAAAGAATTGAATTATATTAATCATGACAATAAATCACATAACCGCTGTTTGAAAGTTTCCGTATCACTGGCATTGCTTTCGGTCACTTGTAAATCTTGCAAAATAAATTCTTTCAGTTCTTCTGCTCGGCTTGTAAAGTCAGTGTCGTCTGCTAACATAGCTGGCATATCGATTTCACCTTTTCTCTGAAACCATTCGCATTCCACTCTCTTAAATGCCATATTCTTTTCAAACAGTAAATCTTCTGCTTTTTCTCTTCGGTTATTCTCTTCTATCAATTCCTCTTTCGATTCCGATGATGCGTTTAATACTTTTCCAATGTCTGTCATCGAGAAGACTTCCATATCTGTGCGTAAGATCTCATTTATGCGTGCAATGACTTGGTCGCTCTCTTCCCGAGATATTCGATCTTCAAGTAAATTTCTGTGATAAATTATGTAACCACCCAGCCAACCCTTTTCAATGCTCTTTTGCAGAAAAACCAGCGCATCTCGAAATCTCTCAAACAAAGTATTGCCCGTAAACGATTTTACCGGATTTTCTTCGGCCGTCCAGAAAATAACATTTTTGATTATGTAACTTGAGATACGGTCACAAATTGGTCGTAAGACGAACTTCGATATCAATTTCAGCAGTAAGTAAACTTTGACATGAAATTCATTGAGAGATTCAAAGAGTATTAATTCGGCCTCTGTGTAACATATTCTCCATTCTGTATCATCTTGCTTTTGCCGCTTACTTGACACTGGTACTACATGACCCTTAGTTTGTAACACAGCTTGTATCACGTGATCAGGTGGCCAATCACATGATCTGTTCCGATGTGCCAACACTTTCAGATAATTCTTGTTATCGTAAACAAATCCATACACAAAGTCATAATTTATGACCTGATTTGCAACAGTTTGCGAAGGTCCGGACTTTTCACCAATGTCCAGTGGTTCACCGAATGTGTCAAGCAACGGTGTTACGGGTCTCGTTTTCGGAAAATCATTACGTAAATATCTACCATCATCCTCGTCTTGTATAGACTGCTCGACGACATCCTTGTATAATCCTTCAAAAAGACGCAGGAGCTTTAGCCTCGTATACCCGGGAGAGCAGTTCCTGGAATCACAGTAAAACATTGTCTTCGGAGACCCATCGTCCGTGAAAACCACCACAGCTGTTGGATCATCCACGCAAATGATGTCAGTATGGAAATAAAACCGGTCAATATCATTCTCAAAATATTTCGCAATGCCTTCACCCTTGCTACCCACTGTTGCGATTACAAGCTTTGTGAATTTTGAAATTCCTGTGTTATATAAGTCATCAAACTGCTTGTTCATCACACGCCTCTTAGCAACCATTTCAAAACTATATCCCAAAATATTCAAAGATTCGTTTAGTTGGTGCGAAAATAACTTACGTTGTTGATCAGTAGTCATTTGAAACAAAATGCAGGGATGTAAAATTCCACTCGTCCGCTCGTATTGACGAGTAACATTTGGCTTCGGGCGAGTAGAAAAAATGCCAAGCTCGTCATGTTGGACGAGTACATTTTAAAACTATTGAATTTTAAATTTGTCCCGTACGGCGAACACAAAACGAAAGTAAAACTCAAATTCCAAAGCGGCTCTTCGATCACGATACAGGATGTTTATGTTTATTACGCACGCGCATCTTGGTTGGTTTTCTGATTCACAGCGTCAGTTAAAGTAGTATCCATAGTGGTGGGCCGATGACAGACCGATGAAAGTCAGTTGATCTTGGCTTCCGTCGAGTTCCGACTCCGATAAAATTGATTGAGAAATCCCCGAATCGATTGTAATCGGTTCCTGAACTCGCTTGGTGCCTAAACTTGAATTCTTGGTTTTGTGACTATGATTAATCACAATATTCCATGAAACATAGATTAGTGGATAACAAACATGAAAATTGGGCGGAAAAATGGGGAAGAAATTTTTTCCGACGATGTCTTGACAAAACTTGGCAACTCGGCTCGATTCTCATTTTATCCCCGAGTCCGGGTTTTGGCACTTGGAAATTTGAAATGACCTGTCTTTGACGATGAAAAATATCTGCCTAAATGTCAACATGACACATGAAATTATCGTCTAAAGCTTCAAATAACCTAGCTTGCGCGCATCCGGCAGAAATATGGGCTAAACACGATCAGTATAAAATGGGAAGCACACGTGCATGATAGTGAAGCTGGCGAGTCATTCATGACCGCGTAACAAAAGTGTTATTCCTCTTATCTAAAGTAAAGAACCAGATTTTTAAGTTACATGCTATTTAAACTGACTAATTGATGTCAAATCATGTAGTAGTACTTCTCCATAAATGTCACGAAAAAATAGATCGCCAAAAAAGCGTGAAAACCCATGACACTACAATGAGCAGCGTGGCATCGTCCGATCGGGGGACTTCAAAACCATCTTCTTATCTTTAATTATGAATGTAAACTGTGAATTTACACAAAACTCTGAATAAAGCAATAAATGGAAGCTACATTTCCGTTCATAAGTGAAAAAAAAATCTTGTTTAATGAAAATATAGATCTATGGCGCGGGGGGGGGGGGGAATAGAAGAAGGTGGCGTCGTCTGCAAATGCTTGAAATATGGCTGATTCCATTTTAACACGTTTGGAAAAAATATATTGAAAAAAAAAAAGAATGATATTGAATAAAGCAGAAAATTTAACTGTAAACTATTTTTATGGTGATGTTGCCATGACAAATGAGTTACGTCTACTTTCCCTTGCCCAGAAATGATTTCTGACACTTTCTTTGTCTATCAATGTGGCGGAATTCAATCATTGCTTTGTTTGTCTCTTTGAAAGAAGGAAAACACCAGTAAGGTTCACACATCTTTGAGAAAAGGGCATATATGCAGTAAAAATGGACATTCAAGTCCGCAAGTTCGGACGAGTAATAATGTCTTAAGGACGAGTAACTTTTGCTACCCACTCGTCCTACAGGACAAGTAGACAAAGAAAAATTTTTACATCCCTGAAATGGCATACCTATTTTGCATGAACTTCGAAACAAAATTGTAAAATGCTTACGAAGAAAAAAATAGTTCAAATCGCCAGGGATTTCAATAGATTTTTGCATGCACACACACACACACAAAGAAAAAAAAAATTTCATACTTCCTTTATAGGAAGAATGCTTACCAAAATGAAATGCATGTACGCGCACTCAAATTATATTACCCGTTTACCTATCGCCTCACCAGAGGAATGAATTGCAGACTTTCCGAGATTCAAGCAAATTGCAGACGACAAAAAAGTGACTCGGGTGGACTTACTTTTGGAATGGGTAGAAAGAAAACAGTGTGGTAAAATGGAGCAAATGCTGATCATCAGCATATTCTCCTTTTTTAACCAAGGTGTTTTAAAGAGTCTATTTCTTCAGGGTCGTTTAAACTTGGGGTCGTTATGTAAAGGGGTTGAGTACAACATTTCGACGAAACTATAAATAAGTTGTAATCTTAACTAAAAGCTTGTACTTGTATATCTTTTTCATGATATGACAGAGAGCATTTGCAGACGACAAAAATGGTTAGATTTATCCTTGATCGGATATAGAACATAGTAGAAAAAGTAGAAAAAATTTAGTTGATTACAAGCCGTGTTTTTCAGTGTTGTAAAAGAATAGGAGCGTCTGCAAAAGGGTTGGAATAATAATAACAATTAAAAAAGGGGGGCTTAAACCCATCCTGAAAATAAGAACCCTTTAACTCATTACCACACGACAAAATTTTAGACTGGTTCAAATTGAAAGCATTTGCAGACGACAAATAAAGGTGACTGAAAAATTGAAATTTGTTCTGGGAAGGATAGAAAACACTGTGGGAAAAGGAGAAAATGCTGGTTACCAGCATTTTCTCCTTTTCCTACAGTGTTTTCAAAAGGCTTCTTTCTCAGGGGCGTCAAAAGTAGGGATTGTGTGGTAATGGGTTAATTTATTTAAAACCATAATCTGGATACGTGTTGGAGACACCTATGATAAAAGGGAAAATGACAAGAAAACATAATGTGTACAATTTCTTTATTTTATCCAGACAATTTCCAGTTTTATTTCTGATACATATACAATTCTATTTACTAAGAAGATGGAAAAGGAGAAAATGCTGGTTACAACCCAAAGATCGTTTGATATTGCTCTATTTCAGTCTTTTTTTTTTTCTGTTTCGGTTTCTATTTTCTGTTTTTCTCACAATATTTAAAAAGAACTCATCCCCCAAGGTCACTTTAACTCAGAAAAGTGCGTTGAAGGGAAAATGCAAGCTTTAACTCTTTACAAAGTGACGAAATTTTAGACTGGTCCAAACTGAAAGCACTCGCAGACGACAAAATTGGCATATTTCAAATACTGAAATTGATTTCCACTATGGTTGAAAACCTTTCAAGAAAAAGTAAAATCGCTGGTTACCAGCATTTTCTCCTTTTCCCACAATGTTCTCAAATGGCGTCTATCCCAGGGTCGTAAAAACCAGGGGTTGTTTGGTAAAGGGTTAACTCTTTACCAGATGACAAAATTTAGACTGGTCCAAATTGAAAGCACTTGTAACGACAAAATATAGGTAACTCAGAATTTGAAATTTGTTTCCAATAGAAAACATTGTGGGAAAAGGAGAAAATGCTGGTTACCAGCATTTTCTTCTTTTCCCTCCATGTTTTCAAAGGGCTTCACTTTCTTAGGGGTGTTAAAAGTCGGGATTGTCCGGTAAAATCAGTCGTTTCTGAAGTAAGACACATTACAGCATTTCAATATTGTTCAAGGTAGATTTATGCATGCATCGGTGAGAAATGAACTGTGAAGCCCTGAACAATCCTGAACAATCCTTAGAGTCCAATTAAGCAATAATAGTAAGACACAAAAAAGTCATAGCCATTCTTCGACGCAATTTAAAATAAGTTCAATTGGAGCTACAGTATGCACAAAAGCAGTACTCATTCGGCAAACATCACAAGAAAATAGTAGTAAAACTATGTTCTACATAACCAATTGATATTAAAAACTGGGTATAAAATAACTACAGTTGGTACGAAATGATCAAAGTGAGCACGAAATGACTATTGGTGGGTACGAAATGAACAAAATTAATTCGAAATGGCCTAGGTACGAAATGATCTTATTACGGAATGACTGGAAGCCAAGTAAACAATATGGCTGCCTCCATAGGTACTTTTCAAAACCGAATAAAAATATAGTGCCGCCGCTCATTCGGCGCCACAATAAAAACAAACTGTGATAAACAGATATCTATCTGGACGTTAACCGTAGTACTGTGATGAACAGACTCTTGATTTGCTAACAGAAAGACTCTTTTTCTAAAAAAAGGAAATCTGGTTGTTCAGCATGCGTGGTGTCTACCAGCCAAAACAGTTTCAAAAACAGAAGTATGAAATACTGAACTTTTGCAAGGAAAAAAAAAACATGAACATTATTTTCCTTGAAAAAATTAAATCCGAAAAAAAACATGAATTTTTCAAAAATTTATTTTTTTTTTATTTACTATGTTGAGTAAATGAACGTCTAATATATAGGCCTATGTTTTTTGCGGGATAAAAATTGAATGCATTCTCTTCAGAATTTGGCACAGGTATGTTTTCGGACCGGTCAATTATTGTGCAAAACATGATACTAAATAAGCTGTCCATTTTATATGCAGCGGACGCGAGAAAAGGTCTATCGGAAATTACAGCTTATAAATGTCCCTTTAGAAGTTCGTTCAGTGTACTTCATAAGTTTTGCAGCTCTGCATTTTTGAAAACACTATATAAGGATCATTGCTTTCCTTTTATCATCATGTTTTGATATGTATACCTATGTTACGAAATAAGAAAAATGGGCTTAAAGCAACTCCGCAATCAATTTTATCAATCAAGCCATCTCAGAATAATGGATCCAAAAAATACATTTTGTTTAACAATTGACTCAATCACTGTGTAGACTGGTTCTTTGACATGCAGAAAATTGACCAATATTTAGCGTAAAGTTTCGGCAATCCGCGAAGGTTGACCCGAGTCGAAACTTTTTGCAAATGCATTAAGTCCCATTTTCACAGAGAGTGGCTCATATGTATTTATAGACATACATGTATTGCATTCATATACTACTCTACGGTCTACATTATATGAATGTAAAAAAAAAACAACAGAAAATAATAACCTTGAAAATGAAAAACCTTGTACTTTATGCAAGATATCATATTTCCATGTCATATTTAATATAACAAAGGATTTTTGTCGGCCTAGCATGATTTCTGATCAGGACGTATTATATATTTTCAACCAGTCAAAATCGTTGATATCTAAATTATTTTGATCCCGGGCTACAGATAGAGAAACGCTTCCATTGGTTCATATAGAACCTCATGCTGAGGGTGTTGCGAAGTACTTCCGGGCTTTCGTCATGATAAGTAGTCTCATTAAAAGCAAAAATGATACAAAGCACTTCTGCTGCACTCTTTTATCACGGAAGATTCAAGAACACGTCCGGCCTTCAGATGTTGATTTGAGATTTTATGTTGAAACTGAATGCAAGTTTGCCATTTCTTTGGGAACTACTTTTTGCCTGTGACTACATAAAAGAACATTTCCTCATCAAGAAAGGTTTTCTTTTTGCCGTGTGATTTTTCAAGTTTATCTGTAGGTCTATTTGTAGTTGAGTAGTACAAAGCGCAGTCGATTCAGGTACTCATTTCTTTAACATCTTGCATGAAGGATGCTGGAAAAGTATTTGATAGAAGCACACAGCAAAGCTCTAGATCTGTATATAAAAAAAACAGAAGATGAATACTACAGATTGTCAAAAATAGTTCGCAATTTCAGCCCATTTTCAATGTAGCACTAAAAGTAGAGATGTGATACCTTAAGTGTGGACCCTCCGATAGCATTACGTCATAACAGCTTTATTATGAACATAACAAAATAAAGCAATATCCAACTAAAAGCAAACAACCAATATGTCTGTGAAACCTCACACGTTAACTCTTTTACCAAACGACAAAATCTTAGACTGGTCCAAATTGAAAGCATTTAAAGACGACAAAATAAACGTGACTCAAATATTGAAACTTGACTTTGGAAGAGTAGAAAACATTGTGGGAAAAGGAGAAAATGCTGGTAACTAGCATTTTCACCTTTTCCCACAATATTTTCTGCCATTCTCAAATGGAATTTCGATTCTTCATCACATTTAGTTTGTCTTCTGCAACTGCTTTTCAATTGGACCTGTCTATAAATTTGTCGTTTGGTAAAGTGTTAAATAAATCAACATTAATGCTCCTTGAACCATTAACCCCAAACAATCCCTGGTTTGTATGACCCTGAGATAGAAGCCTTTTGAAAACATTGTGGAAAAAGGTTTCTACCCATGCTGGAAACAAATTTCAGTTTTTTAGTTACGTTTATTTTGTCGTCTGAAGTGCTTTCAATTTGGACCAATCTAAAACTTTGTCGTTTGATAAAGGGTTAAGCTTTTTTTTTGCCATCTGCATAAATTTGAAAAAAAAATAGGGTTGGATAGTAGATTTCCACACAAGTTGCAGATAGTTTTTGCCATAATTTCTGTCTCTGGGTGGCAGATGGCGTGAATAGAAGGAAAAGCTATGAAGCCATGTGGTATGAAGCGACAGCATCTTATGGACTTAACCCTTTCCTAAACGACGAACTTTTGGACTAGACCAAATTGAAAGCATTTGCAGACGACAATTATACTCTTGTTAAAAAGATTATTTCTGTCTATGATAGGGTAGAAAACATTGTGGGAAAAGGAGAAAATGCTGCTTACCAGCATTTTCCCCTTTTCCCACAATGTTTTCAAAAGGGTAAAATTCCAGACCCGTAAAAACCAGGGATTGTTTTAGAAAGGGTTAAATCAATTTAAGATTGTCGAACAAAAAATGAATATCAAAGCTGTGGCTCTTCTATCCTGAAGAAAGGTCCTTCTGGATATCCGATAGAAATCTGTACTCATATAAACGAGCTCTTTCCAACTCAAAAACATCAGTTTCATTTTGGTTACAACAAAAGGCAACCCAGCTTTCTAAAAATAACTCAGATCTGATTTCCCCACTCTCCACGTGTGGATACGCGCCAAAATGTTTTTCGTGAAATGTTCCCTTCCCTAATGCTTTTTGGCTATTTTTCATTTCTTCTTTGGAAATAAACCCGTCATTGTTGAAGTCGATGAGCGAAACAAAAAGTGAAAAGAGTTTTCTGATGTTTTGAATAAATTCTTCCTCGTTCTGCGAAAATTGTTCGCTCCACGAACTGATGAAATGTTCCTCCGTTGTTTTCTCATTTCCCCGTGACAAAAATCCTTGCCAGAAAGTTATGCTGTCTGAGTGCAAGTCTCTATGCGCTTCTGTATCTTTTATTGTATAGACATCTGCAAACTTTGATCTGAAAATAAAAAGAAAATAATGCGGCGGCATGAAATGTCCAAATCAAACCGATTATTTCCTAAATTCTTCCCATATCTCTCCCGAATCCGTCCCAAATCTTACCTATCTATGTAAAAAATCTACTAGTAAAGGAATTTGATGGCCTTAAATTGTGCACTTTATAAAGATAATTATAACAGTCCTAGGAACTAATTGTCCTGGGTACGAGTTGTTCTGAGAACTAGCTGTCCTGTGCGAATTGCCCAAGGTATTATTTGTCCTAGGAACTTATTGTCCCATGAACTAGTTGTTCTGAGAACTAGCTGTCCTGTGCGAATTGCCCAAGGTATTATTTGTCCTAGGAACTTATTGTCCCATGAACTAGTTGTTCTGAGAACTAGCTGTCCTGTGCGAATTGCCCAAGGTATTATTTGTCCTAGGAACTTATTGTCCCATGAACTAGTCGTTCTGAGAACTAGCTGTCCTGTGCGAATTGCCCAAGGTATTATTTGTCCTAGGAACTTATTGTCCCATGAACTAGTCGTTCTGAGAACTAGCTGTCCTGTGCGAATTGCCCAAGGTATTATTTGCCCTAGGAACTTATTGTCCCATGTACTAGTCGTTCTGAGAACTAGCTGTCCTGTGCAAACTGCGCAAGGTATTATTTGCCCTAGGAACTTATTGTCCCATGTACTAGTCGTTCTGAGAAATAGCTGTCCTGTGCAAACTGTGCAAGGTACTATTTGTCCTAGTAACTAATTGTCCTATTTAATAATTGTTCTGAGAACTACATAACTGTGCAAATTGCCCAAAGTATTATTTGTCGTAGGAACTAATAGTTGTGTAATTGTCCAAGGTACTGTTTATCCTAGGAACTAATTGTCCAGGGTACTAGTTGTTTTGAGAACTAGCTGTCCTGTGCAAATTGCCCAAGGTATTATTTGTCCTAGGAACTAATTGTCCTGGGTAAGAGTTGTTCTGAGAACTAGCTGTCCTGTGCAAATTGCCCAAGGTACTATTTGTCCTAGGGGATAATTGTCCTATGTACTGGTTGTTCTGAGAACTAGCTGTCCTGTGCAAACTGTGCAAGGTACTATTTGTCCTTGGAACAAATTTTCCTATGTACTAGTTGTTTGAGAACTACCTGTCCTGTGCAAATTGCCCAAAGTATTATTTGTCCTAGGAACAAATTGTTGTGCAAATTGTCCAAGGTACTGTTTATCCTAGGAACTAATTGTTTTAGGTGCTAGTTGTTCTGAGAACTAGCTGTCCTGTGCAAATTGCCCAAGGTACTGTTTGTCCTAGGAACTAATTGTCCTGGGTAAGAGTTGTTCTGAGAACTAGCTGTCCTGTGCAGATTGCCCAAGGTACTATTTGTCCTAGGAACTAATTGTCCAGGGTACGATTTGTTCTGAGAACAAGCTGTCCTGTGCAGATTGCCCAAGGTACTATTTGTCCTAGGAACTAATTGTCCTGGGTACGAGTTGTTCTGAGAATTAGTTGTCCTGTGCAGATTGCCCTAAGTACTATTTGCCCTAGGAACTAATTGTCCAGGACAAGAGTTGTTTTGAGAATTAGCTGCCCTGTGCAGATTGCCCAAGGTACTATTTGCCCTAGGAACTAATTGTTTTAGGTACTAGTTGCTCTGAGAATTAGTTGTCCTGTGCTGTCCTAGGAACTAATTGTTCTAGGTACGAGTTGTTCTGAGAACTAGCTGTCCTGTGCAAATTGCCCAAGGTACTATCTGTCCTAGAAATTAATTGTCCAGGATAAGAGTTGTTTTGATAACTAGCTGTCCTGTGCAAATTGCCCAAGGTACTATTTGTTCTAGGAACTAATTGTCCTGGGAACGACTTGTTCTGAGAACTAGCTGTCCTGTGCAAATTGCCCAAGGTACTATCTGTCCTAGGAACTAATTGTCCTGGGTACGAGTTGTTCTGAGAACTAGCTGTCCTGTGCAAATTGCCCAAGGTACTATTTGTCCTAGGAACTAATTGTCCTGGGTACGAGTTGTTCTGAGAACTAGCTGTCCTGTGCAAATTGCCCAAGGTACTATCTGTCCTAGGAACTAATTGTCCTTGGTTCGAGTTGTTCTGAGAACTAGCTGTCCTGTGCAAATTGCCCAAGGTACTATCTGTCCCAGGAACTAATTGTCCAAGATAAGAGTTGTTTTGATAATTAGCTGTCCTGTGCAGATTGCCCAAGGTACTGTTTGTCCTAGGAACTAATTGTCCAGGGTACGACTTGTTCTGAGAGTCAGCTGTCCTATGCAGATTGCCCAAGGTACTATTTGTCCTAGGAACTAATTGTCCTAGGCAAGTGTTGTTCTGGGAACTAGTTGTCCTATGCGGTTTTTCCAGGTACCCTGGAAAGAGTTAAGGCAAGTCTGGCGGCGAACTCACAGCATGATTTCTTTGTCCTCTGTGTTACCACCTAGCCTTTGCAGAATGACTGAAAACTTGAAATATCCACACATATGTATAATTAGATCTATGAAAACATAACGGAGAATGATGCAAAAAGACAGAAGGGGCGAGAAAATAATTGAAAGACAGACAGTGAGAAATAGAGCCTAGAAGTAGAGTGACAGTGAGAGAGAGAGAGAGAGAGGTGACAGACAGATATGCAAAGAGCTTTTTTAATACTAGTAGTCAGTACCTACACAAACAACTCGGCATCTTCCTCACAAATGACTCCATCTTTGTTAACGTCCAAAACTTGAAATAAAGTTTTCCACTTCTTAATTAGAAACTCACTCACCATTTTTGTGAATAAAACTTTTTCATATAAAGATCTATTTCATTAACCCTTTACCCCATAAGGTATTTCTAAGGTATCTCTAACTGACCCTAAATAACAGCAAGGATGAAGCTGTTTCTTATGTGTATATGACACCTTTTGATAGTGTAGAAAACATTGTGGCAAAAGGTGAAATTGCTCGTCACGAGCAATTTCACCTTTTGCCACAATGTTTTCCAAAGGTTCCTACAAGCAATGCGTAGAAATGAGTATCTATGGAGTAAAGGGTTAAAAACCCTTTTTGGCCCTTTCCTAAACAACAAATATGAACATTTCCAAATTGAGGGCATCCACAGACAAGAAATTTATAATTTGCACAATTTTATGACAAGTTTGCTGAAAAGATAGAAAACAATGTGGGAAAAGAAGAAATCGCTTGTAACAAGCAATTTCTTCTTTTCACACAATGTTTTAAAAGGCATAGCCTGTAGACACTTTAGAACAGGCGATCGATTACTGCAGACACAGGAATTAAATGAAAACTGAATAATCTAACTAGGAACATACATACAGCCTGACCAAACTGAAATTCCTACCTGTATCTGACATTACCTCTAATAGAACCCTTTATTTGTCTTGTACCTGATGGATTCTGAAAAAAAAAAGAAATTGTGGTGTTGCAGATGTGTGGTAGATCTAAGTAGCAACCTATTGCTATAAATTATAATGTTTCAATTTTTATGTATGCATGAATCAAACCTTGCTTCATGTTGATGAAGGGTATTTCACAAGGGTACTTTTAAAATCATCTGCTTCAGTATTGTGGCAATACTTAGCCGATAAGCGTAGCCCTCAGAGGGTTTATCCTTCACTAAATAATCCTTGGTTTTGCACGACCCAGGGGAAGAAACCTTCTAAAAACATTGTGTGAAAAGGAGAAAATGCTGGTAACCAGCATTTTCTCCTTTTCCCACAATGTTTTCAAAAGGCTTCTATCTGAGGATTGTTAAAACCAGGGATTGTTTGGTAAAGGGTGAAGGGTACCAGTTTGAATTATTAAGCACAGTGAGAAGATAAGACAAGAGAAGAACAGGAATAATTGATAGCTGTGGACGTCTTTCACCGTTTTCCTTCATGATGCTATGTCTTGATGCCTAATTTTCATTCATAAAACCCCTGTAGTCGAAAACCATCTGACAACAAGAGAAATTAGAGATTTACTACAGCCCAGGTCGACAGTTTGAGTTACAGACGGATTACCGGTGGCATATGAAGAGCTCGCTCGTCAAGGGCAGACTCCCCATCCGCCACAGTATCATTCAATCATGGATTGTCTGCTGTGTAAAGGAGATGGTCATCAGTTGTAAGTTATTGGCAAATATTTTCTATATATACACCGTGTGGGATACAAACATGGATCGAAGGCATTAAAAGCACGAACATTATATGGCAAAAGGAAAGGTTGCTAACTACGACACAGATTAACTACGACACAGATATATAAACAAATTTTGTCAGTGTAAGTACTATGCCTTAACCCTTTACCTCATAATGTATTTCTATGGTATCTCTAATTGACCCTAAATAACAGCAAGGATGAAGCTGTTTCTTATGTGTATATGACACCTTTTGATATCATAGAAAACATTGTGGCAAAAGGTGAAATTGCTCGTCACGAGCAATTTCACCTTTTGCCACAGTGTTTTCTAAAGGCTCCTACAATGCAATGTGTATCTGTGGAGTAAAGGGTTAAGATATAAGACCTGTGTAATGAAAAACGGCTAGATCTATTTCCACTAAAATATCATCATGCAAAATTAGCTCTATTTAAAAACGAGTATTATTGAACTACTTTCACCTTTTCATTTATAAATCTAAAACCGCTATATTCTCAATTGAAAAAAAGATAATAGTTACCTCCCCTTTTAGAAAACAAACAAAAGTATCAAAAAATAGTTTTAAGATAGATATAAACGGAATTTCTGATCCGTTAGAAATGTGCAAAAATATTATTTCTGCATAAATCCTTACTTATCCTTATTTAACAACCAATTAGAATTTTTGCCAAATGTTCACCGGAAGTGCATAACACAGGTCTTACCTTAACCGTACCCGACAGTAACTGGGAACGAAATCACACTTAGCACGTGCTAGCCTACAGCTGCTCGATGCGTACGTAGTTATTATAGATCCGTGGTCGCTGGGATTCGTTATGTAAACACAACCCATGAGACTTTCACAAATAGACGGGAGAAGATGTCTTAATGAATGGGTTTTACAGAAATTCAATGTGTGAATAAAAAAACCAAGAAGATTTCCAAGATCATAACAGAGGTAAGTAAATAAACATGTACAAAAATAGATTACTTGGCTCCAGGATAGCTAAGTGAATAATAGTAGATGTTAACGATCACTTTTTGTCGATGTGTACACTCTTTGGTCGATGTAGGCATAAGATCAGGCTACCAGTTCGGTGCAATCTGATTCCAGTCCACAACGTAAAATAATTAAATAAAAGTGGTGTCTACTTGTCCAAGGGTTGTAACATGCTGTGACAGAAAGCTGTACACGGAAGCAAGGAGTACAGATCAAAATCAGACCACATGTATGTGCGATGCAGTCCTACTCAACACATACACACAAAGAAATATCCATAGTCACATGAGAAAGACAAAAACTGTTATGTAATTTGGTATAAATACGAAAGTTACAGGAGGCATTGGGGGATAATCACAGTAAGATCTAACCTACAAACTGATACATAACCGTTTTCACAAATACATTCAGCTGCTTTACCACACAATCCCGACTTTTAACACCCCTGTGAAAAAAGCCTTTTGAAAACATTGTGGGAAAAGGAGAAAATGCTGGTGACCAGCATTTTCTCCTTTTCCTACAATGTTTTCTACCTTGTTGGAAACAAATTTCAATTTTTGAGTTATGTTGATTTCGTTGTCTGCAAATGCTTTCAATTTGGACCAGTCTTGAATTTTGTCGCTTGGTAAAGACTTACGTTTTGGGATTGATGTTATCGTAAAAATTATTTCTACAGGCATTTCATGTCAATTTAAGTGATTCGTCAGATACTGTTGCCTAATAGTGCGGAAATAGAAGCAGTCAAACAAGTGATGTTTTTCAGAGCCTACTTGATCAGTTGCAGAGGGAGCATTTCCTGTTTTCGAGTGGGGTTCTGTCATATCGACCAGTCGATAGGGACACAGTGATTGGCGGTTCTAAATTTTAAGAGAGGTAAGTACTTGTTTTGGTAATATTTTTAGGTAGCTTTCAAATTAATGTACTGCTTTGAAACTATTATAGATTCTACCTTTATTAGACAGTTGTAATTGTGCCCGTCTGGGTAGCTCAGTGGTGAGCGTGTCGGACTCGTGACCTGGTGGTTGTGAGGTTGATACCTGGTGAGACGAACTTTCTTTACGGCGTACTTTCGCTTCTCACCTCTGCTGAAGCATGTGAGAAAAAGTAGTTGGTAGCTTTGGAAAGAAATTTGTGTTAGTACTGGTGTAAGAAAGCCAGGAAACACATGTGTGACAGTGTCATCGACCACCATGATATGACCTTAGCAGTTAAAGTGGCGTTAAACCCCAATACAACCAACTAGTTGTAAGTGTTCATGCCATTCTTGCTTATACTGATCTATAAGAATTTGCTGAATTTGAAACTGATTTTCCCATAAATCTGGTCTACTGACAGAGAACAGAATTTCTTTAATCTTATTTGGCCATTTGAAAGTATTGTGCGTTTCGGAAACCATATATTGATAAATTTTTAAGTGGGCATCTCCCTAGTTCTCCACATAGAAAGGACAGTGGTGTTGACTTTTTGTAATTTTTCTCAGGACAGATTTTTTGTGGACTTTATATATTCATTTATGTTGTTGGATGGGAGGATGACTTCAAATTTTTTTATCTATTTATGCACTGATAAATTTCAGATTATGTTATCGTGGTGTTTAAAAATTGTTTTGATTCTGATCACTATGAGGATGAGAAGAATATCTATCATCATCAATTGTACTTCTATTGATTGCCTCAAAGTGATGGAAAAAATCATCTAATGAAGGTGATTGCTTTTCCTTATGTTTGGGCTTAAGCTTATTTAAAAATTTCCAATACTGTTTAGGATTTTTATTGCTTACTTTTCTTAGCAACAAAAATACAGACTTGTCCAAATTGAAAACATTTCCAGACAACAACATAAATGTGGCTGAAAAATTGAAATTTGCTTTGAGAAGAGAAATCAACAAAGGGCAATAACTCCAAAAATATGATAGGCAGAGTTATGGTACTTGAGCACTGCACTTCTCCTTAATGAAATCTATCCACCTATGAGGTTTCAAGATGATACCTGAAATACCTTTCAAGTTATGCTCCGGACAAAAATTAGTATGAAAATCAACAAAGGGCAATAACTCCATAAATATGGTGGGAAGAGTTATGATTCTTATGCACTGCACTTTTCCTTAATGAGGTCTATCCACCTATGTAGTTTCAAGATGATACCTGAAATACTTTTTGAGTTATGCTTTGGACAAAAATTAAGTATGAAAATCAACAAATGGCAATAACTCCAAAAATATGATGGGCAGAGTTATGATTCTTGTGCACTGCACTTCTCCTTAATGAGATCTGTCCACCTATATAGTTTCAAGATGATACCTGAAATACTCTTTGAGTTATGCTCCACACAAAAATTAAGTATGAAAATCAACAAAGGGCAAAAACTCCAAAAATATGATGGGCAGAGTTATGGTTCTTGTGCAGTGCACTTATCCTTAATAAGATTAATCCACCTATGAGGTTTCAAGGTGATACCTGATATACTTTTTGAGTTATGCTCTGGACAAAAATTAAGTATGAAAATCAACAAAGGGCAATAATTTCAAAAATATGATGGGCAGAGTTATGGTACTTATGCACTGCACTTCTCCTTAATGAGATCTATCCACCTATGAGGTTTCAAGATGATACCTGAAATACTTTTAGAGTTATGCTTTGGACAAAAATTAAGTATGAAAATCAACAAATGGCAATAACTCCAAAAATATGATGGGCAGAGTTATGATTCTTGTGCACTGCACTTCTCCTTAATGAGATCTGTCCACCTATATAGTTTCAAGATGATACCTGAAATACTCTTTGAGTTATGCTCCACACAAAAATTAAGTATGAAAATCAACAAAGGGCAATAACTCCGAAAATATGATGGGCAGAGTTATAGTTCTTGTGCACTGCACTTATCCTTAATAAGATTAATCCACCTATGAGGTTTCAAGGTGATACCTGATATACTTTTTGAGTTATGCTCAGGACAAAAATTAAGTATGAAAATCAACAAAGGGCAATAACTCCAAAAATATGATGGGCAGAGTTATGGTACTGCACTTCTCCTTAATGAGATCTATCCACCTATGAGGTTTCAAGACGATACTTTAAATATTTTTTGAGTTATGCTCCGGACAAAAATGTGGTCTACGGACCGACCGATGGACCGACAAGTGCACAGCAATATACCCCCACTTCTTCGAAGGGGGGGCATAATGATGGACCTAAGGCTTGATACATGAAGTAAACTGCTAAAATTGAATCCGGGCAGATTTATTTTTTCATCTTCATATTAATTGGGTGTGTGGTCCATCCTTTTTATTTGTTTTCCTGCAAACAATCTAACCAATAGACACCTATGAAAAAATTTTGTTGCTTTGCCCTTACAAATACAAGGTCTTGATCCACATCACCTGTATTTTTTTCTACCATCCAAAAGATCCAGCAGGAAAGGGGCAAAAGAAAACAAAAATATCAACAGCAATGATTTTTATTTTTTTGTCATGAAACAAAATGAAGACAAAAACAAAATCTAACTTTTACAAAATACGAAAAAAAATCTTACAATGGTTTTACTTCATATAGACTATCAACATTGCACAATAACAAAACGTGAAGGTAAATTATATAATAATCATATATATAAATAAATAATTATTTTACGAAACAAAACTGTGTTAACTTTCTACAAAACAGTCACTGATTTCAACGACCAGGAGGAAGAAGCCTTCTGAAAACATTGTGGGAAAAGGAGAAAATGCTTGTAACCAGCATTTCCTCCTTTTCCCACTATGTTTTCTACTCTTCCACAGTCAAGTTTCAACTTCTGAGTTATGTTTATTTTGTCATCTGGAAATGCTTTCAATTTGGAAAAATCTAAAATTTTGTTGTTTGGTAAAGAGTTAACCCATTACCAAATGACAATATTTTAGACTGGTCCAAATTGAAAGCATTTGCAGACGACAAAATAAGAGTGACTGAAAATTTGAAATTTGTTTTGTCAAGGGTAGAAAACATTGTGGGAAAAGGAGAAAATGTTTTCAAAAGGCCATTTTCTCAGGGTCGTTAAAAGTCGGGATTGTGTGGTAAAGGGTTAATATAGTTTATCTCAATACCATACAACAAAATTTATCTCAATACCATACAACAAAATTTTAGATCTTTCCTTACTCTAAGCAGTTGCAAACAGCAAATTAACTTTACCAAATGACAAATTTTAGGCTGGTCTTAAATGAAAGCATTTGCAGACAATAAAATAAGTGGCACTGAAAAATTAAAACTTGCTGTGGGAAGGGTAGAAAACATTGTGGGAAAAGGAGAAAATGCATTTTCTTGTTTTCCCACAGTGTTTTCAAAAGGCTTCTTTCTCAGCGTCAATAAAAGTCGGGATTGTATGGTAAAGAGCTAAACGTGACTGACCAGATAGAAATTATACATGAAAGAGTAGAAAACATTGTGAGAAAATGCTGGTTACCTGCATTTTCTCCCTTTCCCATGTCATTTTCCCAAGTTCCTTAAAATTCAGGATTGTTTGGTATGGGATTAAATATTTGTGAATCTTACACCTGTGCTGCTTACTACACTAAATAATTGTTTACTGTATCAAATGATTGGGTTTTACAAGTTAACACTACAAACTATAGTAAGACTGCACATAAAATGGAGTCTGGGTGGCTTTGTTTACCGTAACTCATTACCACACAATCGTGACTTTTAACAACCCCTAGAAAAAAGACTTTTGAAAATATTGTGGGAAAAGGAGAAAATGCTGTTAACCTTTCCCCAAAATGTTTTCAAAAGGCTGGTTTATAAAGGGTCATTAAAAGTCAGGACTGTGAGGTAATGAGTTAACCCATTACCACACAATCCCTACTTTTGACAACCCGGAGAAAGAAGCCTTTAGAAAACATTGTGGCAAAAGAAGAAAATGCTGGTTTTTCCTTTTCCCACAATGTTTTCTACCCTTCACAAAACAAATTTCAAATTTTCAGTCACTTTAATTTTGTCATCTGCAAATGCTTTAGATTTGGACAAACCTAAAATTTTATCGTTTGGTAATGAATTAAAGCAGGTCTTAACCCTTCACAAAACAGAAGTCTTAGAAGAAAACTTTCTCTTGTCCAAACTGGCAGTATCTGAAGGTGACAATTTAGATATTTTTCAAAAAGTGAGTTTTGTCTGTTAAAGGGCAGAATGTTTATTAAGTGAAACAGAAATTTCTGGTTACAATTGTTTTCAGCTTTTCTAATAATGTTGTCAAAGACCAGGAGTTTCAGAATTTCAATTCTGAACAGAATTAAAAATAATTAATTTTGCCCCTTATTCTCGGATTTGTGACACTGCGTATCCTTTTTTAAATTAGGTATTCTGACTTCAAGGCAACCTTCGCTTACTCCTTAACCCATCACCACACAATCCCTACTTTTGACGACCCTGGAAAGAAGCCTTTAGAAAATATTGTGGGAAATGGAGAAAATGCTGGTAAACCAGCCAACATTTTATCCTTTTCCCACCAAGTTTTCTACCCAATCCAAGAAAAATATTGTCATATGAGACATTATGAAATTGTCATCTGCAAACACTTTCAATTTGGATTAGTTTGAAATTTCGCGGAGTGGAAAAGGGTTAATTAACCTTTTACCAAACAATCCCTGGTTTTCACGACCCTCAGAAAGAAGCTTTCTGAGAGCATTTTGGGAAAAGGAGAAAATGCTGGTAACCAGCATTTTCTCCTTTTCCCAAAAATGTTTTCTTACCTTCCCAAAACAAGCATTAATTTTTTGAGTCACATGAATTTTATCCTCTGCAAATGCTTCCAATTTAGACTAGTCTAACATTTTGTTGTTTTGGTAAAGAGTGAAGACCTAAGATTTCAACAAATTTAAAAAATTCACCCTTTTCCTTTCAAATGTGACTTTCTACACCCCTGCAGCAAAATTTTTTTTTTAACCCATTACCACACAATCCCTACTTTTGACGCCCCTGAGGAAGAAGCCTTTAGAAAACAATGTGGGAAAAGGAGAAAATGCTGGTAACCAGCATTTTCTGCTTTTCCCACAATGTTTTCTACCCTTCATAAAACAAATTTCAAATTTTCAGTCTCTTTTATTTTGTCGTCTGCAAGTGCTTTCAATTTGGACAAGCCTAAAATATTGTCGTTTGGTAATGGGTTAAAACGTGTAGAGAAACAATTGCTTTGTGCAGTCTAATCTTGATCAACTGAAATGTAGAAAAAAAAAAAGCATCAAAAGTAAATGAAAGTAAGTTGGTGAAAGAATAATGCCAACAGAGTAAATAGGAAAGCAATAATACCTACACTTTGCACACTGTTTTTTTGCCACATAGCCACACCCACGCACCCCCCTCCGATGTTTTTTGCCATCCTGTGATGTCCCATTTATCCACAATCAATGTTATCAATGTTAAAGTGACTTAAAACAGTCACATTAATGAGAGCAAAAAAAAAGGAGAACATTTAAAAAAAAATAGGAAGGGGGGTGTATGCTGAACTTACATTATAAACTTACAATGTCTTTTCACAAATGATAAACAACTATTTAACAAAAAACATATAACTATTACCAAGAGCAGGAAAATAATGCTGAAACAGTATCACCTGTGTAAAAGGTTCAATTTTGACATTTTTTCAGGTGGGTTGGGGGAAGAGGTATTTTTCCAGGAAAAAAGATTTGCATATTTAACACTTTACCACAATTTTGCAGTCATCTCTGCATTCAAATGAAAATTAGCTTTACCATAGTTTTGCAGTCATCTCTGCATTCAAATGAAAATTAGCAGTCTCTGCAGATTTTCTGAAAATACTTCGAAAATTAAAGTGTTCCTATCCACAAACCATTCTTAAGCTTTTACCACATAACAAAATTTTAGACCTTTCTAAACTGAAAGCATTTGCAGACGACAATTTCATAATGGTTCACATGACACAATTTTCCTTTGATAGGGTTGAAAACTTTGTGGAAAAGGAGAAAATGCTGGTTACCAGCATTTTCTCCTTTTCCCACAATGTTTTCAAAAGGCTTCTTCCTCTGGGTCGTCAAAAGTCGTCACTGTGTGGTAAAGGGTTAATAAATAATAGTGCTTCGAGTCATATTCACCAAGATATTCTAAATTTAAAAGGAACACAACTTCTGACTGGCAATACCAATTGGTTTAGCCGATGTGTACATGGTTTAGCCGATGTGTACATGGTTTAGCCGATGTGTACATGGTTTAGCCGATGTGTACATGCTTTAGCCAATCAGAAAGTTGTGTTCCTTTCAAAGTTAGAAAATTCTGGAGAATAAGACTAAGAACTATTTTAACCCTTTCCCAAACAATCCCTGGTTTTTACAGGTGAGGAATAGAAGCCTTCTGAAAACTTTGTGGGAAAAGGAGAAAATGCTGGTAACCAGCATCTTCTCCTTTTTCCACCCTATCATATAGAAAAATCATCTTTTTAGCAACTGTTAATTTGTCATCTGCAAAATGCTTTCAATTTGGTGTGGTCCAAAATTTGCCGTTTGGGAAAGGGTTAACTCTTTACCACACGAGAAAAATTTAGACTGGTCCAAATTGAAAGCATTTGCAGACGACAAAATAAAGGTGACTGAAAAATTGAAATTTGTTCTGGAAAGGTTAGAAAACACTGTGGGAAAAGGAGAAAATGCTGGTTACCAGCATTTTCTCCTTTTCCCACAGTGTTTTCAAAAGGCTTCTTTCTCAGGGGCGTCAAAAGTAGGGATTGTGTGGTAATGGGTTAAGAATGGTTGGTGAATATTGATCCTGGTTAAACATCCAGATTCTAAACTACCAAAATCAACACAACCAGATGATAAGATGTTACGACTCCGCTATATTGAAAGCATCTGCTGAAGACGATTGAACTCTTTACCACATGACAAAATTTCAGAGTTGTCCAAATAGAAAGCACTTGCAGACGACAGATCAAAATTGGCTCAAATGGTGGAATTTCTCCTTGATAGACTGGAAAAAATTGTGGGAAAAGGAGAAAATGCTGGTTACCAGCATTTTCTCCTTTTCCAACAGTGTTTTCAAAAGGCTTCTTTCAGAGGGTCATTAAAAGCAGAGTTTGTTTGGTAAAGACTTAAGTGTATTTCAAAGACTGAACTTTCTTTTGAACAAAAAAATAGGCTGTACAGAAGAAAATGCTGGTTATCAGTATTTTCTCTTTTTTCCCGCAACATCATTCATGGTCGGAATAGGGAGGCAAATTGTTAAATATTCTTGTTCCTGTTTCTACATGTAGCTATCCATCACAAATTTTCTGGTAACAAAAAAAAAAACACCTGACCTGTGAAAAATAATAATCTGCTAGAACACCAGTAAAAAACAAAGAGGCAAAAGGAGATATTAGCAGTCAATACACTATTTCTCTTCTTGCTGAAATACTTTTCACAAAGAATCGTCTGCAAAATAGAACCAGGAATCTACGGATGGTAACTAACTAATGAAAACGGTTGAATTCTATCTTTACAAAAAAACAAAGTTATAGACTGGTCCAATTTTAAAACCATTTGCAGACAAAAAATTACAAGTTGCTCAAATGGTTAAATATGTCTTCAAGATAGTAGAAAACAATGTGGGTAAAGGAGAAAATGCTGGTTACCAGCATTTTCTCCTTTTCCCACAATGTATTAACCCATTACCACACAATCCCTACTTTTGACGCCCTGAGAAAGAAGCCTTTTGAAAACACTGGGTAAAGGAGAAAATGCTGGTAACCAGCATTTTCTCCTTTTCCCACAGTGTTTTCTACCTTTCCTAGAACAGATTTTTAATTTTTCAGTCCCCTTTATTTTGTCGTCTGCAAATGCTTTCAGTTTGGACCAGTCTAAAATTTTCTCGTGTGGTATACAGTTAAAAATCCTTCTTCCCTTGGATGTTCAAAACACAAGATTGTTTGGCTAAAGCAGATGGCCTTCTGAAAGAGTGTACAAGGAAAAATTTGCTTCATTTTCTACATGTCCAATAAACTTGATGATACTTAAGTCATCAATCTATTTATGTATGAGCATATTTTCTATTCCTCATAAAGGTTTGTTTGTAACTGTACCACCAGCAAAATTTCAGTGTTACAGAAACTGTGTCACCGGCAAAACTTTAATGTTATTGAAACTACCTGAAGATAATATGGGTGAATTACTTACTTATTGTAGCTTAGTAGTTGTGAAGTAGGAGTGAACTATACAGGTCCAGTCGAACTGAAACAGCAAGTATTTACAAAAAGCACCTTTAATATTTAGAGGTAAAAAGCAGCTTAAGTAGAGGTGAAAGACCAGGGGACAGTTTTAAAGAAGTCCCTCGATAAAATTGTTTGTATAAACTTTCATAAGTTTTTACCTATGTCAAAAATTTGCATATGAGTAAAATTCACATTGCTAAGTTCCAACACAAGCTTTTGTGTATTTTGAAATACAAAAACATCTTTTATAAGAGAAAACCTAGGCCGAAATATGGAAAAAAAATGTTGTAAATTGCATTGTCAAAGATGAAGAAATTTGTGGGAAAAAAAAAAGAAACATTTCAATTATCTTCACACCTATCTGCAGAAATCATTTACTTTTCTCCATGACAAATTATTTTTCCATCACATGTTCTGTCCCATACTTGGCCCAAGCCTTTGATTTATAAGATGCAGTGAAGTGTGAGCAAGGCAGATAAATTACTTCATTTTTTCATTCAATAGATTGCCAAACACCTGCTGCCTAGGAAATACTGTAGTAGCACAAGAAATTCTTTTTCTAGCAAATCTAATTGGAAACTTACCTTAACCCTTTACCACACAATCCCCCCTTTTTAACATCCCTGTGAAAGAAGCCTTTTGAAAAAATGGTGGGAAAAGGAGAAAATGCTGGTAACCAGCATTTTCTCCTTTTCCCACCATGTTTTCTTCCCTTCCTAAAATGAATTTCAGTTCTTTAGTCACATTCATTTTGTCATCTGCAAATGCTTTCAATTTGGACCAGTGTAAAATTTTGTTGTCTGGTAAAGAGTTAATTGTGCAAAAATTGAAAAATTGTCAGTATAACTGTCCCCTGGAATGAAGGATACACACTGGTGTACTGTAAATCAAATATTAAACTTGTGGGAGTAAATCTAATGTAAAATATCCATCAAGCAGTACACAGTAGTAATCTTGCGTGCATTTTTTTGACACAAACAAGTTCTCCTTTACCCATAATGTTTTCCACAGCTGTTTCCCGCAAGAGCATAAAAAGCTGTATTTGTACACTTACAGGTAAGTTAACTTTACATTACATGTATTTTAAGATTACACTATTTTCAGACTATTTTGGACTTGATTTTTTATTCTCTATTCCCTTCTATACATATATTTTGGTTTTCAAAACCCATTTAGTTTCATAAAATCAAAAAGCACCTATTAATTCAACACAAAAATACTACCACAGTTTTTACAAAAATAATCTTCCATCTAAATGATGCATTTACCTCCTCATATACTCCCAATTTACCTTTTAACCCTTTACCAAATAATCCTGACTTTTAATACCCCTGTAAAAGGAGCCATTTGAAAACATTGTGGAAAAAGGAGAAAATGCTGGTAACCAGCATTTTCTCCTTTTACCACAATGTTTTCTTCCCTTCCTAAAACAAATTTTAATTCTTTAGTCACATTCATTTTGTCTGAAAACGCTTTTAATTTGGACAATTCTAAAATTTTGTCGTTTGGTAAAGGGTTAACAGACCAATCCAGTATAACCATTGTTTTCACCAGCTCTAAACATGTTTCCTACCCGTGAAAGGACAAATCCCATGATTCGCATATATTAGTTGTACGTGAATTCTACCTATCTACATGAGTCTGAATTTTTGGCATCTGGTAAACAGCAATTTCAATGAATGGTGTCTTACGCCACTTTTGACTTTTTTTACAGTAAGTCGTATCAAGCTGGCAACAGCTCAAATATTTGTGTATTTTCTGGGTTTCAGGAGTCCTAGGCTGGGTCTATAAACTGTCTTGCACAAGGACACTCCCAAGAAAAACCCAACAGATCTATTGAGACTGGAACCCAAGGCCTGCAGGTTTCAGTTCCTACAATTTATCAGTAAGCTACACAGGACCCCTAAACAGTTATTTCAAACTCTTAGTATGCTAAGTTGATCACAGAAAGATACTTAAACTTCCAGTATGCATTAACCCTTTACTACATGGCAAAATTTTAGACCTATCCAAATTGAAAGCATTTGCAGACAACATTTTTAAAGTGGCTCAAAGGGTGCAATTTTGCTTTGATAGGGTAGAAAATACTGTAGGAAAAGGAGATAATGCTGGTAACCAGCATTTTCTCCTTTTCCTACAATGTTTTCGTTCCTATCCAAAACAAAAATCATCATTTCAGTAAGATTTAATTTGCTGTCTGCAAATCCTTTCATTTTGGACCAGTCTAAATTTTTGTTGTCTGGTAAAGAGTTAAAACTTCGGTATCAGAGCCTGAGGCTCATGTCATCATGCATATATTTAATAGGTCATCACCTAATCTGCATTCATACATGGATGAAGGTATTTTAATCCTTTCCCAAACGACAAACTTTTGGACTAGACCAAATTGAAAGCATTTTCAGACGACAATTCAACTCTTGCTGAAAAGATGATTTCCGTCTATGATAGGGTAGAAAACATTGTGGGAAAAGGAGAAAATGCTGGTTACCAGCATTTTCTCCTTTTCCAACAATGTTTTCAAAAGGCTACTATTCCAGACCCGTAAAAACCAGGGATTGTTTGGGAAAGGGTTAACTGAAAAAAACAAAAACAAAAAACAGTTCAGTAGCAGGTCAGATTGCTCTAATGAACAATCTACACTGCTGCTTATTGTTCCTACAAGGCATGTCTGTGCCAGAAAAATCTACGAATGAAGTAATACGGTCAAATATTCGTATTGGGTAAAATAATCTAATCATCACATATTCAGAAAGTAGTGACTTTCCTGTATCTCTTTCTTCCATTAATCATCACTTATAACAGAAAGCGGAGATATTCTCCCATTCTGTATTGCCAGTTCGCAACTTTTCCGACGGACTCGTTTCATCCCGCCACCCACAGCACCGGTTTTATCCTTGTTGAAAATTTCTTCACTTTTACTCTTTTCACAAACGATATCGTCCTTAATTTCTTTTTTCTTGTAAATGTCTTCACTGCGACATCTCGATAACAGTGATTCATCATGACTGTTCATTCCGTCAGCCATGCCGAACTTCATTGAAATGGAGGAGGCAAAACTAGCCAGTGATTCGCCTTCACTGACCTCACTGTGTGACATTTGACCTTTATGTTTTCCTGGGCACGGTCCATCACAAACACTACCCATCTCCATCGCTTTGCAAAATTCAGGATGATCACTTTCAACCTCTGTAAGTAATATAGCCGGCTCAGAATTATTTCTGACAGCTAATCGTTTTCCTTTGCATTTTTCCAATCCTTCATCACTCTCAGAGTCCTCTTCATTGCACATTTCCGAGAGGGAGTCAATATCATGCTTTCCCATCGGTAAATCCAACACCATATCGTCTGCCTGAAAACTCTGCAGACTCACTTGATCCGAAAAGTGAACATTCATTTGTTCTGTGGCTTTCTCTGCCAGTTTGGCATTTCTGCGGCACTTCCTGCACCTTAAGTTGTGCTGTTTCCCATTCTCCTCATGATCACACAGGCTTCCACAACCTGATAGTGGGGAGCCAGGACAGGAAGTGATTTTCTTCTTTTCATCTTGAGATAGACCTGTAATTAAACATGGAGAGAGTATGTTGATGAATTTGAAAAAAAAATAGCAAAATTTTAACTTCATCTACATTGTAAGCATTCACTTTCTACAAAGTAGGTATTGAACAATTCTAACATGACACATGAACTCGGCTATATAAACACAGTGCAACAAAAGAGTGGTAAAATCTGCGTCACTCTATGTAGAGTGACATCATTCTATGTAGAGTGACGTCACATTGTCTATAATTATACTGCAAAGAAATTTCTCGTGATTGCATTGGTTAACATGTCGGGAACATAATATCATGTTCCCTGGCAAAAACCACGTAAAACCAGTTTCCCTTTTGAGTGCCCCGTAAACATCACTACACGTGCAATACATCGTCCGGCGGCGTTGATTGATCACCAGACTGCACATTTATGCACCAAACTGCATGTTTTAGTGACGTCAGTTTCCAGTGACGTCACTTTTCATTGAATTGGGACACACAGGAGGGAATTTCTATTTCATCAGTATACTTGTTCCGTGAAATTATAAAACAGGACAATTTCGCTTGACAAACTTTGAAAGGGTAAAACTTTGCAGTATAATAACTTTGTTGTACAGTCAGGTGGAAGGGGGCTTTGAAGCTTGTTCACGGTTGTGGTGAATCATGTCGCCACCTCGCCTTTGGCTTGGGGCAACATGATTCACCACAGCCATGAACAAGTTTCCAAGTTCCCTGCCACCTGACCGTACAACTAATACAGTATACGTCACTCTGTCTACAGCAAGTAAGTAAGTTATTCAATGGAATATAATCTACATCTGCGTTTTTACTTGTAGTGAGAACTTGTTTGCCGTTCAGTAAGATTTAGTCAAGTTAGAATCGATATAGTCTTCTTCTATCATTGTTTATCGTTCAATAAACCACAGTTGTGAGATTATATACATGTATAAGGCACAAAAAATAATCCACACAGGCTATCCCTTGTGGATCAATTATTCTGCCTCAAAACACAAAAAATCATGGTTTATTGAATGATAAACCACGATAGAAATAAGATTATTTCTTCAGTAGAAAACACCAATGAAAGGGGGAAATATTAAAAAGTATGTCATATGAAGTAAACTCTCCGTATCTTTACAAACATTCATTGACACAGACTAATCACTTGTAGTGAGTATGTTCAACAAATGAAGAGAAATTTTTTTTTTTGCACTGAGGTATGAGGGAAAAAACCAACAACCTAATCACAATTTTGTATGAAACAGCAAAGCAGTAAAACTGTACCTGATGTCAGGCTTGATATTTCCCCATCTCTGGGTGTTCCTCCACTGTTTATTGTGGTAATGTTGCTGTGTTCAGAATCTGTCTGTGGCAGGGACAACTGTCCGGGCTTGGATATGTCCACATGAACTTCTGATGGGTTGGTGATTGAGGCACTGTCCATTCTGTAAGAACGTCAAATTTCAGTGTCATTGTATTTAAGAAATCATAAATAGAATTATGAGTCATGCTCTGTGAAAAGGGGGCTTTATGAATTTGCAAATACTACTGATCCAGGTCAGCCTGTGCATTCATCCCGGGCCGACTTGGGCCAAACCTCTTTGCTATTGGTAAACTTTCTGCATGGCAAAGGACGATTCTACCTAAGGATTCATTTAGCTGTTAGACAGATTTTATTGATCCATGATCATTGTGATAAGGTGCTTGGCAATCATGCATCATAGACATGCATTAAGACCCCCTTTTCTCAGAGATCAAACTTACTGGTCATTTAACTCTTTTCCACACAATCCCAACTTTTAATGGCCCTGAGAAAGAAGTCTTTTGAAAACATTGTAGGAAAAGGAGAAAATGCTGGTAACCAGCATTTTCTCCTTTTCCCACAATATTTTCTACCCTTCCCATGACAAATTTCAACTTTTGAGCCATACTTACATTATTGTCTGCAAATGCTTTCAATTAGGACAAGTCTAAAACTTTGTCGTTTGGTAAAGAGTTAAAAATCCAACTCTTACAGATGTAATTCTAAATGGCAAATACTATCCATCTGATTGTGTTTGGCAAAGTTAGTGTGTACATCACCAGGACAAAGATTGCTACTTTTATCAAAGTTTTCCTCATGGAATATCTCGCATTCAAAGAGAACTGAGAAATGTTGGTCCATTGAATACGGTCCAGAGATGGTGGTAGCTCAATCTATTAGATTTGTTTAACCCTTTCCCAAACAATCCCTGTTTTCACAGGTCTGGAATAGTAGCCTTTTGAAAACATTGTGGAAAAAGGAGAAAATGCTGGTAACCAGCATTTTGTCCTTTTCCCACAATGTTTTCTACCCTCTCATAGACAGAAATCATCTTTTCAGCAAAAGTTGAATTGTCGTCTGCAAATGCTTTCAATTTGGTCTACTCCAAAAGTTTGTCGTTTGGGAAAGGGTTAAATTAGGCACGCTGAAGAAAAGTACATCTTGCTTTTTCAATCATTGTTAAATTTGACAATTGACAAGTACTGATTGTTTGCCTTTTGACTTGGTGAATAATAATGTTCTCAAAATTATTTTAGTTATATCGTGGCTGTCAGTACATCAATCCATTTCCATTTACTGGTTCTTTGAACATTTTCTTTCAAAACAGTTCGCTGCTTTCCGACATCAGTAACCCATTACCACACAATCCCTACTTTTGATGCCCCTGAGAAAAAAGCCTTTTGAAAACACTGCGGGAAAAGGAGAAAATGCTGGTAACCATAGTGTTTTCTACCCTTCGAAGAACAAATTTCTATATTTTAGTCAGCTTTATTTTGTCGTCTGCAATTCCTTTCAACTATGACAAACCTAAAATTTTGTCGTTTGGTAATGGGTTAAATTACGCACGCTGAAGAAAAGTGAATCTTGCTTTTTCAATCATTATTAAATTTCACAACTGACAAGTACTGATTGTTTGCCTTTTGACTTGGTGAATAATAATGTTCTCAAAATTATTTCAGTTATACCGTGACTGTCAGAGCACCCATCCATTCCCACTTACCCGTTCTAGCTACTTTCCAACATCATTAACCCTTATGCCGCTCAGCACAACTCAATGACCTTTTGTTGACAGTGTAAGTCCAAGATCAGACTGCACAGAATATTAGATCTACACTGTCCAATACGGAGATATCTTTCCCTAAACAATATGTGACCTCTTGCGCAAAAAGGGACCTTCTGGGAACTGCGGAAAGAGTCGACCCTCGTCAGACTTCGCAAATTGTGCAGGCGGAGCAAGGTTGACACTTTTCACTTTAATGACATTTTCTGTTTGAAATGTGGTCATTGTACCTTGTTATATAAAATAAGTTTTGAAATATTAACCTAAACTGACCTGCACTATCATTGATCTGTTTTCATCCATTTGATGTAGGGAATTCCGAGATTGTCCCTTTCAAGTGACGGGTAAATATATTTGAAAGTGCAAAATCTCAGTTTTTACTATCAGATTGAAAGTATCATTTCACTTATTTTGTAGTAATAGGATTTAAACCAAGTTCGGCAGTGATAAAGCAATAGTTGAGTTCATAACACCTTGTAAGCTAAAGTTTTCGCTAACACCTTCGCTAAAGTTCCATAACACCAACTTGTAGGTAGCTATCCATCCTGCTAGTTTGCGACAACTTGTAAGTTAAATTTCCATGGCATATATGCTCTACATCTCCCTAACACCTACTTCAAGGTATTGACTGATCCAACTAGTTCACAAAACTTTGAAAGTTAAGTTCCCTTATCACCTACTTGTAGTTAGCTATAGACCCTGCCAGTCCACGAGTGCTTGCATCATCTCCCACCACCGACTTCTCTCCAATAGACTTTTCACCAATGCTGAAATTGGCAGATTCACTGCTGAAGCTGGCTCTTTTACCTGGTGGGATGTCCGCCTCCATTTCTGCTTGTACTTCTAGTCTGCAGTGAAATATGATATCTTATTTCATGTTTTCTGGTAGGATATCGAGAAATAGCAGTGAAAATATATTTTGATCTTATACTGGTACCACCAGTGAAAATACAGATGTTCACATTCTTATTGCCTAAGTAAATTGCGCGTGCCTCACAACCAGATGGGAAATATGACGTCATATACCTTACATTTCACCCGCTTGACATAATATTGTAATGTGTTGCTATGCAGAGGGGTATGCCACAGGGAATAACAGAAAAGAGCTGTACTGGGTTTTGATAAAGCTCCTCCCAGTACAGGATGAAAAGCATGAAATAAATAGAATAGTTTAATTTTTCGGTGAAAGATCGAAATTTATTTCATCTTGGGAACACAATTGGTAATATTTTCACCCGTGAAATTACTGATGGTGTTCACTCGAAATAAATTTCGATCTTTCACCGAAGAAAACAAAAATCCTCTATATAATATACATCTTAGCCCTCCACCAAACGATCCCCAGTTACAACCATCCCCAGGACGGAGACTTTTGAAAACACTGAGAAAAGGAGAAAATGCTGGATAATGAATAAATGTGCAATTTTGGGTTTTCAATGAAAAAAACAGTACCGGTATTATTGAACTCTTTACCAAACGACAAAATTTCAGACCAGTCCAAATTGAAAGAATTTTCAGACGACAAAATTAATGTGACTAAAGAATTGAATTTTGTTTGGGAAAGGGAAGACAACATTAGGGGAAAAGGAGAAAATGCTGGTTACCAGGCTTCTTTCTCAGGGTCGTGAAAACCAGGGATTGTTTGGGAAAGGGTTAAGTGTATATTTGTTGTCTGTGATATTGAGTTAAAAGGAATGCAGAGAAATTTTTTTTGTATTCATGGAGGTATGAAGAAGAAAACCTAATCACACTTTTGTATGAAACCACTTCTCGGTTTCGTACAGTGTGATTAGGTTTGTTTTTCTTACCTTTTGAAAACATTGTGGGAAAAGGAGAAAATGTTGGTAACTAGCATTGTCTCCTTTTCCCACAATGTTTTCTACTCTACCAAGGACAATCTGAGCCATTTGAGCTATCTTTAATATGTTGTCTGCACATGCTTTCAATTTGGACATGTCTATAATTCTTGTCGTTTGGTAAATGGTTAATTCAACTTGTCTTCATCAAATAATTCTAATCAGTGCCCACAACATACTTAGGTCTGTAGACACAGCTTATACAGAATTTGAGAATCCAATTTTTATAAAGACCTCAGAGAACTTTTACCAAAACAACAATAACAAACACAGTGAGTGTTCTGACTTACTTTGTTTGCAGTCCCAACACTGCCGCATATGTACTACCACACATACTTCCATTAAGGCTGGCCCCTGCGATTGCACGGTTACTGGCAGAATCTCTGTCACTCTCGTCTCGTACAATACCAACCCTATCCATGTGACTTCCACTTGCACTGTATATACTGTTTGCCATGCCCACACTTGCCTCCCCGATACTTGGGGCAATGCTAGGGTTAGCCACTTGGTGTCCTGTGCCCACACTCTGGCTGTCAACACCTGTACAAAGACATGAAAGTGTAAACTCTACACCCCATTGGTTTTCATTATTTGTTTTCCATAATCGGTATCACCTGATTCTTAAATATGTATAACTTCCAATAGTCAAAGAAAGGGGATGGGATCAGTGACTAATTCTATTAAGAATTAATCGAGTGATCTCTTCTTTCCTTGAGGACTAGAAAGGATATGTCAACTTTTGTTGGAATGTTTTCAAGTCGCCATTTAAAAGTATAGGCCTAATATTACATCCATATGCTAGATACCAAATAGAGAGTGGAACAATTTGAAACCATTTGCAGATGACAAAATCAAAGTGACTGAAAATTTTAAATTTGTTTTATGACGTGTAGGAAACACTGTGGGAAAACATGAAAATGCTGATTACCAGCATTTTCTCCTTTGCCCACAATGTTTTCTACAGGCTTATTTGTCAGGGCCGTCAAAAGTAGGGATTGTGTGGTAATGGGTGAAGCAATTAAATATTGTAGTTGTAGCATGATGACAGACTATAACATAAGTTAGGCACTTTCCTCAAACAAGAGGACCGTGATGGTCCCATATTGCTCACCTGAGTACTAAGAAGGAAAGGTCTACAATGAAGATAAATACCAAATATAATAATTCAAGGTCAAATATTTCTGACAGGGTGTGTAACTGTGCAAAATGCATCTTTTACTTTTAGAGAAGAAGATTTTTAAAGTTTTCCTTCTTTGTTCCTATGTTTCAAACTTGTGACCCCCGGGGCCGGGCCAGTTTTGACCCCAGGGATGTCATATGAACAATCTTGGTAGAGGTCCACTTGGAGATGCTACATACCAAATATCAAAGCTCTGCACCTTTTAGTTTCAGAGAAGAAGATTTTTAAAGTTTTCCTTCTTTGTTCCTATGTTTCAAACTTGTGACCCGCGGGACAGGGCCAGTTTTGACCCCAGGGGCATCATATGAACAATCTTGGTAGAGGTCCACTAGGAGATGCTAAATTACCAAATATCAAAGCTCTGCACCTTCTAGTTTCAGAGAAGAAAATTTTTAAAGTTTTCTTTCTTTGTTCCTATGTTTCAAACTTGTGACCCCCAGGGCGGGCCAGTTTTGATCCCAGGGGCATCATATTGACAATCTTGGTAGAGGTCCACTAGGAGATGCTACTTACCGAATATCAAAGCTCTACGCTTTCTAGTTTCAAACAAGAAGATTTTTAAAAATTTTGCTGTTGTTTTCCTGTTGGTTGCCATTCCAGAGTTATGTCTGGAATTCAATCTCTTGAACAACTTTGGTAGAGCTTCACCCAAGGAACATCTCTGCCAAGTTTCATCAAGATCGGCCCAGTGAGTTAGGAGGTGAAGATGTTTAAAGAAATTGTGGATGACGGACAATTGGTGATCACAAAAGCTCACCATGAGCACTTCATGCTCATGTGAGCTAAAAACAGACTAGCTGAAAATTTCCAACATAAACAGGCACTTTTATTCACTACTGTAATGAGTTGGAAGGCTTTTATTTTAACCACTTTTCAGATCCAATTTTCAAGTTTTGGCAACACTATGTAAAAAGGAGTATCTTTATGAGGTTTACCCGAATACATAGCTGATGGTATTCCAGTTTCATTCTCTTCCTCAAATTCAAACCTCACACCTCCATTATTGGTGGTTCTCACCCCGCAACCACCACTCCTACACAGAGAGATAGGCACGACCCCATAGACATACCCCAACAGTATGGGTACTCCAATTCCTGTAAAATAATACATCTAATTTGAAAGTTAACTCATTACCAAACAACAACATTTTAGGCTTGTCCAAACAAAACTATTTTCAAAGGACGAAATAAAAGTGACTGAAAATTTGAAATTTGCTTTTGGAAGGGTAGAAAACATCGTGGGAAAAGGAGAAAATGCTGGTTACCAGCACTTTCTCCTTTTTCCACAATGTTTTTCATGAGGCTTCTTTTCCTCGGTCGTCATTGTGTGGTAAAGAGTTAAAGGGCCCTTCTCTCCCCCAGCAAACTTCACAATCAAGAATTTTTACTACTCTGAAGAAATAAGCTTTGAAAATAAAGTGAGAAAAAGAGAATTAAACAACTTGTATAAAAGCCTTCTAAACATAGCTTAACCACATTGGCCTCTATAAGATAAAGTTACAATCAAAGAAATTACTAATTTTGAGTGTTTTATATATTGGTTGTATCGAGGCTGAAGACATTGCCTAAAACACACCTTTGGATAAAAAACAGAAGATGGAAAAATTACAAAAACATCTTACCAACAGCTAATCCTGCCACAATTGGCGACACGAGGACAGACACTGTCACACCTCCAGCTATGGCTAAATTACGACGAGGACGGGTTGATCCTTCATATTTGGAATGTATCTGAAATAAGAAAATATCACTCAAGTCAACATTAACCAACACTTCTGAATATCGTTCTTTTAAATCCAAATCTAACCATTTGATTGAATGAAATGTTCTATGATCAAGGACCAGGGGAAATATTCGCAAATTTTAAATCGCATGCCAAGTCTAAACTGTAGATTTAGAGAGTAAAATACTCTCCAGGGTCCAAATAATTTCAGAATTCTTACTTGTCCTCCTGCCATTTTGCACTCGTCCTACAGTTAGACAAAGACTGATAATGCACTTGTCCTCACCAAATTTTACTAGTAAGGACAAGTGGACGAGTGGATTTTTTGGGCCCTGCTCTCTGATTGGCTAAACCAATTTAAGGCTAAACCATCTGTTATTGCCAGTCAAAAAATCACGGAAAAAGCAGAAATTCCAATAAACACATTATAACCAGTAAGTAGGCCTATATCTGCATTTTCAAAAGGCTTCTTACTCTTGGCTCATTGAACATAAGATTGCTCTATACAGGGTTAACTGAGAGGGTTTTAAATTACAGAAAAAAATATTTGAGCCATTCTCTGTGAAAAGGGGGCTTAATACATCTGCGAAAAGTAAGACTACGGGTCTGCCGGGGCAGTCTGACCTGGGCCAAAACTTTTTACTACTTATCAATATTTTTTGTATGTACAAAGGAACAGTCTACCTCATAATTCAGTTGCTTGTAACACAAAATTGATTTTTATAGATCTATATTCCTTTAACCCTTTACCCCATAAGGCATTCCTATGGTAACTCTAACTGACCCTAAAAAACAGCAAGAATGAAAATGTTTCTTTAGTGTAGATGACACCTTTTGATAGCATAGAAAACATAGTGACAAAAGGTGAAATTGCTCATCACGAGCAATTTCACCTTTTGTCACAATATTTTTCAAAAGGCTCCTAAAAGCAATGCGTCGAAATGAGTATCTATGGAGTAATAGAATATCATGGAATCACTAACATGGTATAATGGAGCACAAAGATGCATTTAGTCACTTTATTTCACAGCACAGCTCATTTCATTGTTTCATTTCCTTACCTTTCTACCGACCCAGACTGGAATTCCTATTACCATTGCCGGAACAGCAATACCGGCCAATAATGTGATACCGACTGGGGCTCCAACCAGAGTGCCCAACTGCCATAGTATCTTCTTCTTTCGGCTCCATGGCTTCTTTCCCCAAAATGTGCATCCTGATGGACTATACAGATATAAAAGTACACGTAGATAATTATATGAGATTGTTCAAACTGTTTTACACAGGTAATATCTTATTAAGTTAGAGTTGTAAGAAAAGTAAAATAATCTGAGAGATGTGGTAGAAGACTTTTAAAAATATTGTGAGGAGAAAGGGAGAAAATATGTTATTTGGTAAAGGATTAACATAAAGTTCCATAAATATTTTTACGAAATACAGAATTGATCAAACATTCCATTAACCCTTTCCCACACAATAATGACTCTTGATGACTCTTGGAAAGAGGCCTTTTGAAAACATTGTGGGAAAAGGAGAAAATGTTGATAATCGGCATTTTCTTCTTTTCCCACAATATTTTCTACCCTGTCAATAGACAATTGCACCATCTGAGCCACAGTGAAATTGTCGTCTGCAAATGCTTTCAATTTGGACAGGGCTAAAATTTTGTTGTCTGGTAAAAGGTTCAGCACAGTTGCAGATGAAATGAACTCCAGTTCCATAAGCATAATCACATAATTGACCTGAGTTTGGCATGCCCCCCTTAGTAACACGCTACATTGGTTGTCAAGCCTGTCAAGCTAATCTGAAATTGTGTCAGACTTTTTTTTGTTTACATAATGCCTAATGCTACGTTTTCATTGGCCGATAAGACGTTGGTAGACCTGTCAGTCATAATCGACAGAAAGGTACATTATCAGCATACACACCTCAGATAGTGCAGGTCAGATATTTCCTTCATGCATAACCAACAGAACTCTGCCCCACACACTGGACAAGTCATATGATTGCACGAACCGTCATTCATTTTCATAATGAAGGCCGAACATCTTGGGCATGGCTTTATAAAATCCTCTGAAAACAAGAAAATGTAAAAAGTAATAAAATAAAAATCCTAGAACAGCAGTACCAATTTTTAGTTTTTACAAAAAGTACAGACCAAGATCAGGCTACTTAAAATATACAGTCTTGTCTTATATCGGCACTCATATTTTGTGAATTATTATTCCTCGTCCTCTAAAGTAATCCTTAAATTGAGAAAAAACAGGGTGCTTAACTCTTTATCACAAAATCTGGACTTTTAACAACCCTGAGAAAGAAGCCTAAAGAAAACATTGTGGGAAAAGGAGAAAAGCTGATAACCAGAAATTCTGGTAACCAGCATTTTCTCTTTTTCTCTCAATGTTTTCTACCCTATCATAGACAGAAATCATCTTTTCATCAAGAGTTGAATTGTCGTCTGTAAATGCTTTCAATTTGGTCTAGTCCAAAAGTTTGTCGTTTGGAAAAGGGTTAATTTGAAAACCATACATAGATGTAGAAGTCTGTTCAGACAAATTCAGACAGACAAATGGACACCACGCATTCACCCATAGGCACGCACACATACACCAAAGCCACATTGTAAAATGGATCGACAACAACGATTACAGCTTCTGCTTTATTTGCGGACAGTGTATAGAGATATTCTATGCTAAACTGTTTTATGCACGACTACTTACTCTGAAAGTCCGATTCTTGGCTGTAAGTTAGAGACCCTGCTCGGGCATCAAGAAGACGTTCAGCCCTCGCTGCATCACATGTCTTGTTGGGGTGCCAGTATTGTTTACAGTGGTAGCAGAAAAAAGTATCACAGCCTGGTCGCTCACACTTGATCTTGGGACATCCAGCACATTCTTTCGCAATCACAGCATATCTACAAATATATCCAGAGCTCCAGATAAGAGAGAGTGATAGCATTCTAAATCTGTTACTTCTCTTTACCCTCTTATTTCTCTTAACCCTTTACTCCATAGATACTCATTTTGACGCATCAACAACAGTCAGCTTTTGAAAACATTGTGGGAAAAGGAGAAATTGCTCGTAACGAGCAATTTCTCCTTTTCCCACCATGTTTTTCACTCAATCAGTTATTTGTATCCTCATTTGTCCATGTTTTTGACATCATATCTTTAGTCCCTGCTAAAATGGAAGAGTCTCAAATTGGCATAACAGGTAAAGGGTTAAACCCTACGGTTTGGGTACCCATTAAAATCATCTCCATGAGACCCATAGCTTAGGGTTTAGAGGAGAATAATATTTTTTCAATTATCAAAATCAAAGTCACTCCCTCTATCTGGAGTTCTGTATTATAGAAACACTACATGTAGGTGGAACTATTAGAAATGTATCTAGGCTAGCTTTTAGAGGGACTAAAGGGTGCTTTCAAAAGTATGACCCGAGAAATAATGGATTTAAAATACAATCACTCTGTCTTATCTGGAGTTCTGTGTAGTGAATCTGCATACAAATGCTTTTGGGTCATACTGGAATTAGCTGGTCAATCTGTAGTAACCAGCATTTTCTCTTTTTCCCAGAATGTTTTCTCTCCTTTTCGATACAAATTTCAAATTTTCAGTCACTTTTATTTTGTTGTCTGCAAATATTTTCAATTTGAACCAGTTTGTCGAGAAAGAAGCCTTTTGAAAATACTTTGGGAAAAGGAGAAAATGCTGGTGACCAGCATTTTCTCCTTTTCCCAAAGTGTTTTCTACCCTTCCCAGACCAAATTTTAATTTTTCATTCACCTTTACTTTGTCGTCTGCAAATGCTTTCAATTTGGACCAGTCTGAATTTTTGTCATTTGGTAAAGACTTAAGTTCATACTTACCCGCAATCTGGAGCAGGGCACCATCTTGCATCAGGATCTGAGACTAGGACTCGTCTCACCATGAAATCCTCGTATTTTGTCATCAGAACATCATCTTGCACAATGTCTTTGATATCGTTCGGGTGAAATTTCTCTGCACACTCCGGACAGGCAATATTCACTCGACTTTCTGTAATTTCTATCCGAAGATACATGCGTAAACAATTAAGGCAAGATCTGTGGTAACAGGTGGATATCTCGGGAAAATTTTCTATCGGATATTCCATTAAACACAATGGGCATTCCCTTTCCTTCTCAGACCCCTTTGACTTCTGAACCGATGTTGACGGTAACGATAGATTCATTTGAGCAGAGGAGTCTTCAGAAGATGAGCTACTTGCTGCAATTCCAGCTGCAGCCATCTCACCAAGATTTCTACCCTCGCCATGATCCCTGTCTTTCTCTCCCACAACGAAACTGTATTCAGACTGTGCAGAGGAATTTGAATTCAAACTGAGATGTGATTTAGTCCGGCCTGATCGACCTTGGTAAAATATCCTTCGCAGAGAAAATCGGTTCTTCCGCCGCTCTGAACCTTTAGAAGTACTGGAGGAGGTTGAAATAACTTCACTATCATTTCTCTTCATATTCTGGAAATAAACATGAAATACATGATAATGTCAATCTTTAACCTTTTACCTCATAACAAAATTCAGAACTTTTCTATATTCAAAATATTCGTAGCAAACAAGTCAAAGGCAGCCCTAATGATGGCAGTCCTCTTGAATTGTACTGTTGACTAGGAAAACATTGTGGAAATAGAAGAAAATGCTGGGGAAGGCTACTGTTAGGGAGAGTGCTTTTATTAGTGGAAATTTGGTACCATTTTCATACATGCAGTGCGAGGTATACATGTATCTTTGTATGAAATGAGATGTAGATATATATTTCATTGGCCACTTTCATATACTTACTGTTTTTGATAAAATTCAATGTATCAGAGCTCCAGATGAGAGGGAGTGATGGTATTCTAAATCCATTATTTCTCTTCCAAACACTATGTTGTGGGTACTCATTAGAATGGTCTCGATGAGACGATTCTAATGAGCACCCAAAACATAGGGTTTAGTGGAGAATAATCAATATTTTCCATTTTGAAATCAAAATCACTCCCTCTTTCTGGAGCTCTGCATATTGTATTATCATTCTTTGGCACAAATGCTGAGCAATATGGTGGGTCTAACTTAAAAAGGATATACCAAAATTGACTTTACTGCCCTGTCTATCACTTTCAGCAAGGTTAGTGCCAGCTGTCAACACACCCTTTTGATAGGTAACAAGTCACTATTATCACTTTCCTATCATACTATGCTGTTTATAAGCAGCAGTTTAATTGATATTTAACACCGTTCTGATGAATTCAGTTTGATAACCAAAATGTACTTACATATGAACAAAATAAGGTATTTTGTTTGTTCTGGATAAACATTAGTCATGTCACACAAACAATACCCTACTATGGATGTTAATAATTCAATCTTACATGTCATCACTGAATACTCAGAGTTTTCATCCCTTATCCCAATTGTACCATACTGACAAGTCCTAAGTCTTTATTTTGTGTAATAAATATTGGGTTTTCCAATGTGTCGGGACTTGACAGGCAAGTATTTCAGTGATGTTCTCCATGTGAATCAATGATCAATGCATATTAACAACATTTTTCTTCTGCATTAATCTCCTCAAAGTGATTATTACTTTATTTGTGTTTCCTGAGAAAAAGAGACAAATTTTGCGGAGGTAGAATCCCTAAATTAACAAATATTTACAAAGCCGAGCAGGTATTTCAGCGGACGTAAATTATATGGCCATCCCGTATGTTTTATGGTCGACCTAAATGTTATGCTGTTATTTTGCCATTATGATTTATATTATCAGCCCTTCATCTCGATAAATGTTATAAAAGACATATATGTTGTACTTCAATAGTAATCAGACATAGTAATAAGAAAAAATAGGGTATTTCGGTGTTTCAGTGATATTTCTGTGATTTGTCAGACCAGGAAAAAAGACTAACTTCTTCCCTCTAGTCACCACCTGGGCCCCTTAAACTTAAACAAGAGGGCCATGATGGCCCTGTATCGCTCCACTGGCTTTTTAACCCTTTACCACACAAATTGAAGTGTTCATGACCATGAAAAAGAGGGCCTTCAAAAACAATGAATGCTGTCAGGCAGTACAAGCAGGTTAATTCATTAGCATGAAAGGTAAAATCCTTGGAAAAATAAGCTGAATTATAGAAACCTTACTCTGAATTATTATTCACCTCATGTGAGCATAACTATTAGCATCAAAAAAATGAGTAACACTTGAAAACAGAATATTTTCTATCAAAAAAAACTTAATGTCTAGCACCAATCATGTATCAATGCAGTTTGACAATCAAGGGAGGTAAATAGTACCAAACTTTATCTTTCATAAAGAGTTATTTCCCTTCATTAATGTATAAATTAAAGTGACTATATCTTGAGGCCTATGTTAAACTTGTGATCCCTGGATGGAGCCAATTTTGACCCAGACCTACAATATGAAACTAGAATGTGTGGTTTTAAACACGGAGATTTTGGCCCTCTTGGTAGAAGCCCATTAGATAAAGCTACATGCAAAATTTGGTAGCCCAAGGCCTTATGGCTACGTACAAGTAGATTATTAAAGTTTCCCTATATAAGCAAATGCAAAACTTGTGACCCCCTGTGACGGGGGCTAAATTTGACCCCAGGGCTATACTTTTGGGCACCCTTGGTAGAGACCCTCTAGATAAAGCTACATGCAAAATTTGATAGCCCTAGTCCTTATAGCTAGGTGCGACAAGGTTTTGAAAGTTTTCCCTATATAAGCCCATGTAAAATTTGTTACCCCCGGGGCGGGGCCAAATTTGACCCCTGGGCTATAAGTTGGAATCCCTTGGTAGAGGTCCACTAGATAAAGCTACATGCCAAATTTGGTAGCCCTAGGCCCTATGGCTAGGTGGAAAAAGAATTTTGAAGTTCTCCCTATATAAGCCCATGTAAAACTTGTTAACCCCGGGGCGGGGCCAATTTTGACCCCAGGGCTATAATTTAGACACTTTTGGTAGAGGTCCACTAAATAAAACAACATCCCAAATTTGGTAGCCCTAGGTCCTATGCCTAAGTAGAAGAGGAGTTTTAAAGTTCTCCCTAAATAAGCCCATGTAAAACTTGTGACCCCCGGGGCAGGCCCAATTTTGACCCCAGGGCTATAATTTGAAGAGACTTGGTAGAGGTCCACTAGATGAAGCTACATGCCAAATTTGGTAGCTCTAGGCCTTACGGTTACAGGCAAGAAGATTGTCAAAGATTTTCGAAATTTTTCAGTTTTGTTGCCATAGCAACCAGAGTTTTTGAAGGAATTAAATTCTTTCAAGAAATTCTGAAGAGGACCATGGCAGGATCATTTCTGTGAAGTTTCATCAAAATTGGATGGGTAGTTTCAGAGAAGAAGATGTTGAAAGAAAAAGTTAACGGACGGACGGACGGACGCACGACGGACAACGGGCCATGACATAAGCCCGCTGGCCTTCGGCCAGTGGAGCTAAAAATCCAGAGGGCCCAGCCCAAAATCCAGGGGCCCAGCTTACCGAAGCCAGAATGGATTAGCGATAGGGGAAGATAAAATGGGCGAGATGTTTTCCCAATCTAATGGCGAGTCCGATTTTATTTTTAATTTTTCCCAGCTTCATGGTGCAGTATCGGCAAGGACTGCAGGATAATTCGCCCCAAAGACAATTCGCCAGGACATGTTTGGGGTGAGAATTTTGATGACTTCTGGACTTGGGCGAGTTGTCATTTGAATTATGGGCAAGATGTCTTCCCAATCTATGGGAGAGTCAGATTTTACTTTTAATTTAAGCGAGTTGTGTTTAGTTTTGTGGGAGTTGGCCTCTAACTGTTGGGCGAGTTGTCTTTGGACGAGTTGCCCATAACTCTCTGTGAGATGCTCATGCAGTAATATTGAGAACCAGCCAAGTATGAGTAAACAACCACTAAAAAAGAAATACCGGAAAATGATACAAAATTAGGTTCAGAAATAGGCGAATCTCATCGAATTTGAATAATCAACTAGACAGAAACTTGACTTTGGTCACTAATCTGTCCGAAAATTTAATGAATTTAAAAAAAAAATGTTCTATTTTTTTGGAATCGCCACCTGGGCCCCTGATGGGCATTTTCAGCTCGCCGAGTCAATTTTCTAGCCGCCATGGGCGAGTGCTACTATTTTTCCCTACAGACAGCTCCGACATGGAACTCACTACCAATACCACAATATTGCGTTTTTTATACATGAAAGCAGTAAGCGATAATAAAACATAATTTTTTGTCAATTTTTCCTACAAAGAAACTTATCATGCACAAGTAACGATGATAACCTTGTTGGAATGGTGGACTCCCTATATCAGTCATACTCTGTCATGTCACATTGGTAATTTCATTGACAAAGCAACCATTATAAATTTCATCGAAATTTAACTTGGTTTGACAACAGATATTAAACTTGCATTGAAATTTTGGGACAATTTTAGAAAAATGCAAAAAAAAAAATCCTTATACTCCCAAAGCCTTTTAATTTTCATTCATGAAACCCCTGTAGTCGAAAACCGTCCAACAACACGAGAAATTAGAGATTTACTACAGCCCAGGTTGACACCAACAGGAGACACGTTCCATTTTTAAATGATCAATTCGCTCATTTACATACAGGGAATACACAGACGAAGTTTCAAACATAGCTTCCGAAGAAGACTTTATGGAAAATAATTATTACATGTTTGTTATGTAATGGAATTTAAGCGTTATGAGTCATGTGCCAGTCACTTGACATTCCCAAATGCTTTATTGGTTTTTGGCACGAATTCTTAAAATACCTTAAGAGGCTTCATAGCTTTTTAAGGGAACACAATTAAAAAAAATCTTTTTTGTAATTTTATGAATCTTAATTATTGATTTGTATTATTATTTCATATGAATTTCAGTGATATATATATATATATATATATATATGTTTTTTTCTTTTTTTTTAATTTGGTGAGATGTAAAAATTCCAATGATGAACATTCAGATACCATAAGTGTAAGAAGTGGAGTACCTCAAGGAAGTGCAATAGGTCCGACTCTGTTCCTCATCTATATTAATGATCTACCAGAAACTGCAGATACAGCTGTGAAGCTGTTTGCAGACGATACTAAAACTTACAGAGATATAAATACCCTTGAAGACTGTACGAAATTACAACTTACTACAAATAACTTTTATGACTGGTCACAAACTTGGAGCATGGATTTTAATATCAAGAAATGCAAAAGACTACATATAGGTAAACACCAATACAATGAAGATTATACCATGGAAAACAACAATGGTGAAAGATGTCAAATCCAAAATGTAACAGAAGAAGAAGATTTAGGAGTAATTATAGACACCAATCTAAAATTTGATTCCCATATAACAGCCAAAATAAATAAAGCAAACCGGAACCTTGGAATAATAAACAGATCATTTACATATATGGACAAACCTATGTTTCTCAATCTATATAAAGCCCTAGTCAGACCTCATTTAGAATATGCCAGCCCAGTTTGGTCCCCCTTTCTTAGGCAACAACAAGTAGCAATAGAGAATGTACAACGTAGAGCAACCAAACTATTAAAGAATATTTCACAACTTTCATATAAAGACAGACTTCTACATCTTGGTCTTCCGTCACTTGAATACAGACGAAACAGAGCAGACATGTTACAAGTATTCAAAATAGCGCACAATTATGACAAAATCTCAAACACAGAATTATTAAGGTTATCAAAATACAGCAGAACAAGAGGTCACAATTTTAAGCTACAAAAGCAAACAGTCAAATCTGAAATCCGAAAAAATAGCTTTAGTAACAGAGTCATTGATACCTGGAACAGTCTTCCATATGATGTTGTAAACGCAGACAGTGTAAATTCCTTCAAAAGTAAACTCAACAGACATTGGAAAACTCACCCAAATAAATTTGAACCGCAATGCTACACCTCCAAAACAGATTATAGCAGTATCCAGTCAAACAGATGGACCTCAAGAAGTCAAAGACTTACCATTGGTCCGGTCAACGTAAGTTAAACGTAAGTTAAATACCCACCTTTAAAGTTAAATTTGTACGATAAATCACTGATCATAGATAGCATCAATTTTGGAAAAAAATATATACCTTTCCTTAACATATCCTGGTTTTCAAGACCTAATAAGCTAGCAAAATGTTCAAGAAAAAAATTATGAAATTAAATACGTTAATTGTTGTTAGTGACTAACAACAAAAGGAAACCGAAAATGAAAGCTACATTTGCATGTTCAAATTTATTTACTGGTAATAGCATAAACTTTCACTTTCCTTCAGCTCCTTTTGAAATGATCGGAAGAGGAAGGATTGGCTTGTTGAAGATTACCCTGAATTTTGTGGGCAGGACACTTTATAAGGTGCAAGAAACCCATTTCTAAGGACTTAAGTACAATAACAACATTGCTATACGATTATTATGCGCTCGACCACTTCAGTTGTTTTCAGTTTCCCTCGGTTGTTTTTTGCTAATCTAAAAATAAATGAGTAATGATTTACATCCGTGTTGTTTACTTTAAATTTAATAATGATAGGTCAAAGTAAAACCCGTGTCTTCGACTCTTACTTTTTCGCCAAATCCTTGGGAACCTTGATTTGACCTTCTTCTTAAAGCCCTCAATGAAATTGACAGAGTGAAATCGCCGAAATCCATCGGTATTTCTCATACTTAATAAAATTTCTGACAGATTTAGAATTTCGGTGCATTTTCAAAACAAATATGGCCGACGAAAGGTCACGTGACATACAACGTAGCAAAAAAGCAACACGGACGATAAAGAAAAGGAAAGTAAAGTTCTTCCAACCGAAAGTAAAACCAAAGGAATCTTGACCTACCATTGCTACAACGGGTAGGCCTCTTGATTATCGAATTAACTTGGTTTTAAAGCTAGGTGAAGGTTACTAACTGTAGGCTGAAAGATAAAGAAAAAAGAAATGGGTTTTAACTTTTTACAAGTGAGCTATGAGGGAGGGGTTGTGATTTTTTTTTTTGTAGGCCTACATGTCATTTCAACAATATTCAAAAAACATCACTTGGGCTTTGCACGTGATTAAGTAATGGCTACCATTATCATGCGCGGTTCAAGGACATCTTTACAACAAATAGAAAATTCATGCCATGGTCGAAATTTAAACATAAAAATTAAAGGGCAATCAAAAACTGTCACCATAATCCAGATTATTAACCCATTACCACACAATCCCTACTTTTGACGACCCACAATGAGTTAAACACCTTCCCATAACTGAAGCTTACACAATCAACACTATAAATTCAAACTACATAACCCATGCCGTAATCTAGATTACCAAAATTAACTCACAACTTAACCAAGATTGCAACACTGTCTCCGCAACCCAGATGACAAAATCCCCTACACATACCCACACTGCAAAACCAACACTACTACCCAGGCCAGATAACATAGTGTAGACTCTGTCTCAGATTGCAAACCTTACAGTGACAGTGATAGTACCTGATTACCCAGATATTAAATTTCATACTATAGTTATGGCCAGAGTGCAAAATCAGCATCTTAAGTATTTAAAGGTGGGTATTTAGAATTTTCAAATCGCACCAAATTAAAAAATATATATGTCACTGAAATTTATATGAAAAAACAATACAAATCATCAGTAATTAAGAATCGTAAAATTACAAACAAAATTTTTTTGGTGGTATTCCCTTAAAAGGCTATGTAGCCCCTTAAGGTATTTTTAGATTTCCCGCCAAAATCAAAAAAAGTATTGTGGGAATGTTAAGTGACTTGCACGTTACTTATGACTATTAAATTTCATAACATAACAAATATGTAATTATTTTCCTTAATGTCTAGAACTTTGGACACTATTTTTGAAGCTTCGTCTATATATTTCCGGTATGTAAATGAGCGAGTTGCTCATGTAAAAATAGACTGTGTTTCCCTTCAGTCTTGACCTGGGCAGTAGTAAATATCTAATTTTTCTTGTTGTCGGATGATTTTTGACTACTGGGGTTTAATGACTGAAAATTATAAGGCTTTGGGAGTACAAGGATGATTTTTTTGTATTTTTTGTAAAATTTTGTCCCAAAATCAGAAGGGCCACCTTTGACAGACGACAACATTTAAGCCTTGTCCAAATTGAAAGCATTTGCAGACAATTAATGCGGCTGAAATGGTGCAATCTTTCTTTGAACATTGTGGGTAAATGAGAAATTACTGGTAACCAGCATTTTTTCCTTTATCCATAATGTTTACAAAAGGTTTCTTTCCCTGGTAGTTAAAAGTTGGCATTTTGTGGTAAAGGGTTAAACAAGATTGCAAAATTCATACTGAGACAAAATTCCAAAACCTACATTATGAAAACCATAATATAAATCAGATTACAAATTTCATAAAAACTCATAACCAAGATTATGAAGCCTACAGATTGACTATTTAAAAGTGGCCCTTCAGATTTTGAGACTAAAGTTTTACAAAAATACAAAAAACTCATCCTCATACTCCCAAAGCCTTTTAATTTGCATTCATAAAACCCCTGTAGTCGAAAACTATCTGACAACAAGAGAAATTAGAGATTTACTACGGTCCAGGTCGACAATGACGAGAGTCATGTTCTATTTATACATGAGCAACTTGCTCATTTACATTCCAGAAATATACAGGCCAAGCTTCAAACATAGCACCCGAAGAAGATATAATGAAAAATAATTGAATATTTGTTATGTTATTGAATTCAAGTCTAATTAGTCACATGCCAGTCACTAAACATTCCCTCAACGCTTTTTTTATTTTTGGCGTGAAATCTAAATATAGCTTAAGAGGCTACATAGTCTTACGAACGAAGTCCGTAACAAAGAAACAAATGAATAAATGCATGGCAGAAATAAGGATCGGAGCGGGATTCGAACTCCGAACTCCCGGACGCAAAGCCAATACCCTAACCACTGAGCCAAAGAGATATCTCCCTGACGCAGAAGCCAGGTATTGTATTTAAATCGGGAGTATGCCATGCAGGAAGGAGTGGTCTCCCGTAACACACCCCCTCTTAAAGTCATCATTTATTGATGACTCGAAGCCTTATTAGGCAGGAAGTCCGATTTTGGACAACAAATGGGATTAATGGCTCAATGGCCAATCCCGGACGAGCCCCCATCTCACGAACGAAGTCCGTAACAAAGAAACAAATGAATAAATGCATGGCAGAAATAAGGATCGGAGCGGGATTCGAACTCCGAACTCCCGGACGCAAAGCCAATACCCTAACCACTGAGCCAAAGAGATATCTCCCTGACGCAGAAGCCAGGTATTGTATTTAAATCGGGAGTATGCCATGCAGGAAGGAGTGGTCTCCCGTAACAATAGCCCTTTATGGGAATACATGTATCATCAAAAAAATTATTTTTTGTAATCTTATGATTCTTAATTGTCGATGATTTGTATTTTTTTTTTTTACAAATTCAGGGATATAATTATATATGTCTTGATTTGGTGTGATGTAAAAATTCTAAATACCCACCTTTAAGAATTAATCCCGAGTTTACGAGACCCCTGAGAAGCAGGCCTCTGAAAACACTGTGAAAAATGGAGAACAGCAATTTTTTCCCCTTATGTAGCAATGTTTCCGTCCCCTCATATTATGAAAATTGCAGCTGATGAACTAAAAAATTTCCGCATGAAAACTGACAATCACAATAAGTTTAAAAAACAAGGCTTGATTGGTGTGAAGTACCTGCCTTTTCCTTCATAAACAAGCTTTATGAAGTCAGATTTAGATTGACTTTTAAGCAAACAACAAAATTTTACACCAGTTGAAATTGAAAGCAAAATACAAGAACAAAAATTCAAATTTGTTTTGTGAAGGGTAGAAAATATTGTGGGAAAAGGAGGAAATGCTAGTTACTAGCATTTCCTCCTTTTCCCACAATGTTTTTCATTAGGATTCACCCTAAGAGTCATTAAGTTGCGATTGTATGGTAAAAGTTTAATGCATGAGTGTGCTTGCCTTTTCCCTCATGTAAGCAGCATTTTAACCCTTTACCACACAATGCCAACTTTTGACGCTCCTGGAAAAGAAGCCTTCCAATTGCTCGTAACGAGCAATTTCTCATTTTCCCACAGTGTTTTCTAGCCTTTCAAAAACTTTCTGCCATTCTCATAAAATTCATAATTGTCATCTGCAAACACTTCGAGTTTGGGATAGTCTAAAATTTGTCACTTGGGAAAGGGTGAAGCAGATCCTTGAAACCTTAACCAGTACAAATACCAAATTGTCAGTAGATTTTTGACCAGTACTAATACCATCTTGTCAGTAGATTTTTGAAACGTTAACCAGTACAAATACCAAATTGTCAGTAGATTTTTGAAACCTTAACCAGTACTAATACCATCTTGTCAGTATATTTTTGAAACCTTAACCAGTACTTATACATCTTGTCAGTAGGTTTTTTGAAACCTTAACCGGTACTAATACCATCTTGTCAGTAGATTTTTGAAACCCTAACCAGTACTAATACATCTTGTCAGTAGATTTTCGAAACCTTAACCAGTACTTATACCATGTTGACAGTAGATTTTTGAAATCTCAACCTGTACTAATACCACATCAGCAGATTTTTGAAATCTCAACCAGTAGTAATACCATGTTTTAAGCAGATTTTTGAAACCTTAACCAGTACTCATACTATGTTGTAAGTAGGTCCTTGAATCCTTAACTCTTTACCACACGAGAAAGTTTTAGACTTGTCCAAATTGAAAGCATTTGCAGACGACAAAATAAAGGTGACTGAAAAATAGAAATTTGTTCTGGGAAGAGTAGAAAATACTGTGGGAAAAGGAGAAAATGCTGGTTACCAGCATTTTCTCCTTTTCCCACAGTGTTTTCAAAAGGCTTCTTTCTCATGGGCGTCAAAAGTAGGGATTGTGTGGTAATGGGTTAACAAATACTCACACCAGGTTGTAAGCAGTTCCCATAAATCTGAATAGTACTAATACAATGTTGTAAATATATAGTTTCTTGAAATTTTAACTCATTACCAAATGACAAAATTTTAGACTGGTCCAAATCGAAAGCATTTCCAGACGACAAAATAAAAGTGACTGAAAAACTGAATGTGTTTAGTGAACGTAGAAAACATTGTGGGAAAAGGACAAAAATGCTGGTTACCAGCAATTTTTCCTTTTCCCGCAATGTTTTCTAAAGGCTTCTTTCTCAGGGGCTTCAAAAGTAGGGATTGTGTGGTAATAGGTTGACCAGGGCCACATCATCATGAATAATTAATTGAAACCTTAACCTATACCCAAAACATGTTGTAACTAGTTCCTTGAGGCCTTATCCATTACTGCATGTGATCAGTTTCTCAAAACCTTTACTAATTCTCAAACCAAGTCATCAGCAGTTTCCCAAAACTTTAACCAGTACTCACCATGTTGTAAGCATTTTCTGAAAACCCTTAATTAGTACTCCCATCACATTGTTAGCCGTTCTCACATCATTTGGTAAGCAGTTCCTTAACCCTTTCCCAATCAACAAAATTTTAGACTGCTCCAAATTTAAAGCACCTGCAGACGACAAAATAACCATAACTCAAAAATTGAAATTTGTTTCCAGCGGGGAAGAAAACAATGTGGGAAAAGGAAAAAATGCTGGTTACCAGCATTTTCTTCTTTTTCCACATTGTTTTCAAAAGGCTTCTATCCCATTACCACACAATCCCTACTTTTGACGCCCCTGAGAAAGAAGCCTTTAGAAAACATGGTGGGAAAAGGAGAAAATGCTGGTAACCAGCATTTTCTCCTTTTCCCATAATGTTTTCTACCCTTCCCAAAATAATTTTAAATATTTGAGCTACATCTATTTTGTTGTCTGCAAATGCTTTCAATTTGGACCAGTCTAAAATTTTGTCGTTTGGTAATGAGCTATCTCAGGGTTGTAAAATTTGGTTGGTTGTATCGTGGTTTAACGCCACTTTAACAGCTAAGGTCATATCATGGCGGTCGGTGACGCACATGTGTTTCCTGGCTTTCTCACACCGGTACTTACACTACTTTCTTTCCAAAGCCACCGACTACTTTTCTCACATGCTTTAGCAGAGGTGAGAGGCGAAAATACGCCGGAAAGAAAGTTCGCCTCAACCGGGTATCGAACTCACAACCACCAGGTCATGAGTCCGACACGCTCACCACTGAGCCACCCGGGCGGGCAGGGTTGTAAAAAAACCAGGGATTGTTTGGTAAAGGGTTAAAGCTTAACCAGTACTAATACAATGCTTGATTGAGAAAGGGACATAAGTGTGTCAGAAATACTTTGATGGTTACCACCCTTATTGTAACAGTTCCCCATTTGATACTGCACAACTTGTTCAAGTTTCAAAAAATAGCTTTAGTAATGACAGAGGTTTTTATAAAATATCAAAGTTTTTGATAATGTAAAACAATGCATAAGAAGATGACTTCAGGGCTACAGCAATACCTCAATGTTTTCTTTAGCAGAGCTAAACTAGAGCTGTCCCTGAATGTGATTTAATACCCCTGCCAGCGCTTTGACAGAAACAGGTAATTATTTGTACACAGACCGATACATGGGCAGACACACAGATGGACAAGCAGATAGAAAGGCTGATTCCAGTATAACCCCGAAACATTTTGTTTTGTGGGGTTAAAGACGGGCTGAGGCAGTTTAAAAACAAAACAACAAATAAAGTTTCATAAATAAATATTGTTTTTATTCAATATATATCCATTTGTGATTGACCAGCAATTTTATGTTTCAATGTTTTACTATTGGTGAAACTTTGACAGCTTAACTGGTTTTTCACAATGAACCTTGACCAAATAATCCTTAATTCAACTTGTTACCCAAGAATAACATGTTAGGCTTGTCCAAATCGAAAGCATTTACGATGACAAAATAAAAGTGACTGTAAATTTGAAATTTGTTTTGAGAAGGGTAAAAAACATGGTGGGAAAAGGAGAAAATGCTAATTGCCAGCATTTTCTCCTTTTCCCACAATGTTTTCTAAAGGTTTCTTTTCCAGGATCGTCAAAAGTGAGGATTGTGTAGTAATGGGTTAACAAAGCTGCAAAAGCTCGAGAAAAAGGCTTTTGAAAACATTGTCAGAGAAGGAGAAAATACTTCTAACCAGAGTTTTCTCCTTTTTCAACAATATCTTTTTACCCTTCCACAGGCAAATTTTAACATTTGAGCCATATCAGATTTATCATCTGTAGACTTTAACTTGGACACTTTCATTTTCTAACATAATTATCTTTAACTATGCAGACATTTTTTGTCTTGAGAGAGACTCCATTGGAAATTTAACCCATTACCACACAACCCCTACTTTTGACGCCCCTTAGAAAGAAGCCTTTAGACGACGTCGTGAGAAAAGGAGAAAATGCTGGTTACCAGCATTTTCTCCTTTTCCCACAATGTTTGCTACCCTTCACAAATCAAATTTCAAATTTCCAGTCACTTTTATTCTGTCCTCTGCAAATCCTTTCGATTTGGACAAACCTAAAATTTTGTTGTTTGGTAATGAGTTAAGATATTTCCTAGTAAAGAGCAATTCATTTGAACATTGCTCTGGTAAAAAGGGGTTAAATGCACCTCAGCGACATTATACCTAGAAAGATATGGAGTGCAACACGCGAAAAGGGGCATTCGGACATTTGCGTAAAGTGTCGTCCCGGATTAGCCTGCGCAGTCCGCGCAGGCTAATCCGAGACGGCACTTTACGACTACATTAGATTTTGTGCTACAGTGGACTTGCGTAAAATAGAAAATCACATAAAATCGGAAAGTGTCGTTTCGGATTAGCCTGTGCGGACTGCACACACTGATCAGAGACGACACTTTACGCAAATGTCCGAATGACCCTTTTCGCGTGTTGCACTCCATATATAATTCCAGATCCACCATAATCCATTTTGACAAACAACCAGCTGAATCCGCAGGTAGACTGGTCCTTGCACCTGTAGAAAATTGACCAATAGCCAAGTTTCAACCCAGGTTAGCCTGTGTGCGGACTGCAAAGGCTAACATGTGACGATACTGCTTGCAGATGCACTAAAACCCCATTTCATAAAGCAGAGATCATTAGCATGTTCTTTTTCACTCGTGGTCGCGTATAAACACTGCACCAAAACACAGCGTAAATGCAACTCAATTAACCCTTTCCCAAACAATCCCCGGTTTTTACAACCCTGAGATAGAAGCCTTTTGAAAACATTGTGGGAAAAGGAGAAAATGCTGGGAACCAGCACTTTCTCCTTTTCTCACAATGTTTTCTACCCTGCTGGTAAAAAATTCAATTTTGATTTACGTTTAACTCTTTACCAAATGACAAATTTATAGACTAGTCCAAATTGAAAGCATCTGCACACGACAAAAAAAAATGTAACTGTAAAATCGAAATTTAATTTTTGAAGGGTAGAAAACACTGTGGGAAAAGGAGAAAATGCCGGTTACCATCATGTTCTTCTTCTCCCAGAATGTTTTCAAAAGGCTTCTTTCTCAGAGTCGTTAAAATTTGGGATTGTGTGGTAAAGGGTTAATTTGTCATCTGCAAGTGCTTTCAATTTGGACCAGTCTAAAGTTGTGTCATTTGGTAAAGAATTAACCCATTACCACACAATCCCTACTTTTGACGCCCCTGAGAAAGAAGCCTTTTGAAAGCACTATGGGAAAAGGAGAAAATGCTGGAAAACCAGCATTTTCTCCTTTTCCCACAGTGTTTTCTACCCTACCCAGAACACATTTCTATTTTTTAGTCACCTTTGTCGTCTGCAAATGCTTTCAATTTGGACCGGTCTAAAATTTTCTCGTTTGGTAAAGAGTTAATTGTAGAAAGCAGTTTGGATACAAGAACAAATTGCTGAAGAACAGCATTTTCTCTCTTTCCCTAAATATTTTAAAAAAGAGCTAATTTTACCCCTGGTTTTTATGATCCAGAGGAAGAGACCTGTAAACACTGTGGAAAAAGGAGAAAATACTGGTACTTCTTTTCCTACAATAATTTCTATTCTTCTACAGTCAAGTTTCAATTCAACTGACTGATCCTAGCCAAGAAACCTATTGAAAATATTGTGAGAACAGAGAAAATGCTGCTAACCAATTTCTTCTTTTCCCACAATTTTTTCTACTCTTTTTCATACCACTTTTCCCACTTGAGCCAGATTTTAGTTGTGTTCAGCAAATGCTATCGAGCTGGATGAGACAAGAAAATTTACCTTGTGGTAAAGAGTTTAAGCAAACTTGTTTCAGAACATAATGAATAAAAGGCACAATGGCTGGAACTCTTTACTAGACGAAAAAATTTCAGCCTTATCTAAATTGAAAGCATTTGCAGATGACAATTTCAATGTTGACTCAAATAATGCAATTTTTCTTTGATAGGGTAGAAAAACACTGTGTTTTCAAACAGCTTCTTTCCCAGGGTTGTTAAAAGTTGGCATTGTACAGTACAGGGTTATAATAAAAATATCATATATCACTGAATATAAAGTTTGAACTACAAGTACACCTACTTTACCACACAATCCAAAGTTTACACACTCCAAAGAAAGAATTAACCCTTTACCCCATAAGGCATTTCTATGGTATCTCTAATTGACCCTAAATAACAGCAAGGATGAAGCCGTTTCTTATGTGTATATGACACCTTTTGATAGCACAGAAAACATTGTGGCAAAAGGTGAAATTGCTCGTCACGAGCAATTTCACCTTTTGCCACAATGTTTTCCAAAGGCTCCTACAAGCAATGCCTTGAAATGAGTATCTATGGAGTAAAGGGTTAAAAAGATAATCATTATGGGAAAAGGAGAAAATGCTGCTAACCAGTATTTTCTCCTTTTACCATAGGGTTTTCTACCTCTCCCTTCCAAGATTAACTTCCATCATACATGTTTATGGCCACATTAAAATGAAACAGTTAAAATGTGTCTATTTCATTTAAAATTATAGTCAGAAATTTCATTTAAAAAAAAAACTTTATAAAAATTAAGATACTGTGGGTGAAAAAATTGTTGGCAACATAAAACCCTGGGCTCCATCAAAGTTCTATTCACTAATTGAACTATCAGACAAAACTGATATCAGACCATTCCAAATTGACAGCATTCTGCATGCAACAGCCTTGATATGGTTTAACTCTATACCACAAGACAAAATTTAAAGCATTTGGAGATGACAAAATAAATGTGGCTGCAAAAATGTACTTTGTTGTAGTAGAAAACATGGTGGGAAAAGGAGAAAATGCTGGTCATCATAACTTGTTCTATTTCTCACCTGGGTTTTCAAACAGCTTCTTGCATAGGGTTGTTAAAAGTGGGGATTGTGTGGTAAAGTGTTAAATGATTGACATAATTATATATTGGAAATGGAAAAAATGACTGTAATCAGCTGGTAATGTATATTTTCTCCTTTTCCCACAATGTTTTCTAAAACCTTTTTCCTAAGGGTCATTAAAACTCTGAAGGTTTCAGTCAGATTTGCCGGCCACGTGGTGAAAAAATATTTTTGTGTAAGTGGTAACTCTTTTAACTCATTACCACACAATCCCGACTTTTAACGACCCCTAGATGAAAGCCTTTGGAAAAAATTGTAGGGAAAGGAGAAAATGCGGATAACCTGCATTTTCTCCTTTTTCCCACAATGTTTTCTACCTTTCATGAAACAAATTTCAAATTTTCGATCACTTTTATTTTGTCATATGCCAATGATTTCGAATTGGACCAGCCTGAAACATTGTCGTCTGGTGGAGTTAACCCATTACCACACAGTCCCTACTTTTGATGCCCCTGAGAGAGAAGCCTTTAGAAAACATTGTGGGAAAAGGAGAAAATGCTGGTATACAGCATTTTTTCCTTTTCCCACAATGTTTTCTACCCTTCACAAAACTAATTTCATATTTTCAGTCACTTTTGTTTGTCGTCTGCAAATGCTTTCCATTCGGACATACCTAAAATTTTGTCATTTGGTAATGAGTTAAAAGAAAACACAATTTCAGACTTACCGGTATCCACATTGAAAGGAAATTGAGGATAACATGTCAAGTGTGGATCAAATGAAACGTTTTGTTTGTAAATGGGTATAAAACTTTGTTGGGAAAAAAGGGCAAAAAACTAGTTACCAGCATTTTCTCCTATTCTCACAGAGTTTTCCTCGCCACAAAAAATCTAAATTGCTTTGTATGGGGATAATGAATTACACATCAAACTTTGGCCGACTTATACCTTATGATTTTGTTTCTATTTGTACATGTAATTGAATGTAAATCCTTGTTTTCAACACAGTTGAGATTTGGCAGGATTCTAAAGACAACTATAGTACAGATTCAGATCATAATGTGAGGTCTAATCTTAATCTACACTGCAAAAAATAGTTTATGGCATAATCTAGTTAAAGTGACACTGAAAGTTACAATAAAAGGGCTTCTTACAGCTTAAAAAAAATTTGTTTAACATCTAGTTCTGCCTTCATACAATTTTTTTCAATCTTGCAGAAATCCATATTTGTAAACAATGTGGTGAAAGTAGAAATTAACTCTTTACCAAACAACAAAATTTTAAACTTGTCCCAAATCAAAGCATTTAAAGACATCAAATTAAAAGTGACTGAAAATTTTCAACTTGTTCTGGGAAGGAAAAAAAATTTGTGGGCATAGGAGAAAATACTGGTTACCAGCATTTTCTCCTTTTCCCACAATGTTTTCAAAAGGCTTCTTTCTCAGGGTTGCTAAAAGTCCAGATTGTTTAGTAAAGGGTTAAAGGTGGCTCCAACAAAAAAAATTTACTTCGACAAGACAGAAAATATTGTGGAAACCATTATTTTTCTTCTTTTTCTGACACTGTTTTTAAAAGATGTCTTAGTCGTGGTTGTTACAACTCTGAATTCAATTCTGTAAAAAATTACCCCTTTCCCAAACGACAAACTTTTGGACTAGACCCGACTGAAAGCATTTGCCGACGACAATTCAACTCTTGCTGAAAAGATGATTTCTGTCTATGAGAGGGTAGAAAACATTGTGGGAAAAGGAGAAAATGCTGGTTACCAGCATTTTCTCCTTTTCCCACAATGTTTTCAAAAGGCTACCATTCCAGACCCGTAAAAACCAGGGATTGTTTGGGAAAGGGTTAATCCTTTACCGAACAGTTCCCAACTTCTAACATCCAAAGGAGTGACACTTTCGAAAACATTGAGGAAACAGGAAAAAGAAATGCTGGTTACTTGCTTCTTTTCCATTTTCCATAATTTTTTCTACTCTTTCTATACCGACAAAATTTCATTATTTGCACCACTTTCCATGTGTTATAGATCTGCAAATGTTTTCAATGCTTTTGTTTGGTTAACCACAACATGCAACAAAGTAGTCTGTTCTTGCTACAATAGAAGTTATGTTGTGAGAAATAAATCAAAATGTTGTGTATCATAAGACACTCTGAATAGACACAATCAACATTTTCTAACTTTGTAAACATCGAGTCTGATCTAATGAATGAATGAATGAATGAATAGTGTTTTATGGCCCGTCGACAACTTAGGTCATATTGGGCGCACTTACTTAGTACACAATAATGCGAGGTGAAAATAACACACATGTGCAACAACATAAGACAAACATGATAAATGAGGAATGGATGAAACACAAAATGATGCCCCTTTTGTCGCCTTTTACGACATGCATGCTGTCACCTTTGTTCCGCCAGATGAAATGGCAGATGTGACGATCGCGGGACTGCAGTGGTTTATTCTTATACCCCCGATTAAACCACACGGGGTCCCACAGGCCAACTGATTCCCATTCCAAACTCTATTTACATCAAGAAAAAAAATATAGGATTTGGAATAAGAACCACCCAGCCTGCTGCAATCCTACGAATTACGAGGAAAGCAGCCGTTTGTCTCTAATTTTAGTCGCCTTCTACGACATGCCATAGAGAAAGGCCGAGGTCCTATTCTATAAAGTAAAAAAACCCCGGGACCCCACGGGGATCGAGTCTGGTCTTGTATCTATAGAGTGCATAAAAACTAACACAGCTGACAATCATCATCATCATCATCATCTGCAATAAAACATATATACATATACATATCTAAATGATAAAACAAATATTTAAAGTCTGTTTACAATTTTTTTTTTCTCTGTATAGTACAAATACCAATATTTAGCACACTCCCAATGAACACAACAAAATAAAACTTAATACCCCGGTCACATATTCACGGAAGGCCGCCACGGAAGAGCTACGGATTCGTTCCGGCATTGTCCGTGGCAACTCGTACTAGTCTGTAGCTCTCCGTATTGTAACCGTAGGCATTCGTAGTAGTCCTTGTATATCCGTAGCGGTCCTTAACAATTTTTGAACATGCACAAAAATTCGCTACGGATCAAACGACCGTAGCGTATCCTTACTAGTCCGTATTAGACCGTACTGATACGTTCTGGTCCGTATTAAAACCGTATCAGTCCGTAGGCCCAAAATTTTTTCAGAATTTGATACGGAGAACTACGTATTAGCACGGTTACGCTACGTTTTAGTTACGTTATGATACGGATTTGTCACGGAAAGTCACGACCTTAATACGTAGTACTACGGAGAGGCAGGGATTCGCACGGTCTTTTACGGTTTACTACGTTGCAACACGACACAGTACGGAATTGTAAGGACCATTATTGTTTGGTAGGATAAATTCAAAATCATGTACTTCAACAAGGGTATTTTTACTCTGTCTTTGTAGAATACAACGCAATTGCGCTTTGTTGTTGAGTTCACAATCATGAACCGTCAACAGTGATGTTTGCAATAAGTTGGCGGTAACTGGATATTGGTATGGCACAAAATGTCAAGGCACTGGTCCAGCAGCTTGATGGCATACATAGATGTAATAATTATATTTTTATCGTACTACTAATAATACGTTTAATTTAAGGTTACATATTTTACAAAACATTGTACGAAAATGAATAAACATCAGTATTATAATGTGACATTTTATCCAAACAACGATGCTAAACATGCAAGTAAAACGATAAAATAGTACGAGCACATAAAACTGTCACCGTTTCTGGTGATTCTGACAACCGCCAACGAAACAGGAGGTCACAGGTTCGAGCCCTGCCAGGAGCTTGTACTGATATGGCTGGTTGGTGAACCGCCAGCTGGTTAAATGTATGGTTACGAGGTGCCTGCATGGTGCCAGGCTGGCCCTTTCGAAACAGGTGATACTGACTATAATAGACAAGCACTTTACTTTTAAAACATAAACATTCACCATAATCAGTGTAATTGTGAAATAAACAGCAGATTTTATGAACATAAGAGAAACGTTATTGAGCAATATTTTTATTGAAACCTTTGTCATTAAATCCCTTCTTTTTATGGGTCTGCAACAGACAAGTCAAGAAAACATTCTGATTCTAGGAAATCGAAAAAGATGCTCAAAATGGGCAATTTCTCCGTTTCCCACAATGCTTTCTACATCATTGTGGAACTGAAGCTCATTTAAACCAAATTTACAGTTGTCTACAGATACTCTGAATTTCGTGAAGGCCAAATTTTGTCAACTTGTGATGGGTTATTGATTATAATAATCAGGTAATAAAAGACAGAGAATATGTGGACTAGAGACTGGCTTTTACGAAGACCCGTCCATGGCCAGTATGAGGCTCTCATGGCCGAACTTATTGCATTTTGAAAGTGAGCGGTCTAGAGCATTTGGACGGAATGCTAAATCGTGGTAGGTCCGTATCGATCTGTGCCGATTCGTACTACTACGTATCGGATCGTTCTTATTCGTACTAATCCGTATCTGTACCGTAGCAAATCGTAGTGTATCCGTACTAAAATCGTCCTGATTCGTATCGCTCCGTATTAAACCGTGTCGAACCGTAACAGTCCGTATCACTCCTGGAACTCTGACCTATATTTTGGCTGTAGATCCGTCAAACTCCGTACTCACACCGTTGTGTATCCGTATTGGAACCGTAGCGGACTACGGAATTTGTCATTTCCGTAGTCATCCGTGAGCGATTAGACCGTAGCTCTTCCGTGGCGATCTTCCGTGAATATGTGACCGGGGCTTAACATAGACTAACCTATAACACAGATTGTGCAACACTTTTAACTCTTTACCAAACAACAAAATTTTGGACTGGTCCAAATTGAAAGTATTTGCAGACGACAAAATGAATGTGACCTAAGAATTGAAATTTTGGCTGGTTACCAGCACTGTCTCCTTTTCCCTCAGTGTTTTCTAAAGGCTTCTTTCTCAGGGTCGTCGAAAGTACGGATTGAGTGGTAATGGGTTTAAATTATTACAACCTGCACAGAGACCATTTTTTGAAAGCATCATGTTCAATATGAGCATATTTTTCCCTTAACTCTTTACAACACAATCCTGACTTTTATCAACCCCTGAGAAAGAAGCCTATAGAAAACATTGTCGGAAAAGAAGAAAATGCTGGAAGCCAGCATTTTCTTCTTTTCCCACAAAGTTTTATACTCTATCAAAGAAAAACTGCATCATTTGAGCCACTATGAAATTATCGTCCACCAAATGCTTTCGAGTTGGATTGGCCTAAAATTCTACTGTGTGGTGAAGGCTAAAGTAGTAACAACATTTTCAAAATGGCTATGTGTGAAACCCGGATTTATGTCGATATCCATATTTCACAAGGATCAATCGGACTCTTTACCACAAGAAGAAATTTCAGACTTGTTCAGCAAGAAAGCATGATACAAAATAAACATGTCTAAAAATACCAGCATTTTCTCCTTTTCCCACAATGTTTTCTAAAGGCTTCTTTCTCAGGGTCGTCAGAGGTAGGGACTGTGTGGTAATAGGTTAAAAATCCGGCTTAAAATAACTAAAAATGTATCTACCGGTAATTCTTTACGACACAATGACGACTTTTAACAAGCCTGCGGAATAAGCCTTTTGAAAACATTGTGGGAAAAGGAGAAAATGCTGGTGACCGGTGTTTTCTCATTTTCCCACAAAGTTTTCTAACCTATCGGGGAAAAATTGTGTCATTTGGGCTATTATGAAATTGTCGTCTGTAAATGCTCTGAATTTGGACAAGTCTAAAATTTGTCATTCAGTAAAGAGGTAAACCTGTATGCAGCATGAATTGGTGCAAAATCTTTGATGCAAAGATTCATGGTTGAGCCATTTTCATGGATGAGCCATTTTATGTACTTTTAGCCCTTTACTCCATAGATACTCGTGACGAGCAATTTCACCTTTTGTCACAATTTTTTCTATGCCATCAAAAGATGTCATATACACATAAAAAACGGCTTCAACCTTGCTGTTATTAAGGGTCAATTAGAGATACCATAGAAATGCCTTATGGGGTAAAGGGTTAAAAGAGAATTAAAGTAATCCATTCCAATCCAAGCTAGCCTTTTCTGAAATACCCATGACACTTAAAAAGGGCCCTATTTAGATAATTTTGCTGTAAATCAAAATTTTTTGAATAACAACAATAAATAATAACATAGAAGTACTTTTTTCAACCTATATAAAGACACTGAAAGAAACTGAATGTTAACATGATTAGAAGTTGCAAATTTGGCGTTCAAATAGCCTTTTGGTTGCTTGGCAATTGGTAACTCTGCCTACATTTTTTAAATTTTATAAATTAAATATGACATCATCATATTTATTTGAAAACCATACTATATTAACAACACTTTCGATTGATTTAGTGACATTTATACAAATCTTTGTGGAATTGGGGTATACCATCTACAAATCTTCAAACCTTTACTGCACAATGCCAAATTTAACTCTTTACCACACAATGATGACTTTTAACGACACTGGGTATGAAGCTTATTGAAAGCATTGATGGAAAGAAAGAAAATGCTGGTAACCAGCATTTTCTCCTTTTCCCACAATGTTTTCTACCCTGTTGCAAACAAATTTCAATTTTGGGGTTACATTTATTCTGTCGACTGCAAGAAGTGATTTCAATTTGGACAAGTCTAAAATTTTGTCTTTTGGGAAAAAGTTAAACTTAGGATAGTGTGGTTAACTTTTTACAACATAATCCCGACTTTTAACAACCCTGAGATAAAAAGTCTTTTGAAAACATTGTGGGAAAAGAAGAAAATTTCTATCCTTCCCAAACCAAACTTCAATTTTTCAGTCACATTTATTTTATCGTCTGCAAATGCTTTCAACTTGGGCTGGTCTAAAATTTTCTTGTGTAGTAAAGTTTCTACGCATTGCTTTTAGGAACCTTTGGAAAACATTGTGGCAAAAGGTGAAATTGCTCATGATGAGCAATTTCACCTTTTGTCACAATGTTTTCTATGCTATCAAAAGGTGTCCTATACACATAAGAAACGGCTTCATCCTTACTCTTACTTAGAGATACCATAGGGTTAATTAGAGATACCATAGAAATGCCTTATGAGGTAAAGAGTTAAGGTAAAATCAGGATACTGAGGCTAAGGATTAAGAGATGAATCATGGATTAAATTACCCTATACATGTTTTATTTTACCCACTACTTGAACCTTGGAATTAGCATCACAACTAGTCATTCCTTGTAATGACCAATCTTTCAATTAATTACTTAACCTTCAATCTATCCTTCACTTTACCCCTTACCACACAATGACAACTTTAAACAAACCTGTGAGAGAAGGCTTTTAAAAACATTGTGGGAAAAGGAGAAAATGCTGGTTACCAGCATTTTCTCCTTTTCCCACAATTTTTTCTACTCTATCAAAGAAAAATATTTTCATAAGAGCCATACTGAAACTGGCGTCTGCAAATTCTTTAATTGGACAGGTCTAAAAATTTTGATGTATGGTAAAGGGTTAATTTCCTGCATTTTAACCTTTAGGCTGTTAAGTGAGTGTGACTTACTGACCTTTTGAAGACTATGTAGATGAAGATCAAACTGCAAAGAATGTGCAGTCTAATCTTGAATCTACACTGTTTGAGAAGGAGATATTATTCATAAACAAAAAAAACTTTGAAATATCAACACTTGGGTTGTCACTGTAAAAATAAAAAAAAAAAAATATTCTAGTCATTTGGCAGAATAAGGATTAATAAAAACATGCAAAAAACCATTTGAAAACAAATATGAGCCCATCTTCGCGAGCCAAGGTTACGATCACTACGTGGATCCTACCTTGGCTGATTGAGCCCGATTTCGAGATTCCTGCGATGTGCCCTCTATTGGATGCTGGTTATTACCCCCCTTTACATCATTTTTCTAAAAGCAAATGAAATATTGTTTTACAAACCGCTTACGAATACACATGAAGCGATAAGCAGACATCCATGTGGGTTTCCATGTTTACCTTCTATTCGAAAGGTAGCGACCTTGTTCTATTTTTATCAAAGATGAAATGCTATGAGCAATTTCATTCGTTGCAGTTAGAGCTGGCTGCATCCAATGAAAAAGCATATCGGGGGAATGTAAAAATCAAGCTCGATCCGCCAAGGGTAGAGTAGCGTAGTGAATCGTCAGCCTTGGCTTGCGAAGATGGGCTCAAATATGATCTGTCTTGTGAGGGCCAAAACTTGTACCTTTGTGACTGGCTCTGCCACTAGGGAAAATGTTGTATATTAGTACTGACAACTAAAATTACATCTTGATTCAGCATGCAAACCAACAGTTTTCCTTTTCCTTACCCTCTAAATACTGACAAAGATTGAATCATTGTAATATTTAACCTTATTCTGTCAGAAAATGTCCTTATGATTTTGGCACAAGCAGTGAAATCACAGCAGTGAAATTATCAGGTTATAACCCACTGATATTCATTTTACATTCCACAGACCAAAAATGCATAAAAAGTTTTCAATGCTATTTCACTGTTGTATTAACTAAATGCTGAATGATCTAAACCTATTACAAAAAAAAAAGATTCAGATTTGAGCAAATCAAGAAATCTGCAGAGCTGCATCAAGTTGAGCAACCTTTAAAGTATAACAGTAAAAGCATTGCGGGTAGAAACTTAACTCAACAGCCTTCACTCTGTACTATATGACAAAATTTTATACAAATTTTATGATGGAACTGCGAGCATTTGCAAATAGAAATTAACTCTTTACCGAACAATCCCTGGATTTTACGACCCTGATAGAAGCTTTTTGAAAACATTGTAGGAAAGGGAAAAAATGCTGGTACTTTTCCTTTTCTCACAATGTTTTCTTCCCCGCTGGAAACAAATTTCCATTTTTGAGTTACCTTAATTTTATCATCTGCAAGTGCTTTCAATATGGACCAGTCTAAAATGTTGTCGTTTGGTAAAGTGTTAAATGTAGCTCTCAAATGATGAAACTTTTCTTTGAAAGGGTACAAGATATTTGGAAATAGGGGAAAATGCTTGTTACCAGATTTTTTTCCTTTTTCCTACCATGTTTCAAAATGTGTTCTTTCTCCTAAGGAATGCAAAAACATCTGAGTTTGACACAGAGTTAAAATATAGAAATGAACATACCTGACCAATCAGGAGAGTTTTTACTGACATGTCTAAAGTAAATCTAATTGGGCAGTACAGTTTGAAAGCAGAGCTTTTTAGCTATATTTAAAATTCATGTAAAACATAGCCTCTTGTAGCATTTGTTTCTTAGTATTTTTATCTTTTGTTTTATTGATAATAAGAACATCAACATGCTCCTTTTCAAAAGTGATTCACAACAAAAATATACAGCCTGAAAAGTTCAAAGAAAAGAAATCATCAGGAAAATACTTTTAAGTCAGGACTCAAGTTTCATTTCATTTGAAGAGACATAAAGCTATGCATATATGAAAATTTTGATGAAATAAACACATTTTATCCAAAGGATTGCCATCAATTCAACTTCTTAAAAACACACTTCTGTACAATAAACAAATTTGCACTCAGAATAACACAAATACACCAAACTATCTTTTTCTTTTATTTTCCTACATTAGAACCTTATCCCTTTGGCAAAAAATCCCCATTTTTCATGACCAAAGAGGAAGAAGAACTTTGAAAACGTTGTGGGAAAAGAAGACAAAGCTGAAAACCAGCATTTTCTCCTTTCCAACTATGCTGTCCACCTTTCATCTGCAAACGCTTTCAATATGGATGAGTTTTTATTATGTACAAGTCACTGAAAACATACCACATGCCAACATGATAAACTGGATGATAAATGAGAACATAATTATATACAATTGTACAAATAATTTTCTGTTCAACAAAATGAATATATTTTTTTTCTAAATAAAATCCATTATCACACTCATACAATACCATACAGGCATTTCTTTCAGAAAACCATCCCTTCCCTTGTACACTTGTGAAATGCATAGATATAGTTTGTTAAAGAAATCTTGAATATACTAAATAAATAATCAATCAAACAATTTTAAGTTTTACATTAGAGAATAGAAGAGCAAAAGGCATTTCTAAAACCTCCATTTTAAACATTTAACCCTGAACTACACAACAAAATTTTCAACTTGTCTGTAATGAAATCATTTACAGACTAAAACCTTGATGCAAGTTGACTCTTTACCACACAATCCCGACTTTTAACGACCCTGAAAGGGAAGCCTTTTGAAAACATTAAGGGAAAAGAAGAAAATGCTGGTAACCAGCATTTTCTTCTTTTCCCATAATGTTTTCTACCACTCCAAAAACTAATTTCACATTTTTATTAACATTTTATTTGTCGTCTGCAAATCCTTTCAAATTGGACCAGTCTAAAATTTTGTTGTTTGGGAAAGAATTAAATGAACAACGTCAAATGGAGAAAATGCTGATTATCAGCATTTTTGTCTTTTTTCAAAATTATTCTTCCCGAGTGTAATTAAAGTGTAGCCTTGATATTGGAACAATATCAACAAATGTTTCAATTTTTAACTAAAATCAAATGGATTTTTATCCTTTTACCACAAAAAAACTTTTTACAAGAGTCCAGAACGAAAGCATATGCACACAACAAATACAGTGTGACTCAAATGTTGATAGAGCACAGGAGATGGCATAAGAAAATAGTTATAACTCTATATCAAACAACAACATTTGAGAGTAGTCCAAATTCACAGCATCTGCAGACAACATAATAAATGTGACTCAAAAACTGAAATTCAACTTGAAAAGGGGAAAAAAACTTTGTGGGAAAAGGAGAAAATGCTGGTTACCAGCATTTTCTCCTTTTCCCACAATGTTTTCAAATGGCTGTTTTTTCAAGATTGTTAACACATGGGATTTTGTGGTAAAGGATTAACACACACTTTCTCTTTTTCCTAATTGTTTTTTATAAATAATCTTATTCCCAAGGTATGTTAAACTTAAGACTGCCATGTAAAGGATTGAGAGATGATGTAAGATAAAGATTCACCGATTATAGGTGTAAACTGGCCTTGCTTTTGCCATACAGTTATAAGTTTGCAATATCTCAGTTTCCTTAACTCTTTGTCAAACAACATCATATTAATTAGACCCGTCCAAATTGAAAACACTATTTGTGAACGACAAAATGAAACGTGACCAAAAAATCAACATTTGATTTGGGATGGATAGAAAAACACTGGTTACTGGTCCTTTCCTGACAATGTTTTCAAAAGTCTTCTATCTCCACATTGTTGAAGGTCGGGATTGTGTGGTAAAGAGTTAAAATGCCCATGAAGTAGAAGTGGGTAAATAAGCATTAACCCTTTACTCCATAGATACTCATTTCTATGCATTGCTTGTAGGTGCCTTTTGAAAACATTGTGGCAAACGGTGAAACTACTCATGAAGAGCAATTTCACCTTTTGTCACAATGTTTTCTATGCTATCAAAAGATTTCATATACATATAAGACACAGCTTGATCCATGCTGTTATTTAGGGTCAATCAGAGATACCATAGAAATGCCTTATGGGGTAAAGGGTTAATTCAAAACAGTCGAGGTCAAATTCAAAACAATAAATACAAGTGCCATGCTCTGGCAAAAGACAATCTTATACATCATAGGGATACATTGCTGACATGGGTTGAAACTTTTTTCGGATCCATTAACCTATTACCACACAATCCCTGCTTTTGACAACCCCGGAGAAAGAAGCCTTTTAGAAAACATTGTGGGAAAAGGAGAAAATGCTGGTTACCAGCATTTTCTCCTTTTCCCACAATGTTTTCTACTCTTCACAAAACGAATTTCAAATTTTCAGTCACTTTTATTTTGTTGTCTGCAAATGCTTTTGATTTGGACAAGCCCAAGATATTGTCATTTGGTAATGAGTTAACCCTTTACCAGAGACAAATTTGCTCAAATAGCGTAATTTTTCTTTAATCTTTTACCTAATAAGGCATTTCTAATGTATCTTTAATTGATCCTAAATAACAACAAGGATGAAGGTGTTTCTTATGTGTATACGACACCTTTCGATAGTGTAGAAAACATTGTGGCAAAAGGTGAAATTGCTCGTCACGAGCAATTTCACCTTTTGCCACAATGTTTTCCAAAGGCTCCTACTAGCAATACGTAGAAATGAGTATCTATGGAGTAAAGGGTTAATAGGGTAGAAAACATTGTGGGAAAAGGAGAAAATGCAGCATTTTCTCCTTTTCCCACAATGTTTTCAAAAGGCTTCTTTCCCAGGGTCATCAAGTCGGCATTGTGTGGTAAAGGGTTTAAAATACCTTTTTACAGGGCATGACTCAAATAAAATAAACAAAAACACCCTACATTTGAAATCATCTTCAAATAAAACGAAAAGAGTTAATCCCTCAAACAGAACTAAAACTAACACAAGCGTACCATCAAAAGTGTGTCACATTATCTTCTAAACTTATAAATTCCTCTGAACTTTTACACTCCAGGCTAGTTTCATTCAAACTCAACAACAAATTCTTAACTTCATCGCTAACATTTTCTCCACAAAGTTTAGAGTTACCACTCTTTGCTGTCTGGGTATTGTCTAATGCTTCTGGCACATTCTCTTGGCTTCTTTCATTTCTGGCACGCAATGGTTCGTCATAACTATTAATAACTATAGATATAGGGCTAGTAGATGATGGCTCACTATCACCAACTAACACACTTAATGAAGTTTGAGAACTAGTATCACTGTTCTTATTATCATCACAGGCTGCAGCATTGAAAGAGGTTTTGGAGTTGGCATTTTTGTCTGAATGATATCCACCCAATGCAGGGGGAAACTCACTGTCATAATTGGCAATCATGTCAACTAACTCTGGTTTACCTATAACTTTTGATCCAGAGTGATTTCCCCTGAGTTTACTCTCCCTCACAGAGGTAGATAAAGAATCTGAGGATGGCTCTCCTTGGTCCTCAAAAACCAAAGAACTATTTGAATCATTGTCGTGGGATGGATTAGACTGGTAGTCTGACATGTTGTCTGCATTACCCTGACCTGTTTCCATGGAAATGTTCTGGTCTGCTGTCTCTTCCTTCGTTGATTTAGCAGCATCTACTTCCCCTGTTAAATGATCTTCAGGGGTGATTGTGTCACTGGAGGATCGTGAATGTTGGCCGTCACCATTGTCACTATTTTCACTGTGTTGAATTATTTCTTCGAGAAAACGATCTGTACTGACATCTGCAGTACTCTCGGAACTTTCCGTCTTGCTAACTTGTCGAGACATGTCATGGAAACCACTCTCTCCAGACATGCCTGCGTCACTGTGAGTCTGGTTTTCAGCAATGGGTGGTGGGATTTCAACATGACTCCATGGTCTGTCCCATAATGGAGAATCTAAACTACTCATGGATCCAGATGAACTGAATGAGCTGTTAAGACTACCTAAAAGTGGGGGAGGCATCGACAGAGCCTGCTCTTCATAGTAACGCTGAAAAAAAAAAATTAAACCTTCAGTACCAAACACAACAGACATTTCAAGTCTTTGACTCACACAGTCCTGACTTTCAATGACCCTTAGAAAGAAGGCTTTTGGATTATTGTAGGAAAAGGGGAAAATGCTGGTAACCTACGATATTCCCTACTTTTAGAAAGATGTCTTTTGAAATATTATAGGAAAACTCTTTACTAAACAGTCCCGACTTTCAACGACCTTTAGAAAGAAGGCTTTTGGAATATTGTAGGAAAAGGAGAAAATGCTGGTAACCTACAATATTCCCTACTTTTAGAAAGAAGTCTTTTGAAATATTATAGGAAAACTCTTTACCAAACAGTCCCGACTTTCAACGACCCTTAGAAAGAAGGCTTTTGGAATATTGTATGAATATTTTCCTACAATGTTCCCTACTCTCAGAAAAAGCCTTTTGAAATATTGTAGGAAAAGGAGAGAATGCTGGTAACCTGCATTTTCTCCTTGTCTTACAATTTTTTCCTATCTTCTAAAGTAAGGTTTGAATTTTTGAGTCTCATTTATTTTGTCGTCTACAAATGCTTTCAATTTGAAGAAGTCTAAAATTTTGCCATTTGGTAAAGAGATAAGTAAGCCCAGAGTGAATCCATTCCAAGGTTACTTTTGTCTATAATCTCTATGCAAAGCAGACAGTCCCCATGAAAAGTCAATGGTTACCAGCATTTTCTCTCTTTTTTTTTTCCAAAAATTTTTTCTATCCTATCTAACACAAATTTCATAATTTCAGCACCATTTAGTATGTTGTCTGCAACTGCTCTTAAGTAGGATCAAGTTTAACTCTTGACCACACAATCCTGACTTATGATGACCCTGAGAAATAAAACCTTTGAAAACATTCAAGGAAAAGGAGAAAATGCTGGAAACCAGCATTTTCTCCTTTTCCCACAATGTTTGCTATCCTTTCCAAATCAATTTTCAATATCACTTTTATTTTGTCGTCTGCAAATGCTTTCAAGTTGGACAAGTCCACATCTGCTAAAATTTGACATTGTTTTAAACATTCATTTAATTCAATCACAGCCAACAGGGTACTTATCGATGCTTTCCTGATATTCCCTCAACAAGACAGCCAAAACTCCAGCTGTCATTGAATGTGACTTAATACCCCTGCCACCGCTTTGACATTATTTTGTACAAAGATGGACACACGGACAGACACACAGACAGACAGGCTGATTCCTGTATACCCCAGAAAACATTCATTTTGCAGGGGTATAAACAATGCTTAGAGGGAAGAGAGCAATAAAATCCAGTCGCAATGATTATCATTAATCCTAAAAAACAGCTTATCCAAGCTAGGATTCACACACTTAATCCCTGGTTCTCTTGCCCTGCATATCATTTATTAACCTTTAACCACATAATTTGGACTTTTAATGACCCTGAGAAAGAGGCTTTTTGAACATAATGTTGGTAAGGAAGAAAAATGCTGGTAATCTGCATTTTCTCCTTTTCCATAAAAGTTTTCTACCCTTTCCCAAAACAAATTTCGATTCTTTTGAGTTACTTTTATTTTGCCTTCAATTTGGACAAGTTTTAATTTCTGTCCTATGGTAAAAAGTTAACCCTTTACTACATAATCCTGTATTTTAACAACCCTAAGAAGTAGTCATTTTCAAAACACTGTGGGAATAGGAGAAAATGCTGGTAACCAGCATTTTCTCCTTTACCCACAATGTTTTCTGGACTATCTTTTTCAAATATATCATTGCACTATGTACCATAAAAATATTGTTTTCTGCTAGTAATCTCAAATTGGACTCGTCTAAATTTTTGTCATGTGGTTAAGATCTTAACAGCCACGGGTTCTTCTTCCCTTTCCCAACCTTGGCAACACACTGACACTTATATGAATCATTGCAAAACAGCAATTATAAATAACCAATACTATTTCATACCTTTCTTGCTTGCAACTGTTCGATGGAAATGGCTACTTCGGACATATTTGATGGCGCATTCAGGGTAAGTGATGAGAACTGGGCTAAAATCTGGGGCGTGTGGGCTAATGGTTTTGTCTGGAAAATATATAGGATCTGGCATGAGTTGATGTTCGAGATAAAAGTTAATTATAGACTAAAATCATCATTTGCATAACATTTGTCTGCAAATCCTTTCCAATTGGTCTAGTCCAAAATTTTGTTTGTTTTGGAAAAGGTTACACCAGCATTTCATACTATTTTACGCAATGTTCAGCATTTCATACTATTTCACGCAATGTTTTTTACCCTTCAAATCTGACCATTTCAGCGAAATTACAAATGTTTGCAAATGATATCACAGGACTTCGGATCGAGAGAGTGCTTTGAAAATGTTATTCTCAACTAAACCTTATATTATGGGTACTCAGTAGAGACAATTCTAAAGAGTATCCACTACACAGGGTTTGGAAGAGAAATAACGACTTAGAATAACATCACTCTGTCTTATCTGGAGCTCTAGAATCAGCTATGAGAAATCTACAGTTTTGTTATCTTTTACAGACTTGACCCTTTACCAAACAATCCTAAGTTTTACCGAAGTCTAAGGAAGAGGGCTCTCAAAAACATAATGAGCAAATGGTAACCAGCATTTTCTCCTTTTCCCACAACGTATTACCACATTGCCAAAAACAAATCTCATTATGTAAGTCTTATTAAATTTCCCCTGTGTAAATGCCTTTGATACCTACGAGTCTAAAATTTTACTGTGCAGTGAAGAGTTAAGTATAGCAAGTGTCAAAATACCTACCACAGAGAGCTTTCTACCCTTTCTACTACGTCTCTGTGGCCGTTTACTAGTGACGGAATACTCCATGTCATCATTTTGGGACTTTTTCAATAAAATTAACATTCCATCATCTAAGCTGTCAGCTGGACCATAAGCTGCAAAGACAAACATTTACATGTTATAAAAATCAGAATACTTGCAGTAAATGTTTGTTGAAAATAAGTTAAAGCAAGACCTTGGCAAAGCTGTGCATATACACCAAAAGAGGCTTGTCAGTGGAAAGGGATAAAATCGAGAATGCCTACAGAGATACAAATTTTAAGTCACAAGCAAAAATTTTTTCACATCAAAGAGATTCATTGTGGAAAGTTTCAAATTATTCCGATAGCAACTGTAGGAGGAGTTGTCCACACAAGAAACTGCTTACGGACGGACACAGTCATGGACAGACAGACGCAAGGATGCAGGACATTAATGCAACCCTCTGAGATGAAAAAATCAGACTTTCGAATCAAATGCATAATTTTGTTGATAACAATTTGAAATAATAATAAAATAATAAAGAGTTCAATTACTCTGATGTAGTAGGAAATAAACATTTTGGACGGCTTAGATTTTTTTTTCTCATATAATCAGTAATCAACATAATTTCAGATCTGAAACAAAATACCTTTGAAAGCATTGCGATAAAAGCAGAATGTGCTGGTTAATAAGGAAAGTCATTTTGAGGTCTGCTGTTTAACCCTTTATTAAACAATTCCAGGTTGAAAACATTGTGGAAAAAGGAGAAAATGCTGATAATCAGCATTTTCTTCTTTTAAAACAATGTTTTCTACCCTTCCCAAAACAAATTTCAATTTTTGAGTCACTTTAATTTTGTCATCTGCTAATGCTTTGAATTTGGACCGGTCCAAAACTGTGTCATTTGGTAAAGAGATAAGACTCTCCCGTAAGAGGAAAGACTTTTGAAAACTGTGGGAAACAGAGAACATGCCTTTTCTCCTTTTCCAACAATGGTTTTTGCCCTTCCAAAAAACAAAAATAATTATAAATGCCATATTTGTCATCTGCAGTGCAAATGCTTTCAATTTTAATAAGTCTGTATTTCCTTTCGCATATTATATACAATCCCCGATTTTTACAGCCCAGAGGCCTTTTAAAAACACTATAAGAAAATACTGGTAACATTCATTTTCTCCATTTTTCACAATGTTTTCTACTCTTCTAAAGTCAAGTTTTAATTTTTGAGTCATGTTTATTTTGTTGTCTGCATAATTTTATGCTTTCAATTTGGTAATGTCTATATTTTTTCGTTTGATAAAAAGTTAATGCAGTTACAATCACTCACGTCTGTCTCCTATCTGCGTCTCGGGTTGCTCATCTCTTGGACTTGGCAAGAGGGCAGCGTCTTCTTTTTGCTCGGAAGTGGAAAAACGCTGAAGATAGCTTATCAGCGTATTACACAGATTTTTCTCGTCTTCAAATGGTTCTCTCTGTAACTCATACTCCATTCTGAAAGTGAAGTATTATATTTGTCATTTTGCTCAGTTACTGTGACCATGCCAAAGAAACCTGATATTGAGGAAAAGTGAAACTGGTAACCAGAAAAGGTGGGCAGGTAACTCTTAACCCTTTACAAAACAATCCCTGGTTTTCATAATCCTGGAAAAGAAGACATCTAAAAACATTGCAGGAAATGGAGAAAATGCTGGTTACCAGCATTTTCTCCTTTTTCCACAATGTTTTCTACTCTTCTTAAGTCAAAGTTTAACTTTTGAGTTTGTTTTACCGTCTAAATGCTTTCAATTTGGACAAGTCTAAAAGTTAGTGGCCTGGTAATGAGTTAAACCAAATAAATGAAATGGAAAGTTTGGGTCAACGTTTTTGATTCAAACATTATAATGCCACAGTAAATAAAGGGTAGTGTGTGGACATGAAGTAACTATACACTTTCTTTGTGTCTTGCTCTTTACTGTCACGAAATTAAATCAAATTACGTTTTTATTCCAAGAAGCATTATCTCCTTACCTCTATTTGTCTACATCATTTAACTCTTTCCCAAACAACAAACTTTTGGACTAGCCCAAATTGAAAGCATTTGCAGACGACAATTCAACTTTTGCCGAAAAGATGGTTCCTGTCTGTGATAGGGTAGAAAACATTTTGGGAAAAGGAGAAAATGCTGGTTACCAGCATTTCAAAAGGCTACTATTCCAGACCCGTAAAAACCAGGGATTGTTTGGGAAAAGGTTAACCTGACCCATGTCAATGTTATTCACTTAAAGGGCTAAGTTCAAGAATGGGCAAAAATGGCCCTGTAAACTCTGAAAAATAAATTTACGAATTTCTATCTAAAAGTCATTTATCTAGAACAAAGAACTAACTATGTTTATAATTACGTAAATATCCTGCCTTAAAACTCCATCGCTGCCATAGCAATGACTTAAGAAAATGATACGGTTCGGTCAAATTGAGCGATTTTTGTCGATTTTTACCATATTTTAGTAAAAAATAAATATGAAGCCACTCTGCCGCATCCATGAAATTTACAGAGGGGTTTAATAAAGATATCATATGTATTTTCTGAAAATTTCATGTCGTCGGCAGAATGGCTTCATGTTAAAAAAATAAAAATCTTGCCTCTTCCCAGGCGGTTCCCAGGCACAGTTCAATCCATCGTATTTTGGAAGAAGTTTTATCAGATCAGTCATGAAATAAACAGGTGTACTATTAGTAGACTAGATACACGGTAACATGCGATTGTGCATATTTTCCTTTCTTCAAAATTCAAGAATTACCTATGCTGCTTACTTTACGTGACATTTATCAAGATTTATCCGATTATTATGCTATCCGAAATACCATCAGTTACGCTTCAAGAGGTAACGATGGCGTCATCGACTACGGACAATTTTTGAAAGAAATGCCAGGTACAGACGGACCCTGAGTAAGTAAACATGCATAATTTTAACTTACAAAAATCGGAGACACCAATAGGTTATTTCATTGCTTTAGTAAAACAGCGATTTCGCGATGATTTAGCTTGGCCTAGATCTATGTTCGAGGCAGAAGTGCAGACGAACAAGATCGGCATTGTAAGTGTAATGTCCATAAAAGCGCTATTGTACAATGAAAATACGTCTTAAAAGTAACTGTATCGCTATTAAAGTTTATAAATTTTTGTAATTACGGAAAAATTGTTTTAGTGAATATCTGTACTCATCAATAATTGGTATAAATTTAATTTGTGACGCCACTGTATTAAGGGGGCGTGTAGTACAGTGGTCATGAGCGCGGCCCGTCATATGCGACGTTGTAGGTTCGTATCCCATCTTGGACTATTTTTTTTTTCTTCAACTATCACTCAGTATTTTCTTCCAATTAGGAAGTTAAAAAATCAAGAAAAACTGGGATAAATCCAAGAAGAATTTTCTTACAAAGTATTGTTTGAAAGTTGTTGTTCTGAACAAAAACTCTTTTTTTCCACAATGTTTTCAAAAGCCTCTTGCTGAGGAGGTGTCCAAAATTATTTATATGAGCTTAGGGTTTTGATTTTACTCATTTCAATGTAACTCTTCAATTTGTATGTTGGAAAAGTGGTTTTCAAACTCAAAGTTTGAATGTATTATCACTTTAACCCCTTAACAAACAATAAAATCTTAGATTTGCGCAAATTGAGAGCTTTTAATGGCAAAATAAGAGGGTCCTAAAAAGGAGAAATTTGCCTTTAAAGGGTTAATAAAACATTGTTGCTAGAGGAAAAAAATACTGCTTACTAGTATTATCTCCTTTCCCCACAATATTTACAAAAGGATTCTTCCAGAGGTTGCTAAAAATCAGGATTGTGTGATAAAGGATTAACTCATATTTTACATCAAATTCTTGAAAAATATGCATATTCTAAGTGTTTTGCCTAACAGTCTGTGACCTAAATAGATCTAAATTGTAAGGTATAATAATTACTTATGTGTTACTTTTCTGCCAAGAAGTGTGGGAGGAGTTGCCTTCACAAGAAATAGAATGAAATAGAACATGAAGCCCCCTTTTTTCATGATGCAGCTACAAATCGCAAAATCTTGAGAATATGCGATAGGTCACAAGACGAGAAACTTTCTGTGATAATTCTATTCAATTCTGTCAAGAAATATGGGAGGAGTTGCTTTCACAAGAAACAGAATGAAATAAAACATGAAGCCCCCTTTTTTCATGGCGCAGCTACAAATCAAAATTGTTGACAATATGCAATAGGTCACATGACGAGAAATATTCTGTGAAAATTCTATTCTATTCCGTCGAGAAATGTGGGAGGAGTTGCCTTCACAAGAAATGGAATGAAATATAAAATGAAGCCCCCCTTTTCCATGACACCTTAATATTAAAAAAAACAAGGGTATATAACTGTGGTGCTGCACGGTCAATGCAGGTGAAACTTTTTTCCTGCATTTCCTAATGGAGGTTGACAGATGTGACAAGTTCAATGTAAAAACTTTGTATAGTTTTGAATACAAGACTCCAAACATCAAAAGCGTACTTAAGTGTAACTTAAAATTGTTCCCAGTCGGCCATTTTGCATCGAATAAAGAAAAAAGTGTCTCGGCAGAATGGGTCATTGTACACATGTACTAAGTTTCATGAAATTCCATCCAATGGTATTGGAGATATTTGCCGGGACGGACTTACGGACGGACAGACGGAAAACGCTAAAACTATATCCCTCCGCCTTCGGCGCGGGATAAAAAGGTCTTTTTTGGCGGGGAATATCATTTCAACGAAATTGCTTGTCCATACCATTTTAATGCTTGGATATATGGATATTATTGATAATAATATGACAAAGTATTACTGTACAGTTGTCATTGCCCCATTTTGTGTGTTGCAAGCCAGAGATACAATCTAACATGTTGGGGGGGTCCAAATGGATTCAAATGATTGTGCCACATTTCATATGCTTAGAATAAGATCTAGTTTAGATTTAGTTACCATGACAACATAAATATTACATTATTATATAGTTATCTAACATTTTGTTTCTCAAAATGTAATCCTTTGAAAAATCTTCAATAACAAATAAGATCATTTTTAAACAGAATGATGCTGAAAATGGGTTGTTTTTGTGGTTGCCATGGTAACAAGTTACAGGTCACTGTACTAAATATATGTTTTTATTGTTATTCACTGAATGCTCAAATAGATATATCCATATCAGTTCTTCATGGCGATAGTAAGCATGTTTATAGTAACCGTGAGTTACTTTTTTATTCAGTTGGCGTGAGTTGGACGATTGGAGAGACCGCAAAAAGTAAATGATTTGTGTTATAATACAGGCATATTTTATACAACTTATTCATACCATTTTAATGTATGGATATATGGGTATTATTGATAATAATCTGACAAAGTATTACTGTGCAGTGTTGTCATTCCCCCTTTTTGTTTCTTGCAAGCCAGAGATACAATCTAACATGATTTTTTGGGGGGGGTCCAAATGGATCCAAATGATTGTGCTACATTTCATATGTTTAGAATAAGATCTAGTTAAGATTTAGTTGCCATGACAACATAAATATTACATAATTATATAGTTATTTGACATTTGTTTCTGTAACTCAAAATGTAATCCTTTGAAAAAAATGTTCAATAACAAATAAGATCATTCTTATACAGAATGGTGCTGAAAATGGGTTGTTTTTGTGGTTGCCATGGTAACATATTACAGGTCATTGTACTAAATACATGTTTTTATTGTTGTTCACTGAATGCTCAAATAGTTATATCCATATCAATTCTTCATGGCATCAGTATGCATGCCATACATAAAGTTATACTTAATATGCATTTTTTCACTACAATAAATAACGTTACCATGACAACGCGAATTTTACATAGCAAGTATTTGATATATATTTTATAAAGATACTAAGCAATTGTTTAATAATGCGATAAAACAAGCAACAAAAATTATTTTCATGAAATAAAGCAGAAAATTAATTATTTCACATAATTATGGTTCTGTGGTTGCCATGGTAACAAAAACAAAACTTTGTCAGTTTCGACTTATTTTTCATAACATGTAGACATTGTACTTCCACTTAATACACATTTACCCAGAATTCTTTATAGGGCCAAAAATGCCCCTTTGTGAACCTAGCCCTTTCTATTTCTATCTTCAGCATCGAAGGCGGCTACCTTTAGTATGTCCAGAACAGTCATGGAAATATTCCCTAACTTAACTCTACCACACAATCCTGACTTTTAACGACCCTGAGAAAGAAGCCCTTTGAAAACACTCTGGGAAAAGAAGAAAATGCTGGTAACCAACATTTTCTCCTTTTCCTACAGTGTTTTTCTACCCTTCCCAAATCAAAGATAAGTTTTCAGTCACCTTTATTTTGTTGTCTTCAAATGCTTTCAATTTGGACCAGTCTTAAATTTTGTCATGCAGTAAAGAGTTAAGAAAGTACAAACTAAACTTCACAAATAACAGTCAAAGTTCTATTTATATGCTTATGTATTCACCATACAGGTAAGGATTAGGATAGCCCATTACCACACAATCCCTACTTTTGACGACCCTGAGAAAGAGGCCTTTTGAAAACATTATGGGAAAGGAGAAAATGCTGGTACCCAGCATTTTCTCCTTTTCCCACAAAGTTTTCTAACATTCCCAAAAGAAATTTCAAATTTTGAGTCGCATTTATTTTGTTGTCTGCAAACGCTTTCAATCTTGACAAGTCTAGAATTTTCTTATGTGGTAAAGAATTAAATGAAGTAGGCAATGTCGTAGACTTGTCAAAAATTGAAAAGGTTTGCAGATGACATTAATTGCAACCTAAAACATGCAGTTTGTCTTATATAGAGTACCAAAACATTGTGGGAAAAGGAGAAAAATAACAATTGTAAGGATATAACTGAGCTATGACAGTATCTATATTTTTATCGAATTATCCATGCTTGTAAACATTAAATACAAGTTTCTTACCGTTCTTTCTTCCAAGCCTCTTCCTTCGCTCTTCTGTCTTCCTCCTTTCGTCTAAAACTCTCTTTTCTCTGGTTGTTGCGTTTTTCTTTCAACATTCTTTGGAAATCCGCTTCCTGTTGTTTGAACTCAGCAATCATCTGTCTTTTCTTGTCATGAAGTTCTTGTAAATCTGATTTAAAAAAAAAAAAAAAGGTCAAATAATAGAAAAACCTGTCTTGATAGCCATCTCTATTAACTATTTAACAAACAATCCCTGGTTTTTATGAGTCAGGAATAGAAGCTTTTTGAAAACATTGTGGGAAAAGGAGAAAATGCTGGTAACCAGCATTTTCTCCTTTTCCCACAATGTTTTCTCCCCTTCACAAAACAAATTTCAAATTTTCACTCACTTTTACTTTCATCTGCAAATGCTTTTGATTTGGACAAGCCTAAAATGTTCTCATGTGGTACAGAGTTAACCCTTATCCTGCAAAATAACTAAAACGAAATTTTCAATACCATAGTAAAAACTCAAATATTGCTATTACAAATTTATGTTTTTGGAAATATCTCCCTATCTGACCATGTATGTTCTATGCAGACAGATCTGAATCTACACTATACAGAAAAGGTCGGCACAAGTACTGGTGTAGTTTCCAGGAAGCAGAATAGAGAGAGATTAGTATAAGTTGTAAGAACTTTTTTTTTTCAATCGATGTAAAATAAATATGTTTAAACTAAACTAAACTAAACAGATAAGGTAAGCCAGTTGCGCTTATCAGCCTAGGGGCAGGCCTAGGGGTTAAGCATATAACCTGTGTTAACACATTACCATATGACAAAATTTTAGGTTTGTCCAAATCAAAAGCACTTGCAGACGAAAAAATAAAAGTGATTGAAAATTTGAAATTTGTTTTGTGAAGGGTAGAAAACATTGTGGAAAGAGGAGAAAATGCTAGTTACCAGCATTTTCTCCTTTTCCCATACTGTTTTCAAAAGGCTCCTTTTTCAGGGTTGTGAAAACCAAGGATTGTTTGGGAAAGGGTAAAGCAAGCACCACAAGTATTTTCCCTTTTCCCACAAAACTTTACAAAACAGCAAAATTTGGACTTGCCAAAAGCTGAAGCATTAGTAGACAATTCTAAAGTCACTCAAGGATGAATTTCTCTTTCAAAGGTTAGAAAACATTGCAGGAAAAGAGGAAAATGCTGGCAAATCAGTATTTTCTCCTTTTCCCACAATCTTTTCAAAAGCCCTCATCTTTAGGGTGAGTAAGTTGGGATTGTGGAGTCACAGAGTTAAAATTAATCAATCATTTGAGCGACATTTAACTCAGTACCAAACAACATAATTTTGGACTGGTCCAAATTGGAAGCACTTGCAAACAACATAATGTAAATCAAAAATTCAAATTTGTTACCAGCAAGATAGAAACTATTGTGGGAAAAGAAGAAAATGTTGGTTACCAGTATTTTCTCCTTTTCTCAGAATGATTTGAAAAGACTTCTTTATCTCAGGGTCATAACAACCAAGGATTGTTTAGTAAAGGATTAATTTGTCATTTGCAGATGCTTTGAAATTGGACAAGTCTAAAACCCTGCCATTTGGTAATGGTTAAGAATATCATGAGTTATATAACATGGCAAATGAATTTGTTTACCTTTACGAAGAATCTCAGATCTAGCCCTTTTCTCCTGAGAAGATTTCTTCATTTCCTCTTCGGAAGATTTCAAATTTGTGATGATCTTGTACAAATGCTGAGGAAAAAAAAAGTTCTCTTCTTTATACAGTGTAACACCATTTTTCAACGGCTCAGGAAATATCAAAACAGTCAGTGGACCCACATATGTGTTTCCTGGCTTTTTCACACCTGTACTGACGCAACTTTCTTTCCACGGCACTGACTTCCAGCGCTTTCTCACACCTGTACTGACGCAACATTCTTTCCACGGCAATGACTTCCAGCGCTTTCTCACACCTGTACCGACGCAACTTTCTTTCCACGGCAATGACTTCCAGCGCTTTCCCACACCTGTACCGACGCAACTTTCTTTCCACGGCAATGACTTCCAGCGCTTTCCCACACCTGTACCGACGCAACTTTCTTTCCACGGCAATGACTTCCAGCGCTTTCCCACACCTGTACCGACGCAACTTTCTTTCCACGGCACTGACTTCCAGCGCTTTCTCACACCTGTACCGACGCCACTTTCTTTCCACCGCACCGACTTCCAGCGCTTTCTCACACCTGTTCCGACACAACTTTCTTTCCACGGCACTGACTTCCAGCGCTTTCTCACACCTGTACCGACGCAACTTTCTTTCCTAGGCACTGACTACCACACTTTCTCACACCTGTACTGATGCAACCTTCTTTCCTAGGCACTGACCACCAGCGCTTTCTCACACCTGTACTGATGCAACCTTCTTTCCAAGACACTTGACCACCAGCGCTTTCTCACACCTGTACTGACACAACTTTCTGTCCTAGGCACTGACCACCAGCGCTTTCTCACACCTGTACTGACACAACATTTTTTCCTAGGCACTGACCACCAGCGCTTTCTAACACCTGTACTGACGCAACCTTCTTTCCAAGACACTTGACCACCAGCGCTTCCTCACACCTGTACTGGTGCAACCTTCTTTCCAAGACACTTGACCGCCAGCGCTTCCTCACACCTGTACTGATGCAACCTTCTTTCCAAGACACTTGACCATCAGCGCTTTCTCACACCTGTGCTGACGCAACCTTCTTTCCAAGACACTTGACCACCATTGCTTTCTCACATACATCAGAGGTGAGAGACGAAAGATCGCCAGAAAGTACTGGCAACCACCAACTCAAGAGTCTGATACGCTAACCACTGAGCTATCTAGGCAGGTTCTTTGAAGTTGCTAGAGCTGTCAGTGAATGGGATTTAATACCCCCACCAGCGCTTTGACAGTATTTTGTATATAGACAGACACATGGAAAGAACTTGGACAGACAGGTTCATTCCAGTATACCCCTAAAAACATTCGTTTTGTAGGGACATAACAGGGCTAAAATTTTGTCATCTGGTACAGAGTGAGTACATAAATAATCTATGTCACACCATGTGTACATATTGAAGCAATGAAGTCACTGCATGTTAACTCATTACCAAACGACAAAATTTTAGGTTTGTCCAAATTGAATGCATTTGCAGAAAACAAAATAAAAGGGAATGAAAATTTTAAATTTGTTCTGTGAAGGGTAGAAAACATTGTGGGAAAAGGAGAAAATGCTGGTTACCAGCATTTTCTCCTTTTTTCACAATGTTTTCCAAAGGCTTCTTTCCCAGGGTCGTCAAAAGTAGGAGTTGTGTGATAATGGGTTAAAAGCAAAATTCTCTTTTTGACAGAATATTTTTAAAAAGCACTCTGCGCAGGACAATAAAAGCCATCTACGGGAGGTTACAAGATTTTTCCTTCAGTTTTATCATCACTTACATCTTTCTCTGCTCTAGTTCTTCTCTGGTTGTCTCGTAATTTGTCCACTTCTTTTTTCTGAGTGAAGTATTCCCTGTAAATACATGTTATTTTCACTCTTTACCAAACAACAAAATGTTCTTTGGGCTTCAAATTATAGAGCGACCACTTACCGTAATTGTATGGAAAATGATCAAAGGGAAATAGCTAATAAAATATACAAGCCAGAGTTATGGACTTTGCGCACGACACATCATCTGTTTGTCCTTTACAAATGTAAGACGCTTTAGCAAGATATCTCTAGCGGTTTTCAAATTAAAGAGCAGATACAAAGTTTTCTATAAAATGAGTAAGGAAAATAATGGAAGGGAAATAACTATATTATATAATAGAGTTATGTTTCTTGTGCATGACATTTGCCTCATGGTCCTTTACAAATCTCTAAAGTTTTATCAAAATATCTTATAAGGTTTTCCAGTTGTAGAGCATGCACCTTGTGTGATGGACAGACAGACGCATGGGGGAGACATAAAAAAGACAAGAATGAGTTTATGTATAAGAGGTTGTACATTTAATTTTCTTTTAAAGTTCTTAGAGACACAAATGAGTGTAATTTCAGAGGTACATGTACTTATCGTCACAATTTCCCATCAGACTAGACAGTGCAAATCCAACATCAGTCTCTATGTTCCATGCAGTCTGATCTGAATCTACACTTGACAAAAGATGTGAAAGACATCCTTCGGGTAAAGTCTTCCTGACACAACAAAATTTTAAACTAGTCCAAATTCTCAGTATTTACTGATGGTAAAATTTATTTAAATGTAACTTAACCCTTTACTCCATAGATACTCATTTCTACGCATTGCTTGTAGAAGCCTTTGGAAAACATAGTACCAAAAGGTGAAATTGCTCGTCACGAGCAATTTCACCTTTTGCCACAATGTTTTCCATGCTATCAAAAGGTGTCAGATACACATAAGAAACAGCTTCATCCTTGCTGTTATTTAAGGTCAGTTAGAGATACCATAGAAATGCCTTATGGGGTAAAGGGTTAACTAATGGGATTTGAGTCTGTAAGTGTAGAAAACATTTCCTGTTCTTCTTTTTCTCCTTTTCCCACAATATTTCCAAATGGCCCCCTTCCAAGGATTGTATAATCTTGGGATAAATGATGACAAAAGCCATTAACTTACTGGAGAGTTTTCTTAGATCGTTTCATTTTATCAATCTCTGCAACAATCTTTCTTTCCTCCTTCAGTGAGAAATTCTGGGATTTCAACTGCCACTCCATGTTTCTGAAATGAAATAAAACAATTAGAGAAAATTAACCCTTTGGCTGCTGTGTATGACTTAATGACCTTTTGCAGACAGTGTAGATCAAGGTCACACTGCAAAGAACATGCAGTCTGATCTTTGATCTGCACTGTCCGATAAGGAGATATTATTCCTCAAAACATAACTTTGAAACAGCAATATTTGGGTTCTTCATATCGAACTGAAAATTTACTTTTATTTGTTTAACCCATTACCAAACAATCCCTACTTTTGACGCCCCTGAGAAAGAAGCCTTTTGAAAACACTGTGGGAAAAGGAGAAAATGCTGGTAACCAGCATTTTCTCCTTTTCCCACAATGTTTTCTACCCTTCACAAAACAAATTTCAAATTTTCAATCACTTTTATTTTGTCGCCTCCAAATGCTTTCGATTTGGACAAGCCTAAAATATTATCGTTTGGTAATGAGTAAACAAGATGAGGGTTAACAAAATAAATTGTAGGTTTACTTCAAAAGATTCGTAACTACAGCTTGTTTCATACTGTAGTGTTGCATCAAGGAATTCTGCCAAGAGGGGGAGATCCCCCATGGAATTTTCAAAATGGGGGGAGTAAAAAATTTCGGGGGTGGGTGAAAGAAAATTTCGGCGGAATACATGACAAATCGCAAGTTTTAAAGCGCCTGGTTCTTCAATTCGTCAGCATTATGAAATTAAACATTCAATGCGCATGCGTAGATATATTGTTTCCCCGCTTAAACAGAAACTTCACTACGAAATCGGAAACCACCTGGAACAGTCTACCGGACTTCCGATTATTTTATTGAAATGACTTGAAACCGGACCCGACTTTTTCAATTTTTCTTTTATGCGCGCAGCTGTGTCTTCTTTTTGCCGGAGTTACACCGATATTGCGCAATTGCTCCCCCATCACATTCACAAAATTGCGTGAAGGCAGAAAAAAAAGCGTGAATCCCGCAATCGCGCGGCCTGGATGCAACACTGTACTGTAGTTACTAGGTTTTTGAAGTAAACCGACAAAATAGTATTTGTTCAGACGGTGTTCCATATCACCTCCAAAAATATTTCTATCATATCCGAATGGCAACTTCTGTATCTGTGTGAGAAAAGCAGCTGCTACAAATATTTTCTTCCTTTTCCCAAGGTGTTTAACCCTTTACCATGTGCAATAACTTAAGACTTGTCCATATCAAAGGATTTTACAAACAATCTAAATGTCTTCAAATTATAACACTTGTTTTTTAATAGGTAGAAAACATTGTGGAGGGAAAGAATAAAATACTGGTTATCAGCATTTTCCTCTTTTCTCACAATGTTTCATACAGTTGACAACATAAGTGACAGGGTTATGACACAACTTGAAAGTTGCCTAAAAATCAGTTAACCCATTACCAAACAACAGTATTTTAGACTGGTCCAAATTGAAAGCATTTGCAGACAACAAAAGAGAATTGACTGAAAATCTGAAATTTGTTTTGCGAAGGGTAGAAAACATTGTGGGAAAAGGAGAAAATGCTGGTCACCAGCATTTTCTCCTTTTCCCACAATGTTTTCTAAAGGCTTCTTTCTCAGGGGCGTCAAAAGTAGGGATTGTGTGGTAATGGGTTAAGCTAAAAAATGTTGTCTACAGGATCTGTGTTAATCCTTTACAACACAATCCCAAGTTTCCACAACACTGTGGAAAGCATGGTAAGAAAAAGGAGAAAATGCTTGTGACAGGCATTTTCTCTTTTTTCCACGATATTTTCCCCCTTTCATATACAAAAACCATTATTTGACTCACATTTAACCCTTTACAACACAATGACTTTTATTTATGCCCCTCAGAATGAAGCCTTTTGAAAACATTGTGAGAAAAGGAGAAAATGCTGATAACCAGCATTTTCTGCTTTTCCTAGAATGTTTATTTCTCTATAAAAGCAAAGTTGCACCTTTTGAGCCATACTGAAATTGTCATCTGCAAATGCTTTCATTCAAGACAAGGCAGAAATTTTGTCATCTGGTAAAGGGTTAATGAGTCGTCTGCAAATGATTTGAATTTGGACAGGTCTAATTTTTTGTTGTCTGGTAATGAGTTGAAGTGTCGCAAAGCAAACAAATAGAGAATGGAATCACAGAATGAAAATGATTTCAAAACAAAGATCACCTTCATCTTTGATTCATGTGACCCAAAAACAGTAGGGCATCTCCTCAGGACATGAGCAACACTAACACATCGTCGGTTTGCTTCCAAAACCTCGTAACTACAGCTTGTTACAAGCTGTAGTTACGAGGTTTTGAAAGCAAACCGACGACATGTACATGCATCAAATTTAAGGGACCCAAGTCAGATCCCTTTTGAGTTAGAGCACAGAAATGAAAAAGTCTACAAACAGACTTAACCCTTTCCCAAACAAGCCCTGATTTTTACCTGTCTGCTGTAAAAGTCTTCTGAAAACACTGTGGGAAAAGGAGAAATTGCTCGTAACGAGCAATTTCTCCATTTCCCACAGTGTTTTCTATCCTTTTTGAGAAATTTCTGCCATTTTCTCAAAATCTAAAAGTGTCGTCTGCTAACTCTTTCAGTTTGGAATAGTCCAAAATTTGTCGTTTGGAAAGGGGTTAAGGACGCACATGTGTATATAGATAGACAAATGGACATGGTGACCCATCCTCGGATATCCCGGGGTCTCCCTATTTGCTACGCTACATCGACCCCTGGGACAATGGACTAATAAAACTTTGAATCAGCCGCCGAAAATCAAAACGAAACGTCATAGCGTACAGTCCACTCGCCCATCACCAAATGATGATGGAACCAATGAAAAGCCAGCATTCGGCAAGCGGTAAAGCGAGGGAAATTCAATTAATTGTCCCAGGGGTCGATGTAGCGTAGCAAATAGGGAGACCCCGGGGTATCCGAGGATGACGGTGACCAGTATACCTCTACTTCTTTGTAGGTGGGGGTATAACTTAAGATCACAAAGTTTTTTACAAGCGTACCTAATTGCATCATCAATCTTTGCCTCATTTTTGTAGTGCAGATTAGACTCTGTCCTGGACAATAGACCCATCTGAAAGATATAAGACAATAAGGTTTACTCTTTATCAAATGACAAAACTTTGGACTTTACCAAATTCAAAGGATCTGCATACAACAAATTAACCCATTACATAACGTCAAAATTTTGGACTTTTCCAAATTGAAAGCGTTTGCAGACAACAAATTAAAAGTGACTGAAAATTTAGCATTTGCAGACAACAAATTAAAAGTGACTGAAAATTTGAAATTTGTTTTGTGAAGGGTAGGAAAATATTGTGGGAAAATGAGAAAATGCTGGTTACCAGCATTTTCTCCTTTTCCCACAATGTTTTCTAAAGGCTTCTTTCTCAGGGGTGTCAAAAGTAGGTTAAATGTTGCTCAAACACTGATTTCTTCTCTTTGAAAGAGTAGAAAAAACCTTGGAGAATAGTAAAAAATACTGGTTGCCAGCATTACCTCCTTTTCCAAATATGTTTTTCAGGATTGTGTGGTAAAGGATTCAACTGCTACCAAACCTTTGATAGAGTAAGTTTGTTTTGAAGGATTTAGCAGCAGCATCCCATATGGCTGACAGTTCTGCAATAACTTTCTAACAATAAATAGTACTTTGAAAAACAGTGCGCTCACATGTCATAAGATTCCTCTTTTAACTCATTACCAAACAACAACATTGTAGACCAGTCCAAATTGAAAGCATTTGCAAACGACAAAAAATGAGACTGAAAAGTGGAATTTAGTTTGAGAAGGGTAGAAAACGCTTCACTTCCTGCCGTAATTTAGGAACTACTTTTTTTTACATTAAGCACTTATAGATAGTGTTAATTGCAAGTTCTATATTTTCAACCAGTTGTCTCTTCTCAACCAGTTGTTCTTTTAAATTATGTATTCGTCCGCACTATGTCCCCGATTTCTTTTCTCAATCCAAAGTATTGATTTCGACTTTCAAACGAAAAATAAAAATAATAATGCTAATAAGGTATATAATACATAGAATAATCAACTGGTTATTTTTTATATGAAAAATATCTCACTCAGATGCGTTGTAATGCGTAAAAAAAAAAAATCATGCTTTGCACTCATTTTTTCAATGCCTGACAAAGCATCCTCGAGAGATATTTTTCATATCAAAAATAACCAGTTGATTATCCTCTATTTCATTTACAAAGTGAACATGGTGTTACAGTTTGCTGAGTTTTGGTGGCCTAGTCAGTGGCATACAGGACTTGTGCTGGTGGAGTTGTTGGTTGGAATCCCAAGCTCAGATTTTTTTTTGCGAAATGATGATAGTCAATGTGATTGCTTCCTCTCTCACTGCTGATCATTGTTATCACGCTGGATATGTGAGACAGCAGCCAGTGGTTTGGTAAGAATATTGTACAAAGCACTTGCAAAAGAAACTTCAAGAAGGCATGGATAGGTACACTGGCTGTCACAATATAACTTTTGAAATAATGTTTAAAAAAATAATGTAAAACATCATAACAACAAATGATTTAAACCCTTATCCTGCCAAATAACTAAAATGAAAATGTTCAATTTGATATTAAAAATCCAGATATTGATATATCTAAAAGCTTAGGAAATGATATCTCCTTATTGGGCAGAGTAGATTCAAGATCAGACTGCACGTTCTGTGCAGTCTGATCTTGATCTACACTGTCCGCAAAAGGTCAGTGAGTCATGCTCAGCAGTCTAGGGGTTAAGTTAAGTTTACCTTTCGTGTAATTTCCTGGTTGATTGTTCGCAAGTCATTTTCTAGCTTCTTCCGTTTCCCAATGGCAACCTCTCGCTGACCCTTGAAACTTTGGATTTCCGAGGCAGTGGATTCCTGACTTACTGCGCCCACAGATCTCTGTTTATTAAATATAAAAATCTATATAGCAATCTCTCTTAAATGCATTTAAGAAGATACTTGCGGGGAAGGCTTTGGTACACATCATAGGAAAAGGAGAAAGTGCCAGCGCTGAGTTTGTATGCAAATTAGAATATTTGGTGAAAACGGCCCAGTGCTGTCGAAGCTTTTTGCATTACTAGTTGGAATAAATTTCCCTGACCCCCTTGTTTCTATCAGTTAACTGCAAAATATTCGTAACTTTTCACAGTGAAAAAAGAAGAATGCTAATGTCAAAATTCATAGCATTTTGCAGACAACAGTTTAAGTTTAACAAATATGATGGAACTCGTCTTTGATCAGGTAGGAAACATTGTGGGAAAAGGAGGAAATGCTGATTACCAGCATTTCCTCCTTTCCTCACATTGTTTTCAACTGTTTTCTTCCTCAGGGTCCCTAAAACTGGACATTTGTCTTCTTTTATTTATTTGAAGCGAGTCAAATGAAAAAAGTCCATGTAAAACCCTGGGAAGATATTTTAAACTTATTGCTAAATAACTACCTTGTAATATAAGACATCCGACTTTCATGTTGTGCCCTTTTGTATACGGTTTTAAAGAGTCTAAAATCATTTGAAGATAAAATACTCACAAGCTCTGCCTCTTTGGTCCGAATTTGTTTCATCAATTCGTCCATCTCCTCATCGTACTTTTTCTTGTTTGGAGGCTTCATCTGTCGCCGGAACTCACTGGCAGAAGACTGAGATGATCCAAAGGAACCCGATAGGGATCCTGAACCTTGAAAAACAAACAAGCAGATGATAACCCCTTAACCCTTTACTACACAATGATGACTTTTATCGCCCCTGAGGAAAAGGCCTTTAACTAAATGTTTTCTAAAGCCTTCTCTATTGGGGTTGTTAAAAGTTAGTATTTTGTAATTTTCTAAAAAGTTGAAAGCTGTTTAAAAAGATATAATAAAGCGTGGGAAAAGGAGAAATGCTGATTAGCAGTATTTTATCCTTTTCCCAGAATATTTTCAAAAGCCTTGTCTTTTAAGGCTTGTAAATCTCCTGACTGTGTAATAAAGGAGGTAAGACTCCATATATGGCAAAACAAATATTCTATCATGACACGTTAATTTGGCTCTATAAACACAGTGCAACGAAAGCGTGGTAAAATCTCCATTATTTTATGTCAAGTGTAATTCAATGGAATATAGTCTACATTCCATTTTTACTCTAAGTATGAATTTGTTTTGCTTTGATTATGAGTAAATCATGTTAGAATCAAAATAATCTTCTATTGTGGTTTACTGAACAATAAACCATGTTGTGAGTTATGAGGTGCAGTGAATAACAAATTATTTATTGTGCCTCATAACTCATAAATGTGGTTTCTTGAACGATAAACCATGATAGAATGAAGACCATTGTATTTTCTAATTAGCTTGTTATGAAGTTAAACAAGAAAGATGTGTAGCAACAACAAAGGTTTCAGGAATTAACCCAACTCTTTACCAAACAACAAAATTTTGGTTTAGTCCAAATTGAAGGCATTTGCAGACGACAAATTGAATGTGAATCAAGAATTGAAATTTGATTTGAGAAGGTTAGAAAATATTACGGGAAAAAAAGAAAATGCTGGTTACCAGCATTTTCTCCTTTTCCAAAAATGTTTTCAGAAGCGTCCTTTTTCAGGGTCGTTAAAAGTCCGGATTGTGTGGTGAAGAGTTAAACATTTTAATAAAAAAAAAAACCTACTTATCTAATTCCCCAAATCTCAAAAGTCAGACTAATCACTTCATAAATTCAGGAGAAGTCTTTGATTAAAAAGAAAACCTTCAAAAAAATTCATAGAGAGAAAAACCCTAGAAAAAGTTTCAGCCAGAAATTTGATAACTTATTTGACATAAGCCAATTAGAGGGCAAGGAAAAAAAAAAGTTAGACTAGTAGATCAATCAGGATTTATTTTCGCATCAACTGGAAAAACCCAAACTGGCCAACTCATTACAACCTTTACCACACAATCTAAAGTTTAGTCTCCCCGGGTAAAAAGGTTTTTGAAATTATAGAAGGAAAACAAGAATGTACTGAAAACAAGGTCATTTTCCTTATCCCCCATTGTTTTCAACCCTAAGAAAAATTACTTTACCCTTTACCAAATGACACAATTTTGGACTAATCCAAATTGAAACCTCTTTCAGATGACAAAATAAACATAACTCAAAAATTAAAATTTGTTTCCAGCAGGGTAGAAAACCTTGTGGGAAAAGGAGAAAATGCTGGTTACCAGCATTTTCTCCTTTTCCCACAAAATTTTTTAACAGGCTTCTTCTATCTTAGGGTCATAAAAACCAGAGATTGTTTGGGAAAGAGTTGATTAGAAAAAAATTTGTTATCTGCAAATTTTTTTAATTTGGACTGGTCAAATTCTTGTCATCTCACACAGTAAATAATTCCTATTCTTATGAGGAAGGAAAAACAGTTTGAAAACATCGTAGGAAAAGGAGAAAACACTTGCAACAAGCACTTTCTCCTTTTCCCACAATGTTTTCTTATATTACAGAGACAAAATCAGTCATTTTAGTTACAGCTAATTTGTTGTCTGCTAATGCTTCCAATCTACTCAGGTCTAAGCTTTAGTTATTTGGTAAAGGCTTCACCCTTTACCTCACAATCCTGACTCTTAATGATCCTGAGAAAGAGGAATTTTGAAAAAGTGGTAAAAAGAGAAAGTGCTGGTAACCAGTATTTCCTCCTTTTTCCACAATGTTTTCTTTCCTCTCAAAAACAATTTCAATTTAACAAAACTATTTTGTTAACTGCGAAAGCTTTAAATTTCGACAAGTCTAAATTTTTTGTTGTTCAGTAAAGAGTAAACTCTTTACCAATGAACAAACTTTAGACCATAATTGAAAGCATTTGCAGACGACAAATCAAGACAGCTCAACTGTTGTAATTTGTCCTCCACAGAGTAGAAAGCATCGTGGGAAAAGGTGAAAATGCCGGTTAATTATTCTTTTATTCACCATGTTTTCGAAAGGTTTCTTTCCAAGGGACTTCAAAACCCGCGACTGCTTGCTAAGGGTTAAGACATAAGCTACTAGGATGTTGTTTGAATTTATAATGATCTTCTCACTCATAAATATTTTTTTGTTTTTCTCTTGAAACATTACGTAATGATCTATCTCAACCAATGAGAAGTGACAACCTTTAACCCTTTCCCAAACAACAAATTTTGGACTCTCCCAAACCAAAAGAGTTTGTAGACGACAATTTTGGACAAAATGGTAAAAAGTTCTTGAAAAGGGTAGAGAATGCTGTGGGAAAAAGGAGAAATTGCTTGTTTATGAGCATTTCTCCTTTTCCCACAGTGTTTTCTAAAGACTTGTACTGCAGGCACGTAAAAACCAGGGTTGGTTTGGGAAAGAGTTAACCATTTACCAAACAATCACGCCCTAACAAACCCCAAAAAAGGATTGAATCATTGATCACTTGTATTGTATTTAAGGCCATTTTCAACATTATTTCATCTATACTGCAGCAGTTGTGCACCTACCAATGCTTTCCTGGAGTTTTTCTTACCCGTACTCTACACAACATTCTTTCAAAGCCATTGGCTGCTTTCCCACATAACCATAATTGAAACAATAATCAGCAGTGAGAGAGAAATGAATCCTGCAGTGTGCACTTTGACTCCAGTGGAGCTAAAAATAGCTTTAACTGTTTACCAGATGACAAAATTTCAGACTGGTCCAAATTGAAAGCACTTACAGACGACAAAACAAATGAACTCAGAAACTGAAATTGGTTACCAGCTGGTTACCAGCTGGTTCTCCTTTTCCCACAATGTTTTCAAAAGGGTTTATCCTAAGGGCAACCTGGTTGCTAAAAGTTGGGATTGTCTGGTAAAGAGATAAAAACCATAATGGCCAGGAGCCATTTAAAGCATTACCAAACAACAATATTTTAGGCTTGTCCAAATTGAAAGCATTTTGCAGACGACAAAATAAAGGTGACTGAAAATTTGAAATTAGTTTAGTGAAGGGTAGAAAACATTGTGGGAAAAGGAGAAAATGCTGGTTACCAGCATTTTCTCCTTTTCCCACAATGTTTTCTAAAGGCTTCTTTCTCAGGGGCGTCAAAAGTAGGAATTGTTTGGTAATGGGTTAAAGAAATAAAAATTCCCATGTGACACACATTTTTAAGTTAAAAGACAAGTAAATTCAGTAGATTAATCTACACTATATAATTATGATTACATTACAACCTGAGAAGTGATCTCGTGTGAACTTGTACTAAATCGTGACTTTAATCCTTCACTGAATAATCTGTGATTCAAGAATCCTGGAGAAGACAGATTTTGAAAACACAGTAGGAAAAGGAGAAAATGCTGGTAGCCAGCATTTTCTCCTTTACCCACAAATATTTTCTACCCTTTAACCCATTACCACACAACAAAATTTTAGACTGGTTCAAATTGAAAGCATTTGCAGACGACAAAATAAAGGTGACTGAAAAATTGAAATTTGTTCTGGGAAGGGTAGAAAACACTGTGGGAAAAGGAGAAAATGCTGGTTACCAGCATTTTCTCCTTTTCGTACAGTGTTTTCAAAAGGCTTCTTTCTCAGGGGCATCAGAAGTAGGGATTGTGTGGTAATGGGTTAATTGATGAATCCTATTGTTTGAGTCGCAATTAAGCCTTTACCAAACAATCCCTGGTATTTACGACCTTGGGATAGAAGCCTTTTGAAAACATTGTGGGGAAAGGAGAAAATGTTGGTAACCAGCATTTTCTCCTTTCCCAACAATGTTTTCTACCCTACAGGAAGCAAATTTCAATTTTTGAGTTACCATTATTTCGTCGTCTGCATGTGCTTTGAATTTGGACTAGTCTACAATTTTGTTGTTTGGTAAAGGGTTAACCTGTTTCTTGCAAAGACTTTCAATAATTTCAATCATTCAAAAATTTACCCTTCACCAAGCAATCCTGTTTAACCCATTACCAAAAGACAATATTTTACACTGGTCCAAATTGAAAGCATTTGCAGACGACAAAATAAAAGTGACTGAAAATTTGAAATTTGTTTGAAGGGTAGGAAACATTGTGGGAAAAGGAGAAAATACTGGTTACCAGCATTTTCTCCTTTTCCCTCGATGTTTTCTAAAGGCTTCTTTCTCAGGGGCGTCAAAAGTAGGAATTGTGTGGTAATGGGTTAAACCCATCGCTAAACAGCAAAATTTAAGACCTATCCAAATTGAAAGCATTTGCAGACAATTTCAAAGTGGCTGAAATGGTGCAACTTTGCTTTGATAGGGTAGAAAACTTTGTGGGAGAAGGAAAAAATGCTGGTTACCAGCATTTTCTCTTTTTCCCATGATGTTTTAAAGAGGCTTCTTCCTTTGGGGACTGTGAGTTATCTGTACTACCAACAAGTCATGAGTCAGTATGTGATAATCATTCAACTATCTGGCCGGGCATTTAGTTGAAAATAAACCCAGCAAGGGTTTCACGCTTATAAATCCTCATAAGGCAAGATCTGGGAGCCATCAGCTACACTAAGTTAACCCATTGCCACATAATCCCTACTTTTGACGGCCCTGAGAAAGAAGCCTTTTGAAAACACTGTGGGAAAAGGAGAAAATGCTGGTAACCAGCATTTTCTCCTTTTCCCACAGTGTTTTCTACCCTTCCCAGAACAAATTTCGATTTTTCAGTCACCTTTATTTTGTCATCTGCAAATGCTTTCAATTTGGACCAGTCTAAAATTTTCTTGTTTTAAAAATTCTAGTACAGAAGTAGAGAAGAATAAATTTATTGATAATTCTTACCCCATTTGAATTATTTCACAGGTCCATTCCAGATTCACCACACTGTACATGTAACATTAAGCTCATGTCTAGTTGAAAAATGTTTACAGGTAATTCTTCAATGGACATTACTCTCTTAAACAACTTTGCACCTTTACAAACATTTAATTTTGACCATGAAAATGAATTTTGTACATAACTTAGATGCAGATGACATACTACTAATGCTCAGTGACCAAATTTTCCTTTCAAAGGGTAGAGAACATTGTTGGAAAAGGAGAAAATGTTGACCACCAGCATTTTTCTCCTTTCCCACAATGTTTTCAAAATTTCTCTCTCAGAGTTTTAAAAGCATACAAGTTGCTTTTGAAAGGGGTAAACTGCACTCCAAGTGTTTGAAATATCAAAGTCCAATATAATTTCAAATGTCATCAACACAGGTAGCTTGCACAAACTGACTATTCATCATGATAATATTGTACTAGATCTACTGACCCATATCTGTATGAACACCTTTTATATCTAAAGGTGTTAATACCTTTCGAAAACATTGTGGGGAAAGGAGTAAGCACAGCAATGCTTCTCCCTCCTTCCCTCCATCCCATTTCTTCCTACCAATTAAAAAAGATCATTAGAACTCTAAATTTGTGTCCTTTTTGGAGTAAAAATATTTTAAGATTTTTTTTCCCAAACAAAACTTCCAACAAAACATGGGACAGTATAGACAAAGCTCAGACATTCTGCGCCATCTGATCATAGACAGAAGATCAGACATTCTGCGCCACATGATTGTAAAAGAAGATCAGACATTCTGTGCCATCTGATCGTAGACAGAAGATCAGACATTCTGCGCCATCTGATCATAGACCTTAGATCAGACATTCTGCACCATCTGATCATCAATCTGCAGTGTCAGCCAAAAGATCTTTAACCCTTTCCCAAACTACGAATTTTGCACTCTTCCAAACCAAAAGAGTTTGCAGACCACAATTTTAGAATCGGAGACAATGCCAGAGAGTTCTCAAACAGGGTAGAAAACACTGTGGGAAAAGGAGAAATTGTTCCTTTTCCCACAGTGTTTTCAAAAGACTTTTACTGCAGACACATAAAAACCCGGGGCTTGTTTGGGAAAGGGTTAATTGTCTTTTAAGAGTTTATACTCAATAAAATACTTTAAAACACTTAGATAGCATCCATGTTTGGCAGTAGACTAACACATTATGTACTACCTTTATAAGATTAAAAGCTGGTTTCTCTCACTATTGCACAATCAATACTGTACCATATGAACAATTTTAGAGTTAATGTATCTTGAAATATTTACAGATTAAAAATCAAATTTTAGCTAAAGAAGTCTTCATTGTGTTTGAAAGGCCAGATAACATTGTACGAAAAGTAAAAAATACTGGTTACAAACATTTTTTCCTCTTCCACAATGCTTCCAAAACCGTACACAAACACTTGATAACTTGGTAAAGGGTAAAGTTTTGTAGTAAATGGAATACATCATGTTTATTTATAACCTATACAGTCCTTTTGTTCAGGAAGTGGACCTGTTCTTTGGCACACTTATTCTGCCCAGGTAAAAGGATTGTCACTGGATACATATTTCTGTTATGAATCATTGACCGTTAACTGAAGTCTAACATCTTTTTCTTAAACCATTTCCCAAATGACAAATTTTAGACCCTTCCAAACTCAAAGAGTTTGCAGACAACAATTTCAAATTTTGATAAAAATGGCAGAGAGTTCTCCAAATGGGTAGAAAACACTGTGGGAAAAGGAGAAATTGCTCGTTACGAGCAATTTCTCCTTTTCCCACAGTGTTTTCAAAAGACTTGTTCTGCAGACACGTAAAAACAAGGGCTTGTTTGGGAAAGGGTTAACTCATTACCACACGAGAAAACTTTAGACTGGTCCAAATTGAAAGCATTTGCAGACGACAAAAAAAAAGGTGACTGAAAAATAGAAATTTGTTCTGGGAAGGGTAGAAAACACTGTGGGAAAAGGAGAAAATGCTGGTTACCAGCATTTTCTCCTTTTCCCACAGTGTTTTCAAAAGTCTTCTTTCTCAGGGGCGTCAAAAGTAGGGATTGTGCGGTAATGGGTTAAATGACTTTAGTTAGATCACTGCAGCCAATGCACCTATCCATGCTTTCCTGCAGGGTTTTTTTTTTTAATCTTTACCAAACAACAAAATTTTAGACTAGTCCAAATTCAAAGCAATTGCAGATGACAAAATAAATAAGACTCAAACATTGAAATCTTATTTTGGAAGGGCAGAAAACATTGTGGGAAAAAGGAGGAAAATACTGGTTACCAGCATTTATTTCCTTTTCCAACATTTTCTTCAACAGGCCTCTTCCTCAGGGTTGTTAAAAGTCCTCATTGTGTGGTAAAGGTTTTTAACCCTTTACCACACAATGAGGACTTTTAAAGACTATGGCATCTCTAATTTACCCTAAATAACAGCAAGGATGAACCATTTCTCATGTGTAAATGACACCTTTTTATAGCATAGAAAACATTGTGACAAAAGGTGAAATTGCTCGTGACGAGCAATTTCACCTTTTGCCACAATATTTTCTATGCTATCAAAAGGTGTCATATACAATGAAGAAACAGCTTCATCCTTGCTGTTATTTAGCGCCAATTAGAGATACCATAGAAATGCCTTATGGGGTAAAGGGTTAAAGTACAGTCTGCTTTTAGAAAAGAATGAAAGTCTATGACTATCATCAATCCTTTAACCGTCTCAATACTTTCACAGACAAAACAAAACACCACAACTGTTTTGCGCAGGCGAGACGTGTATAATTCTGGCAAGGTAGGACAGGCGAATAACATTTGACAAAATGCAAGCTAAAAAGCAAAAATTATCATGTTCCCTAATCCAGCCGAACTTTAAATATGTTCACATGTATAAGATATTCATCCTCGGAATACTGGCCGTCCACGAAAAACCCCTCTTTGAGAGGAAACGTGTGTCCGTAACATGCATGATCCAAGACCGGTGATCGGTATGAATCTCAGGCTATTCCTAGAATATCAGGCGCACGGATCTTACGCCTTGTACAAAAAAAGAAATCTATTCAACATATAAACGTCTACAAAGAAATATACTCTTTAATACGCAGAAATTGAATTTGAACGAAAAGACGATGTTGCCAGTGTGGAGGTCTCGCTAGAAATGACCACGTATCCAATACTCGTCTATTATTAGAACCCACTGACCAAACCTTGCATAACCGGTTTTGGTCACTTCGATTGAGACAACAATTCTCCGCTATATGCTGTAACGCGGAGAATAATATTTACCCTTTCCCAAACGATAAATTCTGGACCCTTCCAAACCGAAAGAGTTTGCAGATGACAATTTTAGATTTGGAGAAAATGGCAAAAAGTTCTCATTGAGGGTAGAAAACACTGTGGAAAAAGGAGAAATTGCTCGTTACATTTTACTGCAGACTCGTAAAAACCAGGGTTTGTTTGGGAAAAAGTTAATTAGCAATTTCTCTACTGCAATGGTTTCTCAATCATACCAGGAACATATGTTGATTTTCCCTATAAACTGGGACATTTCCAAAGTTATCTATAATTTGAAAGATACCTGTACAAAAAAGTCCTAATCTTGAAATAGTTCTTTTATCTGCCGATAAACAAGTCTTTTTGAGCACCTTATAGGTTTACTTATCTGGAACAAAACCCAAAGCAGTGTCAGTGTTTGACCCTTTACCCCACAATCTCATGTTCTAACCAACCTGAGGAGGAAGTCCATTTGATACATGTGGGACAAAAACTTAACCCTTTACTCCATAGATACCCATTTCTATACATTGCTGGTACAAGCCTTTGGAAAATATTGTGGCAAGAGGTGAAATTGCTCGTGACGAGCAATTTCACCTTTTGTCACAATGTTTTCTATGCTATAAAAAGGTGTCATTTACACATGAGAAATGGTTCATCCTTGCTGTTATTTAGGGTAAATTAGAGATGCCATAGAAATGCCATATGGGGTAAAGAGTTAAGACAATATCAGTGCACCGACATTTATCACTATCGCGGGTTTAAACGACCTGAGGATGAAGTACAGTAGAAAATGCTGATGCCACGCAATTTCTCCTTTTCTCACAATATTTGCCTTCAGGCTTCCTTTCACAGACGAATTTCATTATTTGAGCCAAAGTTCAATTTTTGTCTCTGTAAGTGCTTCAATTTGGACAAGTCTACATTTTTTGTCACTTGAGAAAGAGTTATCCATTGATATATAATCCTGTGTTTAACCACCTTGACAAGGCGGAAGGCTTTTTAAGATATTGTGGCAAAAGGTGAAACTCCAGTAACCAGATCTTTCTCCTTTTTCTATGATGTTTTCAACCCTGACACAGTAAGACACTACAACAATATGAGCTAAATCACATTTGCAACCTGCTTATATTCTAAATGTTTAACCCTTCACCTCATCATCCAGACTTTCCACAACCCCAAGGAAGAGATATTTTTAAAACACTGTGGGCAAAGTAGAAAATACTGGAAACCAGCATTTTTTCCCTTTTCCACAATGTTTCCTACCGATCCAAATACAGAGTTGTGTTTCTAAATCACAATTATATTGTCATCTATAACAGCTTTCAAGCAGGTCAAATCCCAAATTTGGCAGTGTGGAAAAGGGTCGGAAAATTAGTCGTTCAACAAAGAGTTACTGATTCAGTACACAATTCAGTACGCTTCACTAGCCACTAGTATGTGTCTTGTTGTAACCATATATACTACTCACAGTTTGATAGGGATCACCCATATATTTCAGTATGGGTGTATATGTCAACAGGGCAAGAGGGGGGGCTAGTGGGGGGCTCAGCCCCCCCAAATAATTTCGAAAATCATAGTAACTAAAATATGAGTTCTTAGCAGAATGAAACAACCACGCAAAAAATCTCAGTATTTCGAAGTTAGCCCCCCCAATCTTGAAATGCTTCCTACGTCGCTGTATGTTGCAGCAGTTTTGCAGAAACTATTTACCACAATATAAAGTTCTAGAATTGTCAAAGTGCAACATACAAAGTGCTGTCTGTCATAGAGAAGAAAACACTAGGAAAAGGAGAAAATGCTCGTATCCTGCATTTTCTCCTTTTCCAACCGTGTTTTCCAAAGGCTTCTTTCTCTGTGTCTCTAACAGAAAACTGTTGGCATTATGAGGTAAAGGGTTAACCCATTACCACTCAATCCCTACTTTTGACGCCCCTGAGAAAGAAGCCTTTTGAAAACACTGTTGGAAAAGGAGAAAATGCTGGTAACCAGCATTTTCTCCTTTTCCAACAGTGTTTTCTACCCTTCCCAGAAAAAAATTCTATTTTTCAGTCACCTTTATTTTGTCGTCTGCAAATGCTTTCAATTTGGACCAGTCCAAAATTTTCTCGTGTGGTAAAGAGTTAAAGATACCAATGGTGATTTTATTAATCAGCGTGGCAATGTAACATATTGTACAAACTACAACCATATATTATACAGAAAGTACAGTGAATCTAATATGGTGATCCCTAGCAAATTTTGAGTAGTATATATCAGCTGTAACAAATAGCAAATGGTAATTTTAGTCCATGTTTAGCAATTGCTGATTGACTCATTACCAAACAACATTATTTTAGGTTTGTCCTTTTCAAAAACATTTGTAGACAACAAAATAAAAGTTCCTGAAAATTCGAAATTTATTTTGTGAAGGGTAGAAACAATAGTGGGAAAAGGAGAAAATGCTGGTTACCAGCATTTTCTCCTTTTCCTACAATGTTTTTTAAAGGCTTCCTTTCCCAGGGTCGTCAAAATTAGGGATTGTGTGGTAATGGGTTAACACCGTTTTCTTCTTTATTACAGTTAAAGCGGCCAGTGCACCTATCCATACTTTCCTAGTCTCTTTACCAGTACTCAACACAATATTCTTTCCAAGCTACTGGCTGCTTTCTCACATAAGCGTCATCAAAGAAATGGTCAGCCATGGGAGAAGAATGAATTCTGGTGCAATGGCTATCACCAATCCTCAGAGAAAAAATGGCTGAGCCAGTAATTAACACTTTACCAAAAAGATCCCTGGTTTTTACAAACCAAAGGAAGAAGGCTTCTGAAAACATTGTTGTGGGAAAAGGAGAAAATGCTGGTGACCAGCATTTTCTCCTTTTCCCACAATGTTTTCTAGTCTTCTTAAGTCAAGTTTCATTTTTTTAGTCACAATTATTTTGTTGTCTGCAAATGCATTCCACAAAGCTCTTTAAAAGCTTGACTTTATCTCAGGTTCATTTTAGTCTATACTAAACATCCAATACTGTAAGTACCTTGATGATTTTACCTTGATGATTTTAACTTTAGAAAGCGTGTTCTCCTTTTACCGCAATTTTTTCATTCCTTTTAACTCTTTAAGGACCCTGAAAGGCTTTTGAAAACATAGCAGGCTTCCAGCATTTTCTCCTATACTCACAGTGTTTCCAAAACCGATTTGAGAGGGTCGTTTAACCCATTACCACACAATCCCTACTTTTGACGCCCCTGAGAAAGAAGCCTTTTAAAAACACTGAGGGAAAAGGAGAAAATGCTGGTAACCAGCATTTTCTCCTTTTCCCACAGTGTTTTCTACCCTTCCCATATCAAATTTCAATTTTTCAGTTACCTTTATTTTGTCGCCTGCAAATGCTTTCAATTTGAACCAGTCTAAAATTTTGTCGTTTGGTAATGAGTTAAGCTCAGGATTGTGTGGTAAACCATTCAAAGGCCCAGAGCTGTCACGATTTTATTGCAAGCCTCACCCTTGGTCAATGTCCTACTGAGGCAGGTGCATTCTTTAACACTTTACAAAATGACGATCTTTTACCAAATTTATCCACCATTTGCAGACAACAAAAGAACTATAAGTGTTTAACCCATTACCACACAATCCCTACTTTTGACTCCCCCTGAGAAAAAGGCCTTTTGAAAACACTGTGGGAAAAGTAGAAAATGCTGGTAACCAGCATTTTCTCCTTTTCCCACAGTGTTTTCTACCCTTCACAAAACAAATTTCAAATTTTCAGTCACTTTAATAATGTCGTCTGCAAATGTTTTCAATTTGGACCAGTCTAAAATAGTGTCGTTTGGTAATGGGTTAAATGGATAGAAAAATTGTGGGAAAGGAAGAAAATGCTGGTTACCAGCATTTTCTTCTTTTTCCAATGTTTCAAACAGCTGTTGTATTCCAGAGGGTGGTAAAAACTCTGGAAGGTCACAGCAGTAAAAGGTCAATTCGTTAGACACAATTATAAGCTTTAACCCTTCACCACACAATGACGATTTTTGGTGACCCTGGAAAAGAAACCTTTAGAAAACATTGCAGGAGAAAGAGAAAATGCTGGTAACCTAAGCATTTTCTCCTTTTCCCACACTGTTTTCTACCCCAATCAAAAAATGATAGCAACATATGAGCCAGTATGAAATTGTTGTCTGCAAATGATTTCAATTTGGACATGACTAAATTTTATTGTCTGGTAAAGGGTTAGTTACCCTAAAATTAATAATTGGCTGATTGACTGAATGGCCACTTTCATAATTAGATAAAAAGGTAAAATAAGGTATAGACTTAAGAAATGGAATTGTTTGGAAAAACATTATACATGTATATAGGTATATATCATTATTCTCTCCATTCACAAATCGCCTAATGTTCCCATTTTTACCCTAAGCACTTATGTATTGTGCATACATGTAGCTGCTAAACCACTATTAATTACACCTGAAATAGTTAATTTAGATAAAAAATTTAAACTACAATGTCCAGTATGCTATTGGTATTATGCAAAGTCTGTTACTATTGCATCAGCATGTTTTGGGTATGAAGTCTCACTAGATTGTACCCCAACAATTTGTTCATACTGCTTCATGCTGCAAGAATTCAAAGATTTAGAACTGACTCTCTGCAGAATCACAAAGGCTTGAACAAATGAAAGACGTTACAGGCAACATAAATACAAAATACGGCTCAAACGATGGAACTTGTCTTTGAAAACACCATGGAAAAAGAAGAAAATGTTGGTTGCTCTAGTTATTTCTTTGGCCTATTCAAAAACTCTGGATTGTAAGGTAAAGAACTTTTCACATATAAAATGCCTGTGAGGAAAAAAGACGGTGAAGGCAAAGAACAAAAGAAAAAAGACAGTGAAGGCAAAGAACAACTTGCTGGTTGCTAACATTTCTTTCTTGTTCCCACAATCTTTTCTTTTGTAAAACTTTTTCCTAAAAGGCTCTAACCTTTAACCACACAATCCCAAGTTTTAACAACCCTGAGAATGTAGACTTTTCAAAGCATTGTAGGAAAAGGACAAAGTGTTGGTAGTTAAAATTATATCCTTTTTTTTTTTCCCTAATGTTTTCTAGCCAAAGACAAAGATCCCACCATTTAGAAAAATTCAGATTATCATTCTGCACATGTAAGTCTGAAATGTTAGTTTTCTGTGCAGTGTTAATCCTGCACAGAACGAAATCTTAGACTTGTCAAAATTCAAAGCATTTGCAGACATTAATTTAAAATCTATGGCCCCTAACTTTTAATTTAACCCTTTCCCAAACAAGAAATTTTAGACTCTTCCGATTCGAAATACTTTGCAGACAACAATTTTAGATTTGGAGAAAATGGCAGAAAGTTCTCATAAAGAGTAGAAAACACTGTGGGAAAAAGAGAAATGGCTCGTTATGAGCAATTTCTCCTTTTCCCACAATGTTTTCAAAAGACTTTCACTGCAGACACGTAAAGACCAGGGCTTGTTTGGGAAAGGGTTAATTAATAAACAGAACATATCAAGATAAACTGAATACCCTTTACGAAGACATCAATGATCCAGCCGATATAGCTCAGTAGGTAGAGCATAGGACTAGTGAATGCAATGTTTCGGGTCACTACAGGTTGTGGGTTCGAATCCCCGGCTGGCCAACTAGAAATTACTAATAGTCTTTCGGATGAGACATTAAACCCAGGTCTCGTGTGATGGTGCAATACGCCGAGCATGTTAAAGAACCAGGCGAAGCTCTCAGTAGTTTTGACCTGTATCCTTGCACTATCCCCTGTAACAACTAACTGTCTTCGGGGGCCGTCGCTCAGATGGGCAACCGGTAGCAACGATAAACAAACGGGAAAAAAACAGACATCAATGCTACGCATTATTTACTGATGAGTGAGGGGTCACAATCCTTGAACATATGGCTTAACTCTTCACCACACAATCACGACTTTTAACAACCCTGAGAAAGAAGCCTTTTGAAAACATTGTAGGAAAAGGAGAAAATGCTGGTAACCAGCATTTTTTCCTTTTCCCACAATGTTTTTTACCCTTCCCAATACAAATTTCAAATTTTCAGTCACTTTTATTTTGTTGTCTGCAAATGCTTTCAATTTGAACCAGTCTAAAATTTGTTGTTTGGCAAAGAGTTCAAAGATGGAACATGTCTTTAATATGACAGAAAACATTGAGGGAAAAGGAAAAAATGCTGGTAACCAGCATTTTTTTTCCTTTTTCCACAGTGTTTTCGAGTCTTTCAAAGACAGATGAAACCATTATATGAGCCAGATTCATAATAATTATATCTGCAAATGCTGTCACTTTGAGCATGTCTACATTTTTTTGCTAGATGTGGTAAGGAGTTAACTCATTACCAAACAACAAAATTTTAGACTTGTCCAAATCGAAAGCATTTGCAGATGACAAAATAAAAGTGACTCAACACTTGGCATTTGTTTTGGGAAGGGTAGAAAACATTGTGGGAAAGGGAGAAAATGCTGGTTACCAGCATTTTCTCCTTTTCCCACAATGTTTTCAAAAGGCCTCTTACTGAGGGTCATAAAAACCACTGATTGTTTGGTAAAGGGTTAAGTGTTCCAACCTCTTTGCTACTGAATCAATGCTACAGTGGAGTGTATAGATCACATGGTGAAAAGGATACAGTAAAAGAGTTGATTTGTGTGACCACAATGGAGGTTTGGACTTTGACACCAATAAATTTATATTATGACATTGCAACAAATCTGATAAAAACATCACTCAACTTTTCAATATTTACAGCATTATCACCTGCAGATTATTTTTTCCGCCTTGCTGTACAGTCAATTTTGACAGCATTATGACAAGCAGTAACCAGTTGCTTCTAAATTGCTGAAACATTTATGGCCTGCAATACATTAAAAGAGGCATTCGAACATTTGCTTAAAGCGTTGTCTCTGATCAGCCTGCGCAATCTGTGCAAGCTAATCCAACACAGCCCTTGCTGTTTTTTGTAATTTTCTGCTATGCACAAATCTACTGCAAGGTTTTCCCTCGGCTTTAAAAATTGGTTGAGGGTCATTTCGTTAATTTAGGGGGTCAAAATAATAGATCTCTTCATCATCAACTTCAAGCATGATTTATAATGCATTTCACCTTCAAACTCCATAGTAGAAGAGTCAGTCAGTCATTTCTGACAGAAAGGCTGATTTCACTTTTTGACAGACCGAACATTTTCTTCTGAATTGCTGCTTGAAGTCGCTTGATCGGCAGTTGTAGGAAGCAGACAATAGAAGAATGCTACAGTTTTCGTCTTGTGAAGGGTAGAAAACATTGTGGAAAATGGAGAAAATGCTGGTTACCAGCATTTTCTCCTTTTCTCACAATGTTTTCTAACAGCTTCTTTCTTGGGGCCGTCAAAAGTAGGGCTTGTGTGGTATTTGGATGGGAAACTCCAGGAAAGCATAGGTAGGTGCACTGGCTCCAGCATGAATTATAAATTCTTTTTATTCTTTTTCAACAATGTTTTACAATTCTACCAAAAACATTACATATCTCACAAGACTAGATTTATCATCTGCAGATGCTGTCAATTTTGACCAGCCTGATAGACAGCTTTTGGATCTGTTGTCAAAAAAAGGAGAAAATAGTATTAACCAGCCTTTCCTCCTTTTTCTTACCATGTTTCCAACAAAGCTTCCAAAGGCATATGATTAGATTAAGACCAGTTTTCTGGTCTTGTTACAAGTGTTTTTTCTTTTCAGACTCAGTTCAAGAAAATTCCCATTATTGGAGCATTTAAAATGTCTTCTGCAAATGTTTTCAAGATGGGCAGTGTTACTCCTCTACAAGGTGACAAAATTTAAACATTGTCCAAACTGAAAGCATTTGCAGGTGACACCTCCAATATGGCTAAAATGGTGCAAATTTTTCTTTCATTGGGCAGATAGCACTGTGGGAGAATGAGAAAATGCTGGTTATCAGCTTTTTTTTCTTTTCTAACAATGTTTTCAAAAGGCGTCTTTCCTAAGCTCATTGAAAGTCAGTATTGTGTGGTAAAGGGTTAACTGGGACTACATAATTCTGTATTAACCCTTTACTCCATAGATACTCATTTCTACGCATTACTTGTAGGAACCTTTGGAAAACATAGTGGCAAAAGGTGAAATTGCTCGTGACGAGCAATTTCACCTTTTGTCACAATGTTCTCTATGCTAGCAAAAGGTGTCATATACACATAAGAAACTGCTTAATCCTTGCTGTTATTTAGGGTCCATAAGAGATAACCATAGAAATACCTTATGGGATAAAGGGTTAAATACCTGCAACAGCCTAACCATGGTTTGCAACTGCAACAGAGGAGTATTTGTGTGAACTGAAACCATTTTTCTGTACTTTACAAAAAGTAAAGTTACTGGAAGCCTTCTTTGGGAGTAGGATTTTGAAGAAACTTGTTGATACAGAATAGTTGTAACCAAACATTTTCCTCCTTTACCACAATGATTTCAAGTACCTGATTTCAACCTTTCAATATACCAATGTCACGTGATCCACATTTTTTTGTTGTCTATAAATGCTCTAAATATTTACAAGTCTGACGGTTTTTTTTTTTCTGTTTGCATACATTTCATTCTAAAAGATGCTGATCTGTTTATTTCACATGACGTGTCCCTGGGGAATGAACAGAAACTGGGAAACAAAAAAATAAGGACATTTAGCCTACCACTCGATTCCTCCTTCTCCTGCGGACAATCATCTAGCTGATCTTCGCTGCTTTCCATTGTCAGGAAAAACCAGTTCCCTTCACAATGCAACAGTTTCTCGGATAAGAATACATTCAGAACACTACATTTTGCTCACATGTTTTTTCCCGATCAAGGTATACGTCGACTTCCAGTTCACCATTTTCTAATCACGTGATACACGGAAAAAAAGTGATGCGTCATAGGCCTAAAAAGAGATTAGCTTTGCAATGTTTTCAGGCTTTAAAGGTTGAGTTAAGGGTATACAGGTTGATTATAGAGAAGTCGTAATTTGCTGAGCCATAAATTACGTATATGGACTGACTACTTTGATGTTTCGGGGAATTTACCATAAATGTTAGACCGTTCCGGGTGATTGATTATAATACAAGCATGACACTCGAATGTCAGTCTGCTTTGAACTCGTTCACCGTCATATTAATGCGCATATGCATATGCAAAATTTTGATAAATCGCATTTATACATATGTAGTTTTTCAGAAATGTTACCATTTACTTTATTGGCTTTCTATAAATCGACCTTGTTAATATTAGCCGATATAATTTGCCTTTTTTTTTTTAAACTACTTTTTATGCGTATTCTTATAATGCAAATTGTTTAAGCGGGAATCAAATAGAGACGCCATTTTGAATCGATGAATGTAAACAGAGGCAGACGGACCTACATGTTACGACCAATTTTATAATCATAAGGTCAGTATTTGCGAAAATTTCAGCATTCTCATTTGTAGAGTAAACAGCAATAGAACTGCAAGCAGTTTTACTCATCTATTCATAGAACTAGAATCGTATACGATACTTCATTCGCGATAAACGACAGTCGGCGTGCCTTGCAAGCGGATGGACCATAATATGTACTTCACCACATTAGGAAGCAATTCCTTCATCACCAGCATCGTGCTCCTCTAGCGATAATTGAATTCACCCTGTTTTTTTTACAAAATTAATGAATGGGCCACAGAAAGGCAATGCCAATTTTGGCCTACTCCGTCGTGAAATGGTCAACTCGGCCTGGAACCAACTCGGCCCGTTTACATTCCATACAGGCAAAGAATCCGGGTCCAGTCGGCCTCGGGTCAAGTCGGCCCGAGTCAATTCGGCCGGGTCAATTCGGCTTACCAATTAAAAGGTATGGGGGGGGGGTGTTAGTAGCAAGTTTATACTAGTGGTGGGCCGATGATCGACTATAGTCGAAACTCAGTTGGTTTTGGCTTCCGATTCCGATAATTGATTGAGAAATCCCGCAATCGATTGAAGTCGATTGCTATGCTGGCTTGGTGCCAAAACTTGAATTCTGGTTTTTAGCGCTTGGTTTTTTGACTATTATTAATCACAATATTGGAATAAACATAGTAGATAACAAACATGAAAATATGCTGAAAAATGAGAAACAAATCTTTGTCCATGAATGTCTGGACAAAAGTTGACAACTCGGCAAGTTTCCCTGGGCCCGGGTTCAGTGTTGCATCCAGGGTGCGCGATCGCGCAAATCCCGCTTTTTTTACTTTAAATCCCGCAATTTTAGATTTTCTCGGGTGGCAACTCCCGCAGAAACGGATATAATCCCCCGCTCTGTAATAGTCAGTGCGCAACAAAATTGTATTTTACATGTATGGAAAACGCTCCGTGTACTCGATTCCTGCCAAAAATAATAACCCGCATATCAGTTTTGTAGCGAAATAAGGTCGTAACCATAACAGTCTACAATTTCACTTACACCAGTTAACCGATAACTTTTTGGGGAAATACCCGTATGACGTAATCGACAAGAGGGATACATGGCATTGTTCAATTCTTCGGATTACGTAATTGACTTGTATTGGGATATGTGCTATTGAGCAATACCCCGGTAGTAATTTCAACACGTGTAGGATTAAATTGTGTACCAAATTTGAACGCGGAATATATTTAAATTCATCAGTTCTCCTGGATTATGCCACCTAAACGTATTACGGACTTTTTCAAGACGGTATTGATATTTTCTTTTTTCAAAGGTAAATATGCTACATAATCTTAAAGTTATATTCATGCTAAATAAAGTTAATTTAGATAAGTTTTTTATCTGTGGTGCACTAGAATTGTTCACTCCCCCCATTTTTATAATATGATGGGGGATCTCCCCCTCTCCGAGGTCGTCCTGGATGCAACACTGCGGGTTTTGCCATTTGGAAATTTGAAATTACCTGTCTTTGGCAATGAAAGATATCTGCCTAAATGCCAGTCTGAGGCATGAAATTATCGTCTAGAACTTCATATAACCTAGCTTGCGTGCATCGGGCAGAAATATGGGTTAAACACAGTCAGTATAAAATGCGAAGGACACCCGGATGATAATGAAGCTTGCGAGTCATTTATGACAGAGTAACAAAGGTGTTATTCCTCTTATCTAGTGTAAAGTGACAGCTTTTTAAGTTACTTGCTATTTAAATTGACTAAATAATGTCCAGTCATGTAGTAATACTTCTCCAGAAACTAATTGTCAAGAAAAAAATACATCGCCAAAAAAGCGTGAAAACCCATGACACTACAATGAGCAGAGTGGCATCGTCCGATCAGAGGGACTTCAAACTATCTTCTTATCTTTAATAATGAATTTTAAAAGTTAATTACACAAATTTCTGAATAAAGCAGTAAGTGGAAGCTAAAATTCTGCTCATGGGTCAGAGTTCCTGATCACGCAAAATCGTGCGTGAAACACGTATAAATGAAATAAAACACGTACAAAATTGTAAACCTATACGTGAAATCACGCACAAAAAATAAAGAAGAAGATCGAACAAAAATCAAGCAGGAAACGCCTGCATAGAACGGCTCACGTAAGTGCGATTTTCGGAAAATATAAATCATCAGAAAAATTTTGGATTTCCAGCTTTCTATTTTTAGAACATTTACATGGTCGGCGTACTCGGTCTTTATCATCGCGATCAATTATATTGCAGACTGGGACCCGTTTGCTTCCAAAAAAGTCCTTAATTCAGCTCCCCTCTGTTTAACGCAGTCGGTAAAAACCCTTTTGTCGACGTCAACGTCTTTCGTCAGTAAACCCACATATTGGGAATAGCTCGGAAATATACTGTAGACGCTTTCAGGTTTCAGAATTCGGGTTCCCGTAAGCAAGCAAGGTACACTAGTTGTAGAACCATTCAAAATCTAGTAAAGAGAGTTCATTTATTGCAGAAATACTTATCCATAGTTAAACGGACACGAAAAAATGATCGGTCCAAAAAACGCGGAAACCCATGACACAACAAAATGCTCCTTTTTACATTGTCCGATCACAGTCACTTCATACTGTTTTTTCAGCTTTTAATGGGTGTAAGCTGTAAATTTCCACAAATATCTGGATATAACAAACTTTTTGGTGCAAATCATCAGTATGGATTGCTTTGAGAATCATTATTGTCATACCCTCAAATATGAAATCTAGCTGCCCCCCTTCCGGGTTTACAACTCAAGGGGTAAGTGTACCCTAGAAATAAAAAGCTAGTAGGAACATTGCATATTGAATACAGCAGTTTTCTGTCAGAATTCGACAATGATTAATGTAGATAAGGCATGTGGAAAGATAAGCATATAAACTACTAGTTTGCCAAACAATTCTTTAAGTGTCAATTACATTTAAAAATGTTCATTTACATACTAGATCTATATGATTGTTCTGCATTGGATCGAAATGAGGCATTAAGTAAACAATTTAGAATTGAGGGCATACTAGTTTCACTCTGCATTTGTACCCCCATTTTTTTTCTTATACCCCCATTTTTCAATTGTAGGGGGTACAAAAAACCCCCAAATAAAATTTTCAGTGGGAACACTGTGGGTGGAAAAGATGTTGATTTAGTAAATGAAAATAAAGTGGAGGGAGTGGGGGGGAGAAAGGGATCGTCTGCAAATGTTTTGAACTATTAGGTATATGTCTGATTTTTTTTAACTCGTTTGGAAATTATAAGGAACAAAATGAATGATATTGATTGAAGCAGAAAACTTAATTGTAATGTATTTCAATTGAAAAAAGTGCAGAATACAACATATTTATAAACTTAATACATGAAGTATCATGTTTACAATATTGTCACAGTATTTTAAGCAAAAAAAACATTCTCATCTAAATTGAGTCTAAACCGATTGTACTATCCATAGCTAGTTGGTTTGCTCTTCCGATTACAAAGCTATAATCGATTGAGATTTTAAACCGATTGCCCAACACTAGTTTATACAGAGAGATGGTTGAAATAGGAAGAATACTTGTGTTATATTGGCCTGGTCCATATTGGCCTTATTTTTGCAAAAAAAGTTTATCAGTTTTTGTCTTTCATTCTTAATACATCTACTATGGGGTTGACATGCAGCATCTTTCAGTGCTCTCAATAAGGGACCATTTCAGGAATTTTTGTAATTCCATGTTCAAATTTTAGGAATTTTTTAAAAAAATCAGGAATTTTTTTTCCACATCGGTCAATGTGGTCTTGGGCTTAGCTTTATTTTGATTGTGTTGCGGAATGACCAATACTATATTGTGGTTACTCTAAAGTTTTATCCAGGAAGACATGTCCTTAGAATAACCATATAATGGGAATAAAAATGCATATACATGTATATCTGTAACATGTGATTGGCTGGCAATGATTGTCCATGGTCAGGGCTTTATCCAGGCATTTTTGGAAAAGGCCCCTGGCCAAATTGGCAAAAAAAAATCTCGACAATATGTCAGATTGGGAAAATAATATTGACTAAACATAAAAAGATTGTTAACATATTTAACCTTGCAATTAACTACTGAATCAATACTGTTTTCCGCCAAACTTCTTTCTGTTTGGATGGATGTGCTGTCTTTACTCTTTCATGCTAGAAGCTGTAAGACCCCCCCCCCCCCCCCCTTGCGATATATGTAGGATTTTTTTAGTTCTCTTATAAAGAGATGTGTTTTTCAGGTGAATGAACAGAGAATTATTTCCTGTCTAGTTTTCTATATTATGTGTATGCTAATCAGCTATTAAAAGTCATTATCAAGGCTAAATAAGACAGACTGAAGAGTCTCTGATCGTTTGAGATCTTTTTTGCAATGTTTTGTCATGTATTTTCGTGGTTTTTTCCCATGACGATTTATCTTTAAAAACGATTTTTTGCGTGTTTTGACACATATAGAAAGATTGATAAATCGTCATTTTCTGAGGCATATATAATAGAGTATTGAAAGAAAACCTGTTAAAAATTAATTGTGACGAAACTTCACACATTTCCGCGGACAACAAGCTCTGCTGTTAAATTATACAGACGATTCTTTGCTAAGACAAAAATAAAGCACAACAGCTCAAAATCTGAGAGAAAAAAAAAAAACTTGCGGTCTAGATTAGGTCAGGTATTTTTCATAACTTGTTCCTGATTCAGGACAGTCATTTTCGGAGCTGTGTTCTTTGTTTTTGCTTTACAAAACTCTGCTTAGCTGCATATTACGCGAGGCGGATGCCTGGAAGTTCACTTGTTATTTTTACGACGTAAAGAACGGTTTACAGCCAGACAATCAAGTCAATGCATGAATCGATTGAAAATAGTGAAAATATACGGACGCAGTCTATAGTTCATTCGCTCCTGAATAGTTTCGTACCTACAATAAGACAATTATTGACTTCCTGCTTGAACTCTGGTCAATGCCCGCAAATTTGTGAAATTTGTGTGTCAGGGAAAGTCCTTGCTGATAAATCTGACTATTTTCTTCTTCTAGCGTCTTATTGGGAATTTTGTTTTATGGATTGGGAAAAAAAACACTTTTTTGCGATTGGGAATGGGGCCGAAATTCGGCCCCGCAGGAAAGGAAGAAAATCCCCTGATGGTAACTTAAAGGTGGTACCATTCTCATGGAAAACAGCTATTTCCACTATAATATTATCCTAAAAAAGTTGCTACAATTGAAAATGAGTATTGTACTACTTTGACCGAGCCACTTTTTCCATTTTTTTCCTATTAAGTATTTATCATTTATAAAACTAGGGCCACTCTATTCTCATTACAAAAGGAAATAATAATTACCTCCCTTTTCTGAAAAAGAACAAAATATCAACAAATATTTTTCAAGATGGAATCAAATAAATTTCTGGTCCGTTAGAAATGTGCAAAAATATTGTATCAGTATAAATCTTTATTTATCAACTTATAAGAAATTTCATTCCATTTTGCGGGAGAAGTGTTAGGATGGTATCAAATGAAGAATTATAACCATATCCATGTTTCATAATTGTTTAAATGACGTATTGCACAACAGCCTGTTACGTTCGTAACATGCGAAACCATCCATCTTGTATTTTGATGGGCTTGAATTTCTTTCAGTTTCCCAGTGGATTATGGAAGACACGTATTTCAGACAGACGTGAATTCCTTCGTAACGACGGTCACGTCGCACAATGATTCTTTCAAAAAAAAAAAAAACTCCTTAAGTACACTGCATAATTCCCAAAAGAAATGCGTAACGAAACTAAATCTGCTGATTGTTTAAGAGTCCGACAAATAATTTATAGTAGATCTATTAGATCTACTCGATTATTTGAATTTCTTTCATGTTGCATTTTTGCAAACAACCAAAGTTTACCGATCTTCGATTGCATGGCTCTATTAATTGCATTTATCCATTAATTTCTATCACTGCAGTCAAATGAAAGACGATTGATTACTAAGCGATCTTAAATTGATGGACCGATTAAACACGTACCATAATCCGGTCATAAATTGGATAAACAATCGCATATGTGTAATTGTCATCTGTACACCGTTATCTGCATCACTAAAATGCTTTAACATAGCTATAGAGGCTCTTGGTAAAGCGCCTTCCTTACATTGAATGGAGGTTATCCTAGTTTTCCACACGCGTCAAACCCTTTGTGCATTAAAAAAAACGTCCGGGTTGAAATTCTCGGACGTTTTTGTCATAATATGGACGTTAAAAAAACGTCCGACTTGGAAAATGCCGACGTTTTTTCTAAAAATTTGGACGTAATACACGTCGACGTCTGCTTATTGAGAGCACTGGTCTTTAATCATTCATTACTGCTGCAATAGATTTTACAGGTTCTGCATTAAAGGTGGCCCTTCAGATCTTGGGACGAAAATTCTAAAAAGATGCAAAAAAATCATCTTTATACTCCCTAAGCCTTTTAATTTGCCTTCATAAAACCACAGTAGTCGAAAACCATCCGACAGCACGAGAAATTAGAGATTTACTACGGCCCAGGTTGACACCAACGGGAGACACTTTCTATTTTTAGATGATCAATTCGCTCATTTATATACAGGAATACACAGATAAAGTTTCAAATATAGGGTCCGAAGAAGACATTATGGAAAATAATTATTACATGTTTGTTGTGTAATGGAATTTAAGCATTGTAATTCACGTGCCAGTGACTTGACATTCCCAAAATGCTTTATTGATTTTTGGCGGGAAATCTAAAAATACCTTAAGAGGCTACGTAGCCTTTTAAGGGAACACCATCAAAAAAATTTTTTTTTGTAGCGCCTTCCTTACATTGAATGGAGGTTATCCTAGTTTTCCACACGCGTCAAACCCTTTGTGCATTAAAAAAAACGTCCGGGTTGAAATTCTCGGACGTTTTTGTCATAATATGGACGTTAAAAAAACGTCCGACTTGGAAAATGCCGACGTTTTTTCTAAAAATTTGGACGTAATACACGTCGACGTCCGCTTATTGAGAGCACTGGTCTTTAATCATTCATTACTGCTGCAATAGATTTTACAGGTTCTGCATTAAAGGTGGCCCTTCAGATCTTGGGACGAAAATTTTAAAAAGATGCAAAAAAATCATCTTTATACTCCCTAAGCCTTTTAATTTGCCTTCATAAAACCACAGTAGTCGAAAACCATCCGACAGCACGAGAAATTAGAGATTTACTACGGCCCAGGTTGACACCAACGGGAGACACTTTCTATTTTTAGATGATCAATTCGCTCATTTATATACAGGAATACACAGATAAAGTTTCAAATATAGGGTCCGAAGAAGACATTATGGAAAATAATTATTACATGTTTGTTGTGTAATGGAATTTAAGCGTTGTAATTCACGTGCCAGTGACTTGACATTCCCAAAATGCTTTATTGATTTTTGGCGGGAAATCTAAAAATACCTTAAGAGGCTACGTAGCCTTTTAAGGGAACACCATCAAAAAATTTTTTTTTTGTAATTTTATGGCTCTTACTTATTGATGATTTGTATTATTTTTTCATATAAATTTTAGTGGTATATATGTTTTTTAATTTGGTGAGATGTAAAAATTTTAAATACCCACCTTTAAGCTCTTTCTTAATTGGACAACAAACAATAATGACTGATAATTATTTTCAAGTGTGAAAACTTTATCTACAGAGATTAGCCAATGTCTTTAATCAACTTAATTAAGTGCATGTTTGCATTCAATTAGAAGAATATGTATTTATTTTTTAATGTTTTCAATCATTAGTTTCTAAAAATAACCTTATCAAGGTTGGTAATTTCAAAAACACAAAAAAAGAGGGCCTCCCTGTGATGTGGCCTGGATACAAATGTATAAAGATGAAATAATCACAAGTATTTACATTTTGCCAGCAAGAAAAATCCAGATTATATAAGCGTTTTGAAAAGGTTTTATGGGCGTTTAACTTGGTTTTAATGCTCTCAGGATGTCGAATACCTGTGAAAGAATACTGATGAGAAAGACCTGAAATGTTTATAAGTAGTCGCTGAAACCATATCCATTTGTAACTTAACGCTCTTTCCACCATCAGGGTTCCAATTTCATTTTTTTATCCACATGCAAATTTTAGCAAGTAGCTTTTATTTCCACTTGCAAAATTAAAATTGGACTCACATTTTTTTAAAGCTCAGCTTGCCTATCAATTGTAAAGGACGAATGGTGTTGAATCATGTTCTATTACGTAACCTGTCAATTGAGACAACAACCAAACAAAAGGAACATTAATTGATATTAAAACCCTCATTTAACAATCAATTCAATTCCAGTTGAATTTCTGTTCTAAAACCAAGTTAAATTTCTGCAAAACTTACTACTGATGGTGGACGATTTTGTGAATGAAATACAGACGTAACACATCCGATTATCTGTGTGTCTGGTGATTGGTTTAACGAGTTCCACCACGTCTGACTTGCTTCCCGTTGCCATTTGTGCATAATATGAATATAGGCAAAGCGACAAATATTTTTGCTTTATAATCAGAGATTGAATTCGCCTACTGTTTTTCTGCATTAAAAAAACGCATTAAAAAAACGCAAAACCTAAGTATCGGCTGTAAGTGCAGACGAACGCGCTTGCCTCATGAAACTCGGATAAAGAACAGCAACTTGGAGGCTTCAAGTGCTTGAAATTCCAACTCGCATTTTCCAATTCTGGCTTGCATTTTGCGAGTAAATATGTGGGAATTTCGAACCCTGACCATGTTCTGACAAGTTCTAAAACACAATACCACCCGAGAATCACTTAATTAATACCTAAAACACAGGTGCGATGAATCACCGAAATACCACCGAAACACTGAAATACCCCATTTCTTTTTACAATTAGGTCAAATAACTAATATAAATGCGAATAATTTGTCCTTGTTTGTTTTTAACACAAACTTATGTTTATATTGATGAAAGGTGAACAGTTTAAAACAAAATGATAAATAACAGCATACCATTGATGTCCGCCAATAGATGTTAACCTAAATACGAGTCCACACACTCACAGCGTAGTAAAATACATCGGTTCTGGGAATTTACATTCCTGCTGCAGTAGCTGTTTAACAAGGTTGATGTGTCAGATCTATATCCATAAATATGCTCGAAAAAAATGGTTTTCTTTCGTGATATTGGGAGAATGAAATTAAAAATTAACGGATCTAGAATGACAACTGGCCGCCATTTTTAATCGGGTAAACATGTTACCCGGCCTTAAATTTTAGACTTCTGTCTAAATTCCACATCTACTGACAATAAATCAAACATCGATTTAAATCTACATAATATGGATATAATTGCAGTTCACCCTGTTGTTCCGTAAACATAGTCAAAAAAGCAGAAAGTGTTGTCAAATGCGACATGTGCGTGACAACGTATACATCACGCAATGCTTAATTTAGGTACTTCATTCGCAAATGGAACACACTTGCATACTTTTATCAGTACTCTGCAACATTCTTTCCAAGTCACTGGCTGCTTTCCCAAGTGAGACTGTGTTCAACATTAGTACTGAGAGAGAAGTGAATCATGTTGTAATAGCCATCATCAATCCTCACCAAGACCTTAGCCATTGTTACCATCTAAACTGATGTTATATTTTCAGGTTTGAGTGATCAGATGAAAGCAAGATGTTTTATGCCCATTTTGTGTTGAGTAAGAAAGGCCCATTGGCTAGAATATGGTTGGCAGCCCACTGGGACAAGAAGCTGACAAAAGCCCATGTTTTTGAAACCAATATAGACAGCAGTGTTGAAGCAATCATGAAACCAAAGGTGAGCTTAGCTGAGGTTTGAAAAGGTAGAAAATTGATAAAGAGAAAATGCTGATTAGCAGCATTTTCTCCTTTTCTCAGTTACCAAAAACTTTCTCTCTGGGGCATTTCAAATTCTGCATTGTGCGATAAAGAGTTGATAATTAAATAGAAATAAAAATAGTGTGGCTATAGGAAAACTCTGCAGTTAATTGTATAAATTTTCCTTTTCTTCCGAAAAAGTTCTTTTACAAAAAAGAAAGAGTGGTACTGCTGGTCTAAAGTACATCCATTTTCCATATTGTTTTTGACTCATAATTTGCTCTAGGGATAAAACGGCTGGACAATGTGATGAAAAATTCAAAGTCAAGACAGAAGATAAATCTTGTTTCTATTTTAAAGATACATATCTATATTATCATAAAAATGTAAGCATTAGATAATATAATCACCTTGAGTCATAAATTTCTCAATCTTCAATACACCTGTTGAAAGTCACGTAACAGAACAGACATTTTTCCTAAATCATAATCAGTGACAAAAACTGAGTTTTATATAGATCAAAAACACATGTAATACATTGTGTCATGATCATAAACTAATCTGTGTCTCAAAATAAGCAAACTGTGTCAGACTAAAGCCCTTATGTAAAGAATTTTGCTAGTTGGAAAGTTTAAGCGTTGCACAAATTTTTCAATTTCCTGACAAGTAAACTTCAAATTTTTTCCTATCAGTTAAAGTGCATTTTTCCATCACCATAAACTGAAAAGACAAAATTTGAACCTTTTAACAGAACATTTGAAGACAAAGAAAGCTGAATTGTGAAACTAATGTGGCACTGCTGTGTCATTTCAAAACTGTTCGACTAATCACTTGTCACGTAACAGGACAGACATGTATTTTGAGAACAATCATTACAGTATTAGAAAGTTAAAAACACAATGATGTAACTCTATTTTCTCACATAGCTACCCTGATATAACACTATTTTCTCACATAGCTACTCTTTTCTTCAATGACCAACAGCCATAACAAACATTCCTGTCTTATGCCTTCACCAAACGACAAAATTTGGGCCCTACTCAAATTAAAAGCACTTGCAGATGAAAATTTTAATGTTGCTAAAATGCTGGTTTCTGTCTTTGATATGATAGAAAACGTTTTAGTTTAAGGAGAAAATGCTGGTTAACAGCATTTTCCCCTTTACCCACAATGTTTTCAAAATCCTTCAATAGGGTTGTCAAAAGTCGGGATTGTGTGATATAGGGTTAAAAATGTGTGGAATCACTTTGAAATGATGGCAGTATTTGACAAAAATGACATAATTTGCGTCGCTTTGTTTCAAAAAACTTTAATAAAAATACTCAAAACCAGGCTGTTATTTGAGAAAGAGAATCTGTCACTCATCCTTCTTTAAGACAATCAGATCTTAACCTCATCCAGGATAGAAAGGCCCACTCCGTAACCTTTACAAGTATTCCTGATTTGGTTAAGATCAATTTGTCACAAACAAAGACTCATGATAGATCCTTTGTATCAGTTTGGAGCAGTTTGGCATTAACCTATTACCACACAATCCCTACTTTTGACGCTCCCGAGAAACAAGCCTTTAGAAAACACTGTGGGAAAAGGAGAAAATGCTGTTAAGCAGCATTGCCTCCTTTTCCCACAATGTTTTCTACCCTTCACAAAACAAATTTCAAATTTTCTGCCACTTTTATTTTGTCGCCTGCAAATGCTTTCGATTTGGTCAAACCTCAAATTTTGTCATTTGGTAATGAGTTAAACATTATACAGTTCAGTTTAGATAAATCTGTAAACTTGGAGCCTTGTTGTGCTTCTTTCTTCTACCAGTCCAGAAATGGGTCACCAAGTCTTTTAACAATTGAGTGCATATGCTCTTGAGAAACATCATCATTGGTCGGCCAACGGTAAAATGACTCTCCATGGATGTCTGTCTTCTCCATGTACTGGAGGACAACTTCATTGTTTGGTAGGAGCCTTTTTGATCTGCAAGAACATATTCTGATTTACACCATTCTGTTATCTGATACACCTTTCAGTAATTTGACCAGTCATGGTAACCAGTACCATTATTTATTACAAAAGGATTTGTATTTTAGTTAGGCCTACAATTATTAAAACACGGAATTGCGATGAAGTATAGAAGAAATTTCGATATGAAAAGAAAATGACTCACTCAGACCCAACTTCTAATGCTGATCAGGGTCAATTGATACTTTTTGCATTTCATCTACATTTAAACTGTATTTTGTCAGCAGCCTCAAAGGTAAGTGATGGAAAGGTCTACAGTGGTTTTCTTAGATTTAAAAATGACTGACTTGATGCTCCTTCCTTTAAGATGGATTCTTTGAACCATTCCACAAAAAATCTTCGCAATATATTTTATAGTGCTGGTTTTTCCCTTTTAACCCTTTACCAAACAATCCCTGGTTTTTACGACCCTAAAACAGAAGCCTTTTGAAATCATTGTGGGAAAAGGAGAAAATGATGGTAACCAGCATTTTTTCCTTATCCCAAAATGTTTTCTACCCTTGTAATTTGTTTCCAGCATTTTCTCCTTTTCCCAGCAGGATAGAAAAAATTGTGGGATAAGGAGAAATTGCTGGTTACCAGCATTTTCTCCTTTTCCCACAATTATTTCAAAAGGCTTCTATCTTAGGGTTGTTAATTCTTGAGTCCCTTTATTTTGTTGTCTGCAATTGCTTTCAATGTGGACCTGTCTTAAATTTTGTCGTTTGGGTTAGGGTTAAATTTGAATACTGGTTTTTTTTCCAATGTAAAAGACAATTGAGAAACACAAAATAATACATATTCTTTACCCACGATTTAACAAAAAATGTCATACTATTTGACTGAATAAAAAGTGTTTCATTAGGCCGATCCTTACCTATTTAGCCCCTAACAGCCTGAAAACAAATATTTAGACTGGATAACTTATTCATTTTGAAGTTGCCACAGTATATATTTTTTTTCATAAATTTTTCAAAAGCTATCTGAAGCTTTGTAGAAAAAAATGTTTGGCTAGACAATATGGTGAAACAGAAGCTCAGATACTACTGATATTATTGCAATATGTCGAGTGATTTTCCAGAAGTCATTAAAGCTGATGTACTTACTCTGAATACAAGCCTTCTAGAAGGGTCGTTAAGATGACATCCCCATCTCCTAGGTGCATATCACCAAAGCATACATCTGAAAGATGAACATTTTGTATGAGTAATATGAAACCATTAACCTTCTCTAAGAATTTTCTGTTTTCAAAGATGTTATAGAGTGCAAAATTATCAAGGTACATGTAAATGCTAGCCTTCTTACAAAATGATAGAAAGCATTGCAGGGGGGGAATGCAAGTAACCAGTGTGTCATCTTCTAAAAGGATAAATTATCTATTTATGCCTAAATTAAAATGTACACTTATTATAGTTTACCTGCATCATAGCTTAGATCACCATACAGCGACTGGTCTTCAATATCAATGGCATCTGGGTTTATCAAAGCTCACCAGGTACTATCTCCTGTGTTTCTAGCACTATTTTTTGCATTTTCTTCTTTTCCCACAATGCTTTCAAAAGTTAACTTTCTCTGTGTTGCTGAAACCCTAATTTGTTTGGTTAAGGATTTGTCTAGAAACATCAAATAATTATACCAAGTAAATAGATCTATAACAAAAGACTTTACAGCGAGGTAGAATGGCCATTAAATCTTTACCACACAATCCAACTTAGAACGCCTCTGAGAAGGCTGCCTATTGGAAACATTGTGGAAAAAGAACAATGTTTTCTACCCTTCACAAAAGAAGTTGTAATTTTTCGTTAACATTTATTTTGTAAAATGCAAATGCTTTTGAATTTAGACTGGTCTAAAATTTGTTATATGTTAAAGAGTTTAAACATTTAATCTGCCACAGGTGAAAATTTCATACAAGGCAGGTCATTCAAAATTCTGGGCTAATCAGATTTTTTTTCTGTTCCCAGATGGTACCCTTCAGCATAGAAAGTAATCCAGAGCTCCAGATACATGTACCAGGGAATGATGGCATGCTAATTTATTACACATATTTCTATTCCGAACTCTATGGCAAAAGTACTCATTTGAAATGTACTGAAATATTTCTAATGGGTTCTCACAACATATGGTTTTATGAACAATCACTCTTCCAAATCATGTCAGTTGTTTTCAACATAAGGCTCTTACAGTTTAATTAAAATAATGTTTAACTCATTACCAAACGACGATATTTTAGGTTTGTCCAACTCAAAAGCATTTGCAGACTACAAAATAAAAGTTACTGAAAATTTGAAATTTGAAGGGTTTTAGAAAACATTTTTTAGGAAAAGGAGAAAATGCTGGTTACCAGCATTTTCTCCTTTTTCCCACAATATTTTCTAAGGGCTTCTTTCTCAGGGTCGTTAAAAGTAGGGATTGTGTGGTAATGGGTTAAATAAATCTAGGTGAGATTAATAATCATCTTAATCATGAAATGCCTAAAAATGTATCTAAAAACATTGCATTCACCAATCTTTTTCATAAAATAACAGTAATCTATGAATATCTTATGGAAATTTCTATGAATGAAGGCAAGTGATATCTGTCCTGATTCTAGTACTATCCGGGAACTGGTATACTATTAAGATTCTGACCAATAAAATTCAAAATCATTTATTTCGAACAGTAGCAAATTGATAATAAATGTGACATAAAATCATTTGATTTTTTTTTTTTTACTGCTTTTTCTTTATAATCGTATTAATTACTAAGTATGATAATCACGTAACTATGACAGACTGAGCGGTAACATTCACGTAACATGGACAGACAACGAATCGGTCATGTTACGTTCTATAAGAAAATTTTAAAATACGAGTGATCGTAAAACTTTTTCTGTCAAAAGAGTCCAGTGAAAAGAACATTACGATCTGCTGTAACAGCGCTTATCTACAAAGACAGTCAAATTGATTCTATTAACCTTGTAGGCCTAACATGAGCTTACTATGCAAAAATTGCCCGTCTGTCAAGTTACGTGAGCATCCTGCCGAGAGTCTGTCCGAATTTTACAGGCAGCACTGAAAATAGGTCAAAGCTCTGACAGACGACATTGGGTGTTTGGTTAAATGAAATGTAGGTGTATTTCGGTTGATTTACAGCATTAATGTCATAATTTAACAAATCGAGCGCCCAGATAAATGGAAATTACTGTCAGTTCACGTAACTTACTTCTTAACGTAACTTCTGGACAGACATCTCTCGTGGGTAGATACTGCTTCCCGCATGACCTCCTCTGTGTTTTACTTATGTTTTGAGATTGCCGGGATATACGGCAACATTCTTGCCAACGATTGGATAATGATGCTAGCCGGCATGACGCAATGAGGTCAATAGTTCAACAACTCACGTAACATCGACGTGTGGACAGATATCCAGGTGTGCGAATTGAAACACAATTTTTTTCAGATTTTACGGCATGAAATCGGCCTTGGCTCAACACAATCGAAGATATCAAGATGTTGTTTAATTACAGATAAAAAAGCATGCTATAATCACAAAATAACTAGAACTGTTAAGGTTGACGACTGGTTGTATCAATGGACAGACGTTACGTTAAAAAGGGTAGCCAAACAGAAACATTTTTGAATGAATATGAAAACACTCCAGATCCATTTTTTTCACCGAAACAAGAAGTGTAGACCCTAATTATTGTTATGGATACTGGCAAGCTATAATAAACATTCGGTAAGACAGCAATCCATCTTTGAAATCATGCTAATTGATTTGTCCATTTTACCGAAGCACAGAAATGCCATTTTCTGCACATAAAGTGTATGGTGAAATTAAACAAAATAACACAAGTCAATGAAACTGTTTTTATTATCTCTTTAGTATATAAACAGTAGAAAGAAAAGAAAACATGAAAAATATATGCTTAAATAATAATAGTATTCAGCATTTAAATAGCGGTATGGCAAAATACCCTATAGCAAATTATGAGTCTTTTAGTTTTGCCTCTTACTTTGATCATTTGAACTACATTTAAATTTTGGGGGTTCAGTGTTGGTGATTCAAAATTTGTTTTGATTTCATCAAAATATGAAATTGTATTAAAACCCTTCACTATACATTCTTTAGTTTTAGTGACTGTGGAAAATGAAGTTTTTGGAAACATCCTGGGGAAAGGAGAAAATGCCACAGAATTCAAACTCTTTTTCCTTCTTTTTCTTTCTTTTTTTATCCACTGGCCAATTTTAGCAAGTGCCCCTTTCTCCACTATGAAAATTGGGACACTTTTTTTGGGGGGGGGAGGGGGGGCATGCCTACCAAGGGTGGAGAGGGTGGAAAACTATTGCGATAATCATTTTCCTGGAAATTTTATTTAGATAATATGAAAAGATAAAATTCCAATGAAACTGATGCCTCACAATACAGTAAAACCTTGATATTTTGAATCTCGGACATTCGAAAAGCTGGCATTTTTCGAGGAATTCTGAGAGTACCGGCAAACACTCTACTTTGTTGCTCCAAAAGTAGCGTCGTAATTTCGAGTCTCGATTAGTCCATATTTCGAACATGGATGTTGGTCCCTGTAATCATTTTCCTGCTTTAAATTGATTGATTATTCGAATACAATTTTTTCGCACCTCTCAAATGATTATTTTCACACCTTTCCAAGAAAAGGATGTAATCCTGCCAGCCTGTCTATGGTGTGGTATAAGTTTAACAAGCTATGACAATTACTACAGGGGATTCATACCACTATATGTTTTGAGAAGGTGTTGACGTTAATTTACGATGAGAAGCTAGTTGTGACAACAGCCCTTTAAATTCATTGTTGATCCCGAAAAGACAGTTTAATAACAGTATTTGTGATCAGATGACGTCTTATTTTCATCAGTTCATGTTGATCCATTTATAGCATCAGGTTTTTCTAAGTCGCATCACCACAGATTAAGATCTGTTTGATCACATATATGTTGTCTGTCTTGTTACACTGACATCATATTTAGGGTTTGTGTGAATATCAAAATTCTGATTATGTTTGAATATCACTGATACCTTTTAATGTCGTAGAAATTAACCTTTAACACAGGTCAATGTGATTTTCACTGGATGTGTAGATATTCTGGTCTGTTTTGGTGTTGAAACATTGGTATTGAGAATTTAAAAGTTATAAATTCCTTAACCCTTTCCCAAACAATCCCTTGTTTTTACGGGTCAAGAATAGAAGCCTTTTGAAAACATTGTGGAAAAAGGAGAAAATGCTGGTAACCAGCATTTTCTCCTTTTCCCACAATGTTTTCTACTCTATCATATAGAAAAATCATCTTTTTAGCAACTGTTAATTTATCATCTGAAAAATGCTTTCAATTTGGTCTGGTCCAAATATGCCGTTTGGGAAAGGGTTAAATAAAATAATTTCCTTCAACTTTTTGTTGAAGGGGTCACAATGACCCCCTTCATATGAATTAAAGAAGGTAGAATAATCAATTTTTAGGGGTCATTTAGAAAAATTTGGGGGTTAAAACCCTCAAAATTCAACGAAACGATGGGGTCATGGAAAACCCTGACTTCTATGAGCATTTCAACAGCGCCATCATCACATGGAACTGTTTGTGATTCAAAAGTTAGTTGTCTTTCTTGCTTGTAGTCTTCGATCATCTTGAACTTAACTTTTTCTAGTTGTATGGCACCATATCAAGTGATATTTCAGTGACAAAAACAGTATCTGAACAACTCCATTTCCATGTACATGTAAATGTTCTTATTTTTTTGTGGAATAGAGCGAGCAAAAACCAGCAACAGTTAATGCCTTTTCACATAAACAACTTCATGCGCAAACTTGTTTCGGGCTAAACTTATTTGGGACACAATAAAAAGGGCATATTTTACGATTTTGTTAAAGGTGGCCCTTCACATTTTGGGACGAAAATTTGGCAAGAATACAAAAATATCATCCTTATACTCCAACACCCTTTTAATTTTCATTCATAAAACCGCAGTAGTCGAAAACCACCCGACAACATGAGAAATTAGAGATTTACTACAGCCCAGGTCGATACCGACGGGAAACACGTTCTATTTTTACATGAGCAACTCGATCATGTACACACCCGAAATATACAGACGAAGCTTCAAACATAACATCCTAAGAAGACATTATGGAAAATAATTACATTTTTGTTATGTTAAGGAATTTCAGAGTCATTAGTCATGTGCTAGTCACTTAACATTCCCATAATGCATTTTTTTATTTTTGGCGTGAAATCTAAAAATAGCTTAAGAGGCTACCTTTTAAGGGAATACTATCAAAAAAGTTTTTTCTGTAATTTTGTAATTTTTAATTATTGATGATTTGTATTGTTTTTTTTCATGTAAATTTCAGTGATATATATATATTTTTTAATTTGATGGGATATGAAAGTTCTAGATACCCACCTTTAAAATTACTCAATATTACTTTTCAAAAAACTATTGAAAGAAAGGCCAGATTATTTAAAATATTTAATTGAAAATCCATACATGACCAAATTCACAGAAAATAACCCTGCAAAACAGGAAAATATTCACAGAAAACAACCCTTTCGGTACTATATTGTTCAAATGCTGTAAAAATGCTGTAAAAAAATGAATCAAATAGAGACAGATACAAAGTTATACTGCTCAAGAAGTAGACACTGATCACCAGTCTCGAATATAGTGCATTTTTTCCCACTTTGGATGATTTGAGTGTTGCAAAAACTCGGGCATTTTGCTTGGCCCCATGGGACTTCGAATTATCAAGGTTTTACTGTAGTCTTCTTAACTCTTTACCAAACGACAAAATTTTAGACTGGTCCAAATTGAAAGCATTTGCAGATGACAAAATAAACTTAACTCAAAAATTCGAAATTTGTGTCCCGCCGGGTAGAAAACATTGTGGGAAAAGGAGAAAATGCTGGTTACCAGCATTTTCTCCTTTTCCCACAATGTTTTCAAAAGGCTTCTATCTCAGGGTCATAAAAACCAGGGATTGTTTGGTAAAGGGTTAAATGATCATGATACTTGTCTTGTATTTTCTGGCAGAAATACGCCACAATACTATAGATACGTAAAACTTGCACACATTTTGATCGTTACTACTTCAGTAAAAAGGGGCCCAGGTGTTGTACTGTTACACATGTATTTTACAGGTGAAATTGGCTCTAAGGACCTCTGGACATTTACTGCTTGGGGTGGTAAGAATTTACTCAAGGAAAGCCAAGTATTTGCTAGCTGATTGTAATGAAGCGTTCGTGAAGATAAAGATGGCTTTTAGGCCAGGTGTTGTTGATTTACCAGAAGAAAACAGAGAAGCAGCTGTCCATGCCATTACTCTTCAGGAGAACTTCCATGACTTTGATGCTCTGGATGATTTAAAGTGAGTTGATGGTTACCTGTGTATATTTCATTTTTGATTTAACCCTTTCCCAAACAAGCCCTGGTTTTTATGTGTCTTCAGTTAACCCTTTACGACACAATCCCGACTTTTCACGACCCTGAGAGAGAAACCTTCTGGAAACATTGTGGGAAAAGGAGAAAATGCTGGTTACCATCATTTTCTCCTTTTCCCACAATGTTTTCTACCCTTCCCAGAACAAATTCCAAATTTTCAGTCACTTTTTGTTTTATTTTGTCGTCTGCAAATGCTTTCGATTTGGACAAGCCTAACATATTGTTGTTTGGTAATAAGTTAACCCTTTCCCAAATAACCCTGGTTTTTACGTGTCTGGAGTTAAAGTCTTTTGAAAACACTGTGGGAACAGGAGACATTGCTCGTAACGAGCAATTTCTCCTTTTCCCACAGTGTTTTCTACCCCTATTGAGAACTTATGCCATTTTTTCCAAATCTAAAATTGTCATCTGCAAACTCTTTTGGTTTAGAAAAGTCCAACATTTGTCGTTTGGGAAAGGATTAACTTGGAATGAAAACAACAGTACATGCTTATTTTGCTTGATATACTCCGTAGGACTGTTTCTTAACCCTATACTAAACAATCCCTGATTTTTACTACCCTGAGATAGAAGCCTTTTTGAAACATTTTGGGAAAAGGAGAAAATGCTGATAACCAGCATTTTGTCCTTTTCCCACAGTGTTTTCTACCCTGCTGGAGACAGATTTCAATTTTTGAGTTGCGTTTATTTTGTTGCCTGCAAGTGCTTTGAATTTGAACCAATCTAAAATTTTGTTGTTTGGTAAAGAGAGTTAAATTCGTGTTAAGACAAAGTTACAAAAGGAGATGAGACTTATCACACACAATTTTTCTAATTGTCTCATTATTCCAGAAGTGGTCTGCTTTACAATAGAAAGAGTTGTGTGCAGGAGGCAAAGACTGGACTCTAAATCTAACAAAAAATTCCAGACTTGTCCAATTTAATGGCTTGTAGACAAAATGGATTAACTCTCTGCCACAAACAAATTTTTAGACCAATGATCTTGCAATCAATAGCAACTGCAGACATCAAATATCTGTCAAATGGTGGGATTTGCTTTCAAAATGGAGAAAACATTGTAGGAAAAGAAGAAATTTTTACCGACACTTTCCCCTTTCCACAATCTTGTCAGAAGGCCTTTTTTCCCCTAGGGTATTTTACCCTTTCGCGCACAATCCCAACATTAACAACTCTGAAGAGGAAGCCTTTTGAAAACATTGTGGGAAAAGGAGAAAATGCTTGTAACCAGCATTTTTCCATTTCACACAATGTTTTCTACCCTATCAAACAAAAATCACATCATTCAGCTACATAGAAATCGTGGTCTACAAATGCTTTCAATTTGGACAGGTCTAAAATTTTGCTGAGTGATAAAGAGTTAAAACTGTGGATAGTGAAGCACAGGGTTATGTAATGTTTGTACTATTTTGCAGTGATATCGATGTAAATGCACCATTCTCCACAGTGAATCAGAGTAGACCTGAAGAAATAACCATGAAGGAAGATCTGACAACCATCTCCTTTGTTGGAGACGATAATTTTGGTGAGTAAACTCCTTTTGTCATACAGACCGCCTCTATTGGCTATTCATTAACATAAAGGAAAAAATGTTACTTCCTCAAATTAAAAGCATGTGATGTTTGGAAGCCAATATGTAGTAAAATTCTTGACACTTCACCCTGTAAAAATGCATGATGCAAGTTCTTCTTCCAAAATTGTGTTGCCTTCAGAATTGTAACCTCCACAAAAGGAAATCATGCGATGTCTGTAAGAGAACATTTAGTAATATTCTTGACACTTCACTCTGAAGAATGCTTGATATGAGTTGTATTGTCTAGAGTTGTTGGACACTCTTAATGTGAAATCCTGCATTGAGCAACAAACTACATTTACCTGAACTCCTTGTGCACCATAGGCAAAAAATATTGGATACTGTAGGTGGCAAGGATCAAGATTGTGCAACAATCTAATGTAGATCTATGCATTTCATTAGCTTGTAGTTAATATGGGGAAATATTTGCCTCAAAAGGGAAAGGTCGGGGAAAATAACTTGTGCCTTACGGCACGCGATATTTTCGCATACCTTTCCCTTTTTTGGCAAATATTTCTCCATATTAACCACAAGCTGATGAAATAAACTCTATATAATTATATAACATTAAGGCATGCAAATATTTTCTTGCAGCCATTTTCACTCTAAATTCAATTCACTGATTTTCATCCATAGGCGATGTTGGTTTTGATGAAAGAGAGCTACTGAGAGATGCTCAGTTTGATGACTCTTATTACAAGAGTCCAGGCCGCCCAGACATATCCATGCAGCCCATAGAGGATAAAACAGACACAATGCTTGCAGAATCTTCCACAGAACAAGCTATGGATGTTGATCTACCTCCACAAATGATGGGAGATGACTTTGGTGGTGGGGGATTTATTGGTGAGAGTTGTTTCAGTTATGTTGTTTTGTTTGCATGCAGTTTATCTTGAGTCAGTAAGTTATAGATGAAACTGGTCAGACTGATGAAATTTTACTTTCGACTTCAAAAAGGGTATGTGGTTAAGAGATTTAAAGAATGTTCTTTGTTCTATCTGCTCTCTTGTGTCTTTGTGCAGGTGTATTTGTAGTTAACCCTTTCCCAAACGACAAGTTTTAGACTCTTTCAAACTCAAAGAGTTTGCAGATGACAATTTCAAAGTTGATAAAAATGGCAGAAAGTTCTCCAAATGGGTAGAAAACACTGTGGGAAAAGGAGAAATTGCTCGTTACGAGCAATTTCTCCTTTTCCTACTGTGTTTTCAAAAGACTCATACTGCAGACACATAAAAACAAGGGCTTGTTTGGGAAAGCGTTAAAAACAGTTAAGACAGAATTGCCTGAACAACTTAGTTTTGGATGGGCTAGTTATAGAATTTTAGGAAATTGTATGTGTACATGTAAGTGCCACAGAGCACAAGTTTTTTGTTGCAGAGTTAAAGTCCAGTATAAAATGTCATTCTTTTCGTAAGATACATGTAGCACATAGAATTGAATCATGCTCTAACCCTTAAAATGCCTGTCACAACTCTAGTTACCTTTGCAGCCAGTATAGGTCAAGTTAACCCTTTCCCAAACAACCCTTGGTTTTTACGGGTCTGGAATAGTAGCCTTTTGAAAACATTGTGGGAAAAGGAGAAATTGCTGGTAACCAGCATTTTCTCCTTTTCCCACAATATTTTCTACCCTATCATAGACAGAAATCATCTTTTCTGTAAGAGTTGAATTGTCTGCCAATGCGTTCAATTTGGTCTAGTCCGAAAGTTTGCCGTGTGGGAAAGAGTTGAGACTGAACAAAACATACCGTAAGCAACCTGAACAAAAACAACCTTAAAATGGAAGTATTTTGGACCTAATTGCAAACTTAAAAATGCTCTGATGGTTTTGCTTTTTTGTGTGAATTTCCTGGGTATATTTTTAAATATGTATGTATTACATTAAAGGTAGTCAACAGAAGTCAGATCCATCACTTGTGCTAATTGAAAGCATTTGCAGATGACAGTTATGGACTAAATGATGTTTCCGGTATTTGAGAGAGTAGAAAACATTTTCGAAAAAAAAGAAGAAATTGTTTGTAACCAGCATTTTCTTCTTTTCCAACAATGTTTTCAAAAGGATTGTACCTCGTAGGAGAGTTTGGTAAAGGGTTGAATAGCGCAAAAACTAAATATGTTACCCTGCGGTTAATGTTTGACGCTAACTTCTCATATATTCTTTTTTCCGGTAGTGAGACACTCAATGTAATTTAAATTTAAAACTTAAAGATGTTCATAAACTCAATTTACAGATGTTCATAAATTTTTAAAGTGATATTTTGTAGAACATGTGCTTTTTTCAGGAAAAATCTTTTTAACCTGAAAAAGGTAGATATGTATATGATTTTAAGATGTAAGCCCTCACAAAACAGTTGACAGAATTGGTTATTTAACTCTTTACCAAATGACAAAATTTTAGACTCGTCCAAATTAAAAGCATCTACATACGACAAAATGAATGTGACTCAAATATTGAAATTTGTCCTGAGAAAGGTAGGAAACATTGTTGGAAAAGGAGAAAATGCTGGTTATCAGCATTTTCTCCTTTTCCCATAATGTTTTCAAAAGGCTTCCCTCTGGGTTGTGAAAACTAGGGATTGTTTGGTAAAGGGTTAATACGTTGATGGAGTGAGGTGTTCAATTTAACCCTTTACTCCATAGATACTCATTTCTACACACTGCTTGTAGGAGCCTTTGGAAAACATTGTGGCAAAAGGTGAAATTGCTCTTGACGAGCAATTTCACCTTTTGTCACAATGTTTTCTATGCTATCAAAAGGTTTCATAAACCCATAAAAACTGCCTTATCCTTGCTGTTATTTAGGTTCAACTAGATATACCATAGATATGCCCTATGGGGTAAAGGGTTAAGTTCAGAAGTTCTTGTTTTATAACTGAATTGTTAGCATCTTCTTATGTTGAAATACAGGTTCCCTGTTATCACATGTTGACTGTTCATAACATGTTAATTGTTTATTTGTTCATGTTGAAATTAGATAACAATGATGATGATGATGACGCTGACAGTTTTGGAGGTGGTGTAGGTGATGACTTTCTTGGTAGGTATCTCTCTCTCTCTAAATTTCAAGTGTAGATAGTTGGCTATTGTAAGAATTCAAGCAAGGCAGGGGAGTGATGATACCAAGCTTGAGTGCAGTCCTATTTTTCTTAGCCTTTACCAAAGAAACCCTTTGTTCAACAGGGAAGAGTATGCTTTTGGCATCATTTAGGATAAAATCCTGGTAACCAGCATTTTCTTCTTTTTCCACCATGTTTTCTATCCTAAGACAGATCTAATCATTTGAGATGCATTTGTCATCTTTAACTCTTTACCCCATAAGGTATTTCTATTGTATCTCTAATTGACTCTAAATAACAGCAAGGATGAAGCTGTTTCTTATGTGTGTATGACACCTTTTGATAGCATAGAAAACAGTGACAAAAGGTGAAATTGCTCGTCATGAGCAATTTCACCTTTTGCGACAATGTTTTCCAAAGGCTACTACCACACTGGAGAGACATTACGAACTTGTTCCTGGTCAACGTTACTGTCCCTGTCAATTTTACGTACCCGTTCGAGTAAAAAGCATGGCTGCGCCCACAAGATTACACAAGGTAAGCACAAAAACATAATTTTTTTAACATGTTATTGAATAGATATGCAGTTGCAGGTTGTCGCACGGAATGTCTGGGATGTCAGTGCACGTTAATCTCTAGTTCTTTTGGTGGTTAATCGTTTGTTGAAGACGTTTAATCCAACAAAGTTTCGCCGGGGACTACGATTTCTGAAAAAACACTACTTGGAGTCTCCAAAAACCCTTGTAAAACATATACACTCAATATTCTGAAGTGTGTGCCGTGTCAGATGACCAATACAGTGATTATCCTCAGCACTATAAACCGATAAAAAATCAAATTGCAGTTATTCAGGGATATTTTGCCATTTTTAAATTACAACGTAAGATGCTCCTACGGTCAATACAACGATTCAGCTTCTGAGCTGAAAATACGGTAAGCGTATGGGTTTGTGTTACAGTGAACAATTTTGTTATTAAGTTGGTCAAGATTCTATATTAATCATCGTAGTCACAATCGTAGTGTAGTTAAATAAATACTTGAATGGAAGTACAATTCTACAACACATTGAATTCTTCTTTCCATCAATAGGCCTAATGTTACTAGGCATGTTCAGGCGATCTCCCCATTTTTATTAAGCTGGCAGAATCAGACACCCATCGTGAAGAGAGAGAGAGAGAGGGGTTATCATTAGGTAGACTGGTCCTTGAACATACAGAAAATTGACCTAAAGCAAAAAGTCTTGGTCCACTTCCGCCTGCACGGAATGCACAAGCTGACCTGGGCAGATTCTTTCCGCAGATCTATGCATTAAGCCCCCTTTCCGCAGAGTATCGCTGATCAATATTTAAATATTAAATATTAATATATATTTAGATATTCAGATATTAATAGTTACTTTTAGGCATACGAATGGTTGGTCGTTGATGATCATTATTATAAAATCATATTCACAAAAACGAGTCTCTTGATGACGATATCGAAGATGGTATTTATAATAGTTATGGATCTTCTGCAAGATAGTTATGATAGATATCCTTTGCATGTTACTGTCTGTCATCAAGCTCTTCATCTATATCACAGGAATTTGACATTCTATAACCAAAATAAATGATCAAATATGAAAAAAATATCTGCTCTATATAATGTAAACAGAAGGACTGCATCGCCTCGATTGTCTCATTCAGAATCCTAGAAATGCGCCCAACTGTCTCATAGGAATACGGAAGTTGAGCCTATATTTTTTGCAAATCTTTCTAAAACTAAAACAAAAGAAAAGTGAAGTTAGGTATTCTCGTATTTTGTGAATATTATTATTGATTGTATGCATTAGAATCTAATTTTAACATCGGTATTCGGGAATGCTACTCGATAATACATTGATAATATGCGACTTTATATCCGAGATATTGTGATTGAATCATCGGGACAGAGCCATAAATTAAACTGCTCATTGCAGGAAGTCCTTGTATCTATCACTTAGTGGTGGGCAGATGATCGACTATTGTCGAAAGTCATTTTGTTTTGGCTTCCGATTCCGATAATCGATTGAGAAAACCCGGAATCGATTGTAGTCGATTCTTGAACTCGCTTGGTGCCTACACTTGAATTCTTGGTTTTGTGACTATCATTAATCACAATCTTCAATTGAACAGTGGATAACAAACATCAAAATTGGCCGGAAAAATGAGAAAGAAATTTTTGTCCATGCATTATTTGACAAAACTTGACAACTCGGCACGCTTCTCATTTGATCCCTTAGTCCGGGTTTTGAGACTTGGAAATTTGAAATGATCTGTCTTTGACAAGGGAAAATATCTGACGTATGAAATTATCGTCCAGAGCTTTATAAAATCTAGCTTGCGTACATCCGGCAGAAAATTGGGCTAAACACGATCAGTATAAAATGCGAAGGACACGCGGATGATAATGAGGCTGTCGAGTCATTTATGACAGAGTAACAAAGGTGTTATTCCTCTTATCTAGTGTAAAGTGACAGATTTTTTAATTTACTTGCTATTTAAACTGACTGGATGATGTCAAATCATGTAGCAATACCTCTCCAAAAATTAATTGTCACGAAAAAATAAATCGCCAAAAAAGCGTGAAAACCCATGACAATACAATGAGCAGCTTGGCCTCGTCCGATCAGGGATACTTCAAACTATCTTCTCATTAATAATAATGAATTTATACAGTGAATTTATACCAATCTCTGAATAAAGCAATAAGTGAAAGCTAAATTCCGTTCATGAGTGAAAAAAATGTTGTTTTATGAAATGAAAATATAGATCTATAGCAGACAGGTTTGGGGGGGGGGGGGGGGGGGGGGGGGTTGAAGTCGTTGTCTGCAAATGCTTTAAATATGTCTGATTGTTTTTTTGTATATGGAAAAATGAACAGTATAGATTATTCATGTGCTAAAACAATAAAACAGAATAAAGTGCTTTACTTGAAATCTTTATAACGTCTCATCTGAAGATTTAAATGTCTCATTACTTTTGAAAATGTCCCATTGGTTTTCAAAGACAGGAGCCATTGTCTCATTGAAATAAATTCTTTACCGATCACTGTTAGCCTAGCGATAGAAAACACAAAAATGTACCTGCGACATTCGGCGATTCCTCAGTAGACACCTTTTAACCGGAAATATCCGTCATGTATTACATTTTTTTTTTACAATTTCTATCCATCGAGGAGGCCATTCGCTGACGTCACAGGATTCCCAGGAAGGGCCAGGAAGTGTATTTTCGAATTATGTATTAGAGTCAAATATCTTTTCTTTAAAAGATAATACGGTCAAATACTTTTGTTAGTTACTTGTATTAAGTATCATGTGATGTCCATAAATATATCTTAAAAACGAAAAAAAAAAAAAAAACAGTAATACGTAATCCAAAAATACGTTTCCTGGCTCTTCCCGTGACGTCAGCGAATGGCCTCCTCGATGAATAGAAATTGTCTCCGGTTAAAAGGTGTCTACTGAGGAATCGCCAAATGTGGCAGGTACATTTTTGTGTTGTCTATCGCTAGGCTAAAGGAAATTATGATCAATGTTTGTTTCGTGGGTGATTTTGGGTGGGAAAGGCTGTCTTGTGCTGTCGCTTGCAATCGAGACGTTGCATTCCTTGTGTTTATATTATATAGGGGAGATTTTTTTCCATATTTTATCATTTATTTTGGTTATAGAATGTCAAATTCCCTTCTCTATATCATGGCATTTCATTTCAAAAGCATCAAAAGGATAATAAACCTGACGGAAAGAAAACCTGAAAGATAGACAAGTAGACAGTTATGCATATTGATTAAAAAAAGGGAAAAAAATCATTAAACTCCTACACAATCACATTATGATATCGTTCTCTGTTTCAATTCAGGAACTGGATCGTTTTATTGTGTTCTGGAGCGTGGTGCGTTGCCTACAAAAATTGAGAGAAAAGTGCTTTTTAATGGATGTCGTATAGTTTTTTGTTTTCAACTGTGGTGAATAAAGCATATGTGATTCACTTGACAACACAAACTTCAGATTATTGTGTTTGTATGTTTAAAAAAGCTTTTTGCTGACTTCCGGGTGTTGATTATTCAGAAATCGTTGTCGCTGACGGAAGTTTGTTGGATTAAACGTCTTTAACAAATAACAAACCACCAAAGGAACAATACAGAAATATGCACTAACATCCCAGAAATTCCGTGCGACAACCATCTACAGTACATCTACTCATCTGGTTGTTATAGAAGAATGTTTTTCTGCTTACCTTGTGTAATCTTGTGGGCGCAGCCATATTTTTTACTCGAACGGGTACGTAAAATTGACAGGGACAGTAACGTTGACCAGGAACAAGTTCGTAAGGTCTCTCCAGTGTGACTACAAGCAATGTGTAGAAATGAGTATCTGTGGAGTAAAGAGTAAACTGCTTTCCCTTGCAGAGAGTCAATAATTGACAGGAAGGTTGAGCTCATTTGTGAAATATCTTCACTCAGAAAGAGTAAAGGTTTTGTAAACGAACATGAGCTGAAACAATATTGGCCCTGCCGGGTAGCTGAGTGATTAGCACAATTGACTTATGACCAAGTTGTTAGCAAATCCTGTACACTAAGCAGTCCTGTTTGGATGACAACCCTGTGTAAGGAAGTATACTACTCAAACTTTGATAGGGATCACTTACTTATTTCTTTATGGGTATAATTTTGTTAACAGCAGTTTTGCATAAACTCTTTACCACACTATAAAATTCTAGATTTGTTCAAGTTGACAGCATTTGCTGACCAAAAGCCAAATGCAATGTGCAATACTATGTCTGTCAGGAGTAGAAAACATAGTTGGAAAAGGAGAAAATGCTGGTATCCAGCATTTTCTCCTTTTCCAACAATGTTTTCCAAAGGCTTCTTTCTCGATGTCTTTAACAGTCGGCATCATGAGGGAAAGGGTTAAAGATCCATTTCTACTGGTGACTTTTTTGATCAGTGTGGCAATTTAACATGATGGAGAACCGTACATGATACATGCAACATACACATCTAGGGTAAATCTTTTATGTTGATCCCTAGCAAAGTTTGAGTAGTATATTTTTTAAATATGCTGGGTAAAGGAGAAAATGCCACTTACTCACATTCTTTTAAAATTTAGTTCCCTTTATTTGTGATACACTGAATTTATCGTCTGCATATGCTTATAACTTTGACAAGTGTAGAATTCATTTATCTAGTGAAGAGTTGAAAAGCTACTCTAAGGTATGGATATTTGCTCTGGATGCTACTGTACAATGAAATGCTGTTAACACTGACATTAAATGCTAAAGATTTGATGAGATACTATTCTTTTCCAGTAAGATTAACCTGCTAAATGACTTCAACATAATTTTCAGAGCATTGTGAAAACTCAAATATTGCCGTCTTAAATTTATTTAGGGGAAAAGGGGGAAAATATCTCCAGATTAATATGTAATCATTCAAGATCAGACTGCAGATTTTGTGCAGTCTGATCTTGATCTACACTGTCCACAAAAGGTCCTTGGGTCTCCCATAGTTGTCTGATTGTCAAACTGGGCTTTTATCTTTACAGGAGATGAACTGTTAGAGGGAGGTAACCTGTTTGAAGATACACCTGCAGTCCCTGAAGTAGCTGTTGCGACTCCTGCTCCAGCACAGAAACCAGCAGGTAATCACATCAATACAGTTAGTTTGTGTTTATACCAGTACTGTATTGGAAATGTTAATGATCTATTAACAATTATGAATTAGTAGTTACACAAAGGACAATAGAGTTAACACAGTTGGGGGGGAAAAGAGCATTTAACCAGTTTTCAGAAGTTTCAATTAAAATCATTCATTAGTTATAAAAGGTCTTTGTTTGCAGTGGGTAAACAAACCCTTTACAATCCCTTGTTTTTAAAACAAAAAAACTTTTAAAAATCATTTTGGTGAAGGAGAAAATGCTGGTTTTTCTGGCTACCAGCATTTTCTCCTTTTCCCACTGTTTCTACTCTTTCCACAACAGATTTTGATTTTTCACATGTTATTTGTTGTCTCGGAATGCTTTCAATTAACTCATCACCAAACAACAATATCTTAGGTGTGTCCATATTGGAAGCATTTGCAGGTGACAAAAGTGACCGAAAATTTGGAGTTACTTTTATGAAGGGTAGAAAACATTGTGGGAAGAGGAGAAAATGCTGGTTACCAGCATTTTCTCCTTTTCCCACAATGTTTTCTAAAGGCTTTTTTCTCATGGTCATCAAAAGTAGGGATTGTGTGGTAATGGGTTAAGACCAGTCTAAAATTTTGTTATTGTTAAAGAGGAAATAATCACAAGTCCCTTCAAAAGAAGCGGAGTTTCAGTAGTGTGCAGGACTTCAGAACGGGGTTATGGTTTGAGCCAATTTCTGTCAGAATTTATGGTTATCGTGTGACAGGATTCATACCTCTCCGCCCACCGACTTTTGTCTCTATGGTGGATACATGGGAAAGCAGCCAGTGGCTTGGAAAGACAATCATACAGAATACTGGCAAAAGAGACTCCAGGAAAGAATTGATAGGTGCACTGGCCGCAGCCATAAACTAATATTGAAAACAGCATCCAACACCAGAAAATCGGTCAGTTACATGTTTAACTCTTTACCAAACAACAAAATTTCAGGTTTGTCCAAATCGAAAGCATTGAATTAATCCATTATCCAGCGCTGATCAGCTCTTTGCATAAGTTCAAATTTTCAGTAATCATCACAATTTAAACTTGTCTATAGCCTCTGCGTGATCTCACGTCATCGGTACACGTTCGCAAAGCACATTTTTTAAGCTTTTTTTAAAATTCAAACGTTAAAAACAGAACATAAATAAAGAGAATTGCATTCTTCCAACGTTAACAGTCGTTTATTTGTGAGCCGAAATAGCAGAAACCAAGGTAGGACATCGGGTAGAATAAATGCGATGTCCTGATTGGTCAAATATCGATTTCCACGGATCCATGTATTGATCACCATGTGTTTTTCTTTTTACCCTTTCAAAAACATTTTCTATCATTTAAGCCACATTTAAGTCGTAATCTTGATACATTTGGGTTTTAGAACAGTTCAAATTCTGTTTAGTAAGGGTTTAAGTTTACTTACCTCTATTTCAATAGAACAAGAACCAACACCTGGCCAGTCTGACACAGTGATTGTAAATACACCAGCAGCGGGTACATCACATGAACAGCTAACATTGATCACAAATGAAGAGGAGGCTTTTGCTCTTGAACCATTGGATGTCACTGCCATACCAGGTATGTTGAATACTTGCAACGATACCAGAACCAGCTATTTGTATGTCTTTATTGTCTGGATGCAAGAATAAACTAGTAAAGGGTACTGAGACATATTCTATCACTCTTTTCCCACAGTGGTATCAGAAGCTGCCCTCTAAGGTGGTTTAATTAGTATTATTTGTCCAAGGATTTATAGACAATGTTGGCAATGAATTTTTCATTTCAGGATGTGAAAGCTAATTGAAACTGAATTTTTTTGCATCCCACATGATTAAGAATTGTATGGGTTTGAAGGTCAGATTGACTTCGCAGTTTTGAATGGCCCAATTTCAAGTTTATCCAAATCAAAAGTATTTGTATACATCAAACTAAATTTAGAATTTTTTGTTGGTCACAACTGCATTCTGTGTGTTTTATCATCATCAAGTGAGTGTTAATATTGTTGGGCTTTTAAAATGTAAGGTAATATCTATAATTGAAAATAACTACTGCTTTGAGTTTGTGAGTATGGTTGTTTTTGAGGAAAATGCATAAATGTTGGCACAGCCTTGTTCCCATCGACATTGTCTTGCAAACGCTTGATCTTATGCCCCCTTTCCTTTTCTTGAAATGGTCGTCTGCAACTGCATTCATTTTGGACATGGCTAGAGTCTTGTCTGGTAAAGGGTTAACTCTTTACAAAATAACAAAATTTTAGATTTGTCCACAGTGAAAGTACTTGCAGATGACAAAATAAATGTAATCAAAAATTGAAATTTGTTTCAAACAGGGTAGAAAACTTTTTGGGAAATGGAGAAAAGGCTGGTTATCAGCATCTTCTCCTTTTCCCACAATTTTTTCGGAAGGCTATTTTTCAGTTATAAATATCAGGGATTGTTTGGTAAAGGTTTAGATTTATTTATATATACAGAGGGACTGCGTTTGTTTTTAGTTATGGTTTTAAATATTGTTGTAATTTAAATTGCAAGACTAGCCAATTTAAAGGTTTTTGTGTATACAGTCTTGGTCCGACTTTCGCAGATTTGTATCAAGTTTTGACTGATCCTTTATGTACACATGTTATTTTTGCAGGCATTGAAAGAAGAAAAAGAAAGAGAAAGCTGATTGTTGATGAGCAACAAGGCATACCTAGTGAAACCATGAAACTGCAGCTGTCTGATACATCAGACATTGTCACTACATTAGATCTTGCCCCACCCACCAAGAAACTCATGCACTGGAAGGAAACAGGAGGATTTGAGAAATTGTTTGCTCTGCCTGGGAGAGCCATTAGATCAAAATATACTTATAAGGTATTTTTGCTGTCTTCGACTGATTTAGGAACTCTGTGTTGTTTAAATTCAAATGGTAAGAGGAGCCATCTTAATGGGTAAGGCTGTCTGTTTCAACAAATTGGATGGTTCACTTTGGATTTTGGAAGTGGAAATAAATATTGAGAGAGAGAGGATTACCTCTGTCACTACTTTTGTTGCCTAGGATGGCTTTTGCAGACATCATAGATCAAAATCAGTTGCAAAAAATTTACATTGTGATCTTTGGTCCACACCATCAGCCTTATAGTGTAGATCTTTGACCATAGTCATCCCCAAATGCAATGTTAATATACATACTCTAACCGTTTACCACATGACTAAATTTTTTACCAGACCAAACTAATTGCATTTGAAGTCAATAACATAAATGTAGCTCAAATGATGATTTCTGTCTTTGATAGGGTAGGAAACATTGTGGGAAAAGGAGAAAATGCTATTCCCAAATTGTTTTTACCTCCTTTCAAATGCAAATTCCATCATATCGGTTACATTAAAATTTTCTGCTAGTGCTTTCCAAATTCCCATATGGGTATAGCTGGGGGTATTTTTGTGTGTCTTGTAAGGTTAAGCCAAATGTGAGTTTGTATTGATCCATTGTTCAAAACATTCTTTGTCTTATTCTCCAGAATGGTGTAGCCAATCAGAAGTTGTGTTACTTGGTGTACAAATATAGCAAATTTTGGGGAATAATACTAAGGATATTCTCAAGAATGGTTAGTAAATACAGGTAAAGATGGCTGATTTTGAAACTTAAAATGAGGACAACAATTGGTATTGCCTGTGAATACAACAGAAGATTGAAGGGTTCTAGAACGTTTTGATTATTAATGGTAAACATTTGATACATGGCCATTACACTTCAATTATGCAGGTGTACAAGAGAAATCTGTTGACCAAACAGATGGAAGAGATAGACGCAGATGAAGAAAGACTAGAACTGGATGCTACAGATGTATCTCGAGAAATTGACAGATCTGCTACAGGTAAGAGAAGTACAGGCAGTGCCATCATATATTGGAGCCATGCTCTGACAAAAGGATGCTTTATCACTTTACCTAACAATCCCCACTTTCAACCACCCTGAGAAAAAAACCCTTTGAAAACATTGTGGGAAGAGGAGAAAATGCTAGTAACCAGCATTTTCTCCTTTTCCCACAACGTTTTTTACCAACCTCAAATCAAATTTCAATTTTTCGCTCCACTGGCAGAAGGCCTGAGGGCTTATGTCATGGCCTGTTGCGTCTGTCCGTCCGTGCATCCGTCCGTCAGTGTGTTAACTTTATTTTTAGAACATGTTCTCTGAAACTACCAAGCCAATTTTGTTGAAACTTAACAGAAATGATCCTGCCATGGTCCTCTTCAGAATTTGTTGAAAGAATTTAATTCCTTTAAAAACTCTGGTTGCCATGGCAACAAAACTGAAAAATTTTGAAAATCTTCTGGTCTGAAACCGTAAGACCTAAGGCTACCAAATTTGGCACGTAGCTTTACGTAGTGGACCTCTGCCAAGTTTCTTCAAATTATAGCCCTGGGGTCAAAATTGGCCCCAACTCGGGGAGTCACAAGTTTTACATGGGCTTATTTAGGGAGAACTTTAAAATTCTTCCTCGACCTAGCCATAGGGCCTAGGGCTACCAAATTTGGCATATAGCTTTATCTAGTGGACCTCTGCCAAGGGTGCCCCTCTAGCCGTAAGGGCTAGAGCTGTCAAATTTTGCATGTAGCTTTTTCTAGTGGGTCTGTACCAAGGGTGCCCAAATTATAGCCCTGGGGTCAAATTTGGCCCTGTCCCTGTATAGGGAGAACTTTTAAAATTCTTCCTCGACCTAGCCATAGGGCCTTGGGCTACCAAATTTGGCATGTAGCTTTATCTAGTGGACCCCTGCAAGGGTGCCCCTCTAGCCATGAGGGCTAGAGCTGTCAAATTTTGCATGTAGCTTTAGGGGGTCTCTACCAAGGTTGCCCAAATTATAACCCTGGGGTCAAATTTGGCCCTGTCCCGGGGTATCACAAGTTTTACATGGGCTTATATAGGGTAACTTTAATAATCTACTGGTACATAGCCACAAGGCCTAGGGCTACCAAATTTTGTATGTAGCTTTATCTAATGGGCCTCTACCAAGAGGACCCAAATTTTAACGTTGGGGGTCTAGTTGACCCCACTCCACATTTGGGGGGATGTCGATTCTAGGAATTGACTTGTACCTTTCGATACTAGAACTATCAAATTTTTACTTGAGATACTTCGAAATCTGAAACCTTATTTTATCAACAGAAAAATCCAGGATGGGAATGAGCACAATCACAAACATCAGAGATGAGATAAGCACCATTGTCGAAGAACCAACAATACTCGAGGCTTCCAGGAGATCAACCAGAAGTGATGAACAAAACATTACCCGAACTTCCCTACCAGCCCCACCCACTCCACAAAACACATCAGCGATGGATCCCAATGTTTCAGATGTATTTGGCCAGTCTGTTAGTAATCCACAGATTGAAATACCAGAAGTACCTAGTCTTATTCATCCACAGTTTGAAGAGGATGGGCCTCCTTCCATTGCTCCGTTCTCTGTAGGTCCACAATCTGTAGGACCACCTTCAGTTGGACCACCCTCGGCAGGACCTGTTGTAAGTATAAACTTTATTCTGGATGTTTTTTATCTAGTGGGGATTGCCAGTTAGTTGCCATTTCAGCCATTTTTTTCAGGGGACTGTTTTTTAGTCATTGTCATTTTGTGATGACACAGGTTTACTGGAGGCAGCCTGCTTTAAGAATTAGGCATTGGTACCTTTGTGATGCAAACTCCTCAGTGAGCTTTGAATCATTGCTCTCTCACCCTTGATCAATTTTTTTGCCAAATACTATGTGGGAAAGCAGCTAGTGGTTTAGAAAGAATAGTCTGAATTACTAGTAGTAGTTTCTTCCAAAAAGAATGGGTAGGTGCACTGGCTACTGCAATGTAAGTGAAATCAAGTTGAAAACAGAATTGAACACCATACACTATAGAACACAATCCATTTTTTGAAAAGGAAGAGGCTTTTTTTGCTGATCAAATATTTTCTGAAACTCTTTACAATGAGCTGCAGTACAAGATCACTGAAATGATCTTGACAAAGGCATTGATCAAACACTTTTAATCTAGAAAATGGTGCAGCAGCATGGCTGATTGGATGTACAAGCTATCAGATCTACTTGCACACATGTTTTCCAAGAGCATTTCTGTTTCTTCCTAAAATTTTATGCATTGTATTTCAATTCTTTGCCACTTAACTCTGTACCACATTAGAAAGTTTTAGACTGGTTCAAATAAAAGCATTTGCAGGCAACAAAATAAAGGTGATTGAAAAATTAAAATTTGGTCTGGGAAGGGTAGAAAACACTGGGGAAATGGAGAAAATGCTGGTTACCAGCATTTTCTCTTTTTCCCACAGTGTTTTCAAAAGGCTTTTTTCCTAGGGCGTCAAAAGTAGGGATTGTGTGGTAATGAGTTAACGAAATTATGGAGTTGTCTGATTCTAAAGCATTTAAAGATGACAAATTCTGCTAAAACTTTAAAAGTTGACTTTGAGCAAAAAACATTGTAAGAAAAGGAGAAAATATTGGTAACCAGCATTTTCTCCTTTACTCACAATGTTTTCAAAATGATTCTTCCTAAAGGGTTTAAAGTTGGGATTTTGTGGTAAAGGGTTAATTACTGTGGTGTGGGAAAGTTACTTACAAATATTGTTGTATCCACAGGCATTTGGTGAAGATGTAGAAGGTGGAGAGGTAATGCCACAGAATGCTGAGGAAGAAGAAACCAGATGGACAAAACGAACAGCCCAGATGCAGCATACACTAGATTCAGGATTTAAATACACAGATGAACTAAGCTTTAAGGACATGGCTAAGAAACTGAACAGGAAACAAGTGACTTCCAAGTTCTACACTTTGTTAGTGTTGAAAAAGCACAGTGTCATCACAGTATCTCAGTCAGAGCCCTTTGGGGATATTCTTATAGGCAAAGGACCCAAGTTCGGGATTGCTTGTTGATCATGTGGCAATAAACTTAAGGGTTGAGAATTTGTGTTCGATAGTGCCGGTATAGATCTGTGACTGTACAGGCCCAAGTTTTAACTCTTTACCAAACAATAGAGTTTCAGACTGGTCCAGATTGAAAGCATTTGCAGACAACAAAATAAAAGTGAGAGAAAATTTGAAATTTGTATCAAAGACGAGAGAAAGCATTGTGGGAAAAGGAGAAAATGCTGGTTACCAGCATTTTCTTCTTTTCCCTCGATGTTTTTAAAAGGCTTCTTTTCCAGGAGCCTCAAAAGTTGGCATTGCGTGATAAAGGGTTTAGGACTGGTTTGGAGAAAGCTTTTAAAAGTTTTATGTTCTCCAAGAGGCATTAAGATTTTTAGGCATGAAAACAATTTTTTTTAACTCTTTACTTCACAATGCAGACCTTAAACCATCCTAAAGAAGAAGCGTTTTGAAAACATTGTGGGCAAAGGTGAAAATTATGGAAACCAGCATTTTCTCCTTTTCCTACAATCTTTTTACCCTACCAGCAAGGAATTCCCTCATTTCAACTCCTTTCCAAACAATGAAAATTTATGCTGGTCCAAATTGAAAGCATTTGCAGATGACCAATAAAAGTGACCAAAAATATGAAATTTGTTTTGTCAAAGGTAGAAAACATTGATGGAAAAGGAGAAAATTCTGGTCACCAGCATTTCCTCCTTTTCACACAATGCTCTCAAAAGGATTTTTCTCAGGGTCGATAAAAGTTAAGATTGTGTTGGAAAGAGTTAAGTAACATTTACTCAGTGATTTGCAAATGCATTCAATTCAGACAGGTCTAATGCATGTTTCTATCGTGTAGCAAAGACTTGATGACATGAAACAATTGAAGGTGAAAACATGGTGTTATTGAATACAAAGTTACTTCACTGTTGTATTATTGTAAATGATCTCGGCTCCTCTAGTGTCATACATTATAGCCCTGTAAGTGACAAACCACTCATGACCTATAAGGATTCGACCATGGACTGCAAGGCTGTTGTTACAGGCTATAATTCTCTTGTGTAAGAGATACATGTATTTAACCCTTTACCAAACGATTAAATTCTAGACTTGTCCAAATTGAAAGCATTTGCAAACGACAAAAGAAATGGGGCTCAGAAATTGAATTTGTTTTGGAAAAGGTAGAAAATACTGTGGAAAAAGGAGAAAATGCTGGTTACCAGCATTTTCTCCTTTTCCCACCATGTTTTCAAAAGGCTTCTTTTCTGAGTTTGTAAAAAGTAGGGATTGTGTGGTAAAGGGTTAATGATGTAGCAGACATGTATCATTTTATTGTATTGTGCTGAATTACCTTTCCTGGAAGTTTGTATGGTTATCACATTTTTGCAGAGGTTCAGATAAGGAGGGGAATGTCTTAATGTTGATTGAAATATTTATTGAGGTTAATTTGAAATGCCTCGCAGAGAATTAAGTAGAACAATTGCAACAAATGTTTTGCTGAAGAACGGAAGCATTGTTGCCATGTAGGTAGTGATCTGTAACCCTTTCCCAAACAATCCCTGGTTTTAACGGGTCTGGAAAAGTAGCCTTTTTGAAAACATTGTGGGAAAAAGGAGAAAATGCTGGTAACCAGCATTTTCTCCTTTTCCCAAAATGTTTTCTACCCTATCATAGACAGAAATCGTTTTTTCAGCAAGAGTTGAATTGTCGTCTGCAAATGCTTTCAATCTAGTCTAGTCCAAAAGTTTGTCGTTTGGGAAAGGGTTAACTCTGCCTAATTATACAGTTTAGTATTCTTCTGGTTCATGTCATATGCAGACGTTAAATCTTACTCGATGGTTCGAATAGACGTGCAAATGGTGAAAACATGATTGGGAAGGAGAAAATGCTGGTTTGTTAGCATTTTTTCATTTTTCAGCAATGTTTTCAAAAGGTTCATGCTTTATAATAAGGTATTATACAGGGTACTACCTCTACTTATCTGCTTCTCTGTTTATGGCAGCTCTTATTTTAATTCTTCATTTCTGTGTTTTCATATAGAAGTAGATGACACAATGTGCAAAGAACATTATAGGGCCTGTTCTATTTAAAATCTGACATACTAGTATGATATAAAACATATTTGACCTTAAAATCATTTATTCATACCTACCAGGGTGCATACAAAAATGATAGTAACAATAAATTCAAGTCAGGTTTTCAAAGGAATTTAGTTGCAAATGTATCAGATTGCCTGGTTTTAAGATAGTGAAAAGAAAACACTGAAAACCAACAAAACCTGTCACGAAAATGTAAAACTAGAATTTTTTTTTTTCATTGCAAAAACCGAGCCATGATATTTCAAGGTTTTTTGGGAAGCTTTTTGTCATTTTAGATTTGTACTGTTTACTAAACAATATTTTTTAGACTTGAACATTTACACAATAGCTGTGATTTTATGTAATACTATCAAATTAAAATGATAGAGATGAGAGAATTGTGTAAGCTTGCATAGATTTTTACCTCGAATACCGCTAAATTAAACAATATATTGAAAAAATAAAATGTATTTTTAGTGTTGTCACAGGTTTTTTGGAGGCAGCCTGCTTTAACCCATTACTACTCAATCCCTACTTTTGATGCCCCTGAAAAAGAAGCCTTTAGAAAACATTGTGGGAAAAGGAGAAAATGCTGGTAACCAGCATTTTCTCCTTTTCCCACAATGTTTTCTACCCTTCACAAAACAAATGTCCAATTTTCAGTCACTTTTTACTTTGTCGTCTGCAAATCCTTTTGATTTGGACAAGCCAAAAATTTTGTTGTGTGGTTATAAGTTAAGAATTAGGCATTGGTACCTTTGTGATGCAAACTCCTCAGTGAGCTTTGATGTCATTGTATCAACCCTGTACCATATGATAAAATTTTAGACTAGTCCATATTTGAAGGATTTGCAGGTAACAAAATGAGATGGTGCTAAAATAATGGCATCTACTCATGAACAAACAGAAAGTATTGTGGGAAAGGGAGTCAATGCTTGTTGCCAGCATTTTCTCCTTTTTCCAGAATGTTTTCAAAAGGCCTTCTACTCGGGGTCATTAAAACTCAAGATTGTTTGGTAGTGAGAATCAAAAGCAGCTTAGATCTTTTTACTTTCAATGCCAAAATGCCAAATACATAAACTGGAGCATTTTCTAAGGTAGAAAGTATTAGTCTTGACTTATCTTCCTTTGAGTTTAGACTTAGAGGTGTATAACTTAACCCATTACCACACAATCCCTATTTTTGACACCCCCGAGAAAGAAGCCATTTGAAAACACTGTAGGAAAAGGAGAAAATGCTGGTAACCAGCATTTTCTCCTTTTCCCACAGTGTTTTCCACCATTCCCAGATCAAATTTCAATTTTTCAGTCAGCTTTATTTTGTCGTCTGCAGATGCTTTCAATTTGAAGTAGTCTGAAGTTTTGTCGAGTGGTAAAGAGTTAACATACGGTTTGAACTACATAGATGTGTATAATTGAAGTACATTTTGTTCTCCTGTATTCACTATCGAAGCACTTGGTGGGGGTATTTTACTCTTTGTGACACATCTAGACTTTTTTCCAGTTCTGACAAAAACACTGCTCATGAATTTAGAAATAGGTCATGAAATATTCTTACTATATATTGTAATAAAATGTTCAATTTTTTATCGTGACATGCTTGTTCAGTTTGTTCATAGAGTTACTTTTATTGTTGTGTCAGTTTTAAAATTAGATGACCTTGTTTTCCAACCAATTCTGACTTCTTCATTTTCCGAGAAAAATCCTACTGCTAATAAATCACTGATCATAGGTTAGAGTGAAACTTCGACAATCCAAGCTCAGATATGCTCACTCAATCCTTTCAGGACCCTGTGAAAGAAAGCCTTCGTAAAGATTGTGGAGGGTAAGTAGAAAATGCTATTAATCAGCATTTTTTGCTGTGCTCACAATGGTAATAGAGCTCTTCCTAAGACAATGCCATCATTTCAACCACATCTAAGGTTTTGTCTGCAAGTATTTGCAGTTTTAACACTCATAAAAATATGTTTTAAGGCAGAATTTGTGATCTTTTTCTGCCTTATATTAGCCGTCACTGTTAGCCAAAGCTCCACACATGAATTTGTCAACACAAGATCTATATTCTTAAACTCTAATCCAAAAAACTGTAAGAATAGTTTCCTTTACCCCAAGCCTAGCTGTGAAGCTCAGTACTTAGTGTATATGGCTCATGAATTAATTCATTACCAAACAACAAAATTTTAACATGCCCAAATTGAAAGCATTTGCAGATGACAAAAGTGACTGAAAATTTAAAATTTGTTTTGTGGAGATAGAAAACATTATGAGAAAAGGAGAAAATGCTGGTTACCAGCATTTTCTCCTTTTCTCATGATGATTTCTAAAGGCTTCTTTATCAGGGTCGTCAAAAGTAGGGATTGTGTGGTAATGGGTAAATGGATGCCAGTTTAATACCCAGTTGAAGCAAAATTTGTTCCCTGTGATTTTTTATGTCTCATCCCCGATACATGTTAAAAATCAAAGGCTTGGAAAACAAGTTGTATCAGTACTGTTGTGAGAAAACTAGGAAACACCTGCCTAGGTGTACTGATTGTCATGATATGACCTAAGCTGTTTAAATTGCATTTTATTCCCAGTTTCGATTAAATTTGGAAATCTAAATTTTCTAAAATGTTCTTTGCAGTTAAACTCTTTACCACACAATCCCGACTTTTAACAACCCTGAGAAAGAAGCCTTTTGAAAACATTGTAGGAGAAGGAAAAAATGCTGGTAACCAGCATTTTCTCCTTTTCCCACAATGTTTTCTAGCCTTTCCAAAACAAACTTCAATTTTTGAGCCACATTTATTTTGTCGGCTGTAAGTGTTTTCAATTTGGAGAAGTCTAAAATTTTGTTGTTCGGTAAAGCGTTAAAGTTTAAAGCCATCTATGTATTCATTTGGAGGGAGTCGGGTGATCCTTGTATGTGAAAATTCTAGAAAAAAGCTGCAGTCAACAAAAAATCTTGAGTCAGTGCAATATTGTAGGTTTTATTTCCTGAAAGGAAACCTTTTTTTTTTCATATTCAATAACTGGTCAGTCAAAGGATATTGTCAAAATATTTGAAGTTCAAAGTAAATCCTTTACCAAAAAATCCCTGGATTTAAAGACCTTTTGGAGAAGCCTTCTGAAAACATTGTGAGAAAAGGAGAAAATGCTGGTAACCAGCATTTTCTCCTTTTCTCACAATGTTTTCTACCCTTCCAAGGTTAAAGCCCACCCGGGTGGCTCAGTGGTGAGCGTGTTGGACTCATGACCTGGTGGTTGTGAGTTCGATACCCGGTTGAGGCAAACTTTCTTTCTGGTGTATTTTCGCCTCTCACCTCTGCTGAAGCATGTGAGAAAAGTAGTCGGTGGCTTTGGAAAGAAAGTAGTGTTAGTACTGGTATGAGAAAGCCAGGAAACACATGTGCGTCACCGACCGCCATGATATGACCTTAGCTGTTAAAGTGGCGTTAAACTCCAATACAACCAACCAACCAAATCCAAGGTTAAGTTTCCATTTTTGAGTCGTATTTATTTTGTTGGCTGCAAATGCTATCAGTTTAACCCATTACCAAACAACAATATTTTAGACTGGTCCAAATCGAGAGCATTTGCAGACGACAAAATAAAAGTAACTGAAAATTCGAAATTTGTTTTGTGGAGGGTAGAAAACATTGTGGGAAAAGGAGAAAATGCTGGTTACCAGCATTTTCTCCTTTTCCCACAATGTTTTCTGAAGGCTTCTTTCTCAGGGGCGTCAAAAGTAGGGATTGTGTGGTAATGGGTTAAACAAGTGTAAAATTTTGTTCTTTAGTTAAAAGTTTAATCCTTCACCAGACAACAAACTTTTAGCCTGGACCAAATTGAAAGCATTTGCAGAATACAATTTCAGTGTAGCTAAACTGGTACAATCATTCTTTTTTAGCATAGAAAACATTGTGGGAAAAGAAGAAAATTCTGGATACTTGCAGTTTTCTCTTTTTCCCAAAATGTTTTCATGAGGCTTCTTTCCCAGGTTTGTCAAAAAGTCGGCACTGTACAGTAAAGGGTTAGTATAAACTTTTCATGATAAAATTGCTCTCATTGAGATCATTGTAATATATTCTTTTCCATGTTTCTTAAATAATAGATTCACTTAATTTAATGTACATGTGGTTTTTGTCGTTCATTTTTCTGACTTTGTCAAACCCACCCAACTCTAAGCCAAAGCCATCATTACCTTTATCCAGGTTTCAGGGATTGTATTGGTCATCTTGAGGTCCTCAGTTCGGTTATTGGATGTTGAAACAACAGAATTGTATTTTGATACCTTTAGCCAAGCCCCAGAAGTGTAGTCGGAAGGGTACAGGACTCAGGAACGAGAAGGGAGATTTCGCAGGTTTATTCCCCAGCTTTGCCGTTTCCTTTTGAGGATTGATGACAGTCATTGCAGCAGAATTCATTCCTCTCTCATCCCTGATTATAGTTATACCCCGCCTCTCCTCTCTCATCCCTGATTATAGTTATACCCCCCCCCCACACACACACACACACAACAAAGTGGAGGGGGTAAACTTACCACACAATCCAGACTTTTAAGTACCCTGAGAAAGAAGCTTTTTGAAAACATTGTGGGAAAAGGAGAAAATGCTGGTCACCAGCATTTTCTCCTTTTCCCACAATGTTTTCAACCCTTTCCAAAACAAATTTCAACTTTTGAGACCTACTTACATTGTCATGCGCAAATGCTTTCAGTATGGACTGGTCTACAATTTCGTCGTTTGGGAAAGAGTTAAGATATGATGGGAAGTCTTGGAAGATAATAGTAAATGTCGACTGATGGTAGGCCCTAGCCTGATAAGTGCGACTCCTTGACCTTTTGCAGAGCCCACTAAGGGCTACTCACTGACTCTTTTGCAGACAGTGTAAATCAAGATCAGACTGCACAAAACGTGCAGTCTGATCTTTGATCTACAAAGTCCAGTAAGGAGATATTTTCCCTTAAAAATATCTTAAAAATAGCAAATTTGCTATCTTGATATCAGCTAAAATATTTCATTTAACATATTCAATATCATGAGGGTTATTGACACAAAAGTCAAAGAAACATCCACATGATCCAGTAATGTTCATAACCCAACTATGCCTCAAAGGAAGCACAGAAGTCATTGTTTAGAGTTAGAGCTGTTGCTGTGTCAGGCAAAGATGCATTGTCAAAATCGTAAATGAAAGAGTTCGATAGAAGCAAAAACAGCTCTTTTAAACAAGCAATACCACAGTAGAATTAAAAACATTGTAGGAAAAGGAGAAAAAATAAGTTAAAACAGCATTTTCTCCTTTTTGCACAATCACATTTTCTTTGTTGTCTGCAAAAGCTTTCAATTGGATAAGTCTGTGATTTTGTATAGAGGTATACCTTACACAAAGTACTCGTTTGTCCTTTGTTTTGATTTGGCTTTCCAAGCACGTTGCTAAATCTGAAATTTAACCCATTACCACACAATCCCTGCTTTTGACGACCCTGAGAAAGAAGCCTTTAGAAAACATTGTGGGACAAGAAGAAAATGCTGGTAACCAGCATTTTCTCCTTTTCCCACAATGTTTTCTACTCTTCAAACACACACACACACACAAATCAAAGTTTCAGTCACTTTTATTTTGTCGTCTGCAAAATTGTATGCGTTCGATTTGGACAAGCCTAAAATAATACCGTTTTGAAATGAGTTAAGATTTATCTTTATAGTCTAAGGGAGAAAACTCTTACTCGTTTTCATGATTAACTAGAGTTTCCTCCCTTGTAATTCTAAGTTGCCGAACAACCGTTACATCATTATCTTGGTGATGCAGACTGAACATACGTGTTAATATCAGTAGAGCTGTAATATTCGACCAGAATTAACGCAAATGTATCCAATTATGATAAAAAAAAACTTAATAATACATTGACACAAAATAGTGCAACTAGGCAAAAATTTATTAAATATTTCAAAACATATGTTAACCAACGGTAGTCTCCCTTACTTAAATTACCGCCATTGTTTTAAAACCGACTTTTTCAATCATTCAAGGTAAGATCTACCTATGAAGCTCTATGCAGACCAATTACTAACGCTACTTATGTTGGCTTAGTCGATAATAGTGGATGTGCAGTTTTAAATTATCTTGTGTATTCAATCTACTGCCATTTGTCCCATACTAGCTGCTTTAATAGCGATAATGAATTCAATAATAGATCTATAAATTATTTTACTATGTATGATACCTGGATGAAAAATATTACATCAGTCGTCACCAAATATGGTTTGTTATTCTGATCAGAAAGCAACTGCACCGATCCGTTATGTGTCAGTAAATGTTCGGTCCCAACTCGCAATAACCTCAACTGTAGTACTACTTAACGTTTTCATGTTCTAAGGGAGAAAACTCATCCAATTTCAAATTTTGATATTGTACGATTGACCTCCCTTGTACCTTCTCCTACCCAACAAAAAGAAACGTGGTAGAACCATAACAACTGTTAGAAATGTTTGAAAAGTTTAGATAAGTCAAAGTCAAATTTACTTAGATATGACCCATGCTCTGTGGAATGGGGTTTAACCCATTACCAAACAATCCCTGGTTTTTATGACCCTGAGATAGAGGCCTTTTGAAAACATTGTGGGAAAAGGAGAAAATGCTGGTTACCAGCATTTTCTCCTTTTCCCCACAATGTTTTCTACCCTGCTGGAAACAAATTTCAATATTTGAGTTATGTTTGTTTTGTCGTCTGCAAGTGCCTTCAATTTGGACCAGTCTAAAATATTGTCATTTGGTAAAGGGTTAATGCCTTTGCGAACAGAACTGACCCAGTTTAGCTTGCGTAAGCTAACCCGTGTCTAAACCTTTTGCTTTTTGCAAATCTTCGTATGTCAACAGACATATTACATCATGATTTATATGTTTGTTAGACAAATTTGATGTTCTGGAATCTGGCTTCGTAATCATATGAAGACTTGCTTTACCACACAACATTTTTTTTTAACTAATTATGTACAATAAAGCACTTTTAGAGGGAGAAAAAAAAAAAACTAACCATGGTTCAAATGATAAGTTTTGTAACTGAAAGGGTAGAAAACATTTTGGGAAAAGGCGAAAATTCTGGTAACAAGGTAAGAGGTAAGCAGCATGCATTTTCTTCTTTTTCCATAACATTTACTGAAGCCTCCTTCGTCAGAGTCGTTACAAGTCAAGATAATGTGGTAAGGGTTAAACCGCAGCACAGAGATGTATTAACCCTTAGGCTGCTGAGCGCAATTCGCTGGCTTTTGCAGACAGTGTAGATCAAGATCAGACTGCACAGAATGTTTAGTCTGATCTTGGATCTAAACTTCTTGATAAGGAGATTTTATTCCTGAAAATATAACTTTAACTCCTTTCCCTAACAAGCCCCGGTTTTTATGTGTCTGCAGTACAAGTCTTTAGAAAACACTGTGGGAAAAGGAGAAATTGCTCGTAACGAGCAATTTCTCCTTTTCCCACAGTGTTTTCTAGCCTATTGGAAAACTTTCTCATCAAATTCAAAGTCGTCATCTGCAAACACTTTGAGTTTGGGACAGTCTAAAATCTGTCATTTGGGAAAAGGTTAAAACGGCAATAATTGTGATTTTACTGTAAGATTGAAAATATCATTTTAGTTACTTAACCCATTGCCACACAATCCCTACTTTTGACACCCCTGAGAAAGAAGCCTTTAGAAAACATTGTGGGAAAAGGAGAAAATGGTTGGTAACCAGCATTTTCTCCTGTTCCCACAATGTTTTCTACCCTTCACAAAACAAATTTCAAATTTTCAGTCACTTTTATTTTGTCGTCTGCAAATGCTTTCGATTTGGACGAGCCTAAAATATTGTCGTTTGGTAATGAGTTAACAAGATCTGATAAGGACATATTTTCCTGAAATTTTCCTTTGAAATAGCAAGATTTAAATTTTTGCCTACAGCTTAAAAGTTTCATTTCCCATATTTCACAATAGATCAAGGTCAGACTGTGCAGAATGATAGTAGTGCTATGTTATCTGATAAGGACATATTTTCCTGAAATTTTCCTCTGAAATAGGAAGATTTAAGTTTTTGCTATCGGCTTAAAAGTTTTATTTCACTTATTTCACAGCAAGATTAGCGTTAATGATTTTAAAGTCAAAGTAACATCTGATATTATTATACTGCAAGGAAATTTCTCATGATGATCTGATTGCTTAACATGCCATGAACATATATAATAATGTATATCATGTACCCTGACAAAAACCATGTAAAACCAGTTTCCCTTTTGAGTGCCCCATAAACATCACTACACGTGCAACACAACATCCAAAATGGGGGCATCTATCGATCTGCAGACTGCACGTTTTTGCACCAAACTGCACGTTTTAGTGACGTCAGTTTCCAGTGACGTCAGTTTTCATTGAATTGGGACACTCTGAAGGGAATTCCTATTTCATCAGCATACTTGATTCGTAAGATTATAAAACAGGAAAATTTCACTTAACATGCTTTGAAAGGATGTAACTTTGCAATATAATAAATTTGTTGTACGGTCAGGTGGCAGGGGACTTAGAAACTTGTTCATGGCTGTGTCGAATCATGTTGCAACCTCACCTTTGGTTCGGGGTTAGATGATTCGCCACAGCCGTGAACAAGTTTACAAGTTCCCTGCCACTAATAATGTTCATAACCCAGATATACATATACCTCAAGGAAGTGCAGGTCTATGGCCAGAGTTAGGACAGATGCTGTCTCAGGCCAAGATTCATCCTCAAAATCATAAAAAAAGAGTTTGATAACAGCAAAAATAGCACTGTTGAATTGACCATACCACATTTGCTTTAAAAAGTTCATGGGGAGTGGAGAAAAAGTTCATTGGGTGTTGAGAAAATACTGAAAAACAGCTATTTCTCCCTTTTTTTTTTTTGACAATTTTATCTACCCATTCAAGAAAAATCATACCTATTCAATCACATTTACTCTATTGTCTGCCAATGCTTTCGATTTGGATTAACCTGTGATTTTGTATAGAGCTAAACCCTTACACAAATCACTATCGTTTTATTGATCTAAATTTGGCTTTCCAGGCACGTTGCTGAAACTGAAATTTTGGATATACATGAAGTTTAATGGTCTAAGGGAGAAAACTCTTATTCGTTGTCATGATTAGTAACTAGAGTCTCCTCCCTTGTAAGTCTAACTTTCCGGCAACCCTTACAAAAGTAGTGCAAACTGTTGCGTGTTGATATTGATCGAGCTGTAATATTTCATCACACTTAACAAAAGTGTATCCAAAATGTAATGAAATGAACTTTATACCGTATTGACATGAACTTGTGCAACAAAAAAAGAGCGATTGAAATTTTCAAAATATGTGTCAAGCAACAGTAGTCTCCCTTACTTAAATGACCGCCATTCTTTAATTAAAATCGGATTTTCGAGGTTTTATTCACTATTGAGACAATTAAGGTAAGATCTATTTATGAAGCTCTATGAAGATCAAAATTTACGCTACATAAATTATGTTGATATAGTCAATAAAAGTGATTGCGCTGTATTAAATTATCTTTTGTATCTAATCTACTTCCGATCGTCCCATGTCTCTTTCGTGCTAGTAGGATATAGTATCAATGATTTTATTATGTACGGTACCCGTATGAAAAATATTACATCATTTTCTTAAGTGTGGTGATTATTCTAATCAGAAAGCATTTGCGTCGATCCATTTTAGGATGTATGCACGTGTCCATAATTATTGCAGAACGCCCGGTATGCGCGCTAAATGACCAAAGATGTCGATGCGCCATAAAACAACATTCATTCATTCATTCATTGCACAACGCCCCCCACCCCCTCCCCCCCCCCCCGAAGTAGCTTTTCATGGTCTAAGGGAGAAAACTCTCACAACCCTAAATTTTAACATTGTACGATTGACCTCCCTTGTACCTTGTCTAACCGGAAGGCAAGAAAAATGACGCGTTGTTCAACATAGCAGAACAACAACAACCCTTAGAAATCTCTGAAAATGTTAGATAGGTAAAAGTTTAATTCCATGTGAGCCATGCTCTGTGAAATGGGATTTAATACACTTGCAAACAGAATTGACCAGTTTCGTTTTCCCCTGCAGACCTACATGTGTCAAAACCTTTTGCTTTTGGCAAATTCATGTTTGTGGAATGCAAACATGTTTCAGCTCTATGTTAGACAAATTTAGGGTAATTGACCCACTACCAAACAATCCCTGGTTTTTACGTTCTTGAGATAGAAGGCTTTTGAAAACATTGTGGGGAAAACAGGAGAAAATGCTGGTAACCAACATTTTCTCCTTGTCCCATGATGTTTTCTATCCTGCTGAAAACAAATTTCAGTTTTTTTGAGTTGCATTTATTATGTCGTCTGCAAGTGCTTTCAATTTGGACCAGTCTAAAATTTTATCATTTGGTAAAGGGTTAGATATGGCACACAGATGTTTGGAACCCTTTTGCCAGAGCCTGGCACCACTCTTCAGAATTTTGTCAATGTGAAAGTAACAGAACTTCTGATTGGCTAAACCAGTTGGTTTGGCCAATCAGAAGTTCTGTTACTTTCACAATCAGAAAATCTTGAAGATTAACCCTTTCCCAAACGACAAACTGTTGGACTAGACCAAATTGAAAGCATTTGCAGACGACAATTCAACTTTTGCTGAAAAGTTGATTTCTGTCTATGATAGGGTAGAAAAAATTGTGGGAAAAGGAGAAAATGCTGGTTACCAGCATTTTCTCCTTTTCCCACAATGTTTTCAAAAGGCTACTAATCCAGACCCGTAAAAACCAGGGATTGTTTGGGAAAGAGTCAAGACAAAGAACGTTCTTAAGAATGGTTGAATAAATATGGACCCTGGTAAAACTAGCTTCTTATAGAACAGTACTCTTGTTCTGCATGCTCATACATACTGGTAATTTAGTTTGAACTGTCATAACTTTGGTCTGTGCAGTTGATAAGAGGCTCACAAGAAGACACTCTTATTCTTTACCTCACAATCCAGAATCTGAGCTATCTTAACTCGTTACCAAACAACATAATTTTAGACTCATCGAAATTAAAAGCACTTGCAGACGACAAAGTAATTATAAGTGTAACTCAAAAATTGAAATTGGTTTCCAGCAGGGTGGAAAACATTGTGGGCAAAGGAGAAAATGCTGACAATGTTTTCAAAAGGCTTCTATCTCAGGTTCTTACAAACCAGAGCTTGTTTGGTAAAGAGTTAACCCATTTACCACACTTTCCCCAATTTGACAATATTGTGAAAAATGGCTATAGAAAACATTGTGGGAAAAGGAGAAAGTATTGGTAACCAGCATTTTCTCCTTTTCCCACAATGTTTTCTACCCTTCACACAACAAATTTCAAATTTTCAGTCACTTTTATTTTGCTGTCTGCAAGTGCTTTCGATTTGGGCAAACCTAAAATTTTGTTGTTTGGTAATGAGTTAATAGGGTTTATGTGACTATCAGAGTGTCTGTTGACAAAAAAGTTCAGAGTCCTGGCCTAGTACTATAATATGTAACCAAGGAAACAGGTTTAAATTGTCTGACCAAAATACTGTTAAAAGTGGCAAGCAATCCACCAGCCTGCTAGCCAGCAAACCAGCCAACCAACAAGCCAACCAACCAACCAACAAGCCAGCCAGCCATCCAGCCAGCCAACCAATAAAAAAACAGGACAACTAACCAACCAAACAATCAACCAACCAACCAACCAGTCCTATATTATTTGCAATAAATTCCTAGTAACTGATAGATTTTTTCTTGCAGAAACTTCACCTATGACGATAGCTTTGGCATAGCCTCCCTTGTTACCTGGTTGAAAAAAAAGTCTTATCATGAGCACTTCTGGACCTGATAATCATGTGATTCATCATGCTTTGAAACTGATTTGTTTAAGCCAATGACAGGTACTTATGTCGTCCCTTTACCACACAATTGTAAGTTTTAATGTCTCTAGCCCTGAGGGCTTTTAACTCTTTACCAGATGACTCAATTTAGCCTTGTAGAAATGGAAAGCATTTGCATACAATTAATCAAGTGATACTTTAACCTGTTACCACACAGCAAAATTTTAGACCAATCCAAATTGACAGCACTTGCAGACAAAGTTCCAAAGTAGGTGAAATGGTGCAGTCTTAATGCTTTGATAGGGTAGAAAACTTTGTGGGAAAAGGAGAAAATGCTGGTTACCAGCATTTTCTCCTTTTCCCACAATGTTTTCCAAAGGCTTCTTCCTCAGAGGTGTTAAAAGTCATCATTGTGTGGCAAAGGGTTTTTCATGAACTTTTTGTTTTAAAGGGTAAAAAACATTGTGGGAAAAGGAGAAAATGCTGGTTTCAAGCATTTTCTCCTTTTCCCAAAATGGTTTTGATAAAGGCTTCTTCATCAGAGTTGTAACCCATTACAACACAATCACTACTTTTGAAGCCCCTGAGAAAGAAGCCTTTAGAAAAAAAAATTTGGGAAAAGGGGAAAATGCTGGTAACCAGCATTTTTTCCTTTTCCCACAATGTTTTCTACCTTTCACAAAACATATTTCAAACTTTATGCCTCTTTCATTTTATCGTCTGCAAATGCTTCCAATTTGGACAAACCTAAAATTTTGTTGTTTGGTAATGAGTTAAGGCCAGGATTGTGTGGTAACGAGTTAAAAATACTGCAAGGAACAGTAATTTTTCTGTGCAATGAAGAGTAAACTGTTCCACCCAGGAAGGAGACAGTAAGTTGACAATATAGATCTAAGATCAGATTGCATATGCTGTGCAGTCTGATCTTGATTGATGCCGGCTGTAAAAAGCCCAAAGTTTTTCCTGGATGGAGCTGAAAGGGTAAAGCCTGTTGACAAAATTTTAGACTATTCTGAACTGAAAACAGTTGCAAACAACAATTTGGTCTTTGCTCAAAATGATGATTTCTATCTTTGATAGGATAGAAAATTTAGGGGGAAAAGGAGGGAAATCCTGGTTACAAGCATTTTCTCCTTTTCCCACAATGTTTTAAAAAGACTTCTTTCATAGGGTTGTTAACCCTTTACTCCATAGATACTTGTTTCAATGCATTGCTTGTAGGAGCCTTTGGAAAACATTGTGGCAAAAGGGGAAATTGCTCCTGACGAGCAATTTCACTTTTTGTCACAATGTTTTCTATGCTATCAAAAGGTGCCCTATACACATAAAAAGTGGCTTCGTCCTTGCTGTTATTTAGGGTCAATTAGAGGTACTGTAGAAATGCCTTATGGGGTAAAGGGTTAAAACTTGGCATTGTGTGGGAAAGGGGTAATATATTGCAATCTTGTGTTTTAATTCTTAACTACTCGGCAAATATTTTGACTTGTCCTTTTTGAAAGCACTTGTAGAAAACAAATTGGATGTCACACAAATCATGAAATTTGTCCTTAACTCTTTACCAAATGACAAAATTTTACACTAGTCTAAATTAAAAGCACTTGCAGATGGCAAAATAAACAGAACTCAAAAATTGAAATTTGTTTCTAGCAGGGTAGAAAACATTGTGGGAAAAGGAGAAAATGCTGGTTACCAGCAATTTCTCCTTTTCCCGCAGTGTTTTCAAAAAGTTCTTATCTCAGGGTCGTAAAATCAAGGGATTGTTTGGTAAAGGGTTAAAACGGTAGACAACATTATTGGAGAAGAAAATGCTGGTAACCAACATTTTCTCTTTTTTCTATATTGTTTACAAAAGTTTTGGGTTTTTTGGGGTGTCATTAAAAGTTGCCACACAATACTGACTTTGAACAACTCAGTGAAAAAAAAACAAAACTTTAAGATTATTTTTGGAAAAGGAGAAAATGCTGATAAGTGATAACTAGCAAGTAGCATTTTCTCCTTTTTCAACAATGATTTCTATTCTTGTCAAAGTATATTTAAATTTGTGAGCCACTTTATTTTTTGTTGTCTGTAAATGCTCTAAATGGACAAGCCTAAAATTATGGTGTTTGGTAAAGAGTTAATGAGACAGCAGTTTTCAAAACAAGTTGGACTGGTTTACCTTGTCCTGCCTTGCTTATAAGTTTACAAGGCTTGCTTTTTTTTTCAAATTCAAATTTGTCGAATTATCATTCAGCCATGCTCAAAAGGCCTGGGCTTAACTCTTTACCAAACAATCATTAGTTTTTCCGACCCTGAGATAGAAGCCTTTTGAAAACTTTGTAGGAAAATGAGAAAATGCTGGTAACCAGCATTTTCTCCTTTTCCCACAATGTTTTCTACCTTGCTGGAGACAAATTTCCAATTTTTTAGCTATGTTTATTTTGTCGTCTGCAAATGCTTTCAATTCGGACCAGTCTCAAATTTTTTCATTTGCTAAAGAGTTAATGCATATGCAAATTGTGTCACCCCATATCAGCCTGCGCAATTTGTACAGGCTGAACTGGGGCGATACCTTTTGCTATCTTTAAATTTTCTGTAGTCAAAAAAATCATTCTTACATGTGATTCAGTCCACTGTTTATCAAAATGGATGTAAAAGCCTTAACTCTTTACCAAACAACAATATTCTAGGTTTGTCCTAATCAAAAGCATTTGCAGACAACAAAATAAAAGTGATTGAAAATTTGAAATTTGTTTAGTGAAGATTGGAAAACATTGTGGGAAAAGGAGACAATGCTGATTGTGCGGTAATGAGTTAACCCTTTCCCAAACAATCCCTTGTTTTTATAGACTGGTCCAAATTGAAAGCATTTGCAGAAGGCAAAATAAATGTGACTGAAGAATCAAAATTTTATTTGGGAAGAGTAGAAAATATTGTGGAAAAAGGAGAAAATGCTGGTTACCAGCATTTTCTCCTTTTCCCACAATGTTTTCTAAAGGCTTCTTTCTCAGGGGCATCAAAAGTAGGGATTGTGTGGTAATGGGTTAAGCCAAGGTTTTGTGTGACTGAGCACTTACAGAATTTGGTGTGAGTAAGCAAGAGTTTTATCCAATATCTTTTACTGTCTCCTACAAGTATAACATAATGTAAGTAACAATTAATCTTTTTGGGATGTCGCCTTTTTGGGCAACAGGTGGCAAAGATATAGAGGATAATCAACTGGTTGTTTTTGATATGAAAAATATCTCACGAGGATGCGTTGTTAGGCATTGAAAAAAATGAGTGCGTAGCACGAGTTTTTTAACGCCTTACTACGTATCCGAGTGAGATATTTTTCATATCAAAAACAACCAGTTGATTATTCTATTTATTATATACCTTATTAACATCATTATTTGTAATTTTGCGTTTGAAAGTCGAAAAAAATGTAGTCGAAAAAAAAAAGTAGTTCCCAAATAACGGCAGAAAGTGAAAGTTGATAACGTCACTAGTGATGATATCAAAATTTATTACACTGGGAAATTCCAGGATTTCACTGCTAGGTATATAATAAAAATAAACAAAACATCAATCTATCAATTGCCTTTTAATTCATTTTACAGTACAGCCACTCAAAATGATACAGCTACCGGTAGCTATTGAAGACGCCATGGACCCAGGTCAGACTCAACAGATCCGGAAGATTCAGTCTAATCTTTGATTTTAACCCTTTCACAAAGGACAAATTTTAGACTCTTCCAAACCAAAAGAGTTTGCAGACGACAATTTTAGATTTGGAGAAAATGGCAGAAAGTTCTCAAAAAGGGTAGAAAACACTGTGGAAAAAGGAGAAATTGCTCATTATGAGCAATTTCTCCTTTTCCCACAGTGTTTTCAAAAGACATAAACTGCAGACATGTAAAAACCAGGGCTTGTTTGGGAAAGGGTTAACTGGTTGCTGAGAGATTTTATGTAAAGCCAAACACCTGGTCATTTGAAGCAGAATTATACCATTAGCAATCAAAAAATTTATTGATAACCAAGTTCAGCCTTTACCAAACAATCTCAGGTTTTAACGAGTCTTTGAAAGACACCCTCTGAAAACATTGTGGGAAATGGAGAAAATGCTGGAAACCAGCATTTTCTCCTTTTCCCACAATGTTTTCCACTCTGTGAAGGACACAATCCAGCATTTGAGTCATCTTTAATTTGTCGTCAGGAAATGCTTTCAATTTGTACATTTGGACCATTCTAAAGTATTGTTGTCTGTTAAAGACTTATGGGAAAAGAAGCCGAGGGTGGTATGTTATTTATCGTTGGTTTGTATGGTGTGTAATGCTATTTTCAACATGATTTCAATTAAAGGGCATTCGGACATTTGCGTAAAGTGTTGTATCAGATCAGCCTGCATAGTCCGAGCAAGCTAACCCAAGACGGCACTTTAAGACTACACTAGATTTTGTGCTACAGTAGACTTGTGCCAAACACAAAATTACACAAAAACGGAAAGTTTTGTTTTGGATTAGCCTCCGTGGAATGCGTAGGCTGATCAGAGACAATACTTTACACAATTGTAGGAATGTCCCTTTTTCGTGTGTTGCAGGCCATATACAGGCAGCAAGTGCAGCAGCCCATACTTTCCTTCATTTTCTAGACCAGTGCTTCACATAGTATGTGTATTAACCATTTCCTAAACGACAAGTTTTGGACCCTTCTAAAGCGAAAGAGTTTGCAGAAGACTTTTTTAGATTTGGAGAAAATAGCAGAAAGTTCTCAAAAAGGGTAGAAAACTGTGGGAAAAGGAGAAATTGCTCGATACGAGCAATTTCTCCTTTTCTCACACTGTTTTCAAGAGACTTTTACTGCAGACACGTAAAAACCAGGGCTTGTTTGGGAAAGGGTTAATTATATACAGGCTGCTTTCCCAGATAACAACTTCACTCAGTATTTCATCCCAAGCTACTTGCAGCTTTCCCTCCTAAATATCATCAAAACACGGATCAGTAAAGGTAATATTTAACTTTTCACAAGAGGATAAGATTTTAGGATCTTGCCAGTTGATGGCAAATTAACCTTTGACCACACAATTCCGAGTTTTAAAGACTAAGTGGAAGAAGACTTCTGAAAACATTGTGAGAAAAGAATAAGTTCTAGCATTTTCTCCTTTTTGTTTTTTACTCTATCAAATACTGAAATAACTTTTTTAGCTACTTTTTATTTGATATCTGCAAATACTTTAAAGTTAATCAGCATTTTCTCCTTTTCTCTCAACGTTTTTTGACAAGCTTTTTCATCAAGGTTGTGAGAACACAAGATTGTCTGATAGTGGATAAACGGGGACATGTTAATATTATACCTAAGAAAAAGACAGTTGAAAAACCTGTTTTGCTACTTTACCTAAATTATCATTGTACAACAATGTAAAAATTCCATTTAGTTTACATAATATATTTATGGGTAGAAACGAGTGAACATGGATATAAATATCCGGTTTGTTTCTTTAATTCAGTTTAAAAGACGCTTAAGATATCACGAGGTAAAGCACTTATACTGTATTTACTATTTTTTGCTCTCTTTCACTACAAAAGTTACTGCTGCAATAGAGCGCTGGACAAGAGGGAGTGATGGTATTCTAAGTCTATTATTTCTCTTTCAAACCCCATGTTGTGGGTACTCATTAGAATCGTCTCAACGAGACGATTCTAATGAGTACCCACAACATAGGGTGAAGTGCAGAAAAATTAATATAATTATTTGATATTGACATCAAAATCACTCGCTTTATCTAGAGCTCTGCTATAATGATGAAATTAACAATAATTATAATGGTAATTATGATAACGGTGTTACTTTTTCAGAAATTACAGAATTGACATCGCAAGTATTTGGGTGTTATTTCTTGACTAGCGGTATCCATTGAGTTTATACGGCACTCTCATGCTGATGCAGGGGCTGTTGAAACTGAGGAAAATGATATATAGCATTTCTTCTTTACCCATAGTGTTCTTTCCCTTGAAACACTTATCATTTTATCCACATAGAAGGTGTTCTCTGCAAATGCTTTCCATTTTGATGGATCTAAAAATTTTGTTTTGTTCTAGAAATCAACTCTTTATGCAAAGACAAAATCTTTGCTCTTAACCCATTACCGAATGACAATATTTTAGACTGGCCCAAATTGAAAGCCTTTGCAGATGACAACATGAAAAGATGAAAATTTGAAATTTCTTTCGAGAAGGGTAGAAAACATTGTGGGAAAAGGAGAAAATGCTGGTTACCAGCATTTTCTCCTTTTCTCACTATGTTTTCTAAAGATTTCTTTCTCAGGGGTGTCAAAAGTAGGGATTGTGTGGTAATTGGTTAAAATGAAAGCACCAGCTCAGGACATAGTTACCTGTAGCTTATAAAATGGGATTTGTTTTTGAATTTGAAAAGTGGAAAAACATTGTAGGAGAGAAAATTCTGTTTTATATCAGCATTTTTTTTCCTTTTTCCGAAATGTTTTTGACACAACCATCATTTTATTTGAAGGTTTGTTCAGGTGTAAAACTTTTTACCAATTGTCAAAATTTTGGGCAGTACAAAAAACGAATAAAATTTCACTAATGGTGAAAAATGTCTTTCTTGAGAAAGAAGCATTGGGAACAATCTATGCAGTAAGATATTGAACCAGATGATCTGGAAAATGTTTGGTAGAGAGTCATGGATCTCACAGAAGAGAGCTTTTGAAAACATTATAGTAAAAGGAGAAAATTCTAGTAACCAGTATTTTCTCCTTTTCCCAGAATGTTTTCTATCCTTCTCATAACAGTTTTCAATTTTTGAATCATATTTGTTTATTGTCTGCAAGAGCTTTCAATTTGGACCAGTCTAAAGTTTTGTCATTGGGCAGAGAGTTAACCCATTACCATACAATCCCTACTTTTGACGACCCTAATGAAGGAGCCTTTAGAAAACATTAAATAAAGTTAAATAAAGATTTTTTTTTGCTTATTCCCTCAACACTGTGGTTTGATGTAGAAAAAAGTTCAATAAATAAATTCATTCTTCTTTTTATAGAAAATGGCCGGCAATTTTTTATGCAAGAAATGGAGGGCTATTTTTGAAGCCAATGACATAAACAAAGATGGATCTATTACTTTGGAGGATGCCGATTTATTTGCGTATGTATTAATTTTGTCCAGTGAATTTTGTTTGTCTAATTGAATTTGTCTAAGGTTTTGGCACTTTTCCATTATATATTGTAACATGTTTAAACACATTTTCATACAATTTAAACAAATCTCAAAAGTGATACATACAGGCTAAAATTTTCATTTTTGGCAAAGGAGAGATTGCTTGATGTCAGCCACAAATTTGTCGGAACAAAAAATTGTGTAATTGAGTAAGAAAATATTTTTCTTATAGACTCAAAAGATTGAAAATGAATAAATAATAAATAGATATATAAATTAACCCTTTCCCAAACAATCCCTGGTTTTTATGGGTCTGGAATAGTAGCCTTTTGAAAACATTGTGGGAAAAGGAGAAAATGCTGGTAACCAGCATTTTCTCCATGTCCCACAATGTTTTCTACCCAATCATTGACAGAAATCATCTTTTCAGCAAGATTTGAATTGTCGTCTGCAAATGCTTTCAATTTGGTCTAGTCCAAAAGTTTGTCATTTGGGAAAGGGTTAATAAATATATGAATGAATGAATAAGCAGGCAGGCAGGTAAATAATGTAAATACATGTAATATATAAATGTATTTGTTTTGTATTGCTTTTTGATGCTAAAAAGGAATGCACTGTTATAGTTTAACCCTTTCCCAAACAAGCCCTGGTTTTTATATGTCTGCAGTAACGAGCAATTTATCCTTTTCCCACAGTGTTTTCTACCCTTATTGAGAACTTTCTGCCATTTTCTCCAAAAAAAAAATTGTCGTCTGCAAACTGTTTCGGTTTAGAAGGGTCCAAAATTTGTCATTTTGGAAAGGGTTAAACTAATTTTTTACCCCTTCCCCCATTTTTTCTAACTTACCAAATTTAAGCCATACATGCATTTCCATTCTTCAAAATAAAAAAAACGAAGTACAGTACAGTACAGTACATAAACATTAAATTTATATTAATACTGGTACATGTTGTTGTAGTCCTTTAATTCTTCAAAAGAAAATGGTTTCCCTGCGTAACTGAGTAAGAGAGTTTTTTTCCAGTAGACTCCAAAGAATAAAAATAAGTTAACCCATTACCACACAATCCCTACTTTTGATGACCCTGAGAGAAAAAGGCTTTGGAAAACATTGTGGGAAAGGGAGAAAATGCTGGTTACCAGGATTTTCTCCTTTTCCCACAATGTTTTCTACAGGCTTCTTTCTCAGGGTCGTCAAAAGTAGGGATTGTGTGGTAATGGTTTAACCCTTTCCCAAACAATCCCTGGTTTTTACGGGTCTGGAATAGTAGCCTTTTGAAAACATTGTGGGAAAAGGAGAAAATGCCAGTATAACCAGCATTTTCTCCTTTTCCCACAATGTTTTCTACTATATCATAGACAGAAATAATCTTTTCAGCAAGAGTTGAATTGTCGTCTGCAAATGCTTTCAATTTGGTCCAGTCCAAAAGTGTGTCCTTTGGGAAAGGGTTAAGCCCCACTTTTGCCAGTGCAAGGCTCAGATGTATCTAGTTTGAATTGCTTTGTTATGTTTCAAATAAATGCACTGTAATAGGTTGAATAATTTTGCCCAAATTTGGCAATAAATTATCAAGGTTCTTGTATACATGCATCTCGCATCTTCAAAACAAATCATCCTGCATGTAGAGTATGTCTTTTCCATCATATTACACTTGTTTTTAAATTTCACAGGACCAGGTTCAGTAAGCACCATAGGATGTCAGAGGAGAGAGCTGCACAGTTGAAGGCAGATTTCCGGGCATTCTGGAATTCCATGTTTGTACATGGTCAAGATAAAATGGAACCTGACGAGTTCGTAGAGAAGATGTCTAAAGAATATGAAGACAACAAGGAAGCCTTTGGCAAAAGAATGTACCAGATATTGAGCGAATGTATTGATCTTTTTGATGTTAATAACGACGGGCAAATATCGAAGGAGGAATATATCGTCGCCATGAGATCCTGGGGTATAGATAAGTTGGATAAGGATTTCATTGGAGATTTTAACTCTTTACCACACGAGAAAATTTTGGACTGGTCCAAATTGAAAGCATTTGCAGACGACAAAAAAAAGGTGACTGAAAAATAGAAATTTGTTCTGGAAAGGGTAGAAAACACTGTGGGAAAAGGAGAAAATGCTGGTTACCAGCATTTTCTCCTTTTCCCACAGTGTTTTCAAAAGGCTTCTTTCTCAGGGGCGTCAAAAGTAGGGATTGTGTGGTAATGGGTTAAGCAGTTTATACCTGGCTACATTGATAAAGCATTGTTCAGAGATACTTGGGTGGCTTATTTTACCAACGAAGACAGCAGTAATGTTGATGTGGAAATCCCTGTCCTTCGTGCTTTACAGTTGATTTGATTGGGTGGCTCTGCATACCTTACAAACTGGATTTGGCTGTCGAAAAATACTGTAGTTTTATGCTTCAGACTGTTCTGTTAATTCCTATATTCAATTTCTCCTGTACCAAATCCCTTGGTTTCAAAATATGTATGCTGGTTTTTTTTTTTTCATGTGTGTAGTATTCAGTAATTTAACATGACAAATTCCCTTTTGGCACTACTCCTTCGACCTCTTCAACAACAAAAGCAGTCTTAACTCATTACCAAACGACAAAATTTTAGGTTTGCCCAAATTGAAAGGATCTGCAGACAACAAAATAAAAGTGACTGAAAATTTGAAATATGATTTGTGAAGGGTAGAAAACATTGTGGGAAAAGGAGAAAATGCTGGTTACCGGCATTTTCTCCTTTTCCCACAGTGTTTTCTAAAGGCGTCTTTCTCAAGGGTGTCAAAAGTAGGGATTGTGTGGTAATGGGTTAACTCTGAAGCTCCACTAACCAAAGGCCAGCAACCTTATATCATGGCCTGTGCCTTTTGGGTGTCTGTTTGTTCATCAATCAGTTCCTGTACCCATCTGCACTTTATCTTTTATTACAAAATAATATCTTCTCTGAAATTACCAATCCAATTTTAATGAAACTTCACAAAAATGATCCTGCCATTGTCCTCTTCAGCATTTCTTGAAAGAATTTAGATCCTTTAAAAAATCTAGTTGCGATGGTAACAAAACTGAGAAATATTGAAAATCTTAGAAAATCTCAGGCCTAGGGCTACCAAATTTGGCACAAAGCTGCATATAATGGACCTTTACAAAGCATCATCAAATTTTACCTCGATGACATCAAAGATTCTATGTTCTTCTCTGCCTCTGACTGTATCTAGAAAAATACCTTTGTATTAAATTTATTTGGGTGAAATCAAAGATTTTACGTTCTCTTATTGTATCTATTACCAAGCCGGAATTATAAATTGCAAAAAACTTGTTTCTCAATCGATTTGAAGTAAATACATGTATATCTAAATTGTATCAAGAAAGATTTAATTTTTTTGTGGATATTACAATTTAAGTCTTGTACAGACTACTTTTGAAAACATTGTGGCAAAGGAAGAAAACAGTTTTAATCGTTTACTAAACAGTCCCAGGTTTTCACGACTCTTGAGATAGAAGAGTTTAGAAAAAATTGTGGGAAAAGGAGAAAATGCTGGTGAACAAGCATTAATTTTTCTCATTTTCCCACAACGATTTCTACCTTGCTGGACACAGATCTCAATTTTTGAGTTCTGTTTATTTTATCGTCTGCAAGAACTTTCAATTTGGACCAATCTAAAATTTTGTAGTCTGGTAAAGAGTTAAAAACACATTGTTTTCTTTAACTCATTACCAAACTACGATGTTTTAGGTTTGTCCAAATCTAAAGCATTTCCAGACAACAAAATAAAAGTGAATGAAAATTTGAAATTTGTTTAGTGAAGAATAGAAAATATTGTGGGAAAAAGAGAAAATGCTGGTTACCAGCATTTTCTACTTTTCCCACAATATTTTCTAAAGGCTTCTTTCTCAGGGTCATCAAAAGTAGGGATTGTGTGGTAAAGTGTTAATGCTGAAGACTGTATTACTCAATACAAATGAATTCATGTTGACTTTAATTAGTTTGGATGGTGTATTACACCCCATTGAGCATAATTTCAGTTATATCACAGCGACAGCTCACATATTTATGCATGTGCTGTGTTTCATCAGTGCTAAGCAAGGGCTCTGAAGTGTCTTACCAAAGGACACTCCCACAAAAAAATCCAGTACATGTACTTCCAGTGCGGCTCAGATTCAGGTCCTCCTGATTATCATTTCTACATTTTACTACTGAGCAATACATGCCTATAATTACAAGCTTTTTTCCCCCCCAAGTCCTTGGCTGAATATTGCTAGTAGTTTAACCCATTACCACACAATCCCTATTTTTGATGCCCATGAGAAAGACACCTTTAGAAAACATTGTGGGTAAAAGGAGAAAATACTGGTAACTATCATTTTCTCCTTTTTCCACAATGTTTTCTACCCTTCACAAAACAAATTCAAATTTTCAGTCACTTTTATTTTGTCGTCTGCAAATGCTTTCAATTTGGACCAGTCTAAAATACTGTCGTCCGGTAATGAGTTAACTCTTTACCAAACGACACAATCTATGAGTAGTCCAAATTGAAAGCATCTGCAGACGACATAATCAATGTGAATAAAAATTGAATTTTGATTTGGAAATGGTAGAAAACATTGTGGGAAAAGGAGAAAATACTGGTTACCAGCATTTTCTCCTTTTCCCACAATGTTTTCTAAAGCTTTCTTTCTCAGGGTCGTTAAGTCAGGATTGTGTGGAAAAGAGTTAAGGGGTTATCACCTAGAGGCTACAGAGGGCTTATGTATGGTCTAATCATTAATCAGAAGGGAGAAAGTGGAGAGAGAGACAGGGAGAGAGGGAAGGCTACAGATAGCCAGAGAGACTGTCTTTTTGTGAAAATAGGTACCGGTACTCAAATTACATGCATGTTCAATGCAATAAAAAAAAGGGCATGAAGAGAAATTTCTCATCATGAGAAATTTCTCTTATGCCTCAATGTTTTTTCAAGTGGTCTGTTTGAAAAAAAAGAAGTTGTTTGTAGATGGAAATGTGGTCATAAAGTTACAATTTCTACTGAGGTAATTTCTTCTGAGATAATTTCTATTGAGATAATTTCAATGCAATATGCTAACACTATGTTGCATTGAAATTATCTCAGTAGAAATTATCTCGGATAATTGTCATTGCTTACCGACCTTCACAGTTATCCCGATTCATTTATGGTCAATCCAGCAATCAGTAATAAATCTAAAATGTTGAAAATGACGTTCAACACCATGCATGAAAAAAGATAATCAAACAAACATGCAAACAAACAACCAACATAAATACAGTGGTATCTTTAATAGTCAGTTAATGCTCATGCAATCAATTCAGTTTAATCATATTTCCAGTTAAATAAAAACAATTTTATCCAAATGCCTAAAAGTTGTTTTTTTGCTCTGTATTTGGATATCTTTTTGGTTATAGGTTAGCAACAGTTAGCTGAAAGAGTCAATCAAAGATCAGACTGAACATTCTATGCAGTCTGATCTTGATCTGCACCATCTTCAGAAGTTATTTGAGTTGCCATTTGCAAAGACAGCTGCTAGTGATCAACCAAACTGGGTTAAATTTTAAGATGTATAAAAATCACAGCCTTGAAATTCTTTAACCCTTTACCACACAATCCCTGGTTTTTACGATCCTGAGATAGATGCCTTTTGAAAACATTGTGGGAAAAGGAGAAAATGCGGGTAACCAGCATTTTCTCCTTTTCCCACAATGCTTTCAACCCTGCTGGAAACATATTTCAATTTTTGAGCTAAGTTTATTTTGTCATCTGCAAGTGCTATCAATTTGGACCTGTCAAAAATTTTGCCGTTTTGTAGAGGGTTAAAGGTCACAGTACTGGACATACCCAACAAGGCAAGAATGGTTAAGCATCTAGATGAATAAACGTTTAGCAATAAGAATAACCTAGTCCAAAAACAGTGAGTATTTGCAAACAACAAAACAGATGTCATTAAAAAGATGAAACTTGACTGGAGAACAGAGAATATCATAGTTAGAAAAGGAGAAAATACTGGTTATCTTAACATAAAAAGCTTTTGAAAACACACTGATCAAAAGGAGAAAAAAGGACAAATTGAAGACTTGTCCAAATTTGCAGATGACAAAATAAATTTGACTAAAACTTGACCCTAGAAGAGTAGAAAACATTGTGGGAAAAGGAGAAAATGCTGGTTACCAGCATTTTCTCCTTTTCCAACAATGTTTTGAGAAGGCTTCTACCTCTGAGTCGTACCAGGAATTGTTTGGTCAAGGGTTAAGAAAGTATATGCAACATTAAAATCATTTTTGTTTAAAACTTGTCATTCCTACTGAATTCTTTCGATGGCCAGCTTTTTACTGCTTGACTTAATCTGGTGATAAAACAATCTTGAAGTTTGGCACTATAACAATGTGCCATGCTCTGTGAAAAGGGGGGTTAAACCCATTACCACACAATCCCTACTTTTGACGCCCCTGAGAAAGAAGCCTTTTGAAAACACTGTGGGAAAAGGAGAAAATGCTGGTAACCAGCATTTTCTCCTTTTCCCACAGTGTTTTCTCCCCTTCCCAGAGCAAATTTCAATTTTTCAGTCACCTTTATTTGTCATCTGCAAATGTAATCAATTTGAACCTGTCTAAAATTTTGTTGTGTGGTAAAGTGTTTTCCAAACAATCCCTGGTTTTCACGACTCTGGGAAAGAAGGCTTTTGAAATCATTGTGGCAGGAAGAGGGGAAAATACAGGTAACCAGCATTTTCTCCTCTTCCCACAATTTTTTTCTATTCTTCAAAGGTCAGGTTTCAACTTTTGTGTAATGTTTTATCTCATCATCTGCAAATGCTTTCAATTTGGAAAAGTGTAAAAAAATTTTTGTTAGGTAAAGGGTTAACCCCTTACCACACAATGAGACTTTCGATGACCCTGAGGAAGAAGCCTTTTGAAAACACTGTCGGAAAAGGAGAAAATACTGGTAACCATGTTACCAGCATTTTCTACTTTTTACACAAAGTTTTCTACACAATCAAAGAAAAATTGCACCATTTGAGCCACTTTTATATTGTCACCTACAAATGCTTTCAATTTGGATAGGTCTAGAATTTTGTTGTGTGGGAAAGGGTTAATGGAACCCCCTTTTCCCAGAGCATGCCTCAAACCTAAATAACCCCACCCACCCCTTTTCCCCAAATAAAACTGTCTGCACTTTAGACATTACAGTATTTCTGTCTCATTTTCACTCACTTCTTCCTGAACAACTTGTAATACATCATCAGTTCTATCATCAACTGTCTCTTCATTCTGTTCATTTATCACATTTTGAATCTGTAACATTTCACCATCCACTTCCTTTACTTCCGAAATATCAACAACGTTCAAGCCCTCGGCATAATTCACAATCTGTAACTGGTCTGAAGCTCCCATTTGGAGTTGCTGTATTCCATTTATTTCTGGAAGGTCACCCTGTTGAATATTAACAGGATCATTTGCTTCAACTTTTATTTGTTGGATTATCTCTCCTGGAGGAATGTCTGTGTTAATGGGATCTGAGGACTCGACGATCTGAAGTATAACTATTTGTCCTTCACTGCCTTCCAATGTTTCAAGTGTTTGTGGTAAACCTTGGATATTATTGATGTTAATGGTGCCATCTGTTGTCTGAATTAGACCAATTTGCTCATTGACACATGGCGCTGAAATTTGTCCATCAGCAGGTGTGAGGAGCTGCTCTTGTGCCAGTAATGCTTGTGGCTGAAGGATGTTGCCATCCTGGGCTAGTAAAACAGACCCATCACTAGCGACTGTTATCTGTTGTGCAGGTGCTTCATCAAGTTTCATTGTCCCATCACCTTTATAAAGTTGATATCTTTTTAAGGTACATGTCTCTACAGACATACTTTGTAAAGATTTTACTGCAGTTTCTGGTAACTTTACTGCACTTTTTGATAGAAGCTTATTTGGTTTGTTGTGCTTCAGCAGAGTTGGTATTCTGCGAGTTGGTTCAGCTACAGGCTCTTGTTTCATGGCCGCCAGTTCATTTACATGTTTCATTAAACTGTTCAAATAGCCCTCTTGAGATAGCAGATGATAGTCCTCCTGGTGTTTGCGCTTGTAGTGTCTGACTAAAGTATGTCTGTGACCACATTTTGCAGAGCAAATTCCACAGACATAAACGTAACCACTATGATATATTTGTAAATGCCGTTTCAGCTCATATCTACGACAAAACTGTTTTTCACAATACATACAACCAAGTTTCTCCACTATTTTATGTTCCACTTTATGGCGACTAAGCTGATCTGGGAATTTAAAAGCTCGATTACAAATGTAACATTTAAATTTTCTATCTGTAGAATGTCTATACATGTGAGCCTTCAAGTTTCCTTTTGACTTAAATATTTTTGGACATTCTGTACAAGGAAAACTTTCCACAATAGGTCTGTGAAACAGGGAGACATGCATGTTAAATCCAGTTTTGGACTTGAGCAATTTCCCACAATCTTGACATTGATACTTATAAATCTTATAATGAACGCTTGTAATGTGCTCCTTAAGGTAAACATCCAGGTGGAAACGCTTCTCACAATGTGGACAAGGGAAGTTTTTCTCTCCATGAAGGGTCATGTGCTTCAGTAGATTGCTCCTTGTTGAAAAGGATTTCCCGCACACTGCACACACTTCTGTACTGTCTGAAGTATACAAGATTGTGCGATCTTCCTGGTTTTCAGCCTCACATTTATGGTCACGTGCTTCTGATTTCATTCTGAATCGCTGCTCGCAGGCAGAACATTGATATCTCATGCATCCATGTGCTTTGATGTGTTTGTCTAAACTCTGTTGATTTTTGAATGACCTTGAACACATCTGACAAGAAAAATTTTCTGGGTTGTTTGAACAATCGTGATTCGATAATGTTCCAACCTTTACAAATCTTCTCAAGCAATGACTGCACTGGTAGGGATGTGTGTGTGAAAGAGCATGCTCCCGAAATGATTTCACACTGTTAAACATTTCCCCGCATCTCTCACATCGCCCCTGTCCTAATAACTTAATTGCTCCCATTGTCTGGCAAGTCAGTAAATGGCTTTCTAGTTCTTCCTGGGATGGCAAACTTTTTCCACAATGTGAACATGCATGCAGTTTTGTATGAATTAAAGAATGTTGTTTCAGGTAATGTAGAGATTGGAAGGATTTGGGACATTTTCCACAACTGTATCTACCTAAACCAACCTCTTCTGACCTTCCCTCTCTGCATTTGTGCTCATCTAAGTCCTCTTTTGAATTGAATCGACAACCACAAGTTGAACATTGTACCAATGTGCACTGCTTCATGTGTTTTTTCCTACCAGATGCCGTTGAAAAAACACGTAGGCATAAATCACAGTGCAATATTTTCATCTTTTCTGCTTCGCTTGGACAGCATTTCAACACATGCTTTTGCATTGAGTCCTTTCTGGAAAATGTTTTTAGACAAACTCTACAACTAAACATATCTGTATGCATGACCATGTGTCTATATAAATACTGTGCTGTTTTGAATTCTTGATGACAAATATCACAAGGAAAAGGTCCCTCATTTGATTCATCAAGTTTTGGTTTATCAGCTTTCTTTCCTTTTCGAGTAGCTATACTTGGTTTCTTGTTTTTGGTCAGTTTAGACCCAGGTGATTTTGATTTTGATTCAGTCTCATTTAGAATGTCACTCTGCAGTAATTGATCATGACTTGGAACATGCTTGTTAGCCAGTAGATCATTGTCATTGCAAGTATACATGCCATTTCCATCATTAAGTTTTATAATTTGTTCTTTCTGTATTGAATCTCTAAGCTGATTTTCATTATTGATTTGTTCTTTCTGTATTGAATCTCTAACCTGATTTTCATCATTGCAACTGACTTTTTTTAGGTCAAAACTGGCTTCTGTAGATCTGTCTAATGTACTGATATCATCATTTTCTGATTTTGCTGCATCTCCTCCATTGTTCAAATTGCTGTTTTCTACAGCAATATTTGAGTCTTTTTTATTGTCTAAATTTGACTTTTCAACAGCAATTGTAATCACTACTTTACCGTTATCTATAGTATCGACTTCTTTTGTTTTATTCTCATCTGTATTTTTAGTGCTTGTATTTGTTGTATCATATGTACTTGTAACATTGTCTCTGCTATTTTCATTTTCATCTTCTTTATTTGACATGTTATCTGTATCTGTAGGACCATCTGTTCTTTCAGCAGTCTGGATTTCAGGACTGTCCTTTCTTGTTTCACCAGTATATCTGCTTACCTCATCTTCTGCCTTGACCTCTAGACTATCATTCTGCTCTGCCTCAGTCAAATCCATATTTGCAGGATGATCAGACTCATTTCCATCTTCAGTTTGATCCTTATTCTCTGCCACATTTACATTTAATTTTTGTTTCTCTTTTGGATTTCCAGCCATTGTATCAACTGGATTCATTTTTTTTGGCCTCCCTCTCTTTTTCTTCTCATTACCAAAGTTTGGAAGAAGTAGAGGATCAGAAGCATGCTGTTCACTTGTAGCCTCTTCAACAATGGAAACGTCAGGTTGCTCTATTTTTACTTTGCTGACAATATAATCTTTCATCAAGTGTCTATTTGTACCTTTCATACTTCTTCTGGGTTGTACTCTGCGACTGGAAGATGATGGCTGGCTTACTGGTGAATAATCAATGTCTTTTTTATCATCAGTCCCTTCTTCTATCTTTACTTCTTTCGATGTTGTGTCATCATCAGCATGATCAAAATCACCCTTATCTCCATTTATTACTTTATCATACTCTTCACTGACTGCAGTATTTTCGACATTGGTAGTATCATTAATAGCTGATACATATAGTTCTGAAACATCCCCACTTACATCTGTGCCTGTGTATTCATCATCTAGTTTCTTGATCTTACGAGGTCTTCCTCTTGGTCTTTTGATGATTGGTTCAATGGTGCCTGGTTAAGATAAAAGTCTCGTTAAAACTCTTTAATTCTTTACCACACAATTCCACGTTTTAATGACCTTGAAGAAACAACCTTTTGAAAACATTGTAGGAAAAGGAGAAAATGCTGGTAACCAGCATTTCCTCCTTTTCTCACAATGTTTTTTATCCTACTAAAGACCAGTACTGTCATTTGAGTGACACTTACTTAGTCATTTGTAAACTCTTTTAATTTCAATGAGTCCACAAATTTGTCATCTGGTAAAGACAAAACAACCAAAACTTTGGAATGGACTAGATTTAAAGCATTTATAGAAGACACATTCAGTGTGGCTCATATGTACAAAATCTTTCTGAGGATTGGTGATAATCATTGTGACAGGACTCAATGATCATTATTTTGACGTGGGTTAAGTGGGAAAGCAAATAGTGGCTAAAGAATAAATAAAAGTGAAAAGGAATATTGTGTGAAATCCTGGTGAAAGAAACTCCAGGAAAGCATGTATAGATGCACCTGATTGTGTCAATCATACAATTAACTCATTACCAAATGACAAAATTTCAGGTTTGTCCAAACTGAAAGCACTTGCAGATCTATGACAAAATAAAAGTGACTAAAAATTTGAAATTCATTTTGTGAAGAGTAGAAAACATTGTGGGAAAAGGAGAAAATGCTGGTTACCAGCATTTTCTCCTTTTCCCACATTGTTTTCTAAAGACTTCTTTCTCAGGGAAAGCAGAGATTGTGTGGTAATAGGTTAATCAAAAGCTGACCAAAAAGCCCCAACCTGTTATAGGATATATTCTAGGTCTGCCTCTTTTCCGTGTTTTAGTCAAAACAGTTTTAGAGCCTGAAATCACGTGTTCTCTCAGATGCTGTACCATTGATGTTTGTGATGGAAAGCAACTCCCACATCTTGGACAGTAAAAAGCTTTCTTTAGTTCTCCTCTTTTCTCTTGCTCAACCTACATTTAAAAAAAAAAAAGGTTATGAAAAATGAATACATAATATTCGTGCTAACAGTTCCATCTTTTTGATCTTCATTATCTCAAACTGCGTCTAATAATGCTGTAAATTGGAAATACAGAGTTTGTGAATTACTGGATTCTGCTAGTTATCATCACAGAATAGTATCATCACAAACTATTCAAATATCTTTTCGCAAAATCCAATCACATGTTTTGATAGTTAATTTTTTCTATCCTTACCCTTTCACAAAGAGTTAACTCTGACTTATCTATGTTTTATAAATACTCTAACCCTTTACCACACAATGATAACTTTTAACACCCGTGAAAGAGAAGGCTTTTGAAAACATTGTGGGAAAAGGAGAAAATGCTGGTTTCCAGCATTTTCTCCTTTTCCCAAAATGTTTTCTACCCTATCAAAGAAAAATCATTTCATATGAGCCACATTAAAACTGTCATCTGCAAATGTTTTCAATTCAGACAGGTCAAAAATCTTGTCATGTGGTTAAAAGATTAAACTATGGCATAAAATCTTGATAAGCCCATATAAGGTGTAGTAGATGATTATGTGTACAGCAAAGAAGCAGAAAAAAAAAAATTACCCATGATGAGCAAAATTTCTCTTTCCAACATTTTCTTAGGCAGATTACTGCAAGACACCACAAAGATAACAAAGCACAGCATATCAAGTGCTCAAATGCAGTTGCTTTTAGAAATACAAGTAGACTAGGTGTAGTTTACTGTGAAAAGTTCAGAGTCGAAAAAGGGACATACCTGTATCAAAGGAATTTTGATGGGTACCTCCCCTGTTGAATGAGTTCCCCTTTTGATGGATGAAAACTAGAATAAGTTGAACAAGTTCCCCTTTTGATAGTCGAAAACTAGAATAAGTTGAACGAATTCCCCTTTTGATAGTTGAAAACTAGAGCAAGTTCAAAATAAATGTCTTGAGTAATAAAAAAAATACAATAAAATAAAATTTTTCCCACAATGATGACATAGCAATGACAACAGGGCTATGACAATAAATGGACCTTTTCTTCGAAAATAGCCCAGCACAACATGTGGAGAGTACTCACTGTACTAGGAGAGACATTCTGCGTCTGGTGTAAATTTGGCAAGTTCTTCGTTACACGATCAGCCGGCGGTTCAAAAATCAGTTCAGTTGGTAATGGCTCTATTCTGTGTCCAAGTAAGGCTGAAATTTAATTGAAACTGTCCAAAAACGAGACTAAATATCCCCTTGCCAAGTCTTCCTAAAGACAGAACAGATATTTAACCCTTTACCACACAGCAAAATTTTAGACCTATCCAAATTGAAATCATTTGCAGACGACAATTTCATAGTGGCTCAAATGACGTAATTTTTCCTTGATAGAGTAAAAAACATGGAAAAAGGAGAAAATCCTGGTTACAAGCATTTTCTCCTTTTCCTACAATGTTTCCGACAAGCTTCTCTCTAAAAGGCGTCATTGTGTGGAAAAGGGTTAAACCTAACAAACATACCATACAACCCCTCAATACAAAATTTCGAGTTTCAATGACCCTGATTAATAAGGCTTTTGAAAACATTATGGAAAAGAAAAAGCTGATAAGCACAACTTTTTTTTACTTTTTCCACAATGATTTTTACCCTCTTATAAACAAATGTCAATATTTATGAGTCACTTTTATTTTGTCATTTGCAAATGCTTTCAAGTCTAATGAAATTTTTTTGTTTGGTAAAGAGTTAACCTTTTACCACACGATGCCATTTTACATGACCATGGGAAGGAAGCCTTTTGAAAATATTGTGGGAAAAGGAGAAAATTCCAGTAACTAGCATCTTCTCCTTTTCCAAATATGTTTTCCATCCTATCAAAGATAGTTTTGCACCATTGGAGCCACACTGAAATTGTCATCTGCAAACACTTTCAGTTTTGACAATGCAAAATTTTTGTCGTCTGGTAAAGGGTTAAGAAGAGATAATTTGTCAATGCTTGAAGGCAGACATCTGACAGGGAGCCTGTTTCTGTTAAAGAGGTTCAACATCATGTCAGCCAAACTTTTGGTGTAGTCACTCCCATACAAATTACATGTCCATAGGCCATTTAACTAAAATTGAACAAATTCTTACTTGCCTTGAGAGGTGAACTACAAGTCTGTGGAAAATGCATATACAGTTTTTTTTTGCCCATAGTAAGATTAATGTTAATGTCAACATTGTTTTGAACAAAATAAGGCATTTATTGAAAAATAAGAGATTATAGGATATAAACTTCAAGTGTCATTTTTTATGTTTTCAGACAAGCTGATTTATCACACATAAATAAAATCTTAAAAAAAAAAAACTGATTTTAACAAACCCCCCCCGCCTCCCACTTTTTTAACATGATTTTTACGTCAAAGGCTCACTATGTAAGGCTTTCGATTTTTATGTCAAAGGCACACTATGTACAGACTTTAATCTTGATGTAAAGGCTTTTATCTTGATTTTTATGTCAAAGGCTCACTATGTAAAGACTTTTATCTTGAATTTATGTCAAAGGCTCACTATGCAAAGGCTTTTACATTGATTTTTATGTCAAAGGTTCACTGTGTAAAGAATTTTGATTATTATGTTAAGGCTTACTATGTGTAGGCTATTATCTTGCTTTTTATGTCAAAGGCTCACTATGTAAAGGCTTTTATCTTGGTTTTTGTGCCAAAGGCTCACTATGTAAAGACTTTTATCTTGATTTTTATGTAAAAGGCTCATTATATAAAGCATCTTATCTTTGTTTTTACAAAAAAGGTGCATTACGTAAAGTGTTTTATCTTGATTCTTATATAAAAGGCCCTTTATGTGAAGATAATTGAAATAGGGACCACTTATGTAATCATAACTACCGGTATTACAATTGCAAAATGTGCACAGTGTTAAACAATATTGCCAGTAAGTCCTTAATGAATGGGTTCATATAGAATTAACCATTACTGGACTTAACTCTTAACCACACAATTCCGTCTTTTAATGACCCTGAAAGAGAAGGTCTTAGAAAACATTGTGGGAAAAGGAGAAAATGCTGGTAACCAACATTTTCTCTTTTTATACAATGTTTTCTACTCTTCTAAAATAAAGTTTCAATTTTTTATTCATCTTTACTTTGTTGTCTTTCAAGTTAATCCAGTCCAAAAATTTGTCATTTGGTAAAGATTTAATATTTACAGTGTCTCATCCAGGAAGGTAATTTCCTGTGGACACCAATAGGGATCAAAACTAGGCATAATGGATTAAATATCTAGAGCTCAAACTACTGTGACATTTGTAGATTCTTTTGGAAATTAAATATAAAAAAGGATGAAAAAGTAATCTTTAATAAAACAATTACATTCCTTGACCCCCCAAGGAAAAATTGCCTTTGAAACCAATGTGGGAAAAGGAGGAAATGCTGGTAACCAGCATTTTCTCCTTTTTCCAAAATGTTTTCTCATTCCCCCTTTTCATCTGAGACACTATTCATGAATTCTCTGTGACTGCATTTAATATGAGTAAGTCTGAAATTCTGTTTTCAATAGAAAAACAAAGCACTGCTAGCAGCAATGCTTAGCCAGTGTAATGCAGAGAATTGACCTTCCCCACAAAATGACCCTGGTCATTATTCTACATAGAGAAATGACCCCAGATGTCATTTCACTATGTAGAGGAATGACCCAGGTCATTATTCTACATAGAGAAATGACCGTCTGGGGTCATTTCTCTACATAGAATAATGACCCTGGTCATTCCTCTACGTAGAGAAACGACCCACGGGTCATTCTGTAGGGGAGGGTCATTTCTCTGCATTAAACCAGTACTGCTCTTATAATTACTTGAAAAAAGGCAAAAAAAAAACCTTTTCCATTCAGCTATACCTCGACTAATGCCATCTGGTATGACTGGTTTACTAAGCTTTCTTGCATATGAAGCAGTGTACCAGACTTGTAACTCTTCCCCAGGGTAAATAATTCGTGTTGTGTTGTAGTATATGTTTGTTCCCAGCTGATAAGCCATACAGTTCTGTGATTCTTCATTAACAGCAGGACGAACCAAAGACAACCAGTTGCACTCATTTTCATCAGTGGTGTCCAAACACACAGCGTTTCCATCTATTGTCACCAGCTAATGTTAGGAGGTAAAAAAAGCTGATTAACCCATTACCACATAAGGCCGACTTGCAACGACCCTGGGAAAGAAGTTCTTTGAAAACACTGTGGGAAAAGGAGAAAATGCTGATAAACCATCATTTTCTCCTTTTCCCACAATATTTTCTATCCTATCAAAGAAAGTTCGCACCATCTAAGCCACACTTATATTGTCGTCTGCAAATGCTTTCAATTTGTACAAGTCTAAAATTTTGTCGTCTGGCAGAGGGTCAACTGATTTTACCCTCTATCACACAATTCCCAATTATAATGATCTTGTGACAAAGAAGGTTTTGTAATCAGGGTTGGAAAAGGAGAAAATACTGGAAACCAGCATTTCATCCTATTCCCATAAACACTACGAAAACTAACACTCTATTGTTCAATATTTCGGCTATTGCCTTTTTCAAGAGCTAGAAACACTTTATCCCTCTAGAAATGTTCTAGTTAGTTTTCATATTGTTTTAATTATTCCCTACCGAATTCAAAGAGTCATTGTGTGATTTCTATACATGTTTTTCTAACCTTTCAAAGACAAAAACTTCCATGGAGCCAAATCATTTTGTCATCTGTAACTGCAATTTGGATTAGTCATAAATTTTGTCATTTGGTAGAGTTAATTCTGTGTTACATCATTTAGAACATAGGTGAAAGGAGAAGCAGAATTCTTCCCATAATGTTTCCTATAACTTTAACTCTTTACCAAACAACAAAATTTTGGACCAGTCCAAATTGAAAGCACTTGCAGACAACAAAATAAATGAGGATCAAAAAATGAAATTTGATTTGGAAAGGGAAGAAAATATTGTGGGAAAAGGAGAAAATGCTGGTTACCAGCATTTTCTCCTTTTCTCACAATGTTTTCAAAGGCTTTCTTTCTCAGGGTCGTTAAAAGTCGGGATTGTGTGGTAAAGAGTTAACCCTTTCCCAAACAAGCCCTGGTTTTTACGTGTCTGCAGTAAATGTCTTTTGAAAACACTATGGGAAAAGGAGAAATTGCTCGTAACGAGCAATTTCTCCTTTTCCCATAGTGTTTTCTACCCTTTTCGAGAACTCTCTGCCATTTTCTCCAAATCTAAAATTGTCGTCTGCAAACTCTTTTTGTTTGGAAGAGTCCAAAATTTGTCGCTTGGGAAAGGGTTAAGCAGAAATCACAACATCTGAGCTACATCCAGTTTGCTGCCTTCTACTGTCTTCAAGTTAGACAAGTCTAAAACTGTGTCATCTGATAGAGAGTTGAAACTGGGTGAATATCGATTATCCAAAATAAACAAGAATTATTTTCTCTTCAGATTTGTCTCAAAGAAGACAGACTGTCCCATGCTCTAGCAAAAGGTAGTTTAACCCTTTACCACACAATGATGACTTTTAACACCCCTGCGAAGTAATCCTTCTGAAACTATTGTGGAAAATAGGAGAAAATGCTACTGACCAGCATTTTCTCCTTTTCCTACATTTTTCCTATGAAAGACAACTTCAAAAATTTTGGTCACATTTAATTTGATCTCTACATATGCTTTTGGTTTGGACATTTCTAAATTTTTTTTGTGTGGTAAAGGATTAACCCATTAGCACATGATCCCAAGTTTTAACGACCCTGTAAAAGAAGGCTTCTGAAAATAACGTGGGAAAAAGACAAAATCCTAGGAACGAGCATTTTCTCCTTTTCCCACAATATTTTCTACCCGATCCAGAACTAAAGTCATCAATCCAGCTACATTTAATTTGTCATCTGCAAATTTTTTCAATTTGGACCAGTCTAAGTTTTTGTCGTTTGGAAAAGAGTTAACCCTTTACTCAATAAATACTCATTTCTACGCATTACTTGTTGGAGCCTTTGGAAAACATTGTGGTAAAAGGTGAAATTGCTCGTCATGAGCAATTTCACCTTTTGCCACAATGTTTTCTATGCTATCAAAGGGTGTCATATACACATAAGAAATGACTTCATCCTTGCTGTTATTTAGGATCAATTAGAGATACCACAGAAACGCCTTATGGGGTAAAGGGTTAATGCAATCCATGGTACATCATACCGAGCAAGTCATCATAATTATAATAGATCCATAAAATCTATTTGTCTACCAACCAACTGAGTTATAAGGTAGAGTTGTCCTTTGACATACAGAACTAAAGGCAAAAAGATTCACCCAGATCAGCCCGAGCCAATATTGCCCAGGCTGATCGGGGTGGACACTATCTGCAAATGCATTAACTCTTTACCACACAATAAAATTTTAGACTGGTCCAAATTGAAAGCATTTGCAGACGACAAAATAAAGGTGACTAAAAAATAGAAATTTGTTCTGGGAAGGGTGGAAAACACTGTGGGAAAAGGAGAAAATGCTGGTTACCAGCATTTTCTCCTTTTTCCATAGTGTTTTCAAAAGGCTTCTTTCTTAGGGGCATCAAAAGTAGGGATTGTGTGGTAATGGGTTAAACCCCTTTTTTCAAACAGCTTGGCTCAGTTATATGTATTACCTAACAGATTTAGTACCTATAGATCTACAACTCTGAAGCATCAGAAACATTTTTAGTACCTTTAGCGTAAAAAAACCTGTATCATCAAAAATATGGGTTGTTCTCTTTGCTTCAAAGGGACCAAATTGTGTTTTGGCTGATATTATCTCCCTTGCAATTACACCAACTGTACCGATTTTGTTGTCAGATACTTCTAAATAACTGGGTAAAGTTAATCTGGCCCTGTGTGAAACAGATATAAGACTCATAGGAAAGTTTGGTAAGACAAAATTACATCCAAATAATATCTGTATGTTAGTTTAACTGTAGGACAGTCTTCAGATTTATCTTGATCTCTAGATCCCTGTCTCTCTCAGCTGTTTCTTGTTTGTGTCTTTTTTTTTTTAACCAGTCCAGCCACATTTCTGTTATTCAGTGGTCACTATTCATGTATTTGTGTGTCCTAAATTTTTTTGTATTTCGATCCAGTCAAATGATAGGCAAAGTGACAACTTGAATATTTCATTTTTATAACTGCTATTTGCTAAACTGACAACTTGTATTTGCTGTCCTAATCTTGCTGCTTTGTTGCAAACCATGCTTTCTTGCAAACACTTTAGATGAATACAGTAGCAAATGAAACTTGTGAGCACTGTTATTGTTAAATATAATGGAAAAGGAATGAAAAGGAAAATAAATCTTTGAAATAAAATCCTTTTATTCAAGTCTTTTATTGTAAATAATGCGAGGCAGAAGTTCATTGTGACATACAAAAGATGATTCAACAAGCTAGAACATCGTACAATACTGCAAAGTACCAACTGTAGTCTGATAATAATGTGCAAGAAATAAGCACTGTGAACAGCAGCCAATATGTGTACAGCAGCCAATTTGGGCACATCCCTTAACTGGCTGCTGTACACAGATTTGACTGTAGTAGGACTTGTTTAAGTTGAAGCATTTTTTTTTTCTTTTTTCTATAATGCTTTCAAGCGCTTTAGTCCTCCTTGTCATGGCAAATATAAGTCTTTCACCAAAGTGATTAGAATATCATTTCAAAAATGTATCTATACCTGGTAATATGTCCGCCTAACCCGGCATCCACAGGAATTTCACCTAACTCAGGGCACAATTCAGTGGAATGATCCTCCCCACACACATCACAACCTACAAAATATAACAACCAACTAACAAACACTTACTTCATTGTCTTTATTAGAATATACATGTAATGATATTTTCCATTAGTACATGTAGTTCTATGCCCCTGACCATTAAGTACTGGTATGTGTATTGCAAAGGGTGGAAAACATTGTAACCAGCATTTTCAGACATTCGCAGACAAAATAACTGTGAATCAAAATTTAAAATGTGTATTGCAAAGGGTGGAAAAGATTGTGGGAAAAGGAGAAAATGCTAGTTACCAGCATTTTCTCCTTTTCCAACAGCATTTTCAAAACACTTTTTCTTCAAGGTCATTAAAACCCTTGAATGTGTGGTGAAAAGTTTAACTTGCTGCTGGATTTGTAAAAAGTTCAAGAAGCAAGAAAAATTGTAGGTGGACAAGTTCTCATGAAGATTAGGTTGCCACTTTTTTATGATTTAAATAGAGGAGAAAGAAAAACAAGAGGGCCATGAAGGCCCTGTATCGCTCCACTGGCTAATACATAAAAAAAAAACTAAAACAAGCAAAACCTTACAATACTTGACCAATTGGTTTTAAACTAGAAGACATACAAACTTTTCTTCTATAAAATCCTACGAGAAAGTTATTACCCCAGGCCAAAGCCATTTTAGGCCACAAAGCTTCAATTACTTGAATTTTGGTGGAAGTCCACAAGATACAGCCCCATACCAAATAAAACAGGTCTAGAATGTGTGGTTATAAACAAGAAGATTTTTAAAGCTGCTCAATAGATGGCCCTGTAAAACAAGCTTACTCAATAAAAGGCCCTGTAAAACATGAGACCCATGAGACAGGTTAGCCCTAGGCCTTATGGCTATGTACGAGTAGATTTTTAAAGTTTTCCTACATAAGCCCATGTAAAACTTGTGACCCAAAGGCAGGGCAAAATTTGACCCTAGGTCTATAATTTAGGCACCCTTGGTAAAAACCCACTAGATAAAGCTACAACATGAAGGATTTTGTAGCCCTAGGCCTTATGGCTACATAAGAGTAGACTTTTAAAGCTTCCCTACATAAGCACACGTAAAATTTGTGATCCCCGCGGCCTGGGGAAATTAGAGCCCAGGGCAATAATATGTGCATCCTTGGTAGAGACCTACTATAATTTGAAGAAACTTGGTAGAGGTTCACTAGATAAAGCTATATGCCAAATTGGAAGCCCTTGGCCTTACAATTTCAGACAAAAAGATTTTCAAAGATTTTCAAAATTTTTCAGTTTTGTTGTCATGGCAACCAGAGTTTTTGAAGGAATCAAATTCTTTCAAGGAATTCTTAAGAAGATCAAGGCAGGATCATTTCTGTGAAGTTTCATCAAAATTGGTTAATTGGATCGGTAGTTTCAGAGAAGAAGATGTTTGAAATAAAAGTCAACGCACGCACGGACACCGGGCAATGACATAAGCCCGCTGGCCTTAGGCCAGCGGAGCTAAAAGCAGTGTTGTCAGACAGACCACCAAAGTCAATTACATCCCTCAACCTTCCCCTCACCCTTATGGGACATAAAGGTACATGTATCAGAAAAAGACAATGGTTTATAATTTATATGCAAAAACAAAAAGGAAGTAGTACTTACAGTTGTATATATCAACAACCTCTGTTATTTCTTCAGACGTTTCCATCTTGGATTTGCTCTGAAAAAAGAATTGTGTAAAACATGTTCAAAGAATAACAGTCTATCTCCCAATAAAAGCTTCTGAGAGCTATGCAAAACATAGATAGAGAGCCTTTCATTTCTACCCAATTTGCAAGGCAAAAAGTCTGTGCAATTTTGTATTTCTTTGCGTTTTAGTGATTGTTAAGAGGGAATATAAAATTAACTCATTACCACACAACAAAATTTTAGACTGGTTCAAATTGAAAGCTTTTGCAGACGACAAAATAAAGGTGACTGAAAAATTGAAATTTGTTCTGGGAAGGATAGAAAACACTGTGGGAAAAGGAGAAAATGCTGGTTACCAGTGTTTTCAAAAGGCTTCTTTCTCAGGGGCGTCAAAAGTAGGGATTGTGTGGTAATGGGTTAATCAAATTAGAGGAAATATCAATCATTTAATCTACTAATGTACACATTTTGTTATCATGATTTAACTCTGGTAATTTACCAAACGACAAAATTTTGGACCAGTCCAAATTGAAAGCATTTGCAGGCAACAAAATAAAAGTGACTGTAAATTTGAAAATTGTTTTGTGAAGAGTAGGAAACATTGTGGGAAAAGGAGAAACTGCTGGTTACCACAATGTTTTCTAAAGGCTCCTTTCTCAGGGTCATCAAAAATAGGGATTGTGTGTGGTAATGGGATTTATACCACAATGTTTTTATCCTTCAAACCACAAATTCTGTAAACTGAGCCTCAGTGAGACTAATAATTATGTTGTCTGCAATATTGCTCTAAAAAATAGGTAAATCTAAATTGTTGCCCTCTGCTAAAGGGCCAAGAAATCATTATTGAGATAATTAAAGCGGAAAGATTTATTGACCATTACTTATCGTCACATTGTAATATTGATTTTCATTGCAATTTTGGTATAGATCTATTAATAAGAAATACAAGTTTTAATCTACTTTACATTTCTTTTCATTTTGCAAAATGGTAGAAGCCAAAAGTCATCCAGTGAAAATTGCAAAAAGTACTGGACCACTGGTCCAGATAAAAACCTTGTTAATGTCGTACCCTCAATAGGCAGAAAACAATTTGAGAAAAGGAGACAATGCTGCTTTTTATCACTGACTCCTTTACCCACAATGTTCCAAAATGCTTCTTCCTTGTATAAAAAAGGGTTTTACGGGTGTCCTTCCTACCTGATATCAACTTCAGCAAATTCCATTATTTCAGCAACAAAAATTTTCAACTGTAAATGCTTTCACTATCAACAAGTATTTCTTTTTAGTAGGATTTGCCCCCTTTACCACACATTGCACACTTCTATGGACCCCATGGAAGAAGCCTTTTGAAAAAATTTTGGAAAAAGGTGAAAATTATGCTGGCAACCAGAATTTTTCCACAACATTTTCTACCCTATAATAGGCAAATTTCCTCATTTGAGTCGCATATAAATGCTTAAATTTATGTCTGCATCTGCTTTCATTGTCGATAAGTTATAATTTTTCTAGTCAATTAAAGAGTTACTCTATCCTGATAAGCTATGATTTCATGCTTTTCAGGGACAACTGCTACAAATGAAGCTCATATTATGGCTTTTATCAAAAGAACAACTAGTCCTGTTATAGTGAAGAAAATTGGATGTTATGTTATATGGTCGTCCTTGCTGAGTACCGTGTCATCTATGATACAGCGATAATCCAAAAATTACCTAATTTGCACATGTAGCGCCATCTAACTACTGTTTACTCCATCAAATCAAATGCAGAAGTGTTTTTGTATCACATCGGTTAAAAACAATAGGTATGTCTTCATAAATGGTAAGTTACTTTCAATATTCACAAATTGCTACAATAAAGCACAATCTTCTTCCATGTTTTGAAAATAATTACCCCCTACTCTTCATCAAACCAATTATTCATTTTTGACAACTTGGAAAGTCATCTGCTGTGGCATCATAGTCATCGCCAGAAAAAAACTTCAGTAGATCATTTTAATGATTTTCCAAATTAGTTCTCTCTCTTGTTGTAAATTTTCGGCAAAATTAAGAACCGCGGTACCATACAGGACCATCCTAAAAAGATAAGAATTCAGACTGAGTGAAAAGAAAGTTATTTTTTAAACTGCCATTTTATCTGTAGATCTTATAAATACAATACTGTAGGGAACAACTTGCTCTATGACAGCTTATATCTGACAGCGATATGCACGTGTGTTTGTTTACATGGTTAACTTTCTTTAAGAATTAAATCGTGGCGGAATCTGGGAATTTTAGCTGGTTGAAGTTCGCGTGCTATTAGCATCAAAATTTTTAATGCAATCATTTATATGGTTGAATTAATATTTAGCGGTTCAATATAAATTTTTGGTTTTTGAGGCAAGGTTTATACACAATCTGTATGCCAAAACTTACATATTTAAACTAGTTTTGAGCAAGGTCATTCCGCTTCCTACAGGACGCCATTATCACGCATGCGCACTGCAGTCACAAAATAGGTAGAGCGTTATAGAAAACAAAACTGAAAGTAGCATTCGATTTCCTTTTCATTTAACAATTGTGACAAAAACGCAGTCATTCATGGCAACATTTTAAGCACGCTATCATATTTTGGATCAGTTATAATTTAAATGTATCTATTTTATGTTTTACTTTGAACGCGGTGTTGATGTTAACATTTCCCCGCACATTGAGTCCTACACTTACAACATATCACATATTCTAGTCTTACATGTACTTTGTCTTAGTATCCTACACTTTATTGTTTATTGCATATAGATCCTTTCCTACATAACTGCTTTGTATGACATCCATTTGATAAAACAATGACTGCGCAGTTTCTTTTTCTTTTTGTCTGGAGAAAATGTGAACAGTGCTAACTTTTAAATTTTATTATCTAGGCTCAAAAGATGCATCACTCAGAGATAGCCTCAAACAACATTTTTCCCTTTACCAATCTCTTCAGAGTCTAAATGACTCAAGGGAAAGAGCCTTTCAAAAGCATTTTGAGAAAAGGAGAAAAATGTGATAACCAGCATTTCTTTTTTACCTACAGTATTGTCTACCTTTTGATAGACAAATCTTACATTTTGAGCAGATCTAATATTTGATCTATCTTCTGCAAGTTCTTTCAATTTTATAGTTTAGTTTAGTTTAGTTTAAACATATTTATTTTACATCGATTGAGAAACAAGTTCTGACAACTTATATTTATCTCTCTCGATTCTGCTTCCTGGAAACTACACCAGTACTCGCGCCGAATGTGTGGGCCAATGTGAAATCCTGAAGTTGACACCCACTCCTGGGAATCGAACTCAGGACCTTTTGGTTACGAGGCCGACGCTCTACCTCACAACCACGGACACCACATATATTTTGTATAGGGTTAATCAATAAGAGACAATGCCCACCATCAGCTCTGTATTCTCATTAACCCATTACCACCCTACTTTTGACGACCCTGAGAACTAAACCTTTTAAAAACATTGTGGGAAAAGGAGAAAATGCTGGTAACCAGCATTTTCTCCTTTTCCCACAATGTTTTCTACCCTTCATAAAACAAATTTCAAATTAAGTAATTTTTATTTTGTCATTTTCAAATGCTTTCAATTTGAACAAACCTAAAATTTTGTTGTTTGATAATGAGTTAACTCTTTACCACACAATCCCGACTTTTAACGACCCTGAGAAAGAAGCCTTTTGAAAACATTGTGAGAAAAGGAGAAAATGCTGGTAGCCAGCATTTTCTCCTTTTCCCACAATGTTTTCTACCCTCCCCAAACCAAATTTCAATTTTTCAGTCGCATTTATTATGTCGTCCGCAAATGCTTTCAATTTGGACCAGTCTACAAATTTGTCGTTTGGTAAAGAGTTAAAATCTGTTAGTTTTCCCTCCTCTCAAAACTTGAGTCATTCTCTTACAAAAGGGTGCTTAATGTACCTCAGTTACACCATACTAGACCAAGTTTTCAAATAATAATGGATTTATTCATAGGAGCCACTTTTTTAACCCTTTACCCCATAGGACACTTCTATGGTATCTCTAATTTGACCCTAAATAACAGCAAGGATGAAGCCATTTTTTATGGGTATGTGACACCTTTTGATAGCATAGAAAACATTGTGACAAAAGATGAAATTGCTCATCACCAGCAATTTCACCTTTTGCCACAATGTTTTCCAAAGGCTCCTACAAGTAATGCATAGAAATGAGTATCTATGGAGTAAAGGGTTAACAACTTAATTACAAGGTAGACTGGTCCGGTGACAAACAGAAAGTTGACCAGTTGTAAAAAGTTTCGACCTTGACTTTTCTTGTAAACGGCTAACATCCACTGAAATCCGGAAATCAAACAATCATATAATTAGACGAGTGCGTTTTCGGTGGGACCCCCCCCTGAGAAAGATATCTGGAACCGCGCATGTTTGACTAGTCCAAATACTTGTTGTTTGGTAAAAAATCTTGCTAAAGCTTTTAATACTGTATATTAAACCTAGAAAATTAAGGCAGACCATAAACAACCCTTTTTTCTATGGGATTATGAATTTTTTCCCCGGGATAATTAGATATAGATCTATTATCCCTGATAATGTTTAGCATTATCAGTCTCTGATAGGTATCCCTGACCTCTGTTTGGATCTCAGAATTTTCTAAAATGTCCCCCAAAATTTAACTTTTGTCCTTCTTTTCTTAATTTGAAGGGGGTCACATGACCTCTATATGAGAAATTTTCAGAAAATTCCTGTCATTATTTTACTTCTTTCTTATCAGGTAGAGCTAAAAAGATGCAAACGTTGTGGTCTATTCTAACAAAACCAAATCGACTGGATGAATATGCATCTGGAGATGACAGAAACAAGAAAAAATTTTGGAATGATACCAAGAGACAAATCCAGCTTCTACACATTCTTGGGTTGACATATATGTTGTTCATCACTGGAGTTGTATGCTTCACCTCAACCCGCCTAGCATTGCCATTTATGTATGAAGACAATGGAAGTAAACTGTTTCTTTTACAATTACTTATGTACTATTTATGTGGTAGTGGTCTTATCAACTTTATTTGTGTGATTATGTATGCAAAGAAATCCCGTTTTACTTCTGTAGGAAAAGGAGAGCTACCAACTACTTCATCAAATGGAATGGGGCTTCCTCATTGGTCAAATCAAGATGACAGCTATGCAGAAAATACTGATCAAAGTTTCTATTGGCAGAAATGCAGGCACTGTGAAATGAAAGTACCACCACGAGCTCGTCATTGTGCAATTTGTAAAACCTGCATCCTTAAGAGGGACCACCACTGTTTTTTCACTGCGTGCTGTATTGGATTTTATAATCAACGCTTTTTCATTGCAATGGCATTTTTTGGAATGACAGCCGGTTTTTGGGGAGCATATAACTTTGCAACATATCTGAATGCAAATTATACAACATTTTTCAGCCTTGGCTTTTATCGTTACTTTCTGCCATTTTGCTTCATTGCAGTTACATTTGGATACATTAGTCTTTTTGAATTTTTCATGGTGTTCTTACTTTACATTCAAATAACAAGTTCAGCTGGAGCTGCATATTATTTCTGGTGGCAAATGTTTATTACATATCGTGGGCAGACCAGTGTTGAAGCCCTAAAAAGAACAAAGCAGTATGACAAAGGGCCAGCTAGAAACTTTCAGGCGACTCTTGGACCAACTAGTTTCTTTGGTGTTATTTTTCCAATACCTTTTGTTGTACTAGATGGCAATGGTCTGTCCTGGGATCTCAATCGAAAGGCAGCTTAGCATATTATTAACCCTTTACCAAATGACAAAACAGAAGATAGGTCTAAAGTAAAAGTAAAATAAGCATGACTCAATACTTGTATTTGCATTGGGAAGTGTAGAAAACATTGAGGGTAAAGGGGAAAATGCTGGTTACCAGCATTTTCTCTTTTTTCTGCAATTTTTTCAAAAGGCCTTTACCTCAGAGTCGTTTAAAGCCGGGATTGTGTGGTAAAGGATTAAACAAAAAAATTTTTTGATTTGTCCAAATTGAAAGCATGTACAGATGACAATTTAGATGTTACCCAGAATATGATTTTTTTTTTTTTTTTTTTATAAGGCTAAAACAGTGTGGGAAAAGGAGAAAATGCTGGTGGTCAGCATTTTCTCCATTTCCCACAATGGTTTCAATAGCTTTTTTCTGGGGGATGGTAAAGCTTTAGGATTGTGTATTAGAGGGTTTATCATTCACAACACAATACCATGTTCCAATTATGCTGCCAAAAATGCATTTTGAAAAAAAACTGTTTGGAAAGGAAAAAAAAAAGCAGATCCCTTTTCTACAATGTTTTCTATCCTTCAAAGACAAACTGCATTACTTTACCGTTTACCTAACGACAAAATTTTGGACTAATCCAAATTAAAAGCATTTGCAGGCAACAAAATAAATGTGAATCAAAAATGGAAATTCAATATGGGAAAGGTGGAAAACATTGTGGAAAAAGGAGAAAATTTTGGTTACCAGCATTTTCTCCTTTTCCCACAATGTTTTCAAAAGGTTTCTTCCTCAATGGTGTTAAAAGTCATCACTGTATGGTTTAGTTTTTGTAAGATTTAATATGGCTCAAGATTTAATATGGCTCAAATGCTGGGATTAATTGTCTTTAATTGGATAAAAAAAATGCTGAAAAAAGGAACAGTTTGCTTTTAGCAGGAATTTTAATGCTTGTTACTGGTTTTTCATTTTCTTGGAATGTTTTTTAGAAACTTTCCCTCAAGATCATAATATATACAACTTTGTTGGGAAATACAGTTTAGTAAAAACCTTAGGAAACAAATTTTTGCCAACAATTTTGGTTCATATTGGTCAAGTTATAAGATCTCTAAGTTTTAGTGTAGAATAAGAATAATAAGTAAAAAATATACTCAAGAAATTTATGTAAACAACTTAGTTGCAAAAAAAAAATGATTATCACAAACAATTTCTTCTTTTGCCAGAATGATTATTTAAGTGGTCTGTTGCCTTGGGTGCTTCGTTTTGTATTATATACTATTCAGTTTCAGTAGTTATAAAACAATTAAATATGAGCAAGAGACCTTTTTTTTTTTTTGAAAAAAAAAAGGGGGGGGGGGAGAGGGAGAGATTAATTCTGTTGTCTACGGGAGAAAACCCATACAACCAGCAAGTAAATTTATATAGAGTGACCTCCCTTATACCCCTTCCCCCCCCCCCCCCCCCCCACACACACACACACACACAAATTCATTCCACCATGTTTTCTCCCGTTTCAAAGATAGCTACCATCCTTTAAGCTTCACGTAAGTTTTCGACTTCAAATGCTTTCAATTTAGGCAGATCTCAAATATTGTCAGTTGGTAAAAGGTTAAAGATGATATTGCAATTTCGAAGCTGTTTCGACTGTAATATGATGTCTAAACAGGCAGTGTAGATTCAAGATCAGGTTGCATGTTTCGTGTTGTCTGATCTTCATGTATATTGTCTACAAAACCAACTTTTAGTTTTACGCCATAATCCATGGAGTGAATTAGGTTAACCCATTACCAAACGCCAATATTTTAGACTGGTCCAAATTGAAAGCATTTTGCTGACAACAAAATAAAAGTGACTGAAAATTTGGAATTTGTTTTGTGAAGGGTAGAAAACATAGCGGGAAGAGGAGAAAATGCTAGTTACCAGCATTTTCTCCTTTTCCTTCAATATTTTCTAAAGGCTTCTTTCTCAGGGGCGTCAAAAGTAGGGATTGTGTGGTAATGGGTTAAACTCTTGATTTCAATATCTTTTGTTTATAATCTGGTATCAGATTTCACTTCTTTTGTTTCTTTCTTTGATTATGGATTTGAATGGCAAAGTAATATTTTAGTAAGGACTTTTGGCACTGGCTATTTCTGGAGTTAATTGGATTTATACAGACAGTTAAATCATTATATATATATTTTTTTCTTTTATCTATCTATTCATGGAAATGATCTGTAGCTGTGGGAATATAAATCTGTTAACATAAGGTTGTTTTATACTTGCCAATCTTTGACTCGTTACCATATGACAATATTTTAGGCTTGTCCAAATCGAAAGCATTTGCAGACGACAAAATAAAAGTGACAGAAAAATTGAAATTCGTTTTGTGAAGAGTAGAAATATTGTGGGAAAAGGAGAAAATGCTGTTTACCAGCATTTTCTTCTTTTCCCACAATGTTTTCTAAAGGCTTCTTTCTCAGGGTCGTCAAAAATAAGGATTGTGTGGTAATGGGTTAAACTACATGAAGCGCAAGTGCAACACATTTATTTTAAGGAAAACGTTCTTTTCAATGAGATGGCAAATATTTTTTTACTTTGAAGAAAGCAATTACTGAATTATTGTTTCTATTTATTTAATGATTTCAAAACCTATAATACGAGGCTGATTGGTTATTCCCGTTTTATTTATCGTCGCTACCGGTTGCCCATCTGAGCGACGCCCCCAGAAGACGGTCAGTTGTTACGGGGGATAGTGCAAGGATACAGGTCGAAACTACTGAAAGCTTCGCCTGGTTCTTTAACGTGCTCGGCGTATAGCACCGTCACACGGGACCTCGGTTTAATGTCTCATCTGAAAGACTATTAGTAATTCTAGTTCGCCAGCCGGGGATTCGAATCCACAACCTGTAGTATTATGTTCACGAGTCCTACGCTCTACCTACTGAGCTATATCGGCTGACCGTGGCACGAAAGTTTATATATCAGGCAAAATGGGAACCATCTGGGAATTCTGTACATCAATTAGATGAAACGGATCAACGATTGTACAGATCAGTTTAAGTTGATAATTCAAAAATGATTGTATAACAAGGTACAATGACCACTTTTCATACAAAAAAATGTCATTAAAGCGAAAAGTGTCAACCCTAACCAGCCTACGCAATTCGCGCAGTCGGACCAGAGTTGACACTTTTCGCATTTCCCAGAAGGCCCTTTTTTACGTGATGGGTCACATTTGAGCTCCACTCAGGCAAAAGCGTAGTTAATGAATTCCCTCTTTGCGTGAAACCAAACAAGTAATAACATAGTTATGGGTCAATTGAATTCCTTTTGTCGAACTACTTACTGAATCATGAGGTAGAATGGTCCATGAACGTGGGGAAGAGTTACATATAGCAAAAAGTTTCAACACGTACCAGCCTGCGCAGATATGCGTTAAGCCCCCTTTTCACAAAGTATGACTGAATTGTTTTATGATCGGTCACCTGTTTACCAAACGACTAAATATTAGACAGGTCCAAATTGAAAGCAATTGCTGACGACAGAATAAAATGTAACTCGTAAATTGCAAATTGTTTCAAGCAAGGTATCTAAAACATTTTGGGAAAAGGAGAAAATGCTGGTTACCAGCATTTTCTCCTTTTCCCACAATGTTTTCAAAAGGCTTCTTTCTGATGGTCGTAAAAACCAGGGATTATCTGTTAAAGGATTAAACAAAAAAACTGGCGTAGTGAAAAGCTTTCATATTTGATCGCAGACATGAGGAAGGACCAATAAACGCAGATTCTACCATTTGTACCCTACCATGGACCCGGAGGGAATTTTCAGTCCAATAAGTGAGTTCTCGGAGGAACAAAGCTTCATTGATGACGAAGAGGACGATGACTACCTGGACGAAATCATAGAAACCGGAAACGAGGCTCACACAGCCTCGTTTAGAGAAAAGTTTCAACATGGCGGGAACCAGACTCACACAGCTTCGTCATTCGCAGAAACGTTTCATTTGCGACAAAGCCATGTGAAAGAACAAACATTAACCGCGAGTAAAATTTCTCAAATACCTCAAGACAAAATTGAAGCTACGCCTATTACGGGACAAGATGATGCGGCAAAGATAAATTTCAAAGCGCAAACTGGTTTACGTTGGACATCTGAAAGAACCGGAAAAGGGCCAGACGACAGGGCCAGTTCGGTGACGTCAGGACGCATCACGTGTGGAATATGCCTGGAAGACCAGCAGTTACCCAAGCTATTGCCATGTATGCATTCCTTCTGTCGCCACTGTCTACAGCAGCATATCAACTCAAACTCGAATAGAGGATTCTTCAAGTGTCCGCTCTGCAGACGTGAAATACCGGAACCGAGAAATGGCGCCAGCGGATTTGAGGTAGGTATGATTTGAACCACACAGGTAACGTTATAAATGGTCTGAGGAAAAAATGGTTGGATGCATTTGCAAAAATTATCGACTCATGTCAGCCTGCGCAATCCGTGCAGGCTGCCCTGATCCGAAATTTCTTGCAATCGGTAAATTTTCTGCATGCCGAAGGACAATTCTACTTTACGATTTAGTTCATTTCTTGGCAGTATGAATTCTTCTGGTGCAAAAACGACTTGCTTACTACACTGCACCAGGAAGACGCATGTCACCCTTTCTCTCAGAGTGCAGCTCGTATATTAAATATTTCTGTCGAATCTGCATAGGCAAACAAAGGTGATGGAGGTTTCTCTCAACCCGTCCACGATTTTCTTGAGACAACTACCCGATTTCTACTGCTACTAAAATTACATTTCACAGGTAGTGAGGGGCTATTTTCATACACTTGCGTTCATTTGTAAACGCTTACATTAAGGTAAGACCTGTGTAATGGAAAACAGGTATTTCCACTAAAACATCATCGTGCAAAAAAGTGAGTATTATTGAACTATTTTCACCTTTTCATTTTTTCATTTTTTTCCTACTTTGAATTATTATTTATAAATCTAAAACCGCTATATTCTCAATTGAAAAAGAAATAATAATTACCTCCCTTTGTAGAAAACAAGCCAAAGTATCAAAAAATAGTTTCAAGATAGACATAAACGGAATTTCTGAATCTAGAAATGTGCAAAAATATTATTTCTGCATAAATCCTTATTTATTCTTATCTAACAACCAATTGGAATTTTTGCCCAATGTTCACCGAAAGTGCATGACATAGGTCTTACCTTAATAAGCTATAGCAGTGTACTGGCTCTGGGTAATTTACAATGCTTTTGAAAAAGTCAACAACAAATTCTGATTATTGTTGATGGCTGATTGTTGTCAATGGATGCTTCCCGAAAACCTTTTCATTACTGGTCTAAAGTTAAAGTTCCAAAGGTCGTCCATCACTGGACTGATTTTTTTTCCCTCCAGAATTAATTGCAAGTTGAACAAATGACTGACACCTGAGGGAAAGAAAACTATGATTGTTAACACTATGGTACTATTAACAGAAAGGAGCTTTTTGTTCAAAAACAAAATGTGATGCTTTTGAACAATATTTTTTTTTTCAAATTTGCTAGGCGTAGGGCCTTTAGGGCCTAATACACAGGCGTAATATGTATTGTATGGTAATCGATTTAAGGAGTTCATTTACTATTTCAGGACAACATTTACTACAACACCGGAAACAGGCAGTTCACGAAGTGCCAGGCATGTGCAGAGAAAGAAGGAAAAACACGGTGTTTAGAATGTTGTCAAAACTACTGTCAGTCCTGCGCTCGCATCCATTTAAATATGGCTAATTCTAAGGTTAGAATACATTTTCACGTTATATATATAGTTTGCTCACTTACAACGAAAATAGTATACAGTAGTAGACGAAAATTACGCTATAACTATTATCTGATTTTCCTGCTTTACAGTTTAAAGTAGCATTGGTAAATCTGTTTTGAAACATGTCTGGTAATTGATATTTGTAATAGCCAGATACTGAAGAAGGAGAAAAAATGTATAAAATACCACATTAAAATTAGTTTTTTTATGTGATTCAAAGAAATCATTAAATAGATGTTTTTTTTATTTAATTTGTACAACGATAGAATGTTTGAATTGTGTAATTTGTTTCTGTAAATAATCTAAACTGATCTGTATAAGATTTGCATAGAAATACAAAAGTATTCCATCAATTTCTGTTGTAAACAGGGCCACCATCTGAGTTTAGTGGCCAGTGACGGTCTGGAATCAAATTTGACCCCAAAACTGTTTTGTAAAATTCATCGCAACAAGAAACTGAGTTATTTCTGTCGAGACTGCGCCATGGTAATATGCGGTAAATGTGTTATCGATGGACATGGCCGCCATACTTGTGTAGATGTCGCCACTATTGCGCATGCGTACAGGAATGAACTCCGAGGGTAAAGTGTGTCATCTCTTACTTGCTTTAAGTAGAAAATAAGTTTCACACGCATTTTTAGAGTTGATTATGGTCTGTCGTGCTTCTTCCGTTGCAAATACCATGTCTTCTGTTAAATTCAGTCTGTCTGCTCTGAAAGTGTTTAGAGCTATTTCGATAGTATTCAAGTAATACTAGTAGCCGGTCTTAAGGAATGCACCTAGGCATCCTGAGATGAACCATGATGGATCACCATGGTTATCTTATTATGTATTTTTTTAAATGAATTTTTAACATAGCTACACGGCAATAGGAGGGTTTGGTTAGTCGATTGAAAGACATGAATAAGTGAGTTGCTGCCGTGATATAACCTAAATTATGTTGAGGAAGGAGAAAAATGTTATTCTAAAAAAAACAAGTTAAAAAAAACGCACTTTATTAATTTTGTTAGTCCTAGTTACTTGTTTTAATATCTTGTTCAGACATCTAGATTCCAGCGATATGGGGTGGGGATTCGTCTCCACATTAGAAGACAGATATTTAGAAATTCAGCGCTCGAAATCTACCTTTCAAAACGACGTGGCAGAGGAAATTCTAAAAATAGAAAACCAAGCAGAGAAACTGAAAGAGAAGATCGACAAGGCGTCAAGAATCATGGTAGACAGTTTGACTGATAGAGAAAAGCATCTTGTCTCAAAGTGAGTACAACAGTCGCCTGAGGGTACGCGCAAGAGGGGTGAGGGTATGTCGGGGTTTCATAGAGAAACAACTTTTTTGGTTCTTCTACAACAATGAGATCATCATTGAATAGGTATATTATAGATTTAGAGCGAAAGCCTTTTGTTGAAAATTTTATAAATAAGAGATCTTATATACGTGCAGTAAGAATTCGTGTTCATTTATCACGAATCTCTTCATTTCACAGGTATGAACATGCAGTTGATGAATCAGAAACGAAGTTAAAATGGGCGCGAAACACGTTGCAGACGATTTCTCAGATAGTTGAAGTATCCGGGGACGCGGAGCTCGTATCGAGATACCTGCACATGAAGGAAGTTCTCCACGACATCAAGGATAGAGTGACGCTTACAGAGTACGATGTACACGAGGTAAAATTTACACGTGCCTCCCCAACGAACCAGGATCTTACGAGAGCTCTTGGTTCATTCGAGATAAAAGGACCGACGAGACTAAACTTGATGGCGGCGATGGAATTTCCTTTGCCCACCCTAGAGCCACCGTCAATTGTTGCTATATGTCCTCTATCCGAGTCAGAAGCATGGATCTTCTACGGAAAATTTGGACAAATTGTGGACAAGCAAGGATTCCGAGGAAAGCCGGTTGAAACTGAAGATGACGTCATTGAAGCTACGGTGTTTATGGGTAAGACCGTTGTGATTGCATGCAGACGTCGGTTACTATGCTTGACAGAGGATAGACTTCAAGACGAGCTTTTTGAACTTCCGGCAAGACCGAATGACGTAGCAGTCGTTCAGGAAAACATTATTGTAGTATTCAAAGATTCCTCAAGCATAGCAGTATATACCATAGAAGGAAATTATCTGAGAGATATAAATAAAACATCAGGGACAAAAGTACTGAAACAGCCATGCAAAGTAGCCGTTAATGACAAGCACGAAATATTTGTGTCTGATACCATGACGCGCCAAATAGCAGTATTTAACGTTATGGGCTCCTTTAAAACTATTTTTGACGTCATCGGCATAACTCCCAGAGTCCTTCAGTTTGATCTCCTTGGAAACAACCTCGTGGTAGCGGATGAAGACGAAAATGTGCACCTTCTCTCAGGAGAGGGCAAGTACATGCAGACGGTGCTATCACCTCGCCAAGATAAGATTGGGTTTATCAATTCTATAGGAATTGATTATTCGGGTGACTTTTGGATCGGAAATAGAGCGGGAAAAATACACGTGTTTTATTCTCATCAGAAGAATGGTTGATCATGATTAATCTGTGTGAGTCATGCTCATTGAAAAGGGGGCTTAACTCTTCACTACACGACAAAATTTTAGGTGTGTATAAATCGAAAACATTTTGCTGACAACAAAATAAAAGTGATTGAAAGTTTGAAATTTGTTTTGTGAAGGTTAGAAAGCATTGTGGGAAAATGAGAAATTACTGGTTACCAGCATTTTCTCCTTTTCCCACAATGTTTTCTTGAAACTTCTTTCTCAGGGTTGTCAAAAGTAGGGATTGTGTGGTAGGCCTAATGGATTTACTTCTATTTGGCTATTTCTCTTCTCTGTTATTGTTGCAGAATACCTCGTTTCTTACTGTGTAACGTCCGAATTATAGAAAAGGGGAAAAAACGGACAGGAAGCCAGGCTATAAGCCAGGGTGCCCTATTGAAATCTAAATTTTTCCCAATGCGTTTAACCCTTTCCCAAACAATCCCTGGTTTTTACGGGTCTGGAATAGTAGCCTTTTGAAAACATTGTAGGAAAAGGAGAAAATGCTGGTAACCAGCATTTTCTCCTTTTCCCACAATGTTTTCTACCCTATCATAGACAGAAATTATCTTTTCAGCAGGATTTGAATTGTCGTCTGCAAAAGCTTTTAATTTGGTCTAGTCCAAATGTTTGTCGCTTGGGAAAGGGTTAAGATTAAAAATAGAGTTCTAAAAAGCACAATCTTTTACCGAGCAAAACAAAAAAAAAAACAACCACCCTGTTGGAAACCAGGCAGATACTTTATAGACAAAAGAATAACCATCCTCTGGGTTGCTAGTAAAGAAAGGTCTACAGCATCTAGTCAAAGATGGCGATTTTTTTTGTTTTCGTTGTAGCAAATAAGGTGTGGTGTGACGCCATAGATCAAGAGCAAAGTACTCAAAGTATTGCATAGATAACCGACTTGTGCTGTAGTGTGATTTCATAGGTTTACTCGTTACCCAGACCATCTCGTGATCTTATAAAGAAAACTATTGAAAACATTGTGGGAAAAGGAGCAAATGCTGGTAACCAGCATTTATTCCTATTCACATAGTGTTTTCAAAATCCTTCCAACGACAACTACAACATATATCCCATAAAACATCCTTTTTATTTTTTCAAAAGTTTTCATTTAGATAACAAGTTTTGTAAAACGTTAACATCTGCAGAGACGTGTGAATCCCAGCACTCTATTTTTAGCTAAATTGCGCTGTATGAATAAATGAACTGAAGTGGTTGGTTCCTATTACGTCAAGCGCTCTAGGTATTTCCCAATACGGGACGTGGTTTTACTTCAGTCGTATATTTACACTGTATAAGAATGGCTTTAACTCAACTGTAGCTCTGTTCGTGAATATTATTTTGCAGAATATAGGTTTTAAAGTTAACAAGGAAATTTTATTGTGCACGTAAGTAGGCTCTTAAAAAACTTGATTGTAAAAATTCTTCTTTTAACGCATTATATATCGAGAATATTTATAATCTATAGAGGTCTATATCCCTAATTTTGAAGATGGGAGGGAAGCCTTTAGAAAACATTGTGGAAGAAGGAGAAAATGCTGGTAATCAGCATTTTCTCCTTTTCCCACAATGTTTCTAACCCTTACCAAAACATTTCAAATTTTCAGTCACTTTTATTTTATCGTCTGCAAATGCTTTCGATTTGAACGAGCCGAAAATATTGTAGTTTGGTAATGAGTTTTAAACAAATATGCAACAGACTGATTTTAAAACACTCGTGTAAAATATTAAAAAAAAAACATCAAGAATCACGTTTCATGAAAATCAAAGCATATGTAAATATTTTGATCGCAGGATGATTTTTATACTTTTCCCACAATATTTTTTCTAAATTTGTCAACTGCAGTGACAAACAAATCTCGTCTGATGGTGATAATGCATAAAGTAATTCAATTCTTTACCACACGACAAAATTTCAGATTTTTTTCCCCAAACAAAAGATAACGAATTGAGTGTGGATCAAAATTGTAGAAATTGTCTTTTTAAACATTGTGGGAAAAGAAGAAAATGCTGATTACCAACATTTTTCCTTTTTTTCACAATATTTTAAAAACGTCTTCATTTCCAAGTTGTTAAAAGACGAGATTGTGTGGTGAAGGGTTTATCAGATATATCATTCCACATAGATATCTGCCTTGCAACACATGAAGAGGGCCATTCGGATATCTGTGTAAAGGGTCGTCTCGGATCAGTCTGCGCAGTCCGCGCAGGCTAATCCAAGACGGCACTTTATGACTACATTATAGACTTTGTGATACAGAAGACACAACAGAAAATTACATACAGACGGAAAGAGTCGTTTCGGATCAGCCTGCGCAGACTGCGCAGGCTGATCCGAGACGACACTTTACGCAATTGTCCAAATTCCGAATTACCCTTTTTGCGAGTTGGAAGCCATATAGATATCTACCTAGAACTATTACCCCACAAATTTTATCGTGAGTAGATTGCCAATGACTTGTGGTTCGAGTCGATGACCGTTTACTAGATAAAGTGTTTATCCTCGTACCTACTTACGGAATTTGAGAATTTTCCATGTTGAAATCGATCTTCAATTTTAGATGTCAGATTAACGCTTTTCCAAGCAACCCCGACCCTGAGAAGGAAGGATTTTGAAAACATTGTGGGAAAAGGAGAACCAGGGTAGTCTCCTTTTCTGAGAATTTTCTGTACCCTTCCAAAGACATGGAAACTTTTTTTATATATATTGTCTGCTTATGCTTTTAATTCAGTCCTAGAACTACGAGAGAGAGAGAGAGAGAGAGAGAGAGAGAGAGAGAGAGACTATAACTGTTGTGTATCATGAAATTTCCCTGAGGTAAGGTAGTTTAACCCTTTACCACGCAAATGCTGCCTTTTAACATCCCTGGGAAAGAAGCCTTTTGAAAAAAGAATGTGGGAAAAGGAGAAAGTGGTTGAAACCATGGCATTTTCTCCTTTTCCCACGATGTTTTCTACCTTTTCAGAGAAAAATTGCACCTATCGAACGACATTGAAATTGTCGTCTGCAAATGCTTTCTATTTGGACTAGGATTAAAGCATTTTGCACACGACAAAATAAAAGTTACTGATAATTTGGAATTTGCTTTGTGAAGGGTAAAAAAAAATTGTCCCTTTGTAATGAGTTAAAGAAGATTGCAATTTCTTACTCTGTTTCACGATGAAGTCATAAAGATAGACTACAGAGGTATTCTGTTAGACTTATAGCGAAAACTGGCGCCAATGAACAGTTGTGCTCTGTTTGATGCGCCTGCAAAAAGTCTCGATTCATATCACTATACTTTTTTTCTACGGGTGAATTTTCTTCATGTCATTGGACCATTCTACCTCATTGTCATGTCTGTTGTTAGACAAAATATATTTTTACCCCCTTTTTAGCTAGAGCATAGCTCAGATATACTGCACGGTTAGGTTTGACACGGGAGGGAAAGTCGAAGGTGACATATTTTGGTTGCGATGAAACATACATGGTACTTTGTCATTAATACCTGACCTTTCCAATGACAGCTGACCTCATGACCTCGAAACGTATGTCAAAGTCAGCCTCCGCCGGACCTTTTGTAAGACACTGCTTTAAACCTTTACCACACAATCCTGAGTTTTAACGACCAAGAGATAGAAGACTTTTGAAATTATTGTATTCACCAACCATTCTCAAGTACGCTCTTAGTCTTACTCTTCATTTTTTTTCTGTGGAAGTAACAGAACTTCTGATTGACTAAACCAAACGGTTTAGCCAATCAGAAGTTCTGTCACTTTCACATTGTTGAAATCTTGAATGATTAAGAACGTTCTTAAGAATGATTGGTGAATACGGACCCTGGTGATCAGTATTGCCTCCTTTTCTTACCATGTTTTCTCCCTTATCAACTACAAACTCTCTTATTTTTGTTCATCTTTAATGGTCGTCAGAAAATGCTTTCAACTTGGATAAGTCTACATTTTTTTTTTCTCTTTTGGTAACGTTTTAAGCTTGTGAAAATGATTAGGAAACAGCTGATAAAGAGAGAAACTGATCAAAAAAGACAATTATACCGGGTGCTGTTTGGCAAAGCATCAGACTAGCGCTTGTGAATTCAAGGATATATGTATAATTACTATAAGTGATTTTTTTAGCGTATTATAACTGAAATACCTGATAAAGTATATCGAAAACCTATTTCCGGGCGCTTGCTTTCGGCGAAGCTGAATGCAGTTGATTTTGACAAATGTTTTGGTACTGATAACGAATGAATAGATGGTGTTTTTTGATTGGTCAAAAATATGAACATGTTTATTGGGCGGACCCGTGCTGCCATATTTGCTCGCATTTTGATGAAACCACTAGTTGCAACGTTGCTATTGCTAATGCATAGACGATGACTTTGGTTCATTCCAATGTAGTTTATTGAAATAGAGAATTGTCCTTTTTATTTTGGTCTATTTGGAAATCCAATATTTCATAAGTGTTCCTCAATAACCCAATACTACTTTTCAACAAAATGAAAATGAGAAATGGTGAGGAAAAAACGGCAAGTCCTCATGAGGTTAATTTTCATATTTCTCCTTCATATTGAGCAAAAAAGAGTTTAAATATTTGTGACCCATCACGCTAAAAAGGCACCTCCAGGGAACTTCGAAATGTGTCAACACTGGTCAGACTGCACAAATTGCGCAGGCTGACCAGGGTTGACATTTTTCGCTTCAATGGCATTTTCTTGATTAAAAGTGGTCATTGTACCTTGTTATACAATTATTTTTGAATTATCAACTTAAGCTGACCTGCACTATCGTTGATCTGTTTTCATCTAATTGATGGGCAGAATTCCCAGATGGTCCCTTTTAGTGTGATAGGTCACATTTATATTCCAGTAGCCTAACTGTTAGACCGTCTATCGTTTTTAAAGATATTTCTTGGAATTGCTGTACAGACATCCAAAACAAAGATATAGAGGATAATCAACTGGTTATTTTTGATATGAAAAATATCTCACGAGGATGCGTTGTTAGGCGTTGAAAAAACGAGTGCGCAGCACGAGTTTTTTTTAACGCCTTACGATGCATCCGACTGAGATATTTTTCATATAAAAAAATAACTAGTTGATTATTCTATTTATTATATACCTTATTAACATTAATATTTTTTAATTTTTCGTTTGTAAAACAACAAAGACTATCTATAAGTGCTTAATGCAAAAGAAAAAAGTAGTTCCTAAATTACGGCAGGAAGTGAAAGTGAAATTTGATATCATCACTAGTGATGATATCAAAATTTATTACACTAGGAAATTCCACTTTTTCACTGCTAGGTATATAATAAAGATTTAAATTGTCTTTCTTTGAATCTCCCTACACCAATAGTTCATTATGAAGTCGCCTGTGTATTAATGGTTTAACCCATTGATTACTATATAAACTCAAATGAACACTTCCTACAAGAATTTAGACCATAAATATAGATCTACCTACTGCAGATTTAAATGCCGATTTCTCATTACAAAAATCACCGTATCGGACATTTTAGATCCAATATCAGACTGCACGTCTAGTCTGATCTTGATCCACGCTGTCTGGTAAAAGTCCAAAAAGTGACGCTTTTTCAGAATAAGGGGTTTACTTGTACATGCATGCGATGCAGGATGTATTTTGAAATCATTCAAATTGAAACTAATTAATAATGTGACCCGTCACGCAAAAAGGGACCCTCTGGGAACTGCGAAAAAAGCCAACCCTGGTCAGACTGCGTGAATTGCGCAGGCTGACCGGGGTTAACACTTTTCGCTCTTATGATATTTTCTGTATGAAAAGTGGTCATTCTACCTTGTTATACAATCATTTTTGAACTACCAACTTTACTTAACCTGCACTCATCTTTGGTCTGCTTTCATCTAATTGACGTTCGGAATTTCCAAGTTGTTCCTTTCCGCGTGACAAGTCACAATTATCTAACCCTTAACCCCCATAAGGCATTTCTATGATATCTCTAATTGACCCTAAATAACAGCAAGGATGAAGCTGTTTCTTACGTGTATATGACACCTTTTGATAGCATAGAAAACATTGTGGCAAAGGGTGAAATTGCTCGTCACGAGCAATTTCACCTTTTGCCACAATGTTTTCCAAACGCTCCTACAAGCAATGCGTAGAAATGAGTATCTATGGAGTAAAGGGTTAAACGTGGCATACTGTATGTGTGATGTACTGAATACAAGCTTATTGTGCAGTATGTCGACCCTAGACAGAAATAAGTATGATGTTATAAGTATGTGATAGTCTACATGTATTTGATTTTTGCTTTACATTAATTTTCAAGTTTTTTTATTGCTATTTTATCATTATCACCTACATTATCATCACCGTCATCATCATCATCATCGTCTTCATCATCGTCATTTAGATTAACATATACTCGTACGTAACAAACTCTTTCATCATCGTCATTTAGATTAACATATACTCGTACGTAACGAACTCTTTCATCATCGTCATTTAGACTAACATTTACTCGTACGTAACGAACTCTTTCATCATCGTCATTTAGACTAACATTTACTCGTACGTAACGAACTCTTTCATCATCGTCATTCAGACTAACATATACTCGTACGTAACGAACTCTTTCAGCAGCTAATTTTTTTTTTATCTGAATGGACTTGTCTGTAAAGACGAACGGTATATATCGATCCAAGATCAGACTGCACGTTCTGTGCAGTCTGATCTTGATCTATAGTGTCCGCAAACGCCCCTATTTTAGCATATGGCATTGAGAGTATTTTAAAAAAAATGGACAAAGAAGGCAAGTAATGTTTTGCAAGTTGTCATTCGGTTGGTAATGCTTGTCATTACAGACATGGCCTTGTAATACATATTCATTAATTGATGTCACGTGACCTTTACGAGCTGTCACATGATCACTACATTAGACGTCACCGAACAAGGTCACCTTGACGCTGTGTTACCTGACGTTACGTTACGTGCACAAAGCGTGATCTGTCATGTTGTATCTGCTTAATTTGGCCTTTTTTTTTCTTTTTATGTCATTCTAAACGTTCGTAAAGTTTTTTTTTGCTATATATTTCCGTGTCATGACAATGTATGAGAAACGGAAAACATTTTAAGGGCTAGTGTAGTTGTACACAGGGTTTTTTGAGCTCTAATATCGGCTATGCTACAAATGTTTTTGAGAGCCAGAATTCTGTCCGAGGGTCAAATACTTATTTTGCAAGCATTATTTAACTCTTTACCACGCAACCCTTACTTTTAATGACGCTGAGAAAGAATATTCTCGGAAACCAGAATTTTCTCATTTTCCCATACTGTTTTCTAACCTTTCAAAGCGGAATTTCAATTTTTGAGTCATATTTATGTTGTCATGTGTGAAAGCTTTCAATTTGGACAAGCCTAAAATCTTGTTGTGTGGTAAAGAGTTAAACTTCACTTACCTCTCACCATAGTGTCGGTATTTTTCTTGCATGGGAAAGCAACCATTGCTTTTAATTATGACTCGGCGGCCATTGCGCCTCTCTATGATTACCTGGAGCTTAGAGCTACTAGGCCTACAAGAACTTTGCACAGTATAATTCACAAGTCAGTGGCTGCTTTCCCACAAGTCGACGAAACAATGACTCGTGATAAGTGAGGAATGAACCCTGTCATATTCACTAGTCTATAACTCGTCCTCGGAAAATAGAGCCTGAACGTTTCATCTGTCCACAAAATCTTACAAGGGTCCAAATCGAAAGCATTTGCAGACAAGATCCTTTTGGCCCGTATTCACCAACCATTCTTAACCCATTACCACATAACCCCTACTTTTGACAAGCCCGAGAAAGAACCCTATAGAAAACATTCTTGAAAAAGGAGAAAATGCTGGTAACCAGCATTTTCTCCTTTTTCCATGATGTTTTCTATCCTTCAAAAAAAGATATTCAAATTTTCAATCACTTTTATTTTGTCGTCTGCAAATGCTGTCGATTTTCCCACAATGTTTTCAAAAGGCTTCTACCCCAGGGGTCGTCAAAAGTCGTCGTTGTGTGATAAAGGGTTAAGAATCAAGTACCTTATATTATGTAGATTTCAGATCAGACAAAAGATTCTGTACGGCCTCATACTTGTCTTCGATCTTCATCAAATTTTCCTCCATTGCAAAATAGACCTGAGGGAAAATTACGACATTGCACTTGTTTTTGGTAAATAAATAATAAATAGCATCACCCCTGTCTTGATAAGGTTTCTCCGCGACAGACACAGATTTTGTTTATGTCTAATGCAGCACAAAGAAATTGTATTAAGAAGAATTATACAAGACGAAAAACAAACAGACAGGAAAAAAATGGAGAAGAGAGCCTTGATTGCCCTGAATCGCTCCACTGTCTTAGGAAAAAGGGCATCTACTACATTGAGAGCAACATTATTCATAAGAAGTTTTATATTGCAACACTATTCTTTAATTATATCAACTAAAAGAAGTCTGCAAGGCATATAAAAGAATCATACTATTTGATCATTCATGCAAATATCAATTAAATCTAAGAAAGCCCCCCTTTTTTTTTAAAGATTTACCTAGATCTTGAAGATTTACAAATATCTTGACTGTGGTACATGTACTGATTTTTTGTTTGGCATAGATGGTGAAGCTTTGAGAGAGAAAAAGAATGATGCAAGATTTTGTTCTGTGATATATATACACCAAACCTATTTAACCCTTTCCCAAACAAGCCCTGGTTTTTACGTGTCTGCAGTAAAAGTCTTTTGAAAACACCGTGGGAAAAGGAGAAATTGCTCATAATGAGCAATTTCTCCTTTTCCCACAGTGTTTTCTACCCTTTTTGAGAACTTTCTGCCATTTTCTCAAAATCTAAAATTGTCGTCTACAAACTCTTTCAGTTTGGAAGAGTCCAAAATTTGTCGTTTGGGAAGGGTTAATCATGGCGTAAACTATAGAGCTAAATTATACTAGTTTTTTTCTACTCAGACGGCCTGATTACATACAACATTAATCCTGTAGAGGCGAAAAGCTAAAGTTTCATGTAGATGAGGAATGATTGCAATATTTGTATTGATTTTAATGCTAAATGCTGCATTTATCCTACCAAAGGATACATTAGTTGTAATTTGGCGGACACTGAAGACCAAGATCAAACTGCATGTATTTATAATGCTAGCACAGTTACCTCCCCTGAAATAATGTAAATGAGATGGACTTTACGAGAAAAGTTGGGTGATTGTTAACCAATTACCACACAATCCCTACTTTTGACGACCCTGAGAAATAAGCCTTTAGAAAACATAGTGGGAAAAGGAGAAAATGCTGGTAACCAACATTTTCTCCTTTTCCCACAATGTTTTCTACCCTTCACAATACAAATTTCAAAATTTTCAGTCACTTTTATTTTATCGTCTGCAAATGCTTTCGATTTGGGCAAGCCTAAAATATTGTCGTTTGGTAATGAGTTAACATACAACACTGAGGTTTGTCTCATCTGAAAGACTATTAGTAATTTGAGATGGCCAGTTCCAAGGCTAGCTATCTAAATTACTTATGGTTTTTCGGATGAAACGTTAGTTTTAGGTCCAGAGTGACTGTGCCATACAGGGGTAAGGTTAACGAGCCATTAACTTAGCTTGGGCTTCGCCTCGTATCTTGCACTTTGTCCTGAGTAAAACGTACAGTCTTCGGGGACTTCGCCCATATGGGCAACCTATAGCGAATTTAACTAAACGGAAAATTAAAAAATTCATTTGAATGAAAGATGCCTTGGGTATTCTATTTGCTTTAACCCTTTCCCAAACAATCCCTGGTTTTTACGGGTCTGGAATAGTAGTCTTTTGAAAATATTGTGGGAAAAGGAGAAAATGCTGGTAACCAGCATTTTCTCCTTTTTCCACAATGTTTTCCACCCTATCATAGACAGAAATCATATTTTCAGCAAGAGTTGAATGGTCGTCTGCAAATGCTTTCAATTTGGTCTAGTCCAAAAGTTTGTCGTATAGGAAAGGGTTAATTAGGTGGTTTGGTTCGGTTCATCCGCGCCGAGTCTGTCCGTCTGGTCTAGTGTTGTTCTTAGGTGAGATTATACCGACCGAAACCCATTGTTTGATCTTAGTCTACACCATCTGCATCTCTGTTTACGTTTACAGCTATTTAATTTCCATTGATACAAACGAACTTTACTGAATCTATTTTTCCTGCTGCTAAATTCAACACGATAAACACTGTAGGATATGATTCAATTAATTTTCCTGGTTCAATTTCCTCATCCCACTTCTCCAGTAATCAGAGATTATCGAATAAACATTTTTTTTTTGGTTTTGTTTTTCACTCAGGGCATATGTAAACAAATATTTTTGCTGTTTTCTGTCTTATATTTCTTCAATACAAAACAACAAGAATGATAATAAAAGGAAACGCGCGTTCGATTCACCGCCAGCCTGGAATTCATTTTTCCCCTAGATTCTTAACCCATTACCACACAATCCCTACTTTTGACGCCCCCGAGAAAGAAGCCTTTTGAAAACACTATAGGAAAAGGAGAAAATGCTGGTAACCAGCATTTTCTCCTTTTCCCACAATGTTTTCTACCTTTCCCAATTTTTCAGCCACCTTATTTTGTCGTCTGTAAATGCTTCCAATTTGAACCAGTTTAAAAATTTGTCGTGTAGTAAAGAGTTAACTCTTTTCTTACTGTTGACGACACCAGAAGCTTTTGTGAAAAATGTAGATCAAGATCAGACTGCACAGAACGTGTAGTCTGATCTCTGACCTGCATTCCCCACCACTTTACTTTGCTGTGTGACTATATTTATAGCCAATGAAAAAGAGAAAGTAATATGCATGGTGATAAAAGACTTAACCCTCTACCACACAATGACGACTTTTTGACGACCCCGAGGTAGACGCCTTTTGAAAACATTGTGGGAAAAGGAGAAAATGCTCCAGCATTTTCTCCTTTTCTCACAATGTTTTCTACACTTCACAAAACAAATATCAAACTTTCATTCACTTTTATTTTGTCATCCGCAAATGCTTTCAAGTTGGACAAGGCTTAATTTTTGTCGTGTGGTAAAGGTTAAAATTGATTTCCGCTGTACATGAAGGAAAAATTTGGTCATAATTTAGCATAAGATAGCGTTCGGCTTGGATCCAAAACGTGCAGTCTGATCTTGATCTATGTAGTCCTCAAAAAGTAACTGTGTTCGCCCTTGGCGCTGAAAGATGTTACAGGAACAAAGCGTCTTATTTGTCTTTCATTAGAACAGAAAGAAGTAATTACTACATAAGTTAATATCCAATTATACAGGTTGGCACCTATACTACAGATAGAAGTAAAGCTAGATGTTTTATTATTGTTTCCCAGCATTCAGATGTTTTCTGATATAAAGGTATATACTATGGTTCCAGTTCTAATGCACGGAACCTGTTTATATTAGATTCGTCTCAGAAAATGGATATATGTACGGGTAAATTATTTTGTGTTAACATCATTTTCACTCATTTTACTCATTACCAAACGACAATATTTTAGTCTGGTCCAAGTTGAAATCATTTGCAGAGGACAAAATAAAGGTGACTAAAAAAAAGAAATTTGTTCTGGGATGGGTAGAAAACACTGTGAGAAAAGGAGTAAATGCTGGTTACCAGCATTTTCTCCTTTTCCCATAGTATTTTCTAAAGGCTTCTTTCTTAGGGGCGTCAAAAGTAGGGATTGTGTGGTAATGGGTTAAGGTCTGAGACCCCTATTTCATCTGTTTCGTAAAGGTTATTCAGCCAGTCTTGGTAAGCTTTCGACTTTTAATATGTGCAAACTCTTGAAAACGTGGAAATAGGAGAAAACGCTGGTAAGCAGCATTTTCTCCTTTTCCCACATGTTTTCGATTACTTCCTAACTAAATTTCCTTTTCTTAGGCACATTTATTTATCGTCTGCAAGTGTTTTCGATTTGGACAAGTCAAAAATTTTGTCGTTTGATAAAGAGTTACACATGGCGTGCACTGAAACTGTTTAAATCCCGGAATCACGACAACACACGACGGGGCGCAGGCTTTAAATAGTTGAGTTCAACGGACGGTAGAAAACGAACCTGAATTTTAACGATCCTGAAAATGAAAGCTATTGAAAACGTTGTGGAAAAAGGAGAAAATGCTGGTAACCAGCATTTTCTCCTTTTATCCACAACGTTTTCTATTACAACGTAAACACATTTTATTTTGTTAGACACATATTTTTTTGTCGTCTGCAAATGCTTTGAATTTGGAAAAATCTAAATTTTTGTCGTGTGGTAAATTATTACATAGATCTATAGTCTGCATTAACCCTTTTCCAAACGACAAATTTTGGACTCTTCCAAACTGAAAGAGTTTGCATACGACAATTTTAGATATTGAGAAAGTGGCAGAAAGTTCTCAAAAAGGGTAGAAAACACTGTGGGAAAAGGAGAAATTGCTCGTTACGAGCAATTTCTCCTTTTCCCACAGTGTTTTCAAAATACTTTTACTGCAGACACCTAAAAACCTGGGCTTGTTTGGGAAAGGGTTAAATGGGTAAAATCCTGGAATTTACGACAAAGAACGACGGGACGCCGGCTTTTTATATAGTTGAGTTCAACGGTCGGTAGGAAACTAAATTGTGGTGTGTGGGTGAGCTGGCACGCTTTATTTTTGCGGTCTGATCTTAGTCTACGCTTTCAGCACATGCACCTGATGTTGTACTAGGCTCTTTAAGAATTAATCCATTATCCCACAGACTTCTTTGTAAATCAACCCAAAACGGTTATCATTAACTATAGAAAAAAAAACGTTGGAATATAGTGCCTCTTCCATGGAATGGGAAATACTGTTGGAAGAGTAGCTATACTGTTTAATTGTTCATTTTCCTGCAATATTTCTACATCTATTTATTTTAACCCACAGGCTGCTAATCGCGACTCACTGACCACCAGCAGACAGTGTAGACCAAGATCAGATTGCACAGAACGTGCAGTCTGATCTTTGATCTGCACTGTCGGATAAGGAGACGTCTTTCCCGAAAAGAATACCGTTGAAATGGTAAAATTTTGATTTTTTGAAAACGGCTTTAAAGTTTTATTAAGATTAAACATATCTATTTTACATCGATTGAGAAACAAGTTCTTACAACTTATACTAATCTCTCTCGATTCTGCTTCCTGGGAACTGCACCAGTACTCGCGCCGAATGCGTGGGCCACAGACAAATCCCAAAAATTGACACCTTCTCCCGGGTCTCGAACTCGGGACCTTTTGGTTACGAGGCCGACGCTCCACCTTACATCCACGGACACATTTGATTTGTTTAGCGGGAGAAGGCTTAACCCTTTACCGAACAATCCCTGGTTTTTACGACCCTGAGATTGAAGCCTTTTGAAAACACTGTGGGAAAAGGAGAAAATGCTGGTAACCAGCATTTTCTCCTTTTTCCCACAATGTTTTGTACCCTGCTAGAAACAAATTTTGAGTTACGTTTATTTTGAGTTATGTTTATTTTGTAACCAGCATTTTCTCCCTTTCCCACAATGTTTTCTACTCTGCAAGAAACAAATTTTGAGTTACGTTTATTTTGAGTTACGTTTATTTTGTAACCAGCATTTTCTCCCTTTCCCACAATGCTTTCTGTCCTACTAGAAACAAATTTCACATTTTAAGTTACTTTGATTTTGTCGTCTGCAAGTGCTTTGAATTTGGACCAGTCTAAAATTTTGTCGTTTGGTAAAGAGTTAAGATCGCAAATTCTAAATGCGTACAAGGAAATGGGAACAACACGTCCCATTGTTTGAGATTTATTCCGCATTATTCTATTATAATGTCTCTCTCTTCCGTTCTACACACAGCATTGTTTGTCTCTGTACGTGTACGAGTCTTGCTCTGACAAAAGGGGGCTTAACTCTTTACCACACGAGAAAAAATTAAGACTGGTCCAAATTGAGAGCATTTGCAGACGACAAAATATAGGTGACTGAAAAATTGAAATTTGTTCTGGGAAGGGTAGAAAACACTGTGGGAAATGGAGAAAATGCTGGTTACCAGCATTTTCTCCTTTTCCCACAGTGTTTTCAAAAGGCTTCTTTCTCGAGGGGCGTCAAAAGTAGGGATTGTGTGGTAATGGGTTAAAGCATCTCTGTTATTCATGGTACCAGTAAAGTCATCACAGTATTCTACATCCCTGATATCCGTCTTGTGTAACAACCTAATGAATCATGAGGTACCCTTGTCCTTTGACATGCAGAAAATCAGTGACTAATAGCCTCGAAAAGTTTCGGCCCAGGTCAGCCTGCGCGGACTACGCGGATTGCGCAAGCTGACCTGGTCGTTACTGTTCGTAAAGGTATTAAGCCCCATTTTCACAGAGAATGATGGTTCATATATAAATAGGGAAGATTTATTAAACCATACTCTGTGAAAAGGGGGCTTAAAGATGGCCCTTTAGATTTTGGGACGCATTTTTCTGTCAAAAATACATAAAAATCATCCTTATACTCCCAAAGCCTTATGATTTTCATTCCTAAAACCTCAGCAGTCGAAAACTATCCGACAATAAGACAAATTAGAGATTTACTACAGCCCATGTCGACACCGACGGGAAACACGGTCTATTTTTAAATGAGCTCATTTACATACTGGAAATAGACATTATAGAAAATAATTACATGCTTGCTATGTTAACGAATTTAAGCGTCATTGATCAGTCACATGCCAGTCACCTAACATTCCCACAATGCTTTTTTGATTTTTGGCGGGAAATCTTAATATAGCTTAAGAGTATGTAGCCTTTTAAGGGAATACCATTAAAAAAAATGTAATTTTATGATTTTTAATTTTTGATGATTTGTATTTTTTTTTTTTTTCATATAAATTTCAGTGATGTTTGTATCTATTTTTTAATTTGGCGTGATGTGAAAATTCTAAATACCCACCTTTAATGCATATGTAAAAAAATTTGGAGCGGGTAATAACTGTTTTTTTTAATGAGCTGTGGATTAATATAATAATGTAATATGTTTAACAAGTAGATATGAAACCAAGCTGAGTGTAGTCCGTATGCAGTTTAGGACATCATATCGTCTTTTCGATCCTCTTTTTCTATTTTTCGCTGGTTCGAGATTCTACCATTCGATTCTTCTTTTCTTTGTTTCAGACACAGTATACGGTCTCAAGAGCACACAACATGACGGGTTGGGCCAAAGTCGTCAAAACCGGATGTTTGGAAACACTTGGCGGCACAGAAACACAGCTTGCAATGGCCGTCATGGCGCTCATGCGCAATGAGGAAACAAAACTAATACGCCAAATAAAAACATTGATTAAAAAGCACAGATCTTTAGCTTGTGATATATTGACAACAGACCTTGATGGATGGACACCGGTGCACGCATGCGCTCTTCGAGGATCTAGAAAGTTGTTGAAAGTGTACTTGAGTTCTGGAATTGACGTAAATATTAAAATGGGGAAGCCGGAAGGTCTCCCAAAGGACTGTACGTTATTGCATATGGCGGCCTTACGTGGTGATAAAAAGATTCTAGAGTATTTGTTATCAAAAGAGGCGTTTATTGACTCTCAAGACAGTTCAGGGGCGACACCTGTTATGTATGCAGCGAAACGGAGAAACAAAAAAGTAGTGCAGTTGTTTGCACAACATGGTGCTAATTTGTCTGGCGTAGATTTTTCCGTTTTGTATGACGGTTTTGAGCGTATCACTCCACATTCATCAAGTGTAAAGTTCTGTTTCTTTTGATGAATAAATAAGCAAGCAGAAGAGAGAAAGAGAGAGAGAGAGAGAGAGAGAGAGACAGGCAGGCGAGTTTCTGTAAGCTTTACGGCGCTTGGTAAAAAAAAAAATCCATGTTGCACTGCAAGGTCCTATCTATAGATACGTAATGGCAAAGTCCGTTTCAGTTTGTTTCTATTCTATAAAATACATCACAATAGCTACTATCCTCTTTATTGTCTGGGCTTAGTTTCAAGAAAATCCTTAAGTTTCCTATTTTGCTCAAATTTGTATAACAATAGCAGACTTAAATAGTAACGTTCCCAAATCCTTCGTTGACACAATATTTCAGGCTCAACTCGGCTTAACAATGGACTCAAGTCTGTAACTTTAGTTTATTCCGTTTATTTTATCAAGTTCAGTCTGAAATATCTTAAACACAGATTTGAGATCTTAGTTATGTCTGTTAATACCAGTAAAATGTGTCCAAAGTAACGACTTTTAAAAGTGTAAAATTAGTCCGTCAGCTGATTTTAACAAAATAAGGGACTTAACCCATTACCAAACGACATTATTTTAGGCTTGTCCAAATCGAAAGTATTTGCAGACGACAAAATAAAAGTGACTGAAAATTTGAAATTTGTTTTATGAAGGGTAGAAAACACTGTGGGAAAAGGAGAAAATGCTGGTTACCAGCATTTTCTCCTTTTCCTACAGTGTTTTCAAAAGGCTTCTTCCTCAGGGGCGTCAAAAGTAGGGATTGTGTGGTAATGGTTTAATATTTTCTCGTGAAACCGTGCCCAGGGCGATTAGACCCTGTTATTATATTAAATGTAAAACCCACGGAACTTTTGACAAGTAAATTGTAAATGCTTTCATTTAACTAAAAAATTAATAGATAAAAAACATTGTGTGTGCTCAAAGCTATTTTTAATTCGTGTTATGGCAGAAAGAAATCCTGGTTGTAACGGGCACCATCTTTTTTCTTTGCTACGATGTTGTTACGTGTACCAGTTTTGTTTTCAGTCGGTTTGCTTTCAGACAAATAAAAGTCATATAGAAGGCAGTGCTGTACAGGTCACAGTGAAGTCAATGTCACATTCCAACCTTTACTTTGAATATGTCACTTACAGGGAGATCATTCTCATGTGTTTTTTGTGTAAATGCCAAAATCATGTGGCACGTATATAACGAAGGACATTTGATTTGCGACACAAAATTACATTATTTAATAAATGTATTGGTTATGAAATATTGTATTATGTCACACTTAAACTGACTCGTGCCCAGCAAGGTCTGCAAATCAATATCGTCGGTTTACTTCAAAAACATCGTAACTACAGCTTGTTCCAAGCTGTAGTTACGAGGTTTTTGAAGTAAACCGACGATACGCCAAACGCAACCTGCTTCCTTATTCACAAACCATTCTTTATAGCTTTCTTATTCCAATTCTAAAGGATTTTCTAAATTTCAAAGTCACGCAACCTATTTTCGGCTAAACCATTCGGTTTAAGAATAAGAAATTGTGTGACTTTGAAATAATAGTTTTGTTCTATAGATTAAGAAATTGTATAATGTGACTCCTGAATTTAGTCCCTCTGCAAGTCTTGCAGCCAACCACCAAAGAACGAAGCCTTGCTATGATGGTCAAAGAAACCGGCCCGCACGATACGAAACCCAATCTTCCACCGTTTTTCACCACTCGTCGCAACTCGGCCGATTCCGTACCTACATCTAACCTCGTCCGTATCAAGGAGATTTCCATTTTGAAATGAGAATCACGTGATTCTATATATAGCGCACCATTGACAGTTGTTTAGCAACGACATAAACAACCCCGATGAAACTTTTTACATCTGTCTATTTGTCGGTGAAAAATTTAATCGAAATTGATAAACCACCTTAAATCAAAGCGTTGAGAACGCTGAAGTCGTATTTGTCAAGAAACCCATTGTGTGGAATTAATAGTTTGAAAGAAAAAGAGACATATACATGTAGTTCAAATACTGGCTTAAAAGTCAACCCACTAAGCAAATGAATACCCCTTTGGTTGAAGGGAGAGTACTCACGTACCATAAAAATATAATTTTGAAATATCTTTAGCCTTTTAAATTTAATTTCCAACATTACAATCAATTACTTCGATCGATAAATATTCATGAGCAATCAAATGGAGTAGCGCGCAATCATAGGACGAACAAGCCATGTAACGAATTGGTTTTGGAACGAAAAAGTCTGTCGTCAGTAGGCAAATTTGTATCATTACGCCAATAAAAGGCTATGAGCGATAGAAGCTATTTTCAATAAAAAATAAGTATCTCAACGATCGATGGCCTCGCCCTATGTATTTTAATATGCCATTTAAAATTACATATCTGAGTGCCACCGAAAAACTCATTTGCCTGAGAAAAAATGAGTTTAACTGGGTTTATTTCCTTCGGCTTTGCACAAAATAAGATACATGGTTATCAAAATTCAATCTTGAACTCATAGTGGTATTGTCTTCGACAAATACCACAAAAATGAATGTACGAACTGTTTGTCAACTGAAATATTGTAAGAAAGATTTTGAAAGAAAATTGAAACTCAAGTTTTCTTTTGTAAGAGGACCCTTTCAGTTTTCAGAACGGTATACCGGCGTATTTCCGGGCGGCGAACGCATCGATCTGACGCATATCATTCCACCAGTTTCAGCCGAGGGATATGAAGGCTCCTATCATCTGAGGTATACCGAAGTATGTAATTTGTCCTTTTCCTATAGTGTTTTTAACCCTTTTACATGAATGCTTATTCAGAAGTTGTGCTATATGGAGTGCAACACGCGAAAGGGTGCACTCGGACATTTGCGTAAAGTGTCGTCCAGGATTAGCCTGCGCAGTCCGCGCAGGCTAATCCGGGACGGCACTTTACGACTACATTACATTTTGTGCTACAGTGGACTTGTGCAAAACAGAAAATTACATAAAAACGTGAAGTGCCGTCTCGGATTAGCCTGTGCGGACTGCACACGCTGATCCGAGACGACACTTTACGCAAATGTCGGAATGACCCTTTTCGTGTGTTGCAAGCCATATGGAAGTAGACTTCCGCAAATGCTTTCAGTAAAGTCAAGTAAAGAATTAAATTGGGCTTCACTGTTTTCCCGGGCTGGGTATTTTTAGTTTCATCACGACGGGCAGTGCAACTATCCATGTATTCGATGTATTTCAGGGATGGGTTTTTTTTTTTGCCAATACTATACCAGGGCTCCAGATAAAAGGAAGTGATGGTTTTCTAAATCCACTATTTCTCTTTGAAACCCTATGTTGTGGGTACTCATTCGAATCGTTTCATCGAGCCGATTCCAATGAATATCCAAAACATAGGGTTTAGTGGAGAATAATTAACATTTTCATTTTTGAAATCAAAGTCACTCCCTGTATCTGGTGCTCTTCTACACTTAATATTCTTGTTAAGTCAACAGTTGGAATCCTAAATATAATAGAGACGAAACAAAACAAAAAATTCAAACGAAAGATGTATGAAATCAGTCTCACTGACTTCTATCAGCGCTAGAATTCAATTTAGATGGCAAAGCCGTGATTCAAACTCACAACCCAATCCAGACAGTCAAAGTACTGAGTTACCGAGGTTGAGCAAGTATAAATAAAAGCTTTTCTCTTTTTAACAATGTTTTATTGTTGTATACAGGTGTAAAAACTATCTGACTAGTTAAGTGTTCGACTCTAACAACATAATATAGAAATAATAATGAGCCATGCTCTGTGAAAAGGGGGTTTAATGCATCTGCAAAAAGTATCGACGCAGGTCAGCCTGCGCAGTCCGCGCAGGCTGACCTGCGTCGAAACTTTTTGCTGTGGCTAAATGTTCTGCATGTTACAGGATCAGTCTACCTCAGAATTTAGCCATTTTTGTTACACAAAATGTATTTCACGGATCTAGAATTATGTGATGACTTGTCGAAACTTTTTGCTGCAGCTAAATGTTATACATGGCACAGGATCAGTCTACCTCAGGATTTAGCCATTTGTTGTACAGAATATATTGCATGGACCCAGAATGTTGTGATCCAGATTTTCCTGGTATAATGCAAGGTCCGTGCAGGCTGACCTGCGTCGATTCTTCTTTTCTTTTGGTAAAATGTTTGACATGTCAAAAGACCTATCTACCTCAGGATTCAATTGTTTGTAACAACAATGGTTTTATGGATCCATAATTTTGCTATGATTTGCTTGGTGTACATCTTCGCGAGCCAAGGTTACAATCTCTACGTGTATCTTACCTTGGCTGACTGAGCCCGATTTCGAGATTCCTGCGATGCGCCCTCTATTAGATGCTGGTTATTACCCCCCTTTACATCATATTTCTAAAAGCCAATGAAATATCGTTTTACAAACCGCTTACGAATACACATGAAGCGATTAGCAGACATCCACGTGGGTTTCCATGTTTACCTTCTATTCGAAAGGTAGAGACCTTGTTCTATTTTTATCAAAGATGAAATGCTACGAGCGATTTCATTCGTTGCAGCTAGAGCTGGCTGCATTCAATGAAAAAGCGTATCGGGGGAATGTAAAAATCAAGCTCGATCTGCCATGGGTAGTGTAACGACGTAGAGAATCGTCAGCCTTGGCTTGCGAAGATGCATGGTGTAATACATCAAGGAGGTGCACAAAACCCCCATGTGCTAGAACATGGCTCAATTCGGCACGTGACTCATTATCTTCTGCTGATAACTTTATATCCTCGTACAGCAGACTACTTTGAAAACACGGAAGCAAAAACACTGTCGTCCAGAGACATTTTTCCTTTTGCCGAAGTGTTTCTTTTCTCAACTAAAATCTTGTATACAATCTTTGCACTATATGCATTATATCCAACGTGGGATAGTGGCTACAAAATTCAAAATTTGGCGGTATAAAAATATGATCTGAAAAATATGTGAACTTTAAATATACATACTGACTGGTCTATTTTGAATGTACAAAAAGGCACATGGGACCTGGCATACAGAGGAACAACATACACACTCAGTACACACATTCCCTTGCCAAACACAAAAGCAAGCTTGCAACATAGACACATACTGCCTAGAAATGCACTCACATTCCCTGACACATGTAGGCCCACAAAGGGTAAAAATAACACATAATTCAGCACAGTTTGGAATGGTGTAACAGACAGCACCACGAAGCTTATGTTCTTATCGGCTGTTGACCAGGGTCCGTATTTACCAAACATTCTTAACAACATTCTTTGTCTTGTTCTTCAAGACCTTCTAACTGTGAAAGTAACAGAACTTCTGATTGGCTAAACCATATGGTTTAGCCAATCAGAAGCTCTGTTACTTTCACAATGACAAAATTCTGAAGAATAAGACTAAGAATATTCTCAAGAATGGTTGGTGAATACAGGCCCAGGTCTTCTAATTATAATCTAAATAACCATCCTAGAACTGTTTCACCATCAGATACATTCTTCCCTTTTAATCAAGTATTTTGTTCAGTTTAACTCAGATGTGTCAACAGACAGTGATCTATTTAGATGCGTAATCTTCAAAAAGTACATAATCTACAGCGCTGATTGGTCATTTCTAGTCACATGCTCACAGTTGACCAACCAGATGCTCTATTTTCAGATTAGCTCTCTGTATCAGTAGGTTCGTACCAACGTTTTTGTTAAAATCATCTTAGTTTAAAAGGGGAGATACAGATATTTTGAACAAAATTTCAACTGCAATCTTTGAATATGTTTCTACTGTATTTTTTTCATGTTTTAGATATGAACATGACAATGGTTTGTTTTCCTGGCTAAAAGCTACACGCTTTTGGGGTTGCGAAGATTTGTTCAAAGATCTTTAACTCTTTACCACACAAGAAAATTTTAGAATGGTACAAATTGAGAGCATTTGCAGACAACAAAATAAAGGTGACTGAAAAATAAAAATTTGTTCTGGGAAGGGGTAAAAAACACTGTGGGAAAAGGAGAAAATGCTGGTTACCAGCATTTTCTCATTTTCCCACAATGTTTTCTAAAGGCTTCTTTCTCAGGGGCGTCAAAAGTAGGGATTGTGTGGTAATGAGTTAAATTGGTATAAAGCCTTTTATTTGTTTGCTGTGAAAATCTATAAAATATGTTTGTGCTGATGTTATATTTTGCTCAGAAAGTTTTGCTCTTTACGTGAATCAGAAGAAACTAAAATCATTAGTTTCCAAGTTTGCAAAATCTCCCTTTAACCCTTTCCCAAACAATCCCTGGTTTTTACGGTCTACAATAGTAGCTTTTTGAAAACATTGTGGGAAAAAGGAGAAAATGCTGGTAACCAGCATTTTCTCCTTTTCCCACAATGTTTTCTATCCTATCATAGAAAGAAATCATGTTTTCAGCAAGAGTTGAATTGTTGTCTGCAAATGCTTTCAATTTGGTCTAGTCCAAAAGTTGATTGTTTGGGAAAGGGTTAATTTTCACTAACAAATCTAATAAATCTTCATTGAGTTTTCAAACAACCTCGACATATCTTCCTCCCGGCATTCTCTCGGTGACAGCTTGACCAGTCGATGCTACGAAAAAAATGGAGAAAAAAAAATCAAAATATCAATCATCAATATTAGAAACCAGAGCGAAATTAACCTAAATTACTCTCCAGCTACTGCTGTAAGAATTGACCCCAGTCGGCGTGGCTAATCTTTGATGTAAATGGACTTGTTTATTTTTTTCATTTTATTAGCCTCCAAATATTCAGAACTGTTTGTCATAAACCGATGCTAAAACATGCATCACACTAGCACTTTGTCGATCCTTTGCTCTATGGACAAATCAAGTGCATTCTATTTTTAAAATCTGAGAACACGGTGGAGAAAAAGTGCTTCATATTCATTTTTTTTCAATTCTCTCTTATCTCTTTTTACCTCAATGTGAACTGCAGTGAGATGGAACACAGCACCGCCACCAGGTCATTCTTACAGCCCATACAAATCAAAACAAAGGCCAACAGCAACAAATTATCCAATGATAAAAAAATGAACGAAAAACAATTTTCCCTTTTTTATGGTGAAGAAGACATTGTTTTCAGAAGCTTTTTACTGCTTGGCCGTTTAACCCTTTCCCAAACAAGCCCTGGTTTTTACGTGTCTGCAGTGAAAATCTTTTGAAAACACTACAGGAAAAGGAGAAATTGCTCATAACGAGCAATTTCTCCTTTTCCCCCAGTGTTTTCTACCCTTTTGAGAACTTCTGCCATTTTCTCCAAATCTAAAATTGTCGTCTGCAAACTCTTTTGGTTTGGAAGAGTCCAAAATTTGTCGTTTGGGAAAGGGTTAAAGTTGTTTGCGTAGAACCTGGCAGATTGGGCAGCAAGTAACGGAGGATAAAAACAAGAACTTAATTAACAATTAAACCTAAGAACCAAAAATTTGGGAGATTTACACAAACAGTGTAGATAACGATTGGATTGCAAGAGCGTGCTGTCTGACATTGACTCGGGACTTTCCATGTTGCGGCATATTCTGGCCAAAAAGTTCATGAGCTGCTCATGCGACTTTGGGACATGAAACATACTGAAGTATCTTCAGTGTAAATGTATACAATGTTTGACAAAACTTTAGATATATGTGAAAAAAAAAAGAATAGTACTTTTGAAAACAAAAAAACTGTCTAAATGTTATATCCAAAATGTTTAACCTGTTACCATACAGCAAAATTTTAGACCTATCCAAATTGAAAGCATTTCCAGACGACAATTTTAAAATGGCTCAAATGGGGCAAATTTGCTTTGATGGGGTAGAAAACTTTGTGAGAAAAGGGGAAAATGCTGGTATCAGCATTTTCTCCTTTTTCCACAATGTTTTCAAAAGGCTTCTTTCTCAGGGTTGTCAAAAGTCGTCATTGTGTGGTAAAGGGTTAAAAACCGGATCGAAATATTTTTAAGTTTCCAATACTAGTACCTGAGGCATAGCGCCGTCCACCATTGCTTTGATGACGTCATTTTTGTATCCTAGCGCACTGAGACCGTCTGGTACTTTTAATTCTGTTAAGATCTCACGCAGCCTGTCTGCCAAAGCTTTTCCGGCGTCTTCCCTACGTACATTTGTCATATCTCCACCTACAAAGTAAGCCGGTTTTAACCGCGTCGAACAGTTTGATCATTGATGCAATATTACAAGGGCTTTTTCAAAAAGTAAATAAACATAGAAAACATATTATGGTATACACATACTAGTTTTTCCTTAGTTTTTACGTTGTAACTCATTACCCCCCAAAAAAAACAAATTCGCAGGAGAACGCTTCGAAAACAAATTTACGCCATGATCTAGGATAAGGAGGTTACTGTATCTACCAGACTAGACTGCAAAGTCCGCACAGGCTGACATGGGCTGAAACTTTTTGATTTCGGTCGATTTTTTGCATGTCAAAGGACCAATTTACCTCATTCTTTGGTAAAATTGACTGAGTGGATCCATATAACGTGTTGTGATGCATCACAGAGATGCATTAACCCATTAACAAACAATTCCTACTTTTAACGACCCCAAGAAAGAAGCCTGTAGAAAAACACTGTAGGAAAAGGAGAAAATGCTGGTAACCAGCATTTTCTCCTTTTCCAACAATGGTTTCTACCCTTCACAAAACAAATTTTTATATTTTCAGTCTCTTTTATTTTGTCATCTGCAAATGTTTTCGATTTGGACACGTCTAAAATTTTGTCGTTTGGAAATAAGTTAATTTATTGCTAACAAGGTAGAAGCCATGACATAAGGCCGCTGGCCTTCGGCCAGTGGAGCTAATAACACTTACCCAAAGCTTCCATTGCCTCCAGATGGCGCTCAGGACAAGCCGAAGCTGTAAATTCGAATACTGCTGGTGATGATACTATCACTGATAAGCCATGTGGCTGGAAAAAGTAGATAACAGACCGTTTTAGATGATGATGATAATTCTATTTTTGACAATTTCATAATATGATAATTGCAAAGTTCCAAAAAAGTAGTAAAAAAGAGAAATGTTTTAAATGAAATATAGGGTACCGCAGGGCAACAGGATTTAGCATTCTACCCACACAATCCCTACATTTGACAACCCTGAGAAAGAAGCCTTTAGAGAACATTGTGGGAAAAGGAGAAAATAGTAACCAGCATTTTCTCCTTTTCCCGCAACGTTTTCTACCCTTCACAATACAAATTTCAAATTTTGTCGTCTGCAAATGCTTTTTGACAAGCCAAAAAGTTTGTCGTTTGGTCATGAGTTTAATAAGCAATGCCTTTAGAGTTGTCACAATGTCCTAAAAGTCGTCTGCAGCGCGAGTCCTTTAACCCCAAAACAATACCTGGTTTTCATGACCCTGGGAACTAAACCTTCTGAAAACATTGTGGGAAAAGGAGAAAATGCTGGTAACCAGCATTTTCTCCTTTTCCCATAATGTTTTCTTCCCTTCCCAAAACAAACTTTATTTATTGAGTCACATTCATTTTGTTGTTTGCAAATGCTTTCAATTTGGACTAGTCTAAAATTATGTGGTTTGGTTAGAGTTAATTAAGCTAGAAATGGATAAATAAGTGTGAATTGGCAGGCGGTTCTGGAAATATACGAATGTGTTAACTTGACACATAGTATGTTTAATGGCTGACAGCCGACACTTGAAAACGAGGCTTTGACAGGCAGATTCCAATTATCGTTGACAATTATACCTAGATCTTTTCTCTAAACGACTTATTCTTCTACTCAAATAAACGATTGACATATAGAAACAGAGCGGGAGAAGTAGTTTCACGAAAGTGTTCATGACTAAACAATTCCCGCGTCCTATAGCAAAATGCAACAAACGAGACTGTTTTGAACTCCGATTCTAACCTGTCTTCTATGACCAATTTTATTGGCTTTTGCATTCTGTCTTGCATTTTAAAGGCTAAAGCTTTAAATAACATTCCAAACAGAATTTGTGTACTTACGATGAGGGGAATGTCTTCGTATCCTTCCGCTCTGTATTCCCCGACATTACCGGAAATAGGATAAGACATACCATGACTGCAATAGATATTTGACAAAAGTAGTTCCATATTAGTTTTTGCTTTAAGGAGACGGTTAGCTTGAAACCTTTGAAACAAACAGCATTTTACAACAATGTAACTAATGAAGGAATTACTTTACAGTGAGTCATCTATCCTATTTCTACCTTTTTGATATAAATGTTATTTAGTCCTTTTCTTCAAACAACATCAAATATCTTCTATTAGAAGGATTCTTCTTACTAGAATAACAACCAGCATGTATGAAAATGTATGAGGTCTGGGCCAGTGTTCACCAAATATTCTTAACATCACTTCTAGTCGAAAAGTATTCTAGATTTAAAAGTAACATAATTTTTGGTTGGCTGATACAACCAATAAGAATTTGCGTTACTTTCTTGATAATAAAAAGAAAACTAATAATGCAATTTTGATTGTTTGGTGAATACAGGTCCAGGATAAGTATCAAATAATTATATAATGAACAAATATCATCGACTTACGGCAAATGGCAGCCAGCATTTCCAAACCCTACCCCAGCGTAGGCACTGGCTAGATGCATTGCAGCTCGAGCCTCGTAGTCGTCGGGGTTGAACGTAGCTCTATATGAAGGGAAAAAAGGGTCGTATGAAATATATCGTATATAATTATTACCTTTTAATTCAGCTATACTCTTTGTAAAGAGACTTTTGTGCATCTGCGAAAAGTATCGATCCAGGTCAGCCTGTGCATTCCGCGCAGGCTGACCTGTGCTGAAACTTTTCATTGTCGATAAATTTTCTGTTTGTCCAAGGACCAGTCTACCTCATGATTAAGTCAATTATTAGAAAACTGGCAATTATTGAATCCACAAGTACGAACTGTTTTGTCTATAAATTAAAGAGATGTATTAAGCCCCCTTTAGCCACAGTGTGGCTCATTTTGGTTACCTACCGTACTAGTATTGGATCATTTTTTGATACTGAACAACTAGTCCATGTTTCAAGTTAATATGTTTAGTAATGACAGAGATATTGATCCGTTACCACACAATCCCTACTTTTGACGACGCTGAGAAGGAAGCCTTTAGAAAACATTGTGGGAAAAGGAGAAAATGCTGGTAACCAGCATTTTCTCCTTTTCCCGCAATGTTTTCTACTCTTCAGAAATCAAATTTCAAATTTTCAGTCACTTTCATGTTGTCGTCTGCAAATGCTTTCGATCTGGACAAAACCTAAACTTTAAACTTTTGTCGTTTAGTAATGAGTTAAAAAATCCCAAACTTTTTGCACGACGAAGACAGAGCTACGACTGTACCTCGACTTTAATTTAAAAAAAAAAAACAGCAAACCCAGAAAAGTAGTCTGTATATAGAGAAAAGGAAAGACGTACCTTTTGATATATTTTGATGTCATTCTCAATGCGTGTAATGACCAAATATCACTGATAGGGTTGCTCCCTTGGTACGAGGGTCGGGCCAGAGGGTTGTCTGGTCTTGGCGTACGTTCATTGAAAGGCTTGGCTGTATACGATTCAATGGCGTGACTGAAGGAGAGGGGGGAAAAACATGTTATACCCCCAGCAAAGTGCTTTGGTAGCGAAAGCAAACCAGAAATGCATTTACGCACAAAATTATCTATGATCAATAGGAAGTTAACCGTTTAACTGATTTGCCAATTTGAGGCTCTCCCATTTCAGAAGCAAATAAAAAGATATGATGTCAAAAATATGGACAAATGAGGATACACTTATCTGATTGAGTGAAAAACATTGTGGGAAAAGGAGAAATTGCTCGTTACGAGCAATTTCTCCTATTCCCACAATGTTTTCAAAAGCTGGCTGTTGTTGATACGTCAAAATGAGTATCTATGGAGTAATGGTTAAAATCGTCAACACTTTAACTCTTTACCAAACGACAAAATTTCAGACTAGTCCAAATTGAAAGCACTTGCAGACGACAAAATAAAAAGTAACTCAAAAATTGAAATTTGTTTCCAGCAGGGTAGTACACATGGTGGGAAAAGGAGAAAAAGCTGGTTACCAGCATTTTCTCCTTTAGCCACAATGTTTCCAAAAGGCTTCTATCTTAGGCTCGTAAAAACCAGGGATTGTTTGGTAAAGGGTTAATCCATTCAATCCATTGCAAAATAATACATTTATGACGGTCTGTACAAGAAGAAGCCTTTCGAAAAAAAGAATGTGGGAATGCTGGTATCTAGCATTTTCTCCTTTTTTCCAAAATGTTTTCTATCCTACGAAAGAAAATTATCATGTGCTGAGTAACATGTAATTTGTCGTCTGCATTTTTAGACAAATCTTCATCTTTGGCGTCGCGTGAAGAGTGAGGGCATGCAACCAATTCTCAATTATAACACAGCTATTCCGCAATAACATGGATTGGTTACCTCCCCTGATACAGCTGAAGAGTGTTTTACACATAGGCCTTTAAAGCTTCATTTGTCTATCAAGGGATAACGAAACTTTCATTATCTGACACCGTTACTATAAATAGCACATTAGTGATTCCCTCTTTATCGTATATAGTTTTGTACAGTGTAGGGAGTCGCCCATATGAAGCAATGTTGAAGAAAATTTGAGTATATTCCGTGATATACAGGCGAAGCACCATGCAATAAATGCAAAATGATCGACCAAGGAAAATTTGATTGTTCGCGTAAGACCAATAGAGCTTCAAAAGCCTGTGGTGATTTATATATATATATATGTATGCACATCATAGACCAACAATTCTTAATGCTTCACCTGAAAAAAAAACTCTAGCTTACCATAAAACATCAAGACCTGTATAGCACGTGACTCTTTCAGGAACGGTAACCAAGTGTTCGGGGTCAACAATCCCCAGGGTCGGGCGTAAAGCCCTGCTGGCAATACCTAGAAGATAATGAGGCGAGTTTGTGTCAAACTGGTAACGAAATGAAAGCTTGGTTTACATAGCAGAAATCTTTTACAAAAGCATATCCTCTTTTATATTGTGTTTTGTGGTATTTGTCGAAGACAATACCACTATGAGTTCAAGATTGAATTTTGATCACCATGTATCCTATTTTGTGCAAAGCCGAAGGAAATAAACCCAGTTAAACTAATTTTTTCTCAGGCAAATGAGTTTTTCGATGGCACTCAGATATGTAATTTGAAATAGCATATTAAAATACATGGGGCGAAGCCATCGATCGTTGAGATACTTATTTTTCATTGAAAATATCTTCTCTCGCTCATTTGGAATATGGCCCTGGGCTTTTTCGTTCCAAAACCAATTCGTTCCATGGTTTGCTCATCCTATGATTGCACGCTATTCCATTTGATTGCTCATGAATATTTATAGATCGAAGTAATTGATTGTAATATTGGAAATTAAATGTAAAAGGCTAAAGATATTTCAGAATTATAGTTTTAAGGTACATGAGTACTCTCCCTTCAACCGATAAGGTATTCATTTGCTTGATGGGTTGACTTTTAAGCCAATATTTGAACAATATGTCTCTTTTTCTTTCAAACTATGAATTCTACACCATGGGTTTCCTTGACAAATACCACTTCAGCGTTCTCAACGCTTTGATTTATTATATGTATCATAGATCAAACATAAGGACACCGTTAACCTTTGCGTATTTAAGTCCATTGATCAGGCTATATTCTGATCCAAGTAACATAGCATGAACATCTTTGATCAAAGAATGCTCCTAAAAATCATCTAAGATCATTTGTGTAAAGTTTATATGAAACGGGTTACGAAATGTAGGAGGAGAAGATGTTTAAAGGAACTGTTGGCAAAGGATGACGCACAATCGTGGTGCACAGACATTTACCATCTTAAAACTTTCTACATTATCAGTTTTGTGCTCAGCATAGATAATAAAACCTTAATCAAGTTGAACTAAAGTTCAAACCTGTCTTGGCTTTCATTGGAAGATAATCAAAAACGGAAGTTCCGGTCGTCTCACTTCCGGTCCCGGCAGTTGTCGTCACTGAAAACAAAGACACAAACGAAAAATTCAATGTTTTTATGAACAAAGTTAATGACTGGATAGACATTAACTGGAAATTTGTGTACATGCTTACTAAATGACCAGTTTTACTTAAAAAAAAAAAAATCCGTGGCTATAGAGGAACAAATACGTATTGTACTGCAGAGCGTAAAATTTCAGAAAAAAACCCCTCAGTTAAGTCTAAGTTATATTGTTTTCTTTTACATCCTACAAGTCACATTTTGTTCCTGCTTAATTTGGTGAGACACCGTTACGGAGCATCCCATCTGAATTTACATAGTTGCAGTTGTCAACTTTCATGCTTCAATGAGATTAACGGTTTTGGAATCCTCTTGCCTCCGACTAGTGCCATGTTAAAACAACTTTTTGGTTCACTACCAACGTTTTAATTACTGTTCAAACTCTACATTCTATCTTTTATTTTGTGATCAAATACTAAAGTCATGTGCACCGAAAGTAATTAAGTGGTAGTAGTAGTATTCACGGTACCTGCTATCAAGGGCTTCATCGGATGTGTGATAGGAGTCCCCTTCCCTATCGGAGCGTTCACAAAGTCAAGTAGTACAGCGTCGGGTTTAGTGGCAAACAAGTTCGCAGCTTTACACGTGTCTATAACACTTCCCCCACCCACCGCCACATACAGGTCAAAGTTTCCTTCTTTAGCAAAGTCGATACAATCTTGAAAACTGAAAGTTAAGACAGATAAAAATGAAGGTTGTACTAAAACCAAAACTGCAAAAGTACTCAAAGACTAAGGTAACATTCAAGTTAAGTTTTTCTTAAAGTTCTTATAATTTTTCGATCAATATCTTGTATGGCCACCTCTACTGTCGATACAGACAATTGTTCGGCATCGCATAGACCTTACATAACGTAAAATCATTGCATCAGGTATGTTAATCTATTCCTAAACGAAAGCAGTGGCCAAAATTTTACTTAAAAGTTACGTTAGTCTTTGAGTACTTTTGCAACTTTGATTTTAGTACCACCCTCATTTAAACTGCAAAAAACCTAACTGAAACTTTCTGTTAGTTAAAATCTGAATAGCCTGTCATATTTTTACAGACTCTGAACTAAGATACGATACCAAATTTGCTAGTCCTCAGTAAAACATGCTACAAGAAATAAAAGAAAATTAAGCAGTTATTTATGGAACTGAGTAGAAAATAATCACGTCCTACCTTTCATCAGTCGGCTCCACTCGGGTTTTATCGTAAACTTTATACGACACATTCTGATCATCTAACGACTGAAGCACTATTTGTACGGGTTTCATTTTAGCTAGACGAGCATCTGTTACTACTAGTACGTTCTTTGCACCCATATTTTTACAATCCTGTTCAAATAGAGACAGATTAACTTACCTAATATTACTACTACATGTATTTGTTGCTGACAAAAAATGTTAACCTTGCCACTATTCAAATGCGTTTTAACACATTTACAGTGGACAACTTAGAAAAAAATAAATAAAAAAAGGGGCAACGACAAAGCTTTGTTAAAGCAATCATTGTTCTTTTTCTGTATATTCTAAAGTTTTCCTTCTGTTGGAAATAGAAAAAAAAAGACAATTTCCTTTCCGGTCAACGTTTGTGCTCACTGTAGTTTGTGTAACTTTTTTAACCCTTTACCACACAATGACGACTTTTAACACCCCTAAAAGAGAAGGCTTATGAAAACATTGTGGGAAAAGGAGAAAATGCTGGTTACCAGCATTTTCTCCTTTTCCCACAATGTTTTCATCTCTTTCAAAGAAAAATCATTTCATATGAGCCAATTTCAAACTGTCATCAGCAAATGCTTTCAATTCGGACAGGTCTAAAATCTTGTCATGTGGTAAAGAGTTAATGTCTAAAAAGCCCCCTCCCCGTCCACGTCCTCCTCCCACATAAGCAGCCATAAACACCATTCTCGCTGTGGTCAACATATCATCATCACCATCATCGTCGTCGTCATCATATTCATCATCATCATCATCATCATCATCATTATAACTATGTATGATATGATATCTTGAGTATATATACAACATAACAAGATACATACCATACCGACTTCTCGTGTCACCCCGGCACCATATCGAATATTGGAACAAGCCATCTCGATAGCATATTCTTTTTCTGTTCCAGTGCTGTAGTCTGAAATAAGGATACAATCTATCACCTCTTTACCAGACGACAAAATTCATAAATCCTGGGAAAAAATGGCAGGATTGGGGATTGAACCTGCAAGCCCTTTGTTTCAACTTCTATAATGTGTTACTGGTCTACCAAACAACCGGGGCCTGTATCCATCAATTATTTTTGAGAATATTCTTATTCTCCAAGACACAACTTCTGATTGTACAAGCCAATGAGTCGGTTTAGAGGTATGTACAAGCTTATGCACGGTAGCCCAGTCGGTATAAAGGTACGTCCAAGAGCTAATGTACGGTTGCTCAATCGGTAAAAAGGTACGTACAAGCTTCTGCGGGGTAGCCCAGTCGGTATTAAGATACGCACAAGCTTATGCTAGGTAGTCCACTCGGTACAAAGATACACACAAGCTTATGCACGGTAGCTCAGTCGGTGTAAAGGTAGGCACACGCCTATGCACGGTAGCCCAGTCGGTATAACGACGGTATGTACAAGCTTATACGCGGCAGTCCAGTCGGTACAGAGGTATGTAAAAGCTTATACGCGGTAGCCCAGTCGGTTTAAAGGTATGCTAGGTAGCTCAGTCGGTCTAAAGTTACGTACAAGCTTATGCAGGACAGCCCAGTCGGTCTAAAGTTACGTACAAGCTTATACACGATAACTCAGTCGGTATAAAGGTACGTACAAGATTATGCTAGGTAGCCCAGTCGGTATAAAGATTCGTACAAGATTATGCTAGGTAACCCTGTCCGTATAAAGGTACGTATAAGATTATGCTAGGTAGCCCAGTCCGTATAAAGGTACGTACAAGCTTATGCTAGGAAGCTCAGTCGGTATAAAGGTACGTACAAGCTTATGCTAGGTAGCCCTGTCCGTATAAAGGTACGTACAAGCTTATGCTAGGTAGCCCACTACGTATAAAGGTACGTACAAGCTTATGCTAGGTAGCTCAGTCCATATAAAGGTACGTACAAGCTTATGCTAGGTTGCCCTGTCCGTATAAAGGTTCGTACAAGCTTATGCTAGGTAGCCCTGTCCGTATAAAGGTACATACAAGCTTATGCTAGGTAGCTCAGTCGGTATAAAGGTACGTACAAGATTATGCTAGGTAGCCCAGTCCGTATAAAGGTAGGTACAAGCTTATGCTAGGTAGCCCAGTCCGGATAAAGGTACGTACAAGCTTATGCTAGGTAGCCCAGTCCGTATAAAGGTACGTACAAGCTTATGCTAGGTAGCCCAGTCCGGATAAAGGTACGTACAAGCTTATGCTAGGTAGCTCAGTCGGTATAAAGGTACGTACAAGCTTATGCACGATAGCTCAGTCGGTATAACGGTACGTATAAGATTATGCTAGGTGGCTCTGTCGGTTTAAAGGTACGTGCAAACTAATAAGCGGTAGCCCGGTCGGTATAAAGGTACGCACAAGTTATTGTATGTTAGCCCATTTGGTACAAAGGTACGTAAAAGCTAATGCGCGATAGGCCAGTCGTAAAGGGAAGTACATGCTCATATGAACCCCGGTAGCTCAGTCGGTTTCGAGGTACATACACACTAATGTGCAGTAGCTTAGTCGGTAAAGTAGTTACGTGCTAACGTCGTTACCAGTAGCTCAATCGGTAAGGTAGGTACATGCTAATGTGGTCCCCAGAAGGTCAATCGGTAAGGTAGGTACATGCTAATGTGGTCCCCAGCAGGTCAATCGGTAAGGTAGGTACATGCTAATGTGGTCCCCAGCAGGTCAATCGGTAAGGTAGGTACATGCTAATGTGGTCCCCAGCAGGTCAATCGGTAAGGTAGGTACATGCAAATGTGGACCCCGTAGCCCAGTCGGTAAGGTAGATTTATGCTATGTGAACCCCTGTTACTCAGTCAGTATCGAACAGGGCTTGAAACCAACGAATGCTGGTTCGATTCCAATTATGTCCGATGATCAATGGTAGTCATTGCGACAGGATTCATTCCTCCCTCACCACTGATCAATTGCTCCGAAAATGTTTGTGCAGGAAACCAAGAAGTGACATGGTTAGAATGTTGGTGCGAAGTACTGGTAAAGCAAACTTCAGGAGAGCATGGGTACGCGCACTGGCCCTCAAGATATAACTTATATAATGTTTAAAATCGCAATAAACATTACGTCAACAAATACAAGCTCGTGAGTACGTTTGAACTTAATGACTTAACCCTTTACTCCAAAGATACTCATTTCTACGCATTGCTTGTATGAGCCTTTGGAAAACATTGTCGCAAAAGGTGAAATTGCTCGTGACGAGCAATTTCACCTTTTTCCACATTGTTTTCTATGCTACCGAAGGTGTCATTATACACATAAGAAACATCTTCATCCTTGCTGTTATTCAGGGTCAATTAGAGATACCATAGAAATGCCTTATGGGGTAAAGGGTTAACCTTGAACATATTACATATCATATTCTGCGAGACTGCGTTGTTAAGAACTAGATACTGCCCCCTGACAGTGACCCTATCAACCAACAATTTTTATTGCCTCGTAGTCAGCTGTGGTATAAAAGTAAGCCAGCCTATCAGGCCAATATTCACCAACCATTTCAATCGCAATCGTGAGCCGAACCCTAGTAAGCTGATCCGAGACGACACTTTACGCAAATACCCAAAAGCCCCTTTTCGCGTGTTGCAAGCCATACTATACTGGCTAAACCAAGTAAGCGGCTCTCTGGTCTGCGCCGGCTGATATTGGTCTATACTTTGTGCAAACTGCATTTCACAACCACTTATATAGAGCATTGCTCTTCTATTTGTCGACTTGTTTCTCTTAACTCTTTACCACACGACAAAATTTTACACTGGTTCAAATTGAAAGCATTTGCAGACGACAAATTAAAGGTGACTAAAAAATTGAAATTTGTTCTGGGAAGGGTAGAAAACACTGTGGGAAAAGGAGAAAATGCTGGTTACAGCATTTTCTCCTTTTCCTACAGTGTTTTCAGAAGGCTTCTTTCTCAGGGGCGTCAAAAGTAGGGATTGTGTGGTAATGGGTTAATCGTCGATCTCCCATTAAAACTATGGAACTTCAGGTCGTTCTTAGAATGCCCAGCACACTATATAGGATGCACTCACGTTTCAACGTCTACAAGTTAAGCATTTTTAACAACCAACCAACCATGTGTTTGAACGATCCTCAAATAAAGCCTTTTGACAACGAAGTAAAAAGAAATAGAAGAAAATGCTGGTAACCAGTATTTTCTTTTCTTTGCAATGCTTTCAAAAGCCCGCTTTTAACCCATTACCACACAATCCCTACTTTTGACGACCCTAAGAAAGAAGTCTTTAAAAAAACATCGTGGGAAAAGCAGAAAATGCGGGTAACCAGCATTTTCTCCTTTACCCACAATGTTTTCTACCCTTCACATAACAAATTAAAAATTTTCAGTCACTTTTATTTTGTCGTCTGTAAATACTTTCAATTTGGACAAACTTTAAAATTTTGTCGTTTGGTAACGATAAGAGTCGTTTAGACTCGGATTTGATAGGTAAACTATCTTCAGAAACAAATTTTACAGCTTTGACTACCTTTGGCCGAGCTACGTAACTCAGTCTGTAGCGTACAGGACTTGAGAACAGGTCGTAGGTTCCATCCTTGCCTCGGCCAATTTGCTTTGACTTACCTTTGGCCGAGCTCCGTAACTCAGTCTGTAGCGTACAGGACTTGAGAACAGGAGGTCTTAGGTTCGATCCATGCCTCGGCCAATTTCTTTCCTCGGACTGATGATAGTCATTGCATCAAGATTCATTCCTCTCTCACCGCTGACCATTGTTCTGGTGATGGATATGTGGAAAAGCAGCCAGAGGCTTGGAAAGAATACTTGTAAAGTACTGGTAAAAGACACATCAGAGAAGCATGTATAGGTACACTGGCAGCCGCAGCATAACTGAAATAATATGTAAATGGCGTTTAACACGATAAATTAAACGATTATTTGACTTACCTCGGGCAGAATTCTGTAGACGGGCTATTAGGCATCTGAAATAAAAGAAGTTTAGAAAATATATGGGAGATTCTGAAAGATACTGGCTAACTTTGAAACTACTGAGATCAAGATTAATCTAGATCTCGCCTTTGGGCTTGGCAACTGCAAAATGAATTAATTAGGCCTTCTGCAGTGGCATGGAAAGGCCACCGTAGACCTATACGAAATTTACATTTTTTTTACTTGACATACGCGGCAGTATGGGGAGAATGCTTATATCAAATAACAGATGTAAACAACACTTTGCATAACAAAATCTACTTAAACTGTATAATTAATATTTACGCAGCTCGAATAAGGACTTTGAACGTAAACACATGAAGTGTGTTTGTCAACCTACTTTCTTTAGAAAATAGTAAACACAATCCATGCGTATGTAGACGAATATAGATCTATGCGATTATCCCAGGTTGGGTTTTTCCAATCATGTTACCCTTACGCTGTTCAGTGCCACTCATCAATCTTTTGCGGACAGTGTAGATCAAGATCAGACTGCACATAACGTGCAGTCTGATCTTGGATCTACACTGTCCGATAAAAGGATCCCCCGACAAAAAATGAAATAACATTCAGGGTTTTAATACCGCCTAGAATGTTTGATTTCATTCATTTCACAAGATGAGGGTTAACATCCTTTTCCCAAACTATTTTCCTTACCTTTCTGGTATTTCTCTTGTTTGCTAGTTGGTGACATCCTAAATATGTATGTTGGTTGCGTGGCGGTTTACGCCCCTTACACCATTTTCTCTTCCAGTCATACTGGGACAGCTTACCAAGTTTAAATGCCTTCCTTTGGGATCGGCTAATCAATGGGCCTGGACTCTTAAAGTAGGCTTAACTTAATTTCTCATGGAGCCTCCCACTACAAAGATCCTATCGCCCGAACTAGGATCAAGCCCTAGACCTTAACATCACTTATTCATCGTATTTTGAAAGCAGTGAATCTTGCAGGACCCGACTACCTGTATATCATACATTTATAATTGATCTATGATTCGATTAACCCTTTACCCCATTAGGCATTTCTATGGTATCTGACCCTAAATAATAGCAAGGATGAAGCAGTTTCTCATCTGTATATGACACCATTTGATAGCATAGAAAACATTGTGGCCAAAGATGAAATTGCTCGTCACGAGCAATTTAACCTTTTGTCACAATGTTTTCCAAATGCTCCCACAGGCAGTGCGTAGACATGAGTATCTATGGAGTAAAGGGTTAAAATAACGATGCAATGCTTCTTAATTAAATTCAGTTTACCTTGATAGCTCTCGATTTAAACCTCTCCTTTGCAAACACAGTAATTTCTTCAGCGACATATTTGACATAAATAAACGCGTGTAATTGCACTCAGACCTCTACACAATAACACTGACCACTGCCCCGTAGCTGTTATTTATGCATAAACGTTTTATCTTTGATCGTGGTCCTCCTACTCCAAACTCACTCTGATTAGGCCTCCACTAGGTCAAAAATAAGGATTTCATCCAACACATAAACTCCCTTATGGGCCCTCACAGATTAATGACGCAGCGTCAGCAACCCAGGTATTCATAACGAGGCAATAGCAACCTGGGAAAGGACGTATTTCACAGAACCAATTATATATCATTAAAGTGTGAAATATATTTGTGTATTATAATCTAACGGAATATCAGCAGAATGGAATCGGAAGGGGTGAGTTCTCTTTCATGGAATAATAAATCCTATCGATATAGAGCTATTTAAAAAAAAAAAAAAAAAAAAACATCATGTTTTTAATACTAAAGGAAAAATGAATGCATACATATCTAAATAATTCCAAATGCATTTCAAATTCGATAGTAATTGGGCTTCATTTCAATAACAATAAACGATGCATTTACGTCGTTCCAACACGCAAGAGTTACGATAATGGAAACTCCATTCACGACGCATCTACGTCGTTCATGTGCCTTCCTATTCGACAGTTGTAAAAACAATTATTTCAGTTCTTCAATTAAACACCAGTAAATGTTATAGTGAAAGTTCCTTATTTACGACGGATTTACGTCGTGCAAATGAAATGAGACCTTTATCAAAGGTTATTGATGATGGATTTACATCATCTCTTACAAATGCATTTAGCATAGAGCTAAACTGTAGTACCGATGAGTTAACATTGTGACACAAGCATCTGGAAAAATGAATTCAGAAACCAAGACATGACGGATTTACGTCAGGGTAAGATAACTACATGCATAAGCCATCTACGAATTATAAGATAATTCGGCATTATGAAATGATGAAAGCTTTATTGAATCGATTTGCGACAGCGTAAGTCTTATTTAGAATCCTCACAGGGAATAAATATATATATTTCCAGGCCGAGTTGGCAGCCGGCCAGGGCGGAAATGACGTACAAGATATGTCTACGCACACCCCAAATATGTATTCGATAGTTGACCAAATGGGGAATGCAACGGTCAGTTCTGTCAATGGGAATAACGCACCGGACGTTGTAAGGTCACTCCAGGCAATAAACGAACACATGATTAACATGCAGAGAGAAATATTATCTCTGAAAACATTTCAAGCATCACCTGGAACTCGTGGGATAAAGAGATCACGAGAGGTTATTGACCCTCCCTTATCTGGTCATGACCTTAACAATGATTCCGACCAGGAGGAGGACATAGACACCTTTCTGGGCCAAAGTTCAACAGAGGCGCAAGAGGGAGAAAATTCTGACAACGAATGGGTAAATCTTTCGGATTGCTTTGAAAATGACTCCGATACAGGAGAGGAGATCAAACCAGAATTAGCCAACATAGCCAACGCCGTTCTGCGAGGAAAAGTAAAAGAGGACAAGGTAAATGCTCTTCAGGTCAAACATAAGCGACCGAGCAATGTTGAGAATTTACAAGTACCGAGAGTTGAAGAAATTCTGTGGGGGCAATTGAAAAGGGATACGAAGGCGTTCGACTACGCCATTCAAAAATCACAAACCATGCTTTGCCACGCATTAGTACCAACATTAAAACTGATGCAATTGCAAAAGCACGGAGGCACACCGGCAGAATCCACGGAATTAACAGCCGACATTTTTAAAATTCTGGCACAAGGCATTGTACAATCCAATGAATTGAGAAAGCAAAAAATTCGTAAAGATCTGACTCCCATGTACAGGTCCCTGTGTGACAGAAAGGCTTCAGCAACGAAACTATTTGGAGAAAAATTACACGAGGAAATCAAACATATAAAAGAGACAAAGGCAATGCTGGGTCCAATCTCAAACAAGAAGCCTTTTTTGGCCAAAAGGGGAGGGGGGCAACTGAACAACAACAACTACCATCATTACTACAATCGGAACCAAACTTCAGCCTCCTTTCCCCCAAGAAACAAAACCAACCGACGCGGCAACAACAACTACCAACCTCAGTACAAGAGGGCAAAACCTGGGAAGAAATAGATGTAAGTCCGAATATCAAAATAAAAGTACAAAATACACCTGAAAATTTCAAGGCCGGTAAAACGGCCGCATGTATTTCGCTCTGGGAGACTATTACAACAGACGAATGGATACTGAATACAATACGTGGGTGCACTATTGAACTTTCTCAAATACCACAGCAGTCATTCATACCGAGGCAGCTACTTTTCACACCAGAAGAAAATCAGAAAATAAGCGCAGAATTAAAACGATTTCTTAATTGCGGCATTATCGAGGTATCTGATGGTTACACTAATGACGAATACATTTCAAATATCTTTATTCGGCCAAAGAAGGATGGTAGAATAAGACTCATTTTAAACCTAAAACTGTTCAACTCGCTTTATGTAGAGAAAAATCATTTCAAAATGGAATCGCTCCGTTCGGCTCTTAATGCAATGAGAAAAGATTGCTATTTCGCGTCTGTCGACCTATCTGATGCCTATTACTCGATCAGAATAAGAGAACAGGATCGAAAATTCTTCCGTTTTATCTTTAACGGCATTAAATACCAATTTACCGCGTTAGTTATGGGTTACTCATGCAGTCCCAGAATCTGGACTAAACTAATGAAACCTGTATTCGCTTATCTAAGGTCACTCGGTCACATCAGCGTGTATTTCATTGACGACTCATGTTTATTTGGCGAGACCTATCAGACTTGCCTGCGGAATGTGCAAGATACGGTACATTTAATGGACAATTTAGGCTTAACGCTTAACCAGAAAAAGTCCGTCCTCGTGCCATGTAAAAGGATTACATTTCTAGGTTTCATTATGTGCTCAGAATCCATGACTGTACGAATAACATCAGAAAAATGCAACGATATCATAGTTCTATGTAATTTCTTTCTAAACGCAAAAAGAACTACAATCCGCAATTTCGCAAAACTAATTGGAAAGCTCAACGCGGCAGAGCCAGGCGTGCAACATGCTACACTATTCATTAAGCCACTGGAAAAAATTAAAGAAGTCGAATTACGTCGACACTGCGGTAACTTCGACAGTTACATGAATATACCACGGGTCATAGATGACATTCTGAATTGGTGGATTGACAACATAGGTAGTAGTTTCAAACATGTAACACAAAATCCACCACATATTACTATTTACACGGATGCTTCACTACAAATGTATGGAGCATATGATGAGACAAATGATTCCCGAACACAAGGTTTCTGGTCGACCGAAGAGCAAAGGTTACATATTAACATATTAGAAATGAAAGCATGTGAAATCGGCATTCACACTTTCTGTAGAAATTCGACAAACGTGCACGTCCGCCTGTACACCGACAATACTACAAGTTGCTCATACATAAATAATTACGGTGGGAAGATTTCAAATCTTGATGAAATTGCACGAAGACTTTGGTTTTGGTGCATAGAACGGCATATACATATATCGGCTTATCATATAGCCGGAGTTACAAATAAACAGGCGGACAAGCTTAGTAGGAGTGGAAATGATGATCTTGAATGGGCATTAGACGCCAATGTTTTCGCATCATTAAAGCAGATTTACCCAGACATGCAGGTAGATTTATTTGCATCGCGTTTGAATACAAAACTTCCATCATATGTTTCTAGATATCCTGAACCAGAAGCATGGGCTATTGATGCTTTTTCGTTCACATGGTGTAATCAGTTATTCTACATATTCCCTCCTTTCAGTTTAATTCCACGAATTCTACAGAAAATAGAAGAGGAAGGAACTCAAGCACTTCTGATTGCACCAATCTGGCCAACACAAGCTTGGTGGCCGAATCTGATCAAACTTATCACGGACAACTGTTATTTACTTCCAAAAACATCAAACGTTCTGAAATTAATGCACAAACCAAACCTGAAACACCCACTGACAAAAATGCGGTTAGCGGGTTTTCGTATATCAGGACAGCCTTACGAAAGCAAGGCATTTCGCGAACAGCTGAAGACCTCATTCTCAAATCCTGGCGTACAAGTACACAGAAACAATACAACACGTATATTAACAGATGGCTACATTTCTGTGAAGGGAAAAGAAATCCTTTTAAAACCACTGCACAAACTGTGACGGAATTCCTGGTTAGTCAGTACCAAAATGGTTTAAGCTACACAGCTATAAATACAGCTAGATCTGCGATAAGTAACTTCGTGCGTCTGACTGGCAATGTCAACATACATGAAAATGAAATTATCAGTCGTTTTATGAAAGGTGTATTCAATGAAAAGCCTTCCCTGCCGAGATACACGGTAACGTGGGACGTACACTCTGTTCTGCATTACTTAGAAACAATGGATACTTCTACGCTTTTATTACTCTCCGAAAAACTGTGTATGTTATTTCTACTTGTAACTGGCCAAAGGTGCCAAACTTTGCATTTGATTAACGCTACAGACATAGAAACTTTAGAGGACAGAATAATAGTCCATATTACGGATATTCTGAAACACAGCAGGCCAGGATTTCATTTGAAACCTATCACTTTACATCGATATGATGAGAACGATAAAATCTGCATTGTTACTACACTAAAGGAATATATGGAACGCACACAACACCTGAGAAATGGGAGTAAATTACTTATTAGTACAGTGAAACCACACAATTCTGTGAGTAAACAAACAATTAGTCGTTGGGTTAAATCAATCATGTCTAAAGCTGGCATACCAGACATTTTCAAGCCACATAGCACAAGATCGGCTTCCATGTCAAGAGCTTATTACAAAGGGGTGCCTTTAAAAGAAGTTATAAAGTCAGCTGGCTGGAGCAACGCTAAAACTTTTGCTAAATATTACAAAAGACCGATTATTCACAATACTGAGGACATGCAATGTAAAATTCTGAGATCAGTAACTGACACTAACAAAGAGACCATAGACTGAAAATTCCTACGTGTATACTTCGCTATATTACCTATACATATATTGAATAATCAGTGAAAGTTAGCTCTTCTCACTTTTTGGTTTTTTACCAACCCATTTTGTAAGTAATCAACTCTAAAGAATCTGTGAGGGCCCATAAGGGAGTTTATGTGTTGGATGAAATTGAATGATTAAGCTAGACTTACCTTCGTAGAAGTAAGGCGAAGGTTGATCATAATTTCATCCGACACAAAACTCCCTTAGGGCTCACACGCCCACCCTCAACCACCCTTCCGACGATTCCTTACAAAATTGTGTATATACAACGCTACGCGTGTACACTCTAAAATATGAATACCTGGGTTGCTGACGCTGCGTCATTAATCTGTGTGAGCCCTAAGGGAGTTTTGTGTCGGATGAAATTATGATCAACCTTCGCCTTACTTCTACGAAGGTAAGTCTAGCTTAATCATTCAATTTTATATAGACAGCCTCGTTTTATAATTATTCATTTCACCATGTTTACAAATTTTGTCGCGCGCCACGTTATATATCAAGGTCTTCCTTTTTTTTTACCCGTTACCAAAATTTTAGACTGAGCCAAATTGAAAGCACTTGCAAGAAACAAAACTAACGTAACTCAAAAACTGAAACTTGTTCGCAGCAGGGTAGAAAACATTGTGGGAGAAGGAGAAAATGCTGGTTACCAGCATTTTCTCCTTTTCCCACGGTGTTTTCAAAAGGCTTCTATCTGAAGGTCGTGAAAATTCAGGGATTGTTTGGTAATGGGTTTAACATAATCTTTATTCCAGCTTTGCCTTCCCCAGACAATCTGCTGAGCCCCGGTAGCTCAGCATGCAGCTACTACATGACTTGAGGACAGGGGATTCACCGGTTCGATTCCCGAACTCGACCTAAACTTCTTTCCGAGCTTTGATGACATTGTGACGGAATTCATTTCTCGCTCACCGCTGATCAGTGTTTCGACGATGGGTAAGTGAGAAAATAGCCAGGGGTCTTGGAAGCAAATCCTTCTAGTTTGATTAAGACGAAACAGGAAAGCCTTGAACCTTGTTTGAAATGTACTATAGAGCTGTCACTGAATTTGACTTATTACCCCCGCCAGCACTTTGACAGAAAAAAAAACTGTCAAGTTCAAAGGGAGATAATTCCTCAACTAGGAAGAGTTGACACTTGAAAATTGCGTCTTACAAATCTTCAATATATTATCAGTATATGTGCAAAGTTTCAATACAATTGAAGGAAAACTGTAGGAGGAGTTCGTGACACAAAATTATTAGTATTTTGTTCACGGACAGACGGACGGACGCACGCACACGGACAGACAGGCTGATTCCAGTATACCCCCGAAAACATTTGTTTTGCGGGGGTGTAATAAGTGTTAATCCCAAATTTTGTAATTCTTTCACATACCTTTCATTTGTCACTATTTATGCCTGTGTTATTTAGGCCTACGTTGTTTGCCTATGCTATTGTAGCTCATGTATTTACATTTTGTGAATTTGTGCCATTAAAAGCTTGTCTGTCTGTCTGTCTGTCTGGATGAACATTGTGCGAAGTACTGGTAACAGAAAGTCCATGAGAGTTTAACTGTACTGAAATAATATTGAAAAATGTGTTAACCCATTACCACACGATCCCTACTTTTGACGCCCCTGAGAAAGAAACCTTTAGAACATGTTGTGGGAAAAGAAGAAAATACTGGAAAACAGCATTGTTACCAGTATTTTCTCCTTTTTTCCACAATGTTTTCTACTCTTCACCAGGATGCCCAAATTAGATACGTGTATATTTGTAGAATGCCATCTAGCGGGAGATATATATAATGGCACCCTAATGGGATTCGTGTAACATCCCTTTCATCGCTCAAAACCCTTCGGAGTCGGCTTAGAATCGTGTAATCCGTAACCGATCGGCAGACAGACGCTATTTCAATGCATCGATTGCGAATTACCCGAGTCTTAGCCAAATTCGCACGATTTTCGGCGAAGAAAGGCGATGTTACACGAGTCCCATTAGGGTGCTCTATCCGTAAGTGATATTTTCATTTTCAGTGAAAATTGTATGGAAAGACAGGGAATATCTGTGTCAAAATATTTAAGCCGCGCTCTGTGAAAAGGAAGCTAAATGCATCTGCGAAACGTATCGTCCAGGTCAGCCTGCACAATGCGCGCAGGCTGACATGGACCCAAACTTTTCGCCGTTAGCAAGTTTTCTGAATGTCCAAAGACCAATCTCCAACTTCATTAACGCTTTACCAAGCAATCCCTGGTTTTTACGACCCTGATATAGAAGCCTTTTGAAAACATTGTGGAAAAAGGACAAAATGCTGGGAACCAGCCAGCATTTTCTCCTTTTCCGCACACACAATGTTTTCTACCCTGTTGGAAACAGATTTCAATTTTTTAGTTTTGTTTATTTTATCGTTTGCTAGCGTTTTCAATTTGGACTAGTCTAAAATTTTGTCGTTTAGTAAAAGGTTAAGTTGGTTGTTTAAAACAGTGGCTATTAAGGAACTATATAACAGGGTGATGGCTGGTTTGGTAAAATGCATCATGGAGAAGCACGAAACCTCCTTTGCTGGACCATGACTCATTTGTAGGTAGCCTTTTCCAGTTATATGAGTCCACTTTTGGATATTAACTACTAGTCCGAGTCTGAACCAAGTATCTTTGTACAGCAGTTATTGAGATGTTATAAACTGTCAAAGTTTTGGCAAGATGGGACCACGCAAACAACAGCTGGGTTTTGACAACTCCTCGATGTTTTGTTCTCTTACGAACATAAGAGTTCGCAACGAATGCATGGGCTGAAATAAAAATCGCATCTGGCGGGATTCGAACCCATGGCGGCCAAAAATCCTCATTTTTTTTTCGAGGTTTAAAAGACCAATGCCATAACCACTGGGCCAAAGAGATATCTCCCTAACGCAGTTGTCAGGTATTGTATCTAAATCGGGACGGGACGAAGCCATGCATGCAGGAATAGTCTCCCGTAACACACCCCCTCTTAAAGTCATCATTTATTATGAATAAAAGCCTTATCAGGCAGAAAGTCCGTTTTTGGCCAACAAATGGAATTAATGGCTCAGTGGCCAATCCTGGACGAGCACCCATCTTAACCCTTTACCCCATAAGGCATTTCTATGGTATCTCTAATTGACCCTAAATAACAGCAAGGATGAAACAGGTTTTTATATGAATAGGACAGCTTTTGATAGCATAGAAAACATTGCGACAAAAGGTGAAATTGCTCTTGACGAGCAATTTCACCTTTTGCCACAATGTTTTCCAAAGGCTCATACAAGTAATGCGTAGAAATGAGTATCTATGGAGTAAAGGGTTAAGAACATGAAAGTTCGCAACATTTGCATGGCTGAAATACAAATCGCATCCGGATTCCAACTCATGGCGGCCAAAAATCCTATTTTTTTTCCGAGGTTTACAAAGCCAATACCATAACCACTGAGACAAAGAGATATCTCTCCAATGCAGTTGTCAGGTATTGAATTTGAATCGGGACAAAGCCATGCATGCAGGAGTGGTCTCCCGTAACACACCTCCTATTAAAGTTATCATTTATTGATGACTCAAAGCCTTATTAGGCAGAATGTCCGATTTTGGACAACAAATGGAATTAATGGCTCAATGGCCAATCCCGGACGAGCCCCCATCTTAAGAACATGAAAGTTCGCAACAATTGCATGGCTGAAATACAAACCACATCTGGCGGGATTCGAACCTATTGCGGACAAATATCCTCATTTCTCGAGGTTTAAAAGACCAATACCATAACCACTGAGTCAAAGAGATATCTCCCTAACGCAGTTGTCAGGTACATGTATTGTATTCGAATCGGGACGAAGCCATGCATACAGGATTTCGCCTCTCACCTCTGCTGAAGCATGTGAGATAAGTAGTCGGTGGCTTTGGAAAGAAAGTTGTGTTTGTACTGGTATGGGAATGCTAGGAAACACATGTGCGTCACCGACCGCCATGATATGACCTTAGCTGTTAAAGTGGCGTTAAACCAAATACTACAACAACAACATGCTTACAGGAGTGGTCTCCCGTAACAATTCGAAAACAACCGAGCTCAAAATCGCTTAGTTGTATATGTTGGGGTGAAAAGAAACCTTTTTTTAAACTTCGAGCGGATTGAGGCTTGGAAACACCATGATAAAATTGAATATATGCTCGATCTGGCTGCCATGTCATAACCGTAGTACAGTTGAAATAGTACCAAACACTCTTGAAAACAAGCACAATGATAAAACAAACAAGAAAAATTCACCTTGAGCTGTACATTTTTTTTCTTTATTGTAATTTCAAAGAAGAGAAATTCAACATTATTTTGTAATATAGTATTCTAAGCACCAAGTTCTAAGTCAAAACAAGAGCTAAGGTGCAACAAAGCGCACATGTGACTATTGTAAACCATGTGACCTGACCGGAAGTTCCTCCAAACCAGACGTCAAGGATTACTTCCGGAAACAACGAGGGATTCGATCCAATTTCTGAACAGTTGAATTTGTAGAACTTCATATATCCTTTTCCACCGATAATGTTGTCTCGAAACTCACCGTCACCAAATGTGATCTCAATTTGCTTGTCCTGTAAAGTATAATCATTTAACCCTTTACTCCATATATACTCATTTCTATGCATTGCTTGTAGGAGCCTTTGGAAAACATTGTGGCAAAAGGTGAAATTGCTCGTGACGAGCAATTTCACCTTTTGTCACAATGTTTTCTATGCTATCAAAAGGTGTCATATACACATAAGAAACAGCTTCATCCTTGCTGTTATTTAAGGTCAATTAGAGATACCATAGAAATGCTTTATGGGGTAAGGGGTTAACTTATCACCAAACTACAAAGTCTTGGATTGTCGAAATTGGAAGCAATTGCAGACGACAAACAGACGTGACTCGATTATCAAATTGAATTTTGAAGGGTTAAAAACTATGTGAGATAAAGGAGAAAATACTATTTTTAAGACTTTATTGGTATTTCAGCTCGGGATTGCCAGATAAAGTGATAGAAGCTTTATAAATACTGCATGAGTTTGCCATTAATTTAGTGAACTAGTGATGTTACTGCCAGTGCTAAAGGTATGAACCGAGTAGCCGATTGATTGATTGATTGATTGAATGATCTGATAGAAAGTTTTGGCAGATGCACTAAGTGCGCTTTTCACAGACCAATGCTCAAATAAAACGAATGCGCTGTCTAGAGGTATCGCTTATAAATGCTGACTGCGAGAATTGTAATATTTGACTGTATATAAAACATGCCATATAATTTACAGGGTGTCTCATAATATCTGTCCCCATTCTAAATCATTCGGATTTCGTCAAAACTTAAAAAGCGAATACGTATCTGCATAGCAGACAGGACAAATTTTATATTGATATATAATTTGTATTAGTACCTTTGAAAGTGTCAGTCCTGCCTGGCGTCAATCTTTAGATCTATAGGCTATGTTCAATATGACGTCCGTTTTGGGCAATTACAACGTCAAGTCTGTCTGAAATTATTGATCACGTTCCTACATGTTTCCTGGCAAATGGAGCGGATCTCTCTCCTGATGGCACTTTTAAGTTCGTCTGTATTTGCTGGTGTGGGTCTGTATACGCTGCGTCCTTCAAGTAACCCCTCAAGAAAAAGTCAAACTTGAACATGATCAATAGTTTCAGACAAAGACTTCACATCGTAAATGCCCAAAATGGACGTCATATTGACCATAGCTTACAAAGATTGACGCCAGGCAGGATTGACACTTTCAAAGGTACTGATACAAATTATATAGGTATATCAATGTAAAATCGGTTTTGTCTGCTATGCAAGTACGTATTCGCTTTAGTTGTGTGTTAAGTTTTGACGAAACCATAATGGTTTAGAATGGGGAGATATTATGAAACACCTTGTACTTGCAAAAGTTGACCTGCAACGTGCAAAACGATGACTTTTATACAATTCTTCCCTACCTGGTCACAGTTCGTTATTTCCACAATGTAATCCCAGAGCACCAACGTTCTGCATATATCCCCGTCCTTGTTAAAGCTTATCATATGTCTGTAGATAGTGCTGTTTGGATTGGATAGGTACACCTTGCCATCGGGTTCACAGCTAATTCGTATTTCACCTGAAAGATAGAGAACCAACAAGGTCCTAGTCGCGCTATATCAGAGCTCTAGATAAAGGATGTGATTTTGATTTCAAAATTTAAAATATCAATTAATCTCCTCATAACCCTATGTTATGGGTACTCATTAGAATCGTCTCATCGAGACGATTCTAATGAGTACCCACAACATAGGGTTTCGAAGAGAAATAATTACTTTAGAATATCATTACTCCTTCTTACTGGGAGCCCTGCTATATAAAATTTAAAAAAAACAACAACAACAAACCTTTACCAAACAATAAAAGGTTGGACTTTTTCAAATTAAAGGCATTTGCAGACGACAAATTCAAAGCCGCTCAAATTGTGGCTTTTGCAAGCGGAGGGGCAGAAAACTTTGTAGGAAAAGAAAGTACTGGTAAACCAACCCAGGCCCTTAGAATGAATGCCAAGTTTGCCATCAACCTCCATAATCTTGGTTAAAAATCTCTCTCTGTTTACCGGAAAGCAATTTAAAGCAATTCGACAGAATGAATCCATCCGTCAGTCATCGACTGCTAAACAATGCCACAAATTTGTTTTGGTTGTTCAAAGCATTCAGTGGTTTGGAGTTATGAAGTGCGTGGTAGATCTACGTAAATGTTCGTCAAAAACAGCTGCGTATTGCCCACAGGCATAAAAGAATTCCAGGCTATGTCTTTAACAATCGTTCTTAACCCTTTCCCGAACAATCCCTGCATTTTACGGGTCTGGAATAGTAGCCTTTTGAAAACATTGTGGGAAAAGGAGAAAATGCTGGTAACCAGCATTTTCTCCTTTTCCCACAATGTTTCCTACCCTATCATAGACAGAGATCATCTTTTCAGCAAGAGTTGAATTGTCGTCTACAAATGCTTTCAATTTTGTCTAGTCCAAAAGTTTGTCGTTTGGGAAAGGGTTGATCTTATTCATGTGCACTGGTCACCGTGCTATAACTGGAAAATGTATGAGATAGACGTTAGACACTAGACACATTCTTACTTATGTTGTTATATTTCAAGCCGATTTCCATCATGGCCTTCGCTTTCTTTAGTCTGTCTCTGTCAGCCATGAGTCCAAAATTTTGCCGCGTTGATCTTTTGCTACATGTCACTTCCGCTAGACTGTATACATCTAGGTCATCATATTCTATAACTAGAACAATAGGACCGGTCCGCTGCAATTTAATGGGTTTTATAGTTAATGACTATAAAATGGTAAAATATATTCAAAGTGTAACAAAATAGCCTGCCCTTTACAGACAGACAGACAGGCAGGTAGGCATACAGATAGACAAGTAGACATACAGACAGACATACATACAGACAGACAGATAACAATTAAATGCTCGTTTTTTACTTACAAATATCCCACAGGCTAGTTCCACTGCTCTCCCTTCTACCGACTTCTCACAGACACCGTCATCGACCAAGCTCGACACCCTGGGTATAGACTGTGTGGAATTGTCAGCGAACACTAGCACCACATTTTTCTCCATCGTACAGAAAAACTGCGTGGCAAAGAGCGACTTAGTCGACAACACCGTGGTTGCCATACTGCTGTTATTGGTAAGGTAGCATCCGAGTACTTCAAATAACACTAACAGCTGAATGTTTCGTGATGTCATAGTGGAAGATGGTGTTGAAAATCACAGTTCTCTAGACCAACCTGATTGATTACAGATGAGTACTTGCCACTCAGACCGTTTGAATCCCGGCCAAGAGTACTAAATAAATGAACTATAGTCTGTGAAAAGGGAACTTAAAGTATCTGCAAAAAAAATCGATTCAGGTCAGACTGCATAGTTAGTGCAGGCTGACCTTAATCGATACTTTTTGCGATAAGTCAATTGTCTACACCTCAAATGACCATTGCACAAGCTCATGATTCTGTGGTTTGCTGGACAAAATGTGTTTTATAGATAAAAACAAAATATGTGATGCATCATAAAGTTGATATATTTAGCCACCTTTTTTGCCAAAGCACGGCTCAAATCCAATGAACGTGTTAGTCAGAAAACAGGACCCAATGCACAGGTTGTTTTTGCCATAATGTTCCATAAGAAAGCTGACAGTGCAAATTTAAGATCAAAATGCATCTATTGTGCAGTCTGATTTTTATCTATACACTGTCAGTTCTTGGCAGTCTGATGAAGTACTTTGTTTCCTTGCTGCAATAACCACTTATTTACGATATTACTGTATACATTATACACATTATTGTATATATATTATATATAATATTACATCGACAGATCTATGATCAATTGATGTATTTCTTGACTTTAACTCGGCTACTTTCCTGAGTTCAGTCACCTTGCCACATTCCTGGCTTTCACTCAACCAACTTTCCTTAGTTTCATGCAGTCACTCTTCTGGGTTTTCCTTGCCACTTTCATGGCTTTCATTCGGCTATATTCCTGGGTTTTAGTCATCCATTTTCCTTAATTTGAATCTTAAACTGAAATTTTAGTTGGAAAGGGTAGAAAACATTGTAGAAAAAGGAAAACATTGTGGAAAAAGGAGAAAATGCTGGTTACCATTTTCCTTTTTCCACAATGTTTTCTAAAGCTTACTTTCTCAGGGTCCTTAAAAGTCGGGATTGTGTGGTAAAGAGTTAACCCTTTACCCCATAAGGCATTTCTATGGTATCTCTAATTGACCCTAAATAACAGCATGGATGAAGCTGTATTTTATGTGTACATGATAATTTTTGATAGCATAGAAAACTCGGTGGCAAAAGGTGAAATTGCTCGTGAAGAGCAATTTCACCTTTTTCCACAGTGTTTTCCAAAGGCTCCTACAAGCAATGCGTGGAAATGTGTATCTATGGAGTAAAGGGTTAAATCAGTAAAGTTGTCTTTGTTGAAAGACATGGTTACCCGCTTTCGGGAAAGGGCGATATTGCTCTGAACAGTTGGTTGATTGAAAGGTATTTCACTACGCTTTCAACCTTATATCAGTTATATCACGGCGACTGCTTACAAATGACTGCATCCTGCCTACATCGGAATTCACTCCTGCAAAAGCCAAAGGGCTCGAGTGGGCATCGGAGCGCAGTGTTGCACAATCCTATGGCTTCACCACTGAGCCATACGGCGTCATCTGCTTTTAATAAGAAACGGGTCCTTATATCACAATACCTAAAAGAATTTCCACCACAAATCCACGAAGATGTTTTTTTTAAATTCAATATTCCTTTCAAGCTAACTTTTTCTTCCACTTACACAACGACCTTGCTCTTGCCTTTGAACATACCATATGCGAAGACGATATTTCAGTGAATGCATGATCTCTCTGTCTGTGCAAAAACTATGTGCACTCACGTGATTTTCGTGGAGACTCGCGCATATCGCTCAATACTTTGCGTGGTGAATTAGAGATCCATCTACCAGGTTTCGATTCGATCTTCTCCTAAGATGGGGGTTGTTCGTAGTACTTAGTGTCTTTTGGTCAGGCAAGATCGATAGTAACAATGCCGATGAAATGCTGAAAACTCGATGGAAATGTTCAGTAGTGGGGCGTTGTCGCAATTTCGTTGACTGTAATTATGTTGAAAACGATATAAACACCTCTCAATAAATATCAATGTAGACCTTCTTAACATAGGAAAGGAGCCACTTAAGTTGATTTTTCTTGGTCAAATTTTGAATTGCTCCAGGCTAGTTATAGTCTCCAGTTATTTTTCATGTCTCAATTAAGCCTGTACTAAACAACCATACTTTATAACACATGTGCTGCGCCTTAAGGACCTTTTGCGGACAGTGTAGATTAAGATCAGACTGAACAGATTGTGCAGTTTGGCCTTGGACCTACACTGCTGACAAAGGGGGGGGGTAGTTTTAATCAAAAGAGTAGGCCTTACTTTTGAAGTAGCAACCGTTTGATTTTCATAGTGTCGGTTTTAAAGTTTGAATTTCATTTATTAAGAGGGATGTAAGGGTAAACGACTTCGCTGCTAGGTGAGACTTTTTAAAACAATGTAGGGATGAGAGAAAATGCTGGTAGCCTGCAATCAACATTATAGGCGAATATAGGCCTAACGTAATATAGGCCTTCATAGATACGATCGAATTATCGGCTGCTTATAAACAATATAAACGAACCTAAAGTATTATAGGAGAAACTAAAAAACACCATACATAGACAAGGAAAATGTATGCTTTGGCAATCTGATAGTTTCTGAAAAACGGATAGTTTCCTGTAACTAGCACAGTGCTACGTCTTGAAATGGAGTTAAGGATAAATGCGCAGCAGAAGTTAAGGGTTGAAGTGGTTGGTTTCCGCTTTATAATTATCACGAGATAGTCAGACACGGGCACAAGTAGACGTAAACAAGTCATATGATGCTTCACAGTCGGCATAGATCGGTAGGAGGTAAGGTAATGCATTTCTTTTTGTTTAGAAATAATTTTTACTAATTATTGGAAAATGTGCGAAATAAATCAGAAAGGACATATATTCATTTAAATCACTTACGTGAAAGTGTGTTAGCTCTCGCATTGAGATGTTGTTCGTCCAGATTGTTTTCGCACCTTTCCGTACAAATCAAGAGTTTCGGCAGACGATACAAAGAATTGCTTAAAGAAGACTCAAACCGGGACATCTTAATCTTTGTTCATGGAAAAAAATGGATTACAGAATACTGATATAAATATGAAAACGAAATACTTTTTGTAATGGAGCCTAGCTATGTCAAAAGGGGGCTGAATCAGCGAATGCACCTGTGAAAAGTATCCACTCAGGTCAGACTGCACATTCTGCTGACCTGAGTCAAAACGTTTAGCTATTAATTAATTTTCTGTATATCCAAGGACCAGTATAATTCACAATTAAGTTTTTTGTTTGCTTAGCTTAGCTGGCTATATAACATGGATCCACAACTATGAGATGCCTTCTTTGGTAGTCTCAATAATGAGACGTTACGGTGATCTTTTTCATATTCAGACATTTACTGTACACCAGAGGCGACCAGTCAAAAAGTAACATCACCTTTGGGGACAGTTATCTGTACTACCTATCTTTACTTTCAGGTAGCATCAGTCACCATGAAGCTTCTGTATTCAGTTTTGGTTGTTCTTTTTTGTGTTGCTACGGTAACAGCAAGTTGTGATTTCCCGCCAAGTCTGTGGTGTTCGTCTGAATCCATTGCTCATCAGTGTAACGTAAGTTTAGCCATAAGCTTCTATTGTCTCAATATTAGTTACATTTCTGTCGGAGACACCTCAGGAAATCATTGTGCAAAAGGAGCTGTTGCTAACACGGTACCAATGGTTCTTGCTTTTCCCACAATGTTTTTTTCACAGTGTAAAATACTACTAAGATTTTTTTTATTTTCATTTAGTATCAGAAGTATGTTTCTTTTTATACAGACAAATCCTATCACTAATGAACCATATCAATCTCATGTAAGTGCTTTCAAAATGAATAAATGTATAATTTTGTTGTTAAGTTAAGAAATAATCTTCTTTTTATTGTGGTTTGTCATTCAATAAACCACATTTGTGAATTGTGAGGCACAATAAATAATCCACGAGGCTGATAGCCTGAGTGGTTTATGCACAGCACCTCATAACTGACAACATAGTTTATTGAACAATAAACTACGATAGAAAGAAGATTATTTCGGTTCTAACATGCTGAACTCTTATTAATGAAAGAAAAACAAACAAGTTCATACATGGGGTAAAATCGCGGATGTAGAATATATTTCATCAAATAAGTAAATTAAGTTTCCTACTTACGTTATACAGAACGATGTCACTCTACATAGAATGACATCGCTCGCTATAGAATAGCGTAGATTTTGCCACCCTTCCGTTGGACTGTGTTTATAGATAGACAGATAGATAGGTAGATAGATAGATAGACAGACAGATAGATAGATAGATAGATAGATAGATAGATAGATAGATAGATCTGTCCATCTGTCCATTCATCATTCATGCACACCGTCTCTCTTGCACATTCTAGGTCTATGAGCAATGTAAAGCAGCATCAACAGTATCAAGTGACGCAGGTCCAGTGAATGTGACGTTGTACTACGAATCACTCTGCCCAGACTGTAAAAGGTTCTTTCAGACACAACTCTACAAAACTTGGAAAGCCCTGGGAAATGATGTCATGTCCTTGACCTTGGTACCCTATGGAAACGCAAGGGTAAGGTTCACAATGGGCTTACAACACGTAAAAAGAGGCATTCAGACATCTCCGTAAAGTGTTGTCTCAGATCAACTTGCGCAGTCCGCGCAGGCTAATCTGAAACGGCACTTTCCGTTTATATGATTTTTTCTGTTTTGCAGAAGTCTACAAAAACTAATGAAGACGTGAAGTGCCGTCTCAGATTAGCCTGCGCAGACTGCGCAGGCTGATCCGAGACGACACTTTATGCACATGCCTGAATGCCCATTTTCGCATGCTGCAAACTACTGAGTATGAGCCATCCTCTGGCAAAATGGGGCTTAACACTTACAGCGCTGAATTAATATAATGGACCGGGTAAACTACGAAAAATATCAGAAGTACCAAATTTTCATTATTGGTATGACCGGAATATGGAACAAAGTAATAGACAGTGTAGATTCAAGATCAGACTGCACGTTCTGTGCAGTCTGATCTTGGATCTACACTGTCTGCAAAAACAAGTTAACCCATTACCACACAATCCCTACTTTTGACGCCCCTGAGAAAGGTGCCTGGTTACCAGCATTTTCTCCTTTTCCCACAATGTTTTCTACCATTCACAAAACAAATTTCAAATTTTCAGTCACTTTTACTTTGTCGTCTGTGTGGGAATGGGAAGCTGTCAAATGCATGCTTGGCCCTGAAGGCACTGACCTAAGTAGAATTTACAGATTTTCAAAAAATGTTGTTCAGGGTCAGACAAGCTTGTTACACAAATGAAAAAAAAAAGAGATAAATGTATGGTCATGTGACTCTAATCACTGTTACATCACATGATGTGACTCACCAGCAATCCTGCTTATCCCTTTACCACCCAATCCAGACTTTTAGCGACCCTGAGAAAGAAGCCTTTTGTAAACATTGTGGGAAAAGGAGAAAATACTGGTAACCAGCATTTTCTCCGTTTCCCACAATGTTTTCTACTCTTCACAAAACAAATTTCAATTTTTCAGTCACTTTTATTTTGTCGTCTGCAGATGCTTTTGATTTGGACAAGTGCAAAATTTTGTTGTGTGGTAAAGAGTTATGATAAGCTTCTTAATTTATTAATACTTTACATCACAATACTGAATTGTATCAACACTGAGAAGGCATTCAAAAACATTGTGGGAAACAGGTAACCAGCATTTTCCATAATGTTTTTTATTCTATCAAAGACTAATTTCATCATCTAGGCTACCTTTGCAGGTATATCATGGCAGCCAGTTCACCTGTTGATGCTTTCCTAGAGTTTCTATTAACCTTTTACCACACAATTCCGACTTTTAACGACCCCCGTGCAAAAAGCGTTTTGAAAACATTGTGGGAAAAGGAGAAAATGCTGGTTACCAGCATTTTCGCCTTTTTCCACAATGCTTTCTACCCTTCACAAAACAAATTTCAAATTTCCAGTCACTTTTATTTTGTCATCTGCAAATGCTTTCAATTTGGACAAAGCCTTAACCCATTACTACACAATCCCTACTTTTGACACCCCTGAGAAAGAAGCCTTTAGAAAACATTGTGGGAAGAGGAGAAAATGCTGGTAACCAGCATTTTCTCCTTTTCCCACAATGTTTTCTACCTTTCACAAAACAAATTTCAAATTTTCAGTCACTTTTATTTTGTCGTCTGCAAATGCTTTCGATTTGGACAAGCTAAAAATATTGCCGTGTGGTAAAGGGTTAAATATTGTCGTTTGATAATGAGTTAACTAGTATTCTGGACATAGAGAATACGTACCTAGTGTTGTAGAATATCAAAAATATCTAACGAGGTTGGGAGAATTGATAATTGTCGAGCCTTGGCGAGACAATTATCAATTCTCACAACCGAGTTAGATATTTTTGATATTCTACAACACTAGGTACGTATTCTATTTATCTTTCAACGTCCGATTGGTCGGTTTTTGTCATTCCTGTTTATTATTCAACAAGAAAAAACACGAATTTATCGCTATATGCAAATTAGCTAATGATACAGCACGCGCTTTTAATCTAATACACAAACAATTTACTCATAGACGTATAAAGCCTGCACAAAGAAAGAAGTTCAAGATGTTTCTTCGTTTTTGTACTCAGTCAAACGTTTCCAAAAAAACAAACCGACAGAAATTGAATTTTTGTCAATATTGTAACAGAAATCAAGTGTGCATTTGACCAGATATACGTTGGATAAGCCGTCGCTTAAAAAAAATATGTCACGGGTAACCGGCAAACTGTTTGTGTACTCTCAAACGGTCGTGTAGTGCAAATCATTGAAATTTAAACGCAGGAGAAAAGTACATGGAGTTTTTGACAATTCTATTGATCAGATAGATTCTGATATGGATGAACATTTAATGTGCGGACGTTTAAGACGGTTCCGAAGAACATTGGAGTTGTCACACCACTATTCCTAGTGGAGATATTCAAGGTTGGAATATGCAGCTGTTCGGGTATGGGTATGGCGGGTGGAGTTACTTGGCCTTCACACACTGGATTTTCATGGACTCTAGCTTCATTTGCAAATGCGAATTGATTGGAAAGCTGAGATTGGGCTGTGGAGATTTGAGACACGCTATTACTGAGTGGGGGATAGTGATTTTCAAGACCTGACAGCCGGTGAAAGGTACGCTTGTGTTTGCCAAAATGTTTGACCATATTTTATCCAGTTTCCACGATATTTTCTACACGTTTCAAAACTAATTTCAAGATGCGCGTTGAATTTGATTTGTCATCTGCAAATGATTTCAATTTGGACAGTTGTATAATTTTTGTAAAGAATTTCATTACGTATTTTTTCTCTGATATATTGAAAACAATGTGGGAAATGGATAAAATGTGCATAACAAATTTTTTCATCCTCCTCCTTGTACTGTTTAAAAACCTTTCTTCCCTATGGTGGATAATTTGGACCTGTGTGCTAAAGGGATAAATTGTTTTGAAGTATGTATGAGAAAGAAAATCAAATATGCCAACATATAGAATATCAAGGAAACTCTCCCCTCAAGTAGATCTGCCATTCTCATAGTCACTGTGCTATTCTGTAAATCTTCATTCAGAAAATCAAGAAAATGTGCTCATAACAAGACAATTTTCCATTACTGCAATGTTTTTTACTGTAAAAGTCTGCTTACTCTGAAAAAGACATTTATAATTATGATGTAAAGGGTTACTCTGCTGATTTTCTTTCCCATATTTAGGCGTTCAATTTATAATTTCTTTTTTCTAATTTCAGTGCAAGACAACTCAAAATTTTAACTGAAATAAGGCATGGAGTTATGGAAGAAGTTTTAGTAAACATTTAAAGATTTTGGAAGACAGTCAGCATTTTACCTGCCTACAGAACTACACCAGACCTGCAGTGTGACATATTCTGTATTTGGTTAATTTAAATAAAGACAACAAAAGTACTGTTTTTGTTCTATAGATTTTTTTTCTAACGACTGTTGTCTTGCTTGGATTTGTGTATTGACAAAATGTCAACAAGAGGTCATGTTTTAGGTCGAAAGTAGTTCCGGCATGTTGTTGTTGTTGTTGTTCCTTCAGCCGTTGGATTTCGGCTCAGCTCTCTCCTTCAATCTGATGAGAGTATTGGGTTTTGTTTTACATTTAATGAGCTTTTAGTCCACTATTGGTTCTATTTCACTGTGACACAATTGGTCGGTTAACACTATGTACACTATTAGTTAGTTGCTATAATAACTCGCGTGATTATTAACACTATGTACGCTGTTGGTTATTTGATAGAGTAACTCGTGAGATCAGTGCGCCTTGCTATCAGTTAATGACACTTTTCACTTTAGCAGAAAGTCTAATTGGCCTTCACTAATTTAAACAGTTTTATAAGAAACTTACTGTACTTATCATATTCAATCATTCAATTCACTAATTTGTCAATAAGGAACAATAGAACTTTATTGATTTAAAGAATTATAGCTCTGGAATCCATCGGTGGAATACAATTGATGAACCTAATAAAATATAAATTGTTAGGTACAGATTACAGAGGATGAACAAAGTCCACTCATATCCCTATTGATATGGACATGACTGGCCTCGGCACATCCACTATTGCCAATAGGGAGACTGTCATAAAAGATTAATCATAGTATACTTTAGAATGTTACTTTCCTGTTTTAATTAAAAGTCACTGCATATTTAGTTCTTACGTTATGCAGTTTTGTGAAGTCTGGTAATAAGAGTTATAAAAAAGTCAGTACTGTCATGAGCTATGTGTGAAACCATGTGTATCCACTAATGCTTCCCAGCACTACATGTAACCCATACATGTATGTACTAACAATGTTTTAAGTCAATCAGTTATTGTCATATTTACGATAATTGTTCATTTTTCAATATATACATGTATGAAATTTATTTCTATAACTTGTGTAGTAAGGAACTTTACATTACATGTACTTAAATATGCTGTTTTGAGTAGTTGTTGTTTATTTCACAGGATCTGCTGTTGCCTTGATTCTGTGTATATGTAGCATGTAACACAGGTTTCTAGAAGTCGCTTCTAGTTTTTCAATATTTGGCCTATTTTGTTTGTCTGTAGTCAGGATAGCTTCACTATTGATTGTAGACTCAGGCTCCAGGATAAGTTTTGTGAGTGTTGAAGAATTACCCATTAGAATAATTCTAGTAGTAGCAATAGTTTTGGCTAAATCATCAATATAGTTTATTCTTTGTTGTTCAGTTTTACAGCATCTGGTTAAGAAGTGCTCTCTTGTTTCAGGTTCATCCTGACAGATGGGGCACAGTTTACAGACTTCATATTGGTTAAACATTGACCTAAGGGTTTGAAGTCTGTAGGTTCCTGTTAGGAGCCTAATTTTCACTAGGTATTTTTGGTTGTCATATAAAGTATTTTTAACATACTTGATTGAGTTATGGATTAGGCCATACAAGGTATTTTAGAGATGACTTTTTTTCTAAAAGCATGTTAGTTCTATTTTTCCAGTATTTATCCACTGCATTCTGTACAGTTTTTTTCCAGAGTTTCTTATTTGTTGGCTTTTTTAATTCATCATAGATACTATCCATTTCATATTTATTCATAATTTTCTTGGTTTCTATGAACCAGCTTTTGCTGTTATTGGTTTTCACTGCAAGTTGTCTGTGACCGATTTGACATTCTAGCGAGTCTGTATTAAGTAGTACTCTATTGAGTAGTGATAGTCTTCTTATATCGATTTCTGCTTCAATGCTTCTCAAACCAGTTGATATGGGTATTGCTTCATCAGCAGTATTGTCAGGTAGTGAAAGAATTGCCTTAAGCACAGTTTTTTGATATTTTTCTAATCTGTTGATTTCATTTTTTGTCAGTGATAGTGTTTCCAAGCCGAATATTAATTTCGGAAGAATATATATTTTCCACATTTGGATAGTATACTTGGGGGATAACCCTCTTTTACCATGAAATCCAGATCCAAGCAGTGCATATGATGTCCTTCTGGCTAGTTCTATGTTTTTATCAATGTCAATTGCACCATTTCTGTTTCTTTCTATACCAAGATGTATACAACATTGTTGTGATTCAAGAGGCCTATTATAGAGTGATAATTCCACGTCTTGTACTTTGATTGGTAATATGCCACTTTTGCTCACATTAATATTGAAGTGGTGACCTTTGGTGTAGCTTTCAACATAGTTTAGCATACATTGGGCTTCCTCTATTGAATTTGACTGTAAGGCAGTATCATCTGCAAACGTAGGTGCTGCACATGGTATACATCCTATTTTAGTACCAAGTCTACTGTTCAATAGGGTTTCAAGAAGGTCATTATTAAAGATCTTATATAAGGTAGCAGATAAAATACCTCCTTGTCTTACTCCTTGCTTGACTGGAAATGAGCCAGATAAACTACCTGTCCACTTAACTTTACTTTGAGCTTGGTCATACATATTCATGATTATGCTAATTGTTGAAAAATCAGTTTCATATTGGAATAATTTCAAAAACAAAGAACTATGCCACACAACATCAAAGGCTTTCTCAGCGTCCAACGTAATTAGATACATTGGAATTTTGTTGTCTTTGGCCTCATTAATTGCTTCTGAAACCATAAGAGAAGCATCATTTGTAGATACTTCTTTTGTGAATCCTCTTTGGTATTTACTTTGTTTGGTACAAAAGTTTTCACTTACATACTCGAGTAAAATTTTTTCAATGATTTTTCCAATAATTGGTAATACTGTTATGCCCCTATAATTGCCTGCTAAGGTTTTGTCTTTATTCTTCTTGAGTACTGGTGTGACCAGCCCTTGTGTAAGAATACTAGGAATATATTTCTTTTCTAGCATTGCATTGATTAGAGCTAGCAGACCTGATTCTATTTGATAGTAGCAGTATTTCAGGTGTTCAGCAGTTAATCCTGTTATGTCAGTAGCTTTGCCGTTTGACATAGATTTTATAATTTTCTCTAGTTTTTCGGGAGTTACTATTATAGTATTTCCTGAGTTAGTTAACTCTTTAATAATTAGTTTTGCAAGTTCAGCATTTCTTTCATTTTGGTTGTCAGGTATGGTTCCTTCGTCTATTTGGGGATTCGCCAAATTGGCAAAATAAGATTTGAAGGCATTTAATATATTTTCATTTTCTGTATAGGTTTTCCCGTCCACTGTAAGTTCTTGAAGTTCTTGGTACTTGTTTTCCGGATTCCTTTGCTTTTTGACTAAAGCGTAAAACATGTTTTTGTCGTTTTCAAAGCATGACATTAGTTTTTCATATTTGTTATCTCTTTGTTTGGCTTGAGCTACTCTTATGGTCTGTCGTAATTTTTTCCTGCAATCTCTGCGTTTCACTGTCAGACTATCATTAGATGTTCCTCGGATTTCAGATAGCTTCCACCATTTGTGAGCTTCTCTACTTTCCTGCAATGCTTTTGCTATATCTTGGTTCCATACGCCAATTCCGCGCTTTTTTGGTTTCTTAGAGTTGCCTTTACTCATGTTGCAACATTCACTAGCAGTCTCTATCAACATATTAGACAGCCAATATAAACTAGTTTCGATGTCATAAATATCGCTTATTTGGTCAGAGTAGTTTCGCATCTTGTTTTTGACTTTCTGTTTATATGACTGATGGTCTACTTTTTCCCATTTTACTGTTCTAATAGGTGGGGTTTCTTTATTGTTTATTGCTTTTTTATTTTCGTCATCTTTTTCTAATCTTGTGTGAAGCAAGATAAGGTAAGCCGGTACATGGTCTGATACATTTGATGGTTCTTGATCCAAGATTTTATATTTTGCTACCTGACATTTGGTTTCTTCTCTTATTTTATAAAATATGTAGTCAATTTCAGAATGGTGAATCCCATTCGGATGGAAGAAGGTTGGTTTCTGATCTTGTAAATTTGTATTAAGGTTCATTTCCGAATAGAATTTTTTCAGTTGTTTGCTTCTATTGCAATCCTTTTGCAGAGAGGCATTAAAATCTCCAGCTATTATTACATCATATTCCTTACCATATTTAATTAGGATTTCACTTAATTCATCAAGCGTGCTTGAAAAGTTACTTTCACAGTCTGTACCATTCCTTGATGGCATGTAGACACATGTTAAGCAAATTGGTGGGTCGAGACCAATCAGTATCGTAATTATACGGTTTGATCCCTCATCAGTTTTTTTGATAATGTGATCATATTTTGTGTTCCAAAGAATCGCTGTACCTCCATATCCACGCGGGCGTTGATGTGGTGATATAGGGTTTCCTGTATCTACACTTTTACTGTATGATTGGAAGTTGGGACTGATTTCATTAAGTATGTTTTTCTCAAAATCAAATAACCAATGTTCTTGGATGCATAGAAAGTCTGTATTTTTCAGAATGTCATTTACATAGTTAAAATTTACTTTGACATTCTTGACATTCAATGTGGTTATCTTAATGATATTATTTGATCTAACTGTTCCATCGGTGGTGACTTGCCTCTTTTTGGTAGGGTCATTTTGTTTTTCTGTTCTTTTTTCCTCGCATATTTCCTGTGGGTTTGAGACAAAAAATATTTTTGAAAGCTTTCAGGTTTTTCTTCACTCTCTATAGTAGGAACCTGCTCTTCCTTATCATTTCCAGTAATGTTCTTGATACTAGTGTTAGCAATGTCCATATTGGATGTACCATTATCTAAATCAGAAGGGAAGCTTTTATTATGCGATATGTCATTCCCACATTTTTGTGTGCTCTGTGACAGCAGCACTATCTGAGGATCATTTAATTCCTCCTGTTCATTTCTAGTATCACTTTTTGGTAAATTGTTGGCATTCCAAGGTATTGGGCTTATATCTATTTTGTTTTGTGAGGAGTCATTTAGTTTACTCTGTTTTGTCGGTGTCGAGGTCACATTTTTTCCTGTTTCTTGTCTAGCTATTGTTGTATTTTCCTCGTTTATATTCTTCATTTGGTTATCTTCGAGTATTTCATATCGTTTCTTATTTCCTACATTGCTTTTGGTTTTGCCTTTCTGTGGTTTCCTTTTCCTGCTTTTACCAAAAGTGTTTTCATCCCTAGGCTTCAAGCCATTGGCTTTTGTTTCTAGTTGCTCAAGCCTCAGACTGAGAAATTGTTGTTCCAGATTGAGTAGTCTTTCTTTTAGTTCTTGGTTGGCAAGCTGGCTTGGATTGTTATAAATCGGGGGTGGTGAATGTAAAACTGGGAAAGGAACATGTATAATAACTGGATTTTGGTAAGGAGATTGTCCAGGTATATAACGAGTACTGTTAAACAGTGTGGGCGGTGGAACATTTATATTAGGAGGCGGTGGTGGAAATGGGGGTAAGTTAAATACTGGTTGTTGATGTAGGCATTCATTTTCAGTCCTATGCATCGTAGAGGGCATCTTTGTTTTTGTTTCTTGATCACTGGGCAATGCAAGAAGTTTCATTTTGAGCAAGTTGTTACTCGCTTCTAGTTCATTTATTTTATTCTCCATCTGTAGAAGTATGCTTCTGACATGAGTTTCTTGTTTATTTTTGTCCCTCAGTTCAGTGTTTGTATCTTCGAGCTTCTTCTCAAGTGACCGAATGATTTTGTCTTTTTTCTTCGACCCGTCCTCATCACGACTTGTATTTTCACTAACTTTGGACTTTTCTACTGGGTTATTTTCCGCACTTGTCATTCCTATGTTCCTATTGTATGGCTCTTTCTGTACTTTTGATTTTGTTCCTTTTTTGTTCTGACTTGTATCTGTTAAGTCAGAATTTACCATTTAAGTTAGGTCTTTACTTTCATTACAGTTTATTTGTAACGTTGCAGTAGGATTTGTACTGGTTAAAGACGGACTATTTACTTTTTTCGACTCTACTGAGTGTAAAGCTAAGCATTGTAGACATTCAAAACTTTTATTTGGGTCTTTTACTACACTGTCGTTTTTGTCAAGTTTTTGGCACAATATATGTGTCCAAGTATTACACTTGGAGCATAGTATATAAGGTTCGTCTTTGTCAATTTGTCCAAGACAAATTTCACAGTCTACGTCTTTGTTATTTTTTACTACATTATCACTTTCACTGTTGGTGATTTGGTCATTTATTGCGAATAACAATTGGTTCTCAGTGTCGTTAGTTTTTGTCTTTTCACAATCATTTTGCTTCGCGTTTCTATCTGGACAGTCATTATTGTCTTCATTACCTATCAGGTTATTACATCCTATTGTTTGTTTATTTTCAGCTTGAGAATTTCTACTAAGGTATTGATTGCAAACCATTCTTATCTGTAAGTTTATATCTTTTAGTAGTGGGTCGCTCGCAACTTCCCCAAGAATTTCATTCAGATGATCATTCATAAATAGGGCACGTAGATATTTTCCATTTATCATAATTCTACAGGTAGTATGATACAGGTTAACTCTGTATAATTGTTTTCCTTTTTCATTTTCCTTGACCGATATTTGTTGTTCAACAGTATTACCACTTTTGTCTTTCTTGTGTGTTATTTTGGTGGCGAGTTTTTTCCTCATATAATAAACATTGAGGACTTCTTTAATATTTTCATAAGCAGCAGCTGATAGAGTTAAGATAAGAGAGTCATGTTTTAAGACACAAAGTGTATTGTCTCTTTCTGTAGCTTCCAATTTCTTGTTTATTGCTTTGTTTTTGTTAAGTTTATAGTCTGTTACCATCTGATCTTGTGGCAAATGCAAGGAAAAGTCTGCATCCATTTGCAGATTGTTATGGTTATGCTTTTTTCTATTCATAGGCATATTAGCATTCATATCTTTCTGCTTTTTTGCAGACGAGGATGGTGTATATGCCACGGTCGGATTTCTCATTCTTCTAGATGTACGTTTCATATTCAATATGTTACGTCTTGTCTTATATGTCAATCAGTGTCGATAACTACTTTGAGATGTCCACAGTCCTGTCTGAGAATTGCACAGAAAAATTACTCACTAGAGCAGAAGTAACATATGATACAGTATACTACGTTTTAGGGTATCATTTTATCAGCTGCATGTAGGCTTAAATTTCGAACTGGGAACATCATTCCACCACTTTTTTCCAGATCTGCTATGTTTTATTTTATGTTTTATTTTTTAAAATACCAAGTTGCAATCTGTGATAAAATCCAATTAAGACTAAGAATATATAATTTTGTCACAGTGGCATTTAAAAATTGGATTTGACTAATAGATAGTACAGTCAGTTTTAAAAATAAACTAGTAAATGAACAGGATTTCACTGTATGTAAAGGTAAGTACAACTGACACTATCTTACCACATTGGTACTTCACTGTATGAATGCTTCTCGGCGTTGCAGGTTACTCAAGTCTTGCATAGAATACCACAGGAACTGCATACAGTTGATAAACATTTATGTCAAGTAGCAGTCAAGATGGCGGCATGTGGGGCTTTTTCGACCAACAGACTCGAATAAATGTCAATATATATTAGAGGCGCACTGAAGTGGTATTGATGTGGACAAGCTTATAGTAAAAGGGAAAAAATATTTCATAAAATACAGTTAAACAGTTTTAAAATTTATAAAACATCACTAAAAGTTCTAGAATTCAATATGGCGTCGCTCCTGACACGTGTGGCGGGAACATCTTAGCATGAGCAGAATACTAAAAAGTCTAAAATATACAATACGATACAGCTCATTATCCCCTCCGGTACCCAATACTCTCGTAGCTGTTGAGGCTGAGTAGTAATTTTTGACTCAGGTCCGGTGTAACGAGCATACATTAAAAATTCGGCTTCGCTTGTTCAACCGCTAAGAAACACGTCCGTCTTGCTCGACGACCAAAGTTGTGCTATAAATATCCGTGGTATATCACTGTTCTAAAAATAACCGTGGTATATCAAAAAAAATATATCATGGGTGATATTGCATGGATATTCGCGTAGTTGAAAGATAAAATATTCTTTCCAAGCCACTGGCTGCTTGTCCATCAATGATCAATGTTTTCTACCTTTCACAAAACAAATTTCAAATTTTCAGTCACTTTTATTTTGTCGTCTGCAAATGCTTTCGATTTGGACAAGCTAAAAATATTGCCGTGTGGTAAAGGGTTAAATATCGTCGTTTGATAATGAGTTAACTAGTATTCTGGACAATATTCTTTCCAAGCCACTGGCTGCTTGTCCATCAATGATCGAGAGAAAAGAATGAATCCTATTGCAATGGCTTTCATCAATCCTATAAAAGAAATTGTTCCTGGCCTTGCTAGGGATCAAACCCACAACGTCTGTTCTTGAGTTCTGAGTGCTACCATCATGCACTACAGGGCATGGCTGATACAGGGTTATAAAAAAAAAAATCCATTTTAGTCTATTATAAGAACAAATTTGGAGGTATTAAGGCTGTACATATATTGTTTGTGCAACTTAACCCTTTCCCAAACAATCACTGGTTTTTACAGCCCAGAGATAGAAGCCTTTTGAAACATTGTGGGAAAAGGAAAAAATGTTGGTAACCAGCATTTTCTCCTTTTTCCCACAATGTTTAAAACCCTGCAGGTAACAATTTTCAATTTTTGAGTAATGTTTATTTTGTTATCTGGGAATGCTTTCAATTTGGACCAGGCTAAAATTTTGTTGTTTGGTAAATAGTTAAACCATCTACCAATCAATTCTAAGTTCCAACTGAGAGAAGCTTTTGAAAACATCATAGGAAAAGGAGAAAATGCTGATAATGGATGCAAATGCTTTCAATTTGGACAAGGTTAAAATTTTGTTGTCTGGTAAACAGTTAGCTGTGCAGGCTAACCAGGGACGATACTTTTGAAGTTGCATTAAGCCCCCTTTCCTCAGAACATGGTTCATTTACTGTATCCTTAGGAAGCAGGCTTTTGAAAACATTATTGGTCAGGAAGTAATTACTTTTTCATCTTGCATTCTACCCTTTCTAACAAAGTCGTATGTTGTTTTCATCACTGAGAAAGAAAGCTTTTGAAATATTGTGGGATAGGAGAAAATGCTAATAACCTCCATTTCCTTCCTTTTCCACAATGTTTTGTATCCTAAGACTTATGGAAGATAGGTCCCACCATTTTAGTCTTAATTGCTTTTTCATTTGCAAATGGTATCATTTTTGAAAGGTCTGTGATTTTGTCTTCTCAGTACAGAGTTATTCCTTTTCCAACCAATCCCTGGTTTTCACAATTCTGGGAAGGAAGGCTTTTGAAAACATGGTGGGAAAAGGAGAAAATGCTGGTAATCAGCATTTTCTCCTTTTCCCACTATGTTTTCTATCCCATCAAAGACAGGAATCATCATCTAAATTGTTTACTTCAAATGCTTTCACTTTGATCTCTTCCAAAATTTCATCATGTGGTACAGGGTTAATTTGTTGTCTGCATATTAAGCAGTCATCATTGCTTGTTTTAACACATTGCCACTCAATCCCTACTTTTCATGTCCCTGAGAAAGAAGCCTTTAGAAAACATTGTGGGAAAAGGAGGAAATGCTGGTAACCAGCATTTTCTCCTTTTCCCACAATGATTTCTACCCTTCACAAAACAAATTTCAAATTTTCAGTCATTTTTATTTTGTCATCTGCAAATGCTTTCAATTTGGACCAGTCTAAAATATTGTCGTTTGGTAATGGGTTAAGTAACCAAAAAGGTTTTTGACTTGTCCAAATTGAAAAATTTTGCAGACAACAAATTAAATTAGGCTTATGTGACGGAATTCTCCTCTAACAAGGTAGAAATATTATTGGATAAAGAGAAAATGCTGGTATCAAGCATTTTCTCCTTTTCCCCCAATGATTTCAAGCACTTTAGGTTGTGAGGTGGAAAATAATGTGGGAAAAGGAGAAAATGCTGTTTATCAGTGTTTTCTCGTTTTCCCTAAATATTTCTGGAAACTGTCTTCTTCAGGGTCGTCGAAACTTGGGATTTTGTGGTAATAACTGAACTCAGACAATCCCTGGTTTTCATGACTGTGAAAGAAACCTTTTGAAAACATTAGTGGAGGAGGAGAAAATGCTGGTAACCAGCATTATTTCCTTTCCCCACAATGTTTTCTACCCTCCCAGAAACAAATTTCATTTTTTTAGTCACTTTAATCTTGTCGTCTGCTAATGCTTTCAATATGGAACAGTCTAAAATTCTGTCATCTGTAAAAGGGTGAACCAAATGACATTTTTAGATGTGAACATATTCTATCTGGATGATTCTAAACTTTAACCCTTTATCCCATAAGGCATTTCTAAGGTATCTTAAATTGACCCTAAATAACAGCAATGATGAAGCTGTTTCTTATGTGTATATGACACCTTCTGATAGCACAGAAAACATTGTGACAAAAAGTGAAATTGATTGTCACGAGCAATTTCACCTTTTACCACAGTGTTTTCCAAAGGCTCCTACAAGCAATGCGTAGAAATGAGTATCTATGGAGTAAAGGGTTAATCATTGAGCAATAGGTTTATCCAGATGTCACCTATAAATCTGGGTCAAACTTGTTTTGCTTTGATTGTGTTCAATTTGACCTGTTTATTTACCAAAACTGTCAGCTTTGTTCTGCAATCAGGACAAATCTAAACTTTAATTATGTGATTAAAGGGTTATCTGGATGTTACATGTTAATGTGGGTCAAACTTGTTCATCATAGCTGAACATGCTGGCTTTTGACCTACTTTTTTGGACTGATAGCAAATTAATAAATAGACATTTCTGATTGGTCAAAATTGTAGACATGTTTATTCTAAGGGTCCTCATCTACCTGCTGGCAAATTTATCAGTGGCTATCTTTTTTAACCCATTACTACACAATCCTGCTTTTGATGACTCTGAGAAAGAAGCCTTTAGAAAACATTTTGGGATAAGGAGAAAAAGCTGGTAAACAGCATTTTCTCCTTTTCCCACAATATTTTCTACTCTTCACAGAACAAATTTCAAATTTTTAGTCACTTTTATTTTGTCATCTACAAATGCTTTAGATTTGGACAAACCTAAAATTTTGTCATTTGGAACAAGTTGAAAGATATTTCTTGTTTTGTTTTAACTGTGTTTAATATGATCCATTTCTGTTAAAGACTTTTTTGTCAACTTTTATTGTTTGATAAAAGGCCTGTTCAGATTCACATGTAAATCTTTCAAATTGCCCAATTTCAAAACATTTGCAGATTTTAAGTAAAGAAAGGTTCAAATAGATTTTCCTCTGGAAAGGTAGAAAACATTGTGGGAAAAGGAAAAACCAGCTTGGTACCAGCATTTTTTCCTTCTCCCTCAATGGTTCTCAAAAGCTTTGTTCTTCAGGGTCATTAACACATGGGATTGTCCAGATGTTGCATGAAAATGTGGGTCAAACTTTGTTTTTATTGCCTATACAGTTCAGCCTTTATTATACACATAACCACTGCTTTATGATGCAATTTGGACAAGTCTAAAGTGTACATGTTTGGTAAAGGCCTTATCCAGATGTCACATGTATAAACCAAACAGGATAGATTTTAAATTCTCCTGGATAAGCAAAGAGAGAAGACACAGATGAATTATTTCATAATTATCTATAATTTGCCTAAGGTTTTGAATCATATTAAACTTTTTTTTTAAATCATATTTAACAACAAAATTTCACCCCTGTCCAAATTGAATGCATTTGCAGACAACAATTTCATTGTTGCTAAATGTTGCAATTGTTTATTGATAGGGTAGAAAAACAGTGTGGGAAAAGGAAAAAAATGCTGGTTATCAGCATTTTCTCCTTTTCCTGCAATGGTTTTAAAAGGCTTTTTTCCAAGGGTGGTCAAAAGTCGTCATTGTGTGGTAAAGGGTTAACTCATTATCAAACGACAATATTTTAGGCTCGTCCAAATCAAAAGCATTTGCAGATGAAAGAATAAAAATGACTGAAAATTTGAAATTTGTTTTGTGAAGAGTAGAAAACATTGTGCAAAAAGGAGAAAATGCTGGTAACCAGCATTTTCTCCTTTTTCCCACAATGTTTTCTAAAAGCTTCTTTCTCAGATTCATCAAAAGTCGTCAATGTGTGGTAAAGGGTTAACCCTTTACGTCATATGCCAATCTTAGGCTGTATGATTCAGCAGCAAATAAACATATGGTGTCAAAAACATGGACAAATGGGGAAACAATTATCTGATTGAGTGGAAAACATTGTGGGAAAAGGAGAAATTGCTCGTTACGAGTAATTTCTCCTTTTCCCACAATGTTTTCAAAAGCCGTCTGTTGTTGATGAGTCAAAATGAGTTTCTATGGAGTAAAGGGTTAAATGAGCCAGGCTCTTGCAAAAGAAGGCATACTGTATCTCTGTGATACATTCCTCTAAGCAAGCCATCACAGAACCATAGTAGCCACTTTTTAAAAAAAAAACTTAATATTGAGATAGACTGGTCCTTGGACATGCAGAAAATTGAATCAGTAGTGAAAATTGTTGGTTCAGGTCAGCTTTCGTGGATTGTGCAGGTGACATGGATTGATACTTTGGTGCACTAACTCTTTACCAAACAGCAAAATTATAGACTGGTCCAAATTGAAAGCATTTGCAGACGACAAAGTAAAGGTGACTGAAAAATTGCTGGTTATTACGGGTCAGGGATAAAGGCCTTTTGAAAACACTGTAAGAAAAGGAGAAAATGCTGGTAACCAGCATTTTCTCCTTTTACCACAATGTTTGCTACCCTATCATATAGAAAAATCATCTTTTTAGCAACTGTTGTCATCTGCACAATGCTTTCAGTTTGGTGTGGTCCAGAATCTGCTGTTTGAGAAAGGGTTAAATGAGCAATGTTTTTGCTTTCATTTAACGTGGCAAACATTTAAGGAATGAGTCAGCATTGCTTCTTCTGTCCAGCAAAATGTCTGCCCTTTGTATAACTTGTAAGAAGAAAGGAGTTGATCTACAGGCTTCTCTTGTACCACTTGACCCATCTTCGCGAGCCAAGGTTACGATCACTACGTGGATCTTACCTTGGCGGATTGAGCCCGATTTCCAGATTCCTGCAATGCGCCCTCTATTGGATGCTGGTTATTACCCCCCTTTACATCATATTTCTAAAAGCCAATGTAATATCATTTTACAAACTGCTTACGAATACACATGAAGCGATAAGAAGACATCCACGTGGGTTTTCATATTTACCTTCTATTCAAAAGGTAGCGACGTTGTTCTTTTTTTTATCAAAGATGAAATGCTACCAGCGATTTCATTTGTTGCAGTTAGAGCTGGCTTCATCCAATGAAAAAGCGTATCGGGTGAATGTAAAAATTAAGCTCGATCCGCCAAAGGTAGAGTAATGGTAGTGAATCGTCAGCCTTGTCTTATTAAGATGCACTTTACCAAACAACATAGTGTTAGACTTGTCCAAAATTGGAAGCATTATTTTGAAGAGAACAAAATTAATGTGACTCAAATACTGATTTTTTTTAGAAAACATTGTGGGAAAAGGAGAAAGTGCTGGTAACCAGCATTTTCTCCAAAACATCTTTTGATGGCCTCTTTCCAAAGGGTCATGAAAACACAGGATTGGTAGGTAAAGGCAAACTGTATCAAAAAAGTTACAGCTTATTCATTACGTCTTCAAAATATTTTTTTTCAGGAGCAAAAACAGGGCGACAAATGGATCTTCCAATGTCAACATGGCTCTCAAGAGTGTATTGGAAACTTAATAGAGGTATGGTTGCACAGGTCCTTATGAGGGAAATATTTTTGGAGGTTAACTCTGTACAAAACAGTCTCTGGTTTTTATGATCCTGAGATAGAAGCCTTTTGAAACCGTTGTGGGAAAAGGAGAAAATGCTGCTAACCAGCTTTTTCTCCTTTTCTCACAAAGTTTTCTACCCTGCTGGAAACAAATTTCAATTTTTAAGGTTTTGTTTATGTTCTCGTCTGCAAGTGCTTTCAGTTTAGACCAGTCTAAGATTTTGTCATTTGATAAAGGGTTAACTCATTAGTCATTACCAAACAAAAAATTTTTAGACTCATTCAGATTGATAGTTTATGCAGACAACAAAGTTAACGTGACTCAAAAATTGAAGTTTGTTTAGGGAAGGGCAGAAAAATTTGTGAAAAAAGGAGAAAATGCTGGTTACCAGCATTTTCTCCTTTTTCCACAATGTTTTCAGAAGGACTGTCTCTTTAGGTTGTTAAAAGTGGGTATTGTGTGGTTACGAGTGAAGATCAAACTGCACAGAACTGCAGTTGTCTCTTTGATGTATGATGTCCGAAAATGAGATACTGGTAATTATCTCCCTCAAAAATACGAAAGCGTCGAAATTTGGGTTTTTATAATTGGTTTGTAAGTTTCATTTCATTGCTTTAGCAGGACAATGATTTACCCGTTTCTACACAGCAAAGTTTTAGACCTATCCTAATTAAAAACATTAGCACACGTCAATTTCAAAGTGGCTCAAATGGTGCGATTTTGCTCTGATAAGGTAGAAAATTTTGTAGGAAAAGGAGAAAACGCTTGGTACCAGCATTTTCTTCTTTTCTCACTATGTTTTCAAAAAGCTTCTTCCTCGGGGGCGTCAGAAGTCGTAATTGTATGGTAAAGGGTTAACTCTTTCACTATAAAGTAAATAATCTACACTTTTTCATTGGCTATACTGTGTAAGTGGCAATTTTTGCGATGTGGAGATTTTTGTGACTGCATGATTTTGAAATATTGGCAAACTTTTCTGTTTACGTAATTTACCACAAGTATAACAACAAATAATGTATGTGTGCAAAATGTCTCTATATCACACTGATCAACGTGAGCCGCGGACACCATGTGTTCTCGGTACACCAGATCGAATTTTCCATGGAAGAACTGGAGATGGTGTAAGTATTTTCATTTTTATGGACCTGATTAACCTAGATAGAAATGTTGTTTTACAGCAATGTCAAGACGAATGATTGATCTGTTTACACACATACTAGGGAATAATAATACCATCATATAAGCGAGCTGTGGCTTTATGAGCAACTGGGGTCTTATTGTTTTGAAATTTGTTGCCGATTTTCGGACAAAATCCTCTAACCATTGTTCATTTTACAAGTTTGTATGATAAGATAAATGTATTACCAAAAGGAACACAAAATTTCACTTAGAAATGTCCATCCAAAGTGAAGATATACGTTTTTGAATGGACCTGGGTAGAGGAAAATATGCTAACAAGACACCATTTTCATTTTCAGAGTATGTACATGGACACCAGATCAGAAAAAGCTTGTGGTAACTGGACACCAACCTTTAAATCATCAATATTTCTGCCTGAAACTCGATGCATGGGCTGTATACGAAGACTATTTTTGTAAACATTATGTCACTACGGTCCTGATAAAGAGCATGTTCAACGCAATTTCATTACTTGTAGCACTTGCTTTTTTGAAATTTTAGCACTGAATATTACGACAATTTACGAAGTAGACCTACGATGCTTGATCACAATTGACCGGTCATTGCCTCCAATGTTGGTGCAAGACATGTTCTTTTTTTACAGCATTTCAGTTATATGAATGGCGTATTAACCCATTACCACGCAATCACGAGCTTTAATGTCTCTGGGAAAGATGGCTTCTAAAAACATTGTCTCTAAAGAAAAAACCCTATTAACTAATACAGAATGTACATTATTTACCACATTTGGCCTGATTCTTAGTTTAAATAATTTTCAAATCCGCTTGGCCAACTGCCAGCGGGCTCCTAGAATGGCGTTCTACCCTTCGTACATTTGCATGCGTGCGTTTGTTCGTCTACGCATATTTTCCTCTATCCAGGTCCATTCAAAAACGTATATCTTCACTTTGGATGGACATTTCTAAGTGAAATTTTGTGTTCCTTTAGGGAATACATTTATCTTATCATACAAAATTGTAAAATGAACAATGGTTAGGGGATTTTGTCCGAAAATCGGCAACAAACTTCAAAACAATAAGACCCCGGTTACTCATAAAGCCATAGCTCGCTTATATGATGGTATTATTATTCCCTAGTATGTGTGTAAATTTTTCGGCACACCTATATAATAAAAATTACCGTATCCATGTATTAATAAATGTAGTTCCGCTGAAGAGGCATGATAGTTTTAATTCAAAATAAAATAGTGGACATAGTAGATCAGAGATCAGACTGCACATTCTGTGCAGTCTGATCTTGATCTACTCTGTCCACAAAAACTTCAGGTGTCATCTTCAGTAAGGAAAAAAAAAATGAAATATTAGCTACGGCAGTGATTGTTTCAATTTCAGGCTGTTAGACCTATATTGTTGTCTTGTTTTCCTTTTCAGACCTGTGCCATATACCTAATTAAGGATATCAAGGTTTATTTCCCCTTTATTTATTGTATGGAACAGTCTTATGAAGAACCTGCGAAAGCTGCTGCAAAGGTATGACCTATCAAAGACTAAAACCAAGTACATGTACTACAGACATCTACTGTATTGTCTCTGATTAACTTATTACCGCACAACAAAATTTTAGGCTTGTCCAAATCGAAAGCATGTGCAGACGACAAAATAAAAGTGACTGAAAATTTGAAATTTGTGTTGGGAAGGTTAGAAAACTTTGTGGGAAAAGAAGAAAATGCTGGTAACCAACATTTTCTTCTTTTTCCACAATGTTTTCTAAAGGCTTCTTTCTCAGGGGCGTCAAAAGTAGGGATTGTGTGGGAATGGGTTAACTCTTTACCAAACAACAAAAATTTTAGGTCCAAATTCAAAGAATTTGTAGATGACAAAAGAAAAGTGGCTTAAAAAGTAAACTTTGTTTTGAGAAGGATAGAAAACATTGTGGAAAAAGGAGAAAATGCTGGTGACCAGCATTTTGTCCTTTTCCCACAATGTTTTCAAAACAGTTTTTTCTTCAAGCTTGTTAAAACTCGGGATTGTGTGGTATTTGTGTGGTAACTCTTTACCTGACAGTCTGGATGTTTAACGTCCCTGAGAAAGAAGCCTAAAAAAAAAAAAATTGTGAGAATAGGAGAAACTGCTGATGACAATTTGTTCGTTTTCCCACTATACTTTCTACCCTACCAAATTAAAAAAAAATCATCATATTAACGGAGCTCCAGATAAGAGGGAGTATAATTGTATTCCAGAGTCATTATTTCTCTTGGGAACCTTATGTTGTGTGTACTCATTCGAAACGTCTCAATGAGTACCCACAACATAGGGCTTAGAGGAGAACAATTGATATTGTTAATTTTGAAATCAAAATTTCTCCCTCTGTCTGGAGCTCTGTCCAAAATAACAAAATTTTAGACTAGATCTAGTCACGACATTTGTAGATGAAAATGTCCATTTGACTGAAAAATTGAAATCCGTTTTGAGGAGGGTAGAAAATATTGTGGAAAAAAGAAAAAATGCTGGTTATGCCAATGTTTTCAATAGGCTTCAAATGGTTAAATGTCAGGAATGACTGAATGTCCAAGAGTTTATTAACACTGTCAGGTAGAAAAAACAACTTTTTGTGAACTTGGTCTACTTTCACTTCAAAAATTTATTTCAGTACAGGCATCTTGTAGTTGAAAATCTCTTTACCATTTATGGCTACTTTATCTGTAAGACTGTGGAGTGATCCAGGGCCGTCATGGTCCTTTAGTTTTGTTTTACCTTTTTTCATTATAGTGTGCTAAACAACAGCCACAAATTGATTTAGCCTCTATTGCCAAGTGTTCAAATGGACAACAAGGAAATGACTTGGAGCATCAGATGGCATTGAAAACTGCCGCATTAGATCCTCCCCATAAGTATGTCCCATGGGTCACAATCAATGGGGTAAGTTTGTGAACTCTTTACCAAACAGTAAAATTTTAGTCTTGTCCAAAATGAAAGCATTCGCAGACTCCAAATGAATGGCACTCAAAACATGAGCCTTGTCTTTTATAGGGTAGAAAATAATTATCCTGAGAAATGGAGAAAGGTTTGTTACCATAATTTTCTCCTTTACCAAAATGTTTCCAGAAGTCTTTACTCTAAGTTTAAACTGAAAACTGTGTGGTAAAGGGTTAATTCTTTACCAAATGACAAAATTGTACACTTGTCCAAATTGAAAGCATTTGTAGACAACAAAATAAATGTGGCTCAAAAATTGAAATTTGTTTTGGGAAGGGTAGAAAACATTTTGGGAAAAGGAAAAAAAATGCTGGTTAGCAACATTTTTTCCTTTTCCTACAATGTTTTCAAAATGCATCTATCTCAGGGTCTTTAAAAGTTGAGATTGTGTGGTAAAGTAAAAAGAGTTAAGTCTGTACTAAACAATGAAATTTTAAACCTATCAAAGCTGAAAGCATTTGCAGATGACAATTTCATGGTGACTGAAACAACACAATTTTTCATTGATATGCTAGAAAACTTTGTGGGAAAAGGAGAAAATGCTGGTTAACAGCATTTTCTCCTATTCCCACAATGTTTTTAAAAGGCTTTTTCCTTGGGGTGATTAAAAGTCATTGTGTGGTAAAGGGTAAGGCCTTTATGGAGAACTGGAAATGACAACAGTGTTTGCATTGATTTCCCTAGGAGAATGAGATGAATTTTCTATACACCATAATCTGTGCCATCCTGCAACTGTCAGGGCAACATTAAGCATGAAGATACAATGATTACAGTTTCATGAAATAAAGTTAAAATGGTTAACCCTTTACCACACTGTCCCGACCTTTAACAATATTGGAAAAGAAGACTTTTGAAAACATTGTGGGAAAAGGAGAGAATGCTGGTAATTAGCATTTTCTCCCTTTCCCGCATTGTTTTCTACCCAGTCAAAGAAAGATTGCACCATTTGAGCTGCACTGAAATTGTTGAATGATCACCTCTGGCTCCTTAACAGTTATCTTTGTGTTAAGTTCAATTTGCGTTTATTGTCGCCACAGTTGCCCCTATGGGCGACACCCCCTGAAGGTTGTTAGTATTGTAACAGGTGATAGTGTAAGATACAAGACGAAACCCAACCTATGTTATGCCTTGCATTCAACGTGCTTGGTGTATAGTACCGTTGCATGAGGCCTTGGTTCAACATCTCATCCGAAAGACTATTAGTAATTTTAGGTAGCCATCCTTGGGGCTCAAACCTGCTCCCTCTGGTGACTCAAGACTTGATGTTTACAAGTCCTGTGCTTTACCACCTGAGCTATGCGGTCTGGTTGATTTGTGCTGAATGCACATTTCATTTGAACATCTGTGATCTTTATAAAACTGTGGGTGGGGATATTCACCCTCAGAAGGTCAAACAAACTAAACTGAGGTTTTCAATCTGGCAATACAACCTGAGATCAATGTAACTGCTGTTGTCCAGATTGTCTCTGCAAAGTGTAGATCAAAGATCACACAGCATGATCTTGATCTACACTAGCTATTAAGGCAACGATAGGCATGAAAAGAACTGTGAGTTAACCCTTTACCCCATAAGGCATTTATATGGCATCTCTAATTGACCCTAAATGACAGCAAGGATGAAGCCGTTTCTTATATGTAAATGACACCTTTTGATAGTATAGAAAACATTGTGACAAAAGGTGAAATTGCTTGTTATGAGCAATTTTACCTTTTGCCACAATGTTTTCCAAAGGCTCCTACAAGCAATGCGTAGAAATGAGTATCAATGGAGTAAAGGTTTAAACCTTGAAGCCAAAATAGAAGTTCCATGTTTACAGTTTGATGCAGTGATTCAAATACTTGTATGATATGTTGCATACCAATAAATTTTTTTTATAGGTACATACAGAGAAATTGGAGAAAGAAGTAGAGAGAGATCTTCTTGGTGTGGTGTGCGAGACTTACAAGGTGAGAATAAAGTGTATCCCCTAAATGCCAACTGTTGTAGTCCGTATCTTCATCAGACATGTCTGGCAAAATGGGGATTGACCCATTACCAAACGACAATATTTTAGACTGGTCCATATTGAAAGCATTTGCAGATGACAAAATTAAAGTGACTTAAAATTTAAAATTTGTTTTGTGAAGGGAAGAAAACATTGTGGGAAAAGGAGATAATGCTGGTTACCAGCATTTTCTCCTTTTCCCACAATGTTTTCTATAGGCTTCTTTCTCAGGGGCGTCAAAAGTAGGAATTGTGTGGTAATGGGTTAACTCTTTACCACACTGTCCCGACTTTTGACTACCCTAAGGTCAAAGCCTTTTGAAAACATTGTGGGAAAAGGAGAAAATGCTGGTAACCAGCATTTTCTCCTTTTCCTACAGTGTTTTCTACGCTTCCCTAATCAAATTTTGATTCGTCAGTCACATTTATTTTGTCGTCTGCGAATGCTTTCAATTTGAAGGAATCTATAAATTTGTCATTTGGTAAAGAGTTAACCCTTTACCACACGACAAGATTTGAAACATGTCTGTATTGAAAGCATCTGCTGATGACAGTTTCAATGTGGCTCATATGAAATTGTTTTTCTTTGATAGGGTAGAAAAAACATTGTGGGAAAAGGAGAAAATGCTGGTAACCAGCCTCCTCTTTCAAGGGCGTCAAAAGTTGTCATTGTATGATAAAGAGGTAATGGATCTCCTAGATACATAATACCCAGCAAGTATTCACATAAGTAGGGATCGATGGAACCCAACTGAATCATAAGCTAGAGTAGTCCTTGGATATGTAGAAAATCTACAACTGGCAGAAAGTTTTGTGCCAAGTCAGGCTTTGCAGGCTGACCCAGCTATATACTGTTTGCAGATGCATTAACCCTGTACCCCATGAGAAATTTCTATGGTATCTCTTATTGACCCTAAACATAAGTAGGGATGCAGACGTTTTTTATGTGTATATGACACCTTCTGATAGCATAGAAAATATTGTGACGAAAGGTGAAATTGCTCGTCACAAGCAATTTCACCTTTTGCCACAATGTTTTCCAAAGGCCCCCACAAGTAATGCAAAAAAATGAGTATCTATGGAGTAAAGGGTTAAACCCCCTTTTCAAAGAGGATGACCCATGTGTAATAGCCTGCCACACGCAAAAAAGGGACGCTCAGATATTTGCGTAAAGTGTCAATTCGGATCAGTCTGCGCAGTACGCGCAGGCTAATCCAAAACAAAACTTTCCATAAAACTGCATTCCAGGTAAAATTATGTTTATTATAGATACGTATAGATATGTTATACTCAAATGACACAATTTTTTTTTGATATGGTAGAAAACTTTGTGGGAAAAGGAGAAAATGCTGGTTACCAGCACAAAGTTGAAAGGTTTTGCAGACGACAATGTCATGGTGACTCAAATGACACAATTTTTCATTGATATGGTAGAAAACTTTGTGGGAAAAGGAGAAAATGCTTTTTACCAGCATTTTCTCCTTTTCCCACAATGTTTTCAAAAGGCTTCTTCTTCAGATAAAATTATGTTTATTATTATAGATACATATAGACATATTTTTTTGTTTATTTTCAGGGACCAACACCTGCAGTCTGTGATAAACATTTGAACTGGCTGGATAGCAGACTGTGCAGGAACTAATTTCACTGGAATTTCAATGAATTATTGATATAACAATTTTTTTCTTTAATCTTGACTAAACAATACCGAACCATGGATGAGAAAGATTTTGAAAACTGTGTGGTAGAAAAGAATACATGTATGTCAGCATATTCTACTGTTGCCACAATTATTTCTTCCCAGTTAGAGAACTAATACTCAATTTTACCAATCTTCAAATTTGTCATCTGCAGATGTTTTGAATTCAGAAGAGCTTAAGATTTGTTGTTTGGGAAAGGATTATTTGACAGAATATTACTAATACTCATTCCTTTGATACAGGCGTTACTCTTTTTCATATGATGCAATTAAGACATGTCCAAATTAAACTTTTACCAAACAATCCTTTGTTTTTAAGACCCTGAGATAGAAGCCTTTTGAAAACATTGTGGGAAAAGAAGAAAATGCTGCTAACCAGCATTGTCTCCTTTTCCCACAAGGTTTTCTGTCCTGCTGGAAACAAATTTCAATTTTTGACTTACATATATTTTGTTGTCTGCAATTATTGCTTTCAATTTGGACCAATCTAAATTTTTGTCGTTTGGTAAAAGTTTAAAAGCATGTTCAGATGACAAATTGCTTGTGGCTTAAATAATGGGATTTATCTAATGTAGGGTAAGCAAACATTGTGAGAAAAGGAGGAAATGCTGGTATAAACCAGCATTTTCTCCTATTCCCACAATGTTTTCCAAACATCCTCCATTAGAGTTGCTGAAATGAAGAATATTTTTGTCAAGTTAATGATACTCAATACTGTGATATATGTCTTTTTTTTTTTTTGCCTGGTTGCGAAATTGTAGAACTGTGTAAATTATAATTATTTTCGTAAGTTAACATCGGGAGATTTTTTTTTTTTACTTTTCTATAGCACCTATGAGATATTTGGCATTGAAAATACAACATCAAACCTCACATATTGTGTTATAACTTGTTTCTTCAATCCTTGACCCATTACCACACAATCCGTACTTTTGATGCCCCTGAGAAAGAAGCCTTTAGAAAACATTGTGGGAAAAGGAGAAAATGCTGGAAACCAGCATTTTCTCCTTTTCCCACAATGTTTTCCATCCATCACAAAACAAATTTCAAATTTTCAGTCACTTTTATTTTGTCGTCTGCAAGTGTTTTCAATTTGGACCAGTCTAAAATTTTGGCATTTGGTAAAGAGTTAAATCCATTTCCATATGGCTCCAAATTATGAAATGAAAGTGCTAGAAATGAATGTGCCTTACACTTGCAAAAGCGGTTTAAATACAACTCTGTGATGCATAACCCCTTTCCCACACAATCCCGACTTTTAACAACCCTGAGACATGGGTGGATCCAGAGGGGGGGACCGGGGATCCAGAACCCCCCTGGAATTTTGGCAAAAATGTAGTTATCGGATTCATGAATGGGACTGGTTTGATACTGCACAGCATTTGTGTAAAATAGAGTCATAAATTTAAAAAAAAAAAAGGTTCTAAATATGGAGACCTCCTCATGGTTAGAACTGGAAACGTTGACTTTTCTTGTAAATGGCTTATATCCACTCAAATCTGGAAATCAAAGAATCATATAATAAGAATAGTGCAATTTCGGTGGGACCACCACCCCCCCCCCCCCCCCCCCCCCCCCGATAAAAATATCTGGATCCGCGCATGTGAGATGTTAGCTTTTGAAAACAATATAGGAAAAGGAGAAAACGCTGGTAACCAGCATTTTTCCTTTTCCCACAAAGTTTTCTATCCTTCCCAGATCAAATTTCTATTTTTGATTCACATTTATTTTGTCGTCTGCAAATGCTTTCAATTTGGATTCGTCACAACAATTATCGTTCGGTTATCTCATTACCAAACAACAATATTCTGTGCTTGTCTAAATGGAAAGCATATGCATACGACAAAATAAAAGTGACTCAGAGTTTAAAATTTGTTTCCAGCAGGGTAGAAAACCTTGTGGGAAAAGGTGAAAATGCTGGTTACCAGCATTTTCTCCTTTTCCCACAATGTTTTCAAAAGGCTTCTATCTCAGGGTCGTAAAATCCAGGGATTGTTTGGTAAAGGGTTAGCACTTATACCAAGCAAGTCATCAACTAATTATGGATCCATAAAATCTGTTTTGTCCCGCTGCCATTTGGATCCTGAGGTATACACGCATATCCATAAAATCCGTTTTGTCCCGCTGCCATTTGGACCTCGAGGTATACATGCATACCCACAAAATCCTTTCTGTCCTGCAGCCACTTGAAACCCCGAGGTATACACCCATATCCAAAAAATCAGTTCTGTCCCACAACCACCTGAAACCCCGAGGTATACACGCATATCCAAAAAATCAGTTCTGTCCCACAACCACCTGAAACCCCGAGGTATACACGCATATCCAAAAAATCAGTTCTGTCCCACAACCACTCTTACCACGAAGTATACACGCATATCCATAAAATCCATTCTGTCCCACAATCACTCTAACCTCGAGGTACGCATGCATACCCATAAAATCCATTTTGTCCCACAGCTATTTGAACCCCAAAGTGTACATGGCTCATATTGAAATAAGACGTAAATTTTCATCAAATTTCCATTGTGCCATTGCATCACATGAAACAAAGTACATGCCATACACTTAATTTTATCATGTATAGAATGATATTTCTATAAGCTATATTCGCCCAGTAATAGATGTATTTCAAAAGCGTGCGATACTCAACACTCAATAGCACACAATACTCAACACATTGAAAAGTCAGGCACAACATCATCATTTTCTTCATTAGTGGGCAAAATGTTACTTTTATTGTCATCATCAGAAACTTAATAAATTTCTTTTAAAATTGGCTCATACATGTACGGCCTTTCCAGCTCAGAATCTTCTATTTCTTCATCTTCAGTATTGCTCAGTTCACTATCGTAAACAACATCCATATTGAAACAAACGCTCCTAAGACGTCACAAATCAAGGGACGCAATAATAAGTCAGGTAAAGTCAGGTAAGTAAGGGATGCAATGAAAATTAATAAGCAAAAATATGAATTGAAAAAAAAGTACTTTTTTTATTTTATTTTTTTCTAATTACAACATTACCAGGTTACCATTTGATAAATGTAGATTTGAAAATCAACTATATCTGAAACTTGTTGAATTGCCCTTTATGATGAGCTTTTAGGATTACCGGTACCCTGTGTCTGTGGTGCGTTGTACATCGTCCGTCATGGGTCATCTGTTGTCAACAATTCTATAAATATCTTCTGCTCCTAAACTGCTCGGCCATTTTTAACCAAACTTGGCTGGAATGTTCCTTGGAAGGTCCTCTTTATACCAGCTGTTTCCTTATCATTATGTCTTCCCCATCAGGACTGGGAGACATTGTTTTTCCCTGTGTGTCCGACCGTCTGCCTCTCTGTCTGTCACAAATCATGCCCACTCTATAACTGAAAATTAAAAAAAAACACCTTTAACCCATTACCACACAATCCCTACTTTTGACGCCCCTGAGAAAGAAGCCTTTAGAAAACACTGTGGGAAAAGGAGAAAATGCTGGTGACCAGCATTTTCTCCTTTTCCCACAATGTTTTTTACCCTTCACAAAACAAATTTCAAATTTTCAGTCACTTTTATTTTGTCGTCTGCAATTGCTTTCAATTTGTACCAGTCTAAAATGTTGTCGTTTGGTAATGGGTTAAAGATATTTTGATAAAACATAACACATTTGTAAAACATCATAAGGCAAGTATCATGCGCAGGAACCATAACTGTGGCTTGTATATTCTTTTAGCTATTTCCCTTTGAATATTTTCCATCACAAATTGTGTCCACTCTATACTTATATATATAAAAACTTTTGAAATATTGTGATAAAACTTCACACACTAGTAAAGCATCATGAGACAAAGTGTCATGCACAAGAACTGTATTTCTTGCTTGTATATTTTGGAGTTGTTTCTCTTTGCCCTACCCTCAAAATTAATTCTTCTGCCAGTGACAAACACTTAGACTGACTATAGAACATCTTTGCGAGCCAAGGTTACGATCACTACGTGGATCTTACCTTGGCTGATTGAGCCCGATTTCAAGATTCCTGCAATGCGCCCTCTATTGGATGCTGGTTATTACTCCCCGGTACATCATGTTTCTAAAAGCAAATGAAATATCGTTTTACAAACCGCTTACGAATACACATGAAGCGATAAGCAGACATCCACGTGGGTTTCCATGTTTTATCTTTTATTTGAAAGGTAGAGACCTTGTTCTATTTTTATCAAAGATGAAATGCTACAAGCGATTTCATTCGTTGCAGCTAGAGCTGGCTGCATCCAATGAAAAAGCGTATCGGGTGAACATAAAAATCAAGCTAGATCCGCCAAGGGTAGAGTAACGTAGTGAATTGTCGGCCTTGGCTTGCGAAAATGACCATAGAAGAACAGGCTGTTAGCTTCACAATAGTTCTTATTTCTTAGTAACTCTTTACCACACACAATTTTAAAACTATCCAAATTGAAAGCAGTTTCAGACAGCAATTGCATATTGGCACTAATAACAAACTTGAAAAGTTCAGATAAAGCACGCCTGTTCCAGACTTCTTCTGTACATGCAGGGTTTCACATTTACAACATGGGCACATTCAAAACAAGTGAAACAAAAATCAAGAATGGGAGTATATCATCCCAGACAAGTGCAGTGTTTAACCCATTACCACACAATCCCTATTTTTGACAACCCTGAGAAAGAAGCCTTTTGAAATCATGGTGGGAATAGGAAAAAATGTGGGTAACCAGCATTCTCCTTTTCCCACCACGTTTTCTACTCTTCACTAAACAAATTTCAAATTTTCAGTCACTTTTATTTTTTGTAGTCTGTGTCAGATATTATGTAACACCAATTACATATCAAAGTACTAATGGTATTGCATAATATCTGACAGTCTGCAAATGCTTTGAATTTGGCCAAAACTAAAATTTTGTCATTTGGTAATGAGTTAATAGATATAAACAGTTTGTTTCAGATACAGTCCATGGAATCATGGCATACAAAAATATGTTGCCATTTTTAGAGCAACACACACATTCTTCCAGTAAAGCACACAAATTATGGATTGAATATAATCACCATGTGGTACTGTGGATGTATAACAGGAGTAAGTAATTATGGTTGTTTGTTGTGCACATATAACTTTGGTATTTAGGTTACAATCATCACCAGTTAAAATGAATTTCATAGCCTATGAGATGCCACTATCAACACCTACTGCTGGTTACAAGCATTTTCTCCTTTCCCACAATGCCTTCAAAAGGTTTCTATCTCAGGGTCATAAAAACCAGGGATTGTTTGGGCAAGAGCTAAATAACTTTATTTTCATAAAAAATAACAATTTCAAGGGTAGATAACTCAAAAAATGTTTGCTGTAAAAAGTTTTGTCAAACTTTTACAATAACCATTTAATACACAGTACAAATGCAAAATATCACTGGAATACCTCCATATATAAAACGATGTTGTAGTTTTTCGTAAAGTTGGAGAATTGAAAAAAGCTCAAATTTAGGCATGTCATGTGTAAAAGCACATATATTAAAAGAATTTTACAGAAGTTTTAGCATAAAGTATCACCGATTTCCTAACAGATGCCTTTTTGGGTCAAAATTACCCCACCCACTTTGAACCAGCACACATCTTGCAACACTTTACCTATTGATTGAATATTGCATAATATTACAGCCAACATGTATAGGTTTCAGTGTATAGAGTTTTAAAAAAATCGGTAGTGGCCATGAAAACGGCCTTACGGACACCCCTCCTTTTAATTGATATAGAGATCTACAGCAGAATTGCAAATAAAAATAGTATGAAACAGATCTTTAGGGAAGAAATAGACGTTTGATTGATCATAATTTACTAGAGTAAAGGAAACAGGAGAAACTGAAAGCTCCTAAATATCGCTGTGGATCGGTTTCGGGCCTGGAAACGGTCACCGCCATTCGATTGTGTTTTTATGGTCAAAGGGAAACAACTCGTACAATCTTCTTATCCAGTATTTATGAAGAGTACTCTCCCTTACCTTAAACGAACCGGTGCAGGGTAGATTTATACCCACACGGCCTCACTCGTCACTAAGTATGCCGAATGCATACTTCCTAGCGAAAAACCTAGAACCTCTATTAACCCTTAAACTGCTAAATAAGTGAAATGAAACTTTTAAGCCGATATAAAAACTCAATCTGTACTATTTCAAGGAAGTTTTCTTTTGGAAACATGTTCAGATTGGATTGTAGATTCAAGATCAGACTGCACCATCAGAAATACGTACCCAAAATTAATGCTTGAACTAAAATGGTTGTACAGTTTTAACTGTAGATGGCAGTGAGTTTGGCGTGAAAGTAGTCCCGGCCACTAAAATGTACCGGTGTATATATGGTGATACCGGAGTCTCCGGATATCGTTACATAGTAAAAAATATTTTAACGGCTTTACCCTTTTAGTTTGACCAGAGTATTTTCACCACAGGCTGCAGTTTGTGGCCCAAACCTGTCAAGGTTTATCGGTTTAAAATGTAACTCAAGAAAGCTTACTTATCGTATACATTCATCAATTGATAAATTTTATGCTAAAAACTATTTTATATTCTACGTGAGCTCTTACTTTGATAACAGAACTGTTACGTTCGAGTTGAAATTTCGGCGGTCGCCATGTTTACAAATGGGACGAAATACAAGGGAGACTACCATCTATTTACAAAATATTGACCATGTCTGAATTTTTTTCCCTGTCTTTTGTCTACTGTCATGATATTTTCAGAAGAAGCAACATCTAAAATCCTGTCTTTAACTATTCCAGAAATAATGACAGCTCTACAAACTTTTTTTTGTTCGTCCTCACAAACTCTACATCATTCATTCGTCTTTGGTTTTATGCTGTCCACAAATATAAGGGAGGTAACTCTGTCATAAATAGTGATGTTAGTATGTACGAGTTTTCTCCCTTTGACCATTAAATTATTCCTTATTTAAGCCGATTTCCGGTTCACGCCATATAGAACTTAAACCAGAGTACAAAGAGTAGAAAGAAAGTAAAAGTGTTCATGGAATACAGAAATTTCCAAAAGTCGCACAAATAATTAGCTAAATGAATGAATGAACAGGATGTTTTTTTTCCCCACAATATGCTGCCTTAGTTTTAGGAAGGATCATGTTTGTTTTATTTCCTATGCCGTATTCCTAGTAAAATGAAACTGGTGGATCTCAAATTTATAAAGATTTAAAGTTACAAATAATAATTATGAGCAGATTTATTATATTCCTGAAAATTCTTAACCCTTTGGCTGCTAAGTGCGACTCATAGACCTTTTGCAGACAGTGTAGATCAAGATCAGCTTACACAGAATATTCAGTCTGATCTTGGATCTACACTGTCCATCAAACAGATCTAAAACCCAAAAACAAAACATTGAAATGGTAATATGTGGATGTTTACTCTCAAATTAAAAATTTCATTTTAGTTATTCAGTAGGATAAGAGTTAAAAGAAAAATATACAAAATCTGTCATATTTGTTTGTGTTCATACTTCTTGATGAATTACATGTAGGGCTATGCTACAAAATTGTAAAATGGAAATGGCTTGACGAAATGAAATTTATCTGTATGTTAAATTTTGATTAGAAACGTGGTAGAAAATAGTTATGTAGAGTAATACTGCAATAAGCTTTAGGGGCATCTCCAGGATCTTTTTTCCAGGATAAGGGGGGTGGAGGGGTCAGGGTCCGAAAAATCGAATTGATCAGTACCTATGATCGATCTTGCTGAAGACCGTATTAAGCTTGTATTTCCTGTCATTATTATACACTGTATGTGTATATAACAGAAAGGTGACTATACCGTTTCCGATGGATTAACCCATTACCACACAATACTTTCTTTTGACAACCCTGAGAAAGAAACCTTTAGAAAACATTGTGGGAAATGGAGAAAATGCTTGTAATCAGCATTTATTCCTTTTCCCACAAAGTTTTCTACCCTTCACAAAGCAAATTTTAAATTTTTAGTCACTTTTTTTTTGTCATGTGCAAATGCTTTTGATTTGGACAAGCCTAAAATATTGTCGTTTTCCATTTCATCTGTTTGGTGTCAAAATGTCAAAGAATTTAGATCTAGACCCAAAATTAGGCTGCATATTCTGTGCTGCCTGATCTTGACCCATTCTTTATGGGTCATCGATAAATTCCAGGCTATAAAGCACTGCAAAGATTTAACCCATTACCACACAATCCCTACTTTTGACGACCCTGAGAAAGAAGCCTTTAAAAAAAAAAATTGTGGTAACCAGCATTTTCTCCTTTTCCCACAATATTTTCTACCCTTCACAAAACAAATTTCAAATTTTCAGTCACTTTCATGTTGTAGTCTGCAAATGCTTTCGATTTGGACAAACCTAAAATTTTGGCGTTTGGTAATGAGTTAAACCATATAAAGGCATTTTTGGTTGAAGGACTATTTTTATATGTGAAATCATATCCCAAAATAACTCGCTTAGCAACCTCTTAGATAGTTGATAAAATAGTATAGATATACAGAAAAAGACTTTTGACTGTCTGATCTGTTAATCAACCCTTTACCACACAATGACGTGTTTTCACGCCCCTGCAGATGAAGCCTTTTGAAAACATTGTGGGAAAAGGAGAAAATGCTGGTAACCAGCATTTTCTCCTTTTCCCACAAAGTTTTCTACCCTATCAAAGCAAAATTGCACCATTTAAGCCACTTTGAAATTGTCATCAGCAAAATGCTTTCATTTTGCATAGGTCTGCAAATTTGCAGTGTGGTAACAGGTTAAACATTCTCATTGATCCTTTTTCACAAAATCTCAGGTTTTAATTATTATCCCAAGGAAAAGAACTTTTGAAAACACTTTTCCCACAATGTTTTTTTTTTCACTCTTTTGAAGGAAAATTTCCTAATTTTGGGCAACACTTAGTTTGTTGTCTGCATATATATTTTCAATGAAGCACCTTCTTGAATGTGCTGATTGGTAAAGAGTTAGTATTCAATTAAAGGTGGGTATTTAGAAATTTTACATCTCACCAAATTAAAATATTTATATATCACTGAAATTCATATGAAAAAATAATACAAGTCATCAATATTTAAGATTCATAAAATTACGAAAAAAATATTTTTTGGTGGTGTTCCCTTAAAAGGCTACGTAGCCTATTAAGCTATTTTTAGATTTCGCGCCAAAAATCAATAAAGCATTTTGGGAATGTCAAGTGACTTGCACGTGACTCATAACACTTAAATTCCATTACATAACAAACATGTAATGATTATTTTCCATAATGTCTTCTTCGGATGCTGTGTTTGAAACTTCGTCTGTGTATTCCTGTATGTAAATAAGCGAATTGATCATCCAAAAATAGAACGTGTCTCCCATTGGTGTCAGCCTGGGCTGTAATAAATCTCTAATTTCTCATGCTGTCGGACGGTTTTCGACTACTGGGGTTTTATGAATTAAAATTAAAAGGCTTTGGGAGTATAAGGATGATTTTTTTTGCATTTTTGTAAATTTTCGTCCCAAACTCTGAAGGGCCACCTTTAAGGCTTTAACTCATTACCACACGACAAAATTTTAGACTGGTCCAAATTGAAAGCACTTGCAGACGACAAAATAAAGGTGACCTAAAAATTGAAATTTGTTCTGAGAAGGGTAGAAAACACTGAGGGAAAAGGAGAAAATGCTGCTTACCAGCATTTTCTCCTTTTCCCACATTGTTTTCAAAGGGCTTCTTTCTCAGGGGCTTCAAAAGTAGGGATAGTGTGGTAATGGGTTAAAAAACAATCCTTAGTTTTAACAGCCCAGTGAATTAAGGCTTTTGAAAACAATTTTGGTAAATGAGAAAATGCTTGTTACTGTCTTCTCATTGTCCAACAATCTATTTTCAACCCTTTCTGGAAAAAAATCCATCATTCTTACCACCTTAACTTTGATATATAAATTTGAACAAGCCTAAAATGTTGTCATTTGTTACAAAATTTAATATTTTTTGAAATTCTATATTTGCGACATGAATATGATATGCACAGACTGACAGAGCTTTGAAAAAGTTAATTTGTTTATCACTTTTCCACTTAATCTCAAATTTTAAGAATCTTGAGGAAGAATCTTCTGAAGACATTGTGGGAAAAGGACAAAATACTGCACTTAGCATTTTTCCCCCAAAAAGTCCTATCTTTGTAGGTCTTTATAAAATTGTCATCTTCAAAAACTTTCAACACCAAAGGGTTTAAAGTTTAATCTTCTGTCTAAACTGTCTAAACCAAGGGGTTAAAAGTTTAGTCTTTAGTCTTTGTTAAAAATATGTGATTGAGTTTGTGAAATAGCATTGTAGGGATAAGTTCAAACTGAAAAGTTGAAATCCGTCAAATCACCCAAAAAGTCACTGAAGCACAGAATCTGATTTTCCAATGCAAAGGGGGTATATCCGTAATAAGAAATTAAGATATAGGTAATAGAATGAGTTTCTCTGCATTAACTCTTTACCAAATGACAAAATTTTAGATTGTTCCAACTTGAAAGCACTTGTAGAAGACAAATAAACACAATTAAAAAATTGAAAGTTATTTCCAGAAGAGTAGTAAACAATGTGGGAAAAGGAGAAAATGCTGGTTACCAGAATTTTCTCCTTTTCCCACAATGGTTTCAAAAGGTTTCTTTCTCAGGGTCATAAAAACCAGGAATTGTTTGGGAAAGGGCTAAATAACTTTATTTTCATGGTAGTCAACTGAAAAATGAAAACCTTAAAAGTTTGTAAAAAAAAAACCCATCAAATTCAAGGATAAATAACTCAAAAACTGTTTGCTGTAAAAAGTTTTTGTCATACTTTTACAATAACCATTTAATACATTGTACAATTGCAAATATTACTGGAATACCTCCATAAATAAAACGATGTTGTAGTTTTTTGTGAGTTGGAGAATTGAAAAAAGCTGAAATTTTGATATGTCAGTCAAATATGTAAAAGCACATCTATTAAAAGAATTTTACATAAGTTTTAGCATAAAGTGTTATATCTGATATTGTTAAAGAAAGCATGAAATTGTTAACTTTCAGCTCTTGAGTTACAATAAAAATATCACCGATTTCCTAACAGACGCCTCTTTGGGTCAGAATTACCCCACCCACTTTGAACCAGCACACATCTTGCAAAACTTAACCTATTGATTATATTACAGCCAACATGTATAGGTTTCATTGTATAGAGTGTTAAAAAAATCGGTAGTGGCCATGAAAACGGCCTTATGGACACCACTCCTTTTAATTGATCTAGAGATCTACAGCAGAATGGCTTAGAAATAGTATGAAACAGAGCTTTAGGGAAGCAATAGACGTTTGATAGATCATAATTGACTAGAGTATAGGAAACAGGAGAAACTGAAAGCTCCTAAATATCGCTGAGGATCGGTTTCGAGCCTGGAAACGGTCACCGCCATTCGATTGTGTTTTTATGGTCAAAGGGAAACAACTCGTACAATCTTCTTATCCAGTATTTATGAAGAGTACTCTCCCTTACCTTAAACGAACCGGTGCAGGGTAGATTTATACCAACACGGCCTCAGTAGTCACTAAATATGCCGAATGCATACTTCCTAGCGAAAAACCCAGAGTCTCTGTTAACCTTTAAAATACTAAATAAGTGAAATGAAACTTTTAAGCCGATATAAAAACCCAGTCTGTACTATTTCAAGGAAGTTTTCTTTTGGAAACATGTTCAGACAGGATTGTAGATTCAAGATCAGATTGCACCATCAGAAGCGCGTACCCAAAATTAATGCTTGAACTAAAATGGTTGTACAGTTTTAACTGTAGATGGCAGTGAGGTTGACATGAAAGTAGTCCCGGCCACTAAAATGTACCGGTGTGTATATGGTGATACCGGAGTCTCCGTATATCGGTACATAGTAAAAAATATTTTAAACGCTTTACTATTTTAGTTCGACCAGAGTATTTTCTGCACAGGCTGCATTTTGTGGTCCAAACCTGTAAAAGTTTATCAGTTTAAAATGTAACTCAAAAAAGCTTATTTATCGTATACATTCATCAATTGATAAATTTTATCCTAAAAACTATTTTTATATTCTACGTGAGCTCTTACTTTGATAACAGGAACTGTTACCTTCAAGTTTAAATTTCGGCGGTCGCCATGTTTACATATGGGACGAAACACAAGGGAGACTACCATCTATTTACAAACTATTGACCACGTCTGAATTTTTTTTTTCCTGTCTTTTGTCTACCGTCATGATATTTTTAGAAGAAGCAACATCTAAAATCCTGTCTTTAACTATACCAGAAATAATGACAGCTCTACGAAATTTTTTTTTTTTTTAAATACGGATCGTCCTCACACACTCTACATAATTTATTCGTCTTTGGTTTTATGCTGTCCACAAATATAAGGGACGTAACTCTGCCAGACATAGTGATGTTAGTATGTAGGAGTTTTCTCCCTTTGACCATTAAATTATTCCTGAATTAAGCCGATTTCCGGTTCACGCCATATCGGACTTTCCATTGACCAAAACCAGTGTACACAGAGTAGAAAGAAAGTAAAAGTGTTCATGGATACAGAAATTTCCAAAAGTCGCACAAATTATTAGATAAATGAATGAATGAATGAATGAACAGGATGTTTTTTTTTCCCCACAATATGCTGCCTTAGTTTTAGGAAGGATCATGTTTGTGTTATTTCCTATGCCGTATTCCTAGTAAAATGAAACTGGTGGATCTCAAATTTATAAAAATTTAAAGTTACAAATAATAATAATGAGCAGATTTATTATATTCCTGAAAATTCTTAACCCTATGGCTGCTAAGGACGCGACTCTCGAGATCTGACCTTTTGCGGACAGTGTAGATCAAGATCAGACTGCACAGAATGTGCAGTCTGATCTTGGATCTACACTGTCTGTTAAGGAGATATAAAACCCAAAAAACATTGAAATAGTAATATTTGGATTTTTACTGTCAAATTTAAAATTTCATTTTAGTTATTCAGCAAGATAAGAGTTAAAAGAAAAATATACAAAACCTGTCATATTTGTTTGTGTTCATACTTCTTGATGAATTACATGTAGGGCTATGCTACAAAATCGTAAAATGGAAATGGTTTGACAAAATGAAATTTATCTGGTTGTTAAATTTAGATTAGAAACTTTGTAGAAAATATAATTATGTAAGAGAAATACATGTACTGCAATAAGCTTCAGGGGCGTCTTCAGGATATTTTTTCTGGGGAAGAGAGGGTTGATGGGGACAAGGGTCGGGGTCCGGATAATCCAATTGAACAGTACCTAATCAATCTTGCTGAAAACCGCATTAAGCTTGTATTTCCTCTCATTATTATATCACTGCATGTGTATATAACAGAAAAGTGGCCATACCGTTTCTGATGGATTAACCCATTACCACTTCCTATGGATTAACCCATTACCACACAATGCCTACTTTTGACGACCCTGCGAAAGAAACCTTAAGAAAACATATTGTGTGGAAAGGAGAAAATGCTTGTAACCAACATTTACTCCTTTTCCAACAAAGTTTTCTATCCTTCACAACGCAAATTTTAAATTTTTAGCCACTTTTATTTTGTTTTGTGCAAATGCTTTTGATTTGGAAAAGCCTAGAATATTGTTGTTCTCTATTTCATCTATTTCATATCGAAATGTCATTTTTTTCTTCATTTCAGTTTATTCTAAATTTATTTCATCAAAAAATTCTATTTTGCCTGCTATTTTAAGAGATTACCAAAATATTACAACTGAAATGTTAAAAGAAACATTGAAAGGCTCAACTATGGGGGGGGGGGGGAAGGTGGATAAATCATGCGACATTTCATTTAAAACATATTGAAAGGATATCATCCCATGGTTAATGTCAATACAAGTCAAATACGATTTCCATTTCGTCCATTTCGTAAATATAATTTCATTGCGGATTAAAGGTCTTCCTGTGAATTTCATAATATTTGTAATTTTCATGCACACCGTTTCAAAATTTGACATTTCCTGCGAAAATCGCACGCTTCTACAATTTTAAAACGTCAAGAAATCTTGCAGTAATACCTTTTTTTACTAAGATAGGGACTTAATTTTTTAGTTTTGGACATATTCTTCAGATGTAGTGTGCTGTATCAATTCAGTTGGCGGAAAATAGTTGAACTCTTTTAAGATGGCGGAAGGGGTGTGATCGGTTTTGGAAAACGTAAAAAAAAGTGTTTATTAAGTTAATCAAGAGGTTAAGACTGGTTGATACACCATAACACGTTATACACATCATCATGATGTAGATATTGTCGCTGTCACATGTATACAACGATCAATTTTGTTTAAAAATGCATTTTTCTATCCCCGATACGCAAGAGTTGACGGGCGAAAATGGGTCAACATACACGGTAAGTTTTAGTGGTTGACAGATGTCTCGGTAACAGACTAGTTGGGTAACATAGACTTGTAGAGTAAATCGATTGGATGTTTCGGTAATAAAGCAATTATATTGTGTTTATTTTCTGTGACGTTTGTTACGCCTAATGTAATTTTCAAACCTTTACTTTTGCACTTTTCACCCAGTAATCCATTAATACATGTATGTAGATAGGTTCAAACTTTTTATTTTTTCACTTTCTACCCACTTTCGCTTGAAAGATAGGCAATCCACATGGTCAATACATACAGGATGGAATGAGGTACATAACAAAAAATTATTTATGAAATATAGTCACTTTAGTGGAAATTACAGTGTTCCCACTGTAAATTTTATTTGGGGGTTTTGTACCCCCTATACTTGAAAAATGGGGGTATAAGAAAAAAAATGGGGGTACAAATTCAGAGAAAAACTACTATGCCCTCAATTTTTAAATTGTTTATTATTGGCTCATTTTCGATCAAAAGCAGAATAATCATACAGATCTTCTATGTGTACCCTTTTAAATGTAATTGACACTTAGAGAATTGTTTGGCAAAGTGTTAACTAGTAGTCTTTATGGTCATCTTTTCACATGCCTTATCTCCATTAATCATTGTCGAAGTCTGACTGAAGACTGCTGTATTCAGCACTGATAATTTTCACCAAAAAAGTTTGTCATATCAAGATATTTGTGGAAATATATAGCTTTCACCCATTAAAAGCTGAAAAGACAGTATGAAGTGACTGTGATCGGACAATGTAAAAAGGAGCATTTTGTTGTGTCATGGGTTTCCGCGTTTTTTGAACCGATTAATTTTTCATGTCCGTTTATTTATGGATAAGTATTTTTGCATGAAATGACTTCTTTTTCCAAGATTTTGAATGGTTCTACAACTAATGTACCTTGCTTGCCTACGGAAACCCGAATTCTGAAACTCGCAAGCGTCTAAGGAATAGGGTATTTCTGAGCTATTCCCAATGTTGGTTTACAGACGAAAGACGTTGATGTTGACAAAACGCTTTTTTATCGACTGTGTCAAACAAAGGAGAGCTGACTTAAGGAATTTTGTGGAAACAAACGAGTCCCAGTCTGCAATATTATTGATCGCCATAATGAAGACCTAGTGCTCTGACCATGTAAATGTTCTAAAAATAGAAACTGGAAATCCCAACTTTTTCTAATGATTTAGATTGTCCGAAAATCACACTTACGCGAGCCAATCTATGCAAGCATTTCCTACTTTTTTTGTTCGATCTTCTCTGTATTTTTTGTGCGTGATTTCACGTGTAGGTTTGCAATTTTGTACGTGTTTTATTTCATTTATACGTGTTTCACGCACGATTTTGCGTGATCGGGAACTCTGAAATTAGAAATTAAGGTTTTAAATAACCAAGGTTTGGACAAAATAAAGCCATGCGTTTGGTGTAAAGAGCATCACGGTACATAAACACTATAGTATTGCTTTGTTACCAAAACATCCAATCAATTTATTCTATAAGTCTTATGCTACCGAAGTCGTTTGTCACCGAAACATCCATAAATCGTTTTAGTCCTCCATTTCATGATTTTGTTTTCATTTCACCCAACTACAATCACTCATTGCAACAGATTTTTAATACTGAATTCAATCTTTTCCAAGGGCTTCTATCTCAGGGTCGTTAAAAATTGGGATTGTAAGGTAAAGAGATAACCAAGCGACAAAATCTTAGGGAGGTCCAAATGGAAAAGATTTGCAGACAACAAAACAGATGTGTCTAAAAAAATTGAAATTCGGTTTGGGAAGGATAAAAAACATTGTGAAAAAGGAGAAAATGCTAGTTTACAGCATTTTCTCTTTTTCCCTCTATGTTTTCAAAAGACTTCTTTCTCTGGGTAGTTGTAATTGGATGGTAAAGAGTTAAAAGGCTTTTTCCATAAGGTCATCAACACTCAGAATTGTTTGGTAAAGAGTTTGACAAATATGCAATCATTCATACTGTTCAGATCTTAAATAGGATGGTCGCTGGACATGGACAAAAGATATTATATACGCTACATAATGTTCTTTAAGATTTGAACCCATGCCAGGGATTCAACTTCCTGGATGAAAATCATTAGTTATATGCTTGTGTCCTTGTGTAACCCTTTACAACACAATCCCAAGTGTTAAAGGTGGCCCTTCAGATGTTGGGACGAAAATTTTACAAAAATACAAAAACTCATCCTTATACTCCTAAAGCCTTATAATTTTCATTCATTAACTCTTTACCAAACAACAAAATTTTAGACTGGTCCAAATTGAAAGCATTTGCAGACAACAAATTAAATGTTGTTGAAATGCTGATTTCTTTTTTCAATGGGAAGAAAACATTGTGGGAAAAGGAGAAAATGCTGGTTACCAGCATTTTCTCCTTTTCCCACAATGTTTTCAAAAGGCCTCTTTCCCAGGGTCGTTAAAAGTCGGGATTGTGTGGTAAAGAGTTAAACCCCAGAAGTCGAAAACTATCCAACAACTAGATAAATTAGACATTTACTGCAGCCCAGGTGGACACTGAAGGGAAACACGGTCTATTTTTGCATGAGCAACTCGGTCATTACATATCGGAAAAAAACAGACGAAGCTTCAAATATAGCATTCGAAGTTCGAGACATTTTGGAAAATAATTACATGTTTGCTATGTTATGGAATTTAGCTCATTAGTCATGTGCAAGTCACTTAATATTCCTACAATGCTTTTTTGGTTTTGGCGGGAAATCTAAAAATAGCTTAAGAGGCTACGTAGCCTTTTAAGGGAATACCACCCAAAAAACTTTTTTTTTGTAATTTTATGATCCTTAATTACTGATGATTTGTATAGTTTTTTCATATAAATTTCAGTGACATACATATTTTTTAATTTGGTGTGATGTGAAAATTCTAAATACCCACCTTTAATGACCCTGAGAGAAGAAAGCCTTTTGAAAACACTATGGGAAAAGGAGAAAATGCTGGTAACCAGCATTCATTCCTTTTTCCCACAATGTTTTCTAGACTATCTTAATCTTATTCTCATCCAAAATTATGTGTCATATAAATATTGTCATCTGCAAGTGTTTTTAAATAGGACCCAGAGAAGTAAGCCTTTTGAAAAAACACAGTTGGAAAAGGAGAAAATACTGGTAATGAACATTTTCTGTTTTCCCAAAATGTTTTCTAGACTGTATAATGTGTATGATGTTAATCCAATACTATGTGTCACATAAACATTGTCATCTGCAAGTGCTTTCAAATTGGAGCAGCCTATATTATTGTCGTTTGGGAAAGGGTTAACCCTTTACCACACAATCCCGACTTTTAACACCCCTATGAAAGAAGCCCTTTGAAAACAATGAGGGAAAAGGAGAAAATGCTGGTTACCAGCATTTTCTCCTTTTCCCACAATGTTTTCTACCCTTTCCAAAACAAATTTCAATTTTTCGGTTAGGTTTATTGTGTCGTCTGCAAGTGCTTTGAATTTGGACAAGTCTAATATTTTGTTGTTTGGTAAAGAGTTAACCCTTTACCACATACTCCTGACTTCTAATGAGCTTTGTGAGGGAGGCATTTGAAAACGCTTTTTTGAAAAGGAGAACATGCTAGTAACAAGCATTTTCTCCTTTTTCCATAATATTTTCTCCCCTTCCAAAAGAAAATTTTGTCGACAACAAGACTGCTTCTAATTTAGACCATATTTTGTTGTTTGGTAAAGAGTTAAATCTCCTAATTTCATTATGTTTCCTGTACTTATCAAAGCCTGTGCTTTGTCACATTATCTTGATAATTAACTCTTTACCACACAAGAAAATTTTAGACTGGTCCAAATTGAAAGCATTTGCAGACACCAACATAAAGGTGACAAAAAAAATAGAAATTTGTTCTGGGAAGGGTAGAAAACACTGTGGGAAAAGGAGAAAATGCTGGTTACCAGCATTTTCTCCTTTTCCCATAGTGTTTTCAAAAGGTTTCTTTCTTAGGGGTGTCAAAAGTAGGGATTGTGTGGTAATGGGTTAACCCATGACTAAACAATCCCAGGTTCTTATGACCCTTTTTAAAACATTGTTGGAAAAAGAGAAAATACTGATAACAAGCACTTTCTCCTTTTCCCACAATGGTGGATTTTACCCTCATATGGGGGATTTTACCCTCAGTTGGTCAAAAAAAAATTTAGGTCAAAAAAGAAAAAGCTTAACTCTACCACACAACAAAATTGAAGACCAGTCAAAATTGAAAGCATTTGCAGACAACAAAATGAACAAAACTTAAAAAGTGAAATTCGTTTCCAGCATGGTCTGAAACATAGTGGGAAAAGGAGAAAATGCTGGTTACCAGCATTTTCTCCTTTTATCACAATGTTTTCAAAAGGCTTCTTTCTCAGGGTCCGGTCATTAAAATTCAGGATTGAGTGGTAAAGAGTTAAACACCATTTTCTTCTTTTTGTACTTTGATTCTAAAGCCTCCAGCTCAATTATTTTTTATGTGTATAGTATATATTTGAAATGTCATAAATATAGTCCTTTAAAAACTACTCTCATCTATCTTTTTTATTCCAGAGCTTTAATATACACATAAATGGAGTCTTTCACTGTACAGCTAGATTCAGCCTCCTTCACAGCTTTCATGAGCAGGTATAGAAATTATCCATGTTTACCCCCACTTTTAACATAGTGGACCCATAATAGAAAACAGCTATTTCCAAGATGTTATCATACAAAATTTGCTAGGATTAAAACTGAGGTTTATTGTACCACTTTAACGGAACCACTTTTTCCTTTTTTCCTTTTTAGAATTATCATTTATAAATCTAAAATCACTCTATTCTCATTACAAAGGGAGATGATAACTATCTGCCGGTACCTCCCGTTTCTGATAGCTGACAAGTATCAACAAATAATTTCAAGATTAACATCAAAGGAATTTCTGGTCATTTCAAAATGTGCAAAAGTAGTACATCTGTATAAATCTGCATTTATTAACTATCAAATTTTTTTTATTATATGCTGTTCTAGAAGTATTATGGGTCTACTACGTTAAGTTGAAGAAAGGTATTTTTCAATGTCTTGTCATCGTCTGCATTGTTTTCATACAAACATTTTAGCATTTTTCGATATCTCTGATTAATATAATATTTTCCTCAAGCTCAGGTTACTTGTTAAATATCAAAAGGGTAATCCATGCCAATGAATGGGCAGGTAACAGACAAAATTCCTTGGATATAGTTAACCCATTACCACACAATCCCTACTTTAGACGACACTCAGAAAGAAGCCTTTAGAAAACGTTGTGGGAAAAGGAGAAAATGCTGGTAACCAGAACTTTCTCCTGTTCCCACAATGTTTTTTACCCTTCTCAAAACAAATGTAAAATTTTGAAGCACTTTTATTTTTTTGTCGTCTGCAAATACTTTCGATTCGGACAAACCTAAAATTTTGTCGTTTGGTAATGAGTTAAGCCCCCCTTTTAGTTTTGGTTATAATGATGCTTGGAATTTGGAATCAAACATGTCTTAAATATAGAGGGTTTCATAATTTGTGTCCATGTTATGTAACATAACTGTTTTCTAAAATGATGAGTTTGTAAATGGCCGCAATAAATAGATGACTACCAACCTTATCCAGATATGGTAAAATTTCATATGACTTGATATGCATAAGTATTACTTTAACATCAACATCAAAACTTGACCCATTACCACACGAGAAAAATTTAGACTGGTCCAAATTGAAAGCATTTGCAGACGACAAAATAAATGTGACTGAAAAATTGAAATTTGTTCTGGCAAGGGTAGAAAACACTGTGGAAAAAGGAGAAAATGCTGGTTACCAGCATTTTCTTCTTTTCCCACAGGGTTTTTAAAAGGCTTCTTTCTCAGAGGCGTCAAAAGTAGGGATTGTGTGGTAATGGGTTAAATCTTTATTCCAAACAATCCTGACTCTTCACGACCTTGAGAAGAAAACCATTTGAAAACATTGTTGGAAAAGGAGAAAATGCTGGTAACCAGCATTTTCTCCTTTTCCAACAATGTTTTCTACCCTTCCCAAAACAAACTTCAAGTTTTCAATAACATTTATTATGCCGCCTGCAAATGCTTTCAATTTGGACCAGTCTAAAAGTTTGCTGTTTGGCAGAGTTCACGCATGCTTACTAAATACAGGTTACTTGCATAATTATGATCATCCCTTATGACAGGTTTTTACTGTGATATTATGAAAGTTAATTGATAGGTTTAACTTTTATAGTTAAGGAAGGAGTTTGGTTCCAATACCTTGCCACCATTCCCACCAAAGAAGTTTTTACCGCTGTCAGGACCAAAGTTGGAGGAGAGACGACTGATGTTGGAGAGATATATACAGATTGGTAGGTCATAGTTCTCAGGTTTTACTTTATTTGTATCTGTAGATGTTTGTTTTTGTAATACTGAGTAAGTTAGTAGTTTAACTCTTTACCAAACGACAAGATTTTAGACTGGTCCAAATTGAAAGCACTTGCAGATGACAAAATAAAAGTACCTCGAAAAACTGATTTCTGTTTCCAGCAGGGTAGAAAACATTGTGGGAAAAGGAGAAAATGCTGGTTACCAGCATTTTCTCCTTTTCCCACAATGTTTTCAAAAGGCCTTCTTTCTCAGGGTCTTAAAAACCAGGGATTGTTTGGTAAAGGGTTAAATGTTTAACTCTTTACTAATCAACAAAATTTTAAACTTCTTCAAATTGAAAGCATTTGCAGATGAAAAAATTTATGTCTGAAAAATTGAAATTTGTGCTGGAAAGGATAGAAAATATGGGAAAAGGAGAACATGCTGGTTACCAGCATTTTTTCCGGTTCCTACAGTGTTTCCACTGGCTTTTTTTTCTCAGGGTCGTTAAAAGTCGGGATTATGTGGTAAAGAGTTAACAACCCTGAACAAAACCTTACTTGTTATGGAGGTTAAAACTTGGGACTATTTGATGAAGATTTAACATGGAAACACATGCACCTACAATTTTCATAGTGATAGGTTCTGTATTACAGAAGTTACAGCCCTTTGGTGTAGGTGTTTATCTGCCAGCAACAATTCTTGTTCTTATCTTTTTTCAGTGAGCCAGGAAGCAGCAGTAGCAAACAGTGATATTTTTAACAGTTTTCTTCTCACAGCACAACAGGTTTGTCTTCAGGGCTCTTTTTCTATAAATTTTTGTTGGAATGGTGCTTTATGTTGCTTTCAAATTTATTCATGTTTCATTATTGCCTTTACTCTTTACCAAACAAAATTTCAGACTGTTCCAAAATTGAAAGCACTTGCAGACGAAAAAATAAACATAATTTAAAAATTGTAATTTGTTTCCAGCAGGATAGAAAGCATAGTGGAAAAAGGAGAAAATGCTGATTACCAGGATTTTCTCCTTTTCCTGAAATGCTTTCAAAAGGTTTCTATCTCAGAGTCGTAAAAACTACAGATTGTTTGGCACAGGCTTAACCCTTTCCCAAACAATCCCTGGTTTTTATGGGTCAGGAATAAAAGCCTTTTGAAAACATTTCGGAAAAGGAGAAAATGCTGGTAACCAGCATTTTTTCCTTTTCCCACAATGTTTTCTACCCTGTCATATAGAAAAATCATCTTTTTAACAACTGTCAATTTGTCATCTGCAAAATGCTCTGAATTTGGTCTGGTCCAAAATTTGCCGTTTGGGAAAGGGTTAAACATTTGACTCATCCAGATTGAAAAGATATCAAAAATAGCTTAGATGCTGGTTTTGGGCTTTGATTTTGTAGAAAATATTGACAGAAAAGGATAAAATGCTCTTTCATAGTAACATGTAAGTAGCTGAATTTATGTCTAGTAGACCAAGAGATGAAGCTGTGGAAATTAGTCCCATTCTTTGGTGTACTGATTAACATAATGAAACAACTACTGAATTATCACCCGAATAAGGGTGGTTCAACTAACCCCTATTTCGTTTGCCACTAAAATTTATTTTAATCCTTTACCACACTATCCCATGTTTTAAAGACCCTATAGAGGAAGACTTTTGAAAATATTGTGGAAAAAGGAGAAAATGGTGTTTACCAGTATTTTATCCTTTCCCACCAAGTTTTCCAACCTTCCAAAATAATGGATGGACTATTGATTAACATTTATTTTGCAATCCTCGAATCCTTTTAACCCGTTACCAAACAATCCCTTGTTTTTACGACCCAGAATAAGAAGACTTTTGAAAACATTGGTTACCAGCATTTTCTTCTTTTCCCACAATGTTTTCTATTCTGCTGGAGACAAATTTCAGTGTTTGAGTTATGTTTATTATACGTCCGTCAAAGACGGGACGTATTATGGGATCACTCGTGCCGGGCAGGCGGGCGGCGTCCAGTTCTTTGTCCAGAGCATATCTCCAAAACTATACAAGCTAGGGTTATGAAATTTCATGGGTGGATAGATCTCATCGAGGGGGAGTGCAGTGCACAGAAATCATAACTCTTGCTTGCTTAATTTTTGAGTTATTGCCCTTTGTTGTTTTTCATACTTAAATTTTGTCCGGAGCATATCTCCAAAACTATAGTAGCTAGGGTTATGAAATTTCATGGGTGGATAGATCTCATTGAGGGGGAGTGCAGTGCACAGGAATCATAACTCTTGCTCACTTAATTTTTGAGTTATTGCCCTTTGTTGTTTTTCATACTTGAATTTTGTCCGGAGCATATCTCCAAAACTATAGTAGCTAGGGTTATGAAATTTTATGGGTGGATAGATCTCATCGAGGGAGAGTGCAGTGCACAAGAATCATAACTCTTGCTCACTTAATTTTTGAGTTATTGCCCTTTGCCGTTTTTTATACTTGAATTTTGTCCGCTGAATATCTCCAGAACTATACAAGCTAGGGTTATGAAATTTCATGGGTGGATAGATCTCATCGAGGGGGAGTGCAATGCACAGAAATCATAACTCTTGCTTGCTTAATTTTTGAGTTATTGCCCTTTGTTGTTTTTCATACGTGATTTTTGTCCAGAGCATATCTCCAAAACTATACTAGCTAGGGTTATGAAATTTCATGGGTGGATAGATCTCATTGAGGGGGAGTGCAGTGCACAAGAATCATAACTCTTGCTCACTTAATTTTTGAGTTATTGCCCTTTGCCGTTTTTTATACTTGAATTTTGTCCGCTGAATATCTCCAGAACTATACAAGCTAGGGTTATGAAATTTCATGGGTGGATAGATCTCATCGAGGGGGAGTGCAATGCACAGGAATCATAACTCTTGCTTGCTTAATTTTTTAGTTATTGCCCTTTGTCGTTTTTCATACTTGAATTTTGTCCGGTGCATGCCCCAGCTTTACAACTTGGGGTAAGACGGGCGTATCTTGCGACAATTTGCCGCTCTTGTTTTTTCATATGCAAAGCTCTTTCAATTTGGACTAGTCTAAAATCTTGTCATTTGGTAAAGGGGTAATTTTGAAAAGTCTAAAATTTTATCCTTTGATAAAGAATTAAAAGGCAAGCAACTTGCCATTTGATTTATTAATTTTCTTTTCAGGAAACCCAAAAAGAACAGCCAGAGAATGTTACGTTAGAAGTGTATCTGATGAACGGGCACAAGATCTCGATAAACATAATCTCCACGGATCAGACTGAAGAGGTGTTAGAGGTAAGATTTGTACATCACCTGTAGTATATGACTGTCTTTTGACTCCATCTTGTGATAGAACGCTTTTGAAAACACCAAAGTAAGAACTTGCTTGTTTACAATCATCCTTTTGCCACAATGATTTTACAAGTATTAACCCTTTACCCACAATTCCTACTTTTGAAGATTCTTAGAATGAAGCCTTTAGAAGACATTGTGGGAAAAGGAGAAAATGCTGGTAACCAGCATTTTCTCCTTTTTCAACAATGTTTTCTACCCTTCACAAAACAAATTTCAAATTTTCAGTCACTTTTATTTTGTTATCAGCAAATGCTTTTGATTTGGACAAGTCTGAAATATTGTTGATTGGTAATGAGTTTAACTCTTTACCACACAAGCGAGAAAGAAAGCTTTTGAAAACACTGATTACCAGCATTGGGTTATCAGCTTTCTCTCCTTTTTCCACAATGTTTTTAAAAGGCTTGTTCCCGGGATAGTTAAAACCTAGGTTTGTTTGGTAAAGGTCTAAAACACCTTACAAGACTACAACATTTTATGCTTGTCATCATGACAACATTTTGAAGAAGACAAAATTCATGTGCGTCAAATGATGGTATTGGTCACTGAAAAAAGACAAAACGTGAGGAAAAGGAGCAAATACTTGTTACCAAAATTTTGCTTTTTCTCATTTGTAGACAGCAATTTCAATTTCAGTGAAATGATGGCATTTATCTTTGGAAAAGTGGAATGGAAAACATTGTGGGAAAAAGAGAAAATGCTGATAGTCATCATTAATTCTATTTTATTTTCCTCTCATTGTTTTTGAAAGCCATCTATATTTTCTGGTTTCCACCATTATTAGGCTAGGGTCTTGAAGTATCTTACCCGAGTAAACATCCTGAAAATGTAACACTTACGCTGAAGCACAGACCCCGAGCTTCCAGATCATGAGTCCTACATTTCACCACTGAGCCACAAAGGGGCCCTATAATATGTGATTCATCACGCAAAAAGGGGCCTTCTGGGAGTTCTGTACATCAGGTAGATGAAAACAGATCAACAATAGTGACGGTCAGTTTAAGCTGATAATTCAAAAATGATGGTATAACTAGGTACAATGACCACTTTTCATACAGAAAATGTCATTAAAGCGAACAGTGTCAACTCCGGTCAGCCTGCGCAATTTGCGCAGTCTGACTAGGGTTTACACTTTTCACAGTTCCCAGAAGGTCCCTTTTCTGCGCGATGGGTCACGTATGTTAAAACCATGTCTTGTTTTATGAAGTCTTAATTTATTTTCTCCAGAGTGTGGCTTCACAGATTGATCTTCCAGATGACTTTGTGTATTACTTTGGACTTTTTCTTGTGAAAAAAGAGAACCAGGGAGGCACTGCCAGTAAGTGTACATTTTCAACATTTCAGAGGGGCTTTACCCTTTACCAGGCAACTCAATTTTAGTTTTGTCCAAATTGAAAACATTTGCAAATGACAATTTCAAAACCGTGGCTGAAATGGTGGAAATTTTCTTTGATAGGGTAGAAAACATTGTGATGGTAATCATCTTTTTCTTCTTTTTCCATAATGTTTTCAAAATGCTTTTTTTCCAGGAGCGTCAAAAGTTGGCATTGTATGGTAAAAGGTTAATTAACCCATTACCACACAATCCCTACTTTTGACGCCCCCAAGAAAGAAGCCTTTAGAAAACATTGTGGGAAAAGGAGAAAATGCTGGTAACCAGCATTTTCTCCTTTTCCCACAATGTTTTCCACCCTTCACAAAACAATTTTCAAATTTTCAGTCACTTTTATTTTGTCGTCTGCAAATGCTTTCAATTTGGACCAGTCTAAAATATTGTCGTTTGGTAATGGGTTAATAGATCTGCAAAAGTAGAAGCTTCAGTTAGCCTCTGCATTTCGTGCCCGTGTAATGCAGAGAAATGACCTTCCCTACAATATGACCCATGGGTCATTTCTCTACATAGAGGAATGACCCGGGTCATTATTCTACATAGAGGAATGATCCCAAAGGGTTATTTCTCTACATAGAATAATGACCTGGGTCTTTCCTCTACATAGTGAAATGACCCATGGGTCATTTCCCTACGTTGTGAAATGACCCATGGGTCATTTTGTAGGGGAGGGCCATTTCTCTGTATTACACCAGCAGAGTGTATTTTTTTGGGAATTTTTTGCTTTTTTCAGTTTTTTGGAAATCGAAGGACCATTTTACCTGCTAATCCAGTTGTTTGTTAGATAAAGATGGCTTAACCGTTTACCACACAATCCTGACTTTTAACAGCTCTGAAAGAAGCCTATTGAAAACAGTGTGGGAAAAGGAGAAAATGTTGGTAACCAGCATCTTCTCCTTTTCCCACAATATTTTCTTCCCTTCCTAAAACAAATTTCAATTCTTTAGTCACATTTATTTTGTCATCTGCAAATGCTTTCAATTTGGACCTATCTAAACTTTTGTCGATTGGTAATGGGTTAATGAATTAATATTTATGTAATGACATGCTTTATAAAATGCATTCCTAAGATAGATTTAACCGCCTTTTCATCAAAGCATGGCTGATACGCAAGTTACTCTGATTTTACATTATTTAACTGGAACTGATATCAATTCTTTTTATTTGACTTGCTACTTTCTTTTTCAGTTGTGCGAAAGCTGCAGGACTTTGAGTCTCCATTTATCTCTTTAAAGTCTGCAAACAAAACCAGTGTACATCGAATTGTCCTTAGAAAAAGGTGTGTGTTCCTAATGTTTTTGTGTAGTCTTACTTGCATGAAATTGAAACATTACTTAACTCTTTACCAAACGAGAAAATTTTAGACTTGTCCAAATTGAAAGCATTTGCAGACAACAAAATAAAGGTGACTGAAAAATTGAATTTTTTGGGGGGAAAGGTAGAAAACACTGTGGGAAAAGGAGAAAATGCTGGTTACCAGCATTTTCTCCTTTTCCCACAGTGTTTTCAAAAGGCTTATTTCTCAGGGGTGTCAAAAGTAGAGATTGTGTGGTAATGGGTTAATCAACCTTTGCTGGCCTTTAATACTCAAACATAAGATATTTTACCCTATACTCCATAGATAATCATTTCTACGCATTGCTTGTGGGAGCCTTTAAAAAGCATTGTGGCAAAAGGTGAAATTGCTCGTGATGAGCAATTTCACCTTTTGCCACAATGCTTTCTACACTATCAAAAGGTGTGATATACACATAAGAAACAGCTTCATCCTTGCTGTTATTTAGGGTCAATTAGAGATACCATAGAAATGCCTTTTGGGGTAACGGGTTAACATAGCCTTAGCTCTGTACCAAACGACAAATGTAATGTTGCAAAATTAATGATTTCTGTGATTCAAGTGGTTGAAAAAATTGTTGGGAAATTGAGAAAATCGTGGTTACCACCATTTCTTCCATTTCCATACTGTTTTTAAAAGCCTTTTCTTTCAGGGTTGTTGAAAGGATTGATTCACTTAAACATTATGGTGTAAGTGAATTGATAATGTTTAAAATTTGTATGTGTATTTATAGTTATAATGTGATGGCAGCAACTTTGTGACTTATTGGGTCACAAAAATTAGACATAATACACATTCCCTTTTAAACAAAATACATATTTTTTTTTTTTTTCAGTTACTGGGATTCCACATTTGATGATGACTTGATAGATAACAAGGTGGCCATGAATCTTATTTATGTACAGGTAAGATTTTTTTATCACTATCTATCTGTAATGTTTCGACCAGTAGTATATTCATTATGTGTAGAGGCTGGTAGCCACTGGATACAAGTTCAAGTTTCAGCTTGTTCAAATTTCTGTTTCAAATTGTTAAAGACTCAGTATCCTTTTTAGAAGCAAAGTAGCTGGTGGTTTACAAAAAAAAAAGAGTTGAAGATTAACTCTTTACCAAACAAGAAGACTGGTACAAATTAAAAGTACTTGCAGACGACAAAATAAACATAACTCAAAATTTTAAATGTGTTTCCAGCAGGGTAGAAAACATTGTGCGAAGAGGAGATAATGCTGGTGACCAGCATTTTCTTCTTTTCCCATAATGTTTTCAAAAAGCTTTTATCGTAGGGTTGTAAAAACTAGGGATTGTGTGGTAATGGGTTAAGCCCCCTTTTCAAAAAGTGCATGGCTCAAATGTAAGTGTATTGCAAATAGTCCTTGTTGGCTGAAAGGTAAGTGAAAGTATGGGGTTAACTTTTTATGAAATGACAAAATTTTAGACTGGTCCAAGCTGACAGCATTTGCAGATGACAAAACTGAAGTAACTGAACAATTGAAATTTGTTTGGAGGGATGGAAAACATTGTGGGAAAAGGAGAAAATGCTGGTAACCAGTATTTTCTCCTTTTCCCACAATGTTTCCATAGGCTTCTTTCACACCATCATTAAAAGTCGGGATTGTGTGGTAAAGGGTCAAGGATATGATATAGATGTGCAACTTACAACTTTAAAAATATTCTTGAACACAGTTGAAATGCTATTTAACCCATTCCCGTACAATCTTGCTTTTTAACGGCCCTGAAGAAGAAAACCTTTGAACACATTTGGGGAAAAAGGAGTAAATGATAGTTACCAGCATTTTTCCTCCTTTTTCCTACAGTGATTTCTAGCCTTTTAATTTCAAATCACATGATAAAGGCAACATTCAAATTGTCACAATCATGCAAATGCTTTCAGTTATAACAAATTGTAACATTTTGTTGCATGATGAAGAATTATACACAAAAACAAAAGAAAATGCTTTATTTTTGACAGGCTGTAAGTGATATAGAAAGACAATGGGTTGTAGGTACCAAAGACCAGTTGAAGCATCTGACCAGCTTGAAAGAAAGGGGCTCAAAGAAAGATGTAAGTATTTTATTGTAGTCAAGGGTTCTCCTTTGTGTTTCATTTAAACCTTTTCATAAATTTGGCTGTTAATTTAAAAAAAAAATCTTATGGTCTTGATTCAAAGTGTAAAATCTGAGGGGAACCCATACAACAAGGGTAGGTCATCATAAGAAAAAACATTGACACAGTTTTAGTCCCTTTTGTTTTTAACTTACGTTTTTTAAAACATGTGACATTTTATATATCTCTGTAATTACTAAAAATATTGAATTGAAGATTTTTCCATTCATTCATTGTATATTAGGCCCAGGAAAAATGATCAGTATATTACAATTACTGAATTTTTGAGTCATTGATTTTCAATATATGTGTCCGCTTGGCAGGTAAACACACTCAGGTGACAAAAATTTAGACCTCTCCAAATTTAGACTGTTTAAAGACGACATATTAAATATGGCTTAAATTCTAGAATTCTACTTATAAAGGATATAAAGCATTGTTGGAAAAGTAGAAAATACTGCCCTGATTTTCAGGGTTGTTAAAACTCAAGATAGTTTGTGAAAGGGTTATCGTTTAAAGTTAAATGTTTTTATGGTTTAACTACTGTTATAATTTCAGTTTTTGAGGCTCTCCAGAACATTGAAGTATTATGGTTACATTCAGTTCAAACCCTGTCTCACTGACTACCCACAACCTAGTTCACGTGCCATTATCTCTGCTGGAAACAAGGAACTGAATTTCAGAGTACAAATGGAAAATGTAAGAACATCCTGGCATTTGAATGGTATATTGAATGTTAACAAGCATTTTCTCCCTTTCCCACAATGTTTTCAATCCTATCAAACACAGAAATCATGACTTGACCTACTTTTCATTTGTTTTCTGCAAATGCTTTCAAATTTTTTTTTGTCAATTAGCAAAGAGTGTAATTTAAACATTTTTTTTTTTTGTATATTGATTATGAAAGAAACATATTACAACTCATATATCAAAGATATATGTACATGACGATTCATTTTCATATAGGCAGTTTTTAACCTATTTCAACTTTGTGCCTGATAGTTGTAAGATTGCATAGATTACAACAAACAGCTGAAAATGTTCCAAAAGCTGACCCAGCTCATCATGGGATTCAAACCCAGAACCTTTGATGGAAGATGACGACACTCTACCTGTACACCACTGGCTGTATTTTATTTGAGAGGGGATATTGTGAAACAGGAAGATCATTGCATTTTGTGCAATCCAAGCCATTGGGATTTGTCTGCTGAAGGATCGGTAACATAGTTGAAAAGGAAGAAAATATTGGACAGACAGTCAGTAGTCTGTAAGAAATGGTATCCGACAGGCGAACAGTTATTTATCTGTCTTACAGCATTTTTACTTGTTATACTTTATCCTTCTTATTAGTGTATACTTAATTGTGTCAACTATCATCCTTTAGTTTAACCACATCCATCCATCTGTCCATCCAATCCAATCCAGTCTGGTCCAATCCGATCCAATACAATCCAATCCAGTCCTATCCCATCCATCCCGATCCCAACCCCTCCCTACCCCACCTGATCCCACCCTACACCACCCCATCCCATCCCATCCCTGGGGGCTGGGTGTTGAAATTTCATATTTTATGTATATCATGTATTTTCATAGAATTCTCATGTAATTTTAAAACACATGTCACTATAATAAAGGATTTACTTATTTTCTTACTTATTGGTTGCAGTCATGTTCTCCTTTTCCCTTAATGTTTTGAAAATCATCTTCTATTAAGATCCTCAAAATACGCGATTTGTCTAATCCTTAACTTTGTACAGCTTTCTTTTTTCGTATTACTTTAAAACCTTCATAATAAACGGTATTAATTTTGAAATTATGTTTGAAACTTGAAGTTTGAGTTCTCAACCCTTTACCACACAATGAAGATTATTAACCACCGTGGGGAAAAAGTCTTTTGAAAACATTGTAGAAAAAGGAGAAAATGCTGGTAACCAGCATTTTCTCCTTTTCCCGCAAAGTTTTCTACCCAATCAAAGTAAAATTGCACCATTTGAGCCACTTTGAAATTGTTGTCTGCAAATGCTTTAAAATTGGATAGAATTAAGATTTTGCTGTGTGGTTACAGGTTAAGCAAAACTCCAAGCAAATAAGCACAGACCTTGACTAAGCGCTCAAGGTGAGCTTGTGTGATCATTGTGTGATGTGCGGTGGTCTGTTGTACTGTAGTCAACAAGTACATTATGGCACTCTAGAGGCCAAAATTTCTGTTGAATACTCATTTAACTTTGTCAAAATGTTTTTCTTGATAATATCACGGAAGACTATGAAATTGGGTAATACCTGGTAAAAAAGTAGGTCATTGGAAAACCATGTATGCACTCTAGAGGCCACATTTTCCATAGATGTTCATGTCAGAATAGTGTTTAACCTTTTACCAAACAATCCCTGGTTTTTACGACCCTGTGATAGAAGCCGTCTGAAAACATTCTAGGAAAAAGAGAAAATGCTGGTAACCAGCATTTTCTCCTTTTCCTATAATGTTTTCTATCATGCTGGAAACAACCTTCAATATTTGAGATACTTTTATTTTGTTGTCTGCTAGTGCTTTCAATTTGGACCAGTTTAAAGCTTTGTCATTTCGTAAAGATTAAAGTTGATTTTTCTCTTCCATCTTTTGTAGGATTCATTTAAGGAAGGAAATTTCAAGATAACGAGAATTCGGTGTTGGAGAATAACAACAACTGTAAGTTATCTCCCTTTTGTTGACTCTTTCTGTCTCTCTTTTGATTACCCTCCTATTAAGTTGGTGAAATACTTTGGTCAGTGTTGCTTAACCCTTTCCCAAACAAGCCGTGGTTTTTACTTGTCTGCAGTAAAAGTCTTTTGAAAACACTGTGGGAAAAGGAGAAATTGCTCGTAACGAGCAATTTCTCCTTTTCCCACAGTGTTTTCTACCCTTTTTGAGAACTTTCTGCCATTTTCTCAATATGTAAAATTGTCGTCTGCAAACTCTTTTGGTTTGGAAGGGTCCAAAATTAATTGTTTGGGAAAGGGTTAAACTTGCAATCATTAGGCTTTTTTACTTTTACCTAATATCAGAAATTCTCCTTTTTTGTTTTTAAAGATTCTAGAGAAGAAAGCTTTGAAGAGTATTGTTGGGATTTTACTTTCATTTAACTCCAGTGGATCTGAAAGGATTTTCTGCAAGTATTGTGTTAACCCTTTACTCCATAGATACTCATTTCTATGCATTGCTTGTCGGTGCCTTTGGAAAACATATTGACAAAAGGTGAAATTGCTCATGACGAGCAATTTCACCTTTTGCCACAATGTTTTCTACACTATCAAAAGGTGTCATATACATACAAGAAACGGCTTCATCCTTGCTGTTACTTAGGGTCAATTAGAGATACCACAGAAATGCCGTATGGAGTAAAGGGTTAAGTTTGAATATCTCTGACCCCTATCAAAGTATGTGGTTGTTAAGTGACTTTTCATGATATTTCCGTGATTTTTTTTTCCAGGTTGTGGACAGTAAGGAAGAGATAGACTCGGACAGTCAGCCTTTAGAATTGTCATTCGAATATTTGATGGCCAAGGATACACTACAGTGGATCACAGTCAAATCAGAACAAGTACATTGATTTTTACATTGCCTGAAAAAGGAATTTTCCAAAAACATATCATAGAATTTAGTATTCATAACAGTATTCTGGCTGCCATTGGGAACTTCTTACAGAGTAGATTGGATTTATTGGGTTTATTGAATTGTTTGTCATGTAACCATCTGCTTGATTTAAAAGCATGGTGATGACACTGTCTGTAGTTCAAAATCATGGTATATGTATTTTGATTGACTTCCGAATTAATCTGGCCATTATTTAGCATGGCAGTTGCGGAATATATGTGTATTTTCAAACAATACTGGTCCTAAGGTAGCTGAAATTCTTTTTGTAATTCTACCTATCATTTAAAAATCAGGTTTGCTACATAGAACTAAATAGGACACAATCCCATCCCACATAATTTTGTCACATACAATGGAAAAATGAGTGTGAAATGTGTAATAGATATGAGCTATGGTCATGCGAAAGGGGGCTGTAACCCTTTACCAAACAATCCCTGGTTTTCACAACCCTGAGGAAGAAGCCTCTTGGAAACATTGTAGGAAAAGGAGAAAATGCTGGTAACCAGCATTTTCTCCTTTTCCCACAAAGTTTTCTACCTTGCTGGAAACAAATTTCCATTTTTGAGTTACATTTATTTTGTCGTCTGCAAGTGCTTTCAATTTCGACCAGTCTAAAATGTAGTGATTGGGTAAAGAATTAAGCATCTGTGATGCATTGTCTAGCTATCACATAATTATGGATCCATAATAGCCTCTTTTTTCAACAACAGACTGAGTAATGAAGACAACTGGTCCTCAGACACAGAAAATTTACTAATAGCCACAAGTTTTAGCCCAGGTCAGCCAGCCTGTGTGGACAGCAAAGGCTGACCAGGGTCTACACTTTTCACAGACTCATAAAGCCCTCTTTTCAGATGCATGGTTCATATTTGAAAGAATTAATAGGTATGTCTATGCCTATTTGGACTAACTTGTGTAGTTAATGTCAGTTTTGAGTTGTGGCTAACTGTTTGTATGTGGCATGTTTTAGGTAACGTTGTTGATAATCAGCAGGCTGATTTCTCTATCTTATATTTTCAGGCAATATTAATGAGCATGTGTTTGCAAGGAATGGTAGAGGAGTTGATTATGAAGAAACAAGGAAAGAAAATAAAAAGGGTAAGACTAGAATGTACTATAAGAGTTCTCTTGAGAACTCTCTGTTATATGTTTGTATACAAAGAAGAGAAGCTGAAATCAGATTTTGAGAAATCTTATAAACCTTACTTATTTCATGTTTTTCAGTAGGTAATAAAAATCTGAATTACTGTTAGAAAATCTTAGAACGTTCTTAAGAATGACTGTTGAATACTGATCTTGATCTGTGCCATCTTCAAAAGCCCCTCTTTTAATTAGCTATGTAATTGAAATGGTTAGACAATTAAAAAGGACTTCACAGTAACTAGGTATTGGAAAGGTGTTGAGTTGAAGCATTAGTAACCCAATCAAATGATTATATTGTTCCATTGCAGCCAGTAGATAGAGTAAAAAGAAACAAACACAAGTTTAATAGAGAAAGTAGCATTCCAGCTGGGCTTGGTCGCCAGTCCAGTGCAGAGGTAGAGTTGTTGTCTTTTCTTTCTTTACAATCCCATGTGTAACTCTTCGCTGCATCATACTCGGCTTACCCTTTTGGCCGGAGTCTTCAAAAACATTGTTACAAAGGGAGAAAATCCTGTTAACTCTTTTCCAAACCACAAACTTTTGGACTGGACCAAATTGAAAGCATTTGCAGACGACAATTCAACTCTTGCTGAAAAGATGATTTCTATCTATGATAGGGTAGAAAACATTGTGGGAAAAGGAGAAAATGGTGGTTACCAGCATTTTCTCCTTTTCCCACAATGTTTTCAAAAGGCTACTATTTCAGACCCGTATAAACCAGGGATTGTTTTGTAAACGTTTAACTAGTGTATAATCAGCATTTTCTCCTTGTTATGCTAGTCATTAACACTTTCTTTGTTTTTTTCCCCAGCCATGTTTGACTTTGTAATACATTCTCAAGGAAATTCTTGCCAGTTCATTCATTTTCTTGAGTTAATCAACCTGAATCATTGCGCACAAATCCCCCAAGTAGTGAAGAAAAACAAAATGTAATCAGAATAAGTATATCAGGCTCCCAAATCTACCCTTTCCTGTTACCTTATCCTACCTTGTCCTCTTTCCCCATTGTTTTCCAGAAAGAAGCTAAACCCTCCAAACCTGCTCCTGCAACCACCACAGTGAATAAAACAATGTCCAAATTTGCCGTGAGTATTACAGTATTTTATACTACTTAAAGCAATATTCTGGTTACTACATTACTTTCTGCTAACAACTTTTATCTTGTTGCTCATCAACTCTTGAAAGCATGTGAGTATTCAAAACAAGAGCACAGCATGTAGATGTCGGTACTCGGCCACATGTACAGTTGCTTGATTCCTTGTGAAAATTTGTTTAAGTTTATAAAGAAAAATGGCAACAATGTAAAAATGCTTCAGTGTTTTGCCTGCTCTTGTATCTGTTCCCCTTTTGATAAATAACAATTTCTCTAATTGAAGCAATTGTCTTTTGTTATGACAGAGATATTAAAGGGTTGAGTGTAGATTTGTGTTTTCATTGAGAAATAAAATGCTATTGCCGTATTTTATGGCAAATAACGCTTGGTAATGTGTTGAGCAGTTTTTTCACAGTCACATGTTGAGTCTTTACCAGGTGATTTTTGCAATATGGAAGTATGTTACAGCCTGCAATTTTACCCTCTACCACACAATGACGACTTTTGAGGATCCTGGGGCAGAAGCCTTTGGAAAACATTGTGGGAAAAGGAGGAAATGCTGCATTTTCTCCTTTACCCACAATATTTTCTACCCTTCCCAAATCAAGTTTTAATTCTTCCGTCACATTTATTTTGTTGTCTGCCAATGCTTTCAATCTGGACCAGTCTAAAAATTTGTCGTTTGGTAAAGAGTTAAATGCTGCCCAAATAATGGGGTTTGTCTTTGGGTGAGTAACATTGTTGGAAAAGGAGAAAATGCTGGTGACCAGCATTTTCTCCTTCTCCTTTTCCAACAATGTTTTCCAAAGCTTTTGATCTAAAGGTCAGTAAAACTTTTGATTGTTTCACCCGTTACCAAACGGCAAAATGTTAGACCTATCTAAATTTATACCATTTGCAGACGACAATTTCAAAGTGGCTCAAATAGTACAAATTTGTTTTGATAGGGAAGAAAACTTTGTGGGAAAAGGAGAAAATGCTGTTTCTAGCATTTTCTCCTTTTCCTACAATGTTTTCTCAGGGTCGTTAAAAGTCAGGATTATGTGGTAAAGGGTTAATGAAGGAGTATAGATCCATCGTTACTGGTTTTCATCTTTTTTTGTAACCAATTTCATATTTATTTTATGAGTCTAAAATCATTCTTGTATCAGTGTGCCAAATGTTGCCCCTGGTTGTTATTTTAACTCTTTACTAAATGACAAAATTTTAGAATTGTCCAAATTGAAAGCATTTGCAGATGACAAAATAGAAGTGACTGAATATTTGAAATTTGATTTGTGAAGGGTAGAAAACATTATGGGAAAAGGAGAAAATGCTGGTTACCAGCATTTTCTCACTTTCCCACAATGTTTTCTAAAGGTTTCTTTATCAGGGGTGTCAAAAGTAGGGATTGTGTGGTAATGGGTTAAACAGATTATGACAGATAGAAAATGCATCTCTCCGGAGGCCATCAAAGTTACCACTGTGATTGTTTCTGGTTTGAATTAGAGGATATATCCCTTCAATTTCTTTTTCCCATACACCTTACATATAGATTTTTTTAATCTACATTTACACAGCTGACTATATTCTACTCTCTATCGAGTTTAACAGTGTTTGTGTACTCTCTCTATGTAAAGATGTATTGTTCCTTCTTTATCATCTAAATTCACATTACTTTTTGACCAGACATCTTACAGAATTTTTGGCCCGCCCGGGTGGCTCATTGGTGAGCGTGTCGGACTCATGACCTGGTAGTTGTGAATTCGATACCCGGTTGAGGCGACCTTTCTTTCTGGCATATTTTCACCTCTCACCTCTGCTGAAGCATGTGAGAAAAGTAGTCGGTGGCTTTGGAAAGAAAGTAGTGTAAGTACCGGTGCGAGAAAGCCAGGAAACACATGTGCGTCACCGACCGCCATGATATGACCTTAGCTGTTAAAGTGGCGTTAAACCCCAATACAACCAACCAACAGAATTTTTGTGTATTTTAGGATATGAAGATTGCATCAGCAAATGGTGCTAGGAATGGCGAGCAGATGACCAATTCAGCATTTGATTCAGCAATTGGCGACGATGATTTGTAGTCATTAAAGAAAAAATTGTGTTCAAGGTTGATTTATGCAAAAATTTGTGTAATGTTTGTTACGGTGGTTTTGTATGATACTTTTAATGCCTTTACAACCAAATAAATTTCTTTAACTTTCTGCAACAACCTTAAATATGAATGATTCACAATTAACTTTTTACCAAAGGACATAATTTTAGACCAGTCCAAATCGGAGGCATTCGCAGTTGACAAAATTTATGGGACTCCAAAATTGAAATTTGTTTGGGAAAGGGTAGAAAACAGTGTTGGTATAGGAGAAAATGCTGGTTACCAGCATTTTCTCCTTTTCCCACAATGTTTTCAGAAGGCTTCGAATCTTCCTCAGGGTTGTGAAAACCTGGGATTGTTAGATAAAGGGATAAAATTGTCTATCACAATGACAGCTGTTTATCTTGATATTGTAGATCAAGATCAGCGCAAAAGTACAAGTTTGATCTCTATCTATACTCATGCATTTCTGAAAGATTTTTAGCAAAAAAAAGAAAACCTTTTAAATTGCTCTGTTTGGATCTGTTTTTTTTCCAAAATAAAGTTATCCTGTAATATGTATATAGGGATATAACCTATAGAAAGCTAAACTGACTGTACCACGCAATATTTTAGACTGATCTAGATTGAAAGCATTTGCAGAAGTCAAATCAAATGCAACTATAGTGGCAGGATCTCTAAATTGGCAGAATCTTGGCAGTGCAGAAAACATTGTGGGAAAAGGAGAAAATGCTGGTTACCTGTCTTCTTTGCCCACAATGTTTTCAAAAGCCTTCCTTTTGATGGTAGTTAAAATTTGGCAATTTAGGTAAGGGGTTAATGAAATAGACCATTTCAGTTTTGGAAAATAGTTGTAATTTTGTTTTATCTTGGTTGCTTTTGTAATACATCAGTAGCAGGTAGAAGCAACAGAGTAGCAGACAGAACAGATGTAAGATCAGACTGAATATTATATGCAGTCTGATCTTAGATCTGAATTGTTCACCAGAGCTATTTAGTTTTTTAGCAGGACTGTTAGTGCCAAGGTTCAAGGAATTTTTTTCACCATGCATTGAAAGTGAGTGAAACTGGGTTTTTTAATTGTTTTGTTTCTCTATTCTTTGTTTTGTTAAACATTAAAAAAGAAAAGATGAGGGGCGCTGTTTATATTGAGCAAATTTTCCTTTCTCTCACATTTTTCAAGTTATGTTATTAAGGGGGAAAGAAAAGCCATCTGCAGGTTTCTAGTTTATTCAAAGAATAACTTTGTCAAATTTTAACTAGGGGCAAATCCTGCAGATGAAATATTATCATTATGTATCATTCCTTGGAATTAAGTGATAAAAACTAGCATTCTATAGTTTCGAATTTACTTGTTAGTGTACCATGTGTTTTTATATGTTTGTTTATTTTTGTTTCGCTAAATTAAGATTAGATATTTGTTTCAACAAAAATTACTTTGTCACTTAACCCTTTCCCAAACAAACCCTGGTTTTTAAGTGTCTGCAGTACAAGTCTTTTGAAAAAAACTGGGGGAAAAGGAGAAATTGCTCATGACGAGCAATTTCTCCTTTTCCCACAGTGTTTTCCTCCCATTTGGAGAACTTTCTACCATTTTCTTCAAGTGTTAAAGTGTCGTCTGCAAACCCTTTCCGTTTGGAAGAGTCTAAAACTTGTTGTTTGGGAAAGGGTTAAAATTTGTGAGGGTGATGGAGGAAGCTAGCTTTTGAAATCATTGATTGAAACAGAGAAAATGCTGGAAATCTGAATGTCCTCTCTTTTCCTTCAATGTTTTCTAAGCTATCAAAGAGGACTCATTTGAGTCACATTTAGGTTGTCTGTGAATGCGTTTAATTTGGACAAGTCCAATATTTTGTCTTTCGATACAAAGCTAAAGGCCAACTTTGCAGGCAATGTAAGAGTATCAGATTGTCAAAAGATTTTTTTCAGAATTGTAGAAATAAATCTTTTCATAAACATTGTCTTAGAAGTTTTTGCAAAAAATGAATTTTTTGAAAAAAAAAAAACAACAAAAAAACTTTGCATTGGGAAATTACGAGACAATAAAGTAGGGAAAAAGGTTTCTTTCATACAGATTCTATTACATGTATTTGTTGAACTGCCATAGTGTAAATATGTTTGTTTCTTTTGATTGTTAGGGAAAGAGTTAAATTGCTGTATTAGTGACCAAAGACTGTTTTCACAGACTGTTCCAAATTCCAAATGTATATATCCAATAACAGTGAAATGGTTGACAGACAGTAACTGTTCACAGTCATTCAGATTACTTTTATTTCTGAAATTAAAGGCCCATTAGGAGCTAAAAGTAAAGCTTTCTTGAGTCAAAATGCTGGCAAATTCAATACAAATATTCACAAATCATCATGCCCTTGAAAATGTGTTACAGCAGGGTCTGTCGAACAGGTAGGTGAACATTGCTGAAACTGGAATAAAAGTTACTTTTGAAATGAAATTTGAGTTTTACAACTTATTTTCCTGGGCATTGACTTAAAATTTGACAAGACTGTTGTAGATTTAGGTCAGGGTCATAATAAAGCCATGCTTTTAACCCTTAACCTAAACAAGCCTAAGCTTCAACGAGCCTGAGAAAGAAAGATTTTGTAAACATTGTTGGGAAAAGGAAAAAATGCTAGTAACCAGCATTTTCTCCATTTCCCGCATTGTTTTCTACCCTATCAAAAACAAATTCCACTATATTAAGCCACAGTTGGACTGTCGTCTGCAAATGTTTTTAATTTTGACCCCAGATTTGTTAACTTTTGGTCCCTTTTAGTCCTTTAATTACTAGAACTGAATAAGAAATTGTTTGTGAGTACAGCCCCAGCCCAAATAGAGGAAAAAAAATTATTTCAGATGTTGTATGAATTACCAATAGACTTGTAATGTTGCTGAGCAGCAGTGGCTGAGTACAAGAGTTGTTAGTTTGAGAATAACTTAGGAAACAAATTTTCAGTTTGATAAAAATATTCGCTTAAAAAAACATTCCTTTCTCACTGCCAAACAGTATTTTTAGCTCACCTGAGCACAACGTGCTCAAGGGGAGCTTTTAGGATCACCCGGTGTCCGTCATGCGTCGTCCGTCGTCAACAATTCTTTAAACATCAACTCCTCCTAAACCGCTGGGCGGATTTGGACCAAACGTGGCAGGAATGTTCCTTGGGAGGTCCTCTTTAAAAATTGTTCACAGAATTTGATTCCATCAAAAACTCTGGTTGCCATGGCAACCAAATGGAATTTTTTAGCAAATTCTTTAAAAATCTTCTCCTCTGAAACCACTGGTGGGATTTTGGAATAATTTCACAGATATGTTCCTTGGGTGACCCTTTTCAAAAATTGTTTGTGAAATTTTGATCCGTCAAAAAATGTGGCTCTGGTGAATGGGGGCTACTTGCACTATACAGAAATGAAGGAATTCTTAAAAAACCTTCTTCTCTGAAACCGCTGGTCAGATTTTGAAATAATTTCACAGAGTTACTCCTTGGGTGACCCTTTTCAAAAATTGTTCGCGAAATTTTGATTGGTCAAGAAACATGGCTCTGGTGAATGGGGGCTTCTTGCACTATACAGAAATGAAGAAATTCTTAGAAATTCTTCTTCTCTGAAACAGCTGGTTAGATTTTGAAATGATTTCACAGAGTTGTTCCTTGGGTGACCCTTTTCTAAAATTGTTCGCGAAATTTTGATTGGCCAAGAAACGTGGCTCTGGTGAATGGGGGCTACTTGCACTATACAGAAATGAAGAAATTCTTGAAAATTCTTCTTCTCTGAAATGGCTGGACAGATTTTGAAATAATTTCACAGAGATGTTCCTTGGGTGATTCTTTTCTAAAATTGTTCGCGAAATTTTGATTGGCCAAGAAACATGGCTCTGGTGAATGGGGGCTACTTGCACTATATGGAAATGAAGAAATTCTTGAAAATTCTTCTTCTCTGAAACCCGTCGTCAGATTTTAAAATAATCTGACAGAGATGTTTCTTGGGTGACCCTTTTCAAAAGCTGCACATATAATTTTGATCCGTCAAGACACATGGCTCTTGTGAATAGGGGCTACTTGCACTATACGGACATGATGAAATTCTTGAATATTCTCTCTCTCTGAAACCCCTGGACAGATTTTAAAAGAAATTTTCCGAAATGTTCCTTGGGTGACTCTTTTCAAAACTTGTTCATAAATTTTGATCCATCAAGAAACATGGCTCTCGTGGATTGGGGCTACCTGCTCTTATACAGAAATGAAGAATTCTTAAAAATTCTTCTTTTTGAAACTGATGGTTAGATTTCGAAATGACTTTTACAGGTGACCTTTTGAAAATTGCTTGGCAAAATTATGAATTTGGTTCCAATGTTTCAATACCTCAAAAAAAAAATAGACTATGGACATCTCAAAAATTCAGGTGAGCGATCCAGGACCATCTTGGCCCTCTTGTTTATTTTGCACCAGAAACCTATGCTGTGTGTTTCTTAACTGTCTTTAACCCATTACCACACAATCCCTACTTTTGATGACCCTGAGAAGGAAGCCTGTAGAAAACATTGTGGGAAAAGGAGAAAATGCTGGTAACCATAATGTTTTCTACCCTTCACAGAACAAATTTCAAATTTTCAGTCCCTTTTATTTTTTCGTCTGCAAATGCTTTCGATTTGAACAAACCTAAAATTTTGTCGTTTGGTAATGAGTTAACCCTTTACCAAACATCAAAATTTTAGACCGGTCCAAATTGAAAGCATTTGCAGATAACAAAATCAGTGTGACTCAAAAAGTTGAATTGTTCTAGGAGGACAGAAAACATTATGGGAAAAGGAGAAAATGCGGGTTACCAGCATTTTCTCCTTTTCCCTCAATGTTTTCAAAAGACTTCTTTTCCAGGGTTGTGAAAACCAGGGATTGTTTGGGAAAAGATTAAGGCCTATTAAAAACTACCAAATGGGAACCAGTTAGGAGACAAGTCACGGGCAAATTTAAAAATGAAAAGTATCAATGTTGTTATTACATTGTGGTTGTTCAATGTTTTAGTCACATGGCAGAAAACTAATTATAAAGCTAAATCTAAGTCTGGTTTTGATCTATACTGAGAAAAGCAACTGAAGTTGATCTGGGTATAATGAAAAACACCACTAAATTTGACTCTTTTCTTGGGTTTTCTGTGAATAAGGGCTTGTACATAAGACAGTAAACAGAGCTCCCAATAGAGGGAGTAATTTTTATTTCAAAGTTGAAAATATGAATAATTTCGTTATGAAAGCCTATGTTGTGGGTACTCATTAGAATTGTCTCGTCTCGTTGAGACAATTCTAGTGAGTACCCACAACATGGGATTTGGAAGAGGAATGATAGATTTAGAGTACCATCACCCCCCTCTTATCTAGAGCTCCGAGTAAACCTTTGTTATGTTGGAAGATGTTTGACTAGAAGGTATAAATGTGCCAAACTGTTAATCTTGGAATCAAATAGAGATATACATGGAAGTTATATATATATATATATTATATATGAAAATAAATAATCTAAAAGAAAGTGTCTCCCATGATATTTATTTCCTTTTGTGCCTATTTTTGAAATTTAATTTTATATGAGATAAAAATTTCTATTGTCATAAAATGTCCATGTTGATACCATTTGCAGACAACAAAATAGAACATTGCTGTTTTAACCCTTTCCCAAACGACAAAATTTTGGACTAGACAGAATTGAAAGCATTTGCAGGCTACAAATCAAATTTAATGCATATGATGATTTTTGTCAATGAAAGGGTAGAAAACATTGTAGGAAAAGGAGAAAATGCTGGTTACCAGCATTTTCTCCTTTTCCTAGAGTTTTCAAAAGCCTTCTTTTCCAGCATCGTAAAAACCAGGGATTGTTTGCGAAAGGGTTAACTGAATTTATCTAAGAAAGGGTTGAAAAAATTGTGGGAAAGGAGAAAATACTGGTTACCAGAATTTTCTCCTTTTCCTACAATGTATACAAAAGCACTGTCTGTCAGGGTCTATAATTCTGTTGTGTGAAAAAGATTTAACCCTTAGGCTGCTATACATGAATCACTAACCTTTTGCTAACAGTGTAGATAAAGATTAGACTGCACAGAATGTGTGATCTTGTCTGATAAATACATATTTTTCCAAAAGGAATACCTTTGAAATGACAAAATTTTGGGGGTTTTACTATCAGTTTAAAAGTTTGCAATTCAATTATTTATAAAGATGAGGGTTAAAACTGATAAACAAGTATTGGGTGTCTGCACAATCCAATCTACACATCAACATAGAGAAGGACACAATCAATTCCGTGCTTATTTTTTCTCTCCATCTATCCTGTTGGATAAGGATTGCCGATGTTGCCGTAATCCCTGGCATAGTTGCTGAAATAATAAACAGATATTATTATAGGGCTTTAGTTTGATAAAATGAGATCAAATTGAAATTAGATGAGTTTAGTAAAAATGTTTTTAACACAATGCCGAGGTCCAACGCTCCTGGAAAAGAAGCCTTTTGAAAAAATTGTGGGAAAAGAAAAAAAAAGCTGGTAACCAGCATTTTCTTCTTTCCCCACAATGTTTTCTACTCTATCAAAGAAAAATTACACTAATTGAGCCACATTAAAATTGACGTCTGCAAATGCTTTCACTTGGACAAGGTAAACATTTTGTTGTCTGGTAAAGGGTTAAAAATGAGCTTTTGGATCTGGTTGCCAGCTTTTTCTCCTTATCCCACATTGTTTTCAAAGCTGTATTTGCCCAGCCAGGTAGCTCAGTGTATCCAACTTGTGACCTGTTGGTTGTTGAGTTTAACTCTTGGTTGAGGCAAACTTTCTTTCCAGCAATTTTTCGCCTTTTAACCCGGATGCATTTAAGAAAAGTAGTCAGTGATTTGAAAAGAAAATTGTGTAAGTCTTAGTGTGAGAAAGCCAGGAAACATATATATAAGTGCACTTGCTGCAGTGATATGACCATGGTAGTTAAAATGTTGTTAAACTCCAATACAATCAATCAATCTATCAATCAAAGCTCTATTCTTTTGGTAATTCATGCATGGGATAGTGTGGTGAAGGGTGAAACAGTACTATAAACATGAACTTACAAAGTCATCGGGAGCTCCATTTTTCCGAGTTCAGCCGGTGGTGGTTTGGGTGGGGTCGGTTGAGGTGGCGCAGGAGGTGGAGCTGGCAGGGCAGGCTTAGGTGGTGTTACTGTCTGGGTGGGTGGAGTTACAGATACTCGGGTAACTGAAAATAAGTTACGCTTATATCAAACTCTGAGCTAGTGTTTGACAGTAAACATTCCTACCCTCATACCTGAAACAGTCTTAACCCTTTGCAAAACAATCCCTGGTTTTTACGACCTTGGAAAAGATGACATTTGAAAAGAGTGTGAGAAAAGGAGAAAATGCTGGTAACCAGCATTTTCTCCTTTTCTCACAATGTTTTCTGCCATATTGGAGGGCTTAACCCATTACCACACAATCCCTACTTTTGACGCCCCTGAGAAAGAAGCCTTTTGAAAACACTGGGAAAAGGAGAAAATGCTAGTAACCAGCATTTTCTCCTTTTCCCGCAATGTTTTCTATCCTTCACAAAACAAATTTCAAATTTTCAGTCACTTTTATTTTGTCGTCTGCAAATGTTTTCGATTTATACACGCCTAAAATATTGTCGATTGGTAATGAGTTAAGCTCATTAGTACAGTTCTTGAAATTGTCTTCTGCACATGTTTTGAGTATGAAAGAGTCTTAAACTTGTCGTTCGGGAAAGGGTTATCATTATCATCATTAGTACATATGCTTTATTTATTTGAATGCAGTTAGATTTTTCTTTCAACAGTATTTAGAATATTACACAGAAACAGTTTGCATATTCATGTTTCCTAGGTATGTCATAGGCTTGAGTTCTCTGCAGTGCATTACCAGAGGACAATACCAAGCAACCAGCACTGCCAATAGAGATGAACCCCTGATCCTACGGATGATTAAACAAACTTCTGAATTTTATATCCAACACCTTTACCACTAGTCCAAGAATTCAACAAAAACTACGATAACTTTTCAATTCTCTCTTGTATAATTAGGCATGCACTGTGCCCCACATAATCTGCATTGCAGATGAATGTTTTTTTATGCCACTTTCAACATGATTTCAGTCATAACTAGCACAGCAACAGCACACAGATGTGACCCATCCTGCAAAAAGAGACCTTCTTGGAATTTTTGAAAAGTGTCAATTCTGGTCAGACTGCACAAATTGCAGGTCACATATCTATTTCACACATTTTAAGTATTCTTTAAATACATGATAAATCTATAATGCCCCATTAGGAGATGAAAATCATGACAATAGATAAGTTTGGACTGTAATTACTCTGTGTAATACATGTACATGTATATGTTAATATAGATCATTAATTTCTTATCAATTTGTTCGAGAAAAAGAAATTGTGACATAGGTAATTAAACAGAACAATAATTGTATTTCACCTACTTTTGGTCATTCTCATTGGTTTAGCAACTTGTTTTATTTTTGTCACTTTCACAGGTTTCATGACCATTCTGCCTCGTCGTCCCATCAGGGCCTTTCCTGCTCTACCTCCACCACCGCGATAACAAGATCCACTGATAAAAAATATTAATCATTAAAATATAAAACAGGCCAAGCACAGTAACTAAGTCGGTGATGTTCCTTCCTCTACCTTTATTTTTCCATGGTCTTCTTAACCCCCAGGACAGAGTAACCGTAATCAAGTGACATGTTGTATAAATACATTTTACCTCTTTATAAAGAACAGTTTTTAAGACTTGTCCAAATTGAAGGCTCTTCATTGTTGACGACATAATATTAACAACTCTGAGGAAGAAAGTTTTCGAACACATTGAGGGAAAAGGAGAAAATGCAGGCAACCTGCATTTTCTCTTTGTCCCTCCATGTTTTCTATTATTTCAAAGGCAAAAATTATCATTGGAATTACATTCATTTTACCCTTTACTCCATAGTTACTCATTTCGACAGATTGCTTGTAGAAGCCTTTGGAAAACATTGTGGCAAATGGTGAAATTGCTCTTGACAAGCAATTTCACCTTTTGTCACAATGTTTTCTATACTATCAAAAGGTGTCATATACACATAAGAAACAGTTTCATCCTTGCTGTTATTAAGGGTCAATTAAAGATACCATAGAAATGCCTTATGGGGTAAAGGGTTAATCCTCTGCACATGCTCTGAATTTTGTCTAGTCCAGAATTTTTGTTTGGTAAAGAGTTAACTGAAGTTGAGTCATAGTTTTTTTGTAAAAAAATGTGTTAAATAAGGGATAAAATTGTTTCATATTAAAATATTACTCCTTTAGCCCCAGTATTTGTAGACGTTGTCTGCTTGTTTCAGAATTGGAAAAATAGTATTTGAAGGCAGATAAAAAAAGAAAGAGACCTACCATCGTCCAGCTGTGTAACATCGTCGTGCCAAAAATGCCAGTAATGGAATACCCAGAGCAGCCAATAGAATGAGTGGTATCAGCCATAACAGGAAGTCATTGGAAGATGAGCTTGACGAACTAGAACTTGATGATGATGATGAGCTGGAGCTTGACGAGGAAGTGGTGGTTGTTGTATCACAGATTAGTACCTCAACTCTTGACTGTGTAAAGTGACCTGCTTCATCTGTAAAGGAATTCAACTAGATTTAACTTTTATCACACAATCCCATGCCTACCTTAGGGGGAAGTCTTAACTCTTTATCACACAATTCTGACTTCCCCCTCCCCATTTCAACCCCCCCCCCCCCATCACCCCATCAGCTCCTTGTCACAAAAGCAGGTCTTTGTCACAGAGTCCAGAGAGGTTTAGCACATTAGCACAGTAAGAGTTTAAAAAAGTTCAAGGGGAGATAGTTCCATAACAAATCATCACAGCAGGGTCATGAAAATTGTATATGCACAACTTCATGTTTATATGAACCCTGTGTGTAAATTCAAGTGTGAGAAAAACTATTGGAGTATTGCTCCAGTCAAATTTGGGTCAAGACAGATTGATGAATGGATGGATGGATGGATGGATGGATGGACGGACAGATGGAAAGACAGCCGTGGCGATTCCAGTAAACCCTCTCCATTATGTTGTGGGGGGTGTAATTACCCTGGGAAATTAAATATTTGACAGGAACGTGGAAATAAAAGGGGATTTTTTTCCCAATTTTTTCTACACTTCAAGAACAATTCTTACAATTTGAGCCATATTTCATTTGTTGTCAATAAATGAGCCACACCCTGGCAAAAGGGGACTTAATGCACTTCTAGTATACATGATACTAGCCCAAGTCATCACATAGCTATGGGTCCATTGGAGCCATTTTTTTTAAAAACCAACGTGAATCATGAGGTAGTTTGGTCCTTTGTCAAACAATAGCGAAAAGTTTTGGTGGACTGCGCATGCTGACCTGGGTTGATATTTTTCGCAGATGCATTAAGTCCCCTTTTACAGAACATTGCTAAAATGCTTATAATTTTGGGGAACATGAGATGTTGCTCATTTGAGCAAATTTCTACTTAGGCCATGCTATTTTTGTGAGTGGCCTACTGTAAGACAGAAAATTTAATCACCAAATGTATACAGGTGCCTTAACTCTTTACCACAGAATTCCGACTTTTAAACGACCCTGAGAAAGAAGCCAGCAGAAAACATTGTGTGAAAAGGAGAAAATGCTGGTAGCCTGCACTTTTTCGTTTTTCCACTATATTTTCTATGCTATCCAAGTCAGAAATCATGATATTAACAAGATCATATTGTTCAAACAAACCTACAAATAATTATCAGCCATGTTTTGGGGCCCAATGTATCTGTAAAAGACACGAGTCAAAACTTTTATTCGCTATCTGTAAATTTCTGCATGTAAAATGACCCATTTACATCCATACTCGGTCAATTGTCAGACTAAATAGATTCAACTCTTTACCAAACAACAAAGATTAGGCTAGTCTGAATTGCCGAATTGAAAGGATTTGCAGACGATATACTAAATGAACTGAAATAATGATTTTTGTTTTGGGTGGGAAGGAAACATTGTAGGAAAAGGAGAAAATGATGGTTACCAGCATTTTCTCCTTTTCCAACAATGTTTTCAAAAGGCTTCTTATACAGAGGTGTTAAAAGTCATGACTTTGTGGTAAAGAGTTAACAGATCCATAAAAATGTGATGACTTGTTTTGTATAGTGCATTCTTAGAAACAAAGTCCGTAACAAAGAAACTAATAAACAAATGCATAGCAGAAATACAAGGACTTGGCAGGATTTGAACCTAGTACGCCCATACCAAAGGCCAACACCATAACCACTGAGCTAAAGAGAATTCCTTCTTATACATTTGTTTAGGTATTGTTTTTAACCCTTTACTCCATAAGGCATTCCTATGGCATCTCTAATTGACCCTAAATAACAGAAAGGATGAAGCCATTTTTCATGTGCATACGATACCTTTTGATAGCATAGAAAACACTGTGGCAAAAGGTGAAATTGCTCGTGATGAGCAATTTCATCTTTTGCCACAGTGTTTTCCAAAGACTCCTACAGGCAATGCGTAGAAATGAGTATCTATGGAGTAAAGGGTTAAACCAGGTTGAAGCCATGCATCCAGGAGTGGTCTCCCATGACACACTCCTTCTTAGAGTTATCATTTATCGATGACACAAAGCCTTATTAGGCAGAAAATCCGTTTTTGGACAACAAATGGGATTAATAGCTCAATGGCCAATCCCTGACGAGCCACAGTCTTATGAACAAAGTCCATAATGAAGAAACAAATGAACAAGTGCATAGCGGAAATACTGGGACCGGGCAGGATTCGAACCTAGAACGCCCCAACAAAGGTCAACACCATAAACACTGAGCCAAAGGAAATTCTCTTGGTTGGATTGGGGTTAAAGCCACTTTAACAGCTAAGGTTATATCATGGCGGTCGGTGACGCACATGTGTTTTTATCCCCCGCCGAAAGGCGGCGGGGGATATGGTAATAGTCTCCGTCCGTCCTTCCGTCATACCGTCACTCCGTCATTCCGTCCTTCCGCTTTTTGTCCGGAGCATATCTCCAAAAATATTTGAGATATCAACTTCAAACTTCACAAGTGGATAGATCTCATTAAGGAGGCGTGCAGTGTACAAGAACCATTACTCTATCTTCAGTATTTTTGGAGTTATTGCCCTTTGTACATTTTTACTTTGAATTTTTGTCTCGAGCATATCTCCAAAAGTATTAAAGGTAGGAACTCGAAACTTCACACACACATAGAACTCATTGAGGAGGCATGCAGTGCGAAAAATCCATAACTCTGTCTTCAGTAATTTTGGAGTTATTGCCTTTTGTAAATTTTACTTTTGGATTTTTGTGCGGAGCATATCTCCATAAGTATGAAAGCTAGGAAGTTGAAACTTCACAAGTGGATAGACCTCATTGAGGAGGTGTGCAGTGTACAAGAACCATTACTCTGTCTTCAGTATTTTTGGAGTTATTGCCCTTTGTACATTTTTACTTTGAATTTTTGTCCGGAGCATATCTCCAAAAGTATGAAAGGTAGGAACTTGAAACTTCACACACATATAGAACTCATTTAGGAGGCGTGCAGTGCGAAAGATCCATTACTCTGTCTTCAGTAATTTTGGAGTTATTGCCCTTTGTAAATTTTAACTTTGGATTTTTGTCCAGAGCATATCTCCAAAAGTATTTGAGATATCAACTTCAAACTTCACAAGTGGATAGATCTCATTAAGGAGGCATGCAGTGTACAAGAACCATTACTCTATCTTCAGTATTTTTGGAGTTAATGCCTTTTGTACATTTTTACTTTGAATTTTTGTCCGGAGCATATCTCCAAAAGTATGAAAGCTAGGAACTTGAAACTTCACACATATATAGAACTCATTAAGGAGGCGTGCAGTGCGAAAGATCCATTACTTTATCTTCAGTAATTTTGGAGTTATTGCTCTTTGTAAATTTTAACTTTGGACTTTTGTCTGGAGCATATCTCCAAAAGTATTTGAGATATCAACTTCAAACTTCACAAGTGGATAGATCTCATTAAGGAGGCATGCAGTGTACAAGAACCATTACTCTATATTCAGTATTTTGGAGTTATTGCCCTTTGTACATTTTCTTCTGGAATTTTTGTCTGGAGCATATCTCCAAAAGTATGAAAGGTAGGAACTTGAAACTTCACACACATATAGAACTCATTGAGGAGGCGTGCAGTGTGAAAGATCCATTACTCTGTCTACAGTATATTTGGAGTTATTGCCCTTTGCACATTTTTACTTTGAATTTTTGTCCGGAGCATATCTCCAAAAGTATAAAAACTAGGAAGTTGAAACTTCACACATATACAAAACTCACTGAGAAGAAGGGCAGTACACAACAACTATAACTATGTCTTCAATATTTTTAGAGTTATTGCCCTTTGTAAATTTTAACTGGATTTTTGTCCGGAGCATATCTCCAAAAGTATAAAACCTAGGAACTTGAAACATCACATGCATATAGAACTAATTAAGGAGAAGTGCATTTTTAAAGAATCATAACTCTATCTTCAGTAATTGTTGAGTTATTGCTCTTTGTAAATTTTCACTTTGGAATTTTGTCCAGAGCATATCTCCAAAAGTACAAAGGCTAGGAACTTCAAACTTTATACACTAATAGAATTTATTAAGGAGAAGTGCACTTCACAAAAACCAAAACTCTGTCTTCAGTAATTTTTGAATCATTGCCCTTTGTTAATTTTTATTTTGGATTTCTGTCTGGCATATATCTCCAAAAGTATAAAAGCTAGGAACTTAAAATTTCACACACATATAGAACTAATTGAGGAAAAGTGCAGTGCACAAGAACCATAACTCTATCTTCAGTATTTTTGGAGTTTTTGCCCTTTGTAAATTTTTACTTTGGATTTTTGTTTGCACATTTTCATTTAGATTCACAGACTATTTTCGACTGATTACCCTTTGATGAATTTATTTCATCATGGACCAATAACAAAAAGGCCACATGTACATGCAAAACACAATACATGTACCTCTTATACGTTTGTATCAAAAAAGTTCTTTTTCGGCGGGAGATATCATTTCAACGAAATTGCTTGTCTGGTTTTCTAACACCAGTACTTACACTACTTTCTTTCCAAAGCTACCGACTACTTTTCTCACATGCTTCAGCAGAGGTGAGAGGTGAAAATACACCGGAAAGAAAGTTCGCCTCAACCGGGTATCAAACTCACAACCACCAGGTCATGAGTCCGACACGCTCACCACTGAGCCACCTGGGCGGGCGAAATTCTCACTAATAAGGCAGTTGTTAGGTATTGTATTTACACTGGGATGAAGCCATGCATGAAGGAGTGGTCCCCCGTAACAGCATCACCGTGATGCATCAAAACCTCTTTTCCAAGAGGAAGAATCCTACAGCAAAAACTACGCTACTATCAAAGATTCAAACCTGTGACCCTAAGAATGCTCTCAAAGGAAGTTCCCAAAGCATAGCTACTGGCATCACCATGAGTAATCCTACCATTTCCATCAACTGCCAGGGAAGGTTCTGCACCACCTGAAGTCAAAGTTGAGAGAGTGCAGTTAACTCATTACCACACAACAGTATTTTAGGCTTGTCTAAATCAAAAGCATTTGCAGACAACAAAATAAAAGTGACTGAAAATTTGAAATTTGTTTTAAGAAGGGTAGAAAACATTGTGGGAAAAGGAGAAAATGGTGGTTACCAGCATTTTCTCCTTTTCTAACAATGTTTTCTAAAGGCTTCTTTCTCAGGGTCGTCCAAAGTAGGGATTGTGTAGTAATGGGTTAACTTATACTGTACCATCTATTGTGACATATTGCAGAGGTTACTGAGTTTAGTCTGCATCACTAGCTGCTTGACCCTTTCCCAAACGACAAACTTTTGGACTAGACCAAATTGAAAGCATTTGCAGATGGCAATTCAACTCTTGCTGAAAAGATGATTTCTGTCTATGAGAGGGTAGAAAACATTGTGGGAAAAGGAGAAAATGCTGGTTACCATCATTTTCTCCTTTTCCCACAATGTTTTCAAAAGGCTACTGTTCCAGACCCGCAAAAACCAGGGATTGTTTGGGAAAGGGTTAACTCTTTCATGAAGAATTATTCTTATATCCCTACAAGACAAATTTTTTATATTAAGGTTTATTCTTTATTAGACTTTAGACAAATTTTACACTGGTCCAAATTAAAAGCATTTGAAGATGACAAAATTAATGTGACTAAAAAATGAAACATGGAGTGATTTTGATTTCAAAATTAAAAATATTAATTATTCTCAATTAAACCTTATGTTGTGGGTACTCATCAGAATCGTCTCATCCAGAAGATTCTAAAGAGTACTCACAACATAGGGTTTCAAAGAGAAATAGTGACTTTAGAATACCATCACTCCCTCGTATCTCGAGTTCTGTAACCCTTCACAAGCCAACAAATTTCTAGGCTTATGTAAATTGAAAGCATTTATTTTGCACAGAACACAAAAATACAGCTCAATGAAAGTTGCCCTATAACATGTAGTAAACATCAAAATGGAGAAAATACTGGTAACCAGCATTTTCTCCCTTTCCAGCAATGCTTTCTACTCCGTCAAAAAAAGATATTATCATTAGAGCAGTAGTTTAACCCGTTATATGCAAATGCTTTCAGTTTGGTCAACTCCAAAAGTTGGTTGTTCTGATACCAATTAAGTCAATGGCCCTCTGCGTTACTGGCCCCTAACTCTCTACCATACGACAAAATTTTAGATTGGCTAAAATTGAGAGCATTTGCAGACAACAAAATAAATGTGCCTAAAAATTCAAATTTGCTTTATGAAGGGAAGAAAACATGGTGGAAAAAGGAGAAAATGCTGATTACAGCATTTTCTCCTTTTCCCACAATGTTTTCAAAAAGTCTCTTTTCACAAGATCTTTAAAAGTTGGGATTGTGTGATAAAGAGTTAATTAACTATGTCACTGATCTAATACCAGCATTTTCTCCTTTTCCCACAATGTTGTCAATAAGTCTCTTTTTACAAGATCTTTAAAAGTCAGGATTGTGTGATAAAGAGTTAATTAGCTTTGTCACTGATCTAAAAAAGCTCATTATCACAACCCACAAGTCTTACCAACAAATTCGTAAGTATGTCTCCTGTGTTCCGCCAGCACATCATCGTCGTCAGAGTTTACATTATCCAGCTGCCCGGATGTGGCGCCCTGACCAATACAGTAAAAGTAGGATGTTTGGTCCAAGTATGGTTTGTTATCATCACCCTCCTCTATCACAATGTCTAACTGTTGAAAAAAGAAATTAACTTTTTTCATAACAACAAAGTTTTAGACATGTCCAAGTTAAAGGCATTTGAACTCAAAAATTGAAATTTGTTTCCAACAGGGTAGAAAGCATTGTTGGAAAAGGAGAAAATGCTGGTTACCAGCATTTTCTCCTTTTCCAACAATGTTTTTAAAAGGTTTCTTCCCCACGGCTGTTAAAAGTCGGCATTGTGCCATAAAAAGTTAACTTACATTAGCTGTTGTCGTCAAACCCCCTTTATCTGTGGCAGTCACGGTACAGGTGATCGTTTCCAAAGCCAAACGTTTGGAGGAATGATCTAAATCCCACTCTTTTGTCATAGTCACGCATCCTGTGGTCTCATCCATTACGAATACACCTTCTCCATCAGGACAGTCCATCGTTAATGTATAGCTATCGGAGAAATCTTCATCACTAATTTCGTTTAACCAGTCAGGGCATGCAATCTCTTGCCCAGCCTGAAATAAATCGATTTGAGGCTTTTTGGAGTTTTATATTGTTTCTAACAATATTTCAGTTTTATTATGGATGCCAGTACAGCTATCCTTATGCTCACTGAGTTCCTTAATACCAGTGCTGTTTGCTTCACTCTTTCCAAGCTACTGCCTGTGTAATGCAGAGAAATGACCCTCCCCTACAAAATGACTTTTGGGTCATTTTTCTGCGTAGAGGAATGACCCATTGGTCATTATTCTAGGTAGAAAAATGACCCCAGAGAGTAAAATGACTAAAAACTAAAACTTCTATTTGGGTGTGTAGAAAACATTGTAGGGGAAAAAGAGAAAATGTTGGTGACCCGGGTCATTATTCTAGGTAGAAAAATGACCCCAGAGAGTAAAATGACTGAAAACTAAAACTTCTATTTGGGTATGTAGAAAACATTGTAGGGGAAAAAGAGAAAATGTTGGTAACCAGCATTTTCTCCTTTTCCCACAAAATTTTCAAAAGCCCTCTTTCTCAGGGCTGTTAAAATTTTGGATTCTGTGGTAAAGATTGAAACATGTAATAAAGTAGAAACAATGTTAATGGGTATCTATATTTATGACCCATCTATCAAAGGATGTTATCTGCTGTAAACTTGATTCAGAGTTTTAGCTTTTTACCATACAATGTTGACTTTTAATGACCCTGAGAAAGAAGCCTCTTGAAAACACTGTGGGAAAAGGAAAAAATGCTGGTAACCAGCATTTTCTCCTTTTCCTGCAGTGTTTTCCACCCTTCCCAAACCAAATTTTAATTTTTCAGTCACCTATATTTTCTTGTGTGCAAAAGCTTTCAATTTGGACCAGTCTAAAATTTTCTGAGAGTTAAGACGAAAATTAATAAATAGTCAAAGTTTTAAAATTTCTCAGAAAGTACCTGGTTTGTTCCCATCTATTCACAGAGTCCTCAAATCTTGATTATATTTTGAAATTTTAGATTCCATCACTTTGCAAGTATTTACAGATGACATAATAATTATAGAATGTGATAATTGCAAATATCTTTCAAAGAGGGGAACAAAGTGAGAAATGGAGAAAACGCTGGTAACCAGCAATTTCTCCTTTTCCCACAATGCTTTCACGGATGTAAAAACAATCGGTTGTGTGATAAAAGTTAAACTGAAAAACCCCAGCAAAATTCTTTAGATGGTTAGTTTAGTTTCATAAGAAAAGTACCCCGCCTTCATCAGGTTTTGTAATTGTCCATGTGGTCTCGGTGAACTCTGGTTGTTCATTCTCATCATTCACACAGATCTGCAGAATCTTGCTTTCTGAAGTGACGTATCCGTCATAGGCTGTGACATTCAGGTAGAAGTTAGTAGTTGTCAATTGTTCATAGTTTAATGCAGAATTCACGGTCAAAACTCCAGCTATGATAAAAAAAAATTCAAATACTGCAAAAAGGGAAAATAAAGACCGGCACAAGAAGTGAGTTAACTCTTTGGCAGATGAGAATGTCTTAGACCTGTCCAAATGGAAACCATCTGCAGACAAAAAATTTGATAATAATCAAATACTAGCATCTGTCTTGGAAAAAGTGAAAAAAAAAACATTGTGGTAAACAGAGAAAATTCTGGTAATCAGCATTTTCTCCTTTTCTCTCAAAGTTATCAATAGCCCTTTTCTTCAAGACAGTAATAAATTCTGGATTGCATGGTAAACTCTTTACCAAACTACAAAACTTTAGGCTGGTCGAAGTTCAGAGCTTTTACAGACAACAAAATATATGTAGCTCAAAAATTGAAGTTACATCCCCAAAAACATTAGTTTTGTGGGGATATAATAAGTTAAAATTGGTTTAAGATCAGAGAGCAGATTTGCAATGTTAAGTTGTCTACAAAACTTAACCACCATTTCAAGATGTAGAACAAAAGCACCACATATGGGTGCCAACACTAGGCAGAAGTGAAAATTTTAAGTCAGAAAGGGACATGACCACATCAAAAATATTTTGATTATGAACTGTCTCTGTTGTATGGGATTCCCTTCTGAAAGTTAAACCTTTCCCAAACAAACCCTGATTTTTGCGTTTCTGCAGTAAAAGTCTTTTGAAAACACTGTTGGAAAAGGAGAAATTGCTCACGAGTAATTTCTCCTTTTCCTACAGTGTTTTCTACCCTTTCTTGAGAACTTCCTGCCATTTTCTCCAAATCTAAAATTGTTGTCTGCAAACTGTTTTGGTTTGGAAGACTCCAAAATTTGTCGTTTGGGAAAGAGTTAAATAATTTGTCCAAGTCTGAAGAAAACATCTTCAGTAATGACAGTGATATTATAAGATATTAACCCTTTCCCAAACGATAAATTTTAGACTCTTCCAAACTGAAAGAGTTTGCAGACGACAATTTTAATTTTCATAACAATGGCAGAAAATTATCCAAATGGGCAGAAAACACTGTGGGAAAGGAGAAATTGCTCGTCATGAGCAATTTCTCCTTTTCCCACAGTGTTTTCAAAAGACTTGTACTGTAGACACATAAAAACAAGGGCTTGTTTGGGAAAGGCTTAAAGTTTTTGCATGATGAAGACAGCAACGTTGCCAAGAATTACCTGCATGGTTATGGCGATACCTCCATGTTTCTTTGTAAACAGCCTGGCTATAAAAGGATCTAGTACTTACTGGTTGGGTCACATGTAAATTCAGTATCTCCACCATTTGTGAAAGTACATGTATATGTTATGGTGTCTGCTGTAGGTACAGTGTCTGGGTCAGTCAGAGTTGGGGTAAAAACCACAGCTCCTGCAGCATTGTTCTCTGTAAGTCCGATACAATCTGCCAAAGGTAGGTTGGTTATGTTTGGCACTGTATTGATACCTTAAAAGTACAAGAAATAATTAATATTTGACCCGTCACACGAAAAGGGACTTTCTGGGAATTACCTTAATCCATTATATGTAAACATATCAACAATGGTGCAGGTCATTTTAAGTTGATAATTCAAAAATGATTGTACAGTAAGGTGGAATGTTCACTTTTCATCCAAGAAAATATCATAAAAGTGAAAAAAGTCGACCCTCGTCAGATGGTGTGGATGCTCAGGCAATTTTGCAACTTCATTAAATGCTCAAAACACTTTCTATTTAACAAAAACTGGATTTTGGAAGGGCATAAAACATTGTGGGAAAGGGAGAAAATGCTGGTTACTAGCATTTTCTCCTTTTCCCACAATGTTTTCAAAAGGCTTCCATCTAAGGGTCATTTGAACTAGTGATTGTGCAGGAAAGGGTGGAAAGGTTACAACAAAAACAAGTTTGAAGTTCCATACCATCCAACTTGATGATAAATTCTTTTGGAGAGCTGTTTTGATTGTAAGCATCTGTTGCTTTCACAAACAGGGCATATTCGGAAACATTGTTTGAGTGGAGGTCATTATCACTGGTCAGGATTCCAACTGAAAAAAACAACAACAACAAGAGGAATCAAAGGTTGGACTACAAACATCTGTGCACAAGAACCATTTCGGTTCCCTGGAAGCTGCCATCAAGAGTGAAAAATATGTGTTGTTAAGTGTTAAAGGCCTGGTAGTGGGCAAAAGTAAGCATTTGGAGTGTTAAAATTCATTTAAAATTAATTGATACCATTTGACAGTATGGAAACCATTGCGAAGATGACAATTTGTTATTGTGCTGTCTCTTTAACCCTTTACCACATATTGCTGACTTTTGACGCTTCTGGAAAAGAAGCCTTTTGAAAACATTGTGGGAAAAGAAGAAAATGCTGGTAACCAGCATTTTCTCCCTTTCCCACGATGTTTTCTGCCCTTCCAAAATCAAATTTCAATTTTTGAGTCAAGTTTATTTTGTCATCTGCAATTGCTTTGAATTTGGACAAGTCCAAAATTTTGTTGTTTGGTAAAAAGTAAAGAGATAGTCACTGGCAAAAAATAAATTTTAAAACAAGATAAAGAAACCAAAGGACAGTGCTACACTTGGCAACTTTTTACTCAATCTAGAAATTCAATTCATCTTTAAGGATACATCCAGTGTAAAAAAAATATGTAAGTAAAGTATTATATTGAAAACAGTACAAGCAGTGAAAATTACATATAATTATCATGATTAGGTTATACCACATTTAGGTATTTCTTTAACCCTTTCCCAAACAAGAAATTTTGGACCCTTCGAAACCAAAAGAGTTTGCAGATGACAATTTTTGATTTAAAGAAAATTGCAGAAAGTTCTCAAACAGGGTAGAAAACACTGTGGGAAAAGGAGAAATTGCTCGTTATGAGCAATTTCTCCTTTTCCCACAGTGTTTTCAAAGACTTTTACTGCAGACATGTAAAAATCAGGGCTTGTTTGGAAAAGGGTTGATCAAACAGACAGTAATTGAAAATCTAATTCACTAACCAGATGACAAAGAAAACGGACAAGGTGATGGTTCACAAGAATCAAGGCTATAAGTGATATCGTCACTCTCTGTATCAGTCCCTGTAAATGTGTATATGGTATCTCCTGCACTTACTTGCTTGGCTGTCAATGTTTCAGTTGTTATAGGATTATCTGCAAGGAAAAATGTTTTAATTTCTTATCACATGAAACAATCTACCTCTTTACTGGCAGATGATAATCTAAGTGGGGCTCAAATTGTGGATGTTGTTTTTAATTCTTTACCACACAGAAAGAAGCCTTTTTAAAACATTGTGGAAAAGGAGAAAATGCTGGTAACCAGTATTTTCACCTTTAACCACAATGTTTTTTACCCTTTCTGAACCAAATTTCTATTTTTTAGTCACAATTATTTCATCGTCTGCAAATGCTTTCAATTTGGACCAGTCTATAATTTTGTCGTTTGGTAAAGAGTTAAAGGGGGGGAAAGACATTTTGGATAAAAACAGGAACAGTTGGGCTAGCAGCATTTTTCTCCTTAATCCAAAATGCCCCCCCCCTTTCCTCAAAAGAGAAAATTCCCTCTGAATTGTTAAAACTGGGGATTGTGTACTTAAGAGTTTAAACATGTACATGTTGAAAGGTTTTGCAGATAAAAATCAAATTTGGCTCAAATTTAAACAACATTTTCCACTTTTCACTCAGAACGTGCACTGAGGGTAAGCTGGTTGGGGACTGGTAATGAATAAGAACTCATACCATTAAGATTTGTAATTTGTGGTTCTTGGTTGTCAATCACAGAAATGCTAAAAGTCCGGATAGTCCCATTTGTGCCATCAGTATCTGTGCATTGTGGGTAAAGTAAATGTTCTGACTTTGCTGAATAGTCCAGAGTTTTCATTGCAACTGCCTGACTTACATAGTAAACTGTCCATACTGTAAGATAACAAAATACAAACGTAAAGCACAAAGACTTCACTAGTATCAGTGTATCAATTTATCTCTTTACCAGAAAATCTCAACTTTCAACGATCCTGAGGATAGAGACTAATAATCATTTTCTCTTTTTCCCACAATGTTTTCCATCCTCCCCAAAACAAATTTTTATTTTAGAAACATATTTATAATGTTGTCTACAAGTGCTTTCAGTTTTGACAAGTCTAAAATTTTGCTGTTTAGTAAAGAGTTAACTAGTCTACTTAGTTTAAAAAGACATGTGGATCTAGAGAAAAATCAAAAGATGTACATGACTTTTTAAAACCTTGTTCAGATTTTTTATAACCGTGTGCATACTGTGAGTAATGGGCACAACAACCTTGATAAGGATGCAGTAATCAAGGTCTTATTTATAGACTATGTATGTCTATTTGGTTTATTTGGCTCTTGAAGACGTAAGGAAGGTTTTACCGTGTTACTTACAGTTGGTAGTTGGTTCAAATTTAATACTAAAGTCAGAGTCGACTGGATCTGTTTGGAAACAGGAAGTAACAGTTTCTGAAGTTGTAAGTCCTGCCAGGGAGATTTCAGTGACTTGACCTTCATTTATTTGAACTGAATCTGGCAAATTTGTGATGTCAGGCCCCTGTCGTGAAAAAAGAGGAATAATGCATTATGTTATATATAATGAGGAATCTTTTCCACATAATCCTACGTCACAACAAACCTAAGGAAAAGGCCTTTTGAAAACATTGTGAGGGAAAAAGGAGAAAATGCTGGTAACCAGCATTTTCTCCTTTTTCCCTCAATGTTTTCTAACTTTGCAAAGAAAAGTCTAATAGTTTTCGCAACATTTATTTAATTTGTCGTCTGCAAATGCTTTCCATTTGGACAGATAAAAAACATTATATAAGTGTCGTATGGTAAAGAGTTACTTCATCCTTGTAGCAGTTATGACCAAAGAAAACTAGCACCGTCACAAAGTGGACAAACACCACAAGCACCTTTTCATTAATGCAATAAAATCAGAGAACAAAAATGATTTTCATAACAAAGACCACCTGCGACCTTGACCTTTAATCCATGTAACCTAAAAACAGTAGAGCACCTCCTAAGGTCATGTGAAACACTCGTATAAAGTTTTAGGGTCCTAGGTCAAACAGTTATTAAGTTAAAGCATGATAATTTGCAAACAAGGTTTACCTTGAACACTGTGACCCCAAAACAAAAGTGTACCTCCTTTCGTCATGAGAAACTCGTATATAAAGTTTCAGGATCAGAGATCAAAAAGCTGTTTAGTTCAAGCACAGAAACAATTTTAAAACAAAGTTCTCCTGTGACCTTGACCCTTGAACCCTGTGACATCACAGCATTATGGCACCTCCTTTATCATGAGCAACACTTGTATTAACTCATTACCAAACGACAATATTTTAGGCTTGTCCAAATCGAAAGCATTTGCAGACGACAAAATAAAAGTGATTGAAAATTTGAAATTTGTTTTGTGAAGGGTAGAAAATATTATGGGAAAAGGAGAAAATGCTGGTTACCAGCATTTTCTCCTTTTCCCACAATGTTTTCTAAAGGCTTCTTTCTTAGGGGCATCAAAAGTAGGAATTGTGTGGTATAGAGTTAAGGGTCCTAGGTAAAATGGCATTTCAGTTAGAGTATGGAAAACAAGACAAAAAGAAGGATAGACAGACAGACAGACATGGCATAACCAGTATACCCCTTCTACCTCGTAAGTTCGGAGTATAACAATGTAACAAATGACATTTAAATCAAAGATAACATTCCAGTATACAGACCACATTAACAACGTTAACAGTGAATGTATCTGTAGTTGTCAGTAGACCATCACTACAGGATATCTCCAGGTTGTACACAGACTGTGTCTCAAAGTCTAAAGCCCCCGCAGTCTTCTGGAGTGTATACCCTGAATAAAGAAATAGAGAACCTTTTCTTAGTTGCAACCTCTACCAAGCCAGCAATCAGTATCAACATTTTACCAGATGACAAATATGGTCTCTTCAAATCAAGATTGAAATTATCAGTTTAACCCTTTACCAAAGAATCCCTGGTTACCAGCATTTTCTGCTTTTCCCACAATGTTTTCAAAAGGTCTTTTCCCCAGGGTAATTACAAGTCGGGATTGTGTGGTAATGGGTTAAGAAAACATTGTGGAAAATGGGGCATTTGCTTGTAACAAAAAAGTATTGATGTCTTGAGACGTAACCCAAGAACAAGATTGTAAAAGATAAAAGTGTATGAAGACCACAATTTAAATGTGGATCAAATGAAGGAATTTACCTTGTGAAAGAGTATAAAACACTGTGGGAAAAGGAGAAAATACGGGTTACCAGCAAGTTCTCCTTTTCCCACAATGTTTTCAAAAGTGACAGAAAATATAGTGTAATCTTAGACCTTCGTTTAGAAGGTGTTTAATGTCATTTTCGATAGTATGTCAGTCATATCAGGGTGGCCAGTGCACCTTTCCATACTTTTCTAGAGTTTCTGTTACCAATATTATTTATTCTTACCTAGTCACTGACTGCTTTCCCACATAACCATTTGAGTTTTACCAACCCTGATGAAAAACACTTTTGACTGTACAGTAAAGGGTAGAGTAAATCTCAAACAAAATACCTGAAATAGCGAATGGGCCTCCATCATCATTTGTTAAAGTACATGTGGCTGTGTCGTCATACTCGGTAAGTTGGATAGTTTTCAATGTCACCACTCCCGTCTCATCTTCATTGATAGATAGAGATCCCCCTGGATTCTCTATCACAGGAGCCTAAGTATACAGAAAACATTGAAAAAGGTGGAGACATCATTCTGCCTCTATATTATCCATAATACTCTACCAAACCATCCTGTGTTTTAACGACCAAAAGGAAGAGGCCTTTTGAAAACATGGTGGAAAAAGGAGAAAATGCTTTAACCCTTTCCCAAACAAGCCCTGGTTTTTACGTGTCTGCAGTAAAAATCTTTTGAAAACACTGCGGGAAAAGGAGAAATTGCTCATAAAGAGCAATTTCTCCTTTTCCCACAGTGTTTTCGACCCTTTTTGAGAACTTTCTGCCATTTTCTCAAAATCTGAAATTGTCGTCTGCAAACTCTTTCAGTTTGGAAGAGTCCAAAAATTTGTTGTTTGGCAAAGGGTTAAACCTTTACCAAACAATCCCTGGTTTTTGCAACCCTGAAATAGAAGCCTTTAGAAACCATTGTGGGAAAAGAAGAAAATGCTGGTAACCGACATTTTCTCCTTTTCCCACAATGCTTTCTACCCTGCTGGAAACAATGTTTTCAAAAAGCTTCTACCTCAGGGTCATCAAAATTTATCTTTGTGTGGTAAAGAGTTAATTGAGACATGTCATAAGTTGGCCATCTTCGCAAGCCAAGGCCGACGATTCACGACGCTACTCTACCCTTGGCGGATCGAGCTTGATTTTTACGTTCACCCGATACACTTTTTCATTGGATGCAGCCAGCTCTAGCTGCAACGAATGAAATCGCTCGTAGCATTTCATCTTTGATAAAAATAGGACAAGGTCTCTACCTTTCGAATAGAAGGTAAAACATGGAAACCCACGTGGATGTCTGCTTATCGCTTCATGCATATTCGTAAGCAGTTTGTAAAACGATATTTCATTTGCTTTTAGAAATATGATGTAAAGGGGGGTAATAACCAGCATCCAATAAAGGGCGCATCGCAGGAATCTCGAAATCCGGCTCAATCAGACAAGCTAAGATCCACGTAGTGATTGTAAACTTGGCTCGCAAAGATGAACGTTGGCATACTCGTCTTTGGTAGAATGCCATAACAATAATTATAGTGTAGCATACATAAGCCTAGTCACCCATCCAGGCACTGTCCATAACTATCTCAGGGAAAAGTACACTGTATTGTATAGCTGTAAAAGCTAGCTCCACAGCAAGACATGATTTAAGTGCTCATATATATATATATATCTAATCCCACTCTGTGACTATTACCATACTTTTCACTTCAAGAAGTCTATATGAGGCTTAACTCTTTACCACATGACAAAATTTTAGACTGGTTCAACTTGAAAGCATTTGCAGATGACAAAATAAAGGAGATTGAAAAATTGAAATTTGTTCTGGGAAGGGTAGAAAACATTGGGAAAAGGAGAAAATGCTGGTTACCAGCATTTTCTCCTTTTCCCACAATGTTTTCTACAGGCTTCGTTCTCAGGGGCATCAAAAGTAGGGATTGTGTGGTAATGGGTTAAGCAACTCCAGTCTGGAAGTTGTTATACCAGTAATTCAACCAAATGTAACATGTAACAACCTGGTCACCTATCCAGGCACAAACCATAACTCCCCCTGCTTAACTCATTACCAAATGACAAAATTTTAGACTTGTCCAAATCGAAAGCATTTGCAGACGACAAAATAAAAGTGACTGAAAATTTGAAATTTGTATTGTGAAGGGTAGAAAACATTGTGGGAAAAGGAGAAAATGCTGAGTACTAGCATTTTCTTCTTTCCCCACAATGTTTTCTTACAGCTTCTTTCTCAGGGTCGTCAAGATTAAGGATTGTGTGGTAATGGGTTAATTAACATGGAGGGAATTACACCAGACAGCATTGCTGCTCAACAGCAAGACAGGCTTTTAGTTCTAATACATCTAATAACTCTCTGTGACAATAGTGAACTAGTAAGCATTTCCAAGGTCAGTTTTCCAAAGAATGGCTCACAAAGAATGCAGATGTTCAATTAAGTTAACCCTTTCCCAAACAATCCCTGGTTTTTACGGGTCAGGAATAGAAGCCTTTTGAGAACATTGTGGGACAAGGAGAAAATGCTGGTAACCAGCATTTTCTCCTTTTCCCACAATGTTTTCCACCCTGTCATATACAAAAATTATCTTTTAGCAACTGTTAATTTGTCATCTGCAAAATGCTTTCAATTTGGTCTTGTCCAAAATTTGCCATCTCAGAAAGTGTTAAATCTTGTCAACTGTTACTGTACTTACAGAATTTTGAATATTTAGGATAAGAGAACTGGTTGCTGTATTAGAGCTGTCACCACATGTCACATCTATTGTCAAAGATCCCCCTGTTGATTCAAAGTCGAAGCCCAGTGTGTTGTATGCATAGACAATGTACTCTGAAACATGTAAAAATATATGGCCTGCAACACACGAAAAGGGTCATTCGGACATTTGCGTAAAGTGTCGTCTCGGATCAGTGTGTGCAGTCAGCACAGGCTAATCCGAAACGATACTTTCCGATTTTATGTGATTTTCTGTTTTACGCAGGTCTATTGTAGCACAAAATCTAATGTCGTCGTAAAGTGCCATCTCGGATTAGCCTGCGCGGACTGCGCAGGCTAATCCGGGACGACACTTTACGCAAATGTCCGAATGCACCTTTTCGCATGCTGCATTCCATATAGAGGTTATTACAAGGCTGATGAGGACCAGAGATTGATATTACCTGGTAACCAGCGTTTTCTCCTCTTCGCAAAATGTTTTCTACCTTTCCCAAACCAAATTTCAATTCTCCAGTCACATTTATTTTGTCGTCTGCAAATGCTTTCAATTTGGACCAGTCTATAATATTTTCATTTGGTAAAGAGTGAAATAAAGTGATTAAATTAACCCTTTACCACATAATGCCAACTTTTGACACTCCTGGAAAAGAACTTTTTGAAAACATTGTGAGAAAAGGAGGAAATGTTGGTAACCAGCATTTTCTCCTTTTCCCACAATGTTTTCTACTCTATCAAAGAAAAATTACACCATTTGAGCCACACTAAAATTGTTGTCTGCAAATGCTTTCAATTTGGACTGGGCTAAAATTTTGTCGTCTGGTATAGGGTTAATAAACTTTATCAAGATAACAAATTTTGAATTTTGAATTCTACTCAGCAACCTATGCATGCAATGTTTTAGAAATAAGGCGTAGAATCACAGTGTTGGCCAAATACAGCACTATTTTCTTATCTCACACATGTGCGTGACAAGAAGATTTGTAACTGCTGTATAAGACTGAAAACAAGAAAAGTTATATGACGAATAATTAACTCTTTACCACACAATCCCGATTTTTAACGACCCCTGCGGAAGAGGCCTTTTGAAAACATTAAGGGAAAAGGAGAAAATGCTGGTAACCAGCATTTTCTCCTTTTCCCTTAATGTTTTCCTACCTATCAAAGACAAGTACCGTTACCGGAGACACGTTTGAATTGTCATCTGCAAATGCTTTCAATTTGGACAAGTTTTCGTTTTCATCGTGTGGTAAAGAGTTAAATCAACATAATAAAAACTTTACCTGTCAGTGGAAGAGCAACTGTTCCTATTTCAAGTGGTAATATTCCGGCTGCCGTTGCAGTGTCAGACAATACACATACAGCTTCTGTAAGTTTATGAACAACAGAAGATAAAAGTAGGAAGCATGCTCTGTAACAACAATGGTTCAGCTCTTTACTGACCTGAGTTTTAACTCTTTACCAAAGGACAAAATTTTAGACTGGTCCGAATGGAAAGCACTTGCAGATGACAAAATAAACGTAACTGGTTACAAGCATTTTCTCCTTTTAATTCTCTGTTTTCTACAATCTTCTTTGCTGGGTCGTAAAAACTTGGGACTGTGTGGTAAAGAGTCAAACCTCAACTGCATAATGACAACTTTTAAAGTCCCTGAGGACTTTTGAAAACAAACTGGGAAAAGGAGAAAATGGTGGTAACAAATTTATACTGTGAGCGACATATTTCATTTGTCATACATCAGCAAATGCTTTGAATTTAAACAAATCTTGTAACAATTTTGCAGTGGGGTAAAGAGTTGAATGAAAATGGTCTACTGCTAGATAAAACAAGAGTATGACAAAATTCACTGTTTGGTAAAGGTTTAACCCATTACCACACAATCCCTATTTTTGGTGAACCCGAGAATGAAGCCTTTAGAAAACATTGTGGGAAAAGGAGAAAATGCTGGTAACCAGCATTGTATCACACAATGTTTTTAAAAAGCATCTTATCTTTGGTCACTAAAACTCCATATTGTTTGGCAGGGAGATCACAAATCATCCTACATGTTGCAAAAGCCTTCAGAATTAAGCATTATTTTTAAAACATTTGAGAGAATGCTGGTGAAAAGTGTTTTTCCAGTCCTAATATTATTTTCTCCCGTTACGAAGTATAGCGAGAAGGGGTTGTCTTATCGATACTTAAATGTTAAGGGTTGAAAATGGTTTATATTGCACAGTAGTCCCATGATTTGTACACGTACATGGTTATGTAGTCATTCAACCAGACACTTCCAGCAGAGGCAGTCACTTTAATTCAATTCGCACATAGCATTACTATAGGAGGGTATTGTAAGTATCTGGAAAAGCCGAGCTGTTTCATATACTTAAAATACATAAAAGTGAGATCCGACACTTCACAGTACGACACTAGACAAACGGATACAGGTTTCCAGAGCATTTCCATCATAATGATGTTTTGATCTCTGGTTTTTCCTGGGCAAGTCGACCGCTAAAGCGACATGAGATATAAACTGAATCGCAAGGTTTTTACTTTTACATGCTGTTTTTGTTCTCGTCACGTATTCAAAACTGATACATGGATGCATGACCTGGTTTACCCGTTTCTTTGTTAAAGTACAATTGAAATGTGACATTTGTAATTCGGTCCTCTTAAATACAACCTGCCTGGCCTATACAGCCTGCCTGGTAACTGCATATGTTGTTTGAGTTGTTCTTTTAACGGGGAGTATAGCTAAGACCAGTAGTTTCTGATCTTCAAGATAAAACACATCATTAAAGCAAGATTTGTTGTCCCTCAGGATTGACACAATGTGACCCGTCATGTAAAAAAAGACCATCATTCTGGGAACTGCGAATAGTGTCAACCCTGGTCAGTCTGCACAAATTGCGCAGTCTGACCAGGGTAGACACTTTTCACTTTTATGATATTTTCTGCATGAAAAAAAGTCATTCTGCTTTGTTATACCATTGTTTTTTATCAACTTCAATTGATCTGCTCTATTGTTGTCCTGTGTTCATCTAAGTAATATACAGAATTCCCAGATGGTCCTTTTTTTGCGTGATGGGTCACATATTTAAAGAGTGGCTATTGAGTAAACATAATCACGAGTTCTTACGGGATGTGTCAGACACGGTGAATGCAAATATGGAAACCTGTGTCGTCTGGGACTCAGAAATCGTTGGTGATGAATCTGGCAAATTTACAAACACTGGGGGCTGTGGGAAAACAAATAATGCAACATTATGAATAAGAGCAATAATGAAGTACTGTTGTCAAACCTGTGTTTACTAAACCATTAAGTACACAGTCCTCAGGTTTTTATCCTGAAAGCATTTATAAACATTGTGGGAAAAGAAAAAAATGCTAGTAACCAGCATTTTCTACTTTTCCCACAATGTTTTCTACCTTTTACAAAACAAATTTCAAATTTTCAGTCACTTTCATTTTTTCGTCTGCAGATGCTTTTGATTTGGACAAGCCTAAAATATTGCCATTTGATAATGAGTTAACTCATCGCATGGAAAGTAAACCCAACACACATTTTTCTATTTTTATTTTTAATTAAGCACAATTCCATGGTTGCTTTTGACTATATTGTTTCAGCAAAGCGGACAGTGTAGACCAAAGATCAGACTGGATGGTATATGCTGTCTGATCTTGATCTACACTTGCTGCAAAGGCAACTATAGTTGTGAAAGGCATTTTAAGAGTTAAAAAAGCCATCTGTTGCTAATAGATCAAGACATATAAATGTGACCCATCACGAAAAAAGGAACCATATGGGAACTGCGAAAAGTGTCTACCCTGGTCAGACTACACAAATTGTGCAAGCTGACGAGAATTGACACTTTTACCTTTTAGGATACTTTTGGTATGAAATGACCACCTGACACTTTTATCTTTTAGGATACTTTTGGTATGAAAAGTGGTCATTCTGCTTTGTTATACAATCATTTTTGAACTACCAACTTAAATTGACTTGAAATACCGTTGATCTGTTTTCATCTAATTGATGTATTGAATTCCCAGATTATCCCGTTTTGTGTGATGGACATATAAAAAAAACAAAGCAGATTGGTTTCTTGACTAAATTGAACCTGCTGAAATTTCAAAAAACATGATTTTCTTACACTATTTTCTAGTTCCACAACATAGGTTTCAGATTGGGTGTAGCTTACTCCATCGGTACAAGGGATTGTTAGGGTATAATTTGGGGTCACTTCAAAGTCAAGGGCTGGGGGTGGGCCACTGTACCAAATCTCAAACTCTGCAAGTTGAAATAAAGTTTATTTCATCAGCTTGTGGTTATTATGGGGAAACATTTGCCGAAAAAGGGAAATGTATGCGAAAATAACGAGTGCCGTAAGGCACAAGTTATTTTCGCCGACCTTTCCCTTTTGAGGAACTCACCCATACTGAAAGCATTTGCAGTTTCCACAATGTTTGCCAAAGTTGTGTAATCAACACATAAAAATTCCTCTGCAGGAAGTAATAAGTATTTTGTCAAACCTTTAACTATTTACCACACAATCCCAAATTTTAAGGACCCTGCGAAAGAAGCCTGGTAACCAGCATTTTCTCCTTTTCCCACAATGTTTTCTGCCCTTCCCAAACCAAATTTCAATTTTTCAGTCACATTTATTTTGTCGTTTGTAAATGCTTTCAATTTAGATGATTTCTAATTTTGTCGTGTGGTAGAGTTAACCACACAATACTAATTTTTGATAACCCAGATTGAGAAAGCCTTTGAAAACATTGCAGGAAAAGGAGAAAATCCTCGTAACTGGCATTTTCTCCTTTTTCCACAATGTTTTCTGCCTTTTAACTGAAAGTCTTATCATTTCAGTCCTATTCAATATGTTGTCTGCAAATGCTTCCAATTAGGACCAGTCTAAAATTTTGTCTTTTGGTAAAGACTTAATCTAGCATACAAAACCATACCAGGAGGTGTGAGAGTTACAATTTCAAACAACGCTGCTTCAGGAGTTGTTGAGTCTACTTCACATGTAATGGTATCATCAGAATCAGATACACTGAATTTGTATAATGATAGCGCAGCAGCCTCTGTATCGGACAGGTACTGATAACTTCCTGTTGCTGGTAAACCAGTCCATGTTGGATCCTGCAGTGGAGAAAAAGAGTCAATCATATTTTTAACTCTTTACCAATACTTTAATCTTATCCTGCTATAAAACAAATTAAAATTTTCAATTCCATAGTGTAAACCCAAATATTTCTTTTTCAAAAGTTTTTTTTTGGGTACAGATATCTCCTCGTTGGACAGGGTAGATCAAGATCAGACTGCACATTCTGTGCAGTCTCATCTTGATCTACACTGTCCACAAAAGGTCAGTGAGTCATGCTAAGCAGCCTAAGAGTTAACTCTTTTCATATTTAAAATTTAAACTTTTCTTGTTTGATGTTATTTGTAGATGTATGAAATTCTGCTGGGTGGTAAAAGGTTAAGAGCAGGGTCATCAAAAGTCAGGATTGTGTGGTAAAGGGTTAAAAGAAGTAAGAAAACTAAAATTTGTACCTCATCACTAAGACTAAGGTTGTAAATTGCAGCAATTGGTGTTGTTCCATCTGTACAAGTCACATTGATCGGGACAAATGATGCGGAGTCAAAGTTTAATGCATTTGCAGCCAACACCCATAGCTGAAAGCCTGCAATTGAAAAAGAGTTACACTTTTACCAAACAATCTTAAGTTTTAATATCCCTTGTGGTAACAGCCAATTAAAAAAATATGGGACAAGGAGAAAATGCTGGTAACCTTTTCCCACAATGTTTCTACCCATTTCATGGACAAGTCCAATCCTTGAACAACACTTCAATTGTCAGTTTACAAATGCTCTGATTTTGGGTGAGTCTAAATTCTGTTTCGTGGTATTAACTCTTTCCAGCACAATCCAAACTTCTGACGACCCTGGAGTAGATAGCTTTTGAAAACATTGTGGGAAAAGAGAAAATGCTGATTACCAGCATTTTCTCCTTTTTCTCACGATGCTTTCTACCCTTTCAGAGACAAATTTCGTTATTTAAGTCACATTCAATTTGTTGTCTGGAAAAGCTTTCAATCTGGACAAGTCTAATATTCTGTTGTTTGGTAAAGGGTTAATTAGCTGTTAACATGACGACAAAATGGACGATTTCATTACCAAATGACAAAATTTTAGGTTTGTCCAAATCCAAAGCATATGCAAATAAAATATATAAATAAAAATGACTGAAAATTTTAATTTTTTTTTTGTAAAGGATGGAAAACATAGTGGGAAAAGGAGGATATACTAGTTACCAGCATTTTCTCTATTTCCAACAATGTTTACTAAAGGCTTCTTTCTAAGGGTTGTCAAAAGTAGGAATTGTGTGGTAATGGATTTCACATTTATGTCTTGGGAAATGATATCTCCTTAACGGACAGTGTTGATCCAAGATCAGACTGCATATTCTGTGCAGTCTGATCTTGATCTACAGGGTCCGCAAAAGGTCTGTGAGTCACGTTTAGCAGCTTATGGGTTAAAATCAGAATTGTTCGGCGTAAGGTTAAACCCAACAATCAGAACAAGTAAAGGCACTGTACTGGGTGAGGTTCCTCTCAACTCAAAATCATTGTTATTCGGAGATGGCGCACTCAAGGAACAGGTGATAGTGTCTGTTGCCAAGTCGGTGACAGAGAATGAATGGATCTGTGTGTCGGTGTTTGTTGCATCAGACAGCGGAGTAGTGGAGGAGGCTGGTAGGTCTACAAACACTGGAGGCTGAAAATTTGTTTCAACTCATTAAAACATTATAAAATTTTAGACTTAACAAAAGTCATAGTATTTGAAGATGAAAAAATCAATGTAGCTTAAATGAGAAAAGTTATCCAGAGGTAAATTCCTATTGTTTACATGGAAAGTCCATGTGGGTGGAATGAAGTTTTATGGATAGAATTACAGAACAATATCTAACATCAATTAATTAAGAGAAACTGGCATTTGGAATTAAAAGCGTGTCATTAACTAGTTTTGATATTAAAGTTGAAAAATTCTTTTTTAAAAACTACTCCAACAATGGCATTTCAAGAGACAGCAGCAATGCAGTACCTTGGAATAAGATAAATATCTGGTGAACAAGTTTACTAAATAAAGTCAGATAAAACTTTCAAGCCTATAGAAAAACCCAAAATAATGCTATATCATACTTACTTTTTGGAGAAAACAATCTCTTTATCAGACAGTGTAGATCCAAGATCAGACTGTACATTCTGTGCAATCTGATCTTGGATCTACAATGTCCAAAAACAGTCAGTGAATCACATGTAGGAAGGGTTTATGTTGCCAGCCAGCCAATTTGATACTTCATAGATGGGGCAAAATGATATCAACAGAAGGATTTTCTTTCTACATCTATGTATACTTCAGATGGTTTCTGCAAGTTTTTTCGGGTTATTAACCCATTAACCACACAATCCCTACTTTTGACACCGCTGAGAAAGAAGCTGTTTGAAAACATTGTGGGAAAAGGAGAAAATGCTGGTTACCAGCATTTTCTCCTTTTCCCACAATGTTTTCTACCCTTCCCAAAACAAATTTCAATTTCTGAGTCACCTCAATTTTGTTGTCTGTAAATGCTTCCAATTTGGACTAGTCTAAAATTTTGTCATTTGGTAAAGAGTTAAACACAAGACTGCTTGAAGAAGACTCAAATTACTCACTGCGCTAACAATATTGATAGTCTTTGTTCCACTAACAATATCAGCCGTTGTACCATCCGTACAAAGTATAGTTAAAACATAGACAGACTTTGTTCCTGCATCAAGTCCTGGATTGTCTTTAACCCAGATTTGAAACTCTGAAAAAACATTTTTCAGAAGAATAAGGTGTTTCTTCATAAAGTCTTTTTACTGATGCTATTGAAAATTAAAGACTGCTGAAAAAATTTACTGCTTCAAATAAGGATCAATTTTAATCTGTTAATGCAATGTTCTAAACCTTTGAGCCCCTTTAACAACCTCTCCTTTCAAAATCTCTGTGGCCAGCACAGATCAAGATGAGACTGCAGAAGTATGAGACTGCCTGGTCCTTCATGAATCAGGAAAAATTTCTTTGAAATAAACTATGTCAAATATATCAAATACATGCACAATCAAAAGTCATGTACGTTTCAACCAATAACTTGAATATGAGGACAAACAGCAAATCCATATAATCAGTGTCAAACTATTTTTTTAAAATAACAGGAAACTCTGGTACCCCAGGTCACAGTCACCAACCATACTATAAAGTATCTCACTGTAAATTATAAAATGAGAAAAGAACACCGTTTTGTTTGGCCAGTCTTAAATTGTTTTCCTTCGAAATTTAGAAAAATTCCTAATAATTACAATTATAGTTCAACTGAAAATGGTTGATGAACAAAGCCCCTGATGCAAGAGTGACTGCATATAAATTCAGATTTAACAGTTTCTCCAAATACAGAGCTTCAAATAAGAGGGTGTAATTGTATTCTAAATATGTTATTTCTCTTCCAAACCCTATGTCAATGAGATGATTCTAATGAGTACCCATAACATAAGGTTTAGTGAAGAATTATTAATATTTTCAAAGTTTCTCCCTCTATCTGGAGCTCTGAAATAATTGTTCACAGAGTTAGAAGAGTCAAATCTGACAAACCCGGGGATGTGCCATTCCTTATCTCAAACTTGGAAGCTCCATCTGTATCCGTTGGGTCGACAGCACAGGAAATGGCGTCATCACTGTCTGTGACAGTGAACACATCTAATTGTTGGGCAACAGTTGTTCCATCGCTTAAACTGCTATAATCTGTTCCAGGCAAGCCAGTTAATACAGGGTTCTAGGTTAGAAATAATTACGCCATAAATGCTAATCTCCATGTATCATTTTATCTATTCTATTTATTTTGAGAACCATACTGGTAAAAGAATATGGATGTATACTATCCACTGCTAGATGTAGGAGTAATGTTGAAATGGTGTTAAAAACCACGTAAGCCAAAAATAAGGCAAGAGCAAAGCATCTAGTTAAGGTCAGAATTATCACAGTAAGCAGACGAGTTATGCAAAAACATCAATAGGACACCTTTTTGTTTGCTTAAGCTTGAAAACAATTAATCTGATAATTTGTTTAATTCTTAACCCCTATCCTGGTAAATAACTATAATGAAATGCTTAACTCAATAGTAAAATGATGTTTATATGTGTTGCTAATTTTAGCATGATTGGAATGCTAGTATGCTTCCAAATTGACCAGTCCAGGAACTTTCAGACTGCATCTCTTACGAGTTCCCCATTAGATAACTATGTTTAACCCTTTACTCCATAGATACTCATTTCTAAGCATTGCTTGTAGGAGCCTTTGGAAAACATTGTGGCAAAGTGAAATTGCTTGTTACGAGCAATTTCACCTTTTGTCACAATGTTTCTCTGCTATCAAAAGGTGTCATATACACATAAGAAACTGCTTCATCCTTGATGTTATTTAGGGTGAATTAGAGATATCATAGAAATGCCTTGTAGGGTAAAGGGTTAACGAAATACCTTCAGAAATAACAGAGATATTACAAAAGGTTAAAGTTTTTGCAGGATGACAACACAGAATACACAAAGGCTATGACAATGACTTGTCGATTTCTTTGAAAATAGCCGAGCTAAAGACTGTTTTACATTTGACCAAATTCAAGCCACTAGCAGATGATATAGTAGATGTTGTTCAAATAAAGGATTTGTCTTGAAACATTTTAGGGGAAAAGGAGAAAATGCTTGTTATAAACAGTTTCTCCTTTTGCCATCATGTTTTACAAAAACCTTTTTTTTTTTTATAGAGTCATGAAAATATGAGATTGCTTCTTAGAGGGCTTGTCAGCGTCATGTCTTACAATGTCTGTGAAGTGAATGAATAAAATTAGGGATACGAAATATGAAAAAAAAAATAAAATACGGCACCGCATCCACAATGTTGACATCAAAGGATCCAGTGATGGATGAAGTTCCATCAGTACATGTGATTGTTAACGTTAAAGGAACAGCCTGGTCATTGAAGTCAATAGATGCTTCCATTACAGAGGATCCGACATAAATCTCATACTCTGCAAAGAGGATAATAATAGCTCCTCGGTATTTCTTATTTCTCTCCATTTTCGAAAGTCACGTCTCAATGATTTTAATCCTTTACCACCAAATCCCGACTTTTGATGACCCTGAGAAAGAAGCCTTTCCTAACATTGTGGGAAAAGGAGAAAATGCTGGTAACCAGCATTTTCCCCTTTTCCCACTATGTTTTCTACCATTTCCAAATCAAATTTTAATTTTTGATTCACATTTATTTTGTTGTCTGCAAATGCTTTCAATTTTAAATAGTTCAAAATTCGGGAAAGAGTTAAACCCTGTGATTTTACACAATAAATTTAGTACTCCACAGAATTTTTCAATGTTTCAAGTTTCATTTACAATATTTGGTGACTAATCACTTTCAGCCACTGAAACCACAGAGAAATTTTCAAGCTCGCAATACATCAAAGAACTATTGTAAGTATTTTCAGAGAACAAATTTTATTATCAGTTCAAATTATGCAATTTGTATCTTCTTTTCTTTCCCTTTTTCCATAGATTTTTAAAAAGCCTTCTTCCTTATGATCTTTTAACCCTATACCAAACAATCTGGAGTTTTCATGTACCTGTAGAAGAGACCTTTTGAAAACATGGTGGGAAAAGTATTCTACCCTATCAAAGCTCTATTTTAGCCAAACTAAAAATACTATCTGCAAATGCTTTCAATTTGAGGGTTAAATATGGGATTGTTTAGCAGTGGTTTAAGATACATAGCAAGAGAAACAGAATGTATACAATTAAACTCTCATTAATAAACCCTTTACCACACATTCCCGACTTTAAACGACCCTGAATAAGAAGCCTTTTGAAAACATTGTGAGAAAAGGAGAAAATTCTGGTAACTAGCATTTTCTCCTCTTACAACAATGTTTTCTACCCTGCTGGAAACAAATTTCGAATTTTGATTTATGTTATTTTGTCCTCTGCAAGTACTAGTGCTTTCAATTTGGATGTGTCTGAAATTTTGTTGTTTGGTAAAGCATTAAGAAGTTATTGGACTCAGTAAAATAGTAATCGTAACGCATGAAAATGTGATAAATCTGGAAGGGTGCAAACCACAAATATTGAACTCTCCCAAATTGACAAAATCTTCAGACAACAACTTTGAAAGTGGTAAAAAGAATTGGAATTTTTTGACAGTGTAGAAAACATTGTGGAGAAAAAGAGAAAATGCCGGTTTCCAGTATTATCTCCTTTTCCCACTGTGTATTCCTAGGACTTAATAAGGCTTCTTTCCCAGAATCATTAAGGGATTGTTTAGGCCTTGTAGCAACTTTGTAGCAACACAAACTATGCCATTTTATATCAATGAAACAACTAAAAAGTAACCACCAGTAACTAACCTGGTTGATTTGCATTGGAATATGATGAGGCATTTCGAACTTCATACACCGTTCCTGTGGGATTCGTCACACTACATGACGTATCTGTGTCATCTACGGTAAATCTAGCTAGGCTTGTTGCTGCCACAGTATCGTCAGATAAACTTGGAGATGATGTTGGAAATGTACCGACAAATGCAGGAGTCTGTGATTGAAAGTATGTGATAGTGATTAAACCTTAAATCTTAACCCTTTCCCAATTAACAAATTTTAGACTGTCCCAAACTCAAAGTGTTTGCAGATGACAATTTTGAATTTGATGACAACGGCAGAAAGTTTTCTGATAGGCTAGAAAACACTGTGGGAAAAGGAAAAATTGCTCGTTACGAGCAATTTCTCCTTTTCCCACAGTGTTTTCTAAAGACTTGTACTGCAGACACGTAAAAAACAGGGCTTGTTTGGGAAAGAGTTAACCAAACAGTCCGAAGTTTAAATGACCCTGAAGAAGTAGCCTTTAGAAAACATTAAAAAATATGGTGACCAGCATTTTCTCATGTTTTCTTCCCTATCAAAGAAAAATTTCACCATTTGAGCCATAATGAAATTGTCGTACAGGACTAAATTTCGTCAACTGGTAAAGGGTTACAAATTAACCTGCCTTGTCTCCGACAACTACGTTATAGGTGTTGGTCACTGTATTGGCTGCCTCATCATCATCACAATCAATCGAGAGTGTATACGGCGATGACGCAACTGTAAGGGTTTGTCCTGCTATGGTCCAGATCTGAAATTCTAGAGTAATCAGAAAAAGAAACAAATTAATGTTAACCCTTTACCACAAAATCCTGACTTTTAACACCTCTGTGAAAGAAGCCTTTTCAAAACATTGTGGGAAAAGGAGAAAATGCTGGTGACCAGGATTTTCCTCTTTTCCCACAACAGGGTTTTCCATGACGCACAAATCCTGCGTCATTGACGCAATTTTAATTCAAATGACTTCCAAAATAAATGACAGTGCGTCATCGGTGATGCAACTTTCCAAAATCTAAATAATGTACGAAATTGAATGAAGCGTCATAACTGAAAGTCTGTTCTTATTTCAATGTCAGACGAACACCGTGCTTTTTTAAATACAGGGTTTATTTTAGATAAAAGTGGTTTTCCGGTAATCTATTTATAGAGTAAGACTGGTTAATGCATTATTGTCGAAATGTATATTGGACACATGTCTTAAATATGGGCCCAGTCAAAGTTGTGGTTGGGTTCTCTGTATTTCATTGCATATTTTACATGACTTCTGGTATATAAAAGTACACATTACCGGTCTGTTCTGTTAGCGGGAAAAATAATGTCATGACGAAGAAAACTGTAGCATTCTTCTACATCTTTTGTGTCAAAATCTTTGTGAATTAAAGACATCTGTTATTTGTTGGTATACATGTGGTAAAGTATGTGAACATCAAAGTTCATGAATTTTTCAAATTTTCAAAATCGCAAAAATTCCCATGTCACAAAAATTTCCACTTAACTATTACCAAACGACAACATTTTATAGGCTTGTCTAAATTGAAAGCATTTGCAGACGACAAAATAAAAGTGACTGAAAATTTCAAATTTGTTTTGTGAAGGGTAGAAAACATTATGGGAAAAGGAGAAAATGCTGGTTACCAACATTTTCTCCTTTTCTCACAATGTTTTCTAAAGGCTTCTTTCTCAAAAGTAGGGATTGTGTGGTAATGGGTTAAACAGTATTAAGTATTATAGTCCTATCCTATTGTAATGAAAAATATTATAATAATTCACCTGGTGCAGTTCCTGTTCTTATTTCAAAAAGAGCATTATTGGGTGCATCTATTGTACACAGTAGTAAAGCCTGATCGTTTGCATCTGTCACACTGAACACATCAACTTGAGCTGCTGTTTGTATACCATCACCAATAGCTGAAGAGGTGCCTGGAAGGCCAGTCACAACTGGCGGCTAAAGATAGACAAAATGGATGATGGTAGATATCTATCTAGTGAACCTATCAATCTATCTAGTGTGCATATCAATCTATCTAGTGAACATATAAATCTATGTAGTGAACATATCAATCTATCTAGTGAACATATCAATCTATCTAGTGTAGATATCAATCTATCTAGTGAACATATCAATCTATCTAGTGAACATATCAAACTATTTAGTGAACATATCATTATCAGCATTACTTTCCCATTATGATATTTTATCAGGTGGAAGAAAGTCCCTTCGGCTTTGAAGTGCGAGTCAAGAGTCTTTTGCAAACAGTGTAGATCAAGATTAGACTGCATATCAATCTAGCTAGTGTACATATCAATCTATCTAGTGTAAATATCAATCTATCTAGTGTACATATCAATTTATCTAGTGTACATACATGTATCAATATATCTAGTGTAAATATCATTTTCAGCATTACTTATCCATTATGATATTTTATCAAGTGGAAGAATAGTTCCTTCGGCTTTGAAGTGCAAGTCAAGAGTCTTTTGCAAACAGTGTAGATCAAGATCAGACTGCACAGAATGTGCAGTCTGATCCTGAATCTCCATGTCCAATAAGGTAATTTTTTCCTGGCAACACCCACTTTGTAATCGCAATGTTTCAGTATATTTTATTGGCTGAAAATCTTTACTCTATATATTTAGCAGCTTAAGAGTAAAAAAAAAATTCTAACCTGTTTGGTGATGAGTCAACTGGCATATGAACGAAACTAGTTGGCGTCTTTCGAAAAGAAGCCAGGAGAGGTCAGCATCAATGTTTTCAAATAGATCATTGGCTTTTAATTTCAATACATTTTGGAACATGTAAACAAACAAGTGAAATAGCCGCTGAATAGAAACGTCATATGCTTTACTTGGCGGTTATTTGGCCTTCTTGTCGCTTTTTCAAGTCACATGGTCTTGTCCAGCAGTCTTCTTTCCCTTTTTTTCATGAACTATTCTAATTTTTTCTCCTGCTAAGAGTTGTTTATATAATGAAAAATTACAATTATTTTAGCAGTCATTTGCAGCCATGGCAAATTATAACATTTTACCAAATGGCAAAATTTTGGACTAGTCCAAGTTGAAAGCATTTGCAGTTGACAAATTAAATGTAACTCAGAAATTGAAATTTGATTTAGGAAGGGTAGTGTGATTCATGGATCAAAAATCGTTCATACCTCATCTGTGACAGTAACTGTCTGAGAGCCAGTAACAGCCGTGTTTTGTCCGTCTGTACAGCTTACAGTGACTGTGTGAGTGTCCGTGGTGTCTTCATTGAGAAGTGCTAATGTCTGTATGTTATATGCTGCAATTATCAACATCTGACAATAAATATGCACAGTTGTGTGATGCTCATAACCCATTACCACACAATCCCTACTTTTGACACCCATGAGAAAGAAGCCTTTTAAAAACACTGTAGGGAAAAGGAGAAAATGCTGGTAACCAGCATTTTCTCCTTTTCCCACAGTGTTTTCTACACTTCCCAGAACAAATTTCAATTTTTCATTTATTTCCTTTATTTCCTTTATTTTGTCGTCTGCAAATGCTTTCAATTTGAACCAGTCAAAAATTTTGTCGTGTGGTAAAGAGTTAATCCTTTACCAAACAATCCCTTGTTTTTAATGACCCAGAGGAAGAAGTCTTTGGAAAAGTTTCAATTTTGATCCATGTTTATTTTGTCATCTGCAAATGCTTTCGATTTGGACAATTTTGTCACCTGATAAAGAATTAACTCTTTTCCAGATGGCAGAATTTTCGGCTCAGCCACACTAAGAACAGTTCCAGACAATTCACCCTTTCCAAAACAAGCCCTGGTTTTTATGTGTCTGCAGTAAAAGTCTTTGAAAACACAGTGGGAAAAGGAGAAAGTGCTCGTAACGAGCAATTTCTCCTTTTCCCACAGTGTTTTCTGCCCTTTTTAAGAAATTTCTGCAATTTTCTCCAAATCTAAAATTGTCGTCTGCAAACTGTTTCGGTTTGGAAGGGTCCAAAATTTGTTGTTTGGGAAAGGGTTAACCTGACGGTAATGACTTGTTTCAGTTCTGATACATACTGGTATTTGACTTTTGATAACTCCCTATAGGAAATACATATGTTTTTAAGAGCTTCGAGCAATTTATTAGCCCTATCGCTCAGTCCTGTCCTCCTCAATATGGGTCTTTTGCCTGTCACTCCGACCTCTTTTCTATACTCCTAAATATGTAGAAACCTTTTAACCCTTTAACTCTTTACTCCATAGATACTCATTTCTACGCATTGTTTGCGGGAGCCTTTGGAAAATATTGTGGCAAAAGGTGAAATTGCTCGTGACGAGCAATTTCACCTTTTGTCCCAACATTTTCTATGCTACTAAAAGGTGTCATATACACATAAGAAACAGCTTCATCCTTGCTGTTATTTAGGGTCAATTAGAGATACCATAGAAATGCCTTATGGGGTAAAGGGTTAACAAACAACAAATTTTGGGACTGGACTTAATTCAAGGCATCTGAAGACAACAAATTAAATCTTGGTACATTGTAATATGATGATTTCTGACACTGATAGGGTAGAAAATATTGTGGGAAAAGGAGAAAATGCTGATTACCAGCATTTTCTCCTTTTCCCACAATGTTTTCTGTAGGCTTCTTTCTCAGGGTCACTAAAAGCCAGGGACTACTTTGTAAAGGATTAAATAAACCTTATTTCACAATCTTTAACCAGACTTTTCTCGAACTCCTACTCACTCTGTGTCCCTGGGTTGGTACTAAGAGCATCAATTTCAAAGTTTCCATTTTCCGGGGACGAGACAGTGCAAGTTACAACATCATCTTGGTCCACCACAGTGAATTGATGAATGGAAGTACCAATAGCTGACAGGTCACCTATAGGCCCCGAGGTTGAACCTAATCCACTCAGGACTGGGGGCTGAAATGATAATCCAATCAATTCTTTCCCTTGGATACTCCAACTTCTTGAAAAATGTCCTTTAACCCATTACCACTTTTGACGCCCCTGAGAAAGAAACCTTTAGAAAGCATTGTGGGAAAAGGAGAAAATGCTGGTAACCAGCATTTTCTCCTTTTCCCGCAATGTTTTCTACCCTTCACTAAACAAATTTCAAATTTTCAGTCACTTTTATTTTGTAATCTGCAAATGCTTTCGATTTGGACAAAGCCTAAAATATTGTCATTTGGTAATGGGTTAACTCATTACTAAACAAACTAGAGCTGTCACTGAATGTGACTTAATTCCCCCACCAGTACTCTGGCAGAAACAGACAACTACTAGTATTTTGTACACAGACAGACAGACAGACGAACACATGGACACACACACAGACTTTTCCCAAAATGTTTTCTACCCTTTTCCAATCAATTTTCAGTGTTTGATTCACACGTATTTTGTCGTCAGAAAACACTTTCAATTTGGATAAGTCCAAAATTTTGTCGTTTGGTAAAGCATTAAGTGCTGCATATTACAACCCGCCACTGCCACTGACAAATAAGACGTTGTCTATCAGACAGATTGGGAATAGAAAATAGCCACCAGTTTAACACAAGGCAAGTTTAGGCGTTAAGAATTTCACATTTATCGTACCTCAGCCTGGCATTCAGGCCCTGCATTTAAGTCATTCTAATAAACAAGGTACACAACTACATCCAACTCACAGAAGTATGTGTTATTATTTGCTCTTTATCCGAAATACAAGGCCGATTAACCCATTAACCCATTACCAAACGACAAAATTTTAGACTTAGTCTAAATTGAAGGCATTTGCAGACGACAAAATAAATGTGATTAAAGAATTGAATTTTTTTTAGGAAGGGAAGAAAACATTGTGGAAAAAGAAGCTTTCTTTTTCAGGGCTGTGAAAACCAGGGATTCTCTGGGAAAGGGTTAACCCATTACCACACAATCCTGACTTTTAACTTTTTACCCTTCTCAAATCAAATTTCAATTTTTCTGTATCATTGAATTTGTCATCTGCAACTGCTTTCAATTTGGACCAGTCTATAATTTTTCATTTGGTAAAAAGTTAAATGAAAATATTCTATTTAACAAACTGATACCAGTCTAATTATACCTCATCAGTCAATGGTACGGTGTAAGTACTATCTATAGATGCAGTCCCATCTGTACAGTTAATGACAGTGCTGATTGATGTTCCATCATTGTAATCAATATCTGTGTCAGAGGCTGCCTTTAGCCACAGCTGGAAACCTTTAAAAAAAAAAAAACTCAGTTTTATTTCTAATTTTTAAAGCCCTGAATAAATCATCAGACATTTTCATTCTAGAATATGAACCAGATAATTGCAATTTCAATTTTGCTATAGTCTGCAGTGGCTACTAGCATATTCTCCTTTTCTCTTGACATTTGAAAAAGCTTTCTGTCAAGATAGCTTGCTGTTTAGCTCTTTCCCAAAGAAGCCCTGGTCTTTACGGGTCTGCAGTACAAGTCTTTTGAAAACGATCCGGGAAAAGGAGAAATTAATTGCTCATAAAGAGCAATTTCTCCTTTTCCCACAGTGTTTTCTACCCTTTTTGAGATTTCTGCCATTTTCTCCAAATCTAAAACTGTCGTCTGCAAACTCTTTTGGTTTGGAAGAATCCAAAATTTGTTGTTTGGGAAAGGGTTAAAAGCCATACCAATGGCATTTTAGTCATGTTAAAGTGACCAGGGCACCTATCCATACAAAATCAGCTTCAGTACCTACTGCTGATCAGAATGTTGATTACAAGGACTTTCTTCCTTTCCTGGGATGTTTTCAGAAGTATTCTCTCTCAGGATCATGAAACTCCAGATCATGTATACTCCAAATTACTCCAAATAAAATCCTAATCAAGTGTAATGCCAAGGTTGTTATTGTCCTGAATGTCTCAGCACAGGAGACATTGTAGATCACAGATCAGACTGCATGTTTTGTGCAGTTTAATTGTTACAGATTATTCCCTCTTTACAGCATAGCTTTATCCCATATAAAGTCAATACCTAACATTAATGTTTGGGGAGGATTCTCTTTAGCTGGGTTATGTTGAGGTGTTGGTCTTTTAACCCTTTACCAAACAATCCCTGGTTTTTATGACCCAGAGGAAGAAGCCTTCTGAAAACACAGTGGGAAAAGGAAAAAATGCTGGTAACAAACATTTTCTCCTTTTCCAACGATGTTTCCTACTCTTCTAAAATCAAGTTTCAATTTTTGAGTCATATTTATTTTGTTGTCTGCAAATGCTTTTAATTTGGGCAAGTCTAAAATTGTGTCCTTTGGTAAAGAGTTAACCCTTTACCAAACAATCCCTGGTTTTTACGACCCCAAGATTGAAGCGTTTTGAAAGCATTGTGGGAAAAGGAGAAAATGCTGGTAACCAGCATTTTCTCCTTTTCCCACAATGTTTTCTACTATGCTCAAAACAAATTTCAACTTTTAAGTTTCGTTTATTTTGTCGTCTGCAAGTGCTTTCAGTTTGGACAAGTCCAAAATTTTGTTTTTTGGTAAAGGTTAAACCTCAATATACTAGTATTTTGGATTTTGGCACAGGTTCAAATCCTGGCGTGTGTATTTCAGCTACGCATTTGTTGTAAACTTTTATGTTTGTAGGATAATCTTGACCTACACCTACGGCAGCCGCAAAGACAAACATAATCATGAAAGCCAGTTTGACAGTTAATCAACAAAGTGAGTTCTCCTACTATTTGTTGACACTGTCTGTATTTCAAATCTTGTATCTGACGAGGTACAGGTAACGGTCTCGGAATCTGTAACAGCAAAAGCATACAGTGATGTTGCTGCTGTCGTGGAATCACTCAAAGAAGTTGGGTGAGTGCTCTGTAGCGTGCTTGGAACGAAGACTGGTACCTAGAAATGTAGAAAATGGGGATTTGTTAAACCTTTTACCCTGTACCACACATAAAGGTGTGAACTGGTCCAAAATCATTTGCAGATGAAAAATTCAATATGACTAGAATAATGATACTTTTCTTTGGTGATGCAGAAAACGTGACGGAAAAGAAGAGAATGCTGTTTCAAGCATTTTCTCCCCTGATTACAATGCTTTCAAACCGCCCTCTTGTCACGGTTGTTAGGTAATGGATTAATTAAAATACACTCATATTTTTCAACCTTCCTGAAGAAGAAGGCGTTTAATGTCATACCAGACAATGACGAGTTTTAACTGCCCTAAAGAAGAGGTCTTTTGAAAACACTGTGGGAAAAGGAGAAAATGCTGGTAACCTGCATTTTCTCCTTTTCCCATAATGTTTCTATTCTATCATTGAGATATTCCATCTTTTGAGCTATGTTTAAACTGTCACCTGTAAATGCTTTCAATGGGGACAACTCTTTTATTTGCTTGTGTGGTAAAGAGTTAACACTTTACCAAATGACAAAATTTTAGACCCACCCAAATTGAAAGCATTTGCAGATGACAACATAAAAGTGACTTTAAAATTGAAACTTGACTTTGGAAGAGTAGAAAACATTGTGGGAACTGGAGAAAATGCTGGTTACTAGTATTTTTTTCTGTTCCAACAGTGTTTTCAGAAGACTTCCTTCTCAGGGTCGTTAAAATAAAACCAGGGATTGTTTGGTACAGGGTTAAACAAACATTTGGGAAAAGTAGAAAATGCAAGCAACCAGCAATTTCCACCTTTTCTCTATTGCTGTCTACCCCTGTACAGCAAAAATATACATCACTTGAACCACATTTGATTGCCAGTTGCAAATGCTAGTACACTGAAGGTGTATAGTTTAGTGCCTAATCAATTTTGTCATCTGATATCAAGCTACAGCTTGTTAACTCTTTACCAAACAACAAAATTTTGAATTGGTTCGAATTGAAAACATTTGCAGACGACAAAATAAAGGTAACTGAAAAAATGAAATTTGTTCTGGGAAGGGTAGAAAACACTGTGGGAAAAGGAGAAAATGCTGGTTTCAAAAGGCTTCTTTCTCAGGGGCGTCAAAAGTTGGGAAAAGTAGGGATTGTGTGGTAATGGGCTAATAAAGAAAACTTTTGATCAATGGATTCTTCTTGCATGATCAACTATAATGGGTTAACTCTTTACCACACAACAAAATTTTAGACTGGTTCAAATTAGAGGATTAGCAGACGACAAAATAAAGGTGACTGAAAAATGGAAATTTGCTCTTGGAAGGGTAGAAAACACTGTGGGAAAAGGAGCAAATGCTGGTTACCAGCATTTTCTCCTTTTCCCACAATGTTTTCTTAAACCATTACCAAACGACAATATTTAAGACAGGTCCAAATTGAAAGCATTTGCAGACGACAAAATAAAAGTGACTGAAAATTTGAAATTTGTTTTGTGAAGGGTAGAAAACATTGTGGGAAAAGGAGAAAATGCTGGTTACCAGCATTTTCTCCTTTTCCCACAATGTTTTCTAAAGGGTTCTTTTTCAGGGGTGTCAAAAGTAGGGATTGTGTGGTAATGGGTTAAGGCTTCTGTCTCAGGGGCGTCAAAAGTAGGGATTGTGTGGTAATGGGTTAAGGCTTCTGTCTCAGGGGCGTCAAAAGTAGGGATTGTGTGGTAATGGGTTAAGGCTTCTGTCTCAGGGGCGTCAAAAGTAGGGATTGTGTGGTAATGGGTTAAGGCTTCTGTCTCAGGGGCGTCAAAAGTAGGGATTGTGTGGTAATGGGTTAAGGCTTCTGTCTCAGGGGCGTCAAAAGTAGGGATTGTGTGGTAATGGGTTAAGCCCCTTTTGCCAGGGCATGGTTCATATAAATGTGCCAGGCTCTGTGTAGAGGGGGGGGGGGGGGGGAGGGGGGGCGTTTAATGTGCATGTATCTGAAAAGAGTATTGACCAGTGTCACCCTGCAAAGCCCAAACAAGCTGATAAGAGCTGAAACCTTTTGCTATTTGTAAATTTATGCATGTCATGGACCATTCCACCTCCTGATCCGGTCAAATATGAGGCTTATATCGTTGTCTGCGCATGTCATATTCTTCGAAGATTCGACTGTCTTATATGACACATCACTACTAGCCCCGAAAGCAGGCTGATTGTACGCTCTATAAAGTAGCAATGTTGAAAATAGCTTTTACGTATCAATACGTTTGAGGAGAAATGAGACCTGCTTAAATAGCAACAGATCTCTCTAAACTGGTGATCATAGTTGAGTGAATTGCACGAGGTAGTGTTTTATTGGGTAAACCTTTTTTTTTTTGTTTTAAATTCAAAGTAACGGTTGTCGTGTAGGAAAGTGGTTCGGTTCTGTACCCAGGATGCCCATATCAGATAGATGAGTATTTATAGAATGCCATCTAGCGGGAGATAATGAGGCTTATATAGATCTATTTAAATGTGATAACTTGCACTGTATAGGTATAGTATCATAGAGAAACATTAACTGGTTACCACACAAGCAAATAATAGACTTGTCCAAACTGAAAGCATTTGCACACAATTTAACTCTTTACCACACAATCCCAATTTTTTACACCCCTGTGAAAGAAGGCTTTTGAAAATATTACGGAAAAAGGAGAAGATTTTGGTAACCAGCATTCTCTCCTTTTACCCACAATGTTTTCTTCCCTTCCTAAAACAAAATTCAATTCTTTACTCACATTAATTTTGTCAACTGCAAATGCTTTCAATTTGGACCAGTTTAAAATTGTGTCGTTTTGTAAAGAATTTAACAAAGCTCAAAAGATGGATTTTGTCTTTAATAGAATAGAGAACATTGTGGGAAAAGGAGAAAATGCTGGTTACCAGCATTTTCTCCGTTTCCCACAATCTTTTCAAAAGGCTTCTTTCTATGGGTCGTTACAAGTCAGGATTGTGTGGTAAAGAATTAAGCCTCCTTTTGCCAGAGAATGACTCAAGTTACAGATATTGTAATAGACATACTGTATTGGTGACAGTGACTGTAACAGTGGCAGTCGCAGTGGCCCCACATCTATCTGTTGCTGTGATCACCAAGGGATATGACCCCGCTGTCAGGCTGGCTCCACTCTCTATCTGCCCTGTTGAAACAATTTACATCAAAGGTCAAACTTCTAGTAAGCAACAAGTCTGTCTTAACCCATGACATGACACTTAAATTCGGCTCTATAAACAAAGTGCAACAAAAGCATAGTAACATCTATGTTATATTATGTAGAGTGACGTCATTCTGTAGGGAGTGATGTCATTCCATATAAAGTATTTAAGTAGGTTTTTCAATGGAATGTAATCTGCATCCATGTTTTCACTCTCAGTGTGAATTTGTTTTCCTTTCATTAAAAGATGGTCATGTAAGAATCAAAATAATCTTCTTTCTATCATGGTTTATCATTCAATAAACCATGTTGTGAGTTTATCGCCCTTGTGGATTGTTTATTGTGCCTCATAACTCACAACTGTGTTTTATTGAACGATAAACCACAATACATCGAAGATTATGTCTTAAGCAGGAAATATTACAATGGGAGATTTTTGTTTCTGATACCTGAATACAAGAATGAAAAACTGGTTACTTACACTCAGAACTGGTGTTCACTATGCTGAAGTCAGAACTTCCACTCGTAATTGCGACAGAAGTCAGCTCTGTTATTGGTGAAGTGTCTGTGTCAGTGACATCCAGTGTATGAATGGTCTGGGATGTCTGGGATTCTGATATACTGACACTACTACCTGTAACTGCTGGAGCTACATCTAATATAGGTATATATATATAAAGTTTTAAAATTCTGATTGCCAAATAAACCAAAGGTATATTTTCATTTCAAAAAATTGAAAGCATCTGAAGAAATCAAAATTGGACTCAAAAATTGAAATTCTTTTTGATATAGGAAGAAAACACTGTGGAAAAAGGGGAAAATGCTGGTTACCAGGCTTTTCTTTTCCCATTATGTTTTTAACCCATTACCACACAATCCCTACTTTTGACGCCACTGAGAAAGAAGCCTTTTGAAAACACTGTGGGAAAAGGAGAAAATGCTGGTAACCAGCATTTTCTCCTTTTCCCACAGTGTTTTCTACCCTTCCCAGAACAAATTTCTATTTTTTGGTCAGCTTTATTTTGTCGTCTGCAAATGCTTTCAATTTGGACGGTCTAAAATTTTCTCGTGTGGTAATGGGTTAAGAGACTTGTTCCTCAGATTCTCTAAAAGCCAGCATTGTATGGTAAAAGGTTAACCCAAGTTACCCGATACCAAATGACAAAATTTTAGACTTGACCAAACTGAAAGCATCTACAGACAACAAAATGAATGTGACTCAAAAATTAAATTCATTTTTAGACAAGTAGAAAAAAATTGAGGGAGAAGGAGAAAAGGCTTGTTCACTGCTCTTTCTCCTTTCCCATTATGTTTTCAAAAGCTTTCATTCTCAGGGTTTTTAAAAGCACTGGTGAAATGACAGAAGGGTTTTTGTAATATACTTAGGGTTACAAAATGTTTCACCATCTATCAAATATTCCAGTAGTTTTAGCTCTGGAGGAAAACTTAATTTCCATTGACAAAGCAACCAGCATTTTCTCTTTTCAACCTCCATCTTCTACTCGATATACATTCATTTAATAACCAACTAGACCAGATCTACTAACTTTATACTACACAACAAAACTATAGACAGATCCAAATTGGAGCTGTTTCCAAAGGACATAGTACATGTGGTACAAGTAATGGGATTTGCTCCTAGAAGAAAAGAAAACATTGTGGGAAATGAATCAGGCTGCACTACACACAGACTCTAAACCAGAAGATCCAGGCCGATTATGCAACCTGATCCACGACCAACTTTGTGGTCCCCACTTTGCCAGTTTATCGGGTATGGTACATTTTACAGCCTTGATTCTGTTCTCTCAATATATCAAAAATGATTGAAGACCTAAAATGGCAAACCCTAGAATAGAGAAGTTACATCAGCTCTGTAATCCTCTGTTACAAAATATTACATAACTTTGTCTGCTTGGATCACCATCATATTACCTACACAAGATATCTAAATTGCCAAATACCCCATTCAAGAACTCAATATCATGTGAAGTCTTTTTTTCCAGAGAACCATCCGCCTCTGGAATAGTCTCCCATATAGAATCCAGTCAAGCCCCTGTGTAGCAGTCTTCACTGAGAGGCTTGACCCATTTCAGAAATTTTAACCCTTTACCCCATAACGCATTTCTATGGTATCTGTAATTGACCCTAAATAACAGCAAGGATGAAGCCGTTTCTTATGTGTATACAACAATTTTTGGTAGCATAGAAAACATTGTGGTAAAAGGTGAAATTGCTCGTCACGAGCAATTTCACCTTTTGCCACAATGTTTTCCAAAGGCTTCTACAAGCAATGCATAGAAATGAGTATCTGTGGAGTAAAGGGTTAAAATATCAGTGTGTGTTTAAAAATTTTAACTTTTTATCATGTTTCAAACTATATAACTGTAGTTATCTTTTTAACAATCTAACTATTGCATATACTTTTTTCTATCAACTGTCCCCAGACACATGCTTGCTAGTAATAATCAGTAATGATTGTCAAACACTATTAAGTAGAAGTAGAAGAAGAAAATGCTGGTAACTTGCTTATTCTCCTTGGCCCACAATGTTTTTAAAAGCTTTCTTTCTCGGGTCATTATAACTCAGGATTGTGTGGTCATGGGTTTGTGTATTTTTGTTGTTATTTTTTGTGATTGCATTTCAGAATTTATTATTCTGGTTTTCAAGTAGGTAGCAATGATATATCACTGTATCAGTGCTTGTCCAATAAGCCTCTACACATTTGTAATGGAAATTTGGTTCAGGAAAGTGAAATTGTGCGACCTGCAATCCAGATTCTTAGTTCACTCTATAACTCCTTCCAATGGGCAATACAATAGGCTACAACAACAGAAGCTTTTGTGGACAGTGTAGATCAAGATCAGTAGCACAGAACATGCAGCCTGATCTTTGGACTACACTGTCTGCTGCTTTATATTCTAGATAATGGCGGAATTGTCTATAGATCTTACGATAGAACTGTAATTTAGGCTTTGAGAAAATGAAATTTATTAATTTAAAAATGAATGCATTATTAATAATAAAAACATGATAGACCAATAATATTGGGGCCAAAAAGTCAAGTTAAAAAGAATAATATTGAAGGAAAGACGCACGTAAACATACAAATTTGCGATATATTTGAAACAAACACCCTTGAAAATATTTCACGGCCGTAGGTCTAAATTGTTTTTGGAACTTCTTCGAAGTTCTTGATTTACGTTAATCTCTCAAAAATATGCCAAACGAAAATTTACTTCTGCCGTACTCTCAAATGTAGAATCTATCATCTAGGTAACCATATAGTCCAAATATTTAGAGGTACACATGCTTGTTTGCCGTTCAACATTTATTTTTCAGACATTTCACATTATACCTTTCTTTTGCATGTTACACAATGAATGTCAAAATGTGAAATAACGTACGTAGGGTCATAAATAGGACTAGGTAACCTCTCGCATTAGCTTTAACCCATTCCCACACAATCCCTACTCTTGACAATCCAGAGAAAGAAGCCTTTAAAACCAATGCAGGAAAAGGAGAAAATGCTGGTAACCAGCATTTTCTCCTTTTCCTACAATGTTTTCTACCCTTCACAAAACAAAATTTCAAATTTTCAGTCACTTTTATTTTGTCGTCTGCAAGTGCAAATGCTTTTGATTTTGACAAGCCTAAAACATTGTTATTTGGTAATGAGTTAAGCACTTCATCACATGACGTTTTTTTCATCTTTACTGCTTTCGGAGAAGAAAGACAGGAATGAAAATTGTTTTTTACTCTCATCGTGGCTTGAAAGGACTTCAAAAGTCCGCGGAATAAATCTTTTAATAATGGGCCCGGTTTTAAATCTCGCGCAAATACAAGCCGGAAAACATATGATACTCTCTACAAAAGAGAACGTCAACAAATCAGAAAACACAATTTTGACGCAAATAACGAAAGATTTCTCGTTTTCTCGTTAATCATTGCCTTAGAATATAACAGAACGAGAACAACGTTTAAGTCGCCCTACTTTTGTATGAAAATGAAATGTGTGTTTTGTATGATAAACTTTAATAATCGGTCAAAGTTCGAATCGTCTCCCGTTAAAAACAACTGAGCGAAATCTGGACGAATTCGGGATTATTCTTAAAATAGTAACAATCGCATTATCTCCCGCTAGATGGCATTCTACATTTTTGAAGAACATGACATGCGCAGACAACGCAAAATAATCAAAGTACCATGATTTAAAAAGAAAAAAAAATCTGCTTTAATTTCACCCATTTTCGCTTATAGCTCGATAAGGGTTAACCGTTACTGAATATTTTTTGTATCTTTATGATCCTCAGAAAGAAGCCTTGAAAGCATTGCATTGTTTTTTAATTGTTTTTTTTTTTCCGACAATGTTTTAGACTACCCTTTATAAAATGTTGGTTTTCATTTAGGCCTAAACCAAGTAGATCTTTTGAATTTGTAGTCTGTAGAACCAGGGATCATATGTATATATGATCCCTGGTAGAACCTTTCTGAAAAATAGATCTTAAATTTGGGAAGGTTTTAAATTCTGAAAAATCAACTTAACCCGTTACATACTCTCTGTTATGAAAGCTCCAAACGCGTAGGTATTGGTTGTATCGGGGGTCAAGCTCCAGGACACGCCTACTGTCGCCGAAGCTATCAGCTGATTCTGTGTCGCCGAGCCTGCTACAGCACTGTATGGAATTAATTCGGCACCAGTCGTCTTCCTGAAGTAGCAGTAAAAAGTAAATCTTACATGCCTTACTCGAGCAATGTCACTTTGGAACTTGAGATGGATTGCAGCTCTATCGAATTGACGATATTCGTTAGAGCTAACTAATTTCAAGTATATTATGATTTATGAATAGTCATTAATAAGTGGTAAAGGATGCGAGAGAAACGAAATGCACAGCCATCTTCCGCCTTTATTTTTTTTTCAAAAATCCTTTGGGGAGGAGTCATGCATCCTGAAAACATTTTTGGAAAAGTAGGATATGCGGTTAATCAACATTTTCTCCTCTTTAAACAATATTTCCCGCCAGTTTAGAGACAAATAGGTCCTATCATTAATGGGACACAAAGGACAGATACTTTAATTGATGAACACCAATACTTCAAAGGTCCTGAAAAGGTATACTTAGTTTTTATTATGCTATCCTTTGCACTAGAAATTAATGTTCGGGTTTACATATCCCCCGGTTTTAATTAACCCAACCCATAATTCGATCTGTACTGGGTGTATATCAATAGTAGGCCTAATGGTGTGTGAATTTAGATATTTCGATTTGCAAAAATTATGAAGACTATACATGTAGTTAAATTTATAACACAAAACAAGTTATAATACTTTATACGATATAGTGGGGGTCGCCAATGTGCTCTGTCTGTCTGTCTATTTGTCTGTCTGTTTGTTTGTCTGTCTATCAGTCTGTCTGTCTGTCTGTCTGGCTGACTCTCTGTCTCTCTTCGTCTCTGTCTCTCTGTCTGTCTGTCTCTCTCTCTCTTCCTCTACACCAGTCGCGTCTCTAATGTCAAACAAGGTCCAATGACTTTGAAAGCATATTGTGCAAAATTTCAGTGAAGAGAAACTAGACTATAGGTGCTTTTGTCGCCTCGATGTAACAGAAATCATGTTTAAAACGGTATTAACCAGCATTTTTCTCCTTTTTCAACAATGTTTTCTATCCTATCAAAGACAGAAATCATCCTTTCAGATACATTCACGTTGTCGTCTGCAAATGCTTTCAATTTGGTCGATTCATAAATAGTACCGTTTTATTAAAAAAATAATAATAACCACAAACACAATATGGACTTTTAACGACCCTGAAAAAGAAACCTTTTGAAAACATTGTGGGAAAAGGAGAAAATGCTGGTAAGCAGCATTTTCTCCTTCTCCCACAAAGTTTTCAACCTTATCAAAGAAAAAATGTGTCATCTGAGCCACTATAAAATTGTTGTCAACAAATGCTTTTTAATTTGGACCAGTCTATTTTTTTTCATTTGGTAAAGAGTTAACAGGTCTCTTTCACTCTTTACCAAACGACAAAGTGTTACGGTGAAATGATTTTTCAAATTGAAAGTATTTGCAGATGGGAAAAAAATATTCGGGGGCTTTCTGGTAAATCATGGGTTGTAAGCTCAAATCTAAGCACAGAGCTCTCACTCCTTTTGAAAAGTAATCATAGTCGTGGCAAGATTCTTAATCATGTCACTATCACCGCTAAGAATTAATTTGACTTCATATACATCATAAAGTATAGACAGATAGAACAGATCAACAGACAAACAGGAAAACGGTCAGGGATTGGCTCTCCACCAAACAACAAAATTATAGATTGGTCCAAATTGAAATCATCAGCATACGACAAAGTAATAGTGACTGAAAAATTGAAATTTGGTTTTGGAAGGGTAAAAAACATTGTGTGAAAAGGAGAAAATGCTGGTTACCAGCATTTTCTCCTTTTCTCACAATGTTTTCAAAAGGTTTCTATCTCAGGGTCGTTAAAAGTCGGGATTATGTGGTAAAGAAGTAAGAAAAAAAAACAAGAGAATTCACCAGCCGATGACATCTCCGATATCTATTGGATGGTTTGCACCCTGAGTTGTCAACCCCGCAGAACTCACTGCAAGTACATAATAATTATGCTTTTATGTATATCATTACTAGTCTACGTGCATCTCAATAGAACATTAACCCTTAGGCTGCGGATCGCGACTCGCTGACCTTTTGCGGACAGTGTAGATTAAGATCAGACTGCACAGAACGTGCAGTCTGATCTTTAATCTACACTGTCCGATTAGGAAATATTTTTCTCCGAAACCATAACTTTGAAATAGCAATATTTAGGTTTTTAATTTCGAATCGAAAGTTTTATTTTAGTTACATAGCAGGATAAGGGTTAAGCTTTTCGGCGCCATTAAAGTCAAAAGCAGTTGCCCAGTGCAGACGGCAAAAGATCAAGATCAGATTGCACCGGTCTATAAATTTGTCATTTTGTAAAGGGCTATACTCCTTTTTCCACGGTGTATAGCTCAAATATTTTTGACACAGTTATGTTTCCGCTTTTCGACTAAAAAAAAGCCCAACTATCAAGCGTTGACACTGTTTACGGCGTTGTCTGCGCATGTCATATTCTTCGAAGGTTCGACCTGTCTTATATGACGCATCACCCATTCCCCGATACTTGGGAAAAATAGGGCTTATACCGAAGCTAGATCCAAGCCTGTAGGGACTGTTTTAATAAATGTCCGGTGCATGGGTTACCTGTTGGATTATCAGAACTGAATAAATCGCACCAGGTAGCGTTTTACTAGGTAAAAGTTTATTTTATCTTGAAATTCAAAGTAACGGTTGTCGTTTTGAAAAAGAAAATTAGTCCGCTTATGTACCCAGAATGCCCATATTAGGTAGGTGTGTATTTTTAGAATGCCATCTAGCGGGAGATAATGTTGTCTACGGTGCTCAAGGTTGTTTTACCTGTGATTGTATCCTCTGCTGACAGGTCATAAGTAGTGCCTGATTGAAGCTGCCACAGCATTGCTATAACATCGCCTGTCGTGTTGGTGTAAAATCTCCACGCTGTCAAATACCCACAACATGTCGACGCAGCGCTCTCAAGGAAAAACGTGTGTCCTGAACAGATAATTATTAACCCCTTTACACTCAATGACGCCTTTTAATACCAATGAGGAAGAAACCTTTTGCAAACATTGTTTAAACCCATTACCACACGAGAAAATTTTGGACTGGTCTAAATTGAAAGCATTTGCAGACGACAAAATAAAGATGACTGAAAAATAGAAATTTGTTCTGGAAAGGGTAGAAAACACTGTGGGAAAAGGAGAAAATGCTGGTTACCAGCATTTTCTCCTTTTCCCACAGTGTTTTCAAAAGGCTTCTTTCTCAGGGGCGTCAAAAGTAGGGATTGAGTGGTAATGGGTTAATTTGTCGTCTGCAAATGCTTTCAATTTGGACCAGTCTGGAATTTTGTCGTTTGATAAAGAGTTAACCTTAATCAACCTGTACATAGACGATTATGCGTCTGACATCAGACCACATTTGAAATTTAATGCAATGTAGTCATATTTAACTCTCCTGAGGCCTGTACATGCTTCGAGCTTCATGGAAAATTTTATTTCTCGCGAGGCAAGATCAAGCGATATGCCTAAATTGTCTTATAAGTGCAGCGAGAAAAGCACCAGGAAAGTTGCTTCATCATAATCGATCTACTAGCATTCTGTTTTTCTCTATCTATCTATCTATCTATCTATCTGTCTATCTATCTATCTATCCCTCCGTCTCTTTGTCTTCATGCCACAAATCCACATACCTGTCTGTGATCCAATTGTTGAGGTGAACGCTGCCGGGTTACTTGCTCCCACGCTTCCACATCCCTCTGTAACAGATTAGTTGAATATCCCATTTTTCTTATCTTATAGGCCTACACGTTTGATATCACATTTGTGAGACGTCATTTTTCATACAAGTGAATGGAAAATACATGGAAAATACCGCGGGAGCATTTATGACATTATGTGACAAAAAGAATCTGCCATGGGTTGGCTTTTGAGAAAAGATTTTATTAAATTCGGCAAGGAAAATGTTATTAAGCTCGCCAAAGGCTCGCTTAATAACATTTCCCTAGACTCATTGAACAAAATCTTATCTCTAAAGCCCACTCATGTCAGATCCTATATATCCCAAAAGCCAGCTCAGTTCAGATCCTATATATCGCCCTTGCCAGATAAACTCTAAAGGTATCCAAATAACCGATTGGTCCTTAAAATTACTTGTATTCCTTTGTTGTTATCCTTGGTTCCCTTGGGATGTTGCGGTAAATATAACAATGATTTATTGTGTTTGTGTAAAGTTGGCATGTAATAAAATTCAAGTTCTGTTCTTAATCATAAGGAGCTACTCACACATTGATTTGTGAAACAATCTAAATAGATTTACTTGTAATATTATCTCAAGAACGTAGCTGTTCAGTGCAAGAAAATCAAGGATAAAATCCAAGTAATCATCTTATCAGGACCAATGTAGTACTGAAGCAGAATCAAGGGAAATAACCGAGGAATAGCCCTCATTATAGTGAGGTTTTTGCGTTATTTTTCTGTTAGTTCAATCTAATTCAGTTGCTCATGTAAATATATTTTTTACGTGAATCTCAAAGTAGACCTTTAAAATTTACAATATATTATAATAATGACAATGACTACAAATTGACTTATAGAATATGTAAAACAAAATTTAAAAAAAAGAAAATAGAATGTGGGTAATAAAATTGCTGGGATGACCGAAGTTAGGCCTACTGATGTAAAATATAACATTACCATTGCGGTGTCAAAAGTTAACAACCGTCGTATTAAGTAAAATAAGTTAAACTATTGACTCACCAACGAGACGTAAATGTCCAGTGAAAAGCAGGCCTACTATAAGAAATAGAATCGTCCCACACTCGAATTTTCGAATCATGGAGGTTTCGAATGTAATTGTTATGTTTTAAGTTATCCTGTAATGGAAAGTTGTGTAGTTAATTATGACGTTTAACCATTTACCACACCAAGCCGACTTTTAAGCCCCTGAGAAAGAAAACTTTTGAAAACATGGGAAAAGGAGAAAATGCTGGTAACCAGCATTTTCTCCTTTTCCCACAATGTTTTCTATCCTAACCAAATCAAATATTAAATTTTTGATTCACATTAAATTTGTCCTCTGCAAATGCTTTAAATTTGGACGTCTCTAATAAAGGATTAAACTAATAAACTCGTTCGATTTCTGATAGTTCTTGCAACAAAATAAACTCCTGTTTCATCGCGGAAGATTCATTCGACTTTTGTATTTGGAAAAAGCAAGACATAAGATTGAAAACAGAATTGTGCGTAGTGCTGATGGAAGAAACATCAGGAACGTCCACAAACTATACCTTGATATAACTGAAATATTGTTGAAAACAACCATTAACCCTTTTGCTGCTAAGCGCGACTGTCTGACCTTTTGCGGACAGTGTAGATCAAGATCAGACTGCACAAAATGTGCAGTCTGATCTTGGATCTACACTGTCCGATATGGAGATATTATTCCCCAAAACATAACTTTGAAAGAGCAATATTTGGGTAAATAATACCGAAAAATGAAAATTCAACTTTAGTTATATGATAAGATAAGGGTTAAGGCTAAACACAGACAGAAACGAGAATATTCGATAGCTGCTCCACGATATGTTACGGAATTATGGACGCACAGACGCACAGGTACATTGACAGACAGACAGACGACCAAACAGACATCTCTGCGGCAAAAGGCTCCGCCGAATTTTTTTAGCTGGCGAGCAAAAAATCTAAATCATTTCTGCCATTTGTATTGTACATGTTCACACTTAACTTTTTACCTGTACGTGATCAAATTGTAATATTATTCCTTTTATCTCTTATTTTTTCGTCAAATTAAACATCCTCTTGAAAACCTGAAAATTTATCACACTAACTTTACTCTATATTAATCAGAATCCGGATGTTTCTTAATAGCATAAACTGAATAAGTAACCATCACTGTGGCGTATCAATCAAGTGGTTTTAAACCCTTTACTACGAAGTTGTTTCTACATATACCCACCCAGAACTGTTATAAATTATTAAAATGAAGCATAAGCCAAACATTTGAGGGAAATGGGAAAAACCTTTAATGGTACCAAAGAAAACATAGTTGGAACAGGGGTTATTGCTTTTAACAAGCAAATTTCCTTGGCCCTTTCATGTCTTCCAAAGTTGTAAATTTTAACCCTTTACTAAAAAAAAAAAAATTCCTTCTCATGTTTTATAACCTTGAGATAGAATCCTTTTGAAAACATTGTGGGAAAAGGAGAAAATGCTGCTAGCCAGCATTTTCTCCTTTTCCCACAATATTTTCTACCCTGATAGAAATAACTTTTGAGTTACGTTTATTTTGTCGACCGCAAGTGCTTTTAGTTTGGTCCAGTCTAAAAATTTGTTATTTGTTAAAGGGTTAAGAGCGTTTTCAACTGAAGGTATTATGACAGAAGCATATTTGAGTTAATTCCATTTTGTGGTGATATGAAATTGGAGGAAAAAAATGCAAGAAAACTAATGTGAAATGTCAGTCAAAACTGTTTGATATTTGTACTGTTGGTGAAAACAGTTGTTCTCTTACTTCCTGGAATGCTACTCGTTCTTTGAGATTTATTGCTCGAATTGAGACTGTGTGACAATATTAACAATGGTGGTGTCTGTGGTTGTGAGGTAGAGCCTCGATCTCGTAACCATTAAGTCCTTAGTTCGATACCCGGGAGCGGCTCTCAACTTTAAGATTTTTCATTGGCCCAGACGTCCGGCGCGAGTAAAGGTGTAGTACCCAGGAAGCAGCATCGAGAGAGATAAGTTTAAGTTGGGAGAACTTGTTTCTCAATCGATGTAGAATAAATATGTTTAAACTCAACTATGACAATACTGAGACTTGAAGGGAACTTGTGTTTTCGGAGAGAGAGAAAGGTAGAGGCAGCCAGAGAAACACAAAGCGGAGAGAGAGAGAGAGAGACCATAGCAGAATGCTCGACAGCCAAAGTGTTCAGGAAAGGAAATGAAAAAGATTGAAAAGGGGCGTTAAGTGCCTTGCAAAAGTAAATAAATAAATCGATAAAAAGCTATCTAAATAAATAGATCGAATTGAAAAAGAAGAAAGAAAAAGACATCATTCGTATTCAAAACTTCAATTCACATCCGTACTTTGATCCGATTTAAAAAGCAAAGCAGTCATAACTCATCAAAATATATTTACTGTTAACCCAACTACAAAATAATAAACTTTTCCAAATGGAAAGCATTTGCCGACAAAGAAAGAAAATGTGAATTTAATTGTAGAATTGATCGGTGGAACAAATCAAAACATTGTGGAAAAAGGAGCAAATGTTGGTAACAAGCATATTCAACCCTTTTTAAAATGTATTCAGGAAGGACTCGGCCACTGGATCTTCAAAACACGTGATTATTTTGTTCAGGGTTAAATACAACTGTTCAGGTTTTGCAGAGGTCATTTTTTAAACCTTGTAACACACAAAATATCGAATTTAAACGACTTTGGAAGAGAAGCCTGAAAGAAAACATGGTGAAAAAGGGAGAAAATGCAGGTAACTGTCATTTAAGCCAAGTTGAAATGTCGTCGCAAATGCTTCCAATTTGAACAAGGCTAAAGTTTTGTTGTCTTATAAAAAAAAAAAAAAATCGCGAGCAGATGAAACAATTGCTTTTCACAAGCGAATGCTTTTAATAACTCTTGTAAGTCAACAACTGAACTACTAGGCTTGCAGGGTTCAATCCTTATAGTACTGAAGGAGCTGAATGAAACTCAAATAAAAAAAATCGAATAATGTAATTTCAAACTTTTGTTTAGAAAGTATCTCTTCTTGGGACAGTGCAGATCCAAGATCAGACTGCGCCTTCAGCGCAGTCTGATCTTGATCTACACTGTCCGCCAATAGGTCAATCGAGGCGCTCTTATCAGCCAACAGGTTAAAAAAAAAAAGATTTGAGTATACTCAATAAATACATATTTGTAATCAAATACCGAATCCTTTGAATAGACTCGATGTTTTATTTACAAGTACGTAAAAAAAAGGCTTTGATTCGAAATCAAATGATATTGATCTGTTGATCTGTTTATATTCACCTGTATTGATCACTAATAAAAAAAGAGGCAGTTTTGAGTTTTTAACACTTTCATAAACTTTATTCTTAGGTTACTTAGCCCAACTCACTGACCTTTTGCTGACAGTGTAGATCAAGATCAGACTGTACTGAACGTCCAGTCTGATATTGGATCTATTACACTGTCTGACGAGACCCGATTAAAATACAATACCTGATCACTGCCTTGGAGAGATATCTCTTTGGCTCAGTGGTTATGGTATTGGTCTTTAAAACCTTTCACAAACAATCCCTGGTTTTTACGGGTCTGGAATGATAGCCTTTTGAAAACATTGTGGGAAAAGGAGAAAATGCAGGTAACCAGCATTTTCTCCTTTTCCCACAATGTTTTCAACCCTATCATAGATAGAAATCATCTTTTCAGCAAGAGTTGAATTGTCGTCTGCAAATGCTTTCAATTTAGTCTAGTCCAAAAGTTTGTCGTTTGGGAAAGGGTTAAACCTCGAAAAACGAGGATCTCGTCCGCCATGTGTTCGTATGTATTTCAGTTATACATTTGTTCATTTGTTTCTTTGTTATGGACTTCTTTCGTAAGATGGGGGCTCGTCTGGGATTGGCCATTGAGCCATTCATCCCAGTTGTTGTCCAAAAACGGACTTTCTGCCTAAAACGGCTTTGAGTCATCAATAAATGATGACTTTAACCCTTTCCCAAACAACATATTTTGGACCCTTCCAAACCGAAAGACTTTGCAGACGACAATTTTAGATTTGGAGAAAATTGCAGCAAGTTCTCATAAAGGGTAGAAAACACTGTGGGAAAAGGTGAAATTGCTCGTTACGAGCAATTTCTCCTTTTCCCACAGTGTTTTTATAGACTTAAATTACTGCAGACACTAAAAAACCAGGGCTTGTTTGGGAAAGGGTTAAGACGGGGTGTGTTACTATTTTTTTCCCAAGGATCGATGACACTCTTTAGGACAGATTTCATTCATTTGTAACCTATGTTAGTTGTTTTAATGTGGGAAAGCAGTCAATGATTTGGGAAGGACACTATACCAAGTACTAGTATAGAAACCTGAGGAAAGCATGGTTAGGACCACTGGCCCCCGCAATAAAACTGATATAATGGTAAAAAATACCAAACAACCCCCACGGCAACCCGAGCAACTGAAGTAAATATCCATAGAATAAGTCTCCTTTCCACGGACAGTTAATCTTATTCTTACGCCGCAGACATCCTCGGATACCCCGGGGTCTCCCTATTTGCTACGCTACATCGATGTAGCGTAGCAAATAGGGAGACCCCGGGGTATCCGAGGATGCGCCGCAGATACGAGCGCTTGTTTCCTGTTGTATATCGATCTTAACGGTTTTTCATTGACTACCAGTGCACTCTCCATTCCCGTAAGAGCAACGAATTTCAAGCCAAATTTCTCATTTTGAATATATAACGTTACGCTTTTATTTTTACAAACAATTTGTCTTTCCTTTTTCCCCTATCTATTCAATGAAAACAAGTTTACAGTAAACTGTATATGTGTAGTAATGGATATCAACGGTTGTTTTCTATGTATTGTACAAGCTTCTTTTCATGCGGAGTAATATAGTTTGTGACGGTAAAACGGCCCTCATTTCCCAAAACGGTATTACGGCTTAAGTCTGCCTAAAATCCATTACAAGAAGTCCTTTGAGGCTCGGTGGTTCAGGCACCGGAGTTAAAGTCTTAAAATTCCGGATTGATCATCAATGGTGTTGCTAGTCATGTGGGAGTGTCCTTGGGCAAAGCAATGCACAGCTGCTCCACACTATTATAGGTGACACCCAGGATAAAAATAAATAGGGGAGCTTTCGGCATAACATGAAAAGTGTTGAAAGGAACATAAAACTACAAACAAACAAAACAAGTTAACAAAAAAAGTTTCATTCAATACAATAAACAAATGAATAACAAAATACAAAACATAAATGTCTTACAACATATAAAACAAACAAATCGCTAAAAACATACAAAAATGGCTCATAACAGTGCAAATGTCTTCTCTACAAACAAAAAGATTCTTTCAGTGTAAACAGAGGTGTAAAAAGAATACTTGAACGAGTACAGTTTACGGGAAAAATGAATATATCACCGGTATAATCAAATATATATGACTGCAAGAGTGACACATAATAAAAGTTAACAGAGCTCCAAATAGAGGGGGTGATTTTGAGTTCAAAATTGAAAATATTGTTTATTCTCCACTAAACCCTATGTTATGGGTACTCATTAGAATTGTCTCATGGAGACAATTCTAATGAGTACCCACAACATAGGGTTTGGGTGAGAAGTAAGGGATTTAGAATACCATCACTCCTTCTTATCTGGAGCCCTGAAAAGTACTAAACAAAAGAAAAGAATAATATCATTGGATAATATCATTTTAATAATATAATAAAAACATGTCAGATGTAGTTGAATACTTTTCACAAACGCCATTTTTATCACATAACCTCCCTTGTTTTCAGTGTAATATACCCATTACAAATTTTCTTTTCTTATACAAGTGTAATATCACTATTGTGTGACATCATTTTTGATCTCATTTTGAATGTTTTTCATAGAAGTGAACAAGTGTTACAGATAATACTGCAGATGCATCTATAGTTGATTTTGCATCTTCTGATCTATAATGTGTGAAATATCATTATGTGATAAAAAGAATCCGACATTCGGTGGCATTTAAGATGAAATTTTATTAAACTTGTCAAGGAAAAATGTTATTAAGCTCGCCAAAGGCTTGCTTAATAACATTTTCCCAAAACTCGTTTGTTAATGAGTTAAACCACATTTCATGTGTTGTCTGAAAAATTCATTGAATTTGTAAAAGTTTATTATTTTATTGCATAAACTCCCTTGTTTTCAGTGTTATATACCCATTACACATTATTGTCTTATCTAATACACCTGTCATATCACAATTTTGTAACGTCATCTTGTATGTTCTTCATAGAAGTGGACGGGTTTTATGGATCTTACCGCAGGGCATCTATAGATGATTTTGCACATATGGTCTATGATTTGTGAAATCTCCTTATGTGATAAAAAGAACCAGTGGCATTTATGATAAAATTTTATTAAACTCGTCAGGGAAAATTGTTTTTAACCCTTTACCTGATATGCCAATTTGAGGCTCTTCCATGTCCGCAGCAAATAAAGATATGATGTGAAAAATATGGACAAATGAGGATACAAATATCTGATTGAGTGGAAAACATTGTGGGAAAAGGAGAAATTGCTCATTATTCAATATATAGAATACAATGTTTCCAAAAGTTGTCTGTTGTTGATACGTCAAAATGGGTATCTATGGAGTAAAGGGTTAAGCTCGCCAAAGGCTCGCTTAATAACGTTTTCCATAGGTTGATAAAATTTTATCTCAAAAGCCAACTCATGTCAAAGCATATAATTATGTCTGGTAAAGAGTGAAAAGCGGTTTTGGCACGAAAAACTTTCAAAAAATCACTGTGAACTAAAGACATTTATTATATACCTAGCAATGAAATCCTGGAATTTCCCAGTGTAATACATTTTGATATCATCATCAGTGACGATATCAACTTTCACTTTCACTTCCTGCCGTAATTTAGGAACTACTTTTTTTTCCATTAAGCGCTTATAACGAAAAATTAAAAATAATAATGTTAATAATTAAGGTATATAATAGTCTAAATAGAATAATCAACTGGTTATTTTTGATATGAAAAATAATTATCTCACTCGAATGCGTTGTAAGGCGTTAAAAAAACTCTTGCTGCGCACTTGTTTTTTCAACGCCTAACCACGCATCCTCGTGAGATATTTTTCAAATCTAACATAAGCTGTTGATTATCCTCTATTTTCTCTGCAGTGTAATCTTGACCCATACTGTACAGAGGAACAACTGATAGTACATGTAATATCACTGTGGCAAAAAAAGTTTGATCAAAAGAAAGATATAGAAATTTAAAAGCAGATCTATCGCATTCAATACTGAGTTGGAACGCATACAAACATGAGAATTGCTGTGGCTTTATCTTAAAAGCTCATTTTTGTCAAACAAGTAAAAATAGACAGCGTTTAACAGGGACATATGAGTGATCAAATACAACATGAGTAAGAACTACAACCTCAAAAAGATCATACTAATATGCTTAACTCATTACCACACAAGAAAATTTTGGACAGGTCCAAATTGAAGGCATTTGCAGACGACAAAAAAAAAAGGTGACTGAAAAATAGAAATTTGTTCTAGAAAGGGTAGAAAACACTGTGGGAAAAGGAGAAAATGCTGGTTACCAGCATTTTCTCCTTTTCCCACAGTATTTTCAAAAGGCTTCTTTCTCAGGGGCGTCAAAAGTAGGGATTCAGTGGTAATGGATTAACTCTTAACCAAACAACAAAATTTTAGAAATGCTGGTTACCAGCATTTTCTCCTTTTCCCACAGTATTTTCAAAAGGCTTCTTTCTCAGGGGCGTCAAAAGTAGGGATTGAGTGGTAATGGATTAACTCTTAACCAAACAACAAAATTTTAGAAATGCTGGTTACCAGCATTTTCTCCTTTTCCCACAGTATTTTCAAAAGGCTTCTTTCTCAGGGGCGTCAAAAGTAGGGATTGAGTGGTAATGGATTAACTCTTAACCAAACAACAAAATTTTAGACACCTCCAAATTGAAGGCGTTTACAGGCAACAAAATAAAAGTGACTGAAAATTTCAAATTTGTTTTATGAAATGTAGAAAACACTGTGGGAAAAGGATAAAATGCGGGGCTAAAATTTTGTTGTCTGGTAAAGGGTTAAAAAGCCAAATAATTAGGTAAAAGCTGAAAACAAAGAAGTTTTATTTCATAAACATTTTGGTCCAAGAGTGGCAATTATACAAAGATGAAATAAATAAATAATATCCATTATTTCTTTTGACTAGAATTCTTATCTTCATCTAACTGTCTAGTGTATTCATCAATATCATTGATAACTCCTTCTTCAAACTTGTGACCTTGAAGTTGACCTTTCTCCTGACCTTGAACTTGACCTTCACCAGCATCCCCAATACCACCTTGACCTTTGTCACTGTCTACACTAAATGGTTCGTACTGTCTGAAAGCTATTTCACCATAGGTTGTACTGTCTATGGCTTGAAAACGCCTGTCAATTTGTTCGCTGTTGTCAAATGTTTCCATATACTGTTCAAGAATATCTATGATATTTGATTGCCTGAAACGCTTCGCATCATCAAGAGCTGTGAACCCCCATCTGAAAAAAAAAAAAAAAAAACGAAAAAAATGAATAACTCTTTACCAAACAGAAAGCAGAATTTTGGATTAGTCCAAATTGAAAGCATTTGCAGATAACAAAATAAATGTGAATCAAAAATTGATTTGGGAAGGGTAGCAAACATTGTGGAAAAGGAGAAAAGGCTTTCTTTCTCAGGGTCGTTAAAAGTCGGGATTGTGTAATTAAGAGATAAATAATATGTTAGAACTAATATGTTAATATCAGCGAACAAAGAGTAATTAAAATAATGCAAACAAATGTAGCCAAGGCACTTAGCTAGGGTACATAATGCAGACAGACTGAGAAATGCGACATATAGATATGCTTCAGCCTCAGCTGACTTACTTACAAAAGTACCCTAAATTTCATTTAACTCTTTACCAAACTTTAGACTGGTCCAAAATAAAAGCCTTTGCGGATGACAAATAAATGTGACTAAAGAATTGAAATTTGTTTTAGGAAGGGAAGAAAACATTGTCGGAAAAGGAGAAAATGCTGGTTACCAGCATTTTCCCCTTTTGCCACAATATTTTCTATACTGTCTGGTACAAATACCATAATTTGTGCCATACAAATCTGCAAGTACTTTCATATTGAACATGTTTAAAATATTGTCGTTTGGGAAAGAGTTAACACACGATCCCATATTAAAACGAGAGTTGTCACTGAATATGACTTAACTCTTTAGCACACAATCCCGACTTTTAACGACTCTGAATAATTGTGCTTTCGAAAACATAGAGGGAAAGGGAGAAAATGCAGGTAACCAGCATTTTCTCCTTTTCTGACAATGTTTTCTTCCCTTTCAGGCACAATAATCGTCATTTGAACCACATTTATTTTGTTGTCTGCAAGTGCTTTCAATTTGGTTGAGGTGTATATATGGTCAAGTGGTAAAGAGTTAAGCCTTTCCCAAACAACAGATTTTGGACCCTTCCAAACCGAAAGAGTTTGCAGATGACAATTTTAGATTTGGAGAAAATTGCAGAAAGTTCTCAAAAAAGGTAGAAAACACTGTGGGAAAAGGAGAAATTGCTCGTTACGAGCAATTTCTCCTTTTCCCACAGTGTTTTCAAAGACTTTTACTGCAGACACGTGAAAACCAGGGCTTGCTTGGGAAAGGCTTAATACCCCTGCCAGCACTTTGACAGAAACAGGCAATTACTAGCATTTTGTACACAGACACACAGACAGACACAAGGATACATGGACGGACACACAGACAGACAGGCTGATTCCAGTATATCCCCCAAAAATATTCATTTTGCAGGGGTATAAAAACCCTGACTGCAGACTGGGCTATAATGTATGAAGTAACAAAAATAGCATCCTCGGATACCCCGGGGTCTCCCTATTTGCTACGCTACATCGACCCCTGGGACAATTGACTAATAAAACTTTGAATCAGCCGCCGAAAATCGATACGAAACGTACAGTCCACTCGCCCATCACAAAATGATGATGGAACCAATGAAAAGCCAGCATTCGGCCAGCGGTAAAGCGAGGGAAATTCAATTAATTGTCCCAGGGGTCGATGTAGCGTAGCAAATAGGGAGACTCCGGGGTATCCGAGGATGCAAAAATAGCAGACCCGTACCTGTCTTTTAAGAAAGGGTCACATTTACACTTGTGTATTAGAAACTTAACGATACTTTCATGGCCCTCGGCTGCTCCAATATGAAGTGCTGTTCTGCCATCGTAATCAGCTTGGTCCATATCTGTACCACTCAAAGCTCTCCTGTAAATGAAACAAGAAAAGAAGTGGAGCTATAGTAAATACCTTTGATCTATACAAGTCTAAACTGTACATGTAGTAGTAAATCTATGGCTTAAATGATTACTTTGAAATTACATATTTGTGTCTAAATGGTCCAACTACAAATTGTCTGCCAACAAGTTCATTCTTTACCAAACAACAAATTTTTGAACTGGACTAAACTTAAAGCATCTGCAGACAACAAATTAAATCTTGTTAACCCTTTCCCAAATGACAAATTTTGGACATTTCCAAACCGAAAGAGTTTGCAGACAACAATTCTAGATTTTGAGAAAATGGCAGAAAATTCTCAAAAAAGGTAGAAAACTTTGTGGGAAAAGGAGAAATTGCTCATTATAAGCAATTTCTCCTTTTCCCACAGTGTTTTCAAAAGACTTACTGCAGACACATAAAAACCAGAGTTTGTTTGGGAAAGGGTTAATATGATGATTTGAGACTTTGATAGGGTAGAAAGTATTGTGGAAAAGGAGAAAATGCTGATTACCAGTGTTTTCACCTTTTCCCACAATGTTTTCTATAGGCTTCTTTCTCATGGTTGTTAAAAGTCTAGATAGTGTGGTGAAGAGTTAAATGTAGCTGAAATAAAAATATTTTGTCTCTAAACCAGTAGAAAACTTTATGGAAAATTGAGAAAATGTTGGTTACTTTTTCCCATATTGTTTTCCCAAGCCACGTTCTACAGGGTCTTTTAATCTCATGAAAGGAAGGTAAGGGCTAAGGAAGCATTCTTTCCCTGGTGTCATAAAAACAAAAGATTGTCCAATGAAGGATTAACTTTTTTCCAAATGACAACATTTTAGGCTTGTACAAATTGAGAGCATTAATTTTGCAGAGGGCAAAATAAAAATTACTGAAAATTTGAAATTTATTTGTGATGGGTAGAAAACATTGTGAGAAAAGGAGAAAATGCTGGTTACCAGCATTTTCTCCTTCTCCCACAATCTTTTCTAAAGGTTTCTTTCTAAGCGCCGTCAAAAGCAGGGATTGTGTGATAATGGGTTAAACCTTTAAAGCTCTACCTTTTCAGTGCTGACACATCGTTGTTAAAAGCACTAAAAAGCAGACCAACAATGTCAGCTGCTCGAGACTCCTCCTTTTGTTTACATGGATCAATCTTCTTTGGGGTGTGTTTGAGATGGTCGAAATGGTGGAAGTTAAACCTAGCAATCAAGTCCTGTAATACAAGTAAACAAGTGGGCCACAAGTTCCACACAGAGTGCCTGTCATGAACTGTATTTGATTAGATATTACATACATATATAGCTGTAAGTGGCATGATCAATCAATGTGGCTGAGTGTTTTAACTCTTTACCAAACAACAAAATTTTAGATAGGTCCAAATGGAAACCATTTGCAGATGACAAAATAAAAGTGAATGAAAATTCGAAATTTCCAGTAGGAAGGGAAGAAAACGGTTACCAGCATTTTCTCCTTTACCCACAATGTTTTCAGGAGGCTTCTTTCTTAGGGTCATAGAAATTTGGGATTGTGCGGTAAAGGGTTAAGTCATTACCAAACAACAAAATTGTAGACTTGTCAAAACTGAAAGGACTTCAAATGTGACTCAAATGCTGAAACTTGTCCTTAATAAGGAAGAAACCATTATGGAGAAAAGGAGAAGATGCTGGTTACATTTTTCTCCTTTTTCTCGATGCTTTCAGAAAACACATTACCACACAATCCCTACTTTTAACGCCTCTGATGAAGAAGCCTTCTGAAAACACTATGGGAAAAGGAGAAAATGCTGGTAACCAGCATTTTCTCCTTTTCCCACAGTGTTTTCTACCATTCCCAGAACAAATTTCTATTTTTCAGTCACCTTTACTTTGTCGTCTGCAAATGCTTTCAATTTGGACCAGTCTAAAATTATCTTGTGTGGAAAAGAGTTAAGGGTTATTAAAAACTCAAGATTGAGTGGTGAAGAGTTAACTCTTTACCAAACATCAACGTTTTTTAGACTTTTAAAAGCATTTGCACATGAAAAACTTAACATTAGTCAAGTAATGGTAATACTATTTCAAAGAGCCAAAAATGCTTTGGAAAAAGGAGAAAATGCTTGTTATCATCATTTTCTTGTCATCAGCATTTTCTGCATTTCCCACAATGTTTCCAAAAGTCCTCTTCTTCAGGTTCATTAAAACTCTGAATTGTTTCGTGAAGGATTAAACACATCATCTGCAAATGCTGTAAATTTGGTTGAGTAAAAAGTTTTGCCGTTGATAAAGAGTTAAGACGACAAAAGTCCAGCACACAAATACTAACACTCTACTTGAGCTGCTTTCAGAAATATTTACGGCATATTTAATTCTAAATGTGATTACTTGCTTAATACAGTCGGTCTTGGAGATTGATAAAATATCTATTTGCCATAGCAAGACTCAATAACTCTACCATTCAACCAAATTTGCAACTTAACCAAATTGAAAGTATTTACAGACAACAAAAATAAATTGCAGTTCAAATAAATCCTTTAGTGCTTGATAGGGTAGAAAACAGTGTGGGAAAAGGAGAAAATGCTGGTTACCAGCATTTTCTCCTTTACCCACAATGTTTTCAAAAGGGCTCTTTCTCAAGGTCGTTAAAAGTCTTGACTGTGGTAAAAGGATAATATCTGGACCTACCTGACAGAACTGGACCCCTCTTACACTATTACCCCAGGAATCTAGTGCTGGGCTCCACATGAAAAAGCCCATTTTGTTGGGCACTACAAGAAGTATCCCACCAGCAACACCGGATTTGGCAGGGAGACCTACCTACAAAAAATTGATAAGAAATGAATGATATCAATGCCTCAAAAGTGTCTCTGCAGAAAAGAAATTATTTTTGTGGTATTTGTCGAAGACAATATCACTATGAGTTCAAGATTGAATTTCGATAAGCATGTATCTTATTTTGTGCAAAGCAGAAGGAAATAAACCCAGTTAAACTGATTTTTTCTCAGGCAAATGAGTTTTTCGGTGGCACTCAGATATGTAATTTGAAATGGCATATCAAAATACATTGGGCGAGGCCATCGACCGTTCAGATACTTATTTTTGATTGAAAATAGCTGAAATTAAATGTAAAAGGCTAAAGATATTTCAAAATTACAGTTTTAAGGTACATGAGTTCAACCGAAAAGGTACTCTCCCTTCAACAGAAAAAGTATTCATAATGGGTTGACTTTTAAGCCAATATTTGAACAATATGTCCCATTTTCTTTCAAACTATTAATTCTACACAATGGGTTTCCTTGACAAATACCACTTCAGCGTTCTCAATGCTTTGATTCCATTGTCTAGTAATGTTAGACAAGATAAGGCCAATATTTTCTTGTTGTGCTTGTGTTGTTGAACATATATGTATCTCACTCTTCTACAATCATACCTGAAGAGATTTGCAGAGCCACGTAAATACCCTAAAAGGTAGATGTCTGGTCTGCAACTTTTCTTAACTCATTACCAGACGGCAAATTTTAGGTTTGTCCAATCGAAAGCATTTGCAGACAACAAAATAAAAGTGACTGAAAATCTGAAATTTGTTTTCTGAAAGGTAGAAAACATTGTGGAAAAAGGAGAAAATGCTGGTAACCAGCATTTTCTCCTTTTCCCACAATGTTTTCTACAGGCTTCTTTCTCAAGGTAGTCAAAAGTAGAGATTGTGTGGTAATGAGCTAAACCACAGACACTATTTCTATGTCAAAGGTGCAGAACTCAAGACTGCATACACTGACCACAAAAGAGTCGAACTGTAACAGGCTGTTTAATTCTTTTGCAAGGAACAAACTTTTGTCTTATTTAAAAACATAAATTATGCAGACGATTATTTAACTGCGGCTCACACATTCAGATTTGTCTTGAAAGGATCTAAAACTTAGAAAAATTATTTCCAGAACATTTTGTGCTCTGATTTGTTAAAACATGGGATTATTCCTTTTTCCAAACAATCAAGAGTCTAATAGACCTATGAAGAATACTTCAAAAGGCATAGTGAGAAAGAGATAAAATGCTGCTGACCAGCATTTTCTCCTTTTCTCAAAATGTTTTCTACTCTTTCAAGGCCCAATTCCATCATCAGTGCCGCATTTGAATTTGTAGTCTGCAATCACTTAAGATTTGAAAAGATCAAAATTTTGTTGTTTATCAAAGCTTGGAGGAAATTTTTCCTGATGTCTTTTGAATAAGAATCAAGCAATATAAAAGAATCAGGTGGATACAGAATTATTCAGAGTACAACTGTTCAACTTACTGTAAAAGCAAATTGTCCGGAATAGTCATACATTCCACAGGAGTGCATTAACGAGAGAGTATCCCTGACTGCCCTGGCCGAGAAAACTTTATCTCCTGTAATCGGACAAATTCCTCCATTGGCAAGAGTGGCCGCAATCACAGATCCCGATTCACAGGTGACTTCAACAGAACATAACTAAAAACATAGAAGAAATAATTATAATAAGTTATAAAATGAAATACAGCATACAACAAGTATCCAGTACAAATTTTTTTTTTCTTCTTTTTCTTTTAAATACAAAATACAAAATGTACAGGCAAAAAGAGAAAAAATAGTTATCCAAAATTTTTTCTGCCCTTCTAAAGGTGAACTCAGTCTCTGAGTCAATTTTACTTTATAGATAAATCTGACGACGGGCAAAGTGTTGAATTGCATCATTGTCTCAAGATTTTAAAGCAGCGCAATGGCTAACAGGCGAAACTATCATGGTTAAACCAGGTGACCAGATATTGTAGTACACCTTATAAATTCAAAATTACATTAAAGATGAAATTAATAATGGTCACTGACTACCGAGCCTGATGATTAACTCTTTACCACACAACTTTGACTTTTAACGACCCTGTGAAAGAAGCCTTTTGAAAACATTGTGGGAAAAGAAGAAAATGCTGGTAACCAGCATTTTCTCCTTTTCCCACAATGCTTTCAACCCTATCAAAGACAAGGTCTATCATTTGAGCCCAATATAAATTGTCGTCTGCAAATGATTTGAATTTGGAGAAGTCTAAAATTTTGTCATATGATAATGAATTAGGGATCTCATTTAAATATCATTTTTCTCAAATAATTATAAGTGTTAGGATGAGAAACAAAAATCATAAGCTTTTCTTTCAAATTTCAGAAAGAAAATCATCTTTACCTGGAAATAAAAGTCCAGCACCTCCATTAAGTTGGTACCTTCTGGAAAACACTGAAACAACAAACAATTTTGTTGAATAATATCCTCTGCCGAAAAAGACCTCCCATTTGGCCATTTTGCATCAAATAAAAAAAAAAAAAGAGGGCAGAATGGGTTATTGTATACATTTTAGAATATTATTTTATGAGACCTGTCTTTTTATCATACCCCACCAAAGGCAGAGGGATATGTTTTTTTGCATCAAATTAAAAAAAAAAAGGGGGGGCAGAATTGGTTATTGTATACATGTATAAAGTTTCACAAAATTCCGTTCTATGGGATTGGAGATACTCATCCTGACAGACACAAGGACAGACAGAAGGTCGGACAGACAGACAGACAATGCTAAAAACATATCCCTCTGCCTTTGGCGGGGTGTAATAAAAAGACAGGTCTCATAAGCCCTTAGATTGCTAAGTGGACCTTTGGTACCTACAAAAACAATGTCAATCAACTCTTTATCACTGAATTCCAAGTTATAATGACCTTCAGAGATGGAATTTGACAATATTGCGAGAATATGAGGAAATGCTTATAACCAGCACTTTCTCCCTTTTCAACAGTGTTTCTATCTTTTTAAAGATAAAGTCATCACTTGAGCTATTTTCATCATCTGCATCATTTTTGCTTTCCATTTGGTCAAGTATAAAACATGCAAAAGACTTGATAGAAAAAAGCAGTCTCATTGTAGTTCTTTTTCTGTTGTCATTGTGCAGTAAAGGCTCAACAAATTTGTTCTTTTTTTTGTTTGTATAACATACCTTTTTTTCCCGCATATAGTAAGCTAAAGCAAAATTCCTATCTGCAGTTTCTCTTTCAGATAAAAACCTGAAATAAATGAATTAATGTTGATGTTTATCATACTAATACCGCTAAAAACCAATTATTATCAATAAGTAATTCAGTGATTTTGTGAATTGTATTTTGAAATGTCAATTTTGATAGGCCTTTCACCCTGTACCAAACAATCCATGGTTTTTACGACCCTGAGATAGAAGCCTTTTGAAAAAAACATTGTGGGAAAAGGAGAAAATGCTGGTAACCAGCATTTTCTCCTTTTCCCACAAAGTTTTCAATCCTGCTGGAAAAAAATCAATTTTTGAGTTATGTTTATTATGTCTGCAAGTGCTAAATCAATTTGGACCAGTCTAAAATTCTGTCGTTTGGTAATGGGTTAACTCTTTACCATACAATCCCTCTTTTGACAACCTTGAGAAAGAAGCCTTTAGAAAACATTGTGGGAAAAAGGAGAAAATGCTGGTAACCAGCATTTTCTCCTTTTCCCACAGTGTTTTCTACCCTTCCCAGAATAGATTTCTATTTTTTAGTCACCTTTATTTTGTCGTCTGCAAATGCTTTCAACTTGGACCAGTCTAAAATTTTCTCGTGCGGTAAAGAGTTAAGACTCGTCTGAATTGAATGCATTTGAAGTTGACAAATTAAATGTTGCTGATGGGAGGGAATTAAATGTTGCTGATGGGTGGGAATTAAACGTTGCTGATGGGTGGGAATTAAACGTTGCTGATGGGAGGGAATCTGACTTTGAAATGGTTCTTAGGCAGAGACCCAAACCTTGGTATGAGTTTAAGGAAAATCCAGTTTGTTTATTGAACTCTTTACCACATGAGAAAATTTTAGACTGGTCCAAATTGAAAGCATTTATAGACAACGACACAAATGTGACTGAAAATAGAAATATGGATTGGGAAGGGCAGAAAACATTGTGGGCAAAAGGAGAAAATGCTGGTTATTAGCAATTTCTCTTTTTCCCACAATATTTTCAAAAGGCTTCTTTCACAGGGTCGTTAAAACTTGGGATTGTGTGATGGGTTAAATGTTCATCATTACACTATGGGTACTCACACAGCATTATTGAAAGCCCAGTACTCTCCTCCAGTAAGTCTTTTGATTATCTGTGATGCCTATGACATAATGATAAATACAAAATAAATCAAGTTGCATTTTGTTAACTCTTTACAAAATGAAAGGAGAAAAAACTAGAGCTGTCACTGAATGTGACTTAATACCACCACCAGCGCTTTAACTCTTTACCAAACAACAAAATTTTAGACTGGTCCAAATTGAAAGCACTTGCAGACGACAAAATAAGCTTAACTCAAAAATTGAAATTTGTTTCAAACAGGATAGAAAACATTGAGGGAAAAGGAGAAAATGCTGGTTACCAGCATTTTCTCCTTTTCCCACAATGTTTTCTAATGGCTTCAATTTCAGGGTCATAAAAACCAAGGATTGTTTGGTAAAGAGTTAACAGAAACAGGCTACACAGATGAACAATGGACCGACACACAGACGGACAGACAGGCTGATTCCAGTATACCCTCGAAAACATTCGTTTTGCTGGGGTATAAAAACTAATCCAATTTCAATACATTTACAGATGACAAACTGAATATGGTTAATTTCATTGTATTTGTCTTCACATGGGTGAAAACATTGTGAGGAAAGGAGAAAATGCTTATTACCAGCATCGTCTCCTTTAATGATTATGTTTTCAAAAGCCTTTCTTCTCAGAGTTGATACAAGTCGAGACTCCATGGCAAAGAATTTAAGTCTTTACCACACAATCCCGACTTTTAACAACCCTAAAGAAGAAGTCCTTTGAAAACACTGTGGTAAAAGGAGAAAACGCTTTTAATTAGCATTTTCTCCTTTTCCCTCAGTGTTTTCTACTCTATCAAAGAGAGAAATCATCATTTCATCAATGTTTAATTTGTCGTCTGCAAATGCTTTCAATTTGGTCACATCCCAAATTTTTTCGTTTGGTAAAGGGTTAACAAAGAGAATGAAAAATAACCCATTTCTTTGGAAACTATAAATATATACTTCTATAAAGATCTATCCAGATAAAATACTGCAATCAACGAAAGGAAAACATCTTGAAGGGTGCTATGAAAATTTCTTCTATCATACAAAACCAAGAAAATCAATAAGAAATCTGTGAGGCATCAGTTGACAAACCTACAATTAAATAGAAGTGCAACATAAGAATTTTTTAATGGTATTTCTTTAACTCATTACCAATGACGAAATTTTCGGTTTGACCAAATCGAAAGCATTTGCAGATGACAAAATAAAAGTGACTGAAAATTTGAAATTTGATTTGTGAAGGGTAGAAAACATTGTGGGACAAGAGCTTCGCAAAGCAGCGCATATACGCCCGAAGGGGCTTGTCAGTGAAATGAGTTGAAATGACGGAAGGGCCATGAATGAAGAGTAGTTAATCTCCATGATATGCGAAAAATATTAAAGGGCAATAGCTAAAAAAAGAAGGGTGGCACAGTTACAAATTTTGTGAATTGCTGTTCTCCACAAGGTGTCCTATCAGTCTTGAAAGGTTCAAGATCATAGCTTTTATATTTTAGAAATTATGGCCAAGACAAAAATTCAAAGAGAAAACTAACAAAGGGCAATAACTAAAAAAGAAGGATGGCAGAGTTATGGTTTTTGTGCAGTGCACTTCTTCATGATGTGTTCTATTAGTCTTCGAAGTTTCAAGATGATAGGTTTTAAAGTTTGGGAGTTATGGCCTGGACAAAAATTCAAACTGAAAATTAACAAAGGGCAATAAGTAAAAAAATAAAGGTCGCAGAGTTATGGTTCATGTGCACTGCACTTCTCCATAATGGGTTCTATCAGTGTATGAAGTTGCAAGTTATTAGCTTTTATAGTTTGGAAGTTATGGCCTGGACAATAATTCACACTGAAAATTAACAAAGGGCAATAACTCAAAAAATAAAAGTGGCACAGTTATGGTTCATGTGCAATGCACTTCTCCACAATGTGTTCTATCAGTGTATGAAGTTCCAAGTTAATAGCTTTTATAGTTAGGAAGTTATGGCCTGGACAAAAATTCAAACTGAAAATTAACAAAGGGCTGTAACTCAAAAAATAATGGTGGCAGAGTTATGGTTCATGTGCACTGCACTTTTCCATAATGTGTTCTATCAGTATATAAAGTTGCAAGTTATTATCTTTTATAGTTTGGAAGTTATGGCCTGGAAAAAAATTCAATCTGAAAATTAACAATGGGCAATAACTCAAAAAATAGAAGTGGCAGAGTTATGTTTCATGTGTACTGCACTTCTCCATAATGTGTTCTATCAGTGTATGTAGTTTCAATTTGATACCTTGTATGGTATGGAAGTTATGGCCTGAACAAAAATTCAAAGTGAAAAGTTGGTTATTTCAGAAATCAAGGGCAGATAATTTTGGAACGCAAACAGCGATAAAAATTCTAAGACCCAGGTGCACAACTAGACATCATGGAGATTCATTGTGGCAAGTTTCAAAGAATTCCGATGAAAACTGTAGGAGGAGTTGCACACACAAGAAATTGCTAACGGACGGACGGACGACCGGGGGTATAACATGATACGACCCTTCGGGCGTATAAAAAGGAGAAAATGCTGGTTACCAGCATTTTCTCCTTTTCCCACAATGTTTTCTAAAGGCTTCTTCCTCAAGGGCATCAAAAGTAGGAATTGTGTGGTAATGGGTTAACTCTTTACCAGACGACAAAATTGTATTCTGACCATAATCGAAAGCATTTGCAGACGACAAAATAAATGTGACTCACAAAATTAAACTTGGTTTAGGAAGGGTAGGAAATTTGGTTGAGTGGTAAAGATATTGTTGAGCCTTGCTATGGAAAATGGAGATTTCATGAAGCTCTGTGATCGACTGTACTAAGCACGTAATCATATACTTTGAATCCGTAAAATCTATCGTGTCCAAAATTCAACTGAATTATGAGGTAGACTTGTCCTTGGACATGCGGAAAAGTGACCAACTTCAAAAGTTTTGACCCAGGCTAGCCTGAACAGGCTTACCTGGGTCAAAACTTTTGCAGTTGGTCACTTTTCTGCAGATACATCTTACCCGATTTTCACAGAGCATGGTTACCAGCATTTTCTTCTTTTCCCACAATGTTTTCAAAAGCCTTTTTAATCAGGGTTGTTAAAAGTTGGGATGGTATGGTAAAGGGTTAAGACAAATTGTACTGTTTTCTACATTTCTGCACATTTACTTGGTAAACTTACCTGGTCAAATCTGTCAGCCAAACTAAACTGCTGTTTATACAGTGAACATGTAACAATGGCTCCCGAGTTTATCATTGGATTATGGGGCTTATCTATGAAAGCAATAAAAACTTCAATTTACAAGCTATCTTGAGACCTAAAAAACACCTACAAATTAAACAAAGCATTCAACCCATTAGAAAACATTGTGGGAAAAGGAGAAAATGCTGGTAACCAGCATTTTCTCCTTTTCCAACAATGTTTTTTACCCTTCACAAAACAAATTTTAAATTTTCAGTCACTTTTATTTTTTTATCTGCAAATCCTTTCGATTGGAATAAACCTAAAATTTTGTCATTTGGAAAGTAAAATATGCTGTCTTCTTTGATGTTGGTTACGCTCAGGATTGTGTGGCAAAAGGAACAATTAAATAGATACATGTATGTCTTAAAAGGATTGAAAACATTGTGGATATTTCTCTGTTTCTAATTTCAGCCCAGCAGGGTGGCTCAGTGGTGAGCATTTTGGACTCATGACCCTGTGCTTGTGAGTTCGACACCCGTTTGAGGCGAACTTTCTTTCTTGTGTATATTCGCCTCTCACCGCTGCTGAAGCATGTGAGAAAAGTAGTTGGTGGCTTGGAGAAGAATGTAGTGTTAGTACTGGTATGAGAAAGCCAGGAAACACATGTGCGTCACCGACCGCCATGATATGACCTTAGCTGTTAAAGTGGCGTTAAACCCCAATACAACCACAAAAATTCTAATTTCAATTCTTTACCAAACGACATAATTTTAGACTGGTCCAAACTGAAAACATTTGCAGATGGCAATATCAACATGACTCAAAAATTGAATTTGTTCTTGGATGGTAGAAAACATTTGGGAAAAGGAGAAAATGCTGGTTACCAGCATTTTCTCCGTTTCTCACAATGTTTGCAAAAACCAGCGATTGTCTGGGAAAGGATTAAAAAGGTTTATTCCTGAGGGTCATTTAAAACAAGGGTTACTTGGCAGATTTTTTTGATGAAACTATACAAATACAAATATCTGTATTAACCCTTTACTCCACAGATACTCGTTTCTACCCATTGCATGTAGGAGCCTTCGGAAAACATTGTGGCAAAAGGTGAAATTGCTCGTGGCGAGCAATTTCACCTTTTGTCACAATGTTTTCTATGCTATCAAAAGGTGTCATATACCCATAAAAAATGGCTTCATCCTTGCTGTAATTTATGGTCAATTACAGGTACATGTACCATAGAAATGCCTTATGGGGTAAAGGGTTAAATCGAATGAAAATGACCTTTACTCAAAGAATAATGAAAGAGTGAATATTCATTAATCAGGTATGATCAGACGTTACGGAATTTTTGTGAATGGAGCCATAGTCAAAATAAGAAGCCTTTGTGGATGAAATAGATCAAGATCAGACTGTACAGGTATTGCTTCTTAGATCTATGTCAATTGCCACATATTACCCATTTAAACCCACAAATTTGTGTTAATTTCAAGTTTTTTTTAAGTATTCATTATAGAAACAATGAATCAATAAGCGGCATAAAGAGTTGCAAAAGTTTCACGTAGTTCCACATGCAGATGACAGTAGCCGAAGCTAGGTTTGGATAATAATTCAAGTGTGTAATATATGGTAACAGAGGTCATTCATTTCATGTTAATTTGTTTGAGTAATAACACCTGTAAACTAATAACCTATACCTTTATAGTCAAGGGATATTTTGTTAAAGGACAGCCCACTTGGCTCATGTCCAACGTACTGATGCACCACATCTGGGGACAGTTCATCTAAAACCATGGAATACATCAGTGGTTTGGAAATCGACTGTAGGCAGAATGGAACATTAACATCTCCTACGACATGCCTAATTTGATGGGAAAAATAAAACATTTCAGTACATTTCAAATGAAAATTAACTCTTTCCCATGCCACAAAAGTTAAGTTATTTCATGACTGCCAGCATTTATGCATGAAAAATCAAATGTTGGAGAAAAAACGTAACACCAGCATTTTTTTCCTTTTCCACATTGTATTCAGAACCCTGCTTCCCTAGGTTCAATAAAACACTGAATAATGTACATGTTGTAATGTACATGTATTTATCAATTAATTGTTATCATGTCAATTTTACACAATTTCAGAGTCATCGTGTCTAATCAGAGGTGGCTCATTTGTATAATTTGCCTTTAATAAAGTAGAAAACATTGTGGGAAAAGGAGAAAATGCTGGTAACCGGCATTTCCTCCTTTTCCCTCCATGTTTCCTTTTTTTTAATAAACAGAATTTGCATTTGAGCAACATCTTATTTGTCATCTGCATATATTTTCAATTTCTGACTTGTCAAAAACTTTTTCAATAGTTAAAAGATAAAGCTGAATTTATTCTCACCGTTGTCCGTCTACTGTACAAACAGACACTCCCCAATTGTTCGGGCTGTAGCGAGCTAGCTGAGGTATGTATGTCGCAACCTGCAAATTAGACAATGCAGTAGCCATCTACCTATAGTATATAAAGTTTATACATGCTCAATGAAAAGGGGGAAAGAAATATCAACCCATGTCAGCCTGTGCAGACTGTACAGGTTGATGTAGATTGAAACTTTTTACCATTGTAAATTTTCTGCATGTCTAAGGGCATTTTACATCAGGACATTATTAGTTGTACAGTCAGGTGGCAGTGGGGCCTAGGAACTTGTTCACGGACATGGTGAATCATGCCACCCCGAGCTGAAGCTCAGGGCAACATGATTCACCCCAGCCATGAACAAGTTTCCAAGTCCCCTGCCACCTGACTGTACAACGATTTTATTATACTGCAAAGTTTTACCATTGTAACATTTGTTAACCCATTACCAAACGACAATATTTTAGACTGGTCCAAATTAACAGCATTTGCAGGCGACAAAATAAGTGACTGAAAATTTGAAATTTGTTTTGTGAAGGGTAGAGAACATTGTGGGAAAAGGAGAAAATGCTGGTTACCAGCATTTTCTCCTTTTCCTACAATATTTTCTAAAGGCTTATTTCTCAGGGGTGTCAAAAGTAGGGATTGTGTGGTAATGGGTTAATTAAGCAAATTTTACCTTTTTTTTTTTTTTTTTTTGGGGGGGGGGGGTTAAAATAATTGAGTATGCTGACAAAGTAGAATTTCCCTCCTGAGAGCCCCAATTCCATGAAAACTGATCTCACCGAGAACTGACATCACTGAAACCTTGGTAATACATGCTAAAACCAAGCGGCATAATCTTCATGTTAATCTTGATCGACACCACCATTTCGGATGTTGTATTGATAGTGAAGTCATGTATCAAAAGGGTAACTGGTTTTGCCAGTGTACATGATCTATATGTTTGAGACATATTATCCAATCAGATCACAGGTAGATATCTTTTGCCACACTATCCCGCATTTTAAAGACCCTGAGAATTAGGCCTATTGAAAGCATTGTGGGAAAAGGAGAAAATGCTGGTAACCAGCATTTTCTCCTTTTCCCACAATATTTTCTAGACCATCTTATTCAAATCTTATCATTTGTGCCAAATAAATTTTGTTATCTACAAGTGCTTTCAAATTGGGCCTGTCTAAAATACTGGTAAACAATTTATTGGTCATTGGTTCTAGGGCTTGGCAATTTTTTCAGGAAAATTTACTCATGTAATGGGAAAGATAAATGAATCGAATGGCATTTTCAGTTAATTTATATCTACAAATGAAATGCTATTCAACGTACATTTCCCCCGATATTGTCTCTTGCTCTAGCGTAGATTTCATCAATGTGGGATGTAAATTGCTGAAATTCTGAAACTATGAACTGATTGCGAAACGCCTTTGCAATAAGAACCATGTTTGGAGATATACATCTGAAAAAAAAAAAAACCACATACAAATCTTTGACAAATTGCAAGATTTTAGACTAGACCAAATTGAAAGCATTTTCAGACCACAATTTAGAGGTAATTAAAATGACTATTATTTCTGTCCTTGATGGGGTGGAACTATTGTGGGAACAGGTAAAACTGCTGATCACTAGCATTTCCTCCTCAACCACAATGTTTTCAAAGGCATTATCTTTACAAGCATTTTCTCCTTTTCCCACAATGTTTTCAAAAAGCTTCTTTCTCAAGGTCATCAAAAGTCAGGACTGTGTGGTAAAGGGTTACCTCTCTACCACAAAGCAAAGTTTAAAAAGGGTACAACATAATGTGGGAAAATGAGACAATGCTAGAAACCAGCATTTTCTCCTACTCCCTTCACCCCTATTGTTTTCTACAGCCTTCTGAATCACGGTTTCAAAGTCAGGAATTATGTGGTAAATGGTTAACCCTTTCCCAAACAAGAAATTTTGGACCCTTCCAAACCAAAAGAGTGTGCAGACGACAATTTTAGGTTAAGAGAAAATTGCAGAAAGTTCTCACAAAGGTTAGAAAACACTGTGGGAAAAGGAGAAATTGCTCGTTACGAGCAATTTCTCCTTTTCCCAAAATGTTTTCAAAGACTTTTACTGCAGACACGTAAAAACCAGGGCTTGTTTAGGAAAGGGTTAATCTTTGAAAAAACTGAGTCAAGATCCAACAAAAAACATTTCAATTAAAAGGAAACCTGTGTCTTCAGACAATATTCCTTAACTCATTACCAACCCACAATATTTTAGGCTTGTCCAAATTGAAAGCATTTGCAGACGACAAAATAAAAGTGACTGAAAATTTGAAATTTGTTTTGTAAAGGGTAGAAAACATTGTGGAAAAAAGAGACAATGCTGGTAACCAGCATTTTCTCCTTTTCCTACAATGTTTTCTAAAGATGTCTTTCTCATGGTCATATACATGTAGAGATTGTGTGGTAATGGGTTAAAACACCATCATTCTGTGCAGCCTGCTCTTGATTTACACTGTCAAGAAAAGTACTTAACTCTTTACCTAACGACAAAATTCTAGACTGATCCAAATTGAAAACATTTGCAGACAATAAAATAAACTTAACTCAAAAATTGAAATTTGTTTCCAGCAGGGTAGAAAACATTGTGGGAAAAGGAGAAAATGCTGGTTACCAGCATTTTCTCCTTTTCCCACAATGTTTTCAAAAGGCTTCTATCTAAGGGTTGTAAAAACCAGGGATTGTTTGGTAAAGGGTTAAATTAATTCTTGGTTTGCTCAAAAAAACATTTATACAGTTGTGATAAGGCTTTATTAATTCACTCGTTACCAAACAATCCCGACTTTTAACTACCCTGAAGGAAAGCCCGTGAAAACATTGTGGGAAAAGGAGAAAATGCTGGTATACAGCATTTTCTCCTTTTCCAACAATGTTTTCTATCCTTGTCAAATCAAATTTCAATTTCTGATTCACATTTATTTTGTTGTCTGCAAATGCTTCCAGTTTGGATTAGTCCAAAACATTGTCGTTAGGTAAAGAGTGAAGAACACATAATTTGCTTACTCTTTGAAAGCTTGTCTGTCAATGTATCCCCCGTCCACGCCTGAATCATCAATCCGCATCTTGGCTTGGTACATGTTGAATGCTTTCATGCACTCGATGAGTCGAGGGTCACATTCTCTCAAACCAGTTGATATAAGAGCCTGCATCAAAATTCGACGTTAGAGAAAATGAATAACGATTTTCCCTTGTGTTTATATGTAAACCGTAACACAGAAAGAGACCGTCTGGGAACTACGAAAAGTGTCGACCCTCATCAGACAGCACAAATTGCGCAGGCCGACCATAGTCAACACTTTTTGCTTTTATGATATTTTCTGCATAAAAAGTGGTCATTCTGCCTTACCATGCAATAATTTTTGAACTATCAACTTAAATTGACCTGCACTAGCTTTGATCTGTTTTCATCTAGTTGATGTACAGATTTCCCAGATGGTCCCTTTTCACGTGATGGGTATAATTTGATGCTTTTGGTCTTTGCCTGTATTCACCAACTACTCTGAGTATATGAGTATAGCCTTTGTCTAATTCTCAATAATTTTCCATTTAAAAGACGGAGGGGGGGGGGGGGGTTGATGGTATTCTAAATCCATCTTTTCTCTTTCAAACCCTATGTTGTAGGTACTCATTAGAATCGTCTCGTTGAGACGATTCTAATGAGTACCCATAACATAGGGTTTGGTGCGGAATAATTAATATTTTTAATCCTACAATCAAGATCACTCCCTCTAGCTTGCTGGAGCTCTGATAGATATGTTATTTCTGATTTCCTAAACCAAATGAGCCATGGTGTGTCAAAAATAGAGTTTATTTCATCAGCTTGTGGTTAATATTGGGGAAATATGTTGCCGAAAAAGGAAAAGGTATGCGAAAATAACGAGTGCTGTAAGGCACAAGTTATTTTCCCGGACCTTTCCCTTTTGAGGCAAATATTTCCACATATTAACCATAAGCTGATGAAATAAATTATATATTTCCTCTGATTATATTTTCAATGAATGCCACTTTTAAAACTAGTGATATCAAGTAGAACAAAAAAAGTAGTTCCAGATTTTCAGCAGGAGGAAAATACTGTGAAATAATTACCCCCCCAGCTTGAATTACGACATTTGTTTACCCATAACATTTCTAAAAATAGACATACACAAAGTCATAAAATATAATATAGCAGCTTAACCCTTTCCCAAACAATCCCTTGTTTTTAAGTGTCTGCAGTACAAGTCTTGAAAACACTGAGGGAAAAGGAGAAATTGCTCATAATGAGCAATTTCTCCTTTTCCCACAGTGTTTTCTACCCATTTGGAGAGCTTTCTGCCATTTTTATCAAATTTGAAATTGTCGTCTGCAAACTCTTTGAGTTTGGAAGAGTCTAAAATCTGTCGTTTGGGAAAGGGTTAATGCATCAAAAAAAAATTTTCAGCTTGGGTCAAAACTTTTTTTGTTTGGTAAATTTTCTGCATGTCAAAGGAATTGTGTTCCTCATGAATCAAGTGAGGCTGACACACTGAAGATGCAATAAAGCCCTTTTTCACAGGGCATGGCTCACATATATGCTTACAACAAGGTTAACTCTTTACCAAACAAGCCCTTGTTTTTACTTGTCTGCAGTACAAGTCTTTTGAAAACACTGTGGGAAAAGGAGAAATTGCTCGTAGCGAGCAATTTCTCCTTTTCTCACAGTGTTTTCTACTTATTTGGGGGACTTTCTGCCTTTTCTATCAAATATGAAATTGTTGTCTGCAAACCCTTTGAGTTTGGAAGCTAGAGTCTAAAATTTGTCGTTTGGGAAAGGGTTAACTCTTTACTAAATGACAAAATTTTAGACTGGTCCAAATTGACTTTTCTGTAAACGTGAGTTTGGCACGCCCCCCCTTAGTAACGCGGTATTTCGGTTGTCAAGCCTGACAAGCTAACCAGAAATTGTGTCAGACTTTTTTGTTTACACAGCGCCCAATGCTGCGTAACCAGCATTTTCTCCTTTTCCCACAATGTATTCAAAAGGTTTTTTTCACAGGGGTGTTAAAAGTCAGGATTGTTTGGTAAATGGTTAAAAGGACAGCATAATCACCTGTTTAAATCTGGATACAGTAAGCTGCCCTTTAGTATCACTGATGTAGTCGAAAAGTTTGTCCTCTAGATCTTGGAAATTAGTGCTTTCACTTTGCCTACAGGGTGCAAAAAAGAAATTGACATTTTTTTCACTTTTACTACTACTGTAGAGATAAAAAAAAAATGTGACATGCTTTCTGTATACTGATAATACTAGATTTTGAATACAGTGAGAATGGAGAAACGAATGTACATGTACCAAAATTGATTGAATTATGGTGTTTCAACTTATTTCAGTTATATGGCGGCAGCCAGTGCACCTATCCATGCATTCCTGGAGGTTTTTTTAACCAGTACTTCGCACAATTTTCTTTCCAAACCACTGCCTGCTTTCCCACATGATCATGATCAAAACAATGGTCAGCTGTTGGAGAGGAATGAATCCAGTCGCAGTGACTTTCATCAATCCTCGGAATGAAATTGGTATGTCAGGGTCGTAGTCAGGGATCGAACCTTGGACCCTGAGTTCTCAAGTCCTTCACGCTACTGATAGAGCTACCAGGGTTCAGAAATATTCTAAGAATGTCAAATGAACTAACATATTTGATGACGATAATAAAAATCAACATAACAGTAAATGAAGATGTATGCCCTGTACTTCATCAGCACTAGGGTAAGGCTCTGAAGTATCTTAACCCTTTACCAAACAATCCCGACTTTTAACACCCCTGTGAAAAAAGCCCTTTGAAAAAAATTGTGGGAAAAGAAGAAAATGCTGGCAACCAGCATTTTCTTCTTTTCCCACAATGTTTTCCAACCTTCCTAAAACAAATTCCAATTCTTTTGTCACATTCATTTTGTCGTCTGCAAATTCTTTCAATTTGGACTGGTCTAAAATTTTGTCGTTTGGTAAAGAGTAAACGAAGGACACTGTCATAAAATGTCCAGTCCTTCCAGTAAGGCTCGAACCCAAAATCTCCAGTTTTTACCAGTACTAGGTTAGGGCTATGAAGTATCTTGCTGATGGACACTCTCACAAAAGGCCAACTTATCTAACCCATTACCACACAATCTCTACTTCTGACAACCCTAAGAAAGAAGCCTTTCAAAAACAATGTTGGAAAAGGAGAAAATGCTGGTAACCAGAGATACTACCTTGAGATAGAAGCCTTTAAAAACCATTGTGGGAAAAGGAGAAAGTCCTAGTTACCAGCATTTTTCTCCTTTTCCTACAATGTTTTCAAAAGGCTGTATGTATGAAATATCAAATGTGGCACAACACATTAACAAACGACAAATTTTAGACTTGTCCAAATTGAAAGCATTTGCAGATGACAAAATAAAAGTGACTGAAAATTTGAAATATGTTTTGTGAAAGGTACAAAGCATTGTGGGAAAAGGAGAAAATGCTGGTTACCAGCATTTTCTCCTTTTCCTACAATGTTTTCTGAAGGCATCTATCTCAGGGTAGTAAAAATTGTTTGGTATAGGGTTAAATGTATCCCTGCTGCCAAAGAGTAACACAGGGGCTAAAAAATGCAAAGAATTACAACAATTACATTTGTTTGTCTCCCTTTTTCCCATTTCTTTGTCCTTTTTTCCCATGTATCTGATTTTGTCGAAATTTTAAACTCTTAACCCTTTACCACACAGCAACGACTTTTGGCGACCCTTGGAAACAAGCCTTTTGAAAACTTTGTGGGAAAAGCAGAAAATGCTGGTTACCAGCATTTTCTCCTTTTCCCACAATGTTTCCTAAAGGCTTGCTTCTTTCTCAGTGTCGTCAAAAGTAGGGATTGTGTGGTAATGGGTTAAACCCATTTCTGTTATTACTTACACAACTGGGATGGATCCTGGCTTCCATTTTTCCCGTCTGGCTTCTGTGTTAAGAAACTGGGAACCTGAATGGAATCTACTACTTTGAATACTTTTAGAACTGCAAAGTATACCTTTGCAAGACTTTGTTCTACTAAAACATGCACTGTGATGGTATCTTCTAGATCTTATTTGATCATTTTTTATCGCACTACAATTGTTTAAGGGTCCTCCCTTTAGATAACAAAACTGAGTCCTGCTATTTAGGGATTTCATACAACCACTAGTAGAAAATAGTCTTTGAGCAGCCTTGGTCCCCATCATGGCAATTCCTTTAGTCGAGTAGATTTAAGTAATTGTCCCTGCTCTGTAAAATACACATGCAGAAGTATGATTTCTTACACTTGCATACTGGACCAATTCTCAGAACTTTAACAATTATTGTGGGAAAACAATTTTAACCCTTTTACTCGCTACCAAATGACAAAATTTTTAGCTATACCTAACTGAAAGCAATTGCAAAAAAAGAATAGAATACAGCTAAAATGATGGTGATTGTGTGAGGAAATGTAGAAAATCTTGTGAGAAAAGGAGAAAATGCTGGTTGCCAGTATTTCTCCTTTTCCCACAAGGTTTCCAAAAGTGTGCTTCTTCAAGATCATAAAAACTTGTGACTATGAAGTAAATGGTTAATATAAAATCCCAAGTTTTAACAACACTGAGAAAGAAGACTTTTGAAAGAATTGTGAGAAAAGGAAACTAGCATTTTCTGCTATTCCTATACAAGGACAAGTAAAATCTTTTAAAAAGCATTTGAATTCTCGCATGTTGTTGGTTACAAGTAATTGCTGCTTGCCTAATGGGATTTTTTTCAGTCTAATTTTAAAAAAGAAAAGATATAAAGTCAAATTAAGAAATAATCTTCTTTCTATTATGGTTTATCTTTCAATAAACCACATTTGTGAGCTATGAGGCACAATAAATAATCCAAGTGTGTTATTCATTGCACCTCGTAACTCACAATGTGGTTTATGGAACAATAAACCATGATAGAAAGAAAATTTCACAAATGTAAATAGGAGAAAATGATAATCACTTGTATTTTCTCCTTTTCTAACAATCTTTTCCATCCCATCAAAGATAAATCCTATTATTTCCTTTCCCAAACATTTTCTTAACTGTATCAAATTAACCCATTACCACACAATCCCTACTTTTGGTGGCTCTGAGAAAGAAGCCTTTTGAAAACACTGTAGGAAAAGGAGAAAATGCTGGTAACCAGCATTTTCTCCTTTTCCCACAGTGTTTTCTACCCATCCCAGAACAAATTTCAATGTTTCAGTCGCCTTTATTTTGTTGTCTGCAAATGCTTTCAATTTGAACCGGTCTAAAATTTTGTTGTGTGGTAATGGGTTAAAAGAAACAACTCCTCATTTGAACCATCATCTGAGTCACATTTTTATCAACGAATGCTTTCAATTTTGTCTTTAACTCTTTACCAAATGACAAATTTATAGACTGGTCCAAATTGAAAGCAATTGCAGATGACAAAATAAAGGTGACTGAAAAATTGAAATTTGATTTGGAAAGGGTAGAAAACACTTTGGAAAAAGATAATATGCTGGTTACCAGCATTTTCTCCTATTACCACAATGTTTTCAAAAGGCTTTTTTTTTTTCAAGGTCGTTAAAAGTCGGGATTGTGTGATAAAGAGTTAATGGAAAATAGGTCAACTGATAAAGAGCTAACGGTAAAAAAGAAGAACTTTGTTTCGGTTGATTTAATCTCAACATACCAGGGCAAATATCAACATGCTTAACTCTTTACCACACAATGATAGCTTTTAAAACCCCTGAAAGAGAAGGCTTTTGAAAACATTGTGGGAAAAGGAGAAAATGCTGGTTACCAACATTTTCTCCTTATCCCACAATGTTTTCTACCCTATCAAAGAAAATCATTTCATATGAGCCACATTGAAACTATCACCAGCAAATGCTTTAAATTCGGTCAGGTCTAAAATCCTGTTGTGTGGCAAAGGTTTAAATATGTACCCCTTACAGAGATCTTTTTGTTTTTGTAGTAAACACGTAATTTTAAACGTTGAACAATGGCAAGAGAAACCATGGCTTACAACATTTTATAGAGAATGATAAAATCTAATATAAAATCATCCTGTGATGAATTAATGGTGAAGTTATAAATCAAAGCGCAAGAGTTCGTTGATGAATAAAGGTCAAATGCTTACCTTCAGCTTTCAAAAGTTTCTTACAGTTTACACTTTAATAGTCTATCAAAGTTCAGAGCAGCCTATCTAACAACTGTGATGGAAAAATAATGTGAGCGAAAAGCATCAAGTCTCTTCAATAAAGCACGAAGGAATTACTGACATTTCACGATGACAGTTCTGATTTGACCGATTTTCCGATATATTTACTTGTCTGGCCTGTATAACTCAACATAATGCATGATACACAAAAATTGTAAACATCCGGAGGTGTGTCATATTGCGTCACCATTCGGCAAATCTCGGATGATCGCGTCTTGGCGCTTGGACCAGTTCGAGCCGATTACGGAAATGTCCGAGTCATGGCGAGTGATTGCCTCATCACATTACGGTAATGTTCTCATTCGTCCCAAAACCAGTTTGCTCCACAATTGTTTTTGCTAGTTCTCCGACCATGAATTGAGACTGTCAGCTCCAGTAGAGTTCGGGACAGAAAATTCATCACAATACGTCTTCAATATTAAGTATAATGGCTTTTTAGCATTACTGACACCAAAGATCGTATAATACGATCCCTGGTGACACCCCATGCAGTTGATCGTATTCTGAGAAATCATTAGCTACATGTCTCTCTTGCGACAACCAGTGTAAAAGAGGAATTTAACCCATTACCACACAATCCCTACTTTTGACGCCCCTCAGAAAGAAGACTTTAGAAAATATTGTTGGAAAAGGAGAAAATGCTGAGGTGCGTTCAACAGAGCGAGCGCATCGAGCGCTCTCAAGCGCTTTCGTTCTGAACGCGGGCGCCCGCTGAGGCGTTCGATAGCGCCCGCGTGCACACTTGATAGGAGTTTCGCTTGTATTTCCAAGATGGCATCCAATAGCAGAAGTGTTATCCAAATGAGAGAGTCTAATGAGAATAAAAACAATGAGGCGACTGGACAAAATTACACCATGCTCGTCCCTTTAGATGTTAACTAAAGATGTTCTGAAGACAAATTCAGTATTTTATTCGATTTTTTTTTTTCTTTTTATAAACACGGAGAATTAACAGATCTGTGATCGGAACAAAGAGATTCAGCATACCACTGTTTTCTTTGTTCATGCTTTTTTATCATTAAATAATTTACAGAATTTTACAGATAACTCTGTAATGATGGCCAGTCTTATGTCCCAGAAAGATTTGTTTTTGGCGCCACTTTTGAAAAATAAGCGAGCGCTCGCTTGCGTTCAATTAACGAGGTGCATTCTCGCCAAGCGCTCTGTGAAGCGCCCGCGATGTTGAACACACCTCTGGTAACCAGCATTTTCTCCTTTTCCCACAATGTTTTCTACCCTTCACAAAACAAATTTCAAATTTTCGGTCACTTTTATTTTGTCGTCTGCAAATGCTTTCGATTTGGACAAGCCTAAAATTTTGTCGTTTGGTAATGAGTTAAGAACGTCCCTGTAAAACATGGATAATAAACCTCACTTGAATATACCTAAATTTAGTTTTTAGAACAAAAGGTAGGGATTGCACCTTTTTTTTTCTAAATTAGACAGCAGAGGAAAACTGTATGTTTAAAAAAAATGAAGAAACTGATACACCACATTTAGAAAACAGAACGGGAAAGACTCTCGATGATGGCGCAAATAAATGCGTTTTATTTGAGCAGCACATAAGCAAGAGAAAACAATTGTGACAGAGAGAGAGAGAGAGAGAGAGAGAGAGAGACTGTGAGAAAGTCAGACAGAGAGAGAGAGAGAGAGAGAGAGAGGAAGAAAGACAGAGAGAGAGAGAGAGAGAGAAAGAGAGAGAGAGGGGGGAAGCCAGAGAGAGAGGAAGCCAGAGAGAGAGAGAGAGGCAAACAGGGTTGTTATGGGCTATTCCTGAATACCATTGCTTCATCTTCGGAAGCCAAGGATACTAACAAAGTGGAGTTAGTATCCTTGGTTTGCGAAGATGACCATTGCTTGTGATCTGTTATCTTCTAAAAGTGACGACAACTTTAGGTCAGATTGTCCACAGGTGTACTGAACAACTGTACGCATAGTCTTATGTGGTAGGAGAGATAGTGGGACATTTGGTTTCACGTTTCTTTACCAGAATGGTCTAGGAGTTGAGGTAGGGTGTCATAATTCATTTCTTATACATGTACTTATGCAGTAATTCTTCAGAAGATAATTCCAGTTTGAGGGTAGTATGAAAATAATATTGAAGTTGGATTATAGTGTGCTTTTATGGATTTTTTATTTATGATTTTTTTCAAGACGGGGAGTATGGCCTTTAGAGATTTCTTTTGCCAAAATATTTAGATATTTTTTTGTCGACGTTTTTAGTTATAGCTTTTCATCTGTGTACAGTTGAAAAAAATGGATTCGTGCACATTAAATTAACCCTTTCCCAAACGACAAACTCTTGGACTAGGCCAAATTAAAAGCATTTGCAGACGACAATTCAACTTTTGCTGAAAAAATTATTTCTGTCTATGACAGGGTAGAAAACATTGTGGGAAAAGGAGAAAATGCTGGTTACCAGCATTTTCTCCTTTTCCTACAATGTTTTCAGAAGGCTACTATTTCAGATCCGTAAAAAGCAGGGATTGTTTGGGAAAGGGTTAAATTCGGCCAACCCTTTAACAACCTCGATTTTTAACGATCCTCAGGTCCATGAAGTCGCATTTTTGAGAAAAGAAGAACATGCTGAAAATCAGTTTGTCGGTTTACTCGTAAAGAAAGAGAGGTGGAAGGAAAAAATCGTCAATGATATCTGCTGACATCTTATCAAACTTAACCTTTCAGTTTTAATTTTTAGATTTCCAGCTGCAATATTCTCAAAAGATTATGTCATATCAAATAGAACCTGCTACGATGATGTCATATCTCGACTTATTGCTCTCTATCAAACAATCCAACCGGTTTAACGACCTTTACGAAGAAATCTTCTGAAAACATCGTGGGAAAAGGAGAAAATGCTAGTAAATAGTATTTTCTCCTTTTCCCACAATGTTTTTTTTACCTTTGCAGCGGCAAACTCTTATGTTTAAGTAACACCTAATTCATTGTCTGCATAAGCTTTCAACCTTGGTATTTGTAGAAACTTGTTGTTTGTAAAGGTCTGGACCGTGCTTTTTTTATGTTGACATTCGATCCTTTTCTTAGCATGAACGTCCAGTTTATGTACGTGTCACACAGTTTGCAATGAAAAAATAGACTTTTTGTAGTTATTCTCATTGTTTTACATGAAATTGTAAAACAAAATAACGTTACTTACCAAGGCAACTTTTCAACGCATGCTATCAAACTGACGCACTTTTCCATTCTAGAAAAAATACCGCTCATAAACTTTTGTAATATCTAAGTTTCTCTCGTCTAGATACCTCAAAAAAAGCTCAAGATGTAGATCAAAGATCGGACTGAACATTTTGTGCTATCATCCGCTTTCGATCTGGACTGGCCGACATTGCAACAAAAGCACTGAAACATAGGAACAAAGAAGGAAAAAATTAAAATATTTCTACTTTGAAACTTGAAGGCGTAGAGCTTTGATATTTGGCATCTGGCATCTCTTAGTAAACCTCTACCAAGTTTTTTTTCTCATATGACGCCCCTGGGGTAAAATCTGGCCTCGCCTGGGGGCCAAAAGTTTTAACATAGGAACAAAAAAAGGAAAACTACAGATGTGAATGAGAATGATCCGTAGTACAGGAGAGTGTTTTGTATACATAGTGGGCCCAGAAAGTAGTCCGTCATCTCGTGACATTTTCATCACATGACCAAAAGTCAAAATGGCGACACAAACGGCGGTGAAAGAAAGACCAATATCAATTATTTTGTGTCCTGTTCAAACAGCATACGGCTAATCAGACATAGTGGTAGGAAATAAGAAAAAGAGGGATTTTTTTATAAGTTTACATGTCTTTTAACTCATTACCACACGAGAAAATTTTGGACAGGTCCAAATTGAAAGCATTTGCAGACGACAAAATAAAGGTGACTGAAAAATAGAAATTTGTTCTGGGAAGGGTAGAAAACACTGTGGGAAAAGGAGAAAATGCTGGTTACCAGCATTTTCTCCTTTTCCCACAGTGTTTTCAAAAGGCTTCTTTCTCAGGGGCGTCAAAAGTAGGGATGGAGTGGTAATGGGTTAAAGGACGATAACTTGTTTTTAATCTTACAAACTTAATTAGCTCAATCGGCGTGTCGAAACTGTTGCCATCATTCATGGGCGCAACCATTTTTGTTACAATTGGCGTAAGATTCTTATCAGTAAAAAAGCTTGAAAAAAAGATAGTTCCATTGTTTACAGGTAAATTCGTCAGATTGAATGCACCTATCTGTATTCATAATCATCTTTCCTTCGTGTACTGTATTATGTTACACATGAAACAGTAAGAAAACATGTTCTCCTCGGTTTGCCAAGATTCTTGTCATTTAGCCCATTGCAGAGATGCATGGTGAGAGTAACGAACGACAACTCTGCTCGGTGATTGACTACAGATGTGAATGAGAATGATCCATAGTGCATGAGAGTGTGTCGGCACATGTCTTCTAGAGTCCGACTTGGTGTATGAAATTTTTAGGTTAAAAAACAAAACAGTGTTTTGTATCTTGTTATCTTTTACAGTCGTAACTGTCACTCTAACACTTGCTCTTACCTGTGCCCCCATTTTTTCCCAGGGAAGGGGGAGGGGGGGGGGGGGGGGGAGTCACCTATACCATTACAAAATAATCCTGTAAAATAAATCTGTACCAAAGAACAACATTTAGACTCGACCAGACCGTAAGTATTTGTAGATGACAAATTGAATGTAGCTGGAATGATGACATCTGTCTACGAAACTGGAAGAAAACATTGTGGGAAAAGGAGAAAATGCTGGTCACCAGCATTTTCTCCTTTTCCCACAATATTTGCTTCATTAGAATATTTTGAACAGCATATATTCGTTCGGTATAAATTCATTTCGAGAGGCAATAAGCTAATCTTGACGGGTTATTGATTTAGGACACCGTTTATTATTGTTCAACTTGTTTACTTCAGGTACCAGTCTTATCTGTGCACTCCTTGATACCCTTTACCCGTTAACCCTGTACCTGATATGCCAATTTGGGGCTCTTCCATTTAACTCTTTACCACACGAGAAAATTTTAGACTGGTCCAAATTGAAAGCATTTGCAGACGACAAAATAAAGGTGACTAAAAAATAGAAGTTTGTACTTGGAAGGGTAGAAAACACTGTGGGAAAAGGAGAAAATGCTGGTTACCAGCATTTTCTCCTTTTCCCATAGTGTTTTCAAAAGGCTTCTTTCTCAGGGGTGTCAAAAGTAGGGATTTTGTGGTAATGGGTTAAGCAGCAAATAAAGATATGATGTCAAAAATACGGACAAATGAGGATACAAATACTTGACTGTGTGGAAAACATTGTGGGAAAAGGAGAAATTGCTCGTTACGAGCAATTTCTCCTTTTCCCACAATGTTTTCAAAAGCTGTCTGTTGTTGATAATTCAAAATGACTATCTGTGGAGTAAAGGGTTAAGAAGAAACCAAACCACAGCAAAGTATTTAATCCTTTATCAAACGACACAATATTAGACTGGTTAAAAATGAAAGCACTTTCAGTCGACAACATAAACGTAACTCAAAAATTGAAATTCGATCGTTTCCAGCATAATAGAAAACATTGTCGGAAAAGGAGAAAATGCTGATTACCAGCATTTTATCTTTTTTCCACAGTGTTTTCAAAAGACTTCCATTTAAGGGTCGTAAAAACCAGGGATTGCTTGGTAAAGGGTGAGGTTAATAAATAGGTTACTAGCCGACGCGATATAACTAAAATAGTGTTGGAAACTTCATGTAAACCTGACATTTTTCGATGGCTGAAGATACGATAAGCTGAAATAAAAAAAGTATTTTTATCTTGCTGGCTTGTCTAAACTAGCGGATTGGTACATTATCTTATCCGCTAGATGACATTCTTCAAATGGACATCTATCTGATTTGGGCATTCTGGGTACAGAACTGGACTACTTTTCAAAGCGGCAACCATAACTTTCAATTTCAAAATAAAATAAACCTTTACTAATAAAACACTCCCTGGTGCGATTCCTTCAGCTATGATCAGCTAGCAGGTAGCTTTTACACCGGCAATTCATTAAAACAGTCCCTAAAGGCTTGGGTAATAGATTCGGTATAAGCCCTACTTTTCTCCTTTATACGAGATGGGTGATGCGTCATTGCAGACAGGTCTAATCTTTGAAGAATATGACATGTGCAAACAACTGCAGATGGTATACATAAAAGATGCTGCATAATCGGTGCGGTCTGATCTTCATCTCTACAATCAATATCCTTTGAACCCATGTTTTCGCCCACGTGGCTGAAAGGATAAGAATATTTATTGCATTTATCCATTGTACACAGTGTTGATAATTTTATCAAGTGGTTTACATTGGCGATGCTTTTATCTCTTTGTTGGAGTTTTCAAGGGACCAATCTCTTATTATCGGACTCAATTCGACTTGTGAGCAACGAAATCGGTGGTTGAAATGTCAATGAAATACTTAGGTCATGCTCTATGAAAAGGAGGCTTGATGTAGCTAGGAAAAAAAAAAAAGAAAAACAAAACAAAAAAACTTGGATTCCCTAAATCCCCTTTAGCCAGAGCACTGCCCGAATAGTTGACAACTTCTAAATTCGATAGGTAAGTGCAACACTTTTCTAAGTGCCTGTACAATGTACAGGCACTTAGAATAGTGTTGCACTCACCTATCGGATTGCTTTATGGGTGTTTCCGTTTATGTTTTGGTTATGTTTTAATTTTTTTTCTTTGATGCCATGGAAAAAGTGCCTCGACACTTCAGATTCTAATGTTTTGTCGTATGGTAAAGAGTAACATAAAACAATAAACCTCATGGTCCAAATATCCAGAATTAATTAACTCACGACCAAACGACAATATTTTTGGCTTGTCCAGATCGAAAGCATTTGCAGACGACATAATAAAAGTGACTGAAAATTTAAGATTTATTTTGTGAAGGATAGAAAACATTGCGGTAAAAGGAGAAAATGCTGGTTACCAGCATTTTCTCCTTTTACCATAATGTTTACGAAAGGCTTCTTTCTCAAGGTTGTCAAAAGTAGGGATTGCGTGGTAATGTGTTAAAGGGATAAGTATCAAACCAGATTGTTAAACTTTTTCCAAAGGGTGTGGGGAGAGGGCAGATCTAGACAAAAGCCGAAAACCATCTCTTCCGGTGGGACTCGAGCCTACCAGCTTCTAACCTCAAAACGGCGTTTCTACAAGTGAATCTCTACTATTGAACTATGTATCTAACTTGCATGTAACAAACCTAATTGAAGATTTCTCTACATGGTTAACAACATAAGGGTGAAAAGTGATTTTATCCATTTTTATGTAATAAGTGCTGTACCGATAAAGCTGCTAAGGGAAAAAGGAATTTTACACGGTATTTTAAGTATACGAAAAAGAAAAACCTAAGTAATTTCCCGTCTTTACAATATTTATTACTATCCCTTTTTTTTAAAGTCTATCTTTGCAAGCTATTGAAAATTAACAGTCTTCCTTGAGCTTTCCAAAGAAAAAAGAAATCAAAATGAAAGCTTGCTTAAAGCCCCTTTAATGCCGCTAGATTATTAATTTTATTGTAGCATTTTTTATGGAGAGTAAGTATGTTAGCTTTACGTGACTTTACTGTAATCAAGCAGATGTTGATAACTATATAATCAACACTTTACCAGTCTACAAAAACTGTACATAATCGATTTTGAAAGCATTTGCAGATGACAATTAAGACATGCACAAAAGACTGGATTTGTCTGTTGAAGGAGTAAAAAAAAACATTGTGAGAAAAGGCGAAAATGTTGGTGACCAGCATTTTCTCCTATTCCCACTATGTTTTCAAATATCGCAGGTAAATAAAATGAAAGGTTTAATTTGGTTAAGAATTAACCCTTTCCCAAACGACAAATATCGGACTCTTCCAAACCAACAGAGTTTGCAGACGACAATTTTAGATTCGGAGAAAATGGCAGAAAGTTCTCAAAAAGTGTAGAAAACTCTCTGGGAAAAGGAGAAATTGCTCGTTACGAGCAATTTCTCCTTTTCCCACAGTGTTTTCAAAAGACTTTTGCTGCAGACACGTAAAAACCAGGGCTTGTTTGGGAAAGGGTTAAGGAGCAGTTAAATTCAGATGAAGTAGAGAAAAATCTTAATGATCAATTTATTGCCGAACTTTACCATTAATCCTATAAAAAACCCAGAACGATAGGTCATTTAAATTATATATTTGAACACCATAGTAAGCATATAAGTTGATTTTGTGGACAGTTTTTCATCTGGCTCCTTCCTTCCTCCCTCGCTCCCTCCCACCTTTGCTTCTTTCCCTCCTTCCTTGTCTTTTTTTTTTTTCTTCACTTTATTTTTCTTGTTGTAAAAAACACAAACGATCTTAAACCAACCATTCTTGAGAATATTCTTACGGTCTTATTCTCCAAGGTTTTCCAAATTTGTAAGAAACACAACTTCTGATTGGCAACTTCTGGTTTAGCCAATCAGAAGTTGTGTTATTTACAAATGTAGAAAATTCTGGAGCCTAAGACAAAGAACGTTCTTAAGGATAGTTGGTGAATACGGGCTCAGACGCTACTATCAGAGACTAGTTGTTGTATTTGTCGCTTTGGAATATCATTACTACGTTCTCTGTCCTAACCACATACAAACACACAAAGCAATGATTATATGCTCTTTTATCGCAAAAAAAGCCAGACGGGCTGAAAAACGTAATTTCAAGTGTAATAACTCAGCCCTTTTAAAAAAAAGTCAGTCGTCAATGACACTGATACATTAATCCACCTCCGAAAAGGTTCCGGGCTTTAGCGCAAGAATATAAAACTTGGCATAAAGTAGTTCAATTTAAATACATGAATATTGACATTTGTTCATAATTTGCTGCTGTCTAGGACGACATTTCAATTTAAATCTTGATTTGCAGATCTTCTATACGATACATATTTCTACATATGCCAGCGTATCCATTTTGTCATAGCGTACCCAAACTCTTTAGAGTCTATACCGAGTCTATACCGAGACAGCGTACCGAAACTTTGTTAGAGTTTTAGTTCAACCATTTTGTGTAAAACCGAAGGAAATAAACCCAGTTAAACTCATTTTTTCTCAGGCAAATGACTTTTACGGTGTCACTCAATTATGTAATTTGAAATGGCATATTAAAATACATTGGGCAAGGCTATCGATCGTTGAGATACTTATTTTTGATTGAAACTAGCTTCTCGCGAAATGATACAAATTTTCCAACTGACCTTGGGCTTTTTTGTTCCAAACCCAATTCGTTCCATGGCTTGTTGCTCCTATGATTGCACGCTACTCCATTTGATTGCTCATGAATATTTATAGATCGAGGTAATAGATCATTTGCCAAATACCGTTACTGACGCGTCACCTCACCATGAGTTACTTCTCTTTCCACCCGACAATTTTTTCCCAATCCTTTATATACCCGAATAGTGAAAGTGTCATATTTTTTTTAAATGGATTACACACTAAACGCGATAAATAAACTAGCCTAAAACGGCTGTACCGTTAGTTTCATCAATTATCTTTTTCGAAGACACACACAAAATAAAAACTGTTGTTTTATCAATTTTTCGGTAGACTTCGAGAGTAAAGGGGTATCATTTATAAGGGGTATGACTAGATACCGAAAATAGCCTATTTTCGCGAAAATAGCTTTCCCTGTACGAAAATAGCTTCCATCAGTTGCTGTCTGGATGTATGTTTGAATATATTGCTTTTATTTGTTATTTTTATATACTATCTTTCATAATAGATATTGCTGACGTGTTGAAAAAAGTGTGAATTGAAATTAATTGATCTTAATAGAGGTTTTAGACAACTGGACTTTATGTATATGCACAGCCTATTTTCGCAAACATAACTTTCCCTCTACGAAAATAGAATACATAAAATGATGCATAAATATATTGTTGAATACATCGTTTTTATTTCTCTTTTTATACATCATCTTTCATTACATATCAGAAACCTATTTGAAGCAAAGCATCAAATAGAAGACCGAAAACGATTATCGCAAGTGTGACATTATTAACACATCATTAACAGCTCTAGGTGTTTTAATCCAATCAAACTATTTTCGTACGTTCGTCTTACAGAACTATTTTCGTGGTAACTCCCTTTAAACAGAATCTATTTTCGTTAGGTTCCTATTTTTTTATCGAAAGGGAAGAGTTATTTTCGTACATTAAATTATATATAAATACAAAATACATTGCTTTTATTTCTCTTTTTCTTATACATTATCTTTCATTACATACCAGAAACGTATAAATTTAAAAAGCGTGAATTGTAGAACAATAGGTCTCAAAAGAGTTGTTATATGACCGGAATGCACATGAATAGATATGTATCCCTTTTTTTTTTTGTAATACTTTCAAAATCAATTGATTAACGTGTCTTTCTTCCTAATTTTTATACAATATATTTTCACCCTAAGTTCTTTGTATTTATTCAAATAGAAGCCCGAAAACGATTATCGCAAGTGTGATATTGATAACACTTCATTAACAGAGGTGTTTTAATCAAATCAAACTATTTTCGTACGTTCGTCTTACAAAACTATTTCCGTTGTAACTCCCTGACGAAGCTATTTTCGTCAGGTTCCTATTTTTGTATCGAAGAGGAAGAGTTGTTTTCGTACGTTATATGATATATTTATAAATATATGGTTTAATGCATTGCTTTCATTTCTCTATATTTCTTATACATTACCTTTTTTGCATACTAGAAACGTATTTAAAAACGTGAATTGTAGAACAGTAGGTCTCAAAATAGTTGTTATTTGACCGGAATGTCATGAATACATGCAGATATGTATCAAATGTTTTCTTTTTTTTTAAAATATCTTCGAAAACAATTGATTAACGCCTTTTCCCCCAATATACAATATAATTTCATCTTACGTTCTTTGTATTTGTTCAAATAGAAGACTAAAAACGATTATCGCAAGTGTAACATTGATAACACTTCATTAACAGAGGTGTTAATTTAATCTAATCAAACTATTTTCGTACGTTCGTCTTACAAAACTATTTTCTTTGTAACTCCCTGACGAAGCTTTTTTCGTCAGGTTCCTAATTTTGTATCGTAAGGGAAGTTATTTTTGTACATTAAATGATATATTTATAAATATGTGGTTGAATACATTGCTTTTATTTCTCTTTTTCTTATGCATTATCTTTTACTACATACCAGAAATGTATTTAAAAACGTGAATTGTAGAACAATAGCTCTCAAAAGACCTTGTTATATGACTGGAATGTATATGAATACATGTAGATATGTCTCAGATGTTTTCTTTCTTTCTTTTTTTTCTGATATCTTCGAAAACAATTGATTAACGCCTCTTTTTTCCTAATACATACTAAAAGTTATCATCTTGTAAACGTTCTTTATATTTGTTCTAATAGAAGACCGAAAACGATTATCGCAAGTGTGACATTGATACCACATCATAAATAGAGGTGTTTTAATCCAATCAAACTATTTTCGTACTTTCGTCTTACAAAACTTTTTTCGTTGTGACCCTTTTAAACAGAAGCTATTTTCGTTAGGTTCCTATTTTTGTATCGAAAGGGAAGTGTTATTTTCGTACATTAAATGATGTATAAATATATAGTTGAATACATTGCTTTTATTTCTCTTTTTATACACTATCTTTCATTACATATCAGAAACCTATTTGAAGCAAAGCATCAAATAGAAGACCGAAAACGATTATCGCAAGTGTGACATTGATAACACATCAAAAACAGGAGGAGAGAATTTCACGCAAATTCCAACGGACTTTTTAAGTTAAGATGCGAAATTGTTCGTGCTTTTGGTAAATGTGAAATGTAGATTTTTAAATTGCATGTTTGAAGGAGTCTGAAAAGTGCCTCAAAAAGGTTTTCTCTTTTCGTTAAAATATTCATTCATATCAATACAAGAATTCTAGACCGTTGCCTAGTCAGTCCACAAAAAAACCAAGGCATACGTTGCTAATTTTTGGTATGTATATACATGTAGTTACTTACAGACAAAATAGTGTCTGCGAAAAGTATTAAACGGGGTCGACCCATACGGACTGTGCAGCGCAACCCAAGTCTATAATTTTGTGCCAATATATGGAGTTCCCTTTTCCATTCTCCGATTAAGTTAAAAAAAAAAAAAAAAAAAGAGAGATCTTTTGACAATTCTAATTATGATCATTGAATACAGAATAAACTCTTACTACGCATAATTTATTCATATAGAGAATAAAAACAATGTGGGAGAAGAAGAAAATGCTGGTAATCAACATTTCTCTCTCATATTTTAATGATGACCAAATAAACCCCCGTTGTAAGAAAATTGCTTATGTAATTTTGTGGGAAAACTTTTAAATGCGGGTAACTTAAACTTGATACTTATTCTTCTTTCCACAATGTTTTGCACCCTTGCAGAAACCAGCCCTATTATCTTATTTGCAGCTTGAGGATTCAATATGCAAAGAAATGGTTTCATTGCAGGAAAATGAGAAAAAGCTTTGTTATAGTAATGCCTACTGAAGATGGAGGTTTTGCGTGGCTTAGTGGTTAAATGTATGCGACTAGTAACTTGGAGACCCGGGTTACAGCCACTACATCTGCCATATTTGCGGGCTTTTCATGGAATTATCTGTGGGCAAGACGCTTCGGAGATTCAGCTCATTCGGCTGGTAAAATCCAGACAATGTGTATAATTTAGCTGTCTCCGTTATAAGACTGAAATAATGTTGATAGCACATGAACTTTTCACGGTACCTTTTTCACCTGGCTGAGCCTCTGTAAAACATTGCTCTGTAATCGAAAATAACGTGCTTGCAGCTACTTTCCACGAGTTTATTTCCCTCTCTTAAAAAAATCAACTTGTCCCATTCGATACAAGAATTGATCTAGAAACAAAAAGTTGCAATAAATCCATTTGGTTTTTCATGAGGGTGTCCGTGGACAACACACTTCAGAGTGCCTCTACGAAAATATTTCTCGTTCATATACAAATCAATGTCTAAATATATTGTTTTCATCTGTCTTCTTTTATGTACTACCTGGAATTATATACCGCCAACAGGAATTGTTCAGTATTTGTAAACACGGTTTTTTTTTTTAGTAACCGAACATTAAAGATAGATGTATTCCACGACAAAATTAGCATAATTTACATTTACGAAAAAAGGCCAGGAACTAGAATTTCCACCCGACGATAATAACTATCCTTTTCTATTTCATTTTTTCTGGTGAGTATATCCTAATCGGACAGTATATATTATTAAAGGTCATACTGGAGATTCTGTACAGTCTGATGTTGACCTACACTGTCAAAGAAATCTGCGCTTACCAGCCTAAAGGTCAACCTAATCTATTTCCGTCCAAAGATTGCTATTTCGGTATCGAATAGGTAAGCTACGAAAATAACTCTCCCTTTCGATACAAAATAGGAACCTGACGAAAATAGCTTCTTCGGGGAGCTACAACGAAAATACTAGTAGTTTTAAATGACGAACGTACAAAAATAGTTTGATTGGATTAAAACACCTCTATTTATGATGTGTTATCAATGTCACACTTGCGATAATCGTTTTCGGTCTTCTATTCGAACAAATGTAAAGAACGTAAGATGAAAATTTATAGTGTACATGTATATTAGGAAAAAAGAGGCGTTAATCAATTGTTTTCGAAGATATTTAAAAAAAAAAAAAAAAAAAAAAAGAAAGAAAGAAAACATCTGAGACATATCTACATGTATTCATAAACATTCCAGTCATATAACAAGATCTTTTGAGAGCTATTGTTCTACAATTCACGTTTTTAAATACATTTCTGGTATGTAGTAAAAGATAATGCATAAGAAAAAGAGAAATGAAAAGCAATGCATTCAACCACATATTTATAAATATATCATTTAATGTACAAAAATAACTTCCCTTACGACACAAATTAGGAACCTGACGAAAAAAGCTTCGTCAGGGAGTTACAAAGAAAATAGTTTTGTAAGACGAACGTACGAAAATAGTTTTATTTGATTAAAACACCTCTGTTAATTATGTGTTATCAATATCACACTTGCGATAATCGTTTTCGGGCTTCTATTTGAATAAATACAAAGAACTTAGGATGAAAATATATTGTATAAAAATTAGGAAGAAAGACACGTTAATCAGTTGATTTTGAAAGTATTACAAAGAAAAAAAAAAAAAAAAGGATACATATCTATTCATGTGCATTCCGGTCATATAACAACTCTTTTGAGACCTATTGTTCTACAATTCACGCTTTTTAAATTTATACGTTTCTGGTATGTAATGAAAGATAATGTATAAGAAAAAGAGAAATAAAAGCAATGTATTTTGTATTTATATATAATTTAATGTACGAAAATAACTCTTCCCTTTCGATACAAAAATAGGAACCTAACGAAAATAGATTCTGTTTAAAGGGAGTTACCACGAAAAAAGTTCTGTAAGACGAACGTACGAAAATAGTTTGATTGGATTAAAACACCTAGAGCTGTTAATGATGTGTTAATAATGTCACACTTGCGATAATCGTTTTCGGTCTTCTATTTGATGCTTTGCTTCAAATAGGTTTCTGATATGTAATGAAAGATAATGTATAAAAAGAGAAATAAAAACGATGTATTCAACAATATATTTATGCATCATTTTATGTATTCTATTTTCGTAGAGGGAAAGTTATGTTTGCGAAAATAGGCTGTGCATATGCATAAAGTCCAGTTGTCTAAAACCTCTATTAAGATCAATTAATTTCAATTCACACTTTTTTCAGCACGTCAGCAATATCTATTATGAAAGATAGTATATAAAAATAACAAAAAAAAAAGCAATATATTCAAACATACATCCAGACAGCAACTGATGGAAGCTATTTTCGTACAGGGAAAGCTATTTTCGCGAAAATAGGCTATTTTCGCTATTTAGTCATACCGATTTATAAGCGCTCTCTCCTGCCGGGCGTGTTGATAGAGCTTTTTGTATGCAGACTGCATTAACCCTTTGGCTACCAAGTGCGACTCAATGACCTTTTGCAGACAATATAGATTCAGATCACACCAGAAAGAACGTGCAGTCTGATCATCCTAGATCTACACTATCCGATACGGAGATATTTTTCCTCGAGATATTCCTTTGAAATAACTTTTGAGGTTTTACTATCGGCTTTAAAAGTGACATTTAATATATTTAGTAAGATACGGTTTGACTTAAACAAATACCCCCCCTCCATTCCTAAAGAAATTAGTGCAAGTATACCGTTTAAAGTAACAATATCGTCCAAATGTAAACAGTGGGAGACGTTCAAAAGCAGTAAATTCATATCACCCCATATAAAAGTATGTAAATTAATATGAGGATGACACTCTTTAAATGTGCGATTGGTCAAAGTTCCATTCACTGACAGAAGAATTAAATTTAAATCTAGTACATTTCCAACCAAGCCGACTAAATTTTTGTTTACATCGATGACCATGACGTATTGATCACGTGACAGCCTGAAACTAAGGTAAACGAAAATACAAAATGGAGGACCGTGAAGGTTCAAATTCGACAGGAGAGCAAGTTTATTAACCGAATTCGCTGAAGTCTTGCGAAGAGCGATACAACAGAACAAACGGGCGTCTATTTTAGAAATTGCTTTCGACTAAAAACCCCATGCAAATAAACAGAATGAGCGAAAAGCCGGAAAACAGATGCGGATTTCAGTTCGCACGGAAACCCGTTCACGATCGGTAAGTCACCTCCATTTACTATTGAAGAACTTTTCGATCCATGAATATGGGATGGTTTGATAAAAATGATCATTTTTACGCATAATTCAGCACTCGATTGACCCATTTACTGCGCAGGTATTGCAAAGATTAAATGTGCATAATTATGTCTGATCCTCGGATATTCCAGCCTCGTTGACCCAGTTTCGATTGATTCTAATGCATGGATAGTAACGTAGATCTAATGCTTAAACCTGAGTTCAGAGGGTGCGGTTATACTCAAAACATGTTTATTGACGGTTGAACTCTTTACCAGACGACTAAATTTGAGCTCTTTCCAAATTGAAAGCATTTGCAGACAACAATTTCAGTGTGGCTCAATTGATTAGATAGAAAACATCGTTGGAGAAGGAGAAAATGCTGGTTACCAGCATTTTCACCGTTTCCGCAATATTTTTATAAGGGTTCTTTTCCAGGGGCGTCAAGAGTAGGGATTGAGTGGTAATGGGTTAATTATAGATCTAAATCTAGTCTAATCCCTAGTTCTAACGCCACTGAGAAATGGCTTTGGAAAATTTTGAGCAGGATTATATTCTTACTGCATACATTACTTCTTGCAAGCTATGGGCGGCAAAGTGTATTCCCCGGCCCTACCTAACAAAATAAGTAATAATTCCCGGCCCCTACGGCCCCCCATGCTAATTATTGTATTTTTCGTTGTAAGATGCTCAAAATAGTATTAAATTGAAGCTTAGGTATCACGCTTTGTCATGGTATGAAATAAACTGTGGTCATTGCAACACTTTTTGAAATATTGTCAGTGAAATGTGAGTAAGATTTCAGTATTTCTTCCAGTTATTTCACGGCTTAACAAAATCCGGCCCCTATGCTAATTTTTTTTATTTTTCGTTGTATTGTGCTCAAAATGGTATGAAATTGAAGCTTAGGTATCATGCTTTTACATGGTATGAAATAAACTGTGGTCATTGCAACACTTTTTGAAATATTGTCAGTGAAATGTGAGTAAGATTTCAGTATTTCTTCCAGTTATTTCATGGCTTAACAAAATCCGGCCCCTATGCTATTTTTTTTTTTCGTTGTAAGATGCTCAAAATAGTATGAAATTGAAGCTTAGGTATCATGCTTTTACATGGTATGAAATAAACTGTGGTCATTGCAACACTTTTTGAAATATTGTCAGTGAAATGTGCGTAAGATTTCAGTATTTCTTCCAGTTATTTCATGGCTTAACAAAATCCGACCCCTATGCTATTTTTTTTTTTTTTTTCGTTGTAAGATGCTCAAAATAGTATGAAATTGAAGCTTAGGTATCATGCTTTTACATGGTATGAAATAAACTGTGGTCATTGCAACACTTTTTGAAATATTGTCAGTAAAATGGGACTAAGATTTCCGTATTTCTTCCAGTTATTTCATGGCTTAACAAAATCCGGCCCCTATGCTAAATCCTTTATAAATGTCATCGAAAGCTGCACCGAATTTATTCTTAAATTAACATTTACTCCTTTAGCTTTCAGTCAATATGTAATACACTATTTTCTTTTTTTTTTCTCTAATCTAATACAAGCTACTCCAAATTCGTGCCAAAGTTTCAATCTTTTACCTAACAACATATAACTGAGATTGAAAAAAAAAAGAGAGAAATGTTTAGAGTGATAAGCTTGCCTCTCAAAAGTAAGGAATCATTGGGGGAAAAATAACATCTATTTTTACGGACAAATAATCCCGGGCAAAATAGATCTGATTATCACGCCTTTGGAAATCTTAAAAGGGTAGATCTACATCCTCCTGTATTTTGCCGACTTTCTCAGTTTTAATTTTATGTTAAACTTTGATGGTCTTAAGCGTGTCAGCGTTTTTCTTAGTGTTTCATCCCTTATGTTTGTTAATATTCCAGTTTTATAGAAGTGCGGGCCGAATTATGCCATTCTTGTATGAAATTATCACGAAGTCTTCTTTGAATTTTTTTTTAATACAAAATTAAAATTATCTATGTTATATCTTGTCCAAATATATGAATATCCAGTTTTATCTAAATTTTCCTTGATTTTTTTTTTTAGACCAAGTAAAAGCACTATATCAAGGTTTTGTCAAAAACTGAAATGAACATGTAATATGTTTTCAAAATACACCAGAAGAAAGAACTCTTAATTTTTACTGGACAAAGGGTTGATGTAATCAAGCACGCTACTTCACCGTAGTACAGTAGCAAGTTCGAAACGACATAGATTGCATCATACGAAATTAACACCTTGATAATCGGTCATAATAAGATTACGTCGGCACGTGTTTGAGCCATACCATACAATCCAGTACTTTTAACCCATTACCAAACAGTCCCTAATTTTGACGACCCTGAGAAAGAAGCATGAAGGAAACATTGTGGGAAAACGAGAAACCGGCATTTTCTCCTTTTCCCATGATGTTTTCTACTCTTCACACACAAAAAAATCAGTATCTTTCATCTTGTCGTCTGTAAATGCTTTCGAAATATTGTCGTTTGGTGATGAGTTTAAAAAAAAGGTGGCTTTAGGAAACACTGTGGGAGAAGGTAACATGCTTTATGCCAACTGTTTTATTTGCCACAATGTTCTCTATCTAATCACAGACAGTCTCTAACTATTAGCTTTTAAAGCTCTGTCCCAAACGACAAAATTGTAAACTTGTCCAAATTGAAAACACTTGTTTAAAAAAAAAAAAGAACGTTTTTGAACGACAAATCCCATCATTTGTACAACTTTGGATCAATATGGCGAAATAATACCGTATACATATATGTTAATGTTTCAGAATGTGGTTTTGGTAGTCGGAGCAAACGACATATGTTACAAAACTCCAGAGAACGGGTCATTAATTTACACCTAGTTATGTATGGTGTTCATTACAAACAGAATTCTTACGATGTTTTTTTTTATACAATATAAATTTCTTGCATTACTATGTATTGTTTTAATTTTTTTTTTTGTTATAAAGATAGGTAGATATTTAGAGTGGCATTGAAATAATGACAATAAATATGTATACAATACAGTTTGCTTTCTTCTTCAATCACATGTCATAATTCGATTGGTTGATGATTGATTGCTTGTATGCAGTTCCAACATTATTTCAGTTATATTGCGGCAGCCAGTGCACCTATCCGTGCTTTCCTTGAGTTTCTTTAACCTACACAATTTTCTTTACAAGCCAATGGCTGCTTTCCCACATAACCATCGTCGAAACAATGATCAACGGTGAGAGAGGAATGAATCGTGTCACCGGGGATCGAACCCACGACCATTTGTTATAAAGAAGTGCACGCTAACGACTAAGCTACCAGGGCCGGGGATCGAGCCCTCCACCCTTTCTTCTCGAGTCCTGCACGCTACCGAATAAGCTACCGGGGCTCGGCCCATGATTGAATTTATACTTTCCTCATAACATATGAAAATGAAACAAAAGGTTCTCTAAATCAATTGAAAGCGTATTTGGTGAACCTCGAGTCTCTATTTTAAACATGGACATTATACATCCCTGTAATTGACCCATTAGCACACAATCCATACTTTTGACGCCACTGAGAAGGAAGCCTGTAGAAAACATTGTAGAAAAAGGAGAAAATGCTGGTAACCAGCATTTTCTCCTTTTTCCACAATGTTTTCTACCCTTTACAAAACAAATTTCAAATTGTCAGTCACTTTTATTTTGTCGTCTGCAAATGCTTTCGATTTGGACAAACCTAATCAGTATGGACCAACGTACAGTGTCGCAAACCGGAAGCTGCTGCTACTGTACGCCCCAAATCAGTTAGCTGCAGTAAACAAGTTTAACAAAACAGGCTGGCACGCTTAATCTACCAGACAGAAAATGATCGGGTGTTTTGCATATGAAAGGTAAGAAGTTTTCCTACAAATACATACTGCGATTGGGTTCATAAACCGTGCGAGTTTTGTATAGGAAAGCTGCATCACCAAATTTTGTCGTTGGCGGCTGCCATGATCGCTAAACTTTTGTTTTCTACTCCTTCGGGAAGATCGGAAACCATTTTCTGATACTGCAGACAGATAAAGAAATCATTCAGCTTCACGTATACATGTCTATGGTTGTATTCAGTGCCATATCCATTGAAATATTTCACTTTTTATCAAGGTACCATCAAAACGTTCACTGTACGGCTAGCTGCTAACTCGGATTTTTGTACTGCTCGGTTAGCTGCGATTTTCTTGGTAAAGCCTCTTTCACATCAGCCGTGCGATTTTTTCGTCTTACGATTTCCGCCGCAAACACGATCGCTGTCTATTCGTACCCGTTGCACATATTGCAAATTTGCAAAGCGATCTCAGTATGTTGTTCGTACGGTTGACTCACGAACTGTACGGTGGTGTCCACAGGTAGAACGTACGAAAAAAAAAAAAACACTTTTATTTTGTCGTCAGCAAATGCTTTCGATTTGGACAAACCTAAAATTTTGTTGTTTGGTAATGAGTTAAGAGAAAAAGAAATTCAAAATTTTCGTTCTTTGTTCCTATATGTTTCAACCTGTGACCTCCGGGGCATGGCTAGTTTTGACGCCAGGGACATCATATGACCAAACTTGGTAGAGGTCCACTAGAAGATTCTGCATACCAAATGTCAAAGCTCTGCACCTTCAAGTTTCAGAGAAGATTTCTAAAGTTTTCCTTCTTTGTTGCTATGTTCAAACCTGTGACCCCCCCCCGGGGGGGGCAGGGCCAGTTTTGACCCTAAGGGCATAATAGGAAGAAACTTGGTAGAGATCCACTAGGAATTGCTACATGCCAAATATCATAGCTGTATGCCTTCTAGTTTTAGAGAATAAGAATTTTGAAATTTTCTTTCTTTGTTCCTTTGTTCGAACTTGTGACCCCCAGGGCGGGGCCAGTTTTGAACCCACGGGCATGATTTGAAGAAACTTGGTAGAGGTCCACTAGGAGATGCCACATACCAAATATCAAAGTTCTACGCCATCTAGTTTCAGAGGAGAAGAATTTTAAAGTGTTTCTTCTTTGTTCCTATGCTCAAACTAGTGACCCCCGGGGTGGGGCCACTTTTGACCCCAGGGACATCATTTAAATGAAATTAGTGGAGGTCCACTAGGAGATGCAACAGACCAAATATCAAAGCTCTATGCTTTCTAGTTTCTGAGGAAAAGAATTTCAAAGTTTTCCTTCTTTGTTCCTATGCTCAAATTTGTGACCCCGGGGTGGGGCCAGTTTTGACCCCAGGGGCATAATTTGAACAAACTTGGTAGAGGTCCACTAGGAGATGCCACATAGCAAATATCAAAGCTCTACGCCTTCAAGTTTCAGAGGAGAAGATTTTTAAAGTTTTCCTTCTTTGTTCCTATGCTCAAACTTGTGACCCCCGGGGGTGGGCCAGTTTTGACCCCAGGGGCATAATTTGAAAAAACTTGGTAGAAGTCCACTAGGAGATGTCACATACTAAATATCAAAGCTCTACACCTTCAACTTTCAGAGGAGAAGATTTTTAAAGTTTTCCTTCTTTGTTCCTATCCTCAAACTTGTGACCCCTGGGATGGAGCCTGTTTTGACCTCGGGGATATATGAACAAACTTGGTAGAAGTCCACTAGGAGATGTCACATACATGTACCAAATATCAAAGCTCTACGCCTTCAAGTTTCAGAGGAGAAGATTTTTTAAAGTTTTCCTTCTTTGTTCCTATGCTCAAACTCGTTATCCCCAGGGCGGGGCCAGTTTTGACCCCAGGGGCATAATTTGAACAAACTTGGTAGAGGTCCATTAGGAGATGCTACATACCAAATATCAAAGCTCTACGCCTTATAGTTTCAGAGAAGAAGATTTTCAAAGATCTATTTATTATTTTTTTTTTTCTTTTTGTTGCCATTTCAACCAGAGTTATGGGTAGAATTAAATTCTTTGAACAATTCTGGTAGAGCTTCACCCAAGGAACATTCCTGCCAAGTTTATTGAAGATTAACCCAGTATTTAGGAGGAGAAGATGTTTAAAGAAATTGTTGACGGACCACACACGACGGACGACGGACATAGGGCGATCACAATAGCTCACCTTTAGCACTTTGTGCTAAGGTGAGCTAAAAACAAAGCGACGAGTTCGCACGGCTGTCGTGCAGTTAGCACAAGGCTGCCGCACAAATTCTCAAGGCACCCGCAAGACTGCCGTAAGAATTTTCAAAGTTTCTTACGACCACCGCACGGCAAGCACGATTTTGCAAGACAGCTGCACGGTGTTCGTGCGATCGCCATAAGGAGGAGGAATGATCTCCTCTTGTCCGATTGGATATTCACAATGCTACTCCGGCACATGTGTTGCATATTGAAACAATGGACAGGATACTCGCAGATAAAGACCGGGACGACGATATTTTATGCTAAGGGCATTTTGTCATTCTTGTACAAGCACGTGCCTTCTTCATCTAAATCCTGGATTGGTGGTACCTTGGTTGTCTCGGGTTCAGTGGGGGGTTCAGCAATCGTTACCTACCCCTTTCCATTCTGAGATCTTTGCTTCTGCCTGACCTTCTCGTCCTGAAATTTCGATAGCCACTGATGACGAACAAGACATACAAACTTTTTAAAAAAGAAGGGATGACGCTAACTTTTCACAAGGCATTTGCGGGGCAGCTGTGCGAATCTCTACGTTGTTCGTACGTTCCACAGTAGTCTTCAGACAGACTTTCACCAAACGCAAGGCATTAGCAAGGCAAGATGTTCGTGCGATCGTCTTGCAGCCTTCGCAGGACAAACGCAAGTAATAAAACCGTATGACTGATGTGCGATGGTCTCAAGGTAGCCGAACGGCTCCCGTGTGGCAACCGTACAGTTACCGTGCAAACTCAGAAAATCGCAAAGAAATCGCTAAGAAAACGAGCATGTTGAAAAACCAGCTTAATAGCGACGTTGCAAATGCGTAATGAAGTCTTGCGGAATCGGCGCGAAGTCCTGCGATTTGTCAAAAAATGTTCCCGTACGGCTGTCGTAAGGCTGATGTGAAACAGGCTTTTAAAGCTTATAATGAGAATTGTGTACATCTTGGTTAAGAGTGTTGCAAGAAATGACATATAGATCTAGCTCTGAAGATGTGAGGTTGGCAGTGGTGAATGTATAAAGTTCGTATTCGACTTTTCCAGGTTCCTTTTCCACCCTTTAAAGACTGGGTGAGTCTACCATCGTCTATAAACGATCCATAGTCAGTATTGAGCACTTTCAGAGGTTAGATGTATTAAAAGAATCGGCTGCCTTTAAGCTAGTGCTTCTATTTTCACTAAAGATTTATACCTTTCAAAGGAAAACGCTACCAACTGAACGTCTGCAAATGCTTTGGTAAAGACTTAAGACTTGAGGATGGATGTGCGAGATAATTTCGTGAATTCAGGTTAAGAAAGAAAACCTGAAAACTTTACGTTTAACCCGAGTTGAATTCTTTATTTCGTTGAAAAGCTACAAAAAAAAAAAAAGACTTACTATACAATTCATTGATGTTCATCACTGAATTAAAATCAATGATTAGGGGTTGCAAAAAATGGCAAAATTTGTACATATCTGTTGTACAGGAACTAGACCTAAAACAAGAAATAATATCAGCGATGTTTTCCATGTAATAAAAGGATTTATCACTGGAGCCGGATTTGTGTAATTCATGAAATGCCTTGAAGAAACAAGAAAATCTTCCTTGCTATTGTTTGAATTTATATATTTATATACATGTATGCCGCCGTCCAAACTGGAATCTAGGCAGATCCGGAATCTAGACCAAACTGGAATTTTGCCTATACCAAGATACCGGTAGTTTAACAATTTGGCTAGGCAGCTCCACAATCTGCCTAGACCAAATCGACATATTTTCTCGTTTTATATAATGCGACTATATCAGACAAAACAGGTTTTACCCGGTCCTATAAATAGGCAATTAACTACAAGTTCTCCGCAAACGAATGCGGACCGATCTGAACATTAGTGTTGCGAAGAGAAGGTCTTGCTTCGATGTTCACTTCTCAATGTACAGGGCTTATGCACGAAGAGAACGAATAAACTAAATTCAGCAGAATTAAAACACGTCTTTTGTAATAACGATATAATTCTTTTGACTGAAACATGGACAGACGAATTCTCCGATTTACAGGTACAGGGGTTCGAACATTTCGTTTTACATAGAACTGAGAAAAAGCGGTCAAGTAAAAGGGCGTCTGGTGGTATCATTATATATATAAGAAATCACTTAGTAGATGTAGACACCCTGGTTTTCGAAAGTTGTGATGATATCGTTTGTATAAAAATAAGCAAACATTTATTATGTCTTGATGATGATTTATATATATGTTTGTGCTATGTTATTCCAGAAAATAGCAGTAGACAGGCGCTATATGATTCTCACACTTTTGATAGATTACTAGATTTCATTACAGATTTAAATTTGAAATGTGAGCATATGAATTTTATTCTGTGTGGAGATTTTAATTCACACACGTCCGATTTACCAGATTTTGTTCTAAACGATACTTTTTCACATAACGATTTTTTACCTGAAGATTATTGCACAGATTCATGTTTAAAACGCTGTTCAATGGATAAAGGAAGATTAGACAATAATGGAACGTTACTATTAGATTTATGCAAGCAAACAGGCTTACGCATTTTAAATGGACGAGTTGGAAATGATAAAAATATTGGTCGTCATACATTTGTTGGTAACAGAGGGTCAAGTGTCGTTGATTACGTAATAACAACGCAAAATCTAATCACATATGTTAACAATTTCAATGTACATGAACCTAATATTTTATCAGATCACTGTTTTATCGACTTTTCCCTGAAATTGCAAGCTAAAAATGTTAAATCGGTTAACACTAAAGAGCAACACAATGAAATTAAATATAGAAATATTTGGAATGAGGATAAAAGTAAAACTTACCAAGAACGTTTATTAACCACAGAAATAAAAAGCCAACTTGATACTTTTGTAGAGAATGTAGCTGCATGTTATTGTGAAAGAGATATTGATATCTGCGTTACAAATTTTGGAAAACTGATGGATGAAGTTACTTCTCCTCTCTTTAAACATAAGCTAACAAATAGAAAATCGGCTACTTTGCAAAATCTGTCACAAAACTGGTACACTTTAGAATGTAGCGATAAACGCAAAATTTTTTATAGAAGTTTAAACAAATATAGGCAAAATAAATCTGAGGAAAATAGATCAAACATGGTTAAAACGAGAACAGAATATAAAAGTTGTATACGAAAAGCAAAATTTGAGCATGATAAAAAAGAAACAAATAAATTACTGTACGCTAGAGATAAAAATGCCAAAGAATATTGGAAAATGCTAAAACAGTCAAGTGGAATAAAAAGTGAAAATATTTCTATAAATATGTTTGAAGCTTACTTTAGATCAGTTAATAACCCAAACAGTAAGTTTTTTACACCAGATGATGATGTCTTAGATTTTATTGAGCGGTACGAAAATAACGAATTCAACATAATGTTTAGTGAACTTAATGTGCCTATCACACAAAACGAGTTATTTACAGCAATAAAACAATTAAATACTGGAAAGTCAGCTGGTCCAGATATGCATATCAACGAGTTTTTCATTCACGGAAAAGATAGTCTTGCTCCCTCTTTATTGGTTCTTTTTAATAGAATTTTTGAATTAGGTTATTTTCCAGAAACATGGTCAGAGGGTTTTGTTATTCCTTTGCACAAAAAGGGTAGCTTAAATGATGTAAATAATTATCGTGGTATAACTCTTCTCAGCACTTTAGGAAAATTATTTACGCGAATTTTAAACAACAGACTCTGTAATTGGGCAGAAATGTACAGTGTTTATATAGAAGCACAAGCTGGTTTTAGAAAGAAAATGGGCACTACAGATAACATATATGTGTTACATGGCGTAATAAATCATATGATTAATAATGGAAAACCACTGTTTTGCGCTTTTATAGATTTTAGTAAAGCTTTTGACTATATTTCGAGGGAAAACTTGTGGATGAAATTGATTAAGCTGGGTATAAGAGGGAAGATTTTTGATATCATCAAATCTATTTATAGCAATGTTAAATCAAGGGTAAAGTATATGAACCAATTAAGCGACAGCTTTGATTGTTTGCTCGGTGTCAGACAGGGAGAGTGTTTATCCCCATTCTTATTTTCCATGTTCATAAATGATATTGAGGACATGTTTATTAAAAACGGTAATAATGGCATCGATATGTACATGTTTAAAATGTTTTTGATACTATATGCTGACGATATTGTCATTTTTGCAAACAACGCTGAAGAATTACAATCTAATTTAAATATGTTGCAGGACTATTGTCAAAGATGGAAATTATCTGTTAATACATCGAAAACAAAAATTGTAATTTTTAGGAAAGGTGGAAGGTTACCAGGCAATTTATCTTTCAGCTACGATGGAAAGAATATTGAAATCGTTGATAAGTTTGTTTATTTAGGCATCGTATTTTCTTCAGGTGGTTCATTTTCTAGTGCCCAAAATACTTTATCGGGACAGTCATTAAAAGCAATTTTTAAATTGAATAAATACTTACATAAATTTACAAATATTACTGTAAGACATAAGTTGGAACTTTTTGATAAACTAGTTTTACCAATACTTAACTATGGAAGCGAAGTTTGGGGATTTCACAGTGGACCATCATTAGACAGAGTACATTTACAATATTGTAAACGAGTATTAGGCGTAAAGAAAAATTGTCAAAATGATTTTATATACGGAGAGTTAGGCAGGGTGCCTCTACAAAATTACAGATTTTACAACATAATTAAATTTTGGACTAAAATTACTCTAACAGAAGATAAGAAGTTAATCAAGGTAACATACAAAACACTTTATCAGGATTTATTAGAAAAACCAAACTGTAAAAATTGGTGTTCTCTTTGCAGGGACTTATTTAATGCATTAGGATTTTCCGATGCTTGGTATTATCAAACAATAGGAGATGTTAAGATTTTCCTATTGTTAGCAAAACAACGGATTCATGATCAGTTTTATCAAAATTGGACAGCTCGTTTAAATAATTCAACCCGTGCTATTTTCTATAAAAATATCGCTGAGCTTAAATTCCAGCCATACTTAGAAGTATTGAATATTGCAAAGGTTAGAACAAGTTTGTCCCAGCTGCGTGTCTCATCACATAGACTGTGCGTCGAGACTGGAAGATGGAATAAACCTGTTAGTATTCCATTTAATGATCGCAAATGCTCTTTTTGTAATGTTTTGGAAGATGAATACCACTTTGTCATTCAATGTCAAGTTTTTTCAGAATTGAGACAGCAGTTTATACCAAAATATTTCTGGGAACATCCTAGCATGTACAAATTTTTAGAACTTATGAATTCTGATAATACTAATTTGATAAAAGGGCTTGGTAATTATGTAAACAAAGCATTCATGCTAAGAAATAGTATTCTGTATAAAAGAACAGCAGATTCGTAGCTCCTGACTACATTTTTACACATATTTTTATATTATGTTTATTATCATGTCATATGTAATATGCAGTCTAATATTGTCTTACATTTCGTTACTTTCGCTATTTTAACTTGTGTGCTTTGAAGGAACGTGTGGAATGAGATCGGTCTGATCTGCAAGAACAGTCTGACCTTGTTCCACGCTCTTCTTTATTATAGATATTTTTGTTGTTTTTCGGGTTTTTCAGTTTGCAACCTTTGTTTGCACATGTCCTCAGTATATGATCCTGTCTTACACTAAATGTTTTTTTTTTTTCCGGTATACTTTCTTTTATATAGAAGGTGTTGACATGAATAGGCCTGTATTTGTGTATAGTTTGATCTTGTTTCACACTTTCCGCAATTTTCGCTACTTTCGGCATTAAGTTCTTATTTTTGCACATTTGCACAGTCTGATCTAATCCTATGCCAGTGGTTATTTCAGTCTGATTTTGTTTCACACTTTCCGCAATTTTCGCTACTTTCGGCGTTAAGTTCTTATTTTTGTACATTTGTACCGTCTGATCTAATTCTATGCCAGTGGTTATTTCAGTCTGATCTTGTCTCACACTTTCCGCAATTTTCGCTACTTTCGGCGTTAAGTTCTTATTTTTGCATATTTGCACAGTCTGATCTAATCGTGTGCCAGTGGTTATTTCAGTCTGATCTTGTCTCACACTTTCCGCAATTTTCGCTACTTTCGGCGATAAGTTCTTATTTTTGCATATTTGCACAATCTGATCTAATCCTATGCCAGTGGTTATTTCCTATTTCCATTGTTTATCTTTTACGCTTTAAGTGAAACTGCTAGCGGCTAACGGACTGCACATGTGTACAGTATGATTGACAGCCCTGAGAAAGAAGCCTGTAAAGGGCATTGTGAAAAAGGAGAAAATGCTGGTAACCATCATTTTTTTTCCTTTTCCCGCAATGTTTTCAATGTTTTCTATCCTTCAAATTTGCAGTCACTTTTATTTTGTCGTCTGCAAATGCTTTTGATTTTGGTAAGTCTAAAATTTGGTGGCTTGCAAGTAATTACAGTCTGATCGTTTTGAATAATTGCTATTTTCTATATTTAACTTTTTTTTTTTTTTTTTTTATGTTTTCAAAAGACTTCTGCTCTATTACGACTATATTGTAAATATGTAATATACTTCTGCAAATTTGTTTGGTTAATCAAGATACATTATAGCTATTACAAAAGTTTCTGAATATGACGATTTTCTATCGCTCCCTTTGTTTATTCTCAATTTTGAACGCAGATGGAGTGATAGTAAGTTATCATTAAAGAATAGTTACGCAGTTTTTTGCAGACGATGTTTTTCGATTTATTCCCCAGCAATCCATTTGTCTACCTTGCTTTTTCGTTTCGAACAAGGAAGGCATTAATGGAATGAAGGGGATTTATGTCAAAAAAGGATAAAGCTAAATTACTTTTCATAATATTGGAATAGGTTCGCCATATTGTATTATACATTTATATGTTTTTCATACACCTCATAGGTCTATGACCTTCTGGTTTTCATTAATAAAGACATTTCCCTATATTTTATTAACCATCTTAGTCAACTTAAACTCCAATATAAAAGAAGTTCAATTAGAAATTCTGAGTAAGATTAAATTTTGAATGTTTAGCACTTTCGAGAAAAAAAATGCAATGTGGAAAACGGAGAAATTGAGGGAAAAACAAATAAATTGCTTCAATTAAAAAAACGTCTCAATTGTAAACACATGAGAATTAATATGATTAAAAATTTGGAAAAAGAATCTAGATCTATTTTGGTCTACGCTAAAGTATTATTCTAATTTGGTCAAGGTAGATTCCCGGGATATGCCTAGATTTCGATCCGGCATACGACATATATATCGAGCTAAAAAATCGTGTTTTATCATATGGGCTGAACCTTTTTGTTCAGCACTATGATGCATTAATGCAGCTAGGCGTACATATTTTTTATTGTGAAATGCAGCTAATCGTTGCGTACAGATGCAGCTAGCCGTACAGTGAACGTTTTGATGGTACCTTGATAAAAAGTGAAATATTTCAATGGATATGGCACTGAATACAACCATAGACATGTATACGTGAAGCTGAATGATTTCTTTATCTGTCTGCAGTATCAGAAAATGGTTTCCGATCTTCCCGAAGGAGTAGAAAGCAAATGTTTAGCGATCATGGCAGCCGCCAACGACAAAATTTGGTGATGCAGCTTTCCTATACAAAACTCGCACGGTTTATGAACCCAATCGCAGTATGTATTTATAGAAAAACTTCTTACCTTTCATATGCAAAACACCCGATCATTTTCTGTCTGGTAGATTAAGCGTGCCAGCCTGTTTTGTTAAACTTGTTTACTGCAGCTAACTGATTTGGAGCGTACAGTAGCAGCAGCTTCCGATTTGTGACACTGTGCGTTGGTCCATACTGCTAATATTTTGTCGTTTGGTAATGAGTTAACCCAACATGCGTCAATTTTCATTTTCTTCGTATCATTCGGAAGCTTTACTCAAGGACTATAGAACGATATAATTTTTATTTAAATCAAGGGAGAAAAGAGCTTTGAATAGATCTATATAGGGGCCGTCTCTTTATATCGAAAAAATTAGGACACGTTTTAACCCCCCCCCCCCAAAAAAAAAAAAAAACGAATTTCAAACGCTTTTATCACAACGTAACATGCACGAAAAGTCAACTTTTTTTATACCATAGAAAGGTTATTACCTCAGCTAATAATTCGGTGCTAATTTTATTTAATTTGACCAAGAATTAAAATTTTTAGGTAGAGGGTGCCGGTTTTTTATCTCTAACAAAATTACAACACGCTTCAGCAAAAAATAGACGAATTTCAAACACTTCTGACACAACTACACATTCATGTAGAATCAAGTTTCTATATACCACGAGAAAGGTTATTATATAAGCTACAATTTGGTGCTTATTTTATTAAATTTGACCGATAAATAAAGTATTTAGCTATAGGGGCCGGATTTTTATTTCTAAAAAAAAAAACACTACATGCTCTAGCAAAAAAATGGCTAATTTCAAACGCTTATAACACAACTATATATGCGCAAAAACCAAGTTTCTATATACCATTATAAAGGTTATTACCTATGCTACAATTTGGTGCTAATTTGATGAAATTTGACCCAAAAATAAAATATTTAGCTAGGGGGGCCGTTAGGGCCGGGAATTATAGCCTAAATTTTCGATTGGGGCCGGGGAATACACATACCCCTATGGGCTACATACCAATGCAAAATTTTTTAGATGAAAATTGAGGGAAAAGATTGATTGATTGTATGGTATTTAACACCTTTTCCAACATTATTTCAGTTATATTGTGGCAGTCAGTGCACCTGTCCATGCTTTCCTGGAGTCTCTTTTACAAGTTGTCTGCACAATTTCCTTTCCAGGCCACTGGCTGTTATCCCATATAGCCATTGTCGAGACTATAGTCAGAGGTGGGAGAAGAATGAATCCTGTTACAAGGGACTATCATCAATCCACCGAAAGAAATTTTCCGAGCTTGGGGTCGAACCCACGACCCGCTCTTTCTCAAGTGCTGCATGCTACTGACTAAACTACCGTCTTTTGGTTTGATGGAAAAGAAACACTTCCAAGTTTTTAGCACTGTATATTACTAAGTCACTAGGCATACCCATGATAATGATAAGGGGAAAGATTAGAATCAGGTTGCTGGTCTGTCCATAATTACTCTCAGATTTGTTAAGGCCTCTTCTTGGACAATTTTCAACTATTGTCCTTGCAGAACTAATGCATGTATGTAATTTTCGTAACGATTTGTACACATAACGTTGGGTGGGACTGCTGAAGGACTCCTTATTACATGTGGTACATGCAGTATAGCCCTTATGATTTTTTTTTTTCATCTGATCCAGAGATACAGCCACTGTTTGATTGTGTTGGAGGTTGTAGACCTACATGTACATGTATCTAATTTTAATGAAATGTAAAGTCTATACATCTTCTTATGTGGAAGAACTCTTGAGAAACACCCCTAAAAACTGATGTGTAGGTCACTTCCATATACCCAGTCATTTTCATGTAACCAAAGGGTTTAACCTTTATAAAATGTTTAAACAATATTTGGAGCTCTCACTTGTTTTGTAAATGATATTTCAGAGTACAGAAGGAACTATTTTGCGCTTCTCTGGCCAATGCGAATGGATCCTCCGACATGGTGATACACAAACAGAATCATACTATGAAGATGCAGATTAGCCTTGGTTTCTGACTCTTTCATCATTCCATTCCAGTAGACACAGAATTTGGCCATCTGCTTTCAGGTAACTTAACTAGGTAAAACAGATTTTATTTCAACAGCCATATTCTTATTTACATGACTGGTTAGTGAAAATTGAATGCATGTATTACTGTTTCAGTGGTTCACCTCTACCCAAACTCACAGGCCATCTACCCAGAGAATCATTGTAGATATAAGATTACTGGTATACTGGAAGAAGATTTTGCTGTCTCATTTTCATCTTGAATGAACCAATCATTATAGACTTGGTTAAAAATGGAGCAGAATTTGGTATTGTCACCTAGGGCTATACAGTCCTTCTATACCATTTGTGACATTAGTAATGTCCTGATTTTTATTCAGCTGAACAGCTATAAAGGGCTTCAGGATTATTTCATGACTCAGTGGTTAATTTAATTGATAATACAAGTAATCCATGACTACGGTTCAGTTCTCTCTGGGTTTTGTTGGGATGTCCATGTGCATGTTATTTCAGATATTGGTAAAAGTAAAAACTCCAGAAATTAAGAATATTATTTCAGATATTGGTAAAAGTAAAAACTCCAGAAATTAAGAATATTATAGTTTATCAAATTGGTATGACTGATATCATGTTGACAGTTACACAAATGCATCACTCATTCAATCAAGCCTGGCTTCATTTACAAAAGTGTCGTCTATTTTAGTAAAAGATGCTGCATTACACTGTTAATTAAAGGTAGCTCAGATTATGAAAATTGTCCTTGATAGGGTAGAAAACATTGTGGGAAAAGGAGAAAATGCTGGTTAACAGCATTTTCTCCTTTTCCCACAATGTTTTCTGAAGGCTTCTGTCTCAGGGTTGTCAAAAGTAGGGATTGTGTGTTAATGGGTTGAACAAAGCCAGTTTTGACTTTAACCCTATCCCAAACGACAAATTTTGGACTCTTCCAAACTGAAAGAGTTTACAGATGACAATTTTAGATTTTGAGAAAATGGCAGAAAGTTCTCAAAAAGGGTAGAAAACACAGTGGAAAAGGAGAAATTGCTCAATACGAGCAATTTCTCCTTTTCCCAGTTTTTTTTAAAAGACTTTTTACTGCAGACGTGTAAAAACCTGGGCTTGTTTGGGAAAGGGTTAAATAATGTATGGAAAGTATTGTGAAGATAAAAAATAAAATACATTCATACATACAGCCATATTAAAGGGTGTTGCCTGTTGTCAGCTCTTGACCCAAACATCAAAGTTTTCCATGTTAAGAACTATTTAGTAATTCTAACACTGAAAATGATTTCAGGGCATTTGTGGAAATGGAAGAATTGCTGGTAACCAATATTTCTTTTCCCTTTTTCAAAATATTAACATCTCTTTCAGAAAAAAAATCATATCATTTCAGCTTTGTCTAATTTTTCATCTGCAAATATTATCAATTCAACAATTCTGAACTTTTACAGCTTTTTGATAACATTGTGGAAAAAGGAGATGGCTGGTAACCAGCATTTTTACCTTTTCCCACATTTTCTAATCTATCAGTGACAAATTTCATCATTTGAACTGTTTCAATTGTCGTCTGCAAATGCTTTCAATTTGGACAAGTCTATTATTTTGCTTATGTGGTAAAGAGTTAACAAACGTCGGAATGGTAAAACTTTGCAGTATAATAAATTTGTCGTGCTGTCATGTGGCAGGGAACTTGGAAACATGCTCTGACCGTACAGCTAATAATGTTTCAAGTGATACAAAATGCTCCGACAAACAAAAATCAAATACTAGTATTTACTGGAGATCAACAATTAACCCTTTCCCAAACGATAGAGTTTGGACTCTTCCAAACCGAAAGAGTTTGCAGACGACAATTTTAGATTTGGAGAAAATGGCAGAAAATTCTCAAAAAGGGTAGAAAACACTGGGAAAAGGAGAAATAGCTTGTTACATGTAATTTCTCCTTTTCCCACAGTGTTTTCAAAAGACTTTTAATGCAGACATGTAAAAACCAGGGCTTGTTTGGGTAAGGGTCAAGTCTTTTCTAAATTGAAACTTTTTGCTGATGGAAAAGTAATTGAGATAATAAAAGTCTCTTTAAAAGGATAGAAAGGAATAAAATGAAAATGCTGGCTACCAACATTTTCTCCTTTTCCCACAGGCTGCATTTGACCAACATTTTGTCTTTATCCCACAATGTTTGCAAAGAGGGTCTTTCTCCAGGTTGTTAAAACTTATATTGTTTTAAAAAGGGTTAAAATGATAATGTGTCTTTTACGTCTGTTTCGTTTACTAATATCCTTAGCAAAGTCTTTAAAATTTTCAGGCTTTTTCTACCCTCCCCCATGAACAAAATCCAAATTATGTTCAAGATTTATAGAGGGTTGATTCCTTTTCCAATGACACTTAATATACATTGGCTGTAAATTGAAAAAAACGAGGATGTGAATGTGCATGTACATCCACCATAGCCTTTTGGATAATATGATTTTTTAAATATTTTTCTCAATATTAAACTGTAGCTGGAGCTAAAGAGGTACATGTAGTTTCAATAAATAAGTAGCCTCCTCCAGCTCTTTTGCCAAAAATATCTGTAACTGACCAAGTAAACATGAGTAAGTGTTCTACTCCTCCTATACAGTTGAAATACTGTTGAAAATAGAGTTATTGAATTGCACCACAAATCAATTAAATATATTTACTTGTTTCTCTTTCTCTTTCTACCTTAGGTGCTCAATGATGGAAAGTTCAAAGTCCATAGACAACAAGGCTGAACAATGACCTAAGGATATGATCATTTTGCTGTACATTTTCACAACTATGTGTGATACAAAAGTGACAATTATTCATGTATACCTAACTCTACACCCAGTTTAAAGTTCTAGAATTTAGCAACAAAAACATATCTTACAAAAAGTTCAAGACCAATAAAAAGCATGTTTGAGCAAACTGCAGTTGTTTTAATAAACATTTTCAAGCTTTTTATAGCCCTGTAGATAACAATCCTGTATTTTAACGACCCTGAAGAAGAAAGCTCTAGAAGCTTTGTGGGAGGAGTAGAAAATGTTGATAACTAGCATTTTTTTCTCTTCCCTGAATGCTTTCTATCATTTCAACACAAATCCAATACCTGTCATCTGTTATTCAACCTATTTCTGTATTATGATTTATAAACTCTTTACATACAACAAAATTTTAGACTAGGAAAGTATTTACAGATGAAGAATAGTACATGTGTAGTATGGAAATTTGTTTTTGAAAGTTGAAATTTTGTAGCCTGTAAAGAATTCAATGTTGGTATTATGGTACAAGCTACTTAATGATTGGATTGTACAGGATTGTAACACCATTTTTTCAGTCATTTTGTTTTTCGTGAGTGTCATTTGGCACAACACAGTCACACTTCAGAGCCTAATACTGGTAAAATCCAGAAAAAACATGAATATGTGGGCTTTTGCTGTGATATGACTGTTGAAAATGTTAAAAGCAGCTTAAAACACCAACCATACAATCAATTAATCATCACTGTGGCCAATGCACCTATCCATGCTTTCCTGGAGTTCCTTTTACCAGTACTTTTACCAATATTCTTTCCAAGCCACTGGCTGCTCATTGTTGAAAAATAGTCAGCAGTGAGAGAGAAATGAATCCTGCCACAATGACTATCATCAACTCTTCGACAAAAAAATAGTCTAGCTCGGGATAAACGAGTGATCTCCTGTATACTCTAGACCTTAATGCTTTTTCAAACTGATTCAAGCTATTGAATACCATAAAGGATGCCAATAGATCATACAAATTCTCTCTGCAGACTGATGATAGCCACTGAAACGAAATTCATTTTTCTCCCTTCCCAAACATGGTCTGAACTTATTGGGCTTAGCAATAATGTATATGGTGTGTATGGAACACTGATCAAACAAGCTCTGACAGTTGGGATAGTTGCAATGGGCAGTGAGATATACTAGTAACTCAAATAGTATTATTAAACCCCCCCAAAAACCTGATAGGGAATACATGTCTCAGAACAGGTTAATTTACCTTCAAAAACAAATTTCATCCTTTGATTCTTGTTTAACTCTTTACCAAACAACTTAATTTTGGACTTGCCCAAATTGAAAGCAGACGACAAAATAAATGTGAATCCAAAATTGATTTGGAAAGGGTAGAAAACATTGTGGGAAAAGAAAAAAATGCTGGGTACCAGCATTTTCTCCTTTTCCCACAATGTTTTCAAAGGCTTTCTTTCT